>JAVQMG010000132.1:45406250-46877500 GCA_032878915.1 Castanopsis chinensis
GGTCAGTTGGATGATCTCGCAGCACACCAAAGCATAGACCGCCGTCACTATCAACTAAAACACCCTCTTTACTGAAAGGCAAGTGCCCATCAACATGTTTCCATGCGGCACGAGGCTCGTTTACATCAAACATACATATACCTTTCGGTGTTGACAATATGAGTTTAGAGTCATCATGAACCAAATATGCTTCAACCTTAAAACGATCATCTTTTCCTACACACCAAAACTCAGGATCATCATCAAAAGGCTCAGGAAGAGCACTCCATGATTCTCCATTCAAAAACTCAAATCTAGGAGCCGAAACATGCTCCTTCCACGGACTAAAACTTGTGGGAAAAACGTAAATCTTACCCTGGATGACAACCACGTTAGGGCGATACTTTGGAGCGTTGAGTAGGGATCCCTCTTCAAGCAACTTAAGACTTAGTATCATAGAGATATACTTTCAAAGATGGTTCATCATCAGGATAGAATTGACCGCTTACCATGTAGATTGCTAAACCCAAAGCAGCAAAACCCATGCCATATCGATACTTTTCATATTTCAATTCTAATTCCAAAAACTTTCTGATTGTTGATATCCAGACACTATCTCTGCAGACATCGAAGTCCAACCCATAGACTGATATATCACCCCCATGCTGTTCATAAACAATGTAAAGTTTATCTGCACGAGACTGCTTCAGCTGTTTAGATTTTGATTTAGATTTAGAATTAGGGTTAGGGCTAGGGCTTAGTTTTCTTTTGAATATTGTCATTATGAGAGAGAGAGAGCGAGAAAAGACTAACGCTGGTGCTACAACTTGTGTCACAACTCGTCCATGTGGTGAGTTGTGATTGGCGAAGAGGTGATAGTGGATCTATGTGAAAACACCTCTTTACTAATCACAACTTGCTACATTGACGAATTGTAGCACAAGTTGTGCCACGAGTTGTGGCACCAACATAGCTTGCGAGAAAAAGAGATTGTTACCGTGAATAAATAGCAGAAAACAAAGTAGTTCACCTTCTTAACAAAAATTTAAAAAATATAAAATAAAAATAAAACCCAAAGCCTCTTTTTTAATTATAAAAAAAGCTCAACCCCATTTTGGATTAAACAAATTTTTTGAAAAGGAGAATTGAAGTTATATAGTAAAAAAAAAGGTCCAAATTAGGTAAGGATTAGATGTAAAACTCCTGTTTTATACCATCCAATAAAAGATTGTCATATCAATTTTTTTTACTTAAAACTCAATACATCTTAATACACTTAATAAATCTCAATAAACTCCTAGTTGAGTTGGATTTTCATATGGGTATTAGAATTAATTGAGTGTGATTGTGTATATACTTTAATATGTGATATGATGATGTGTCATATTGGGATTTAAGGGCGTAAAACTTTGTTTTTACACCACATCCTTATAAAATTTAATCTCAAAACATAAAATAAAGCATTATATATTGGGTAAATTGCAAAATTCACATATGAAATTTGGGGTATTTAAATTTTATATCATGAAGTTTCAAAATTTGGATTTGACCCCTAAAGATATATATTATTTTGATAGTTACGCCATCCGTTAGTTTCTTGTTGATTGTCCATTAAGTGACACATTATCTTACCACATGTATTACACTATTTAATACTAGCACATGCCATAAGGCTCTTTTTTATTTTTTATTTTAAGTTTAGTGTCATAATATTTTAAAGTGAGGTAGAGATAGTGTCTTAATTCTTAAGATATTTATCTAAGTGAAGTTTTTCTTAATTAGTTATTTGTATGTGAGTTAGTGACTGATATGAATGGAAGAAACTACTTAAAATTAAAACTCTTGATTATTTTTTTCCAACTCTCATGAAGACTGGGATGAAGCTACATGTTAGGGCTGGGCGACCAAATTTTTGAAAATATCTATATATTATATAGAAATATTTAATACTTTAATAATTAGCTCCCAAAAATGGGCTTCCCCCCAAATATTTGTGTTATTTTAATAATGTTCTTAAAACAATTGTCTAATTGGTCTAGTAGTTATAAAGAATATATTGTTTCTCAAATTCATTTTTTATTGTAAATTGTGTTCTCTTATCTCTTAAAATTTTGGATTATTCATGTTTTTGAACACTTCATTAATTTAATTAAATTTTTTTTTTACTCACAATGATAGACAATTTGGTAACTTATATTAAAAATAAAAATTTTAACGATTTCACTATGGAAGATGAATTTAATTTTATGAAATATTTAATATTAAGGATTTCACTATGAAAGGTGCTACTTTCTCTGTGTGTTTAATTTTAAGGATTTCACTATGAAAGATGCTAATTTCTTTGTGTGTGTATGCGCGCGCACGCGTGTGTGGAAGTTTGTATAGACTAATAAATTAGTAACACAAATCAGCCCCCAAACAAAAATTGTATAAGGATATTTTATACGCAAAATGATGAAATGAAAATAAGAAATTCTATTACTAATAGTATAAATAATTAAGTAATTCTAAAAAATCGTTTAAAAAAATATTTAATATCTATTAAATCAAAATTTTAAAAATTTTATCACATTGTATAAAAAACAAAAAAAAAAATTATCACATGAACAAATTGGATATTCTCCCTAGGAAAACTCTGAGCATTCAAAATTTTCTTCTCAAACAAACAAAAAAAAAAACACTCAAGTGATAAATTAGTCCAAAATCAAACCCAGCACCAAGAACAGTTCTGGACCTAAATGTCTCATACAAACACAAAATTACATAAATTAAAAACACGATTACAAAAAATTGCAGCATTTTCTTAGCATCTAAACAGAAATTTCTTCTATTTATATTCAAATATGGGTTTGGTTTGACCCTTTGACTAAAAAAATAAATAATAATAATAATAATAATCTGGGTTAATACAATTGTATATGTGGCATGTGGTCAAATCTAATGAATACAACCCAATGACAAACAAGTCGAATTTTTTTTCCATTTAACGTTAATTTTATAAGAATATTGTTAATTGTCCAGTTACAAAAGAAAGTGGGAAACTAGCATCTCGAGTTTTTAAAACTCGAGATCAATGCCAAATTCAAGTCTAAAAAACGCAGGAACTCGAGTTTTAGACACTCGAGTTCCACATTTTCCCCATTTCGCGTGAAACTCAGATACTCGAGTTCTACGATAAAACTTCAGTTCTACCATTTTAGATCTCGAGTTTCTAAAACTCGAGATGTTATTTTCCATTTTACTTTCAAATGTTGCTTAACTTACTACATAGAAACCCCTCACGTTGTTATTCTGAAAATATCCCCCAAACAAGTCTCTTCTCAACCTCTGATCCATGAATGCCACAATATACAAGCCCACCATGCCAGCATCCCACCCATGCTCACCCTTCTCAAGCATCACACTCTGCAAAACCATCTAAGACTTGAATCAAGTCCATGTCCATATGATCAAAACTGCCCAAATCCACTACCACTGGCCGCTATCGAAGTCCTCAAATTCTGTGCGCTTTCCAATCACAGTGTATATAATACGTACAAAGGTGTTCGACCAAATGTCCAAACCAAAATGCTTTTCTTGAAACACTATAATCAAAGCTCTTGCCTTTTTTTATTTTTTTTTTTTTTTTTCTCTTTTAGTGTTTGTTAGGAAAGAAAATTTTGATGTTCTTGGGAATATTTTGAATGCTCAAAACTTTTCTAGGGAGAATATCCAATTTGTTCATGTGATTAAATTTTAATAAGTTAATATTTTTAATTTGATTAATTTGATAGATTTTGAAGATTTACTTTTATTTTTCAAATATTGTATAAATTTAATTATATTGAATATTGTAATACACAAGACGTATTTTTATTGGATCAATTAGTCCATTTGACAAACTAATGTGTCACTTAGCGACACATTAGCAAAAAAACTAATGGAATGTGTAACTATCAAAACAATATGTCATTTTAGGAGTCAAATCAATATATTGAAAATTCAAATGAAACTATCAAGTCAATACATAATGTTAGGAGTCAATAATTTGAAAATTCAAGTCGAACTATCAAATCAATACGTAATGTTAAGAGTCAAATCAAAATTTTGAGAATTCAGGTTGAAAAAATTCAAACAACCCTAAATTTCAAAAGTGAATTTTGCAATCTACCATTATATATTTAACAAATTGTAGCAAATTAAAGTGAGCTAGTCAGGCTCATTGGTCTTTCAAGGTATCTCATAGGAAAAGGACAGAATAATCCTATCAAAAGTTGTGCATCACTTCTTTATATTAAAAAGGAGGGGAAAATAAAAGTCAGGCGACCTCTTATTTGATCCAAAATATTTAAATTTAATTTTGCCTAAATATCATGAGCCTTGTAGCCTAGGTGGTTCAAATCCTCACACTTTTAACTTTTAAGTTATAACTATTGAACTATCTCCCAAAAAACTTAGGTCTTTAGAGTTATAATTTTTATGGATCCAAGTCTTATTTCAACTCTTAATATCTTTTTACTTAACATTAATTTTAGTTTTATATAATTATATAAATAAAACAAGACTTTTCGGACAACTTACCTAACTTTGGCATCACCCCCCAGGCACAATCAACAAGTCTTATGGTGGCAACCTCCTCTGGTCCACATACCAGTCAACACTACAAACAAAGAAAAACTTCTCCTTTCAATCTCTATTGGAAGACGGTATTTCAGTGACTAGACTATACTCTTTTTTCCTACACTTAAAATAGTACATGCCCTTAGCTGAAGGCACAACTAAGGGTTTGTAGCAATGCAAAAACCCATCCAAGGAGAGGCTCTCTCGGCCATCACTCATGATTCCCTGTAGCACTTGAGCTCTAACAAAAGAATGCCATGTGTTAGGTGCCAATTGAGAAATGGCTACGCCTAGTCTTCTTAATAACTTCCTAGTTCCTAGTAAGGTGATTGAGAGGGAGTCTCAATCCCCTTACAAAAGAAGCCACATACAAACCGGTCCCTTCACTATCGTGAGAACAGCTCTTCTGCCCAACCTCAGCTAATCTAGTAGGTACATTGTGGGGAAGCTGAAAGTTTGATAGTATCTTGCTCAACTTTGTTTTAGAAAGGGAAGAGCAATACTTGTTTACCTCCCATTCTTCAGGCAAGATAAAGGGACAATCAGGGCCCTCAAATGAAGAGGAGCCACCATCTTCATCTATTGGGATGGCACCTGATTGTAGGGAATTTCCACAGAATTCCTAAACCTGTGAGAAACAAAATCTAGAGAAAACACATGCCAAAGAAAAAAAAAAATAATCACACGCACAAGACAGTATTTATGTGGTTCGGCAATTTGCCTACGCCCACAGAGTTGCAAAGATTTCACTATTATCAGGGAAAATACAAAGTGCGGCTACAGACTTTTTCTCCTCTCTTGACCGACTACACACACGGAAACCCTAATTAAAATAGAATGTTTTCTACCAAAATCCAGATTCACAATGGGCCAAAAAAATTATGAGCGCTCCGGCTTGGGCCTGTCGGCTCAAGCCTCCGCTCCATGGACTAAGCCTCAAAAAATCTCCCATTAAAAATCACGCAACATTATTCAGGTCAGGCCGGGTCGTCTACCGGATCAAACATAAAACTAGGCTCCACAAAGCCCAACACCTGATGACCCAACATTAAAAGAATTGCCTCAAACAACTCAATATTAGACAATGAGCCCTCTTTTAGTTTAGCATCAGATGAGTCTTCTCTTGACTCAGCCCTAGACGGACTTGTCTATGATGACTCTAAAGAAAGGACATCATCAATTGAATCTGTGCTCACACTAGGCAACCCTCGGTCATCCAGTTTTCTACATTTGGAAGATGAAGGGCTACTGGTAGACCCAAACTCACTCATCCTTACCCCTACAATGACAAAATAAGGCCAAGTCCACCCTACTCGTTCGACTTTATGGGCCTTATCTAATGAATGGAATAGAGAAGGGTAGAGATGACTTAACACTACTATAACAAACAAGGTTCGAATGATTAAGAACTTGAACGGGCAAGAATTTGGACGGGAAAAAGACCAAATGTGCAATAGTCGAACGAGGGAGAAGTAGGCAACTGAAGGAGCTCTCAAGATGGCTTAACTTAAGCAAAAATTTGGGAAATAAGTGAGGTCTGAAAGGGATTTTCACCTATTTATAAGCAAAAACCCGGGGAACACCAAACTACAAGATGGCAAGCTAATCAAAAGATACCACATGTCCAAAAAATTATATAATATAAAATAAAATAAAAAAGGGAGATAAAGAGAGAAAAGAAGAACAACAAAAATAATATGGTACCAAGATTCCGTGGTTCGTCCAAAAAAGGACGACCACAGAATGGGGGGCAACTAAAAGGGAACTTTTTAGCTAACTCCACAGTCAACCTTTCGAAATAAGTTACATCTTCCAAAAATACTTACTTTTCAGAAATGGAAGACTTAATACAACAAACATGACCTATCACTTCTACTCCAATGAGTCATCCTTCACCTACAAAGAATTGTAAGGACATTACAAGTCCGTCATTCAATACTCATCCGTCACATAAAAGAACGGACAAGTAAGCACTTGCGAGCTTAACCTTGACACCTGTCCATCACCCCATCAAAGAATGGGTGAAGATATGCATTTGAAGCCTACTTTACTACTACACTCGCATAGTAGCTATTACCTAAGACTCTCCTACATTTACATAACTACTGGCAAAGGGATAACTCTCATCTCCTACAAGTTAGCTGAGGGATAACCTCAAATCCCTACGATTCAACTATGGTGGTCATCTATAGACCCCTATATAAATTCCAAGACACCCCAATTTCGAGGTACGCCAAAAACACAATTCTAAATCTCTTATGCTTAGAGAGATTTAGAGATCCTGTGAGGTATTGACTTATTCATTAGAGGGTCGTTGGCTAGTAGACTGACCCCACACTCATGCTCTTCGAGAGTGTGTTCATCCTTGCAAGTCTTCAGGATCTCTTCATTTGGACCATCAGCTCACTGATATTTTTTATGCATCATCAATGTGTGTGTGTGTGTGTATATATATATATATATATATATATACATACTGCTTACATAAATTGAAATTGTGACTTCAAGTCATAATTTCAAACTATTTCAAGCAATGTGTGTACGCACACACTATGTGCAATAAACACAACCCATTTTTAAAGTGGATTTTTCTTTTAGATTCTACCCATAAAATATTGTTTCTACATGGTAATTTAGCCGATTTTAGTCTAAATGGAAAATGTTAGATCATTCTCATTGGGTCTTGCAAATTCTATATATTGGTTCAATTTAGCATCAGAGCCCCAAACCCCCCCCCCCATTACCCGGTCTTGCAAAGTCTTGTAATTGTAAAAAAAATTTGCAATTGTGCTACAGTATCATCTTAAATGTATGATGGCACTGTAGCAAGCTTGTATAAGTTTTTATTATATTTAATTCTCTCTTTTCTCTCTCTATTTATTGCTTTTTTTCTCTCTTTTTTTCATTTCTCTTCGTCTTCCTTCTCTTCTCTCTCACTCTGATTCTTGGTCTGCCTTCTCCTTTCCTCAAGCCCAAAACCCAAAATCTTGTGTGGTGGTGGTAGCAGTGGAGGTAGGCGTCGGCGTTGGGTTGTAATCTATGATGGCGGCATGGATTTTTGGTCAGTAGTTTTGGGGTGATCTGTGATGGTGGGGTTTATCTGGGTTTGTGGTGTGGGTTGGTTTGGGTTTATGTTGTGGCTTGATTTGGGCTTGTGATGGTTTGTGGTGTGGGTTGATCTAGGTTCTATGGTGATCTTTGATGTGGTTTGGTGGTATGGGTGTGGGGTTTTGATTTATGATGAGGGAGTGGGTTTTAGGTTGGTAGGCGGCAACGACATGGTGGGTTTGGGTCGTGGTGGGTTGTAGAGGCATAGGGGTTTTGGTTGTGAAGGTGCAGTGGTGGCATGGGTGTGGTTGTGGCTGGGTTCCAGGGTTGTGTGCCTCACGGTGGCAGTGGTGTGAGCTGTGATGCTGGGTTTTGGTTTCGGTGTGGTTGTGTCTCTGGTTGTGGTGGCAGAGGTGGGTTCTGATGGGTGTGTTGTTGACGTGGATTTGCCGTGTTGGTGGTGGTGGATTTTTCTTTGATTTTTTGTGTTGTTGCGATGCTAGTTTTGTGGGCTTTGTGGGTGGATTGAAGTGGTGGTGGATTTTATGGGTTTTGTTCCTGGTGGTAGGGGTGGGTTTTTAACGATGGTGGTGGGTTTCTTGTGGCAGAGGTGGTGGTGATGGGTGGTTGAAAGAGAGAGACAATGGGGAAAAGATACACAGATTGATATGGGAAAAGGGGTGAGAGAGATTAGATTATATTATTTTATTGGGTAGTAAATACTATTTTAATAAGTTGAATAGGAAATAAAAGTTGGAATGTTGGGCGAGTTATAAAATGGTATGTTATCTATGCTATTATTTAAAAGGTTTCCTCTATTTGGATTCCTAATTTTTTTTTTGTTCAAAAATACCCCTACAGTCCTATGTTTAAGAAGAGACAAAATTAAAGGACAATTCGATAAAAATGCAACTCTAACTCTCACTAAAACATTGCTTAAAAAATAAGACTACCCTCCTATTAATTTTTAAATTTATTTATTTACTCATAAATTAGATTTTTAAAATAAATATATATATATATAAAATAATTAAATACAGTTTTTTTTCTATAAAATAGAACCACTAAAAAAAAAGTCTCATTTTCACGTGTGCGATGAGGCTAGTAAATGATAAAGTAACTTTTAAGATAATAAAGTAGAATTTTTTTTTTTTTTTTTTGTAAAAACTGTATGTGAACGGTCTTATGTTATATTAACCTTAAATGTTATTTTTAAACTCTTTTGATTGATTTGTTACTTCAGCAAGTTTAATGACGTAGGGGGCTCAAATAGTACATAAACGGTTTTGTAGGCAACCCCAAATTATAAGTCAGGTACAATCATAGGAAATGAGGTAAAAGGAATTTGAGTGGGTATATATTAAACTCTTTTTGTGCAGCAAAATATCGATGCATTAAAAAAAAAAAAAAAAAAGGCTCTCAACGAAAAAGTGTGAAGAGAATTTTATGTGCCTTTGAAAAGATAGAATTTCTTCAAATTGGTTTGGATTAAAAATTTTTGAGAAATTATACTTATTTCTTTAAACTAATACTCTCATAATAGTTGTCTACCTAAATTATAAGAGTGCACACATACTCTCCCTAAACTATTACACTTTGCACCTCATTCTATGGGTAACAGTTAAGAAAAGTAAGTGTGCATTCTTATAGTTTAAAGGATAAGTGCAAAAAGAATGTATAATTTAAGGGATAAAAGTAAAAATAATATAATTTATGAAGATAAAGTATAATTTCCCCAAAACTATTTCAACTTAATAGTTATAAAAATGTGTATAGTTTACTTTTAGTTACATGATCTAATTGTCAATTGGACAATTTGTAAAATATATTGTAAAATAATTTGTAACTTTTTTATTTTCATAACTTTAGTATTTTCTATAATTTAATAATCCTATGATAATCAGAGACGGAACCAGAATTCGAAGTTAAGGGGAGCCAAAGTATAAACCCAAAAAAGTTTATAAAAATCAAAACTAACATATACTCAAGCTTTATTGAATTTCATCAAATTCATTAACATTATGATCTCATATTTTCACAATTTGAACCAAATACTAATTTAATCGGTGGTGATTTTTTGGAATTTCGTTTGAAAATTTTCATGAATTGGGACATCAACACTAGAGGCAATGTTGCATTATCAGCTTCAAATTATTTGTAATTTTTTTCTCTTTAAAAAATCAAATATTATAGATAATTTTCCCATCATCAACAATTCAAGTAAAAGTTTCGTTATTTCCATATTATATAGCTCTATCGTTTCAAAATTTAGTCCAAAAAATAAATCAAACAAACATACCCCACAAGCTACAACAACATTAATGTTAATAAAATATTTTCTAAAAATAGTTGATAATTCATAAAAATAAACCTACAAATACGCATTAGTATCCACTGCACACATTTGATCATAGTTCCCATGGGCTTCATATTCTTGGATCAATATGCAATAGGCAAAAAGATGTTACAATTTTCTTTTTAGTTTTCATGAGTTAAAATGTAAAAATTTTGAAGGAAGGGGGCCAAAAATATATTTTTTAGGAAAAATTTTTGTTTATAGTGCTATATTTTTTTTACAAAAAAAAAATGGAGAAGTGCGGGGGGGGGGGGCCATGGCCCCCTCTGCCCTAACATGGGTCCGTCCCTGGTGATAATCATATGAATTGTCACATTAATAATTGTAATGAAATTACTACAAATCATTGAGAGAAAAACTTCTAATTCAAAAAAAAAAAAAAATTCATCATTCAAAATGGAAAATATTATTGGTATACCAACTTTCCGTACAAAAAAATGATCACTATGACATTAGCATGTGGTATGCCTTTTGTATGGACTTTGACTAAAAAAGCACATCACTATAGAGCAGCAAATCGACCGTTGATCAGGTAAACACAAGGCTAGAACGCTACACGTTAAAAGACCAACAAGAATTGAGTTTAGTCTATTGTGGTGAATAGTATTAGCGAATATAGTATTCAGGTTGAACAAGTCCATGTCTATTCCTTTATCAACGAACTTCTTAACGGCTTAAAATGTGCTTGTTCTAAGTCCTCATTCAATAAAAAGAATTAGTTGACATTAGATTATTATTTTCCATGTTTGAATTTCATTACCCTATTTCCCATCAACTGTCAAGGAGAATTGCTACGGTACATTCAAAATTGACATGTTTAGGCATTATTTTGTCATGCATTAAATTTTGAGGTTTACCTTTTGGACATGTTTCAATTAAACCTTAAACTTTTAAAATATTTCATTTAACCTTCAAAGTTTTTAAAAACTATTCATTTACACCTTAGAGTTCCACATAATTTTATTTAAACATTAGAGTTTTGCATAAATTTCATCTAAACCTAGTTTGAAATAAATTTCATTTAAACCAGTTGATCACATGATATTTAAATCGGGTAACATAAAATATGATAAAAGGTTTAAACAAAAGTTCTTAAAAACCTTAAGATTTAAATGAAACATACCAAAAACTCTAATATTTAAGAGATAATTTCCATTTTTTGGGTTTTTTAAAAGAATTTTTTGTATAAACAAAAGAGCATGAGAATTACGTAAACTTTTCTGAATTCGGGGATTGGCAAATAATAATGGCAAAGAGAATTCAAATATAGGACTATTCATGTTAAATGGTATCCACCGTAGCACCCGGGCTCCATACAATCCAGAAGGTCTTGTAGACTAGTTTCTTAGTAATTATATGGCCATTCTCTTTCAAGTCCCCTTGATTTTCAACGAAATCTACGAAAGTTAGTAGGAAAAGGTGCAGATACGACTGAATATTCAAACAAATAGTTCAAGCAAGTATTTTGAGATTCTCAGAATCAAATTTTGTATCTCCTTCTATAAATATATCAGTCCAATTAAAACCATTTCATGCATCATTCCAACCATCCATCATTCTTTGCATGCAGTATAGTCAATTTTAACGTATCATTATGTTCCTCCTTGTCCTCATGCTTGCATTAGTTTCTTCATCCCATTATGCTTATTCTTCTTCAGCAACTTTGCCTTCTTTTTCTGCCAATGCTGAGAATGAAGTAGCACAAGGGAAGGAAGCAAAGGCTCTTCTAAAATGGAAAGCCAGCCTTGAAATAAAGAACCAGTCTCCCTTCTCTTCTTGGAGTGGAAGCAACCCTTGCAATTGGGTCGGAATAAGTTGCGAAAAGTCTGGAAGTGCTGTCACCTTTTTAAATCTTTCAAGTTATGGTGTCAAAGGTACGCTTCACAATCTCAGCTTTGTATCCTTCCCCAATTTACTCGGTCTTGACCTTTCTAACAACTCACTCCATGGAACCATTCCCTCAAACATTGTCAACCTCTCTAAACTCTCCCATCTTGACTTTTCGGCCAATCAATTCGCCGGAACAATCCCATTTGAAATAGGCCTGCTAGGTTCTCTGAGTAAGCTTGATTTGTCATCTAACAATATTACAGGTTGTATCCCTACTTCTCTTGGAAATCTAAGCTATTTAAACATTTTGATACTTGCTGAGAATAATCTTTCTGGTCCCATACCTCAACAATTAGGAATGTTAAGTTCTCTGAGTGAACTTATTTTATATACAAACAAGCTCACAGGTTCTATCCCTTCTTCTCTTGGAAACTTATCGAGACTCACTATGCTAGTGCTTTGTGAAAATCAATTGTCTGGCTCTATTCCTCCATCATTGGGAAAACTTAAATTCCTCACTGCTTTAGGATTTTTCTCAAATAAACTTGTAGGCACCATTCCCCCTGAAATAAACAATCTTACACATTTGAAATTTCTTCAACTATCTTACAACCAATTCACCGGTCATGTACCAGAAAATATATGCCTTGGTGGATTGCTTGAAAATTTTACCGCCAGTGGCAATCATTTCACTGGTCAAATACCAAAGAGCTTGAGAAATTGCACTAGCTTGATAAGGTTTAGGCTTGATAACAACAAATTTATAGGAAATATAGAAAATGATTTGGGCATATATCCACGTTTGGACTATATGAATTTGAGCAACAACAGATTTCACGGTGAGCTTCCAAGAAATTGGGGACAGTTTCATAACCTAACAAACCTAGATATATCTAACAATGATATTTCGGGTAGGATACCTCCTGAGCTTGGGGATGCAATTCAATTACATGAAATTGACCTCTCCTCAAATCATTTTAATGGGGAGATTCCAAATGAGTTTGGAAAGCTGACATCATTGCTAACACTTCATCTAGACAATAACAAACTTTCTGGCAACATTCCTCATAGTATTGGCATGCTATCCAAACTAGACAATCTTAACCTGGCAGCAAACAATCTAAGTGGCCCAATTCCTGAATTGATTCAATCTCAAAACCTATTGTTCTTAAATTTGAGCAAAAACAAATTCAGTGAACACATCCCATTTCAAATTGGTAATTTGCGATACCTCCAATTTCTTGATCTGAGTCATAATTGTCTAACGGGGGAGATGCCACAAGAGCTTGGGAAATTACAAGTCTTAGAAGCGCTAAATCTTTCCCACAACAACCTTTCAGGGCTCATTCCACCCACTTTTGATAGAATGTCCGGCTTGATATCTGTTGACTTGTCCTACAATCAATTGGAGGGTCCTCTTCCAAACATTGCAGCATTTGGCAGCAAAGGATCAATGGACGCATTTAGAAACAACAAAGGCTTGTGTGGCAACGTCACTGGCTTGAAGGCTTGCCCCTCTAAAGTTAACCACAATATTGTCCCGGTTAAGAAGGGCAATAAGGTCGTGATAATAATTTCAGTCCTTGCCGCGAGCATTGTCATATTCATTGTTGTTGGAATTTCATTAATTTTCTTTCGAAGACTTCGGAAAGTGCAAAACAAGCCAAGAGAAGCACAAAAGCATAATTTATTTGCAGTGTGGAGCTACGATGGAAAAATGGTGTATGAAAACATCATTGAAGCCACAAATGATTTTGATGATAAACAGTGTATTGGAGTGGGTGGCTATGGGAGCGTATATAGAGCTGAGTTACCAACAGGTCAAGTTGTTGCTATTAAGAAACTTCATGGACTACGTGATGACAATATTGCCAATCTGAAATCTTTCACAAGTGAGATACATGCTTTAACAGAAATTCGTCATCGTAACATTGTGAAGCTTCATGGTTTTTGTTCACATCAACGACACTCATTTTTGGTTTATGAGTTCATGGAAGGTGGGAGTCTATGGAACATACTAAACATTGAGGAACAAGCAATCAAATTTGATTGGCTAAAAAGGATAAATGTTGTTAAAGGTATAGCAAGTGCTTTGTCTTATATGCACCACGGATGCTCACCTCCTATAATTCATCGTGATATATCTACTAAGAATGTTCTACTAGATTCAGAATATGAGCCTCATATCTCTGACTTTGGCACGGCGAGGATCTTGAGACCTGACACATCCAATTGGACTTCATTTGCTGGCACCTTTGGATATGCCGCTCCAGGTATGATATTTTATGTTGGTATGCATGGTTTATCTTTATGTAGCCTCTACTAATAAAAGTTGTGCAGTTACCAAATAGGGTGTGAGCCCATCATATGTTGGAGCGAACTAATAATTAGTAGAAAATTATTAGGGGGTGTTTGATAAAGGATTTTAGACAACATTTTTCAGTGTTTAAACAACATTATACGTATTTTCACATACTTTTTCACCCACATGTATTTTCAAAAAATACAAACAATATTACTAAAACAACATTATTAAACGCCCTAATATCTTAGAGTATAGTTCATATGGTACTCTAAACCAATAAAAGCAAACCAATTAATATAAATTTTTTCATATGAGCCTTTTTAGTTTATATCATACTATTTTAATAGGTGACTTTTTTTTGGTGCAAATTATCACATCAATCAAAACTCCAACACTAGATGACTCCTAGTATTTAGTGAGAACATATGTTCCTTTGAATTGGCATCTTGATTGGTATATAATTTTTTTAAAATAAAATAGGATTATATTTTAGAAACAAAACCAAACCAAGTTTATTTACATCAAAAGAGGTGTAGTGCCACCAAGATTATCTACCACAAAAGGAAGACAAATTAAAATCTATTTACACCCAACCCATCCTCTTAAACATTAGAGCATACTTAACAAAAGATGGGCTTTGAGCATATTTTCTTATTCTTTCTGCTTGATATGTTCCTCTCATCTGCAACACCGTTAGCTTGACGGTAGATGTGTTCCAGCTTAAAGTCCCATTGTCGACCTAGAAGATCCCTACAATCATAAACTACCATATATAGACATTCCAACGGAATGATTGGATTGAGAAGTTAGGAGATGAATAACAAATGTAGAATCAGTTTCCTAGTAACTATATCTAAAACCCAACTCTCATGCCATGAACATTATTGTTTTTGATGATTTAGGATAATAGTTCACACCTCACAGGGTCTTCTATAAAACTCTAGTGTTTGGTTGCAGAAGGGGTGCCACATATATTCATGTTACAGTTTGCAACCGCTGGAGAAATTGCTTGAAAGATTAAACTCAAAATTGTTGATTGCTATTTCTAAACAGCATGGAATAACTTTCCAAAGAACATATATATAAAGACTCATTATTATAGAAGTCTAAATATTTTATTACTAATCAGCAGCTATAAAATTTAAGAATTGTACATCAATTGCAGCCAGAGAATTAAGGTAATTAAGTTCCATCATCCTCTCAAAGTAGAACATGACTCTTGAGTGTCAATCTTTTTTCTTTGCAGAGCTTGCATACACAATGGAAGTTAATGACAAATGTGATATATATAGCTTTGGAGTAGTAACACTGGAAGTAATTATGGGAAGGCATCCAAGTGATATCATGTTGATCTCTCTTTTGTCTGCATCTTTGTCATCATTAACAGCAACAAACCCCCATCATATGCTACTGAAAGATATGTTGGACCAACGCATAACACTTCCTACATATGAAGTTGCAGAAGAAGTGGTTTTTATTACAAAGATAGCACTTGCGTGCTTGCATGTCAGTCCACACTCTCGTCCAACCATGCAACAAGTTTCACACAAGTTATTGGCTCAAAGACATCCTATTAATCCTTTACCAACCCCTTTACACATGATCACATTAGGAGAGCTAATTAACCCCAACAGTTCGTCCACATAACTTCTTGAATATATTTACTGTACCACACTTAATTCCCGTAATTTTTTTTTCTTTTGTATTTGATGTTCCCATTTTCATAATTTTTTTTTTTTTTTTTTTTGGGGGGGCTGAATGTAATGTTTTATTGTTGGAAGATTTTCTTGGGAATGATATCAATGAATCTGTTAGAATATCATGCCCAATCCCATTATTGGGCCCAAGCCCATGTACATGCAGTTGTCCTTGTACAACTTCACACACTTTCCATGTTTCTAGTGTGATTTTCCAAACAAAATTAATCTGTGTTGAAGATGTTATTTTGATTTACACAAAAGAAGAGGGTTTGCGCTCAACGTTGTTTCATGCATCATACCTATTAGTATTGAGTCAGAAGCCACTTGAAGACTACAAGTTTAAGAGGACTCACTCAGTGAATTATCTAAGGCAGACAAAAATTCACGACCCTTGCCTGGGCAAGATTAGGAGATACACAACACCAACTATTTAACCTAGTTTTTACCCTTGTTGCATGATTTTTGTGAAGGAGACAGTCGTTTCAATACCATTGAGAGAGCCTTAATTCCTTGAGCCTAAACCGTCTAAAAACCTCTCCCTGTGACTGTTAGTTTATTTTTTATTTTTCATTCTCTTTATGAGCTAATTCTTGAGTTTCCCATTGAGCATTTTTTTCACACAATGAGTTATTTGATTATCTCAAACCATAGAGATTCTGAAACCTCTACCAGTTACCATTTTCATTGGTAGAAATCTTTCAAAAGCTGTCTTTGGAGTATCGAAGTTTTGAATTGATGTAGATAAGTTTGTAAAAGCCGTTTGTTGAGATTAGACGTTGAGTCTAGCCTACAAAGTTTCATGAAAAATGATTGATTATTAGGGAAATGTTAAGATTTCCCTATATAGATCCCACTTAATAAAAATGACAAAAAATTATTAAAAGTGTTGTCAAAAAAGATATTTAAAAAAAAAAAACTGCTAAAAATTTGTCAAAACTGACAAAAAGCTTTAAAAAGTTGTCAACAGGCATCTTACAACTATTAACACAACCCTTTTACTATTTCTTCTATGGTGAATTTTCCTACAAGAACAGATACCCTTGGAGCGATTTTTCTATTAAAAAATTCTTCAAAAGTTTTCCACTTTACCACCGGATGTTTTCTTTTAATTGATTTATGTCAACTTTTTTCTTTAGAACGTAGTGATGTTTACTATGGTTGCACTGTATGTCAAAATTGTTAACTCTAGTCATAAGCTACGATTAATCCGTAAATTAAAACAATGGGTGTAAATCTTAGATTTTTCAAAAATAGAAAGTTTGAAGCAGCGACAACAAAGATTGTTGCAGCTTTTTGGTGGATCGAATATGGCAATATGTAATATGGCATCTCACAAAGAAGGGTTGCTAGAATTGAAGACATATGCTTCAGCTTAAGTGGATAAATTTAACATAGTACTCTGTATATAGAGACACAAAGATGAAAAGAATTATGCAAGCGTTGTTTTTACTTTTTATTTTATTTTTCCAGATGGTAAACAAAGGCAGATAGCACTTCTAGAATATTGCCTAGCTGAGAGAACAAATGAAAAAAAATGTGAAGATTTTAACACATTCTGTGATCCACGTCATTATCTGATAACTATAACCAACAACTACATGAGTTTTTCCACTTATCCGGTCAGATCATTTAAGTCATCAGCTATTGCAACAGCAGTAGCCAGTGATTGCATCAGTTTTTGTTATCCAAGCAACCTTCTAACTTAGCAGCTAACATGGAAGATCATGCAGTGGGTGACCCTTTTGGTTTCTTTCCATTATCTTTCGAGCGAGAGAAATTTGCTTGCCAACCACAAAAATGAATGCCTTACCCTTCCCTCCAGCACCTCTAGCGGTTCTTCCAACACGGCGCACATATTCACTTGGATCACGTGGGAAGTCAAAGAGCACAACATGATCCACCCCAGCAAAGTCAATTCCACGTGATGCTCTGCGAAAATTTTCAGAGATGAAAGTTATCATATTATGGGTCTCATCTGATAGTAAGGCTAATAACCTGGACAAAACACTAGTGCTGGCTAAGCATACAGGTAAGTTCTGCATAAAAAGCAAAAAAAAATACCTGTCAGTGCAAATCAAAAACTGAGAGACTTCATCAGACCGAGAACTGGTGAACTCCTTGATATTTGCAAGCCTTGATTCTTGTGCAACAGCAGCATGGAAGGGTAGAACTTGGGCACGAGTTCCTTTTCTATCGAAACGTTTTAATACATTCTCAACTTTTCTACACATGTCAATCTGCAAATTGAGTGTATTAACTAACAAATATAAGAAAGGTTCAAATAACTTAAATGTAAATGTTTTGATTGAGTAAGATACTAAGAATGTAACATAAAAGCACTGATGCACAAGCCAGCAATTCTGGAATTCCACAAGAGAGACTTTAGAGCTCAAATGTACCTTGTTACAGAAAACAATCGTCTTTGAAACTGGACTTCCCTCCAGCAGCTGCAGAAGAGCAGATTTCTTATTTAAAAAAGAAGTTTCTGGTGTTTTTTCAATCCCATCTTCTCCACTGCAGTCTACAAGAACCTGGAAATGCAACATAATGATTAATATAAATTATTTGAGAGTTTGTAATTTTTTTTTTTTATATATAATTCAATAAGAGTCTAGTTAATAATGCCCTAACCGCCCTTAGGGCATACATTAATCATCCATTTTAGAAAACTTTTTTTTATAGGAAATTAAAAAAACTGTCAAAGAAGTTGACTTTTTTTATTTTTTTATAAAAGTTTCCTAAAATGGTTTATTAATAAATGTGCTAAGGGCATACGATAGTAAAACTCATTTAACAATTATAGCACCCGCCTGATTTTTACCTTACCTGAACACCCATGCCAACAACAGAATCCTAACAATTAACATTAACAGAGATGTCTCCTTAAGATTCAATGTTCTATAAACAGCCTTCCTTGAAATTAGATGTTGGATTAAGGCTGAAAAAATACATTTTTTCTAAGTAATAAAGAATTTTTTTGAAGAAAGAACTCAAAATATACATAGAATAACTCAAAATATACATAGAATATATGAGTATCCTAAAGAATTCCAGCCTAGGATTTAAGATCTAAACATAATCTACAAAGAAAGCACAAGATATCCCAGCAATAATAGCACAACATTGAAATATAGAACCCCAGAGAACTGATTTAAGATTTTTTCTTGATAGTAGATTACTCAAAACCTTCAAGAAATCAATTTTTTGCTCTCAAATTGTCCACGTAATGCAATTGGGAGTCACATTTCAAAATGAGGCTGTTGTTATGTTGACCAGACAGCCCTTGCCAGCAGTAGTAGACATCTATTACCTTCTTTGACTTTTTTAGTGTATCCCAAAAGCAGAAAATGCAAAAGACCACAAATCACTAGTGAGCAACCAATGTACCAATAGATGATCAAAATTCACAACCACACTTGCACTAAAGGATCTCAAACCAGAAACCACCTTCCTGCCAGGGCAAAACTGGGAGGTTCTGACCAATAGTGCCAAACAGTTCTTTGGTCCAGAAAATTAGTGCCAAACACCACTTCCTGAGCCTCAATCAGCACTTTGATCCTGTCCAAGAGTGCCGATCAGCCCATTGCTTCTATTTTTCAACAGCAGCTCCTTGAAGACTAAAAGTACTCATTAACAGCTGGCAACTCCAGTTAGAAACCTAGAGGGGTTATCTCATATAACACGGCTAATTGGGAAGTCAGTTAGAGTAGCCAATTGTAGCACATGCATGGGAATTTAAGCACATGAATGGTACACTAAAAGTGTATTGAGTCCCTACAGTGTGAGCCTTTGGAGGTCTCTAAGGCAGGACTGGATGACTTTTTCCCAGCACCTTCAGTTTGATGTGGGTGATGGTTCTAGAGTGAAATTCTGGCATGACATGGTGTGGTAATTGTCCACTCAAGGAGACTTTCCCAAAGCTTTCTTGCATCAGTTCTGTTAAGGATTCCTCAATTGCTGACATTATACGATTCTCTAATAGGGTGCCTCATTGGTTGTTCGCTGCTCTAGACCGGTCCAAGACTGGTTTCATTTATGGATCTTATCTATTCTGAGGCTGTTAGGGGTGAGGGAATAAATAGATTTTGCTGGAAACCTGCCAAGAGTCAGGGTTTTGAGGTGTGTGGTTATTATTATTCCCTATATCGCCCAATGACATGTTGTTCCCTTGGAAGTTGGTGTGGAGTTCGAAGGTCCCATCTAGGGTTGCATTCTTTTCTTGGACTGCTGCTTTAGGGAAAATCCTAACTACTGATAATATTTGGAAGAGGCATTTTTTTATTTTGGATTGGTGCTATATGTGCAAAAAATGGGGGGAGTCAATGGATCATTTTCTCCTCCATTGCCTTATAGCTTATGAACTATGGACAATGGCATTTGTTTATTTGGACTCCATTGGGATATGCAGAAGAAAGCTATTGATACGTTTGCAGCTTGGCAAGGGTCTTTCGGCAAGCATTTAATATAGCTATTTGAAAGGTTGTGCCACATTGCATTATGTGGTGTCTTTCGCAAGAACGGAATTCCAGAAGTTTCAAGGGAAGTGAACAAATATCCTTGAATTTAAAGCTTCTTCCTTCGTTCTTTGCTGGATTTGAGCACTACATTTCTTTCCCTGCCTTGTTTTTCTTTCTTAAATTTATTTGAGCATTTACTGGGGTTGTTTTTCTTTGTAATTAAACACATGTTAAATATGGGAATAACCATATTTGAAATTGGTCATTGGCTAAATGAACAACTAATACAAATGGAGCAAGTCCTTGTATAAATGCTCAACTTGTAACTCCTAAACTGATAAGTGAATAATGATGCAATTTTTTTGGATCTCTCTCTCTCTCTCTCTCTCTCTCTCATATTCTTCTATAAGCTAATAAACTATCACACTCATCGATTTTGCGATTTTCTCAAAATCCAACCCTTGTTTAGTTCCATCATCAATCAAATTTCTCCATTACCTAAGCAATTACACCTTAACCACAACTTGATCCTTACATACACACGCAACAACTGACGATGACAACATTACACTTAATAAGATTATCCACAACTGCATCCTCCAGTTGATATAGAGCCTTCAACTTCTAATTCCTAATAAAATTTCCCCTTGTGGGAATTCTCCAATCTTTGAAATTAGGCCTCAGTTCAATTTTCATCCCTCAAATTTAAAGTTACAATTTGTCCTTGAATTTTTTAAAAGGTGGCAGTATTATCCTTTTGTCCATCAACTTTGACTTGAATTGTACACATGGCTAACGGATGGTTGATGTGGCAAAGTTATACTCTAATGTTTGATTCAGTTCATGGATAGGACAATCTTGCTACCATTTAAATTTTATAAGGGAAATTAGAACTTTTTAAATTTAAGGAAAAAGAATTGAACCTAAGCCTAATTTCAAGGTGAAAGTGTATTTCAAGGGCTTCAGGGATGGAGGTAGAAGAAGAATTTACAGATCACTTATAAAAATGTGTAGAAAGTTCTTCATAGACATTTATGTTCGCCAAATGATTAGGTAACATCTTTGGGAAAGATTTTGTGACGGATGGTGATCGGTTGAAATGGAGGTTGACAAAAAATGGAGATTTTACTATCCGCTCATTTTATCATAAGTTACATGGCTCTTCTTCCATTGCTTTTCCATGGAAAGGTATTTGGAAGGTTAAGGCACCCCGGCGTGTCTCTTTCTTTGTTTGGACAGCCACTTGGAATAGGATCCTCACGGGAGATATCTTAAGACTTAGAGGCTTTGATTTCGTTGATTGGTGCATTATGTGCCGTTGCTGTGGTGAGACAGTTGAGCATTTGGTGTTACATTATGGGAAGGCTTATCGTTTGTGGTGTTATGTCTTAGGATTTTTGGGATTTCCTGGGTTCCCTCTTGTACGGTGCAAGATTTCCTTTTTAGTTGGTGGAATTGGTTGGGGAAGCATTCATCTTACATATGGAACCTAGTTCCGCTGTGTTTGATGTGGTGTATTTGGAAGGAACGCAACCGACGGACGTTTGAGGATTTGGATAGATCCGAGGACCAACTACTTGCTCTCTTTTCTGGTTCCTTGTTTGATTGGGCTAGGGCTTGGGGACTCACATCTAGTGACTCTATTCCTTTGTTCCTTAGCTCTCTTCTTCTTTGTAGTTAATGTTTTTTCTTCTTTTTAGTATTGTCCTCTTTTCTATTTCAATGAAGTTTTTTACTTATCAAAAAAAAAAAAAAAAAAAAGTATTCAGGACTTCAGGGAAAGTTGGACTAAAAAATTTATCAACACAAGCAAAAGTGATAATATCGTTAACAAGGAGAACAGAATGGCAGTAAAAAGGGACAACAGAGGAGAGATTTGAATCATATGTCCCAAATCTTATTCATGTACCCTTTTGTCAACAAACGAGGATGAATATTTCAGATCTAATTAATGTTGAGTAGATTACCAGCATGTATGACTTAGTTTATTTTTAGAGAATCTCTGTTTTCTTGTCCCTGTTTCAACATCAAAATGCCAAGTTGGATCTCTTTTTTTTTTTTTTTTTTTTTTTTTTTTTTTTTTTTTGATAAGAAATGGAGAGGATCTGGATCCAAAATAAGAGCCTTTGTCACTTATCTACAACTTGAACAAGAAGTCCAGAACACAGATTACAAAATTATTCAGGTTTCATTTTTTTCATTATACTTATCTGTGTGCAGCATAATAATATTAATAGCAATATAATAAGGGAAAAGTCAACAGATGCCTTAAGGGCATTGCTTTAGGAAAATTTTTTAGAAAATTTGTATGGGTAAAGAAAAAAGAAACGGACTTTTTTGACAACTTTTTATATTTCCCATGAAAGCATTATAAAACTTTTTTAAAATGGTCCACTAACAAATGCCCTAAAGGCACTCATGAACAGGACCCCCCCTATAATAATAAAGAGAGAAAGAGGGGGAGGGGTGGAGATAATACTTGAAACCAACCTCTTCAAGGCCAGGGCTCATACGGTGCATACCAGGTCCCATGATCAATTCACAATCAGGAAAAATTTCAACTAGTTCGTTGTATATGTCTCTTGGCAAAGTCGCAGTCACAAATACATACTGTGTGGTAACAGGTGAAGAATTTATCAAAGTTTTCTGTGCTACTTCAAAATCCTCATCATTGAAGAGTATATCGACCTCATCCAACACAGCACTGCAACGCAAGGTTTCAATTAATTTTAGTGCTAGGTAAGTGCCTTGTAAAACATACTTGTGCCATGCAGGTTGATGCACACACATGCACACAAGGCACACACACACATGGGCAATAAAATTGAAACGAGCTGTTGAAGACCACATTTGATGGGTCTCAACTAGGAGTTACTAACACCAAAATTTGTTCCCAAGGATGATAGCAATGTAGTTGCAGCACTAAAGGAAGCATGAGGCACATTCAGCACAGCTGTTGGTTAGCTATTGTCAGATTAGTACGACCACAAATCAGCCAGAGTGTTTGATGTCCTAAACATGTTCCGCATGCCACGCATATAACATAACATATGTTGAATTGTTTGATAAAAAAAAATAAAAAATAAATAAATAAAACCTAAGTTAAATTTTTTTCATTTCTTAATAGTCCTGAGGAAGGCATGTATATATAAGTATCTCTATGGTTGAAATTAATACTTTTATACAGGAGACTGGGGGCTATGCTTGTAAAGAAAGTAGACAATTACCAGCTTGAAGCAGCATGCATAACCATATTGGGTCTATAAAAGGACATTAAAAATAGAAAGGTAATGATATTATCGTAAGAATTTATTTTGAACATGATCAGTCCCAGGATATATTCGACATGGCTCGGTTCTTTATACATTTTCATCAGTCTCCTCCACAACTCCTTTTTAACCATTTTCAAATACAAACTCTAAATCCATTAAAACTTCCAGAAACATAAGTACTTACATACTTATATCTATGTGTGTATATCCACATGCATATATTTCATTAATCACACAACAATAAAACTACATCATCCACTCCACATTAATATCCTAACCACCAATACTCCACACTATGCAATCCATGTATACTTTTGCATTGAAAAATTTTTCTCCATTCAAAAAAGCTTTACACTACTGTTTTATTGCTCATTGCAACATATGTTACACTATTCTAAAACATTCTAGTTAACTTGCTTGCCCATTCCACGCTCTAACAAATTATGGTGCTGCTTATTATAAATCTAGATGACAAAAAACAATACAAGATAATTGGGAAGGCATACATTGCACAAAGGTTCAGAATAAAAGGCTTATAATGTTTAAAACTCTCCACTAGGCACAATTACAGGACAAAGAAATTTGTAGTAAATTAAAGGGAAACAGGTTACCATCTTAGATTTGTTAACTGCAAGAAGCCCTCTTTAATCAGAAACATAAAACGACCAGGTGTTGCTATTAGAACATCAACACCTTGTTGTAAATATTCCAGTTGAGTTCTCTGTCGAAAACCACCTGTCGCAACCACAGATTTAAATGGAACCCCAGACTTTGAAATCGATCTGCAATTACTCAAAACCTGCAAAGGGTTTTGCTTTTATTAACATACATTCTGTATTAGAGGGATGAAATGAGACCAAATATCCAATTTTTTTTCTAATCTCAAATGAAAACAAGCATCATATCGCATTTGTAAATGTTGAAATTACCTCTTCGTGTCCTGGTTCTCAATTACCTACTTAACAATTCTTTATGGAATAAGCCCTACAAACAGAGGGCCCATAGTAGAACTTAATACAACATATACGCCTTAAGATTTCTATCTCCACTAGAAGGATATTGAGATGGTTCACTACAAAACATTTTTTTTTTTAATAAGTAATGCCACTACAGAACATACATAGAAAAGGGTGCAATGTGAACGAAGACAGTACTGCAATGAAATCCTTACATGCAAAAACCAACAAATGATTCATACAAATCAAAAAATCACAAAAATCAAGGCAGCATATGATACTCTTCTAAGGAAATAGAATTAGAGATTCTATGTAACAAACCAATAACTCTACACATTTATAACAACGTACTATTATATTACACAATCACCTCACATCATGATACTCAATACCAGAGTATCATCTCAGTAATGGATGAAATCCATTGTTTTGATGTCTCAATCTCAAATATGTCTTTGTCCCTATTATTTGGGCAAGCTTCATGACTTCCACTTCCCAAGTCTGCCGTATCTAGGGCTTCTTTTCACTCCTTTTGTTAAGTTCCCTATCTAGGGCCATTCCATCTGCCAAATCCCATCTCCTGTCCTTTGATTTCCACTCATCCAGGCAGCCCTATCTGATCAATGACAGGGATGACCTTTGGTAAATTTCTAGTAGTCCACACATTCAAGTAGCGAATGAAAGACCTAGATATTGGAACTCTTTTTTTTTTACATAAGTAATAAGTTTTATTAGAAAATTATGAAAATCAAGTACACAAGAGGTATGCTAGATGAAAAATACATCTAAGCTTTAAAAGCACAATGATCAATAAACTCCAATAAGTTTGAGAAAGAAAACTTCCCCAAGGCCAATAACCACTCAAACAAAGTCCTCAGGAAATTAAATTTCACATCTAAGGTTGACCTCTCACATCCTTCAAAGTTTTTGGCATTTCTCTCCCTCAAAATACACCACATCAAACAATGAGGAATGGCCTCCCAAATCTCACTTTTGTGAGACTAGAATATTGGATCTAGAAAGCACTTGGAGGGTTTATGGCTGTGTGGCCCTCATTCAGCTGGAAGTAGGAAATCAGTTCCAGCACAAGCAATGACATAGTATTGTTTTAGGGTTTAGGGAAACTTTAATCGTTTATTTACTAGTGAAGAAATACTGTCCAATAAGTTTAAGGAGAAAGGTAGCTAATCAGGCTAATGAGGTAGAAATCAGATCTAACATTAACAAATTCATGGCTATGATTCTGTTTCATGTCTATAAGCTTAAAATTTGCAAACTTCTTTCCTTCAAGATTTAAAGTTTATTGTCAGCCTACATGTTCCAGAGGTCCATAAGAGTGATGGAAGGTGCAAGGAGAATGTTCTAGTGAATACGACCAATAAAAAAGGTGCAATGACAAAAAATTTAATATACAAAAGTATATGAAGTATATATTGTTTTGTAGCTTGAGCTTTGTGGAGTGAAGTCTTGAAGATGTTTGGGATTCAATGGATAATGCCATCATCTGTAGAAGATCTATTAATTGGCTAGAGAAATTGGTTTGGGAAACACTCCTCAAATATAAGGAACCTTTTGCCGGTATGTTTGATATGGAAAGTGTGGAAGGAAAGGAATAGCCATATGTTTGACAATGTTAAGATCTTTGGATTATCTTCAACCCTCGTTCATTCATACCATGTTAGATTGGTCTCGAGTTTGTGTTTTACACATTGTAATTCCATTTTTACTTTTAAAACTCTCTTAGATATTCTATCTAATTTATTGTAATTTTTGAAAGAATCTTTGTGCTCATCATCTTGAAAATAACTTTTTTTTAGCATCAATAAAATTCATTACTTATCCAAAAAAAATTGCATATACAAAAGGCACCAGTATACTATTTTTACAGAGAGAGACGAGGTAAAACAAATGAAGAACTGGCAATAAACCATGAGATAATAGGTCAGCTGTCATCTAAGCAACAATGTACAGAAATTAGCAATAACATTAAAAACCAAATAAATTAAAATGACAAAAAGATGCAGCAAAGCAGTGAGTTGAACACAATAGCACTGACCTGAGAAGCCAACTCAGCAGTTGGTACCACGATGAGAACTCGAGGACTTTTTGATGAGGATTTGCTAAGCTCTTGAAGTTCTTCTTGCCTTAAACGCTGAATTATTGGTGCAAGATATGCCAATGTCTTCCCTGAACCACTTTGATCAGCTATAATACAGCTCCTTCCCTCAATAATAGGTGAAAATGCCATGGCCTGTCAACCAAGATAATCACACAGGCATAAGTTGCACTCAAACTTAAGAAAATCTGCTTTAGGGCATAACTTTCTACAAGAACAACATAAAGTTCAACAGAGCCTTAATCCCAATTATATTAATATTATATGTTTATCATATGTTCTAAAAAATAATAATAGTGCATTAAAAATGAGAGGGACCAACCTAACAAGCTACTATTTGAAATATAAAAATCAAGGTGCCCATTTACTTGAATCTAAAGCAGAAGTTGTCATTCCCACAGTCGTATGATTAGGTATCTAGGTGGATGCAAGAAGTATGACATGACAACCTCCCAGAAACTGGAATGCAATATGATTATCAGTTTATCACCATAGACACAGATCTAAGCAAATGAAAAAACTATTAGCTTCCATCGGTTGATTAGAATACCAGAAGACAATATATAAACATGGCATTTATGAAAAAACTAAGATTTTTGTGATAAGTGAGTGAATTTAAATAAAAGGCCAAGGAGAGTGCAATCCAATTACAGAATTACACAAGAGAAACTCTACTAATACTATTCTTTATACTTGCTTGCCTACAAATACTACAACAACCAAAATTATGAAAATCCAGGTCTATTGCAAAAGAAGAAGAACATCATGAAACATAATCACATTACAAGGCGGTCAAAGTGGCAAGTCAATAGATCAGCTGACCAAAAGGTCAAATATATGTTACTTGCAAGTAAGAAACTATTAAGTACAAGAATGGTAGCAGAATTAATCCATAGACCAGATCATTCACAATAAAGGAGTAAATTTGTGGGAAAATATTATGATTTTTACAATTCTGGAATTGGATAGGACCTGAATTATGGGCCCAACCAAATCTTCCAATGAAGATAATGTGTGTGTGTGTGTGTGTGTGTGTGTGTGTGTGTGTGTGTTTCAAATTTGGTCAACATGAAGATGAGGGTTGATGTACCTGTATATGGGAAGGGCGCAAGAAACGCAACCCCCTTAGAGATTCAATCATAAATTCACTGCAGCCCAAGTCTCTAAAGGATTTTTTACTAAAGAAGCCACTGTCAGTGGATAAGTTCCACCTTTGCTTTAGAAGGTCAGGCACTTCAGATTTGAAGTTGCGTGTGGATCCTCCCCTGCCCCAACCTCTAAAGTTGCTGGCAGAGCTTGGAACTGAAATCCCTGATGCCTGAGTTTTAGTGTCAGATTTGTAAGGTTTACCTGGTGCGGTCGGATGCTCTAAGCGTTGTTCAAAACCATGTTTCGGGGTCATGTCAGAATGATCAAAATCTTCTGCTGTGCCTGTTATTTGTACCATGTCACTGACTTCTTGTGATTGGGAAGCTCTTGGAACTCTTCCTCTATGTCGGAAGGAATTTTCTTTCTGCTTTCTCCCAATATCTTTAAGTTTAGGGTGTGAACTGACGGACTTGCCATATGAACTATCTTCTACAAATAGTTTGTTATCATTTTTGCTTACATCTTGCTTCATCTGAGTATTCTTGACTAGAGCTCTCACTCTCTTTGCTTTTAATCTTCCAAAATTTCCAGTGAATCCCCTGGTGCTTGCTTTTGGAGAATCACTGGTTGTAATAGCTGGCACACAACCAGTGTCAGTCAAACCAATACAACCTATGTGAGCATGGGATTAAATGAACAAATGTGAGTTTATTAGGAGGGGCTGGGGAAGAAGTGTCTTACAGGTTTCATGGCATAAATATTAAAGAATATGGTACGCATGAGAAAATCACTAGTTCAACAGTAATGTTTCCAAGTTTAATGCATAGGGTAGCTCTCTAGAAGTTTTTACAATTCAATCATGCACAATAAAATCATCAAAGATTTGACCTTTTTGGACTCTTTTCTGGTTAATTCTTTTTTTTGGAGTCCAACCATTGAGGTCTGAATATTGAATATGAATTATAAGGTCTATTAGTTAGTAATCAGTGTCAAAGATTCTGCACATTCCAGATAGTAGAATGAATATCCTATGAGGTAACACCATCTTTTTTCTTTTCTTTTTTTTTTAAAGGAGAGGAAACATCATCTGTATCAATATCCATAGGATCAATTATAACAAGTCGTGTGAATTAACTAAATCATTTAGCCTTTTTGGAGCCCTCCCTTAGATGAGGCAAAATTCAATTGCAATTGAGTTCTTTCAAAACCATACATCTGGAACATAAGGCCAATAGAACTCAATTCACTTTGGGGCCAAAGAGAAGAAATTTTGTTTGGGATAATAAAAGTCAGAACTACCCAGAACCCCTTCTTCACATGCCCATGGCATGGCAAGTTGAGCTAATCCACTCCTCACTAATCACCACCCATCAGTCTCATGATTTGCTTTAATACGAGATCTACTAATATGATTTCCATAGCAGATACTAACAGAGAAAATTTTCTGAATTATTAAGCTTTATTATCTCTAGGTCTAGGTCTTTTCTTTGAAGCTAGAAACATATGCCCTTGATATTTTGAATATAAATGCCTCTGGATAGGTTGAACGAGAGTAATGATCCGATGGTGATAGATTATAATTGTTTCTACAAGCTGATTTAAGTTTTTCTCCAAAAAGGAGGTTTCAATTTCAGATCAAATCAATTGGGGTCCATTCAATTGAGTTTTTCAGTTCTATCAAAAGATGATTCCAGTTTAATTGGAAATAAAGTGTGGAAGTAGCGAGAAACTGAACAATAGAGCAGAATATGAAAATTTGAATATACATACATACATACTATATATATATATATATATATATATGAAAAAACAAATAGCACCTTCATTGGCATAATTGCTACTGATGGAAGTTGTGGTATCTCTAGCATCATCCATATTATTGGGAATGACAGTGGTGGCCATGGTGATGGAGGGTTGCCAAGAGAGAATGTCCTTTGAAGGAATAGGAGAGTCAGGATGACCATCATCACTTCCTCCCCAAACAATGAACTTTTCACCAGTGTCATTGTCAATAAGCTGATAAGCTCCAGGAGTTTCCATGGGGGTGCGAGTATACCTAGCTCTAACAACCAATCTGACCCCCCTCTCATTGCAATGGTGAGACGACTTCCAGTTCGGCTCACAGAGTCTGGATTTAGTTTTGAGCCTCAAGTTTATATGTATTGGAGTTGGAGGAGCTTTTGCCAGCAGCATTGTGTTTCTTCTCTCAGATTCTCAATGACACATAACAACAAATTTCAAAACATTTCTGCAATAATTGGGAAGAAAAAGAAAGAGAATTGAGCAAAGGAAACAGTAAAAAAAACTCAATAATCGAAGCAAAAGGTAGGCCAAATAAAGCAAGAGCGTGCTTCTTGGTGCCATCAATTACCTGCACATAGAGATGCTTGCTGGAGCTAGAGACAACTTTGGCCTTTCTGGTGTTCCTTCTACCTGAGAAAACAAAAACATATACCAGTAAGTAGATAATTAGAGAGACATCAATGATCAAGGAAAATTTCATTTGAAGAAATGTATTTCACCAAAGTACAAAAACAGAGAAGAATTGTTTCATGCTCCCATCCTCTTGAAGGAAAACTAAATAAAAAATTTTAAACTAGTACAATATCTGATAAATTTCCCTACAGTGACCTAGTTTGCAATTGCAAATATTTATTTTCTATTCAAAGGGGATAAGCAATCTGGTAGGTAAGCAATCTGCTTGTTTAATTTTAGGTTAAGCACGGTCATAGAGACCAATTTAGATCCAATCTTATATGCCCAATTTCCGAGTCCTTAATTATTGAAAGAATGTAAATGATTCTGATCCATCCCATTTTCCTAATCCAACCTCATCTCCTCTTGAGGTGGATAGCAACTAAAAAATTTATCCACTTGAAGGGTCCCCCCCCCCCCCCGGCGCACGGGTCCATTTGTTGCTGCTAGTATTCTAGTGAAGACAAGCAGGGTCCTAGCAACTATGCTACCTCACTGCCAATAGAATACCTGCAATCACTTTATAGCACCTTACCAGGAGTACCACACTCAGTTAGAGACCATGCCTCATGAAAGTCATTGGTTCAAAATGTCCCCCCCACCGCAGCTAGTCCATTTGAATTTTTTTTAGCACAAATCTCCTTGGTACGATGGCAAGTGCCTTCTACCAAAAGAGATTGGTCAAGGGTTTGAATCCGAGAATCAACCTTTCCAAACAATTTGGTAGTAAGGCTACCTACCATAACCTCTCCTAAAACCCCACAAAAATGGGAGCTTTGTGCACTGGGTACAACAAATATATTTCTAGCCCCTAAAATTTGGGTCAGGGTCTAATTAATTATGTGAAATTTAAAAAGTTCTTTTTTAGTCCTCAAAAAATAGTAAAAGTACCAAGTTAGTCCTTTTGTAGCCTTGGCATTATAACTTGTACTACTCAGTGCTCCTTTATAGTAGTAAGGTTAACCTTTTCAAGTTTTTGAAGGGCCAAAATAAAACCCAACCCAAACTTTAGGGGCCAATCACATATTCACCTTTTTTATTATTAATTTACAATTGCATGCGTATTGGGTTTTGAACTCATAACCTCAAGAAAGTGCCCCTAGTGCCCCATTGTTGTTGCCAGTTTTCTAGTGTAAACAAGCAGGGTCCTAGGAACTTTGCTACCTCATTGTCAGAAGATTATATGTGGTCACTATATAGCCCCTCGTCAAAGGACCTAGTGGGTTTGAACCCACGACCTCACCTTCAAGCCACATTTCTAAGAAAAGGAAGCGCCATCTGAGGCAAGGATCACTAGTCAAAAAATGGGTAAATTGCACTAACATCCCTCGGGTTTAGGCAAATGTCAAAAGCCTACTCCTATGTTCAAATGACACTTAGCGCCCTCAAGTTATTGTTATTATTTTTATGTTATTTTTCTTGATTTTCTCTCATCATAGAACTAGTTTGGCTAGTTAACACTAACTGTGGCTGTTTTGGATAAGATTTTAGTTTGAAAAATGTATATTTCGACTCAATTTGAAATGGCACATAAATGGTTGTAAGAATGTATTTGTTATATATATCGAAACCTCAAGGATGAAATGTTGTTTAAGAAAATAGGAGTCTGATATCTTCTCAAAGGAGAGTAGTGTATTTACTAAAAGGTCCTAAAAGTTCATAGCCAGTGCAAAAAGCTCTCACTTTGGCAGGGTCCGGGAGAGGTAATTCGTAGGCAGCCTTAGCCCTAATTTATTTTGGAGAGATTGATTCCCAGACTCAAATTTGTGACCTGTTGCTTTTGTTGGAAGGAACTTGCCATCTCACCAAGCCCAACCTCTAGTGTAATTTAACCCCAAAAAAAACACCTCTCTTGTCTTTCAACACCTGAAACAGAAACTCTCAAGCCACTGATACACCTCCATATAAAGTTATAAACACTCAAAGTTGAGTACTAACTTCAACTCATTCAAACCAGAAAATTAGAAAGGACTTATTCACAAATTACAAACTCTCAAAGAATATTCTATAGCTAACAACAACACAGGTGCAAGCGCTAAGTAACTCAACTAAAAGGAGAAGCTGAGCAGAGCACACATTGTCTCACTCATTCATTCGAATCATTAGGCATTGTTGGGAACCTCAAAAACATGCTAAAAACCAAACTGGGTCCAAGGGAAACTGTGAGTTTAAGCAATTTATTGCAGTAAAATTGTAATCTTTAATGGGATAATTCAACAACAAATGTTTAAGTAGAGTTCTGAGTCCGAAACTAAACACAAAAACATTAAAAGGGTATTCTTAGATATCGAAAATAGACAGAGTAAGCAGAATATATATATATATACCTTTCTTTCTAAGATGTAAGACGATGTCGATAATGGTGTCTCCTCTGCTTCTGTCTTTGCCTATACAAAGATAATAATAGTGATAAAGCCAGCAGAGATGGAAAATGGATACTGGAGACTTGGAATTGGACTTGTGGTTGGAGCAGTGCCCAATAACTTAGGCCCAACCCAATACAAATATTTGTTGTCAAAAAAAAAGTGTTCAACTGTTAACACATGTATTCCCATATATATATATATATATATATATAGACTTGGACTTGGACTTGTGGTTGGAGCAGTGCCCAATAACTTAGGCCCAACCCAATACAAACATTTGTTGTAAAAAAAAAAAAAAAAGCGTTCAACTGTTAACACATGTATTCCCATATATATATATATATATATATATATATATTGAAAGTGCAAACCTAATAAATTAGGTACTAATTTAGACTCCCAAATTTAATTACGACTTGATTAATTAAGACTAATTAACTATTAAATTGGAATTTACATAATTAACCAATTAATCAAAAGAACCACTTAACAATTGCATGGATAAACATAATTAAACCATGCAATTAAGATAAAGGGCAGAAGGTAAAGAGAATGTAAACCAAGATAACATCCAAAGTGTAATCGAAGGGGGAAAATCAAAAAATTCGGCGTAAAAACTTTTTCTGCCACTCTTTAAGCCAAAAACAATCCACTAGTAAATGAGTTGGAATACAAGAATATACAAAAGTTCTCCAAGCTTATGTTCCCCAAAGTATTTGAGCCATCCAAGGGCTAGCTACCAACAGACTTATCAAGTCTTGTCTTCACTAGCTTCTCATATGTAGCAATATTAACCGGTTGTATTACCAAGGCTCATTAGTTGAAAGCAGCTTGAAACATTTCTCCCTTAGACCCTAAGTACTTTATGTATGGAGAGTTCCAATTAAACTACTAGGCTAGTTGCATACAGACAAATGAAAATAACACAATATAGATGAAGGAAGAGAACCCTTCACTTTATATCTTAGGAACATGTGATTCAGTCACAAAGACAAGGTTTTGATATCGAGTGAAGATTATAGGACAAAGTTAACAACAAAATTCAACAAAAAACAAGTTGTCATATGAATGCAAAACATGTGATTTTATTTTTATGCCTAGTCCATTTAATCAGTTGCTTTCAACAAGTTTGGCATCTATATACATCATTAGAACAGTAATTCAAAACTTTTCTTGAAGCTTCATAACGTCTACTTCAATACAAGTTTATTTAGGACATTTTCAGCAGTTGAGAATTTTAATTCTAAAGAGTTATAAGTTTTCGAGAGTTGAAATTCACAAGAATTAATATTTAAATTGTTTGAATATACTTAGAATCTTATTCATATTATAAACTGTTGATATTCATTTTGGAAAAGCCCAGCAGCAAGAAGAAGCCCAACTATATGGGCAAGAAGAGAGTTAATATATTAAGAGAAAGAAACTCATCCAGCCCAAATGGCAAGAATGATGGGTCTTAGGCCCATAAAGCAAACAAATGGGCTTTAGGAAAGCAAATGGGCCAACGGGAGCTTAAAGGAAGAAGCAATAAACTCATGGGCATTATGTGATGTAAAAAAGTGAGAATGGGCTACAGCAAGCCTAACGTAATGAAGTAAGAAAGAAAGGGGTTTGTGGAAAGCCTGTGAACCCCAAGGATGAAGAATATAATAATTGGGTCAAGGAAGCCCAAAAGGAGTTAGTAGAAGCCCATGGGAATGTAAAATTAGAAATGGACCGAGAACGCCCAAGGAAGGGAAATGGGCCGAGAATGCCCAACAAGGAAGAAATGGACCAAAGGAGCCCACAAATAATGTAATGGGTCCAAGAAGCCCAAAGTAGCATGAGTATGAATCCAATGATCATGCTGGGTCATTCAAACCAATTAGGAGAAGAACGTACAGTAAACGCGGGTCAAATAACACCACAGCAGGAACAGCAGAGTGATATGGCAAAAATGACAACAAAGGTTACGGAATGAGCAAAGAATTGGCGCACAAAGGGAGAACCCACAATCAAACGAGACCCAGCCCTTGAAATGAGCAAGCCAATAAAGAATAGAAAATCAGAAGACAGTTCACATCATAAAAGGCCAAGAATGAGCGGCAGAATGCACAGATGAACCTCCAGACCATGGCAATATCATGAGCAGCAAACAAGCTTTTGATGTACACGGAAGAGAAGCACGCGCAATACTCAGGCATTACCAACCTGTATCCAGCCAATACAGGGGTGGTGGGTCATAGGTCAGAGGTAAGAGGGGGTATGGTTTGGCAATAGGAAGAAAGAGAAAGCCTATTCTGGGGTTTCCGCTCAAACTTTTTTGGGGAAAATGTCCTGCTGGGATTACACACCACCCAAAAGAAAGAGGATAAGCTGGAACCACTAGGTGCATGTCATAAGAGATAACAAGAGAGAATACTCACGCTGTGGTAGACAAGAATGCCACGATGGGCAAGAAAACAAAAGAGTTTTCCTTGTCTGGTAATGAGTAGTGGCACAGCCAACACAGGTAAGTGGTGGTGGTTGGGCGGCTGACAAACCAGTGAGTGGTCAGGAAAGACACCCAAATTCAGAAAAAAGTAATTAAGGGCTAAAAAGTTAAAAACTAGTCATGACAAGCAGTATATATAGGGCTCTTGCAATGCACAGTAGGGGGGGTACAGAACCACAACATTATCAATCACTAGGAGAGAATCACAGTTTTACTATCACCACAACACTACACAAGTAAACATGAAGAAAGAAAAGAAAAACGATAACCAAAGAATAAGGAAGAAAAACAGAGAGTGTAGGTCAGCAGACATACACTAGTAGGCAAATCTCTTCTCTCCCTCTAAAAGGCTTACTCTCTATTGAGGGAAAAGAATTCTTTTGGACACAAGCCATTCAAGTCCGTTTTCTCAAAGTGAGTAACTTCTGTGGCAGGATTCTCCTGAGAGGTTCTTCACATTGAGGAAGTGATTCCCTCCTTGGTCTTAATCCTGTAACATGATTTAATATGGTAGACTAACCTTTTTCTTCTTTGATTTAATTACTATTATTATTTCCCTCTTTATTTCTATCATTCCTTTTATGACACGTCTCCTATTGTTGCATTCTTCATTTTAATTAAGGGTCCTTTATTTACTTTGTCTAGCAGCAAACGCATGTCCTTTATTATTTATTATTACATTTTGCTTGTTATAGCTTTGTTGTAACGGCTACACCTGTCATAGGCATGTGATCGAAGTTTCTGCCGAAAAAGGGGCATGGTTTATGCACAAGCCGGGCCAGGGTGAGTTGTAATTGGACCGGTCCTGACTCTCTTACCCAGAATACTTAAGCCTTAGTATAGCAGGAGGCAGTCTAGCCCAACATTTCAAAAAAGGCCCACCACATAAACAACACTACATTTAAAAATATATATAATTTGATGTTTAAGAAAATCTTAGATGGATTCATTTAGTAACTAAATATAAATGTTAATTCTAGAGAAAAAAATACCCTTGAATAGTAATAAATATATTATTTATATAAAAAAATATTATTTTCTAAAACTAACTCTATATAATAATTTTTTAAAATGTTAATTAAGTGTCATTTTAGTAATTCTATATTTTCCTCAAAGGCAGAATATGTGAAAACTGACATTTGAGACCTAAAATGTTGAAATTCAAACTTCCACAATTCATAGGACATGAGATGTTCATGTACATGAACACCTCATGTCCTATGAATTATGAATTTCAATTCTAGATAATTTTTGTCAAAAAACAACTGAATTTTAAGGGATTCTTAACAATTTCCATTCCAAATTCCTAGGTAAAGAACACTCCCTTTTGACTCAATTGTGTTTTAGTACAATTTAACTAATCTCAAGTAATTATAGTTATATGCTGATGAAAAAATACATATTTGTATCGCATACAAAACATACGTAGCGAAAAATTAATGGATCTACTTCATTCGCAATTGATAACATGTACTATGTAAATTACAGAATTCAAAAATAAGAAAGTGTACTTTGGTGTGGTGAAATTCAAAACAAAGGATTAAAAGGACTTGTGAAAACTTTTAATCTTCACTCCAATTCTATTGTATGCCCAAAAAGTGTAGACTCTCAATCAGTTTTTATGAATTTGTTCAAGGGAGAATGAAAGAGTGTCCAACACTCACATACACACCATTTTAGATTCATACAAAAATTCTGTATGTTTCTCTCTTTTTAATTGACTATTTAATTGGACTAGCCTTATTGAGCCTTTCCAATTGAGATTTAGTGTGTGGGTTGGAGTAGGACCAAAAAGGACTAATAAGACACTATCTCCAATAGGTTTTGGGCTTTTCAGTCAACTCTTGACAAGTCTAAAGTTACCATTAACTATATTTAATACCACTATATAAATATAGTTGCACTCTAGACCTTGTTTATAAATTATACCCCAAGACTTCATTATACATGTAACCCATTTATAAAATATTCGAAGTAATACAAAGTCATAAATGTAGACTGCCACTAGATAAATTACTACATCTTAGTCCTTGAGTATCCAGTTTAATCGTTTAAAGTTATTCATCATATATTTATGAAATCCAATTTCATAAATATATACTTTAGTAACTCCTTACTTAAGTGGTTAGATCTAACATTTTAAATAAACAAACTCATTAACTTATCTCCATAGAATATTTTGTATCTCTTTTAAGAGACTATGAATTCCATCTTAAGAATATATGTTTCATCAACATTAAATGTGGCTGCCCAACATACTAAGGTTTTGACCATTACTTTAGATCTTACTCCTAATATATCAAAACAACCTACATTTCATAATCAGGTCCATTATCCTCTCAGAATTAAGAGTTTATGTAAATAGAAGCCGTGAGATTTATTATTCATTTGACAGTCGTTAGGAGAATAATAAATCTCACAACGATTCAGTTTAATATGTTTTAACTCTTAAAACATATCAACATATCAACTAGAAGTCTCCACTTCCATGATCAAGACAAATCATTTTAGTTAATATGTTATAGTTTTCGCAGATGAAATGCCCAATTTTATCACCGACTACGAACTACAATTCTGAATTTACAAAGAACTTGTGATTTATATCTTCTGTGACTTTTTACATAAATCACATACTATGCATCTCATGGATTATATGATAATGTCCAATATTCATATTACTATTATTTTAGATTATAATAAAACAACTTTATTAATACAATATTTAGTCATACATAATGTCATACATAATGTTTTATATAATATTATACATGGCATCATTCAATAGGATTTAAGAGCACTAATCCTAACTTATGTTTCATATATACAATTAAATTATATAAATAAAAATACTTATTGTATAATCGTTGAAAGAATAATCTAAATATAAATGTGATAATATATTTGAAAGTTTTCAAAAACCTTAATATATGACCTAATCTATATAGTAAATTGTACAATATCATATCTTTCTTTCTTTTACCTTAATATTTAATTGTTTTTGTAAATATTCAAAAGCTTGGTTATAATGGAAAACCTTGAAAAGGGAATTGAGACATTGATTTTTTTTTTTTTAAAATAAAATTTAGCTACAAAATTGGTTGTAACTTTGAACTACAAGCTTACTCAATATCTTTTTATTAGAGGTGAATTATGACAAATCTACCATTGAATGACATCTTATTCTTATATTCTCTATATTTGCAAAATTTCTATAAAGTTAAAGATGAATAGCTGTGTCATTAATAAATTGTTTAAATTGAAAATTTTTATAGTTAAAAATTATGTATAAAATATAAGTTTATAGATCATATAGTGAATAATATTCGATTGACACAAAATTTGACATATGCATTAAGAGTGTAAGGAAAATGTAATTTAATGATTAGATTTTCAAAATATATAGTAATGTTTATTTATTAAGCAAAGTTGTAATCTTAGGCTACAAGTAATTTTTTTTTTTTATGAAAAAATTAGTTACCCAGTGCACTTTCTAATTTTTTTATGAAAAACAAAATTAGAAAGGAAACTAATGGATGGAATTGACTTGATTTTAAAAGATAGACTAAATTGAAACAATTGATATTAAGGGATCAAATTTAATTGGAAGACCAAATTAATAATTTAGAAAATTATAAAATTAAATTTTTTTTAATATATATACATATATATGAGAGAAAAATGAAAATTTGTGATTTTTGGTATGAGTCAAAGTAAAAAAATATTCTCTAGCACATTTTCAATAACATATAAATATTGCAACACAAGTTATTTTTCATTAAAAAAAAATTATAGTTGAACACTTTTTTTTTTTTGACAACAAATATGGATAGAGCATTCCTTAAAACTTACAAGATTATTGTGGAAGTGTAAAATTTCATAATCAAGTCAATTTCAACTATTAATTTTTTAAATAAATAAATAGAGAGGAAACTAAAGGATGACATTGACTTGAGTTTAAAAATTAATAAATAAAATCGATAAAACTAATGGTTAAGGACCATCAAAATTCTAGTAACTCAACTAACGCCTACTGGTTTATCCAACAGAAACATTCAAGATTTAAATCATCTATTTTATTGTAACTATCGAGTTATCCAAAAAAATAAAGAGTTAAGGGGTCAAATTGAACTTTATCCAATAATTAAATGTCCAAATTAATAATTCAAACTTTGGTCTTCCAATTATTCGGTAAAGTTTAATTTGGTCTCTCAATTATCAACTATATCAATTTAGTTCCTCAAGTGTTAAAATGAAGCCAATGTCATGATTTTGATTCCTCTCCATTCTAAATCCTCAACCTCAACGTGATTCTTTTCCTTAAAAATAAAAATAAAAATAAAACCTTAAACTTAACGTAATTCCTCTTCGTTAAGAGGGAAGGACAGACATGTAATCTTTTAGAAATGAAATCAAATTTTAGTATTGAAGCATATCAAGACCAATCAAAACTAAAGCATTCAGCCAAAAAATAAAAAGACCAATCAAAAGCAGTGTTTTTCTCCCTAGATGATGTTGCCATTTTTTTTTTATTTGAAGAAAATTTTCCCCTCCAAACTAACCATTCAAACTTCTTTTATATCATTCAAATTTCTTTTATATCCTTTTATTAGATACTAGCATCTAAGCATGCATGTTGCACGTACTCAAAAACTCTTCTATTTAATATATATATATATATATATATATATAATTTTCATATATACTAATTTGGGATTGTGACATTATCTCTCGTCATATCTCACTCATGTGTGATGTGAGAATTGTTAAAAACGATAAATGATATATATGGATTTTTTTTTTTCAAATATATAAAAAAGATAAATTTTGGAGATAAACAGTTACTGTAATTTCCTTTTTAAACTTATATTGTCCACCATGAGGGCCATATAATTTCTCATATACTAAAGTATTCAATAATAATAAAAGTGATATACTTTTTTGAGTTTAATAACAAACGTGCTATTGAAAATATTGGAATAAGGAGAAGTAATTCTTTTTTAAATTAGAAGAATTTTTTTTTTTTAATATAGAGGTATTTTATTTTGGATGAAAAAGGAAAACAAATTGCTAAATTTTAGGGAGGGGAATGGATCAACGTGAAGGATCACATGGAGGTGTTTTATTTGGATGAAAATTGGATGAAAAAAGAATAAAAAACGCTAAAATTTAGGAATTTTAAGATGAACGTTAGGGGAGAGAAGCCTAAATTTGAGGAGTTCTCTTAGTTTTTTTTTGTTAATTAACCGAGGTGATTTATTAGGAATAAAAAATGGCTAAAGTTTAGGGGAAAAAAAGAAAGATGAACTTAAAGGAAAAAAAAAAAGGCTTAAAATATTAAAAATTCTCTTTTTGAATTCAAAAAGATAGTAGTTGTAGGTGTTGTAGAAAACATGTGTTTTAAATTTGTGATTTTTTACATTGTTGTCCTTATTTCTAAGAGATCACTGTTTATATAAGGATATTTTTTTAATCACGTAAAAGTCTAGTTCAATAAAGATATTTTGGGGGGAATAGTGTGACATTATTGACCCTATTCCTAAAACATTTGTAAGAGAAGTTATTAGATACTAGATGAGGGTATTTTTTTACCATAAAAATCCAGATCAAGGAGATGAATTCTCTTATAAATAGCATAGATGAACTTTGAAGATTTAATTGTTAGATTACATTTTCTTTATATTATTAACACGTACATAAATTTTCATTCTAATTAGATATTATTTACTATTCAATCAATAAACTTATTTTTTATGTATAATTGTAGACCACAAAAATTTGAAATTTAAACATGTGATTGATATAGCTATTGATCTCTAATCTTCTTGAAATTTTGCTAATATAGAGGATATAACAAAAACATATAATCCAACGATTAGATTTTTATAATTCATATCCAATAAAAAGATAAAATAAGAGAGTTTAAAGGGTTTCTTTTTAAACTAACCACATAACCAAATGAGAGGTAAATACCATAAAATAAAGCACAAAATAACTCTTTATATGTAGCTAGATCGAAGGATTTAAACTTTTGATATCCCCATTAAAAACACCAAAATGTATCAATTGAGCCTGATTGGAACATAAAATAACTCTTTCGTGAAAAGATACATGCATGTGCGCGCGCGCGTGTGTGTATATATATATAGATAGATAGATAGATAGACGCACACATAAGTATATTTGTAAATTATCCTATAAAGTTACTTGTATTCATCATAGACAGCTGCAAGATTGTTCAAGTGTCTCAACAAAAGATGACACCTGTTGCTGAGTCAGAAGCCATTTTGAGTGGTCCTAACCCTAATGGGGGCTGCTTATCTGAAACACTAATCAAACTTATGAGTGTTTTTTTTTATGAGTTGGTTAAGTGTCTAAATCCAATTTTTGAGGATGTGAAACTATAAGGTAGGCCCCACCCATGTTCCTCATTTGCCATTTGATGCCCATCCATAGCATACAACTCAAGTTTTGTGTGTTTTCTGGACATTTATGTCTGTCATTTTGCTCCTTTTCGTAAGTAAAAATCTTCCTAGAAATGTTAAACAAGTTTATATTATTACAATTATATGTTACACTTTTTCAATTTTTCTAAAATTGGATTATTTGACAACCGCCCATCCTATGAGAATTTAGATTCTTCTTGATAGGTTGAAAGAATTAAAAGCATGATGACTTTTCAAGTTGGTTGAGATCCCTTGTTTAAAGATGCACTTGCTCTTGTGACCAATTAGGGTTTCGAGTTGACAATGTTGAGAGGTCTTGGAATTATGTCTTTTGCACATTATGATAAAGACTCAAAGGAAAAATACAACTTGCATTATGGAAAAATACTAAACAATATGTTGAAATAATGATATTTTAAGCAATACGGCATTCAAAAATATTACATTTTTAAAATATTATTGAAATCAAATTTTTAAAATCTTTTTAAAAAAAAAATTTGTGATTCCAATCAACTGTTAAAATTTCTTGTTATCGAATAAAGATTTTGAAATTCAAACATTGCCTATACCAAAAGCCAATTAATATCTTAACTTTTTTTTAGGGACTATTAATATCTTAATTTGATAATAATAAGAAATCACTATAAAATTGACACTATAGTTGAAAGAATTATTATTAAACCACTATCCTCCATGGACCCAGAAGCCCATATGTGCCAACAGCAACAGCCCAAATCATGGAAGTTCCCCTTTTATTTTATATATGGTGGGCTAGGTTAAACTCTTAAAAAAAAAAATTTGTTGTAATAATACCTCCACAATGCAACACCCCCTTAACCCACTTGTCTTCTTTTATCTTTTAATTTTTATTAAAAAAAAAAAGGACAACATTTAGTTACAAAATTAGTTGTAGCCTAAAACTACAATCATACTCAATAAAATAAACATGATTACATATTTTAAAAATCTAATCATTAAATTACATTTTCTTTACATTCTTAATACATATGTAAAATTTTGTGTCAATCGGATATTATTCACTATGTGATCAATAAACTTATATTTTATGCATAATTTCAAACTACAAAATTTTGCAATTTAAACAATTTATTGATGACATAGCTATTCATCTTAATTTTCTAGAAATTTTGCAAGTATGGAAAATATAAAAATAAAGATTTCATCCAATGGTGGAGTTGTCAAAATGCACCCCCAATAAAAAGATATTAAGTAAAGTTGTAGTCTAAAACTACAACCAATTTTATAACTAAATTTTGTCTAAAAAAAAATCCATGTCTTAAACCTCAATACCATTTTTAGGGTTTTCCATTATAACTAAGCTTTTGAATATTTACAAAACAAATATTAAGGTAAAAGAAAGAAAGATCTGATAGTGTACAATTTATTATATAGATTAGGTCATATATTAAAGTTTTTGAAAACTTTCAAATATATTATCACATTTATATTTTGATTATTCTTTCTTTCAAAGATTATACAATCCATTTTAAGAAAACTTTTACATCACTTTTATGGGAAGTGAAAACAACTGTCAAATTAAACATTTATTACTTTATTTCATTTTCCCGTAAAAACTTTCCTCAAATGAATTGTTAACGAATGCCCTAGGGGCATTCGTTAGCATTTTCCTTCTTTCAAAGATTATACAATAATTATTTTTGTTTATATAATTTAATTGTATATATGAAACATATAACTATATTTATTTGAGATTAGTTAAATTGCACTAAATCCCAATTGAATCAAAAGGGAGTGTTCTTTACCTAGGAATCTGGAATAGAAACGATTAAGAATCCCTTAAAATTCAGTTGTTTTTTGACAAAAATTATCGAGAATTGGAATTCACAATTCATAGGACACGAGGTGTTCATGTACATGAACATCTCATGTCCTATGAATTGTGGAAGTTTGAATTCCAAACTTTTAGGTCGCAAATGTCATTCTCACACATTCTGCCTTTGATGGAAATATAGAATTACTAAAATGACACTTAATTAAGTAACATTTAAAAAAAAAAAATTATATAGAGTTAGTTTCAGAAAATAATATGTTCTTTTTTTTGTTTTTTTTAATCTAAATTATATATTTATTACTATTCAAGGGTATTTTTTTTTCTTCAGAATTAACATTTATATTTAGTTACTAAATGAATCCATCTAAGATTTTCTTAAACATCAAATTATATATATTTTTAAATGTAGTGTTGTTTATAATATGAATTAAATTAAAATTCTAAGTATATTCAAACAATTTAAATAATAATTCTTGTGAATTTCAACTCTCAAAAACCTGTAACTCTTCAGAATTAAAATTCTCAACCATTGAAAATGCCCTAAATAAACTTGTATTGAAGTAGACGTTATGAAGCTTCAAGAAAAGTTTTGAATTACTGTTCTAATGATGTATATAGATGCCAAACTTGTTGAGAGCAACTGATTAAATGGACCAGACATAAAAAATAAAATTACATCTTGCATTTGTATGACAACCTGTTTTTTGTTTAATTTTGTTGTTAACTTTGTCCTATAATCTTCACTTGATATCAAAACCTTGTCTTTGTGACTGAATCACATGCTCCTAAGGTATAACCTAAATGGTCCTCTTCCTTCATCTATATTGTGTTATTTTCATTTGTCCATACGCAACTAGTCTAGTAGCTTAATTGGAACGCTGCATACACAAATGCTTAGAGTCTTAGGTGGAAAGGTTTCAAGTTACTTTCAACTGATGAGGCTTGGTAATGCAATTAGTCAGTATTGCGGTTTTTGGGAAGCTAGTGAAGAAAAGACTCGATAAGTTTGTTAGTAGCTGGCCCTTGGATGGCTCAAATACTTTGGGTAACATAAGCTTGGAGAATTTTTGTATATTCTTATACTCCAATTCACTTACTAGTGAATTGTTTTTGGCTCAGAGAGTCGCAAAAAAAGTTTTTACGCCGAATTCTTCAGTTTTTCTCTTCATTTACATTTTGGATGTTATCTTGGTTTGCATTCTCTTTACCTTCTACCCTTTATCTTAATTGCATTGTTCAATTAATTATGTTTATCCATACAATTGTTGCGTGGTTGGTTTGATTAACTAATTAATTATGTAAATTCCACATTAATAATTAATTAGTCTTAATTAATGAAGTCGCAATTAAATTTAGAGTCTCAATCATTCCCTAATTTATTAGGTTTGCACTTTGAATAATTGTTAGCTTACAACTGTAATTAACACGCGTGTTAATTACAGTTGTAAGCTAACAATTATTAGCTTCTACTGTTCTTTTGGATTTTGGGATTGGAGTGTGCTATTTTGTGCCTGGACTGGTTCGATAGGTCCATTCTATGAAGAGATCTAGACCCAACTTTCTGAACCATATCAGCTTTAGCCCCTACCAAGAGAGTATGCATTGTCAACCAAGCACGTGTCCAGAGCAACAACAAAAAAACTCATCCCCTACAATTCTGTTGGAACTTTGTCCTTTAATCTTCATTCGATATCAAAACCTTGGCTATGCGACTGAATCACATGCTACTTCTGAGATATAAATTGAATGGTCCTATTCCTTCATCTATATTGTGTTGTTAATATTCCCTTGTCTACATGCAAGCACCTAGCTAAACCCAAACTCAATCCTTGATAGCAATTTGTATTTGGCTTTCTTTTCAATGAGGGAGTTGTCAATTCCATGTTTTAATATGGGAAAGAAAAAAAACACAAATCTTTGGATTTTGGGAGCTTCAATGTCAACAAAAAAACAAATAAATTAAAGAAGACGAATTTTAAATGGAAGGGAAGGCTACAGTGAGTTAATTGAAAGTAGACCCTGAAAATGATGTGAACAAATAGCTACCAGCAGTTAGAATTATGCTAAAAATTAGTGAATATGCTAAACTTTCTCAAAGAAAGGAAAAAGAAAAAAATTTTACTCTACTTCTCTAGAAAGCCAATTATTTTGAAGGACGTTGTCATTTTGATGTTGGACAAAAAAGAAATGTGAAAATGCAAAAATAAAGTGATATTTTTCTCATGTTAATTACATGAAGGAGTATTAGGCCGATCATGTGATACATGATTTAATCAATAATCATAAATTAAAGAAATATTTCAATAACATAAAAATGAATAAATAATCAAATAAAGAACATACATATTTTAAATTACTTGAAAAATACGCATCATATAGCCCATGCTTTTATTAAAAATAAAATTATTATAATAGATTATAAAATAATGTTAAATAAATAATCGGTATTATTTTAAATATATGTTTAAATATTTGAATTAGAGCCCTATGTGTTCTAAGAGCTCTTAATAACCAATTGAAAACTTTAGATTTATACCCAAAGCAAAGGATTTAATAATCAAGTTATGATTTCTTCCAAATAGATTATAATGAATTGTTGTGTCAACCATAGTTATTAATCATCAAATTTAAAGACATTAATAAAAGCAATAAAAAGACACACAAATTTGGTACTAAAATGGACAATCCATGAATAATCTCTTCAATGGAAAACCATTTTGGGGGATCCAACCCCATAGAAAATTCACTAAAAAATACAATTACAACTACATATTTACAAATTTTTGCACAATTAAGACTCTTTATTTCAACCTCAACAAATGCTCCATTTGACTTTCTATCGTAGTGACCCAGAACATTGGAATTTTTCTACGCAAATCTTTTCCAACAACCAATACCTAATTCAATGTTTTTTAAAATCTTATATATAAAACATGTCACAAGCTATTTGACCATCAGAACTACATATTTTGTAGTATTACAGCCATCTAAAAACCCTTAAAGAATAAAGAGAGATGTGAATACCTTAAGAGAAAACACACATCTAAAAGCCAAAACAAAAAACTTATAAAATATTAATTTTACTGTTAATGTTTTGATGACCTTCTATCGTAGTAACCCAGAACATTGGAATTTTTCTACGCAAATCTTTTCCAACAACCAATACCTAATTTAAGGTTTTTACTAAAATCTTATAAATAAAACATGTCACAAGCTATTTGACCATCAGAACTACATATTTTGTAGTATTATAGCCATCTAAAAACCCTAAAAGAATAAAGAAAGATGTGAATAACTTAAGAGAAAACACGCATCTAAAAGCCAAAACAAAAAACTTATAAAATATTAATTTTACTGTTAATGTTTTGATGACAATAACTAAATTAATGATTACTATAAAATTTCAAAATTTTTATATAGAGATCGAATTTCTTAATTTGGTAGAAAATAATATTTTGCATTAGATAGGTTTTAATCACAACAGATGTAAATTTCTATTACTTTTAGTTAATAGAAACTTATTAAGGATCATTAATGAAACATATTAAAATTTAAATAATTGGGGGTGAAACCAAAGATAGAACTGCTCAAGTATAGGGTAGGAGTATTCGCATAATTAAGCTCGTGCAAAAATTCATGTTTATTTTAACATAAGAACCTACTTTTTTCTATTTTATATATATATATATATATAACTTTCAAAACAACCTACATCAGAATATCTATTTTATACTATATTTAATGAAAATATAAACTTCTTTCTTTTTCTTCACACATAACAACTATCATTTACTCTCTTCCTTCATCGTCAAAATACTTTAAAAAAAGAATAAAAAACTAAATGCAAAATAAGTAGTGTCAAAGTAAATTTACATAATCTATATATATATATATAATAATAGGTAAAGCTGAGAGAAAGTCCAATTAAATTTCAAATTGAAATTCAATTAGAATCTATTTTTGCGCCACGTGTCCTATCTAATCTAAGTTTTTAAATTTTTGTACCAAGTGAGTGAATTCAATTTAAAAATTGGATTGTAATTAGAGTTTAATTTTGCAACATGTATCCCATCTAATTTAAGTTTTCTTTTTTTTAAAAAAAAATTGTATCAAATGAGTTAATTTAGTGTAAAAAACGAGAAGTCTAATATTAGTAACCATAAAAAACATAATTTTTGAATGATTTTATATTTATGAGCTTTTTTTTGTAGAACTAAAAACAATTCAAGTTTATAAGTCATATATATATATATATATATTAATAAGTACAACTGAGAGAAAATCCAATTAGATTTTAAATTGAAATTCAATTAGAATATAATTTTGCGTCATGTGTCTCATCTAATCAAAATTTTTAAAATTTTGAACCAAGTTAGTTAGTTTAGTGAAAAAATTAGATTTCAATTAGAATTTAATTTTACGGTACGCGTTACATTTAATTGAAGTTTTTTTTTTTAATTTTTTGCCAAATGAGTTAATTTAGAATAGAAAACGAAAAATCCAATATAAATAAATCCTAAAAAAAATATAATCATATATTTAACACTATATATAAAATTAGAGGAAGAAAGAGTTTGAATGATTTTATATTTATGAGCCATTTTTTTATAACTAAAAACAATTCATTTGGCACAAAAATTATATATATATATATATATATATATATTAATGAGTAAAGTTTAGAGAGATTCTACAATTGAAGTCCGATTTTGCGCCATGTGTCATAAATTATTTATTTTCATAGAGAGTTTTATTTTTTACTTTTAGAATCAAATGTGATATCATATTATAAATATCCATTCAAGAGAATTATTGTATATAAAAACCAAAGAGTCTAGAATTAATGAACATAAAAATATTTTTTTAAAATGGACAATTTACATTTACTATCTAATAACATTCTTAAAGACTTTTTAAAGAGTTAAAAATATATATAAGAATGATTATCAACAATATTTAAATTATATATGTAAGATTATAATACTATGCATCTTAATGTAAATCTTTTAAGTATATCTATACATACGCATGAGGTTATAAGCTAGTTACTATAATAATCATGTATTTTTACACAACTATATATAGACCGATATAAGCAAATCTTAAGCTTGATTGACTAAAATGTGGTACTTTTCTATTATATAAACATTAATAATGCCATAATACCCTCAACTCTACTATATTGACTTACTTCTAATTTATTACTTAATAATTAAATTACAAATTAAACATTTATTTCTATCTAGATTTATTGAGTTTATTTTTTTTTAATTATACATTTGATTATTTTTAATTAAGTTTTTTTTTTTATTGTTTATGTATTCTGATTAATTATATGAAATATATAACTCTATTCTTCTTCTTAATTTTTCGTTTTAAAGTTCTCCAGTCAACTAGGAATATGAGAAAACTGAGCATAATAACGAGTACCAATAAAATTCAACTCACAAAATACTAAAGTTTTGGGAAGTTCTTTCTTGTTGTATGTGGTAGGAATTCTGTGAGTAAAGAATTTCAACAACATTGTGATAATGCATGTATGCATGGTGCAGGCTCAAACTTCATTGGAATAAAAGAAAGACAGCTAGCTGTGGGGGTGGTTAGTTATATGTGCCAAAAGCTAGGAGACCCCTGCGAGTAATAGAGATATATATAATTATATGTTTTCGAAGGGCCATATCACCGAACACTTTTTGTTTTTTAATTTTTGGATGTAGAGCAAATTAATAGTATGGAATATAATGCCTTTGTTGTTTTTTTAGGTCAAAGAGTGGAGAATATATATAATTCATCAGATTGATATTAATATAATATTTTTATGACAACCATGACACCATTTTCTCCACCATCTTCATTATTAGCAACTATTGCCCCTGCCACCATCAAACCTTTACCTCACTAATCACTATCACTTCGTATCAGGCTGCTGCCACTATATATGGCCACTATCATCAACCCATTGATACACTATACTCTAGGCATCGTTGCATTAACAATTTGGTCCTGATCGACCAAGGGGAGGCGAATCTGATAATAATACATAATTAAAGTGATGAGAGATAGTTTTAGCTAGTATTTCCATAAAGGTTAAAGTTTAGTTCTAAACTAGTTTGGAGCTAGCTATCTCCTTCAACGTGAAAGTTTATAAGACTATTCATATGTATTATTTAAAAAATTAACACGATTCTTTTAAAAAAATTATATGATTAAAACTACACATGGATGGTCTCTCTTCAATTGCCACATAAGGTTAGACAAAGGTAACTCAAATCCAGTTTGGTGTTAAACTTTTTCCTTGCATAAACTATAAAGACATTTACAATATACACTTTAAACAACAAAATCTTGTACTCAACACTTTAATTCAAGATGAATTTGTCATATCCATCCTACCATGTAAATTAATTGACACGTTGATATTTGATTATGATGTTGATTGTATAATTTTAATGATTAAGTGCGTACATTGCATATACTCTAATAGTTTTTTTTAAAGTAGTTCCCCTCTAAGGAAAAATTTGAACAATGCTATTGAACCATGGGGCTTCTTAGCATATATGAGAATTTAAAATTAATGCTCCTCAAAAACAAAGCCATTAACGTACATACCCTAATAGTTTATAATGGATAACTACCCACTTATATAACATTCCAAAATTAATACACTAATTTCGATAAATAGTAGATGAATCAATATAATAAATCTCAAACCAATTAAAGTGTTGATAGAAATAGAACATAGAAGATACATAGAGTCAGTAGCTATAGGTAGTACAGGAAGAACCCTAACAAAACAAAATGAAGGAAGCAAAAGGGGACCCACATTAATCCAAGTGGGAAATGGAACCATGTGCGATCATATGGTGGTTGGCCCCTATGTTGCCCCACTAGACTCACCTTTCCCCTCCCAAACCTCAAACTGAAAACGAAAGGAAAAGAACCTCTCTAATTCAATTATTTCTAATTTTATATTTTTTTTATAAATATTAAAATTAAAAATTAAATAAATTAAAAGTAAAAATAAAAATAAAATAAAGCATTGATTCCCTGACCTCAAGTCTCCTCCCTCTTTTTAACACCTCCCATTTCCAATCTCTTCTTATTCTTCACATGTTTTTTCATCCTATATTCCCTTATTAACATTTCTCTCTCACTCTCTCTCTTACAATGTAGATATTGTGTCAGAAACTACATTCCCCTTTTGTCCTCCTGAGTTCTGAGCAAGCGGACCCTTTTGTGTCAGAAGAAAATCCCAATCTCTAACTATTGTTTTTCTTTGGATCTATCCCTAAAAAGGCAATTCCTCTCTCTAGACTAGTTGGTTACACGTACAACCATAATATATCTGCATCACCCACAATAGTTTTCACACACAATATTCTTCACAGAGAGTTTTTAGGGAGACCCTTTTGCCCAACATCAATACCCTTTTGAGTTTTGAACCCTAACCTCTTCCCAACTATGAATTCTAAGCGCTTCTCTCCCACTTCTAGTACAATAAAATCTAGGTTCACCGGCCGCTTCCTTCGAGCCTTGTTGAAAATAAATAGGCAAAGAACTAGCACCCCATCTTCCCCTATGGAGATCTGTCAGCGATATCTGAAAGTTAAGCTTGCTGCTGATGTATCCATGGCTTCTGCTGTGGGTTCAAGGAGGGCTTGGAGTCGTGCTATGCTTGCCAAGATTCGACACGGCGTTCGTACCAGAAGCACGAGCTCTCTTGCCATGGGAAAAAGAAAGATATATCATGGAAAGAAGTCTACAAAGGAGGTAGGTATTGTTGGCAATGCCAAGGTGCTTAGAAAGCTAGTGCCTGGTGGTGAAGCAATGGATTCATGCAGCTTGTTAGATGAGACCTTTCATTATATAAAGTGCCTCAGCACTCAGGTAAAGGTGATGACAAGAATTGCTGATCAAATTTGCTCTACTTGATCGAGTTGAGTTGTGATATATTGTCAGATTTTGCGTTGAAATAAATAAATATGCAACCAAAAAGATATAATTTGTTTGTGAAGAATAAATTCCCATCCTAATTAAGGAACACATGGCCTGAGGGATGCACTGTAAAAATGTAAATAAATAGCATTTGTGTATGGTTTAATTTCTTTTTTGTGCTTCTTCTTTCTTTTTACCATTAATTATTAGTATTATTTTTCTTGTTAGATGCTATAGAAATTTTTATATAATGAACTATAATGTGGAGTTAGAAGCTGATGGGATTTAACACCACTTGTGGCTGAAAAGCTTGTTTTGATTCTATGCTTTTCTCCTCCCGTAAGTTTGCCTTTTTTTAATTTTTTAATATTTCAATAGTTTGCCTTAATTAAGTTTGCCTCTTTGTCTTAATGATTAATCGTAATGTTAAATGAGTTTTAGCATAGTGTTACAGGTATCAAGAGCTATATTAACATGGTTTCTTTTATCAAAATAACTTTAGAGCAAACTAATTTAAGATTTACAAACAAATTCATTCATTTAGAAAAGGAAAAGTACTACATAATGGTCCAATTAATACATCATTATGTTCCCTTTCTTCGAAAACCATGACCCATATGTGCTCCCTTTGGTTTTATATCTTTTAGGGTTGTCATCCAATTGCTTCAAAAGTACACTGGCAAAATGATTTATTTATCCACGTATGTTAAATGCTTCTGCTTACTCATTCCTAGCTAATAGTTTTTTTTTTTCCCATTTAATTAACATCGTTAGAGATTTTAAAAAAAACTTGTGTGAGAAAACAACTTAGCATATTGTTGTTGTAAAATGTCTCACAATAATCAAATATTTTACAATTTTCTTTTAAGCTTGTATAAAACTTAATTAGGCATACAAAATGACGTGGTAACATGTGAAGCACAATAGGACAAAGGGGTACTTAAGCTTTTTGAAGGGTGAGACCTAAGAGCTGTTTGGTTCTTGTTTTTAGAATTAGTCTTCTCTTTTTAAATATCCACAAAAGCATTAAATAGTTCGTAATTATTTTACTAAACTTGCTTTGAAAAATAAAACTGTTATTGGATAATTAATTTATCTGTGAAATTTATATAAAATTATATTTTTCTTCTCTAGCTTTTTTGTTTTCCCAACTCCAAAAATGATATTGTTTTACTTTAAAAAAAAAAAAAAAAAACACGCTAATTAAGTTCCTAGAAGAAATTAAGATATAAATTTTCACAAGACATGAATTTATGCAAATTCTAATTAATAGTTTGAAAACAACAAAATGAATGCTAGAAAAAAGTCTAAAACAATTGTTTAAAATTTATTGATTGCTTTCACTTATATGAAGACTATACCTTAAACCTCACCCACAAATAATAATAATTTTTTAATTAAACCTTGAAATATATAAATCCATTAAAACATAATAATGTCAAACGAAACTAGTGTGTCTAATGTCCACTATTTATAACCTTAGTCTACAACTATAAAAGGGCCTAAAACACTATTATTATTTTTGTGTGTGTTTTAATAAGTATTATTATTTACTTAAAAAAAACGAAACTAAAGTTGATTAATGTATTAAAAAAAAGGTTTATTAATGTAAAGGTGTGGGGTGTGTGAATAAAGCTCGTAGGTTCAGACATCATTAATACAAAGAGAGAGGGGAAAAAAAAAAAAAAAAAAACCCTTAATTTCAGATATATCCTGCCAAATACCTCACAGCCTCACTCCCACTAAATTATATAATTAAAGACATAAGTTGGTTAGATTTCTTTCAAATATATCATTTCAATATTTCTGAAAATATCTGAATTTAGTATTTGATTTATGTAGTCAATATATCTATTTTACATTTTTTTTACCACCAGATATATAAAATGTACAAACATTCAACTAGAAATGATGATCGCAGATATATAATTTTAACCAAATTTAATTTATTAGAAGTTTTACCACAAAATTTGTTAGACTTTAGTAACGGTACGTGAATCGGTCAAAAATAATCGAAATGATGTAATAAAAGCAAGATAACTGGGATTTGGGATCATATATCAGAACTCATAAACTTGAAACTTCATATATACCATTAGAGCTTAACAGCATGATGTACGCCTTGATGTTCAGTCTTGTTGTAATATTTTTGTTCTTTTTAACCTACTCAAGCTTCGCCTATTCGTATTATCAACATCTGCATAAGATTCCCATGTCAGGACAAAATTTGCTTCAAATACATATAAAACAAATGTTTTCCAAAACTACCAATTTTTCATCTGGTTTATTCTATTCAACCTAAAAAAAATTCTCTAAAAAAAATAAGGTTATTTTGGAGAAACTCCTCTAATTGTGTGTATTTGTTTTGTAACATGGAATTTTATTGTGGAATAAAGCGGAAGCAACAAAATAAGACAAAGGAAATCACCATATTACAAATATATAGGCTAAACATCATCCTTGCATCTTGATAATCTTGTCGTTTAACTTTATATTTTAATACCAAAATATGATCACAGCCGCTTCTTCTCTATTTTAATACCAAAATTATGAGTAATGTTAGGGAAACAAATATTTTTCAGGAAAAAAATTTAACAATGATACAGGGCAGACTAGAATGATTTTACAATAAAATTAAAAAACTGAAAATTAAAATATAGAACCAAGGAATTAGTACCTAAGCTTACTTGGAGTCAGCACCAAGTGAAGTAAAATTACTAGGAATCAACACCTAGGGTTGACGGGAGTGAGAGCCAAACCAAAAAACCAAAAGAAATTTACATCAATCCCAATCATCTCCCCTTAATAGGAGCACATAGTTTGCTTATACAAAATACGAAACCATAATTATATTTGGTGTAGGAACTAGGAAAGACTACTTATGGAATGACCAAAATTGCCCTAGACTTTCAATAAAAATATTACTTAAACTGATTAATTACTAGGGCCTAATAAAAACACAATTGATGTCCACAAAGAAATAAAACAAAATAAAAATAAACTGTATCTTTTGCTCTCTCGTCACACATTTGTTTGACTTAGTTTACTGTAATATCTCACTTTTGTTTAGACCCATTATTGACATTACTGTTATTATCCATTAATCATAATTGTAATGAAAATTACATTTGCTTCCATCACATCTACCTAACATTGTTGCCTCTCCCTCACCTCACTTATATATTTTATCTATCTTATAGCTCCATTAGCAAGCATCAATGACGATGACCAAATCCACCAAACCATTCCCTAAGGCCTCCCTTTTTAACACCACCACCACCCCCCCCCCCCCCCCCCCCAACTAAACCATTCTCTCTTAAGCTTCAATAGTCATGAGTTCTACTCCCCTTATATGGCTGCAATGCAGAAGGGCTCAGCCCAGACCTCACCTTGCTTGCATTGCTTGGATTTTGGCCTTCTTTTGCTTCATGCATTCTTGCTTTTCACATGTTCCTCTTATCGTCTTGTACAAAGGATTTGGGCCTTTATGGGTCAAATATTCACTGCTTGATCGATAGGGTTTTGGGCCCACTTTATTTCATCTTACCCTAGTTGTTCTGCAGCAAACCTGTTTTGAGTTTTGTCCTTTTCTTATTCTATTTGGATTTGGGCTATGCTAGACCCAAATTTACTCTGCTTGAAAGATGTATCGCGTAAAGGTCATCTCTTGGGCTCTATTCCCTATTCAAGAGTTGGTGGATCATCCTCAAGTCCCATTTATTCTACCGTAAGTTGGTTTCTCTTATATTTATCTCTTTATCTAAGTGAAGTTTAGGCTTTTATTTCCTTTTGTTTTGGGCTTGACCCATTGATTTTTCATACTTTCGGCCTTCTTGTTATGCCCTCAGGCCTTACTTCGTTGGGCTTTAGGACTTCTTTTGTTGAGCAATAACTATGTGAACAAACGGGTATCAACACAAATCAAAGAACCTATCAAAATTTTTTTTTTTGGGTGAATCAAAGAACTTATCAAATTGAAACAAAAGAAAGCAAACTTAAAATGACAAATTCGAAATGACTTAGTTGATAAATGCCGGAAATTGTTAATTATAGTAAATTTGTCTATTGGGTGTAATATGAAAGTAGAGTCTAAATTAAGAAGAACGATGGAGATCATTTGGGAAATTTTCATAATAAAAAAGAGAAAATTTAAATGAAAATAGAAATAGAATAGAAAGCTTGGTGTATGTGAAATGTAAACGGGTTAAAATAAAATAATTGACTTTTAATTTTAATTTGACTAAATATTTGAAGATGTTGATGGAAATTCTCTAAATACTCTATTAGTTGTACTCAGTGTTATTAAACCTGACCAAGCCGGCCGGTCGGACTGGTTGCCCAGTGAGCCAGCACATGGACTGGTCTAGATCATCAATTGAATTGGATGTGCATAAGACCCGGTCAAAACTTGGAAAACCAGACAGGTTTTAAGCAAACCGTGTGACCTAACTGGATTTTAATTACCTCAGCTGGGTTTGTGAATTATGTAAAATTAAAATTAATAAGCCCATCCCATTGAAATTTTTTATTGCTTCATATGTGATAATTTGGTAATTTAAATAACAGAAAACCTTACAAAAATGCTCTTTTCAGTTTCACATAGCCAGTTAGCATGTCAGTATGAGTATACCAATATATATTACATAGTTTATTGCTTAAACCTTCTTTTCTCTTCTTTCGTTTACGTTTTACGTGTTTTATTTGTTTATTATTTTAAGTTTAAGCCTTTATCCCTTTTTCTCTTCTTTTGTTTAATTAGTTTGAGATTTGCATTTTTTTTATATACAAAATTTTAAGACATGTATTAATATTTTATTTAGTAAAAATTTTGTTGCAATCGTATGACGTTCTTTTATTTTGCTTGTGAATTTTACAGAATTTCTAATGCTATTGCTTGTGAAACCTTGATTTTGAATTATAATAGCAAGTTTGATTTAGGCATATGTCCTTTCTTATCTTTTATTTAAAAAATTACATATTCATGTTATGATTTCTCAAATTTACTTTTGTATATATTTAATTTTAAAAATCTTTTTTACTTGATCTTGCAGCTCGACTGTTGGTCCACTAGTTGAACTAGTGACCCAATGATCCAGCTCATAGACCGGGCTAACATCCGATCCGGGTTTAATAACTATGGTTGTACTATTTATGTTTATATTTTCTAGGCAAAAAATCACTTTTAGCCCCAATAAATATGGGGTGCATACGTTTTGGTCCTTAATTTTTATTCTTTTTCATTTCATTCTCACAATTTTATTATATAGTTTCAATTTCATCCTGTCATCATCCACCTCACAAAATCACAATAAATTTATATATATATATATATATATATAATCCCGTAACAATAGAACATATCGATATTGAAATATGTCATTCCAATGGTCTAATAAAAACCAAAACGATCACTAAAATAAATTAACAACATCGTTCTCACTAATCACCAAAAAAAAAATGAAAATCTCAAATTTGAAAGTAGAAGACAAATTATGAAGGTTGATGATATAATATTATTGAAACTTTAACATGAATAAGCAATAACAATAAGAGATCAAAGTTAAAGTACATAACTTGTTTTCAAAAAAAAAAAAAAAATACATAACTTCCGAAACATAGTTGACAAGTAAAAGCATTTGCACCAATAAGCGTATGATAGAAAAATATATCAAATTTACACATTCAAGTTTCAAAATTACCCACATTAGTTGAGTATGTGTAAATTTTCAAATTTGTTACTGTAACTGTGTAAATATACATGATTATTGTAGCTCTATATATCATTTTTTTTTCTCTCAACTCTTGTCTCATCAAACTCCTCTCTCTCTCTCTCTCTCTCTCTCTCTCTCTCTCTCTCTCTCTCTCTCTATATATATATATATATATATAAGAAGATACTAATAAACAAATAAGAAAAATGATTATTTAAATAAGTAGAAAAGATAATATGGAGTGAGTGTTTTTAAAAATTGTTGTGTAAGATAAAAAAAGTAGATTTTCATGTTAATATTTTTAACATAATTCTCTACGCAAGCTAAAGCAAGCGAAATCTTTGAGATAGGGTTTATTTATAAATATTCTACTAGGTTTTTTGGGATTGATGGAATGGTGATGGTAGAACCGTAGCTTTGGGATAGTGCCGATGCCGATATTATGCCCGTCAGAAAGTGGAGGCATTGTAAGTTTACGCAATAATCGCCGGACGGTTGAAGTTGTGGGAATGGGTGGAATTGTGGGCTTTGCCGACATTTGCAATGGCAAAATCGACTTGGGCAATGTTGGTATGAAAGGTAACATGGATTGTGGCTGAGTTGAGATTGTGGGATTTGGCAATGTGGGTTGTGGCATGATTGGCAATGTGGGCTGAGACATGGTTGGGATAGTGGGAATAGTTGGAGTTGTGGGATTTGGTAACTTTGGAATTGAAGGCAAAGATGGCTGGTTTGGGTTAAGCAAAGTGGGTATGATTGGCAAGGTTGGTACAACCGGTTGAGGAAATTGTAGAAGATGACGAGCTGCCAAGCTAATGTTGATGCTGCAAATGAATATTGTAATGAACAAAGCTAAGGTGAAGCACTTGAAAGATGCCATTATTTCTAAGTGCAGGATTGGACCCAAAATTACAATGTGTCCTATTGCAAAAGATATTTGTGGTTTGAGCTTATATAATGTTGGGAGGGGTATTTTTATTATTATAAAAATATAACTTACAATCTATGTTATATTTATTGAATATAACTACAGGGTAGAACGTAACAAGTTTTTAAATATGCATTAATTTAAGAACATATTGATATGCAATTTCATTAATTGGTATTTTAAAAGCCTAAGAGTTACAAATTTTATACCCTTTCAAATTTATTGGAACTATTAATTTCCTATAGAATTTGCTAGCGTGATACGCTTATAAATAGTCAAGTTCAAGAAAAATTATTAAGTCCATTGAGAGTACCATTTCAGCCAGAATCCAAATCCTCTAGAGTACCTAAAATACTATACAACATAGAGTTCTTCTAATCTTGACCTTTCATTTTTTGATCGATATTTTAGATTATAACATGTTATTAATCCATTAACAAAATCTTAAATAAAGATGTCACTTTAGCTATTAAAAATAAAAACAAATTTACAAGTCTTTTTTTTTTTCAAAAACTTAGAAAATGTAGATGTGAGATCCAATTCACACTGCACCAAGCTTGTCTTTGGTGAGATCATGGTTTTAAAAACCGGACCAGGGGCAAAACTATTTTTGCCTCCGGTCTAACTAGGTTTTGACATATTTTGGACGATTTTCACCGATTTTGGGAGTTTTTCCTAGATCGGTCTGGTGCTCAGTTCCTGATTGAACAAATCAGGCCGATGGTTTGGTCCGATTTTTAAAACCATAGATGATATCACAATGCCAGATGTGATGTAGGATGGAGAACTTTAACAAAGACAAACTCTCTGCCTTTTATTTAAGGCAAAACCCAGCAATGAAATCAATTTTTTTTAAGAATAAATGAAATCAAGATTCAATAAATAAAATTAGATAAGTTCAATGCAATAAAATAAAGCTTGAAAATTTATTATAGTTGCTAAAAAATAGGTTCTACAAAATTGTTGTAAGACCTGGCTCCTCCAAATGAAACTAACTGGCCCCCCAGGCCCCAGGTGTCCTTGACGTACTACTTGTTTCATTCAAATTACTTAATTACTTTGAGTTTTTATTTTTTCAATCTTTCCTCCATCTCTCCTCCCCCAACACATCAACAAGCCTACAACTTTTATAAGTTTTACATTTTTACTCACTTTTACTATTAGCTTCTCTTTTCAATATGTATTTTTCAATGTTCTACTTTCTAGTTCCTTCCAAAAGAACTCATCACTCAATGCAAATGTTCTCATAGTCTTACACTAACTCCCTTCAATCTCTTTACAAAAATTCATTAGAGCATTGTTGAGTGGGTCATACATAAATAAATAGAGACATTTTTTGTGAATCAATATGATTATTTAGTCTTGACTGGCCCTCCTAAAAATAAATTTCTAGTTCTGCCGCTGCTAACATTGGTGCTTGAAATGGATATTGCAACTAACAAAACTAAGATGAAATTCTTGAAAGATGCCATCGTTAATAATATACAAGATTGGATCTAAAAAATAATGTGTCATGTTCAACTAGTTGAACTATGTGGCTCTAGACTTGATCCCTTTAGAACTATAGACTTTTGCACCTTTGATTTTGAGGATATTTATTTTATAAAACCTTAAAGTTTTAACTTTGAATTTCAAATTAATTTATGAGGAGTCATCTTCAATGATCTCTTAACTAAGTGACCAAACTAAACCCCGTTGTCTTGAGGATTTAAGATCACTCTACATGATAAAAAGTCGGCCACATGAACACTAAATAGGATGTAAATATTAAAAGAACTAACCTAAAAAATAGTGAAATTTATATTAAATTTTGTTTATTAATCATGTTTTTTAACACATTATTAAGCAGTTATTTGCGCTTTTTACGTGCCGAATAGATGTCCCATGCAACTTCTAGGATTTTCGATTAATTTTAGTTAATAAAGACTTAAGAGTTACAAATTACAATGAACTCATTAATAAAGACTTATTAATTTTATTATCACATGAAATTGATTAGACTTATTAATTTCACATGCATTCAGCACACGGGCATGCATGCTAGAGAGAGAAAGAATGATTTTATATGACTTAGAAACACAATTGTAATCAATCAATCGATCAATCAAATATATATATAAAGTAAAAACTTCACATGGGAGAGGATGAAGTTCAGCCATGTGGCACACTTTTGAAAAGAGAATTGAGTTCAAAAGAAGTAAAATATTCTTAAGCAACATCTGAGGTAAAAACAAATCTAAATAGAGACTTTTTGTTTTTTTAGTTCAATGTTTCAAGACTTTGCCAATTAAAAGATAAGGACTCTTCCCTTTTCACCTCTTGCATTTCTACTCATTTATATACACCAGCCCACAAACATTCACGTCAACTTATCTCAAATACACCCAAACCAAAAATGATGTCATTTATTTTCAACCCTTCAATGACACTTAACTAGTCCCAACATTGTCATCCCATCGAATCTTACCTTGTATGAGTTGGCTACGACCAAGAAAGAGGCTTGTATTTTTTATTGACAGACGACGGCTTTGTGATTATGTTGTTGGCGTCAAACATTGTGGGTTTTGTAAAAGCTATGACTGGCTTTGGGTCTTTGGATGTTTGGGAACTAAAGAGAAATAAAAAGAAACCTTCTAACTAATTATTGATGAGATTAGTTATTTTTTAATTATTTTTTAGAACTCATAATGTATAGGTTTCTTTGTAGTTTTTTACAATCATTTAGTGTGGTATTGGTACGAGCACAACTATAAAAGTAAAAGGGCAATAATGATTTTAGAGTATCTTGTGTGTTTTATTTTTTTAATGGAAGGCTAACTTTAGGCAAATAAATATTGATAAATAAAAGTGTTGAAGCCAATTTCTTTAATTTTAGGATATGAAAGTATTTTCTGCTTTGAATTTTAATTATTAAACCTTCTAACAATATAATTAAGGTAAATTATATATTTGGTCCTAATCTTTTACACCATATTTCAATTTAGTCCATAACCTTTCAATTGTGTTAATTTGGTTCCTAACATTTTAGTACGGTATCAGTTTAGTCCTTACCATTATCTCTTGGATGAAAATTGATGATATCCCAAAATAAAAAATTAGGTTATTGTCACTTCAACGAAAGCTAATATTTTACTTTGGACGTTAGCTACATCTACAATTTACATCCAAGAGATAACAGTAAAGACTAAATTAACATGACACTGAAATATTAGGGACCAAATTGAAATATGGTGTATACGATAGGGACCAAAATACGTAGTTTATCCTAAGTATTATAAATCAATCTTAAAAAAACATAAAAATATTTCAAATGAATTTGCAAAGTATCTAGCTGTAGTTAATGACAAAACATTTTCTTTCATATGGATTTTTTTATTTTCCAAGTGACATTCATCTAGATAAAAATAGGAGAAAATGAAAGGGTTTATTTATTTATTATTATTTGAGGTAGAATTCTACAATAACCTAACTTAAGTGTATATGTATGTGAAACTTATTTTTGAAGACTTGACCCCCGGCCCTTATCTCGCACACTCTATAAGCACCTATATTAGAAGAGTGGTTGTCTATCCAAGGGTGCACGGTGGTAAATGGAAGAGTTTTATAAGGGAGAAAAATCGGCCCCTAATATTAAATAGTTGACTGGCCATGAAGTATATGAGCAAAACACTGGCCATATAAATTATACAAGCCACAATATTTATCAATTTTGAATTTCCAACTGTCAATTTATTATTTAAGGTCAAGAAAATAAATACATCCCAACTAGTGAAACAAAAAAAACATTAAGTACCCATTTGGCATGATTAATTTTGCCAACTTATTTTACTATTCAGCTTATTTTTTTTTATTATTCATGAGTCTCACTGTACTTTTTGGTACTATTCATGAGTCTTATTGTGCTATTTCAACTAACTTTTACCTTTATCTACAATCATTTTAGCAAAAAGTTTTCAGTTTCAGCATAATAAGCGAATTCCAAACAGACCCTAAATGAAAAATTCGCATTGACTTAGTGTGATAATTACTAGAAGGGATGATTGAAAGGTCTACAAAGTATAATTGTATTATAAAATCTCCCCAATGGGTGCAATATGGAATAAGGAGTGTAGGTAAATAAAAAATTAAAGGAGACAATTTGGGAAAATTTTATAGAGAAAAATTAAGGTTTATTTAAACGAAAATTACAAAGAAAAAAGAGAGAAGGGAAGCCCAAGTGTATGTAAAATGTACCCTCGTTAAAATAGGCAAAAAAATGACTTTTTAATTTTATTTTGGTTAAATATTTGAAAAGGCTGGTATGAATACTTTAAGTACTTTTTTTTATTTTATTTTTTTATTTGTGTATATCAATAATTGAGCGTGGAAGACTTGAATTCTGGATATCTTTATTATAAACGTCACAAGATGCCAGCCAAGCTACAAGGCTCTTGGCCCCTAAGTACTCAATTGGTTTTATTGCTTTCATTTATATTTTCTTGTCAAAATATCACTTTTTGCCCCTTTAAAATTGGGTTGTGTTCGTTTTGGTCTTTAATTTTTTTTTTCCTATTTCATTTTGGCCCTTAAATTTTATGGTATAGTTTCTAATTCATCCCTGTTGTCATCTTCATTATGAAAATACTGATGTGGCTCATCGATTATTTATGTCAATTATATTTAAAAACGTGATCATATATATATACACAGAAACAGTATAGCAGAATGTGTTGGTACTAAAATATGTTGTTTTAATCAATGAACCAAAACGGAATCTAAAACATAATTGACAACATTTTTATCAAAAATGAGAACCTCAAATTTGAAAGTACAAGACAAATAATGAAGCCCGATATTATTTCAACTTTGAGAAACATTAATAAGCAACAAAAATAAGAAACCAAACTTAAAATTAAAACATCACATAACTTTCACATATAATCATGGGTTTGAGGGTGTAGGGATAGGGGAGAGATTTGGGATAGAGGGAACTATCTTGGGGACTTTGGGGGTTGAAGGAATTCTAAGTGAAGAGAAAAATGACTTGATTAGGTTAGGCAGTTTGGCTATGAATGACAGTACATCTGATTGAGTAAACTGTAAAAGATGACGAGTGGGAATAGTTGGGCTTGTGATATTTGGTAACGTTGGAATTGAAGGCAAAAATGGTTCATCTGGTTGAGTAAATGTTGAAAGATGACGAGCTGCGAGGCTAACATTGATGCTTGAAATGAACATTGCAATGAACAAAGCTAAGATGAAATTCTTGAAAGACGCCATCGTTAATAATATTCAAGTTTGGATCCAAAAAACAAATGTGTCCTGTAGCAAAAGAGATTTGTGGTTTGAGCTTATATACTATTGGGGTGTTTTTAATTTTATAAAAATATAACTTACAATTTTTATTTCATTTATTGAACGTGACTATTGGATAGAACGTTACAAGTTTTTTTAAAACCACTAATTAAATTGATATGCTAATTAAGTTTCAACTTTCTAGCTTATTGATATGCAATTGCACTAGTGGGTATCGTAAAAGCCCAAGAGTTACAAATTTTAACAATCTTTCCACAACTATTAATTTCCTTTGTAACTTTTTAGCCCATTATGACTATAAATACTCAATATTAAGTCTCTCTTAAAAGGTACCCCAAATTTATAGTATTTTTTTCAAATATTAATGGACACCTTCATAGAATTAAATCTAGGATTAAATCTCTTGATGCATACAGCTCTACGTGTAAAGCACGAATTCTGATGCTCCAGAAACTACTGTCTTTTTTTTGGGTAAACCAAGATAACTTAATAAACTACGAATTAACAAGTCTATCACAATGCATATTAGCTTTATCAAAAGCCAAAATACTCTCCACCACAGGCGGTGGGTCACAGAAGATAACAAAAGATCCAAAGCCAGAAACTACTGTCGCTTCTTCACTAGCATGAAAATGCCATATCCCTTTAATAATATTTCATCCAAATTTTAGAATTTGTTTTTCTCAGCCGCAAATTTGATCAGGCAAGCTAAGCAAATGATTTTATAGAGGGACTGAGAGAGAGATTGGATTGGAATAAAAAAAAAAAGGCATACTAAACTCTCCTTTTTTTTTAATTTGAAAATTCTTAATTGGAAAAGGGAGATTTGAATCATAAAATTAGAGGTTTTGCACTTTTGCAACTTTGCACCTTTGCACTTTTGCACCTTGTATTTTGGGGATAATTATATGATAAAACCTTAAAATTACATTAAGTTTAAATTATTCTATTAGTTTACAATTGTAGCAATTTTTTATTCTTTCTAAATATAATTATAATTTTAAAAAATTGAGCCAAAAAACATAACTTTTTGCCCAGAGGGACACCAAATAGCATGTAAATGTTAAAAAGCCTAACCTAAAAAATAGTGAAATTTTTTATTAAATTGTGTTAATCAGTAAGGTTTTCTAATGCATTATTAAGTAGTTATTTCATATTGTGGCTCTTTTAAGTGCCAAATAAATAGGTCTCAAAAGCACTTCATAGGATTTTCTCTTAATTTTAGTTAATAAAAACTTGTTAAGAGTTACAAATTATTCATTGAACTCATTAATAAAGACTTATTAATTCTGTTATCACATGAATTTTATTATACTTATTAATTTCATACGCATTGACACAAGATGAACTCAATTTGAAAACGCACGTCCATGAATGCAAAGAGAGAAAGCAAAACCTTATAGCACATTGAAGCAATGCAACCATGTATCCACTATATCTTTCTCGCTATACAGCAAAAACTATAAGTTGCAGTTCGTGGAAAAGAAACTCTTCTAACTTTACAAGTATGCGCTATCAATATGTATGGCTCCTAATCCTGTATTTGATATTGCTACACAAGTTTCAAACAAAATGCCACTGACTCTCATTTCGTTACCTGACCTGAGATTCTTCAAAAAGTGAGCACCAGTATACTTGTATGCTTGAGATTAGTTCCATGATTCACCCCTCTTGCACCATTAATTAACTAAGCCTTGACAGTAGAACCACTTTCTGGCATTAGTAGGGATGGCAGGTCTCTAATTCGATAGCCACTGCCCCAGAAAGAAGCAAGACAAAGGCCCATAATAGCCATGGCAACTACTGAACAAGCTGGTGGAACTGCCTGACTGCTCCCGAGGAACTGGGTAGCAAGGAGCCCTGCCAGGGTGGAGCTTTGCATTCCTGTGCATAATGAAATTGTCCTACTAACTTCTTCTTCTTGCCTGTCAAACATGAAGTTACATTAGAGTAAAACCAATTCAAAGTTCAAACTCCACAAAAAGGAAAAAAAAAAAAAAAGACAATTCCAAAGGTGAAATATTCCTACATATGCGTAAGAATGCAAGCCTGTGTGCAGAACATTAAGAGTAGCCAAGCTTGTCTAAATGTGTTCCCCTCCAAGAATTCACAAGATACAACTATTATCAATAGGGGAAGGTGGGCTTTTATCTACATGTCAATTGAGAAGTGATCAAGGGAATTTCAAAGAGAGAGGGTGTTTGCCAGAGTTACAAAAGGCAACAAACGTTTGGAATTGGACCCACCAAACCGCAATCAATTATGGCTGCAAATTTGCAATGGCATTTAGGAGAGACAGATTATTGAATGGCAACCACAAAGTTTGACATGGAATTATACCTACTACTTCCATTCTTTGAGGAGTTTCAAGGACATGAAAGGTATGCGTGACAGACGCACCCAATGAGGATATCTGATAAATGGCTCTCCAAAGGTAGTGGAAATGCTATCATCCAGTTTCCACATACCTATGCTGTTAACACTAAGGCTTGGCTTCCACCATAAAAAATAGTAGTTGCAAGAAGGGGTTCTAAGCACAACAGCCAGATATATTTTGATCTCCATATGCTTGACATGAGAAAGAGTGTCAGGATATCTCTCATTAGTAAGAGGGGAAAAAAATCAAATATTTGCAATCTGTTAACCGTAGACTTTGGCTTCAGATTTTGTTATGAAATCAGCAATCAAGCTACTATGGATCACATTTTAAATAACTATCAAACCTTGGAAGGTTCAAAAGAGAGTACAATTCTAAGAGCCATAAATTCTACAGAACAGATACAACTTTAGGAGGACAGGAAGATTACAAAAATAGCAACCGATGTGAAGTGAATGAGAAAGGAAGAAAGGAAAAAAGTTAGGCAGGAAACACAATGAGAAGGAAAAATAATTTTACCATCATTAGGAAGTCAGAGAATTAAGAACCCAGAGATTACATACTGTCACAATTCTAATGACTCAGACAACCAAATATGTTATGCAGTGCAAATCTAAAAAAAAATGTCCAGGAGAAAAGGAAGCTCAATGATGTTCCTTTAATTCTACACACTGATGCCCAAAGATTAGAACAATCTTATACCTTGAACCATCCCCAAACCCTTGAACTAAGAAACATGCATCTAAACAAATAAAACCTAAATCTAAAAGACGGGAGAAAAAGAGATTCTCTCAAAAAATCTGACTTCTTGAAAAGACACACCCGATTGTTAAGGAATCCTGTTAATGAGTGCCCTAAGGCACAGGTTAAAGAACCAGATTTTTTAATTCTAAGCAATGGACTCTCTATACCACATTGATAATTGCTCACAAAGGGCTATTAAGAGATAAAAATAGAGGTGCACAAGTTCACAAAACAAGGCAATGCCAAGTGGATTAGTTTCTAATACATCATTATTAATAGGACAGGACATCAAAGCGAGACATTTAAATTTTCTCAGGCAGAAGGACAAATTTACCTAAAAACTGGAATTTTGGAGACCCAATATCCTACAGTAAAGGCCACAGCATGAAACATAAATATCGGTAAAACCAATCTGAGACCCTCCGCAGACAGAATTTGGTTCCGATTTATAGCAAGGGGGCTACCGATGCACATAGACGTGCAAATCATTGCAACAAATGGCATCACCGGCTCAAGGACAGTCACAACCGGTTTTGCATAAGTATTAAGCACAAGGCCAAGAGTGACTGGAACAAGAACAACCTGATAAAAAGTGCAAAGGAAATCTATTAGCAAAGTCAAATGAGGTAAAATCATTTATAATTCCACTTGCAATTGATTAATGCACTGTTATTCTTACCTGCAATATTGACTTTGACATAGCAACAGCATCAACCGGAACAACAGACCCAATTAGAAGGCCAGTTAGTAGAGGTGTAACAAGCACTGATGCAATGGTAGTTGAGCTGGTTAGGAGAATGCTCAAGGCCACATCCCCTTTGCTTAAAAAACTAGCGTAGCTAGACAGCTGAGCTCCTGCAACACAAGATGTGAGGACAAAGCCTGCATAGAACATCCGAGACATGCCGAATGCCCCTGCAATTAATACTCCGAGTGCTGGCTTTAGCACATACTGCGCAATGAACCCAACAGACAGTGGCAAAGGTCTGCAACAGATGAAAACTGAAGAACATTGGGAGCACATTCAAAATCTCACAAATGGAATGGAAAAGCATAATTCTCAGAAGAAATACATTAGAATAATGGTTAAATGATTAAATTTACCATTTTATGACAGCTTAACCTTTTCAGACATCAAAATTCAACAATGTTGAATCAAGATTTTACCTTTTAAATGCGAGAGCAAAATCATCAATGGAAAGCCTAATTCCAATAGACAACATGATCCCACCAAGAGCAGGTGCATATAGCTCCTTAGATACCCTGGAAAAGTTTAAAATTCATTGTCTGTTAGTTTTTAAACAACTCCAAAAAAAAAACATAGATTAGCCAAGCAGACACATAGCGAATGTAAATCTTAACAAAAAAAACAGTTTTTTTGCTATAACACCTGCTGAGTAGGAACTAGAAGACATGTGAAGTAGAAAAACTAGGTAAAACTAAACTCCTTATTAGGAGCCTTTAGTCAAACACTTGTAGTCCAAAACCTGATACGCAACTTCTAGCCTACAAGATTACAACTAATAGGAATTTTAAACTCTGGAAAGCACTCTGCACCTCACTTTTCTCCCAGACAAGACAAAGTAAATAAAGAAGTAACAAACTTGAGAAGTAAGAAATCAGGATAAAACAAAAGACTTATTAAGTAATACAGAGATATTATTAAATATAGATTAATTAAAGTTATACTATCAGAAAAAAAAAAGGTTGAAAAAGAACATGCAATTATTCATAAGTTAATTCTGAAAGCAAAGTTTCAAGACAACAATTTCCAAGTATTTTATATAATCAACAATTTTATATTATTAATACTTCAGAAACAGTGTCTAAAAACTGTATTGGAAACAACAGACAACAACCTACGACTAAGAACAGAAACCAAAGTACTGAAAATAACCAAAATCAGACTGAAACTCAGAAAACCCAATCACAGAAAAACAGAGAAAATCAAATGCGGACAGTTGAAAGCAATTAAACCATAATCAGACTGAATCACTGAAAACCCAATTAGAGAAAAACAATGAAACCCACATGCAAAACTTGAAAACTGAGAATTAAAACTCAAAACAATGATAAGCCCAAATTGGGAAAAAAAAAAATCAAACTCACATGCAAACACTTGAAAGCGATGAAACCAAAATCAGACTGAATCACTGAAAGCCCAATTAGAGAAAAACAAAGAAACCCACATGCAAAGCTTGCAAACAGAGAAATTAAAGCTCAAAAAATGATAAACCCAAGAATAGAAACATGATGAAAAGGCACAAAACCACATGCAAAAGTCGAACACTCGAGGAACCCACCAAGTAAAAGTGGAAGGCTGAGCAAGAGCAGCAATTGCAGTGGCAGCAACCACAAAAGGAAGCGTTGCAGAGAGAATATGAGACAAAGAAGAAGAATCCTTGTTGCTGTTCTTGCCAGTATGCGCTATATCGTTCGGGTCAATCCCAAACGACAGCATCGACGCGTTCCCTAGTCGCCCCTGTAAACCGACTCTGCCTATAAACGGCGAAGTGGAGCAGGCGAATATGGAGAGCTTTTGGTTGCTGCGTAGTCCATTGGAGCGTTTGGAAAACGAAGAACAATTTAAAGAAGAAGAAGAGTAAGAGAAAGAGAGAGGTCCGAATGAAGAAAAGGTGAGTTTTGGGTTGGAGAGAGAGAGGAAGGGAATTGAGGACATTGAAGAAGTGGACATGGATAATGGTGGTGGTGGTAGAAGTAGTGGGATTCGTCGCCGGGAGAGTGGTGGCTTCCGGCGAGCTTTTGAGGAAGGAAAACAAAGGAGAGGTGGTGAACGAGTGAGGGATGAGATGATAGAGTAAGGCTTAATATTGTCTTTGAATTTTTTTTTTTTTTTTTTTTTAAATCAAAGAGTGTCACTATATACGTACACACGTTTAGTAAGGCTTAATATTGTCTTTGAATTTCATTATTGTTCTGTTCTTTTTTAGTAATTCTAGGAGTACACACGTTTTCATAACTTTTTTATTATAATTTTGATTTGTAGTAATTTCTTTATCACTACAGCTGTATCCACTATTTTTTTTTTTTGGGTAAACCACTATTTTTTTTTTACTACTTTAACAAAAAATTTATGAGATAAAATGTGATACTAATTTTTTTTTTTTTTTTGGGTTAAATGACAATTGTTGCTAAAATGTTGTGAGATTTATTGTCAACATAAAAGAAGACAATGGCATAAAGCTCATATTTTCACAATGGGCAAGATTTAGGTACATTACTTATGTGTTATTTCTTAATTTTCTCTCTTAAAATTATGTTATGTAGCTTTTTATTCATGAGATAGAAGTGTATTGATTAGTTAAATAGTCACGTGGCAGAATTCTAAGAAATAACACTTAAAGTATTATAATACTTTCATGATATCATAAATTTTTTTAGAGTTACAAAATAGTTCTAAATTATATTAGTTTTAAATTATTAGAGTTCACAATTTTTCTCAGCAAAAAATTATTTGACACTAAATAAATTAGGTTTAATCTTTTTAGTAGAGAAATATTATATTCATAATATTTTTACAGCACTTTCACAACAAATTTTAAGTGACATGTTGTTAAGGGTAATTGTATTTTACCAATCTAAATTATATCTCAAATTCCACTTTACACTATAAACTTTCATAATACATAGTTAGTACCTTAAACTATAACTCGTGTTACACTTTGCACTATGTTGTCAATTTTCTTGTCATCTTGGTCGAAAAAACAAAGTTTATAGTACAAAATATAGTTGGGAGTATAGTTTTATGATGATAAAGTATAATTTTTCCTTTATTTTTAAAGGATTGAGAAGAGAAGCAATTTTGTCTTTTCAAGTGGTGTCATGCTTTTCCATTCAAGATACTTGAAAAACTGAAGGATGGGTGTAAAATATAACACGAGTTATAGTTTAGAATGCTAACTGTGCATTTTAAATGTTTATGATACAAAGTGTAATTTAGGTTATAGTATAGGAAGATAAATTGTAATTTTTACTTGCTGTTGTTTGTAGTCAAAAAAGTAATTTCAATGGTGAGTTCAAATTAAGACCAATAACAACTTATCACTTAAGATATGTTATAGAAGTATTATAAACATGTTACGAATGTAGCACTTTTCATTTTGGGGATGCGTAGATGTGACTAAATATTTTTCATAAGTCATTAAATAATGTAATGAATCACATGATTTAATACATATAGATGGTCTTATAAACCACTAAGTAATCACCTCCAATCCAAAATTAGTAGAAAACTTTATCAATTTTAAATGAAATAATCATAAAATCAATTTTTAGCTTTTAAAAATGTTAAAAGACTTTTTTTTCCAATTAATTTTTAATTAGAGGTAAATTGTATTTTTAGCTCTTAGAATTTGGGTAATGTTCAATTTTCGTCTTTCAAGTTTCAAAATATTTGATTTGGTTAATTAATGAAATTATAAATAAATTAATTCTTGAAATATGTGGTAAGTTCGACTCTGGTCTTTTGTATATAGGGTTTGTTAGATTTTGGCACCCTCAAATATGTGATTGCTTCCACTTGGGCCCCGGGGTGCCCCAGCATCCACATTGTCACCTGGAAAGAAAAAAATAAATGGAGAGAATTATTTTATTTTTTAACTTTTAAGGACCAGATTATTTCCCCTTTAATTAAAACTATTATTAATCATATTTTTTCAATTTTTATTAAAGCATTTTTACTTATAGTTTTATTTCAATAATTTAGTTTGTATCTTAAATTTTGTTTTTATTTTATTTTCTAATTTAATTTGTTGGGTAACGTATGAGTAACAAAGTAAAGTCAGATATTGAATAATAATGAAAAAATTGAGAACTTAATATAACATAATTAGCTCAAAATAATTCACTTTTTGGGTTAAGTGTTGTCTCTATATGTTATATTAACCTTTCACTAGGAATCTCCCCAATATTGTTACCTCCACAATAAGTGGTGTTAGAGTTTAGGGTAGTGTGTAGCAAAGTGCTCAAGGTCCCTTGCGCAATTGAAGCAGTGATATAGCAAGCTTAAAGGGGCCTAACAAAGCAGTATGATGCTAGATCACGGTGAAGTGCGGAATTGACATGTGATTCTCGTAGATGGCGTATGAGAGCTCTATGAATAACGCACTCCATTTAATCTACATCCACACCCCCTCTAATAGGAAACTCAGGATTTTAAAAGCTTAAAAAAAAAAAAAAAGGTTTTTGAAGTCTTTTTTCAGTCATCCAGGAAAGGTTAGTGTAAAATGTAAATATTTATTATTTTAGAGGTAAGTATAATACAATGAAAATTTAAGAGGAGGCCAATGATATGTGATGATACGCTTTCGTCCAATAACTTAATATACTTTTACTTTTATTTTATAAACTATTTTACTATCAGCTTTGATGATGATCAAATTCTTTTTAATTTTATTTTACATGTGAATTTTCATTAATTTGTGCATTATCACTCGACTAGTATTACATAAAAAAAGTGGCCTCCAACGCGATGTTGCTTTTTTATATGGCTCACACTAATTATTGAGATAATTTACAATGTGTGAAACTGTATCATCGAAGTTTTAAGAAATTTACCTTGCAATTCTAATTGAAATTATATTATCAAAATTTTCCAAAAATATCTCTTGCATAATAAAAGTTATGTATTATATATTTTTGTTGTGTAGAATGAATATTCTCATCTTGTTACTTTACTTTTTTATTTTTCTTTTTTCATCATTTGATAAATTATAAATTAATTTAAAATACTAATGCAATTTGTGAGGGCTAAAAGTCCAGAGCATGTTCATGGGTTTGGACTTGACCCGAGAGTATTTACTTGTTCGAGAAAGGTTAATGGTAGTAGTAATATCATACTTAAAGACTCACAAGCAAACTGTTGCAAGAGAAGTTGATGGAAATGGTCCGAGGAGAGGCAGCTCCTTAGCTCAACAAAGTAAAAGTCAGATGGTACGCCTGGGGGATAGAAATGATATTCTAGAAGGATCCATATATAAAAATGTGTTCCACGAGGGCACAGAGAGGAAAGTTGAATGAGAAATATCTTAGAAAAAATTGCTACTACCGCATTGAAGACTCTGCACCAACCTCTCTGGCCACATTAATGAGGAAGTGACATCTGAGTAATGGTGATCGGCCTTATAGCTATTGTTGGAAGATTTCAAGGGGGCGGTGGATGGGACAAGTATCTGCATTGGCGATCTGATCCATACGTGGACGATGGAGATAAAAAGGAGAAGAATATAAAATAAAAATAAAAATAAAAAGAGGAGGGAGAGACTCTAGGACCCTTAACTGTAACATTTTGGGAGAGAAAAAAAGAAGGATACAAATTGTTCTTGGCTTACGTCCGTGGAGTGATTCTGTTACAAGCGTAGTTCATTACATGTGATTTGACAATCTAGCCCATCATCTTTTTTATCCAACACCCATAAAACCTAGATTTCAAGCTCACTCTTTATAAATTTCATTGTATTGGGCTCTTTGGGCCCGATCCCTTCACACTATTGGGTTTGGGAACAAACTGTGACCTTACACAATTTATTAAAGTCAAACTCTATTGCTAAAGTTCAAAAGTATTACTCTTATTAATTTTTAAGAAGTATAGTTTTTAAAAATTTTAAAAGATGGTTTATTATTTATTGTAATCAATCACCATAGATTTTTGTATTGTTTATAATTCCAAACATATTATATATGCACACACACACATTGTGCTTTCACCATGCAGTACCCAACAAATACATTAATATTATTAACAATGTTTCTTTAAGTGAAACATAACATTTTTCTCAACAAAAAAAAGTGAAACATAACATTATTGCAAAATTTTCAATAAGTTTAAATTATTACTTCAAACTAAGTTCTCAAATTTTTTAAGAATATTAAATGAGTTTTTTATTATTTTAATAATTTATTATACAATTTTTTTTTTTTGGGAATACTTATCCTATTTGCTTTGACCACGTAATTTGAGGTAATTTTTAATCTTTTATTTTTACTATTCAGTTTTAATATATTATAAATTCTACACGAAAATTTTAAGTTTTTAAAAAATAACGATTTTAGTCACTAAATTATTATTCTAACTAATTTGAATTGTATTATTAAATTAGTTTCTTTAATATACATTTTCCTTCTTATCCTTAGTATATAATATAACTACACAAATTCCCCTGACATTGGAACAGGGACATAATGGGAAATCAATTGAAAATAAAATGTACATTAAGCGAGAAAATTTGTGATATTATACAAAACAATTAATTTAATACCACATTTTTTTACAATTACTAATATAATTTTTTTAAATTGGTAATATAATAAAAATAGTATCAATGATTGTATGAAAATAATATTTCTTCAACCACAATTTATTATTTTAACAAATTGTTAAAAAGGTCATGAGAAATTTTAGAACCATATACAAATAAGGTTTAAGTGATAGCCTAGTGATAATGTTATTTATGGTTTTTTTTTTTTTTTGGGGTCCATTTTTTGTGATTTGAACCTCACCTCCACCTCTTATTTCCCTCCCCCCATTATTAATGGAATATGATTCTCTATTTCAGGTTATCTCCATTTTGTCTATTTCCTAGTTAAAATTTTATCTTTCTAGATCTAACCATAAACAAACTGTCATGTTATTTAAAATATTAAATAAAAAAGTCAATAATACAACTTTAAATTTGTATCATGAAATGGGGAGATCCTTTCCCACCATATACCTACGGTAAATTAAAAGTGATAATTACATTCCTCTCCTTTGAAATTTTAAGAAATTAACACTCTCCCATTCTATTTAAATTAGTAACATAATATTCTAAATTTCTATAAGAAATTCCTTTAAAAAGTTTAACCATAGTTAGTAAAATCATAAGATAAATTTAGAGTAAAAATTAAAAGTATATTAAGCACCAAAAGACTTGCAATAGCAAATCTCTCCATTGCCCATTGAAAAAAGGAAAAAAAAAAAGCAAAAATCATACTTAATATTTTTTAATTAAATATTTAAAATAGTGGATTTTAATTCTAAAATGGATGGTAAGTTTGGAAACTTGCCTTTGAATAAAAACTTTGCATTTGTAATTAAAATATATTTTGATCAAATGGATGTCAAATGCCAAGAAAAAAAAAGTTTTTTTCCCTTTAAATTTTGGGTGAATTGACGTTCATAGACCTGAAGGAAGAAAAACGCAATTATTCCAAAAAAAAAAATTCTCAAACCAAACTGCCACAGCTGACATGCATGTTGGCACATTTATAAAACTTGTGCCATGTAAATGTTGTTGCCAATGCCATATGATGACCTAGTCTTTGGTTTTTGGGATCAGAAAATTTGGCAATGTTGACAGAATGATCGTGAGGGGTGAGGGGTGAGGAGTGTGGGGGCAACTAGCTGAAGTGAACCACAGCCATGTGTTTTTTTCCTTCTAGAACACTCCATGTCCATGTTGACTTTGTTGTGGCCTTTAAAAATTCAAAATAAATAACAATATTTTCTTGGAAGATATTGATTAAGAAGAAATGATTAGTTTTATTTAAAAAGTAAAAATAAAAAAGTCGTTGAAGAATCTTAAGAATGTGAGCGATGTGAAAAAAGTTGTCGATGGTAATGACAATGTCAAGGTAACGGAGACCAGTAAAACCAACTTCCCTCCAGCCACATTTCTCTCTCCCTCTTTTCTTGGAGAGACTTGAGAATGGGTGCGTGAGTGTCATTGAAGTATAAGGAAAGAAAAAAATAATTGAAAACAATTTGAGAAATGCTTGAATTATGTAATTAAATAACTAAATTTACATATTTTATTAATTTAAATTTTTGAGAGAATCGATAATTTAACAATTTTTATTTTTCATCCTTAAATTATTAAAAATTTCATTTTTGTCCTTAAATTATTAAATTTTGTATAATTTAAGGATCCATTTAGTTAGACAAATGAAAAAGTAGAAAGATTGAAAATATTTAATTTTCCTTCATATCTGTTTGGTTGAGAGATGAAAAGTTCTTTTATTTGGTTAAGAAGAAAAATGAGATAATAGAAAATAGATTTGGTAGAAATTTAGTATTACATCCTTATTAGATAAAACAAAAAGTAACAAATTTTATTTTTATTACAAATTTGTGTATGAATGAATAATTCATTAAAAAAGGCACAAGAAGTTCAAGAACAAAAAATATTTTCTTAAAAAAAAAAACTAAACTAAACTGACTTTAAAAGAAACAAATGAAAAAAAGAAAAAAAAGAAAAAAAAAAAAAAGGATAACTCCTTGAACAAGGCTGGGTGAATAGCAAAGGGGAAAAGACAAAAAGTAATGTAATGTTATGTACCTGGGTAATAGGTGAAGAGCAAGGAAGAAACAGACATTTTTGTTCAAAATGAAGGGGGTAATTTCGTCCAAAATGCCTAGTCTCATTTTCACTCTCATTTTCTTGCCAATTTGGAGAGATGAAGTTTCGATGAGTTTGGAGAGAAAAACAACCAAACTCTATCAATTTTCTCTTCTCCTTTCCTTCCAACCAAACACCCTTCCTACCCATTTTCTCTCTTAGTTTCTACTTTTTTTATTTTTTTATTTTTTTTTATCCTCTCTAAAATTACTCCAACCAAACATAGCATAAGTTTCTATGGACCACCCTAAAAAAATTTTTAAAACCACCACTGAATTAAACTTGATATGTTTATGAACAACTCGATTATTTTACAACCATAATCTCAATCTAAATTTCAAATCGATAAAGCATAGTATATCCAAGCTTTAATTTATGGTTGTTGTTGTTGTTTTTTTTTTTTTTTTTTTTTTTTGTGTTTTGTGAGTGTGCTCTTTCTTTCTCTCATTTGGGAGATGGGAGGGAGGAATTGTGGTAGGGATTTCAAGTTTTTTTTTTCTCTTTCGGATACTTGACATGATTAATCATGTGGACATCACATGTTACCCAACTTTTTAAGTTCTTCAATCATCCAAAAAAAGGAAGAGTTTGTTCGTCCTCATATTACACTTTAATAATTGCAGATACTAGTTTGATTGATCTTGTAAGTTCATGGCCAAGTTTAGGAATAAGGTCTGTTAAATATTAGCATTGATACACCATGTTGAATATGCTAGTATGGATGTGAAAGCCAAAGTATAAAATATAGAATCCAATAACACACGAGGGTTACGTAGTTCATTCTAACGGCCTACATCTACGGAGAAAACCCTAAAGAACTACATCAATAATATATGAGAGTGTAGTACAAATCTTGTGTTACAATGAACCATAACATGTGTATATATAGTAGACTAAACCCTAAACTAATAGACTTCTAGTACAAGTAGAAGACTTGGCTTGCACACAAAGTAAAATTAGGCTTGGACTTATACATCTCTGACACCCCCTTTCAAACTCAAGATGGAAACTTGATGAAATCTTGAGATTTAATAAGGTTAAGAAGATCTTTTGAATGAAGTTTGACTCTATGACAGTAGTTTAAGGAAGGCAATGGTCTTGTAGTGTTGATGCGACTTCTAACGGTGACATGACTATACCGGAGAGTTTTGATGACAATAGTGGGAAGCCAAAGAAGATGAACGCAGTGAAAAAACACCGAAAAAGACAAATATTGCTCTTAAATATACCGTAAGAACATAAAACCATGGCCATAAGAAGGTGGCTCTAATACCATGTTAGAAATACTGAATACGTGTACTGTATTTCTTAGTAAAAGAATATACATGAGTGTTTTTATATAAAAGGCATATGAGTGCAATACAAATAAGTGTAGTAAGGGCAATGTAACAATGATAGTCAAGTAAATGTGCAGGAATAGATCTTACTAGAATTGAGTGACTAGGTGGAATGCTTTATGCAAGATCTTTAGGCGGAGCAGGAGTAGGGGACCCAAGCTCAAGGTTGGGGTTGGGTAGCTCATCTTCGACCTGTTCATCTTCCACCTGTTCATTAAAGGGTGAACTAGGAAAGGGATCGATGATATCTGGTGGTTGGACAGAAAAGTCTAAAGGAGAATCAGGAGCAACTACAAGAAGATCAGGAGCAGTTATAGAAAGAATATGTGCCTCGTCTAGAAAAAGATCTAAGACTGACGAGGAAGATAGGGAGGTACAGAAGTGAGAGAGCTCAACAAAGAGACGATGTTTCCAAAAGACACATGTGTGGAAGTGGTACACCACGCCTTGCTCCAAGGGCTTATAAGGCATGTGTGGGGCACTTCTCTTGCCAATGTGGGACTATGGTGTCAAGCTAACATGGGGTGCAATCCTCTGAGGTGAAAATCCGTAGCTCCCATGCCGCTTGAGAACAAAACTGTGCGGGCTTGACTCCCCAAAGCAGACAAATAGCTTATGCGGGACAAAATGTCCCCACAGCAAGTTATTGTCATAATTCATAAATATTTAACAATATTAAACTATATTATGCCCGTAATGATAAAGTACGAATTTTTTTAACCCAATATTTTAATTTTATTTATTAATAAAATACTATTTCAGAAATTTAAAATTCCAAAAGACCCTGGCCCCTTGGTCCCAGGTTGATCTTATGAGCCAGGGTATGGTGGATCGAGAGTAGGATTTGAGTTTTGTCTTTCTCAATGTTTGTGGGTATTTGAAGGTTAGAATACTGTGATATTTTTAGTTTTTTTTAATAATAAAAAAAACGATAATTTTTTTTTGTAAAGTTGTGGTTAAGACTGAAGAATGAAAATAATGGTGATAAGCCTGTTATTATGCATTTGAGCCAAATTATTGTTTTGTACTTTATATCTTTGAAAATTATATGTGCTGTCATTGTCCCTTAAAACAAATCTTTAAATTAGTTGAGAACATATTATAATCAAACAGAACTTAAAAATATCTCTGCGTTAAATAATTAAAAAGCATAAATCCAATTCGACAAAAAATAATGGTTCTCTTTCAGTCTCATGTGACATGTCCATTTCTGATGCTGACTTTTATTTATTTATTATTATTATTATTTTATAGTATTGTGACGTATTGTCATATATTTTAGTGTATGTTTGGATACCGCTTATTTTGCTGAAAATTAAAAATAATAAAAAATATATATTTTAGTTATTGTTCATTAATGAAATCACTATTCATGAGACATGAATAATACAAGAGACACTGTATCCATGTGGATGTGCAAACCAAATGGACACTTAGGCTGTGTTTAGTTCGATGTAAAATATTTTCCAAGTGTAAAATATTTTCATGTGAAAATATTTTTCGGAAAAGAAAATATTTTTAGGTGTTTGGTGGTATTTTAAAAAATATTTTGGAAAATATTTTTTAGTGTTTGGTTGTGTTCTTGAAAATACCATAGAAAATACATTTTCTATTTGTTGCTCACATTTTCTCAACATCCAAACAAATATATATCATCATTTCTCAGCAGAGTTACATAAAAGAAACAAAACAAAAAAAAAAAAAAAAAAATCATCAAATCCGGTCAAGTTGAGAGAAGAAGGAAGAGAGAGAGGCGAGATTGCGCGATTTTCAGGCGACGGCGAGATCACGCAATCTTAGGCGAAGGCGAGATCATGCGATCTCAGGCGAAGGCGAGATCGCGTGATCGGGGGCAACTGGGTTCGATCAGAGGCTAAATCGCGCAGCGGAGGTGATCTTTGCTTCATCGGGTTGGGGCGCGATCTCTCTCTCTCTCTTCTCTCTCTTCTCTCTCTCTCTCTCTCTCTCTTTCTCTCTCTTTGCGGGTCTGAGTCCGGAAATGGTTTGAAGTGAAAATAGAAACATAAAACAATTTCTGGGTCGAAGCCTTTATTTTACGATCAAATGAAATGCTTTTCCGGAAAATTCTATTTTTCATGCGCAACCAAACACACGCTGAGGTGTAAAATGATTTCCTGAAATGGTTTGAAGCCAAAAACAAACATAGCCTTAGTTGAAAATTTTATTGGAAAGATGCTAATACTAATAAATTTTAAAAAAGTTCTTCTTATCAAAAAAAAAAATCTGATGACCCAAAAAAAAAAAAACGACATAGATATAGAAAAGAAAAGAAAAATCTTTTTAGTTGTAATCATGACAAACTGACCTACGTGAATAAGCGTGCGGTTTTAGTACTAACGTGTAGTGTTGAGTTCCATTTCTCCCTCCCCTCTGTTGTTGTGAGTATAAAAAAAAACAAAAACAAAAAACTATGTGAATAAGAAATATCTATCAAAAAATAAAAAAGCAATAAAAAGTTTTTCTTTGGTATAAAATGATAAAAAAAAAAATTAAAGAAATATGATTCCCCATAAAATTAAATAAGTCAAAAAGCAAAACTCTTGTATACCCCGCCCTCTCCTCCAAATCTCGAACTAAGGCTCCAACATTCACTCCATATAGTTAAGGCATGAGGAGGTACCATTCACTTTAATTCACTCAAATGGTAATTATGATAAATTGAATCATATATAAAAAAGAAAAAAAAATTTACGGACTCATGTGAAAGTAAATGTTACTTTCATCAATCATCATAAGTTAACAACTTAGTAATAAATGAAATTAAGTCTGTCCATAAGATTGTTTATAAAAAATATGTACATAAGAGACAAGTTATAAAAAGCAACAAGTTATTTAATGCATGCAGTTTTGGTGTTGGCGTGTAAGTGTATTCCCTTATCTCATCCACATTCTCCTATATATATGTGTACGCGCGCGCGCATGTTTCTAAAAAAAAAAAAGTTCTTTAACCATTATTTTTGCCCATCTCTTCTTTTATCACTTAAACAATTCAATTCTTTTTTTTTTTAATTTATTTTTTTTATACAAGATAAAATATCTACTCTAACCTAATTTAAGTGTGTATGTGTGTAAAGTCTCTCTTGGAGACATGAACTCCAACCCCTGCCCCTCACATCCCGTAAGCATTTATACTTGTGGAGTGACCATCGTACCAAAAGTATGCGGTGGTTAAAAACTACACAACTTGTATTTAAGCCCCAGTATCACATTTTCCTCAATTTATATTCTTTTTTTTTAGAGAGTTTCAATTTATGGCGTCCACTTTTGATAAGCGCTCTTTGTCATCAGACCAAAACACCAATCAGTTTTTGGTGTAGGCGGAGATTGAACTCTAGATCTCTTATTCAATTTTCACACTAAAAAATTCAATTCTCGAATGAATAGAGATTTGATTTTAATATTTCTAATCTGAACCTAAACAGTTCAAGGAAAATTGCAAAGTGACCATAAAATATTGAAAAAAGAAGAAAAATTTGTGAACCTAAACAGTTCTTCTTCATATAAATACTTTCACTGATACCGTTTTCAAATGGTTCAACTGTATTTTTTTGAGAATCAAATGGTTCAACTATTATGTTGGCATTAAGTGCCTAATTTAACCTAATTTACATTAGGGTTTTCTTTTCCTTTTTTTTTACAAAGAAGAATGAATTAATCTTAAGAAAGAGTAGAGAATCTAGAGATAATGTTTGTTGCTTTCTATAGGAGAGAACAACGTCCGACTTGATCCCTTAACAAAGCACAAAGGGTACTATTCATATTCCATTCTGCAAATGCTGTCATTAGAGTTTAATTTTATAACTCTTTACAAGCTATGGTCTAATTTGAAATTATCCCAAATTATTATTATAAAAAATTATAATTCAGCCCCATTTTGTTTTTCCTGCTTACCCGATGTTCAAACACTAGGGTAGAGCTATTGAACTATTAATATTACGACTGTGCACAATATATATAAAATTCTATAATTACCCAACATAATATTAATTTCTATAATACACCACCAACCATTGGAAGAAATGATTAATTATAATGGTCTAAATGGTAGTGGTCAAATCACTATGGTATGTCCGCATCTCCCTCATGGGAAATTAAAAGTGTCTCTTATGCTCGTTTCACGTGGATTTCACACTTGTTAGACTCACGTAGTTGAGAGATTTGCTCTATAAAGCAGCCGTATGTAATTAGTACATGTAGAGAGTGAGGGTCGAATCTTTAGGACTATAGTCCCCCTTAAAGCTTTCTTGGGGGGTTTTGTGAGGCAGGTGGGGGGATTATTTGGTATGACCAAATCATGATTTACTGAAAGTAACCTTGTCTGTAAGGTGGATTCAAGAGGGGTCTCTGCAATGATCAAATACAATAACAAAGATTGGAAGCACCAGAACCACACGTCTATTCACACACAAACTAAAAAAAAAAACAGTAGAGTCCAACATGTTTGCTGATGAAAACAACATTCCCGGGATCATTACACGTGGGACGTTTCGGGAAGCTATCATTACAAACAAATCCAAATCTCACATTTACCTCATTGCTTACGATGACAATTACATGAATCATGATCAAATAATTTCATCCCAACAAGCTAGGATCTAAACGTATAACAGCTTAGAGAGACACTTGTGCAATAACATAATTTACACGAACCAGCCTAGAGACGAGTCTAGTCAATTCAAACCACTTTGCCTAATTTTAACCTGTTTAATTACAACGTTAAATTGGATGAAGTTTTCTTTTAAATTGGGTTAGAAGAATTTACTTCAACTCATTACATAGCAATTCATAAGTTTGGCCCATAATTACATGGCAATGTTTCATGGCAATGTATTTAATCACATAATTCATCAAATCATTTGAACAAGCTGCATGACTATATATTTAGATCTGTAATTTCATCATTTTCATGCACAAAGCACGTACTAAAAATAGAGAGTAAATTGTTTATAGATGCAATAAATACAGTTCTAAAATCATAGGGGACGCAGACAAGCCCACTGGTTAAACTAGTTGAACAAGAACAAATATAATTGTTTGATTTATCGATATCATACTTGTGTGTGCCCAAATTTGATCGTAGGGCCTGATTTGTGTTGGGCTCACAATTTACTTGTATAGTGGGCTTAGAGACTTGCCTATAAACGAGGGCTGTCCTCCGCTTGTAGAGCCTGATTCGAATCTTTAGGAGTCCCTTAAAGCTCAAAGTCCCCTCTTTCTCCCGGATTCAGGCCGCCATAGCCTGTTTCTGAACATACGTTTTCTGTAAGGTTTTTCTCCTGTCTGATTTATAAGTTGGAGCTGGAGTGATTGCGTGTCAAACTTTCCAGGTCAGTTTGCTGATGACAAAGGCCCAATATCCTTACACCTGGGAAGTTTGGGCGTCTTTAATGCGAAGAAGAAGCGGTAGTGGCTTTGGAACTAGCTTCCCATGTGGATCTATTGCTCGGCGGGGTTTGCTCCCAAGGCAATGGAATGAGAGGTCCAATGCCGCTGATCTAGAGTGAGCACCAGGCGGTGGGCGAGTGGGGCTAGTGGCATTGGAACTAACTTCCCACTTGGGTATTTTGCTGTATTTAAGGGGGGAGGTTCATCCCGTTGAACAAGTTGCAGGGTATGGTAGAGTATAGGTGAATTCCTGGTGCGTGCCGAAGAGCAAGAGCCGAGCAAAATGAACACGTGGCAGTGCAGTTATGGGCCCTTGCGGACGGTTAGTTGAAACGAGGCCCATGCCCGTACAATACTACTTATATGGACCATCTTAATTCTTATATCTAGAAAAAGCAGAAGCATTGGCACCTCTAGAGATTGCAATGGCACCATAATCAGTTTATTGCGAAAGTGGGACATCTAAATTGCAAACTGATAAATCTAAGTTCAAATATACAATAGCAACTAATAAACACTAAACAGGAGGAATTTATGGGGACTTTGGACTTGCTTTACTGTGACTAAAATGCTTGATATGAGATTTCCCCCCGCTTGTGTTGATTAAAGTTGGGTATGAAGTATGAATGTATAAATTATTATTCATGGAATTTGATCAATTAGGTTTACAAAAAAACACACATAATTTCTTGGTGTTCAATTAGAACTCTCTCTCTCTCTCTCTCCTCTTGGCAGCACCAAAGGCCGAGGCTGCTGAAGCCCTAGCCATTGCCAGTTTGCTGCCACAACACTACCATCAATCCACCACCACTGGCACTGGGTAATTCCATTTTGTCTCTCTTTACCCTTGCTTAGTTTGTTTGTTTTTGGTGGGATTTGATGTTTAGACCTTATGTTTTTATTTTATTTTATTTTTTTATATAAGATATAATTTCTATTTTAGCCTAATTTAAGTGTATATGTGCGTGCATTTTGACTCTGTGTTTTGAATCCTTTGTGGGTTTGTGAGTTGTAGTGGTTGTTTTAGAAAAAAAAAATTTCAAACCAATAGAACCAATTGCCTCGATAGAGAAAAACCGCATTGTGTAAGGCCAAAGAACCATTCACATTTGTGTAGTGTCAAAATTGGGGTAAAAACTGCACCAACCACATGATGTACTCTCCTAGTTTTAGAGGTTAAAAAAAAAAAAAAATTGCCATTAAACTTAACCTGTTACTTTAATAGTTGAACTCGCTTAACCTGCTAAAAATAAAAAATAAATATTACAGTTTATGCGAATTAAGTTGTTATTGGCTTATATACAAGCCTAGCTCCAACTATGTTTAGAGGCAAAATTTACATTTTAAAAAAAAAAAAATTAAAAGTGAAGGCCCGAAAATGTTGATTTATTTATTTATATATTTTTTTTTAATAAAAAGTTAGGGTTAAATTATTTTATACGTAATTTTGATAAGCCTGCCTGGTTGACGTCTTCCCACTGAAACGGTGCGTTTCTCTCTCTCTCTCTCTCTCACTTCAACAGAATACTTTCGCTCGGAATCCGAAAATCCATTACAAAGCAGAGTTCAACTTCATCATCATCATCATCATCATCATCAATAAATCAGAGCTGTAGATCGGAGTGGACCTGAAACATGGTGCTGATCTCGGCCGTACGCGATTACATCAACCGGATGTTACAGGACATCTCCGGCATGAAGGTTCTCATTCTTGATTCTCACACGGTAATCCTCGTTCCCAAACACTCCTCCTCTTCATTTCTTATATTTTTTAACCAATTAGTATATTTTCTCTGTTTGGTCTTTGGGATTTGATTTCCTATAAAATTCCGAGTAGGGTTTGAATTTCAATCTCTTTGTTTGGAAATAAAGAAGTAACTGCAATTGAATTCACAGAGTGATATAACTTTATAAAGCCTATGAATTCAATTTTTTTTTCCTTATTTATATGATTGTCAATTTGAGTTTTTGGAAGTTGAATTCGCCTTCCTATAATTATATTGTTGGGTTCCATAGTTCAATGCTGTAAAATTCAAAATGCCGTAAAATGCAAGTTTCGCGGAGAAAAACAATCGCTTGGGCCGTGTTTGAATTGCATGAAAATGATTCATTGTATTGTGTGTGCGCGCGTGTGCGTGCTGTTGCTTGTTCTAATTCATTGTCATGAAGGGTCTATGGAACCCTGCATCATGGGTGTTGTTGAAAAAAAAATTACAAATTCTCGCGATTTTGTTTTTTTGGGATAAAATCCTTCTCGTATGAGAGATTGTTAGCTTGAATTGCTAGTGGAATAATGCTAGTACCACAAAAAAACCCGTAACGTTGCCACAACTTGCTCATGAACCCACCACTCACAACTCACCATGTGGACAAGTTGTGGAAAAAGTTGTGTTTTGTTGTGACCATTCAGTTTTTTCATGAGTAGTAGATGAACTGCCAATGCCCCTTTGTTGTTTGTTTTGATTCTGTTTACATATTTTTTTTTGGCTGTAATCTACTGATTTGGAATTTCACCATTGTGTTAGATTCGGATTGGGTCTAGCGGGTTAAGAAGGAAAAGAGAGATACTCATCAGTTTAGTTAATGATTTGCAGGTTAGTATAGTTAGTGTTGGGTATTCACAGTCGGAACTTCTTCAAAAAGAAGTATTCTTGGTAGAATTGGTGGATTCCATTTACAAATCAAAAGAACCAATGTCACATCTTAAAGCAGTTTACTTCCTTCGTCCCACGTCAGAGAATATCCAGCATTTGCGGCAACAGCTAGCTAGTCCTAGATTTGGAGAGTACCACCTATGTAAGTTTTGTTAATAAATTTGAGAGGAGCAACAATGTTATCTTGCCACTGAAATTATACTTAAATGTTTCAAAATTTTCATTGGTGATTATTGGCTATTGATTTGAAGCTTCTTTGTGTGTATCTGAATTTTGTACAGTTTTCTGCAATATATTGAAGGATACTCAGATTCATAATTTAGCTGATGCAGATGAACAGGAAGTTGTCCAGCAGATTCAGGTAACTCTTTCACCGACTAAAAACTGTTGCTTTACTAAAAAAGTTGTGGTTGATATTCTTTTCATTTTAGCTACTCTGAAAAATCATATTCAACTCAACTTAGGGAATCTATCATAATTGAAAACAGGAAGAAAAATTGGGAAAAACGGGTAAGCTTATAGTATCTTTAGCATGTCATTTTCACAGGCTTGCATTTATGGGGTTGCTTAAACATGGTCCGAAACTCTGAATTCTTGTTCTGATGCATGAGTAGATGTTATCTTATTTGACCTTGTTGTTATGCCACCTCATATTAACTGTAAAGTTAGATATAATTATTATCTCTATCTTGCAGGAATTTTATGCGGACTTTGTAGCAATTGATCCTTACCATTTCACTTTGAATATGCCGTCAAATCACATTTATATGCTCCCAGCAGTTGTAGATCCTTCAAATTCACAGCACTTCTGTGACCGAGTTGTTGATGGTATTGCATCCATTTTTTTGGCCTTAAAACGAAGACCTATTATTAGATATCAAAGGAATTCTGATATTGCTAAGAGGATTGCACAGGAAACAGCTGTAAGTGAAGCACTGGAGGCTATAGTGTAAATATTACTTGTTCATGATACATTTATTACTGAGTTTCATATGAATTTTGTGCATTGTGTTCTCAGAATTTAATACACACACATGTAGATGTTACTTGTTCATGATATATGTATCACTGAGTTTCTTATTAATTTTTAAGCATTTTGTTTTCAGAATTTTTTTTAATGTGTAATTTATTTATTTATTTTTTATAATTTGATAGTTACAATAGGGGATGGGGGATTTGAATCCTGGATGTTATAGACACACCAGGAGATCTGTTTTCAGAATTTCATACACACACATGTATATTTGTTCCCCTAGAAACTGATTGATGATATGTGTATTCATGATATTTCATATCATTGTTAATTTTACCGGATGCAGTTTCTCCTTCGAATTTTACTACTTTAGGTTCATAGAAATCTGACTTTAATACTTTTTTGGGATGTATCAGAAGCTGATGTACCAGCAGGAAAGTGGGCTTTTTGATTTCAGACGAATGGAAGTTTCCCCATTGTTGCTGGTAATTGATAGGAGGGATGATCCTGTGACCCCTTTGCTAAACCAGTGGACCTATCAGGTATTTGGGGTTGTCAGTACAGATTTTACCATTTACATGAGAAATGCCTCTTTGTTTTGACGTAACATAGATGGTTTTATTATTTATTGAACTCATTTATCACATCATGTTCCATAGGCAATGGTTCATGAATTGATAGGTATTCAAGACAACAAGGTGGATTTGAGAAACATTGGCAAACTTCCAAAGGATCAACAGGTTGCATTGCATTTCCTGTTATAGTGCGCATATTTATTTTTATGTTTTGCGTTGCTAAGAAAATGATCTTTGTTCAATTCACACTCACAGGAGGTTGTGTTGTCATCAGAACAAGATGCCTTTTTCAAAGCTAACATGTATGAGAATTTTGGAGATATTGGGATGAATATCAAGCGATTGGTAGATGAATTTCAGCAGATTTCAAAGAGTAACCAGAGCATCCAGACAATAGGTTTGTATGAGGCTTGATAAATTCAGATTTACGAGATATTATGTTACTAAATTAGCATGGTGGGTTGAGGTATAACATTTCGTCATTCCAACATTTTGAATTTCTGCAGAAGACATGGCCAAATTTGTTGACAAGTACCCTGAGTACAGAAAAATGCATGGAAATGTTTCAAAGCATGTGACTTTGGTCACAGAAATGAGCAAGATAGTTGAAGAGAGAAAACTCATGTTAGTTTCAGAAACAGAGCAGGAGTTGGCTTGTAATGGTGGTCAAGTGGCAGCATTTGAGGTAGTGTAATAAATTGTATGGTGTCTTGTTTTTCTCTAAATATTGTTTATGTTACTTTGTATATATCGATGAGCCTACTTCGTTATACGTTTTTCTAGATAATTTATAATAGAAATTATTATAAGATAACATAAGTATGGATTTTGATATAATTTTTAGAAAGCTATATGATCATGAATCAAGCGCAAGGAGTAGATTATCTTAGTACAGGAGGCTGAAGAAAAGGATGTTGTCTTGGATGATTTTGTTGTATGCACACATGCATGTTGATTCGCTCATCAGTATGAGACAGATTAAGATGGATTATGTTATTTACCCAATGCTCAAATATGGTGGGGAAATGAATTTACAAATTGTAATTTGTTAAAATATATATAAAAAAATGATATCAGTAAAAAAAAAATTGTTAAAATATATATAAAAAAATGATGGCCTGGTGGAGTAGTCTTACGCATTGGAACTAATAATAAACTTGAGTGGCTCCACTGACAGCAACTGCATTACTAGCTCCGTTTCTTACTATGTAAAGCATTTTCCTGACGAAAATGTTTTTTACACTATTTTCAAGGAAAATAAATTGTTTTATTTTATTTTTCTTTTTATTATTTTTTTGAGATCCTAAAATTTTTTTCTACTATTTGGTGGCACAAAATCTCTATGCTAAAACCAACAAAAAGTTAGTAGGTGGTGGTGGGAGGAGCTTCTGTTTTTTTTTTTTTTTTTTTTTTTTTTTTTTTTGGGTTGGGGGGGGGGGGGGTGTGTGGCAGCGGTGCAGTGAGAAGTGGGACAGGGAAGGTAGGAAGGTGGTGTGGTTTATTTATTTATTTTTTTCCTCTAGCCTTAAGGGTATTTTTCTAATTATGTAAAAAATAAAAAAAAATTAACTATGTAATTGTTAGTTGTCAGTCAGAGTTGTTGGCCTTGGGTTTTAATTTATTTATAGGTAAGTCTTACTTAGTTTATGGACTTTTATGTGTGGTCTTTGGTCCAATTCATTCAGGAGTTTGTTTGTTAGTCAAAGTAGGAGTTCTAGTTCTATTGGGCAAAGCTAAGATATAGAGTCTATAGAACTATCATTGCACTTAAAGAAAGATGGAGTTGCTTAATAGAAAAATCGAGTGTTTTGAGTATTGAGGGCACTTTGGCCTTAATGTTCTATTCTCACCTTCAATTCCCTCTTTCTTCTCTTTAACCCTTTTTTTTTCCTGAAAAGTACCAAGTTTATTGAAAATGAGAAATACCTTCTGTTCACTTTCAATTTCCTCTTTCTTCTCACAAAAAGAATGACATCCTCTTAGGAACTATGACACTCCAAATACTCTTCGAAGGAAAGGAATGAGCAGTAATGCCACAAATAACCTGGTAGTGGGACCGCACATCAAAAGTACCACTCCCATTCAAGCTCCTGCTAACATTTATAGGAAAGGAATGAGCAGCAATGCCACGGATAACCAGGTAGTAGGACTGCTCATCAAAAGTACCACTCCCATTCAAGTGCCATCAAAAGTACTGCACCTGTTACCATCCGCATTACTGTCCACATTACTATTCAGGTGCACTGTTCACAACTGTAGGTAGATTTGATCTTAGTATCTTCTCATCTCTTTTGCAAACCTAAAATCAAATCTTTTCTCATCCTTTCCCCATTTATTAATTGACCCTAAATCCAAAATCCTCCTAACCCTAATCCTACCACAAGCGCATGTAGACAAATTCCCCAATATGTCCTATGTCACAGTGGTGTCGGCATGAAGGAGGGAGAGAGAGATTGTGAGGGTCATGCCTTGTTTGGAGAGGAGAAAGGTGGAGGGGATGTGGGTAGGTGGCATAAATTATTTCCCACCTTTTTGCTGTAATTTCCACTCATCCATTGACTAGCAATTTTCAGTTACGCTAAACATATTATACACTAAAACAAATGTAGCCTAAACTTTTGGGGAGTTGAATGGATGATTGATCAATCAAATAATTCTTATATGCAAGAATATAAATTGACAAGCTGTTAGGAAGTCAAACAGTTGAGGTCATAGCATAATTTGAGAACTAATTTTAATGAGATAGTTCATGGGATATGCTCTTTGCATTATGTTAGTGCCAGCTGATAAAGACTAGTAATGTAAATGCTTGAATTATGCAATGAATGATCAAATGTTATCTAAGCATTTTGAACAAGTTTCATTTGATATATCACAGCATGCAATTGAAAGCCCCTTATTTCTGGTGGTGATGAACATTGAGTGCTGGACTTATTATGAACATAAAGCACAGTCCTGATATTAGTGAACTGAGCTTCAACCTTTTCAAGTGTTGGTTTAGCTTAATGAGTATGAGACGAAATGAATTGGGCTGTCCAGTTGGTGTTTAGCTTTATATTACGTGAGTTGGAAGATATATCTTCATTAATGATTCTTCAATTGAGATTCGGTCTTTTTATTGTGAGTTGAGGGAATTGTCCTTTGTTATCTTTCCTTGGAAAGCAATTTGGGGGGTTCAGGCTCCCTGAAGAGTTTCCTTTTTCGCTTGGACAGTGGCATGGGGAAGGATTATCACAGCTGATAATTTAAGGAGGAGAGGCTTTTATTTAGTGGATTGGTGTTGCATGTGCAGATGTGATGGGGAATCAGTGGACCATCTTTTGCTTTATTGTGGGGAGGCTCACTAGTTATGGAATATTGTTTTAAAATATTTTGGGGTTGCATGGGTGATTCCTAAGAGAGTGAAGGGTTATTGCTCGGGTGGAGGAACAGGTGTACATTTGAGGATATGGAATGCTTGAGGGAGTAACTTCTTTAGTCTTTTTTGGGACTTTGTTTGATAACAGGTTTGGAAGTGAGTCCCTCCCAATGTTTTTAGCTTCCCTTTCTTCTTGTACATAACTTTATGTCTCTTTTTTATTTTTGTGGCTACTTCATGTTTTCTTCCATGTTGTAGTCTTTATTATCAATATCTTATCTTACCTATCAAAAAAAATTTTAGGAGGGGAAGACAATTGGCTAGTGACCACACTTCATGAAGCAGAGGTCACTAGTTCAAATCTCCTCTTGGCAGGGGTTTAGAAGCACTATTGACACAATAGGACAAGAAACAGTTAGGGTGTTACAGATGTGGGGTTGAAAGTCCGATTGGCAGGATTTGGGGTATGCGGAGAAGTATGACTGGCAATTTCTCCTCGCTAGATAGAGCCGGGTAACTGTTGTGATTTTTTTTTAATTATTTATTTATTTATTTTTTGGGGGATAATGTAGGGAACCATTCTAAGGAAGATCTCTTTGGACTCTCCTCTAGCCATTAAAACCTACAAGCAACTTCTCCCACCTGTCAAAACCAGTTGCCGGGTAATCTAGGGGCTTGCACCCCTAATGGGCTATTATAGAGTTTGTCCCCCCTATTCTCTTATTATTTTTATTTTAGGCTTGGTAATATTTGGAACTGTGACCTACCTATCGAAATATATATTTGGAACTGTGATCAACCCTAACCCAATCTAAGGCTTATCACTTGACCAAAGCTGAAGTAGGATGATACATTAGTGACAGGTGCAATATTGAGGTTTCTGATACCAATCAAAGCATTGGCATTAATTTTTACTTTACTAGTAATATATGACATTAAGTGTGGTTAGGCTGCAAAGAAGATTTTTGTGTAATGGATTTTAATAAATTTCAGCTGGATCAGACCCATACATTATTTATTAGTAATTTATGCATTTATAGGAAGGTTCAATTGGATTGGAGTTTTGACTTGTTAAGTGGGGCAGGATTGGGCAAAATTTTTAAGTAATCCTGAGCACGTTGGGGCAAAGGTATTCTTATATATCCAAATGGGTGTTCTTGGGCCAAATGGATAACAAGCAAAAAGGTTTTATCCTGTATGTGTTTGCAAAGTTTTTAATTAGGATGGTCAGGATTGTTGTCAAAAGAAGATGAGAATTGATTATTTGTGGTGCATGAAGTTGGGGTGAGCAATGCATTTTTTTGTTCTAATCATTAAAACAATTTGATTTTTAGTATTAACATCCAAAATTTACAAATCATATGCAAGAATGTGATACATCCCTTGCTTTGGCATTTTGTTATCCTCTCAGTGGACTCTCATAAAAGAATCTTTGCGTGCACATTAAAAGAAATTTCCTTTAGTTTCCCTTTGAGTTTAGACCAATGGATAATCCAAGGAACTAAGGTTTGGTAAGCTGCACCTCTGGTTCATTTTGCGAAAATTAAGCAGAAGATTTTAAACAGCAAGTGCTGGGCATTCTGTGTTTCCAAAAAATATAAACAACGTTACTAGAACAACATTACCAAATGGGCCCTCAATTTTAAGTGTTTTTGGGTGTTATTGTGTCTGTGTTTCCATGTCAATTGGGGGAAAAGTCACATCCTAGTTTTAAGCTCTCCACAAGTTTTTGATCTGCCCAATGTTTGAATTTAGGGTTTAAACTTCTTTCCTTGATGAAACCAACAAAGCCTAGCTTTAGTCTCATTATTATAAATTATAAAGCCTTAGTCCTTTGGGGTTGGCTATGGATCTGTTTTTTATTTTGGGGAGGGGGTGGGGGGATAAATAGGTTCTCTAGAGATGTTATGTAAGTTATTTGAAGTTTCATAGGCGATTAGCAGTTAATGACATCATCCGATAGGATTAACTCAAAATTTATGCCTTCTCATAAAAAGGAAAGGCCTATGCAATAAATATTGCTTATGTTTGATTACCTAATTTTCCTTTCTGTGTTACAAGATTATAATGCTATTTGGTCTCCTGAATTATTGTTGTATTTGTACATCATGTTCATTCCCTTCAAGTTATTGTCTGAAACAAAGTGTTCATCTACTGATATTGAGTGGTGCTACATAACACCGTTTAGAGACTTTTTCAAACCCCCCCCCCTCACCCGGCATGTACACTTACATGGGCACACCACTAAACACTGGGGAGGGAGAGATGTGATAGTTGCTGCTTTTTTGGTGTCAATAGACTTCCCTACTGATATATGATTTGAGATTCCTGAATTTGACAGCTTGAAATTAGAGCCGGAAATATCTAGTATACTGTTCAAATGTTGAGCAATGACATTCTTCCCTTTTCAAACTTCAATGCAGGCAGTGACAAATCTTTTAAACAATGAAAGTGTATCTGATATTGACCGTTTACGGTTAGTGATGCTTTATGCTTTGCGCTACGAGAAGGAAAGCCCTGTTCAATTGATGCAACTTTTCAACAAACTGGCTTCTCGGTCTGCCAAGTACAAACAAGGGGTAAAATAAGCAAACCAGCATTTCTGTTATGCATGCTTTGATGCTTTAGTAGAGCAGCAAATATGTTGAAATTGTTGTGTTCCTTGCTAGTTGCTAGATGATTCACTGGTTTTGAAAAATTGGCCATCATGGTATGACAGCTTGTCCAGTTCGTCTTGAAGCAAGCAGGGGTTGATAAGCGAACTGGGGATCTTTTTGGAAATCGAGATCTTTTGAATATTGCTCGTAACATGGCTCGTGGACTGAAGGTTAGTTAGAAACACTTCACTTTCTGCTTGCAGATGTGGTTAGATGCTTATACATCATTTTTCCACATGCTGTAGGGGGTTGAGAATGTTTACACCCAGCACCAGCCCCTTTTGTTCCAAACCATGGAAAGCATTTCCAAGGGACGGTTGAGAGATGTGGACTACCCATATGTTGGCAATCACTTTCAGCAGGGCAGGTTCGTTTTCTAAAATAACTTTTTCTTCCCAGGAATGTTGCAGTTTATCTCTTGCAAATTTTGGAATGTAGCGTGGTTTCTTTCCACTGTTTTAAAAACCTGAGCAGACCAGCTGATTCAACTGGTTCAATCAAGAACTCTATACCAATCCAAATATAGCCTAAAACGGTAAAACAAGATTTTCTGAAAAAACCGGGCTTAACTGAATAACCAGTGGTCAGACTGCAAAAACTGGTAACTGGAACTTGTTGTGCATGTGTGTGTGGTACATGTTTATGTATGCGTTTGTATGTACATTATGTGTGCATATTATCAGGAAGTAGTGCCAAGATAATTCTAGTTATGTCTCTAATTTTACTCTTTAATAATGAGAAGAGTTTATGAGGAAAAACCCACTTCATACAAATTTCTCAGTTTAAATAACATATTATCTCTCATCAGATATATGATGCTAATGTCTAACTTTCAGCACTTGTTAAAGAACATATGCTGGTCCGTAACTCAACCCCCCCCCCCCCCCCCCCCCCAAAAAAAAAAAAAAAAAAAACAAAGAAGGTATGCTGGTCCGCTTATGGCTCATTTGAAGCAAACCACATTATATCAACATAGTTTATGGCAGGTCACACACCAAAGGTATCAATTAGGGATTTCTTATCTTTGGGAGTTTGGCCCTGTGCATATTTTGGCCATTGATGCTTCACCCTGACACCGTGCTATATATAGTGATAGGGATGGATATGAGTTAACTGAGGTGGCTGTGTCCCCTCAATTTGTTGAAGACAGTTTTTAAGCCATCTAGCCTACCCCCAGAACTTAGATTATTGTTCATTTAATGGAAACTATTACTGTTTCTGCGTAGCTTCTTGATTACCATGCATCCAAATTAGATATATAATTTTGATATGTAATAAATTGTATTAAGAGGGGGAAAAAAAAAAAGAGAAATCCTAGTGCATGGGAGGTATGCAAGGAAAGCACTTAAAAAAAAAAAAAAATTTATATAATAGTTTTTTTTTTTTTTCATTAAGAAAGTGCAAAAAGGGGCACAATCCTAGTACATGGGATGACAAAAAGAAGACCCAAAAGAAATAAAATTAACATGTACAAAAGAAAAACTAAAACCAATGAGGTCCAGCTTAAAGGGAATCTCCTCCCCTTGTAAGAAAATACTAAAAAGAGGGGGGGAAAGGACTAAGATATGAAATTAAAAATGTCTATAAATTCCAGGAACAATAGTAATGGTAAGCTAGAAGTAGATGTTAACGTCAAAATCAGATATATATGCCCCTGATCACCTATCCTCTCAAGTTTTTCTATCATTTTACTCAAGTCTCCTATCTTTCCCCTTCATTTTGCTGTTACATCCTATGGTAACGGCTTTTCAAGCATTGACAGACTAATGTAGGATTGAACCTTAATTTATATTTGAGATAGCCATAGCCTTTGAAGTGAAAGTTACAGCTTTCAAATAAAGATTTTTAAAAGGCTTTGGATAATATAGCTTGAATGACAAACACTTCATCTTTGAGCAGGCCACAGGAAGTAGTCATATTCATTGTTGGAGGGACGACATATGAAGAGTCACGTTCTGTTGCTTTACAAAATGCCAGCAATTCTGGAATTCGTTTTATACTTGGTGGTTCTGTGGTTCTGAATTCTAAGAGGTATGTATGCTTCTGAATCATCATTGTGATTTTAGAAGCACGGTATTGCTGTGCTATAGCTGTGGTTCATGCTTGGCACACACTAGCTTTAAATGCTAACTTCTATGGCCTTCATCTTTCTTGCATCAGCTGCAAATTTGAGAATGTAGTTGTGGGTTGGATTGCATCATGTTAAGTTGACACTTGGTGAAACTATGTTGGGCTTGTGGATTTTGGTTTGGCATTATTCATCCCATGTAGGTTGCAAGCATGCAATGATTTGTGGCTACTTAAAATCTACAAATCAAAATTCTTTTGAAGTTCCATTTTTGACCCAATCTTGACCCAAGCCTACAGAACGGAAGGTTATAAGCCAGACTTCTATAACTTCAGTCATACTTTACTGAACTTAAATCTCAACTAATACAAATATCCATAAATTGTATTTATTTTATACTTTTGTCATATTTATAGGATACGTTTAGTTATATAGTGATAATTTGAGGCTAGTTTAGTTATTTGATGGAATGTAGTTAAAGTGGAAACTATCCTTGCTTTACATGGTTTCCTCTGATCCAATAATCATTTTGGCCAAAATAAAGCAGGTTTCTGAAAGACTTGGAAGAAGCTCAAAGGATAGCTCGTTCTAGCACAGCAGTGATTTGAAGGCCCATCATATGGGTCTTGAGAGCCAATAGATAATTTTTATGGCTTTATACGGAGCTTTTGACTTGGTGATTGGCAGTGGTAAGATTGTTAATGAATATTGGGAAGAGGAACTTGATGATCATGAGAATCAACCCACCTTTCTTGCATAAGACATCCAATATTCACCAATTTGCAAAGGAATAAAAAGTAAATAGGTTTTTGGAGACTAAATCCATTACATATTGGAATATGAGATATTACTTATTCGCAAGAAACAATTTGCAGATAGCCTTATTACTTGTTTAACAACACTACCTTGCCTGGTGAACGAAAATGTAAAATCACCCATAATTTTTTTTCTTTCTTTTTTGGATTGTATAGATGCTTAATTTATCCTAGGTAGTTTTGTACTTGGACCATATTGTGAAATGTTACAGCTGAGCATATGGTTGAGCCAGGGCCAGGGGTTTTGTTTATACTTTAGCAATCAATGTTCTGGTGACATTGGAAGTTTATGAATATTTGTGTGCATAACTGGTATTGAAACTTTTGCTATAACATGTATCTTGATCATGTTTTCTGGTGAATTATATTATCAGGGAGAATCTTTTGCTTTTTATTAATTGGTGTTGTCCAATTATGCTCCTGTGGACCTTGGTCTTCTCGATTCAGTCGAGTCATCTTCCAAATTACATTATCTTTGCTTGCTTGGCCTGAACACAAACACAGACAATCTTTCATTTTACCAAGCTGTTAGTAGATTCGCGTCAAAATGTACTTGCTGATGCTTTATACTTGCTAATGAAGGATGGGTGTGATCAGTTTAAAATTTTAAATAGTGAGCTACAAGTTCTTAAACCCTTAAACTCTGTTGTGGGAATATCTGACTCTTAGCATGCTCTCTCTCTATCTCATGAAACCGTACACAAGGAAAAAAAAAAAAAAACCTTGATTGGGTCATTTCGTTTTTTTTTTTTAATGTATAAAAATCATATCATGTATGGATTTATACCGCCCAAAAAATTATAAAATTTAAGAACATTTTTAAATTTTTACTTAAATTAGAGAATTAAAGTAATTTATATATTTTCTTTTTCTGTTGGTAAGAAGTGTTACATACGTAACAATGCACCTTAACAAATACCATCAATAGATTCAATACTATCAATAAAAGTAATGAAGTTTGAAATACTTGCACATAAGTTGAAATATTTGTGAACAAGTATAGTATGAAAAATGTTTGATACCCGATGTATACGTTTAATTATAGTTCATTGTATTTTTGTCTGACATGATATATTGGATATATTAGATATATTATTTTTAAAGGTACTTTAATCAAACACTACAAAGAATATATTGTTATTTATTTATTATCATTGGATTATTACTTGAACCTTAGTTGTTGATTGTTTGGCTAAACAATCACTTTTAGACAAACCCAATAACAATTATTTTACCAACACAACTTTTGCAATAACTAATGAAGTAGATCACAATTTTTTTAATTTTATTATTGAGATAGATAGATAATGGGAGAGGAGGTGATATAAAACACAACAAACATTATATAATTATTTATTTATTATCACTTGAATCTTTAAGTAACTGACTGTTACTACTAGTGATAAACAATCACTATTAAAAGAACCCCCCAACAAATATTTTTGACCAGTAACTCTGTCTTTGTACATCTGAGTTCTAGGGTCGAAAGTTACCTAAAGACTTAAAGCTGCCTAAGAAGACCGGAGTTTTTTTTGAGCATCTTTCACTCAGGTGAATTGGTTTTCAAGGTACACGTGATTGAGTAGGTCCTTGACAAGTCGACGATATCTTGCATTTGCCTTCTTTCATATGTCGAATAACTGATTTAATTTATTTTTATTTTTATTTTTAAAAGAAGAATGACTGATTTAAGCTATTTGAGTCACACGTGTTAATTAAGTTGCAGGTTGTGTCTTTGTCATGGCTTTCATAGTTTCATCTCCAACTCCCTTGTCAGAATTTATTTCCCTTATTAAAATCCACGTGGGTGGAAAAATAAAGAAATAAATAGAAAGCTACATCCAAGACTTTCAGTATATATGGCTATCAAGCTCTATACCAGCCAGTCAGGTCAGCCACACCTATACTCTTCATTAGGAAAAAAAATGATGAAACCTGCTAAAGGGTCATGGAAAACATTGCTGCTTCTCTCCCTTCTTGTTTGCCCAATTTGCATTTCCCTTAACACCATAACACCAGACCAGCCCCTCAAGGATGGACACAAGAACATATCCTGATGGAGGACAAGATTTTTACATACGTGTGGATGTGGTTGTATAAGGTACTCTTAAATCTTTTTTCTTTGAAATTTTGGTAAAACATTTTACAAAAAGACACAATGACTTTTCCCATTCCATTTGGTGGCTAGGTCACCGGTTCGGTGTGCTAGGCAGATGATGTCGGTAGTCTAGTGGTTAGAGCCACTACTCCGACGATCAGCGTTAATGTTCTGGTGGCTAGAGCCATCACTCTAGCAACCGATGCTGGCAATCCGGTCACTGTAGCTGCATGCTAGAGGTTTGATAACTAAAGCCAGAGCTAGGGGTTTTATTTATACTTTAGCAATCAATGTTCTGGTGACATGGGAAGTTTATGAATACTAGTAAGTTGCCCATGCGATGCATGGATAATTTTGTAATATTTTATGTAAAACGGTTTTGAATAATGTTGTACATAAATTATAAAGAAAAAGTAAAATAAATTAGAGAAAAGAAACATATATATTTTGAGATATTAAAAATTGGTTTAGTAACTTCACTGCATATTTGTAGCCTTCTTAAGGTAAGATTATTATTTGTTTAAATCATGAAACCAAAAATAAATGCAAAAGAGTAACTAGATCATGAAAGTCAACTAATTTGTGTTGTGTTCATATATTTCATACTATGAAATAAAAGTATACTTAACTCTTTGACTGTCTTCCACTCATCGATAGTACAACATTAAGACATGATGTGGACAAGTGTATATGCATACATCTTATAGATGATTTAAAATTAAACCATGATATAATATGACTTTACATTGCGCACCAAATATTCTTTGTACTTATATACCCAAAACAAAAACTAACTAACCAAATTACCTAAACCTAAATCATATTTAAGCCCTTAATTTAAAAAGAAAAAAAGATTACCCGTAGGGGTTTCGGTGTCTTGATGGTGGTGGGAGACCAATATAATGTAGGTGGTAACCTCTTAGATTCCTCCTTCTTTCTCTTTCAAAAGTTTTGTTAGTCTCAGGTCTTTTATTTCGGTAATATATAGTGAAATAGTGACTTTTATTTAACAATCTACAACATTTTTGTGTCTCCCTCATGGGCGGCTCTAGGAACAGTTCAGGGATTTCAAATGAACCTCCTAAGCTGGCCAAAAAAAAAAAAAAAACAATTATATATAATTTTTTTAATTTATTTTTTGACCCTCCTAAAATAAAATTTTGAACCCTCTACACCTAAATTTTTTTAAAACCTAGTTGAAATGAATTTGATTATGATTATCTTAACAATATCTTGGTCTTTAAAAAAAAAAAATTCAATATCAAACCAATTTTACCTAAAATATGGGGGAACAGTAAGCCTAACAACAAAAGTATAAATTTATTCTTCTTAATTTTTTTTTAAAAAATCATTTAGATCTTAAAAAATTTGAAATAAACTAATACATAAAAGTTTATTGTATTTGGATCTCGTTTGGAGTTTACTTAACAACAATAATTCATATGTTTATTGTATTTAAAAACAATAAATGATTTCCAAGATTTAAACTTAGTAACAATAATTAGTATCTTTATCATATTAATAAACTATTATAAAAAAATTGTATTAATAAACAATAAGCATTAAACTTAGAGTTTTTCTTATATGAGAAACGCTATGTTCATAATACTTTCACAACAAATCTTAAGTAACAAATGTTGTTGTTATTGATGGAAAAAAAAAATAATTTCAGTAGTGAGTTTAAATTAGAACTAATAACAACTTATCACCTAAAATTGTTAGAAAAGTGTTATGAAAATTTTGTAAATATAGCACTTTGTAATAAAGAAAGCACGTAAGTTGCAAGATTCATTTTTTACCTGAAATGCATCTTCTTATTGATCCCCCTAAAAATATATCCTAGAGTCGCCACTGGTCTCTCTATCTCTCTCTAGAGTCTTATCTTGTTAGATATTACCATTAGTCCTTACTTTTTTTTTTTGTTTTTTTTTTTAATACTAATACAGTGGGTATGCTAAAAGACATGAAGAATAGTGAAAGGTGTGCTGTAAGTTTAGGCAATTAATAAGATATTAATGAGATAACAGTGGAATAAGATAATGCGAACTTTTGGGTAACAATAAAAAAAAGCTTAATGAAAGGGGTAAAAAAAAGGTTAAATGAAAAAATTAGAGTGCCACTTTGCAGGACCTCATGCACTCTTGCATGAGGTCTTTGAGAGAGAGACATTTTGTAACAACTTTTATTCTACAATATTCCTCCATTTTTTTTTTTACTCATTCCTTGAACTGAATAATTATTGATAGGCCACAAATGTATTGACCCCTTGTGATGAATTAAATTGATTAATTAGTCAAGTTATTACTTCATCAAGTTAACATGCAAATAGCGTGGTAGCACAAACAAATCACTAATAATCTAAAGTATGCAACAGAAATTAAATGACATGGTGATTTATTTACGAATGGGGAAAACCTACACGGCAAAAACCCCACTAGGTGATTTAAGGTCACCACTTCCGAAACTCCACTATTATCACAACAAGCAGTTACAAGTAAAGGAATCCAAATACCTTACCAACCTACAGTTGAACCCTTACCCCAATACCTAATTGGACTTGTTCTGTAGTGACAGTTTCTCCTTTTGATGCACGGCTTCCAGTACGTGATTAACCAATTGCGCGGATCCCAGTACGCGACTTTAATCACCAACTAGAGAGAGAGTTGTTGGCTGCAAAGTTCTTCAATTCATTCATACGATGGAGATCAAGAAGATGCTTGGTTACAAAACTCTACGGTGCACATTACACAGCAACTTCTTCACAAGAGATGAGTTAGGGCATGAACTTTGTCTAAGGTCATAAATTGCTTGAACAAGGATTTCTCAATACTTGTGCAACTTGTGTACTCTTTGACGGCTCTTAAAATAATCCTTTTATATGTTTGGGGTTAGAGGAAAAGAAGTCCCAAAGACACGTGTACAGATTGAAATTAAAACAGAACTTAGAATCTATTTTTCTTAAAGCTCGACAGCTAGAGGTGTCGAGCTGCTGTCGAGTCTCGGTGCTGAACAGCTTCTTAAAGCTCGATAGATGCATGTGTCGAGACAAATGTCGAGTTTTAATGAACTTGCACTTTTCAGCTTGTTTCTTGGACAGACTTGATGAGTTCAACACTTGATCTTGAAACACAGTTTCTTGAAGCGTTAAACACATCCTAAATCTATCCAATTACAAAAAAGTGCGTTTTGTCAAAGGATAAGCCAATTACATAAAATAATGACATATGTTCAAAACAACTTGAAACACATATGTCCTAACAATTATAATGATTATGTGTGTGCAATTTATAATTGTTATTTTATTGCATATTTAAAGCCTTCTCAAGGTAAGATTTTTTTTTTTTTTTTAAAATCATGAAACCAAAAATAAATGCAAAAGAGTAACGGGACCATGAAAATCAAATAATTTGTGTTGTGTTCACATGTTAAATATTATGAAATAAAAGTATGTCCAACTCTCTCACTATCTTCCACTTATTGATAGTGCTACATTAAAACATGGTATGGACAAGTGTGTATGCACGTGTCTTATAGATGATTTAAAACAATGGTAGAATATAACTTTATATTGCGTACCAAATATTCTCTCTGCTTATATACCCAAAACAAAAATTATCCAACTAAATTACCCAAACCTAAATCATATTTAATCCCTTAATTTAAAAAGATTAAAAAAAATACCTATAGGGGTTTCAACGTCTTAATGGTGGTGGGAGGTCCATATGACGGAGATAGCGACCCCTCAAATTTCTCTCTCTCTCTCTCTCTCGTTCAAATGTTTTGTCAGTCTCAGGTATTTTATAGTGAAATAATGTGTTTTGATTTTATAGTGAAACAATGCATTTTATTTAAGAATCCACAACATTTTTGTGTCTCTCTATCTCCCTCCGAGGCCTTATCTAATTAGTTATTACTTTTAGTCCTTAATTATTATTATTTTTTGCTTTTTTTTTTTTAAATATTAAAATGGTGGGTATTCTAAAAGACATGAAAAAGAGAGAAATGTGTGATGTAAGCTTAGGCAATTAATGAGAGACTGATGAGATAACAGTAGCATAAATTAATGTAAACTATTGGGTAATAGTAAAAAAATCTTAATGAAAGAGGTAAAAAAATGCTAAATGCAAAATTAGAGCGTCACTTAGCAAGACCTCATGCATTCCCGCATGAGATCCCTACTTATATATATATATATATATATATATATATTTATAGATAATAATTTCTTTATAACTCCTAATCACTAATCAACATGAGTCTCAAAAAACTTTGTGAAGGACTTTTTCATATGTACAAAATAAGCATAGATTTTTTATCTTTATTTAAAAAAAAAAAAAGATATTGCTATTGTGTTCATCCTTATAAGAATTTAAGCATAGATTAAATTTTCATTATTTTTGACAATTTTTCTTTGATTCCTTTATAATTTATATATTGTGTTGGTTTATATGAAGTCTTTCTCAAGCTTTCAGATGATGGACTTTAGATAAGATGTTCAACTTTTATACACCAAGCATTGATTGTAAGTCTTTTTTTTTTTTTTGCATAAGAAAGAGACTTCCATTAAACCAAAAAAAGAAATACAACAAGGCATGAAAAGTAGCCCAGCTACAAACAATCCAAGTGGATCAAATTTCTCACTACAGGAGGAGACACACCCGCCACACCTTGTACATGGAACAAATAGAGATAAGATATTAAGAATATGGTCCATTTTGGTGGTCCTTAGCTTGATTTGTCTAGACATCAATTTTCCCTCTTGCCAAAAGTCCAACTTATTTTAGGCAGAAGTTTCTTTGATTATTACTTGTATACACAACTCCAGGATCATTAAATTGGAATAGGTCCTTTTACTAACCTAACCAATTGCAATAGAATAAAATTTCTTCCCATCCACACTAAACGTTGTATACACTTCAAGACAGGTGGTCATATTTGGCGCCTCCCCCGACTTTTAGCAATAAATAATCACTATTTAAATAACCCAATAATTATTTCTGCGCACCCTTAGCACAATGGTCACTTCACAATTACAAACGTTTGTAAGGTGATTGGTCACTCTACAATTATAAATGTCTGTAAGGTGTGGGGAGCAAGAGACAGAATTCAAGTTTTCAGAATTGAGTTTCACACATATACACTTAGATTAGACTAGAGTAGAATTTCTATTTTGTTTAAAAATAAATAAAGGCGAAAACCACATTTTCGTCTCTACATTTTGACGCGATTCCTACTTTGATCCTTAACTTTTATTTCCACCGCTTTTAGTCCCTATCCTGGAAAACGAGTCTCATTTTTTGTCCCTGCTGTTACATCATAGACAAAAAATGCACACATGATAAACATAGTACACTTAGATTAGACTAGAGTAAAATTTCTATTTTGTTTATAAATAAAGGCGAAAACCACATTTTCATCCCTACATTTTCACCCGATTCCTACTTTGATCCTTAACTTTTATTTCCACTGCTTTTAGTCCCTATTCTAGAAAACGAGTCTCGTTTTTGTCCCTGCTATTACATCATAGACGAAAAATGCACACATGACAAACAGAGTACACTGTTGGCACACTAAAAGCTAACGTAGCCGTTAAAATAATAATAAAAAATATTATTTAACATTAAAAAATGCTACGTCAGCATCTAAAATAAATAAAAAAATTTATTAATTTTAACTAAATAAAAAAATTAAAAACAAAAAATGACGTGAATTAAGATCTAAACGTGTCTTGAACAAGAACAACAAGAACATAACCCAAAGCCATAATCAAATCCCCAAGTCCAAAATCAAAATCAAGCAAAACCTAGATGAAACCAATAAGAAAAAACACCAAAAATGACCTCCAAAACCCACTGGAAATCAACGAGCGAAAGCCATAGAAAAGTGAAACAAATCAAAAATTGGGCAGGAAAAAGAGAATCTCAACGAAACTGGAACTGCGTCGCCTCACACCGTTTCACTCAAAATCAAAATTTACCGTTCGGTTGGTTGGGTTATAACAAAGGCCATAGGTTATGTTGTTTTAGTAATGATACAAGTGTGTGTAATGAAGAAAGATCTGAGAGAGTAAGACAGAGAGAGCTGAGAGAGTGAGATAGAGAGAGATGATTCGGCAAAAATCAAAGGGTCACCGGGACCCACACTACGACCACTGACACCAAAAATAAAAACCGTTTGACAACCGCCGCCACTCTGTCAAAACCGACGGCTGAGATCTCCTTAATCGCCATAACTTCCCGAGAAAATCCGTTACAGGCGACCACGTCAGCTCCTTCTCCGCCACCGCTGCCGCCGCCGCTTCTAATGAAAGTCTCGCCCGATTCACTGCAATACCCGCCGAGTTTCCTCGGAGCTGTACTGGAGTGTACCGTCACAAAAGCCGGCGGTGAAGACATTCTCAAAGCAATGGGTTACCTCACCAACATACTCTCCACTAAGGTCTATTTTGTGTGGAACTGGGTTTTGATTTTCTTTTTTCTTTTTTTTTTAATAATTTCTGGATTTGTGATCTTGCATCTAGGTTTGTGCTCTTGAGGTTCTTGTTCAAGGCACATTTAGATTTCAATTAATGTGATTTTTGGTTTTTAATTCTGTGTTTAATTTTTTTTATTTAGTTAAAATTAATAAATTTTTTTTTTTGTTTTAGATGCCATTTTTTAATGTCAAGTAATATTTTTTATTATTATTTTAATAGTTATGTTAGCTTTTAGTGAGCTAATAGTGCACTCCGTTTGCCACGTGTGCATTTTTTGTCTCTGATGTAACGGCAAAGACAAAAACGAGATGCTTTTTTTAGGATAGGGACTAAAAGCGGTGGAAAATAAAAGTTAGGGACCAAAGTAGGAATCACGTGAAAATATAGGGACAAAAATGTGGTTTTCGCTTTCAATAAATAAGCCCAATAATTTTTCTTCATTAGTCAATGTACATCTAAGTTCTAGGGCCAAAAATTGTGTACCTAAACTTAAATTTAAGTTGCCAAAGAAGACCAATAAATTTAAGTTGCCAAAGAAGACCAAAGTTTTTGTCAAGTATCTTTCATTGAATAATAATATTAACACATAAAAATGTATAATTTTGTGTCACTATTCGCCATGTGGCGAGTTGTGATTGGTAGATGTATGATTGTAGGTCATGTGAGAACACACTTCCACCGCTTACAACTCGCCACGTAGCGAGTTATAGCTCAAAATTGTGCATTTTTTATGTCACCATAGCATGACTTATTTTTCACTAATGTGAACGGGTTTTCAAGGTAAACGTAATTTGAGTGTGTGGGACCTTGACAAGTGGACGATAGCTTGCATACGTTGAATAACTCATTTAACTTTATTTATAAAAGAACAACTGATTTTTTTTTATATGGCTTTCAAGCTCTCTATAGTCTATTCTCGCCAGCCAGCCATAAGTCTTATTATTGTACTCTTCATTAGAAAAAATGATGAATCCTGCTAAAGGGAATACATCATTGCTTCTTCTCTCCCTTCTTCTTCTTTGCCCAATCTGCACTTCCCTTGACACCATAACACCAGACCAACCCCTCAAGGATGGTCAACTTCTACTCTCAAACCAAAAAACCTTTGCACTTGGGTTTTTCAGACCTGGCAATTCTAGTCACCGCTACGTTGGAATTTGGTATAACCAAATCGCCGAACAAACTGTTGTGTGGGTTGCAAACAGAGAGGCTCCTCTCAATGATACCTCTGGAGTCCTTTCCATCAACGGTAAGGGAAACCTTGTACTCCACACCCAAAACCAAACCACTCTTATTTGGTCCACCAATGTTTCTTTTTCTGTCTCATTCACAAATAATTCTATGGCTAAGCTCTTGGATATAGGAAATCTTGTTTTGGTTCAGCAAGACAACCAACGCGTTACATGGCAAAGTTTTGATTATCCCACCAATACTATGCTTCCGTTTATGAAACTTGGGCTGGACCGGCGGACCGGGTTGAACCGATTCTTAACATCTTGGAAGTCCAAAGATGACCCGGGAATTGGCAACTACTCATATCAAATAGTTACAACTGGGTACCCTCAAGCATACTTATACATAGGTCAGACTATATTATATCGTGCTGGATCTTGGATTGGCCCAAGATCGATCGGTGTACCTAAAGTGTCATCAGAATTATTCAATGTTAGCCTTGTGAATAATCAAGATGAAACCACTATTATGTACAGTATATTTTCAAATTCGGTTGACCCCAAAGTTTTTTCTAAAACGATTGTCGATGAATCAGGAGTTGTGCAACGGTCCTTATGGCAAGATACTAGATGGGTCGAATATTGGTCCGCCCCACAAGCGTTATGCGATAAGTATTTGAAATGCGGTCCAAATAGTTATTGTGTCCCACACAATGAGGTCAATTTTGAGTGCAAGTGCTTTCCTGGATTTGAACCCAAGTCATCTCATGATTGCATAAGGGCAAAGCAAGGAATGTCCATGTGCAACAACGGAGAAGGGTTCGTGAAGTTGGCATATATGAAGGTGCCGGATACTTCAATAGCACATGCGGACATGAGTTTGGGTGTGAAAGAGTGTGAGCAAAAGTGTTTGAGGAATTGTTCTTGTATGGCTTACGCAAGTGCAAATGAGAGTGAGGGAGGGATTGGTTGCTTGACATGGCAAGGGGACTTGGTGGACGCAAGAACATATCTTGATCTAGGACAAGATTTATACATACGTGTGGATGCAGTTGTATTAGGTACTCTTTCATCTTTTATCTTTAAAATTTTGGAAAAACATTTTAAGAAAATACACAGTGACTTCTCTCATCCCATTTGGTGGCTAAGTCACCGATCTGGGGAGCAAGGCAAACGATGTTGGTACTTTGGTGGTTAGAGCCACCACTCCGACAAAGGGTGCCAACATTTTGGTGGTCGAAGCCATCACTCCGGCAACAAATGCTAGTAGTTTGGTCACTGAAGTAGCGTGTCAGAGGTTCGATAACCAAAGCCACCATTCCAATGACCAAAGACACTCCTCTAGTGGTAGTTGCCTAATCTTGGTTGTTTGCTTGAAAAAAATTATTTGCCATACTAAGCACCTAAAAATCATATTTGTTTTACTTCAAAACAAATAGAGCATTAGTGAAGATTCATGTCTATTGTATTATTTTAGTTAGACGTTTATACAGAATACTAATCCTACATATAATTTTCTCTATGGTATTTACTTTAAAGTTGGTTTAGGTCAAAATATTGAAAAATGGTTTTCTCCATTTAAAATAGATCTATTTCAAATTATATAGTACAAATCTAAACGAGTATTACGTTCCATATGGGAAAGAATTTATATATAGTTTTGTTAAATTATCTAAAAATATCAAAATTTTCACAATGTATACCTTATCTATTTCATAATAGTTCAAAACTCATACAATGTGTGGAGAAGTAAAAATTATTTAAGAGTTGTGTACACCTAATAACACAAGATTTCTACAATTATATCATCACTCGTAGTTGGTCCTCCTACTATGTAATACACTTGTTTTATTTGACTTTTTTTTATTGTTACAATAATGGGGGAGGGAAGATTTGAATTATGATTCTACTTATATTAATATGAAACACTCTTGTTGTTTGACATTGTTGTTAGGTTTGCAATTTTTGTTTTTTGTTTTTTGTTTCTTCTTTTAACCTATTTTCGGCCTCAAAAAAAGATAATCACATATGGCACTTGACATTGTTGTGAGAACATGTTTGCTTTTTTTGTTTTGTTCTTTTGATACGTTGGACCTCAAAAAGAGAATCACATTTTCTCCTCTTTAAAAAAATAAAATAAAATAAAATCACATGTTCTCCTTAAACCCATTGTTTCATCCCTACTCTCATTTTCCTGAAAAATTGCATCAATAATAACTATTTATGTTCAATCAACTTCACAAATTTATGATGTCATTTGAATAATTTTTTTTTTTTTTTACTCAGGTCAATATTCTAAGAAAAATGATTTTACTCAGAAAAAGAGGATGCTGGCAATTCTGGGAGTTTCTGTTGCTGTAATGTTTCTTCTTATAGTCCTAGTTATTTATTGTTTTGTAATGAAGAAGAAGAAAGGTAAGGAGGTTTAGAGCAATTTTTTTAAACCTATTTCTATATTTCTAAGGCTAGTGAAAAAATGCTTCCAAGATTACTCCAACACTATGTTTCAGGATTTATAAAAGAATAGGTAGAATTCATAGATCAAGAAAAAATTGAACAAAATGGGATGGAACTTGATTTATTTTTCAAGCGTAGAAGTTGATAAAAGAAAAATGAAAAAGAACTTGATATATTTTGTTATTATACTCATAATCATTTCTTTGGATCCAAAGATGGTATATTGAAGTAGCCAAGGAAAATTTTCAAATGCTTCTGACACAAATGTCAAATTCATTAGAAAGAACACTCGAAGACAACATGATCACAAATTTCATTTGACTTCTAAAGAAAACATACATGAGCACCATTGTACCCCATTTTACAAGCCTTTCTTGGGAAGGCAACCTGTCCTTCACTACTAGAAAAATATGAAGGACTTGTTGGAAAAGTTGCTTTAGACTATACCAGTTTCTACCATTCATTGAGACATACATCTTTCTTATTTAATTCTACTTTCAATTGCAATTTGTCATTTACTGCCTGTTAAAGACAGAGTATTAAGGAATGCTTAGAAGCAGCTACTTTAGACCATACCACTTTCCACCATTCAGTTGAATCCATCTTGTTTCTTATTTCACTTCAAGTTGAAATCCATGTGACTTTTCCATATTTAGATGAAATCCAATACATTGAATTGTCTTAAAGTCTGTTTAGGATTTGCTTATTTTGTTGAAATTGAAAACTTTTTGCTGAAATTATTGTAGATAAAAGTAAAAATTAGCTAGAATAATACAGTGAAACTCATAAATAGTACCAAAAATTGCAGTGAGACTCATGAATAGTAGCAAAAATAAGCTGAATAATAAAATAAGTTGGCAAAAATAATCTTTGCCAAATGGACATTTAGCTAACTTTAATTAATGAAAATAATCTTGTAGGGTAGTATCTTTTGATCTGATAGGTTTCCAAGGCTACTACATTTCTTTCAAAAACTGGATACTTATGCAAACTCAAAAATTGCAGTATCATACACCACCTTGTGGACAAAATTGGGGAAAAAAAAACACCTTCAGGTTGTCAATTATCATGCCACATGGATAATTTTTTCACCCTTTCAACTAAAAGCTTGATGAATGGCCCAACCAATTCCCTGACATTTTAAGATTTTCTCTAGCCCCATCAGTAGGCTAAAAAAAGTGCATTTTAACCAAATGGGATTTCCTATCAATGATAAATAGAAAATGTAAACTTCAATTTTTCCTCTTATTTTCCATTGTTTCATTCTTTTATTTTAGTGTGCTTCTCAGTTTTATTAAACTAGGCTTTTGTGTGAGAATTCCTAATTGTACAAATATGGTTACTAGCATTATTAATTAATTATTATTTTTATTTATGACAGAGAATAGGAATAGCACATATTCATATAGTGCTGACTCCACTTTACCATTCTTCGAAGACTCTCCAAGTAGAAGGGATCTCGATGGAACTAGAAGAAATTCAAATTTGCCATTGTTTGATCTAAGAACCATTATTGCAGCCACAGATAACTTCTCTATTGCTAATAAGCTTGGCCAAGGTGGTTTTGGTCCAGTTTATAAGGTAGTCTCATTGAACATGTCTCGTAATTTGTATAATCTCATTTCAAGTGTGTTTATGCATTAGAAATTCCATCACGAATGTTTACGGGTACTCGTTGAGTATGAATTTGTGGTGTGCAATTTGGCTTCCCCAAATAATTCACCAAGTTGAGTTGCTTTTAACAATTGTGCACTGTGACAAAATGATATTTGGACTTTAATTGCAGGGTTCGTTACAAAATGGAATGGAAATAGCAGTAAAAAGACTATCAAAATGCTCTAGACAAGGAATAGAACAATTCAAAACAGAAGTTGCACTAATTGCTAAACTCCAACATAGAAACCTTGTGAGAATTTTAGGTTGTTGCATTCACAAAGAAGAGAAGATGTTGATCTATGAGTACTTGCCAAATAAAAGCTTGGACTGTTTCATTTTTGGTATGTCTTCTTTTTCACATTAACCTCACTCATTATCACTTGAAAATAATCTTCCCATTACAAAACATATCAGTTCCAAGTAGCAAGATTTTATACCTAAGTAAAGCAGGAATGCAATGCAATCTAATCCAAGTTCTCATTTCTTCATTTAGATGAAACAAAAAGGTCATGTTTAGATTGGGGAAAGCGATTTGAGATTATTTGCGGAATTGCTCGAGGGATCTTATATCTTCATCAAGATTCAAGGTTAAGAATTATCCATAGAGATTTAAAGGCCAGCAATGTTCTACTTGACAATGCATTGAATCCAAAAATTTCGGATTTTGGTATGGCTAGAATTGTTGGAGGGGACCAAATTGAAGCTAATACAAATTGCGTTGTTGGAACATAGTAAGTATGGTAGAAAACAAAGATATAGTTTTTTAACCAATTATTTGACTACCTTTTTTACATCTAAGGAGAGTACAAACTACAGGCCTTTGTAAGAAAAAAATATTAAGGATATATTTGCAATTCATTTTCATATTGTGTTACTTTGAATTTTACAGGAATGTTAGTGCCCAAAGGCCTTTTTTTTTTTTTTTTTTTTAACATTTTATGTTGGAGCTCAATATCTTCATTTTCATTGTGCTGTGACAGTGGTTATATGTCACCTGAGTATGCAATGCAAGGACTATTTTCAATAAAGTCTGATACATATAGCTTTGGGGTATTGCTACTAGAGATCGTTACTGGTAAAAAGAACAGTACTTACCATCATGATAGCCCTTCCTCAAATTTGATTGGACATGTAAGTACATGTGTAAACAATGACTACAAAATTAAGCCTATATTGTTGAGCCTAATATGATTAATATCTTTTCCTAGGTTTGGGACCTATGGAGAGAAGGCAATTCCATGAAAATAGTCGACCTGTTACTAGATGAGACATACCCTGCTAATGAAGTTTCAAGATGCATTCAAATTGGACTTTTGTGCGTGCAAGAACAAGCAACAGACCGGCCAAACATGTCAACTGTTGTTTTCATGTTGGGTAATGACACTCATCTTCCTTCTCCAAAACGACCTGCATTTATTTTGATGGGTACTAACAATAGTACAAATAGATCAACTAGTGCAGCATCTAATTCTATAAATGAAATAACACTTTCTAAAATTGAAGGTCGTTAAAACCCCAAACTATTTGTAGCAAGTGTACTAATATTCCATTACAACGTAGGATTGAGTTACTCTAAGTCTACTCTACATTACAATTTTTTTTGTATGAACAATTGAACATAGTGTATGCATTGTAAAATTATTACAAAAAAGAAAATAATATGTAATATTACACAAACTGTTATTGTCCAAAACTTGTGATGAAATCACTACCATCTCCTTTAGCTTTTTCTTTTAAGTGGTTTCTGAAATCAATATACAAAAAATTAACTGCGTATATATGTCCTGTGGAGATAACTTCATTGGTTTTCAGAACAAGATGTCCAAATTTACAAAGATCTTTTCTTTTGGTGTGAAATTTACTAAGTTTAATCATGAAGATTTAATTAAGGAACGCTAAATGCATAATACTGGAATTTGATTTGGATTTCAGGGAGTTTTACTCAAAATGGAACCATTGTATTTATGAATTGTGCAAAGCCTATTGATATGCTTGGGTATGGCTATTATTTTTAACTTAAAAGAACACTTCAACAAAGACAATATGACAAAATAAGTTAGAACAACAGTTTATGACTTTGATGGCAGATCCTCTTATATGGCAAGGAGAAGTGTGAAAAAATGGGTGACAAAAAGTTGTAATCATTTCCTCATTTTTGCTTAAATTTGGCCCAATTCAACTTTTGTGGTCACTTATATTTGTGAAGGTGCCTTATTGAGAGTGTGTGATTCTCTCCTTGGAGTTCACTTGAAGGAAAAAAAAAAAAAAAAAAAAAAAAGAGGCTCAAACTAGTTTTCACAACATCAGCATCATATGGAACAAATTAATGTTATATTGTAGGACACAAGTGATGAATATAATTTCAGAAAATATTATTATGTTGGACATCTACAAATTTTAAACAATTTCAATGACAACCTGCTGCTCATAGGTTTGCAATTTTACTTTATTTTTTTGGTGAAATGGGGATAGGTTTGTAAACATTTTAAGAAAAAGAGAAAATATACATTGAGAGAATTTTAATATTTTTTGGGATGGTTTAACAAAACTATATATAATTTCTTTGCAACATGCATAAAATCTGGATGTTCTAGATGTGCTAAACATCCTATTCAAACCTTCATTTAGTTAAAAGGTAAAACTAAATATTATACAATGTCTTGTTTAAGCCGTTGTTTTATATGATATTATTTTTAACATCTCAATGGAAATATAGGTGTATTCACAAGCTTTCTTAAGATCTTGCTATGATGATTTTGTTGTCTTCAACGTTCAAACAAGAAGCGATTCAGTGATGCCAATTTATTTTTTTATTTATCAATCTGAATTACACTATGTCAAGTAATAAAAAAGAATGCAAATAACCCAAATACTTTTTTTTTTTCTTTGTGAAGAACCCAAATACAAATGTAGCCTGCTTTCCAACCCCATCACGAAGAATGGGCTTGGATACTAAAAAAGGGCTTTTAAAAGGTGCTACCAAACCATACACGTAATCATGTACAACACTATTTCGCAATATGCCGCTAGATGTTTGTATTTTACATTTTAAAGTGCAAAATATATCTTTAGAAATGTTTGGATTTTACACCTTAAAGTTTAAGAATTTGGATTTTACCCCTAACGTTATATGCCATTTTGATTAGCAACCCCTATGTTAAGTTTATACTGATGTGTTCGTTAAGTGACACATAAGATAATGATGTGTATCTATTGATTCAATCAAATCATGACTCATGGATTTCACTATTTTATGTCATATGAATAGCCAAAATTAAAATAAACTTTAATTATTAAAATAAATTTTTTAAAATTCAAAATTGCAAAAACTAAATAAAATAAATAAAAAACTAAAATAATACAATTTTTTTCCCTTAGATGTGTACCTAAAATCAAGTTTTTTTTTTATACATACCATTCAGTTCCATAATTAAGCATACCATATTTACAAAATTAGACAAAACAGATTCAAAAGTGCAAATGTAGGACACAAATAAACCAAAGCAACTATATCAAAACCAAGTAAAATACATAGCATCAATTAACCAACTCAAGGGCTCATAGAATACAACCATTATTTGATAAATAACACGGAAATTTCAAAAGGCACGTTTGTTTAAAACTCTCAAACTCCTTGAAGTACAATAGATGTTCACTTGAAAATAATAAAACAGTTCCAAGGCCTTTAAACGATATATGGGAAGTCAAAATACTACAATATTTTGAAAGGAAAGCAAAGAGAAACAGGGATTAAAACAGGTAGGGAAAACCAAAACTCCAAATGACAATTTTAAGATTCTGGTCTTGTAGTTTCCAAACAGTAACATTTCCTCATATAATATATAGACGCCATTTGCATCAGCTCCTTAAACTTTAGAAGAATCACCACGCCAGTACTAAAAGACTGATGCACTTAAGTAGGATCTGCAAAATGAATAAGAGAGCATGAAAAAAGATTTCATGAAAACAAATGAAGATTTTTAAGACTAGATCCTTTACAGAAAGGGTTGAGCGGATAAAATAGTAAAATATATGAGTAAAGTTCAAAAAAATATTATGTGGTTCTATATGTAATCAAAATTGTGGCAAAATTTATTCTATAACATCGTTAAACCTATGAACTTCAAAGAAAAACCATCCATGATAAAATATGAAGATATAATGGTGGCATAGAACGGAAAAAAGTTTGAAGAATTTGCTAAAGATGTAGTTTAATATGTAATGTATCACTTACCTTTGTAGAGAAAAATAAACATGAAATCCATGCGATAAGAAAAATCCATGTGATAATAAAATTAGTATTGATATTAGGGAGAAAAAGGACAGAAACATTGAAGTTGTACTAAACCTGGTGAATAAAGGCAGAAGATGATTGCAATTCAAAATATCTACTGCAATTAGTCATATGCAAAAGAACCCAACATTTGCAAATCAGAGGGCATAGAACCAAAGTCTTATTAATCGGATTTATGGATTTAACAACACATAATACCATTTTTTTTAAAAACCAATTACAACAAAACTTAAATCTCACCATGAAAACATAACAGAAGTAACCAAAAAAAAAAAAAAAAACCAAAAATTGAACATGCATAACAGAATGAACAACACATTCATCACAGGACAAACGACATCAAAAGGGCCTAAAACAAAAATGGAACATAATAATAACAAAAGCGAATATATTGGATTGAACAAAATCAAAATTTAATCAACACAACAATCGAACAAAAAGAACTCAAGAAATTGTAAAAATAAATCGAAAATTAAGAAAAGAGGTAGCAAATTGGCATCAGTGGAGGCAGAAAGGCATTTTAATGTTCAATACATTTTTATTCTCTATGTAACAGGGTTTAACTTTTTAAAGTCAGAGCAACTACAAAGGAAAAACTTTAAATATATACTGCAAAAACCTTAACAACAATGGCAGAGAAGAGACATGGGAAACGAAAATATAAAAAAGGGAAAATATTTCAACAAAAAATTAAAAAAAAAAACATAAATGAAATGACAGAACTTTTTTTTTTTGGCAACACATAAATCCATGTTCTTCAGCACCAAATCGATTTCACTTTGAGAGAAATCATCAATAAATCTACACTCTACAGTAATTTTCAAAACCCTAGAAACGATAATTGATTAGAAAACCAAAAGAGGGGAAAAAACATGCCTACCTTTTGAATTATCTTCTAAATCACTTCTAAATTGCCTATTGTAGCAGAGGACGAACAAAGTTTTTTAACTTTCATTGTTGCAGAAGACGAACAGAGTCTTTTTCTTTTTCGCTTTCTTTTGGATTTTCTTTTTTCATATGCTTGTTGGTCTGGAACACGGTATGTTGATCAGCGTGTCTATGGAGTTGCAGCGAAGAAGAGGAAGTCAGAGTGAGTCTGAAATTTCAATCGGGAAATATGGCCTTTGTGTTTTAGGGTTTGTGTTTTTTTTTTTTTTGGTGGATAAGCGACATGGTGTTTTTCTAGAAATAGGGTTTGCTTTTTTTATTTTTTTATTTTCTTGTGGATAAGCGGCTTGTCTTGTTTTTTTTTTTTTTTTTAGGAGCACGTTTGATGAAAGTGAGCCTCAACAAACGGGCCGTACAGGTTTTTAAAAGAATAAATTATACACGTGGCAATATTTTAAGTGGCATTTTTTCTCAATGCGACAGCATTTTCTTAAGAGGAATGATATGTTCATAGCATTTTTATAATAAATTTTAAATGATAAGTTATTACTGGTTGTTATTGTTGGGGCAAAAAAGTAATCTTCCTGTTAGGTTCAAATTTGAACTAATAAGAACTAACCACATGTGATTTGTTGTGAAAATATTGTAAAAATATTGTGAACATAGCATTTCTCATTTTTTATTTCAAAATTGCAAAAACGCATTTCTGCATTTCTCATTATATATAGTAATAGATTCTTTAAAATTCAAAATTACGAAAACTAAATAAAATAAATGAAAAACTAAAATAATACAAATTTTTTTCTTAGATATATACCTAAAATAAAGGAAAGAAACCAATTCTTGTTTCTTAAATCAAGGATTGATCTGAACCTTAAAAATACAATCCTTCATTTATGAGTCACCTTTAGCTAACTTAAAAATAAAGAACTCTTAATATCAAACATATTTGTTGGATTTGGACCTTAGATTTCACAACCTGTGTTCCTGAGTTTGTAGATTTCGAGTTGTGCGGGGTACCCCTGCTTGTCACCGCTCTTCACCACCGTGTACATATTATTATTGTTTTTAATTTTAATTTAATGAAAATAAATATTTTTTTATTTTAATAGTTAAAGTTTTGTTTTGCTTTTTATATGACGTGGAATAGTGAATACCATGTGTAGCGAAATGATTTGATCAACCAACACGCACCATAAGTTTACATGTCACTTAACGGACCATTGTGTTAGATTCGGATTGGGTCTAGTGGGTTAAGAAGGAAAAGAGAGAGACTGATCAATTTGGTTAATGAATTTGCAGGTCAGTATGGTTAGTGGCTGGTATTCACAGTCGGAACTTCTTCAGAAAGAAGTACTCTTGGTAGAATTGGTAGATTCCATTTACAAATCAAAAGAACCAATGTCACATCTTAAAGCGATTTACTTCCTTCGTCCCACTTCAGAGAATATCCAGCATTTGCGGCAACAGCTAGCTCTGAAATATCATATTCAACTCAACTTAGGGAATCTATCATAATTGAAAACGGGAAGAAAAATTGGGAAAAAAGGGTAAGCTTATAGTATCTTTAGCATGTCATTGTCACAGGCTTGCATTTATGGGGTTGCTTAAACATGGTCCGACACTCCGAATTCTTGTTCTGATGCATGAGTAGATGTTATCTTATTTGACCTTGTTGTTATGCCACCTCATATTAACTGTATAGTTAGATATAATTATTATCTCTATCTTGCAAGAATTTTATGCGGACTTTGTAGCAATACCATGCCATTTCACTTTGAGTATGCCGTCAAATCACATTTATATGCTCCCAGCAGTTGTAGATCCTTCAAATTCACAGCACTTCTGTGACCGAGTTGTTGATGGTATTGCATCCATTTTTTTGGCTTTAAAACGAAGACCTATTATTAGATATCAAAGGAATTCTGATATTGCTAAGAGGATTGCACAGGAAACAGCTGTAATTGAAGCACTGGAGGCTATAGTGTAAATATTACTTGTTCATGATATATGTATTACTGAGTTTCATATGAATTTTGTGCATTCTGTTCTCAGAATATATTGCCTCATTGGAACATAGTAAGTGTGCTAGAAAACAGAGATATATTTATACTTTCCAATCGATTACTTGCTACCAATTTTATATCTAAGAACAGTACAAGCTACAGGCCTTTGTAAGAAAAAATATAAAGGACATTTTTTGTTGATCTTTTTCATTTTATGTTATTTCAATTGCTACAAGTTCTTAAACCCTTAAACTCTATTGTAGGCATGTCAAACTCTAAACATGCTCTCTCTCTCTAGCATACGCACAAGGAGGGAAAAAAAAAAAAAAAAAACTCCTTGATAGGGTCACTTCATTTTTTTTTTTTTTTTTTATGTATAAAAATCATATCATGTATGGATTTAAACCGTCCAAAAAATTATAGAATTGAAGAAATTATATACATTTTTACTTAAATTAGAGAAGTAAAGTAATTTATATATAATATGAAATTTTTTTAGGTACGTTTAATTATAGAAAACAGTATTTTTCAATGTATATTTGTTTGACATGATATATTGGATATATATATATATATATTTTAAAGGTACTTTAATAAGACACAACAAAGGATGTATTATTATTTATTTATCACCATTGGTTTATCACTTGAATCTTAGTGGTTGACTGTCCAGTTAAACAATCACTTTTTAGATGAATCTAATAACAATTATTCTACCACCACAACTTTTGCAATAAATGATGAAGTGGACTACAATTATTTTTTTTATTGAAATATATAGATAATGGAGAAGGTGATATAAAACACAACAAATGATATATAATTATTTATTTATTATCATTGAGTTATCTCTTGAACCTAGTTGATTGTTGGCTGCTCTTGGAAATTTTTTTCAGTGTGGTCATTAAAAAACTTAAATTTAAAAAAATTTAATAAAAATAAAACTTGAATATATTAACATCACCAAAAAAAAAACTCGCAATTACATAAAATTTTAAAATTTTCTTTACAAGTTTTCATATTTTGAAATCGTTATATGATATAATAACTTTGCTATCAATGTTATCAACTACATCTTTTTCAATATACACAATTAAGTAATTATTAAACTCCTGATCTCCTTTTCAATTACCAACATATTGCCTAAATAAGTAACAATATACAAAAAACGCATTACCTTTTTGAAAAAATGTATCACATAAATCCAACAAATTCGACTAAAGACTGAAGCAAGCATTAACAGATTAGCTATTTGAAAAGTGTGCATTTTTTTGAAAAAAAAAATAGCAATTTTAAAATATGTCATTTGAAAACACAATTTAAAAAATCACAATTAAATGTTTGATTTGGGCTTTTAGGCCAATTTGTTTGTTTGGGCAATTTTTGAAAGCGCTATGTCCAAAACATTTTTACAACACTTACACAACAAAGCCTAAGTGGTAATTTTTTACTAGTTTGTTCTAATTTGAACATATCACTGAAATTATTTTTTTGTCCACAAGTAAGAACCTGTTACTTAGGATTTATTACAAAAGTGTTGCGAAAATGTTGTGAACATAGCATTTTTCACAATTTTTTGTTCAACATTCAACGAACCAAAATTTTGGAGAAGTTGAATTTAATTTTTAATGGTCTCAAATTGTTATTTAAGGCGTTCAAGTTTTTTGAGACTGGTCAAGATTTTTTTTTTTTTTTTTTTTTTGGCGGCCAACAACCCATATTATTTTAAAATTCAATTTTTTTAAGGTATTTTTTTATAAAAAAAAAAAAATTCAAGTCACGGTGGTCACATTTGGTGCCTCCCCCGATTGTTAGCAATAAACGATCACTATTTAAAGAACTCAATAATTACCACTGCACACCCTTAACACAATGGTCACTCTACAATTATAAAAGTTTGTAGGGTGAATGGTCACTCCACAATTATAAATGTTTGTAAGGTGTAGGGGGAAAAAGACAAAGTTCAAGTTTTTAGAAAAGAATTTTACACATATATACTTAGATTAAATTAAAGTAAAATTTCTATTTTGTTTATAAATAAATAAATAAACCTAATAATTTTTATTCATTAGTCAATGTATATCCGTGTTGTAGGGTCAAAAATTGTTTAATTTAAGTTGCCAAAGAAGACCAAAGTTTTTGTCAAGTATCTTCCCCTGAGTATTACTATCTACACATAAAAATGCATAATTTTTGTGTCATAACTCGCTACATGCCGAGTTGTAATTGGTAAATGTATGATTGTGGGCTATATAGAGAAACAATTTTACCATTCACAATTCACCACGTGACAAATTATAGTACAAAATTACGTATTTTTTGTCACCATAGCATGACTCATCTTTCACTAAATGTGAACGGGTTTTCAAGGTAAACGTTATTTGAGTGTGTGGGTCCTTGACAAGTGGATCAGAGTAAACGTTATTTGAGCGTGTGGGTCCTTGACAAGTGAATGACATGCATACGTCTAATAACTCATTTAACTTTATTTATAAAAAGAGAACAACTGATTTATTTATTTTGGGGTAAATTTCACAAAAATGGTCTGAGGTTTGAAAAAATACCAATCAAGTCCATATCATTTAAAAACTGCCCACCTTACCCTCAAACAGCTTGTAACGCCCGTTACATCTCACTCTCTTTTTTTTTGGGTAATCAGGGAAGATAACATTAATTAAGAAGTACTAATACAAGGATCAAAAGGGACCATCCTGGTCCGAGCTATCCCCAGCGAATCAGCTAACAAAAAGGGGTTTACAACAGGGGTTGGTGGTCACCGTTACATCTCTCCTTTCTCTAAAGAAAAAATAGAAGAACAATAACTTTCTCAATGAAACAAACAGAAGAAGAAAAAAAAATAAATAAATAAAAAAAGCTTGACTACTAACCCAGCAAATCCCACAAACCTGGTGACCACCAACCACAAGCAAAACCCACAAACCCAGCAATGGCATCAACAAAACCCACAAATACCATCAGCAAAACCCAGAAACCAATTAGCAAAAACCCATCCACAAACCCAGAACAAGCAACCACAAACCACCGGCTTCAACAAATTCAAAAGTCCAGGTAAATCCACAACAAAAAATGGATAGCCACAGTGGCAAGCAAATGGATTCTGTGTAGCTGTGGTGCAAACACTTTCAGCATCTACTCCTCAGTTCTAAAATCAAGCCAAGGTTATGACAATCAACGCTCTACACAGTGGCATTCTTCAAGGACTTTGGCAGCAAAGCTGGGGTCCTCGCTCGGCTCCTCTATTTCGCCGTAACACTAAAAAAACAACCTTAACTGGGGGTGGTGGGGCATGGGTGGTACAAGTGGTGGGTGCGATCTAGAATTTCTTTGGGAATTTTATGATATGGGCTTCTATGGTGGGATTGATCAACAGCCACCGGTGGCATTGATGTGTTTGTTTATATTCTGGTCTAGAGAGAAAGAGGTGTAGAGAAGAGAGGTCAGACCGTCCGATGGAGAAAGATCAGGAACACAGAAGGATCTGGAACTTGAGACTCAGAGAAAGAGAGAGAGGAGAGAGAGAGACAGACTTGCACGTTTGAGAGAAAGAAAATTGAGTGACGGAGGGTTAACGGGTCAGGGTTAAATTTGTCTTTAAGACTAAATGGATGAATTTTGGAAATATGTTGGACTTTATTGGTATTAGTCCAAATCTCAGGTATATTTGTCAAATTTACCATTTTTTTTATATGGCTATTAAGCTCTCTATAGTCTATTCTAGCCAATCATTTAACTTTATTTATAAAAGAAGAACTGATTTTTATTTTTTATAGGGCTATCAAGCTCTCTATAGTCTATACTAGCCAATCAGCTGCAAGTTCCATAACTGTACTCTTCATTAGAAAAAATGATGAATCCTACCAAAGGGAATACATCATTGCTTCTCCTCTCCTTTCTTCTTGTTTGCCCAATCTGCACTTCCCTTGACACCATAACACCAGATCTACCCCTTAAGGATGGTCAACTTCTACTTTCAAACCAAAAAACCTTTGCACTTGGGTTTTTCAACCCTGGCAGTTCCAGTCACCGCTACGTTGGAATTTGGTATAACCAAATCGCTGAAAAAACCGTCGTGTGGGTTGCAAACAGAGACACTCCTCTCAATGATACCTCCGGAGTCCTCTCCATCAACAGTAAGGGAAACCTTGTACTTTACACCCAAAACCAAACCACTCCTATTTGGTCCACCAATGTTTCCTTTTCTGTCTCATCCACAAATAATTCTATGGCTAAGCTCTTAGATATATGAAATCTTGTTTTGGTTCAACAAGACAGCCAACGTACATGGCAAAGTTTTGATTATCCCACCAATACTATGCTTCCATTTATGAAACTTGGGTTGGACCGCCGAACCGGGTTGAACCGGTTCCTAACATCTTGGAAGTCTAAAGATGACCCAGGAATTGGCAACTACTCATATCAAATAGTTACAACTGGGTACCCTCAAGCATACTTATACATGGGTCGGACTATATTATGGCGTGCTGGATCTTGGACTGGCCTAAGATGGAGCGGTATACCCAGAATGATATCAAATTACTTCAATATTAGCTTTGTGAATAATCAAGATGAAACCACCATTATGTACAGTACATTTTCAAATTTATCTAACCCTAAAGTTTTTTCTAAAATGGTGGTGGATGAATCAGGAATTATGCGAAGTTTTTTATGGCAGGAGACTAGATGGGTCGAACATTGGTCCGCCCCACAAGCGTTATGCGATAAGTATTTGAATTGCGGTCCAAATAGTTATTGTGATCCACACAATGAGGTCATTTTTGCTTGCAAGTGCTTTCCTGGATTTGAACCCAAGTCATCTCATGATTGCATGAGGGAAAAGCAAGGAGTGTCCATGTGCAACAACGGAGAAGGGTTCGTGAAGTTGGCACATATGAAGGTGCCAGATACTTCAATAGCACATGCGGACATGAGTTTGAGTATGAAAGAGTGTGAGCAAAAGTGTTTGAGGAATTGTTCTTGTATGGCTTACGCAAGTGCAAATGAGAGTGAGGGAGGGATTGGTTGCTTGACATGGCAAGGGGACTTGGTGGATGCAAGAACATATCCTGATGTAGGACAATATTTATACATACGTGTGGATGCAATTGTATTAGGTACTCTTTCATCTTTTATTTTGAAAATTTTGGAAAAACATTTCACAAAAATACATAATGACTTCTCTCATCCCATTTGGTGGCTAGGTCACCGGTCCGGTGAGCTAGGCAAACAATGTTGGTACTTCGGTGGTTAGAGCCACCACTCCGACGACCGGTGCCAACATTCTGGTGACCAAAGCCATCACACCAGCAGCAAATGCTAGCAGTTTGGTCACTGAAGCAGCGTGTCAGAGGTTCGATAACCAAAGCCACCATTCTAGTGACCAAAGACACTGCTCTAGTGGTAGTTGCCTAATCTTGGTTGTTTGCTTGAAAAAAATTATTTGCCATACTAAACACCTAAAAATCATATTTGTTTTACTTCAAAACAAATAGAGCATTAGTGAAGATTCATGTCTATTGTATTATTTTAGTCAGACATTTATACAGAATGCTAATCCAACATATAATTTTCCCTATGGTATTTACTTTAAAGTTGGTTTAGGTCAAAATATTGAAAAATGGTTTTATCCATTTAAAATGGATCCATTTCAAATTATATAGTACAAATCTAAACGGAATTACGTTTCATATGGGAAAGAATTTATATATGGTTTTGTTAAATTGTCTAAAAATATCAAAATTTTCACAATGTATACCTTATCTATTTCATAATAGTCAAAACTGATACAATGTGTAGAGAAGTAAAAATTATTTAAGAGTTGTGTACACCTAATAACACAAGATTTCTACAATTATATTTATCACTCGTAGTTGGTCCTCCTACTATGTAGTACTTGTTTTTTTTTTTTTTTTTTTTTTTTGACTTTTTTTTTATTGTTACAATAATGGAGGAGGGAAGTTTTGAATTATGATTCTACTTATATTAATAAGAAACACTCTTGTTGTTTGACATTGTTGTTAGGTTTGCAATTTTTGTTTTTTGTTTCTTCTTTTAACATATTTTTGGCCTCAAAAAAAGAGAATCACATATGGCACTTGACATCATTGTGAGAACATGTTTGCTTTTTTTGTTTTGTTCTTTTGATACTTTTTTTTCAGTAAACCAAGATAACTTCATAAACTATGAATTAACAAGTCTATTACAATGCATATTAGTTTTATCAAAAGCCAAAATACTCTCCACCACAGACGGTGTCAAATTTTCTCCTTTTTTTTTTTAAATAATAAAATCACATGTTCTCCTTAAACTCATTGTTTCATCCCTACTCTCATTTTCCTGTAAAATTGCATCAATAATAACTATTTATGTTCATTCAACTTCTCAAATTTATGATGTCATTTGAATATATATATATTTTTTTTTTACTCAGCTCAATATGCTAAGAAAAATGGTCTTACTCATAAAAAGAGGAAGCTGGCAATTCTGGGAGTTTCTGTTGCTGTAATGTTTCTTCTTGTAGTCCCAGTTGTGTATTGTTTTGTAATGAAGAAGAAAAAAGGTAAGGAAGTTTGGAGCAATTTTTTTTAAACCTATTTCTATATTTCTTAGGCCAGTGAAAAAATGCTCCCAAGATTACTCCAACATTATGTTTTAGGATTTATAAAAGAACAGGTAGAATTCATAGATCAAGAAAAAATTGAATAATGGGATGGAACTTGATTTATTTTTTAAGCGTAGAAGTTGATAAAAGAAAAATGAAAAAGAACTTGATATATTTTGTTATTATACTCATAATCATTTCTTTGAATGCAAAGATGGTATACTGAAGCAGCCAAGGAAAATTTTCAAATGCTTCTTACACAAATGTCAAATTCATAAGAAAGAACACTTGAAGACAACATGATCACAAATTCTATTTGACTTCTACAGAAAACATACATGAGCACCATTGTACCTCATTTTACAAGCCTCTCTTGGGAGGGCAACTTGTCCTTCACTACTAGCTAAAATATGAAGGACTTATTGGGAAAAGCTGCTTTAGACTATACCAGTTTCTACCATTCATTGAGACATACATGTTTCTTATTTAATTCTACTCTGAATTGCAATCCGTCCTTCACTGCTTGTTAAAGATAGAGTATTAAGGAATGCTTAGAAGTAGCTGCTTTAGACCATTCCACTTTCCACCATTTAGCTGTATCCATCTTGTTTCTTATTTCACTTCAGGTTGAAATCCATTTGACTTTTCCATATTTAGATGAAATCATATACATTGAGTTGTTTTAAAGTCTGTTTGAGATCTGCTTATTTTGCTAAAATTGAAAACTTGTTGCTGAAAGTACTATAGATAAAGGTAAAAATTAGCTGGAATAATACAATAGGACTCATAACTAGTACTAAAAAGTGCAGTGAAATCCATGAATAGTTGCAAAAATAAGCAGAATAGTAAAATAAGTTGGCAAAAATAATCTTTGCCAAATGGACACTTAGCTAACTTTAATTAATGAAAATAAGCTTGTAGGGAAGTATCTTTTGATCTGATAGGTTTCCAAGGCTACTGCATTTCTTTCAAAAAACTGGATACTTATGCAAACTCAAAAATTGCAGTATCATACACCACCTTTTGGATAAAGTTGGGGATAAAAACACCTTTAGGGTGTCAATTATCATGCCACATGGATAATGTTTTCACCCTTTCAGCTAAAAGCTTCATGAATAGCCCAACCAATTCCCTAATATTTTAAGATTTTCTCCAGCCCCATTAGTGGGCCTAAGGAACTTTCATCTCCCATAAGTACTTACCTCTAAGAGAAGTGCATTTTAACCAAATGGGATTTCCTGTCAATGATAAATAGAAAATGTAAACTTAATTTTTCTTCTTATTTTCCACTGGTTCATTCTTTTATTTTAGTGTGTTTCACAGTTTTATTAAACTAGGCTTTTGTGTGAGAATTCCTAATTGTACAAATATGGTTATTAGCATTATTAATTACTTTTTTTATGACAGAGAATAGGCATAGCACATATTTATATAGTGCTAACTCCACTTTACCATACTTCGAAGACTCTCCAAGTAGAAGGGACCTCAATGGAACTAGAAGAAATTCAAATTTGCCATTGTTTGATCTAAGAACCATTATTGCAGCTACAAATAACTTCTCTATTGCTAACAAGCTTGGCCAAGGTGGTTTTGGCCCAGTTTATAAGGTAGCCTCATTGAACAAGTCCTATAATTTGCACAATCTCATTTCAAGTGTGTTTTTGCATAAGAAATTCCATCATGAATGTTTACCGGTACTCGTTGAGTATGAATTTGTGGTGTGCAATTGGGCTTCCCCAAATAATTCACCAAGTTGAGTTTCTTTTAACAATTGTGCACTATGACAAAATGATTTTTGGATTTTAATTGCAGGGTTTGCTACAAAATGGAATGGAAATAGCAGTAAAAAGACTATCAAAATACTCTGGACAAGGAATAGAACAATTCAAAATAGAAGTTGCACTAATTGCTAAACTCCAACATAGAAACCTTGTCAGAATTTTAGGTTGTTGCATTCACAAAGAAGAGAAGATGTTGATCTATGAGTACTTGCCAAATAAAAGCTTGGACTGTTTCATTTTTGGTATGTCTTCTTTTTCGCATTAACCTCACTCATCATCACTAGAAAACGATCTTCCCATTACAAACATATTAGTTCCAAGTAGCAAGATTTTATACCTAAGTAAAAAAACAAGAATGCAATGCAATCTAATCCAAGTTCTCATTTCTTCATTTAGATGAAACAAAAAGGTCATGTTTAGATTGGGGAAAGCGATTTGAGATTATTTGCGGAATTGCTCGAGGGATCTTATATCTTCATCAAGATTCAAGGTTAAGAATTATCCATAGAGATTTGAAGGCCAGCAATGTTCTACTTGACAATGCATTGAATCCAAAAATTTCAGATTTTGGTATGGCTAGAATTGTTAGAGGGGACCAAATTGAAGCTAATACAAATTGCGTTGTTGGAACATAGTAAGTATGGTAGAAAACAAAGATATACTTTTTTAACCGATTACTTGACTACCTTTTTTACATCTAAGGAGAGTACAAACTAAAGGCCTTTGTAAGAAAAAAATATTAAGGATATATTTGCAATTCGATTTCATATTGTGTTACTTCAAATTTTACATGTATGTTTTTGCCCAAAGGCCTATTTTTTTTATCATTTTATGTTGGAGCTCAATATCTTCATTTTCATTGTGCTATGACAGTGGTTATATGTCACCTGAGTATGCAATGCAAGGACTATTTTCAATAAAGTCTGATGTATATAGTTTTGGGGTATTGCTACTAGAGATAGTTACCGGTAAAAGGAATAGTACTTACCATCATGATGGCCCTTCCTCAAATTTGATTGGACATGTAAGTACATGTGTAAACAATGACTACAAAATTAAGCCTATATTGTTGAGCCTAATATGATTAATATCTTTTCTCAGGTTTGGGACCTATGGAGAGAAGACAATTCCATGAAAATAGTCGACCCGTTACTAGATGAGACATACCTTGCTAATGAAGTTTCAAGATGCATTCAAATTGGACTTTTGTGCGTGCAAGAACATGCAACAGACCGGCCAACCATGTCAACTGTTGTTTTCATGTTGGGTAATGACACTCATCTTCCTTCTCCAAAACGACCTGCATTTATTTTGATGGGTACTAACAATAGTACAGACAAATCAACTACTGCAGCATCTAATTCTATAAATGAAATAACACTTTCTAAAATTGACGGTCGTTAAAACCGCAAACTATTTGTAGCAAGTGTACTAATATTCCATTACAACATAGGATTGAGTTACTCTAAGTCTACTCTACATTACAATTTTTTTTGTATGAACAATTGAACATAATGTATATACTGTAAAATTATTACAGAAAAAAAGATAATATGTAATATTACACAAACTGTTATTGTCCAGAACTTGTGATGAAATCACTATCATCTCCTTTCACTTTTTCTTTCAAGTGGTTTATGAAATCAATATACAAAAAGTTAACTACGTATATATGTTTTGTGGAGATAACTTCATTGGTTTTCAAAACAAGATGTCCAAATTTACAAAGATCTTTTCTTTTGGTGTGAAATTTACTAAGTTTAACCATGAAGATTTAATAGAGGAACACTAAATGCATAATACTGGAATTTGATTTGGATTTTAGGGTGTTTTACTCAAAACGAAACCATTGTATTTATGAATTGTGCAAAGCCTAATGATATGCATGGGTATGGCTATTATTTTTAACTTAAAAGAACACTTCAACCAAGACAATATGACAAAATAAGTTAGAACAACAGTTTATAACTTTGATGGCAGAACCTCTTATATAGCAAGGAGAAGTGTGAAAAAATGGGTGACAAAAAGTTGTAATCATTTCTTCATTTTTGCTTAAATTTGGTCCATTTCTACTTTTGTGGTCACTTATATTTGCAAAGGTGCCTTATTGAGAGTGTGTGATTCTCTCCTTGGAGTTCACTTGAAAAAAAAAAAAAAAAGGCTCAAACTAGTTTTCACAACATCAGCATCACATGGAACAAATTAATGTTATATTGCAGGATACAAGTGATGAATATAATTTCAAAAAATCTTATCATATTAGACATCTACAAATTTTAATCAATTTCAATTTGTCAACCTGCTTCTCATAGGTTTGCAATTTTATTATTATTATTATTTTGGTGAAATGGGGATAGGTTTGTAAAAATTTTAATAAAAAGACAAGATATCCATTGAGAGAATTTTAATATTTTTTGGGTGGTTTAACAAAACTATATATAATTTCTTTGCAACATGCATAAAATCTGGATGTTCTAGATGTGCTAAACATCCCATTCAAACCTTCATTTAGTTAAAAGGTAGAACTAAATATTATACAATGTTTTGTTTAAGACATTATTTTAAATGATATTATTTTTAACATCTCGATGAAAATACAGGTGTATTCACAACTTTTCTTAAGACCTTGCTATGATGATTTTATTGTCTTCAAAGTTCAAGCAAGAAGTGATTCAGTGATGTCAATTTATTTTTTATTTATCAATGTGAATTATACCATGTCTGGTAATAAAAATACTCCCTCAACACAAATCTATCCTAGTAAACCACAAAATCCACTCCCTTTCTTGAAAAAAATTGAATCACCAAAGTACTTTACATCCTCTTTACCAAAATAACAGAAAAATAACCAAATACTTATAGTGATCAGACCCCAGTAGGGGGAAAAATCCATGAATATGCCTATTAGTACCACAAATAAAAACATCATTTCAAATCTCCATAAAATTTTTGCAAATAGGGAAATTTCCCAGTAACCCATTTGATAGCCTATTTGCTAAAGGTGAGACAAAAAGATAGAAGTTAGCTTATTTTCGAAAAAAGCTAGTTTTGGGGTTTTATTTAAAAATAAAAAGGGAGAGATAAAAAGTAAAAAATCTGGGTGCATACATTTAAGCGTATTCCCTAATGTACTCCACCCCTCAAGAGCATGTGTTTTGGGTAAGTAATTGCTAGAGTGTGACGCACTATCGCAAGGTAGTAAGAACCATGGCTTGTAAACCTGCATGAAAGCCTTACCTCCAATAGAAGTAGTGGAAAGCAAACTAAACAGATAAGAAGTTAGATATACCTTTGTGCATAATTTTTTTGTAATTCTTTTAGGCTATTTCGTTTTCATTATTGGGTGCAATAAAATACCATTACTTTATAATAATAAAAAACAGTCAAGATATAATCATGAACAATGTGGTGGTCTTCAAATTTTAATAGAACACAGTAATACATAACCTTTTAACTTATGTAGCACCATTCAGTTACATAAAATCTTTTTTGATACATACCATTCAGTTCCATAATTAAGCATACCATATTTTCAAAATCAGACAAAACAGATTCAAGAGTGTAAATGTAGGACACAAATAAACCAAGCAACTATATCAAAACCAAGTAAAATACATAGCATCAATTAACCAATTCAAGGGCTCATAGAATACAACCATTATTTGATAAATAACACAAAAATTTCTCAAGGCATGTTTGTTTAAAACTCCCAAACTCCTTGAAGTACAATAGATGTTCACTTGACAATAATAGAACAGTTCCAAGGCATTTAAATGATATATGGGAAGTCAAAATACTACAATATTTTGAAAGGAAAGCAAAGAGAAACAGGGATTAAAATAGGTAGGGAAAACCAAAACTCCAAATGACAATTTTAAGATTCTGGTCTTGTATTTTCCAAACAGTAACATTTCATCATATAATATAAAGACACCATTTGCATCAGCTCCTTAAACTTCAGAATAATCACCAGGCCAGTACTAAAAGACTGATGCACCTAAGTAGGATCTGCAAAATGAATAAGAAAGCATGAAAAAAGATTTCATGAGAACAAATGAAGATTTTTAAGACCAGATCCTTTACAGAAAAGGTTGAGCGGATAAAATAGTAAAATATATGAGTAAAGTTCAAAAAAAATATTATGTGGTTCTATATGTAATCAAAATTGTGGAAAAATTTATTCAATAACATCATTAAACCTATGAACTTCAAAGAGAAACCATCCTTGATAAAATATGAAGATATAATGGTGGCACAAAACAGAAAAAAGTTTGAAGAATTTGCTAAAGATGTAGTTTAATATGTAATGTATCACTTACCTTTGTAGAGAAAAATAAACATGAAATCCACGTGATAAGAAAATTAATAGACATGAAATCCATGTGATAAGAAAATTAGGATTGAAATTAGGGAGAAAAAAGACAGAAACATTGAAGTTGTACTAAACCTGGTGAATAAAGGCAGAAGATGATTGCAATTCAAAATATCTACTGTAAGTAGTCATATGCAAAAGAACCCAACATTTGCAAATCAGAGGGCATAGAACCAAAGTCTTATTAATCGGATTTATGGATTTAACAACACATAAAACCATTTTTTTTAAAAACCAATTACAACAAAACTTAAATCTCACCATGAAAACATAACAGAAGTAGCAAAAAAAAAAAAAAAAACCAAAAATTGAACATGCATAACAAAATGAACAACACATTCATCACAGGAAAAACAACATCAAAAGGGCCTAAAACAAAAATGGAACATAATAATAACAAAAGCGAATATATTAGATTGAACAAAAACAAAATTTAATCAACACAACAATCGAACAAACAGAACTCAAGAAATTGTAAAAATATATCGAAAATTAAGGAAAGAGGTAGCAGATTGGCATCAGTGGAGGCAGAAAGGCATTTTAATGTTCAATACCTTTTTATTCTCTATGTTACAGGGTTTAGTTTTTTAAAGTCAGAGTAACTACAAACGAAAAACTTTAAATATATACTGCAAAAACCTTAACAACAATGGCAGAGAAGAGACATGGGAAACGAAAATATAAAAAAGGGAAAATATTTCAACAAAAAATTAAAAACAACATAAATGAAATGACAGAACTTTATTTTTTTGGCAACACATAAATCCATGTTCTTCAGCACCAAATCGATTTCACTTTGAGAGAAATCATCAATAAATCTACAAGCTACAATAATTTTCAAAACCCTAGAAACGGTAATTGAATAGAAAACCAAAAGAGGGGAATAAACATGCCTACCTTCTGAATTGTCTTCTGAATCGCTTGTTGTTGCAGAGGACGAACAAAGTTTTTAAGCTTTCACTGCTGCAGAAGACGAACAGAGTCTTTTTCTTTTTCACTTCCTTTTGGATTTTCTTTTTTCCTATGCTTGTTGGTCTGGAACACGGTATGTTGATCAGCGTGTCTATGGAGTTGCAGCGAAGAAGAGGAAGTCAGAGTGAGTCTGAAATTTCAATCGGGAAATATGGCTTTTGTGTTTTAGGGTTTGTGTTTTTTTTTTTTTGGTGGATAAGCGACATGGTGTTTTTCTAGAAATAGGGTTTGCTTTTTTTATTTTTTTATTTTCTTGTGGATAAGCGGCTTGTCTTGTTTTTTTTTTTTTAGGAGCACGTTTGATGAAAGTGAGCCTCAACAAACGCGCCGTACAGGTTTTTTAAAGAATAAATTATACACGTGGCCATATTTTAAGTGGCATTTTTTCTGAATGTGACAGCACTTTCTTAATAGAAATGATATGTCCATAGTATTTTTACAATAAACCTTAAGTGACAAGTTATTACTAGTTGTTATTGTTAGGGCAAAAAAGTAATCTTCCTGTTAGGTTCAAATTTGAACTAATAAGAACTAACCACATGTGATTTGTTGTGAAAATATTATAAAAATATTGTGAACATAGCATTTCTCATTTTTTATTTCTTAAACGCTTCTGCTTTTATATATAGTATTAGATTTTTTAAAATTCAAAATTGCAAAAACTAAATAAAATAAATAAAAAACTAAAATAATACAAAATTTTTTTTCTTAGATATCTATCTAAAATAAAGGAAAGAAACCAATTCTTGTTTCTCGGATCAAGGATTGATCTTTGATCTGGACCTTAAAAATACAATCCTTCATTTACGAGTCACCTTTAGCCAACTTAAAAATAAAGAACCCTTAACATCAAACATATTTGTTGGATTTGGACCTCAGATTTCACAACTCGTGTTCCCGAGTTTGTAGATTTCGAGTTGTGCTGGGTACCCTTGCTTGTTACCACTCTTCACCACCATGTACATATTAGGTTTTTTTTTTTTTAATTTTAAATTTAATGAATATAAATATTTTTTAATTTTAGTAATTAAAGTTTGGTTTTGCTATTTATATGACGTGGAATAGTGAATACCATGTGTAGCGATATGATTTGATCAACCAATTCACGCACCATAAGTTTACATGTCACTTAACGGACCATTGTGTTAGATTCGGATTGGGTCTAGTGGGTTAAGACGGAAAAGAGAGAGACTCATCAATTTGGTTAATGAATTTGCAGGTTAGTATGGTTAGTGTCGGGTATTCACAGTCGGAACTTCTTCAGAAATAAGTATTCTTGGTAGAATTGGTAGATTCCATTTACAAATCAAAAGAACCAATGTCACATCTTAAAGCGATTTACTTCCTTCGTCCCACTTCAGAGAAAATCCAGCATTTGCGGCAACAGCTAGCTCTGAAATATCATATTCAACTCAACTTAGGGAATCTATCATAATTGAAATGGGAAAAAAGGGTAAGCTTATAGTATCTTTAGCATGTCATTGTCACAGGCTTGCATTTATGGGGTTGCTTAAACATGGTCCGAAACTCCGAATTCTTGTTCTGATGCATGAGTAGATGTTATCTTATTTGACCTTGTTGTTATGCCACCTTATATTAACTGTATAGTTAGATATAATTATTATCTCTATCTTGCAAGAATTTTATGCGGACTTTGTAGCAATACCATGCCATTTCACTTTGAGTATGCCGTCAAATCACATTTATATGCTCCCAGCAGTTGTAGATCCTTCAAATTCACAGCACTTCTGTGACCGAGTTGTTGATGGTATTGCATCCATTTTTTTGGCTTTAAAACGAAGACCTATTATTAGATATCAAAGGAATTCTGATATTGCTAAGAGGATTGCACAGGAAACAGCTGTAATTGAAGCACTGGAGGCTATAGTGTAAATATTACTTGTTCATGATATATGTATTACTGAGTTTCATATGAATTTTGTGCATTCTGTTCTCAGAGATATATTGCCTCATTGGAACATAGTAAGTGTGCTAGAAAACAGAGATATATTTATACTTTCCAATCGATTACTTGCTACCAATTTTATATCTAAGAACAGTACAAGCTACAGGCCTTTGTAAGAAAAAATATAAAGGACATTTTTTGTTGATCTTTTTCATTTTATGTTATTTCAATTGCTACAAGTTCTTAAACCCTTAAACTCTATTGTAGGCATGTCAAACTCTAAACATGCTCTCTCTCTCTAGCATACACACAAGGAGGGGAAAAAAAAAAAAAAACTCCTTGATAGGGTCACTTCATTTTTTTTTTTTTTTATGTATAAAAATCATATCATGTATGGATTTAAACCGTCCAAAAAATTATAGAATTGAAGAAATTATATACATTTTTACTTAAATTAGAGAAGTAAAGTAATTTATATATAATATGAAATTTTTTTATGTACGTTTAATTATAGAAAACAGTATTTTTCAATGTATATTTGTTTGACATGATATATTGGATATATATATATATATATATATTTTAAAGGTACTTTAATAAGACACAACAAAGGATGTATTATTATTTATTTATCACCATTGGTTTATCACTTGAATCTTAGTGGTTGACTGTCCAGTTAAACAATCACTTTTTAGATGAATCTAATAACAATTATTCTACCACCACAACTTTTGCAATAAATGATGAAGTGGACTACAATTATTTTTTTTATTGAAATATATAGATAATGGAGAAGGTGATATAAAACACAACAAATGATATATAATTATTTATTTATTATCATTGAGTTATCTCTTGAACCTAGTTGATTGTTGGCTGCTCTTGGAAATTTTTTTCAGTGTGGTCATTAAAAAACTTAAATTTAAAAAAATTTAATAAAAATAAAACTTGAATATATTAACATCACCAAAAAAAAAACTCGCAATTACATAAAATTTTCAAATTTTCTTTACAAGTTTTCATATTTTGAAATCGTTATATGATATAATAACTTCGCTATCAATGTTATCAACTACATCTTTTTCAATATACACTATTAAGTAATTATTAAACTCCTGATCTCCTTTTCAATTACCAACATATTGCCTAAATAAGTAACAATATACAAAAAACGCATTACCTTTTTGAAAAAATGTATCACATAAATCCAACAAATTCGACTAAAGACTGAAGCAAGCATTAACAGATTAGCTATTTGAAAAGTGTGCATTTTTTTGAAAAAAAAAATAGCAATTTTAAAATATGCCATTTGAAAACACAATTTAAAAAATCACAATTAAATGTTTGATTTGGGCTTTTAGGCCAATTTGTTTGTTTGGGCAATTTTTGAAAGTGCTATGTCCAAAACATTTTTACAACACTTACACAACAAAGCCTAAGTGGTAATTTTTTACTAGTTTGTTCTAATTTGAACATATCACTGAAATTATTTTTTTGTCCACAAGTAAGAACCTGTTACTTAGGATTTATTACAAAAGTGTTGCGAAAATGTTGTGAACATAGCATTTTTCACAATTTTTTGTTCAACATTCAACGAACCAAAATTTTGGAGAAGTTGAATTTAATTTTTAATGGTCTCAAATTGTTATTTAAGGCGTTCAAGTTTTTTGAGACTGGTCAAGTTTTTTTTTTTTTTTTTTTTTTTTTTTTTTTTTTTTTTTTTGCGGCCAACAACCCATATTATTTTAAAATTCAATTTTTTTAAGGTATTTAAAAAAAAAAAAAAAAATTCAAGTCACGGTGGTCACATTTGGTGCCTCCCCCGATTGTTAGCAATAAACGATCACTATTTAAAGAACTCAATAATTACCACTGCGCACCCTTAACACAATGGTCACTCTACAATTATAAAAGTTTGTAGGGTGAATGGTCACTCCACAATTATAAATGTTTGTAAGGTGTAGGGGGAAAAAGACAAAGTTCAAGTTTTTAGAAGAGAATTTTACACATATATACTTAGATTAAATTAAAGTAAAATTTCTATTTTGTTTATAAATAAATAAATAAACCTAATAATTTTTATTCATTAGTCAATGTATATCCGTGTTGTAGGGTCAAAAATTGTTTAATTTAAGTTGCCAAAGAAGACCAAAGGTTTTGTCAAGTATCTTCCCCTGAGTATTACTATCTACACATAAAAATGCATAATTTTTGTGTCATAACTCGCTACATGCCGAGTTGTAATTGGTAAATGTATGATTGTGGGCTATGTGGAGAAATAATTTTACCATTCACAATTCACCACGTGACAAATTATAGTACAAAATTACGTATTTTTTGTCACCATAGCATGACTCATCTTTCACTAATGTGAACGGGTTTTCAAGGTAAACGTTATTTGAGCGTGTGGGTCCTTGACAAGTGAATGACACCTTGCATACGTCCAATAACTCATTTAACTTTATTTATAAAAAAAGAACAACTGATTTATTTATTTTGGGGTAAATTTCACAAAAATGGTCTGAGGTTTGAAAAAATGCCAATCAAGTCCATATCATTTAAAAACTGCCCACCTTACCCTCAAACAGATTGTAACGCCCGTTACATCTCACTCTCTCTTTTTTTTGGGTAATCAGGGAAGATAACATTAATTAAGAAGTACTAATACAAGGATCAAAAGGGACCATCCTGGTCCGAGCTATCCCCAGCGAATCAGCTAACAAAAAGGGGTTTACAACAGGGGTTGGTGGTCACCGTTACATCTCTCCTTTCTCTAAAGAAAAAATAGAAGAACAATAACTTTCTCAATGAAAAAAAAAAAAAAAGCTTGACCACTAACCCAGCAAATCCCACAAACCCGGTGACCACCAACCACAAGCAAAACCCACAAACCCAGCAATGGCATCAACAAAACCCACAAATACCATCAGCAAAACCCAGAAACCAATTAGCAAAAACCCATCCACAAACCCAGAACAAGCAACCACAAACCACCGGCTTCAACAAATTCAAAAGTCCAGGTAAATCCACAACAAAAAATGGATAGCCACAGTGGCAAGCAAATGGATTCTGTGTAGCTGTGGTGCGAACACTTTCAGCATCTACTCCTCAGTTCTAAAATCAAGCCAAGGTTATGACAATCAACGCTCTACACAGTGGCATTCTTCAAGGACTTTGGCAGCAAAGCTGGGGTCCTCGCTCGGCTCCTCTATTTCGCCGTAACACTAAAAAAAAACCTTAACTGGCGGTGGTGGGGCATGGGTGGTACAAGTGGTGGGTGCGATCTAGAATTTCTTTGGGTATTTTATGATATGGGCTTCTATGGTGGGATTGATCAACAGCCACCGGTGGCATTGATGTGTTTGTTTATATTCTGGTCTAGAGAAAGAGAGGTGGAGAGAAGAGAGGTCAGACCGTCCGATGGAGAAAGATCAGGAACACAGAAGGATCTGGAACTTGAGACTCAGAGAAAGAGAGAGAGGAGAGAGAGAGACAGACTTGCACGTTTGAGAGAAGGAAAATTGAGTGACGGAGGGTTAACGGGTCAGGGTTAAAGTTGTCTTTAAGACTAAATTGATGAATTTTGGAAATATGTTGGACTTGATTGGTATTAGTCCAAACCTCAGGTATATTTGTGAAATTTACCATTTTTTTTATATGGCTATTAAGCTCTCTATAGTCTATTCTAGCCTATCATTTAACTTTATTTATAAAAGAAGAACTGATTTTTATTTTTTATAAGGCTATCAAGCTCTCTATAGTCTATACTAGCCAATCAGCCGCAAGTTCCATTACTTTACTCTTCATTAGAAAAAATGATGAATCTTGCCAAAGGGAATACATCATTGCTTCTCCTCTCCCTTCTACTTGTTTTCCCAATCTGCACTTCCCTTGACACCATAACACCAGATCTACCCCTTAAGGATGGTCAACTTCTACTCTCAAACCAGAAAACCTTTGCACTTGGGTTTTTTAACCCTGGCAGTTCCAGTCACCGCTACGTTGGAATTTGGTATAACCAAATCGCCGAAAAAACTGTTCTGTGGGTTGCAAACAGAGACGCTCCTCTCAATGATACCTCCGGAGTCCTTTCTATCAACAGTAAGGGAAACCTTGTACTTCACACCCAAAACCAAACCACTCCTATTTGGTCCACCAATGTTTCCTTTTCTGTCTCATCCACAAATAATTCTATGGCTAAGCTCTTAGATATAGGAAATCTTGTTTTAGTTCGACAAGACAGCCAACGTACATGGCAAAGTTTTGATTATCCCACCAATACTATGCTTCCATTTATGAAACTTGGGTTGGACCGCCGAACCGGGTTGAATCGGTTCCTAGCATCTTGGAAGTCCAAAGATGACCCAGGAATTGGCAACTACTCATATCAAATAGTTACAACTGGGTACCCTCAAGCATACTTATACATGGGTCGGACTATATTATGGCGTGCTGGATCTTGGACTGGCCTAAGATGGAGCGGTATACCCAGAATGACATCAAATTACTTCAATATTAGCTTTGTGAATAATCAAGATGAAACCACCATTATGTACAGTACATTTTCAAATTTATCTAACCCTAAAGTTTTTTCTAAAATGGTGGTGGATGAATCAGGAATTATGCGACGTTTTTTTATGGCAGGAGACTAGATGGGTCGAATATTGGTCCGCCCCACAAGCGTTATGCGATAATTATTTGAATTGCGGTCTAAATAGTTATTGTGATCCACACAATGAGGTCATTTTTGCTTGCAAGTGCTTTCCTGGATTTGAACCCAAGTCATCTCATGATTGCATGAGGGAAAAGCAAGGAGTGTCCATGTGCAACAACGGAGAAGGGTTCGTGAAGTTGGCACATATGAAGGTGCCAGATACTTCAATAGCACATGCGGACATGAGTTTGAGTATGAAAGAGTGTGAGCAAAAGTGTTTGAGGAATTGTTCTTGTATGGCTTACGCAAGTGCAAATGAGAGTGAGGGAGGGATTGGTTGCTTGACATGGCAAGGGGACTTGGTGGATGCAAGAACATATCCTGATGTAGGACAAGATTTATACATACGTGTGGATGCAGTTGTATTAGGTACTCTTTCATCTTTTATTTTGAAAATTTTGGAAAAACATTTCACAAAAATACATAATGACTTCTCTCATCCCATTTGGTGGCTAGGTCACCAGTCCGGTGAGCTAGGCAAACAATGTTGGTACTTCGGTGGTTGGAGTCACCACTCCGACGACCGGTGCCAACATTCTGGTGACCAAAGCCATCACTCCAGCAACAAATGCTAGCAGTTTGGTCACTAAAGCAGCGTGTCAGAGGTTCGATAACCAAAGCCACCATTCTAGTGACCAAAGACACTGCTCTAGTGGTAGTTGCCTAATCTTGGTTGTTTGCTTGAAAAAAATTATTTGCCATACTAAACACTTAAAAATCATATTTGTTTTACTTCAAAACAAATAGAGCATTAGTGAAGATTCATGTTTATTGTATTATTTTAGTCAGACGTTTATACAGAATACTAATCCAACATATAATTTTCCCTATGGTATTTACTTTAAAGTTCGTTTAGGTCAAAATATTGAAAAATGGTTTTATCCATTTAAAATGGATCCATTTCAAATTATATAGTACAAATCTAAACGGGTATTACGTTCCATATGGGAAAGAATTTATATATGGTTTTGTTAAATTGTCTAAAATTATCAAAATTTGCACAATGTATACCTTATCTATTTCATAATAGTTCAAAACTCATATAATGTGTAGAGAAGTAAAAATTATTTAAGAGTTGTGTACACCTAATAACACAAGATTTCTACAATTATATTCATCACTCGAAGTTGATCCTCCTACTATGTAGTACTTGTTTTTTTTTTACTTTTTTTTTTATTTTATTGTTACAATAATGGAGGAGGGGAGATTTGAATTATGATTCTACTTATATTAATAAGAAACACTCTTGTTGTTTGACATTGTTGTTAGGTTTGCAATTTTTGTTTCTTCTTTTTACATATTTTTGGCCTAAAAAAAAAGAGAATCACATATGGCACTTGACATTGTTGTGAGAACATGTTTGCTTTTTTTGTTTTGTTCTTTTGATACTTTTTTTTCAGTAAACCGAGATAACTTCATAAACTACGAATTAACAAGTCTATTACAATGCATATTAGTTTTATCAAAAGGCAAAATACTCTCCACCACAGGCGGTGTCAAATTTTCTCCTTTTTTTTTTAAATAATAAAATCACATGTCCTCCTTAAACCCATTGTTTCATCCCTACTCTCATTTTCTTGTAAAATTGCATCAATAATAACTATTTATGTTCATTCAACTTCTCAAATTTATGATGTAATTTGAATAATTTTTTTTTTTTTACTCAGCTCAATATGCTAAGAAAAATGGTCTTACTCATAAAAAGAGGGAGCTGGCAATTCTGGGAGTTTCTGTTGCTGTAATGTTTCTTCTTGTAGTCCCAGTTGTGTATTGTTTTGTAGTGAAGAAGAAGAAAGGTAAGGAAGTTTAGAGCAATTTTTTTAAAACCTATTTCTATATTTCTTAGGCTAGTGAAAAAATGCTCCCAAGATTACTCCAACACTATGTTTTAGGATTTATAAAAGAACAAGTAGAATTCATAGATCAAGAAAAATTTGAATAATGGGATGGAACTTAATTTATTTTTCAAGCGTAGAAGTTGATAAAAGAAAAATGAAAAAGAACTTGATATATTTTGTTATTATACTCATAATCGTTTCTTTGAATCCAAAGATGGTATACTGAAGCAGCCAAGGAAAATTTTCAAATGCTTCTTACACAAATGTCAAATTCATAAGAAGGAACACTCGAAGACAACATGATCACAAATTCTATTTGACTTCTACTGAAAACATACATGAGCACCATTGTACCTCATTTTACAAGCCTTTCTTGGGAGGGCAACTTTTCCTTCACGGCTAGCTAAAATATGAAGGACTTATTGGGAAAAACTGCTTTAGACTATACTAGTTTCTACCATTCATTGAGACATACATGTTTCTTATTTAATTCTACTCTAAATTGCAATCTGTCCTTCACTGCCTGTTAAAGATAGAGTATTAAGGAATGCTTAGAAGCAGCTGCTTTAGACCATACCACTTTCCACCATTTAGCTGTATCCATCTAGTTTCTTATTTCACTTCAAGTTGAAATCCATGTGACTTTTCCATATTTAGATGAAATCATATACATTGAGTTGTCTTAAAGTCTATTTGAGATCTGCTTATTTTGCTGAAATTGAAAACTTTTTGCTGAAAGTACTATAGATAAAGGTAAAAATTAGCTGGAATAATACAATAGGACTCATAACTAGTACTAAAAAGTGTAGTGAAACCCATGAATAGTTGCAAAAATAAGCTGAATAGTAAAATAAGTTGGCAAAAATAATCTTTGCCAAATGGACACTTAGCTAACTTTAATTAATGAAAATAAGCTTGTAGGGAAGTATCTTTTGATCTGATAGGTTTCCAAGGCTATTGCATTTCTTTCAAAAAACTGGATACTTATGCAAACTCAAAAATTGCAGTATCATACACCACCTTGTGGATAAAGTTGGGGATAAAAACACCTTTAGGGTGTCAATTATCATGCCACATGGATAATGTTTTCACCCTTTCAACTAAAAGCTTCATGAATAGCCCAACCAATTCCCTAATATTTTTAGATTTTCTCCAGCCCCATCAGTGGGCCTGAGGAACTTTCATCTCCCATAAGTACTTACCTCTAAGAGAAGTGCATTTTAACCAAATGGGATTTCCTGTCAATGATAAATAGAACATGTAAACTTAATTTTTCCTCTTATTTTCCACTGTTTCATTCTTTTATTTTAGTGTGTTTCTCAGTTTTATTAAACTAGGCTTTTGTGTGAGAATTCCTAATTGTACAAATGTGGTTACTAGCATTATTAATTACTTTTTTTATGACAGAGAATAGGCATAGCACATATTCATATAGTGCTGACTCCACTTTACCATACTTCGAAGACTCTCCAAGTAGAAGGGACCCCAATGGAACTAGAAGAAATTCAAATTTGCCATTGTTTGATCTAAGAACCATTATTGCAGCTACAAATAACTTCTCTATTGCTAACAAGCTTGGCCAAGGTGGTTTTGGCCCAGTTTATAAGGTAGCCTCATTGAACAAGTCCCATAATTTGCACAATCTCATTTCAAGTGCCTTTTTGCATAAGAAATTCCATCATGAATGTTTACGGGTACTCGTTGAGTATGAATTTGTGGTGTGCAATTGGGCTTCCCCAAATAATTCACCAAGTTGAGTTTCTTTTAACAATTGTGCACTATGACAAAATGATTTTTGGATTTTAATTGCAGGGTTTGCTACAAAATGGATTGGAAATAGCAGTAAAAAGACTATCAAAATACTCTGGACAAGGAATAGAACAATTCAAAACAGAAGTTGCACTAATTGCTAAACTCCAACATAGAAACCTTGTCAGAATTTTAGGTTGTTGCATTCACAAAGAAGAGAAGATGTTGATCTATGAGTACTTGCCAAATAAAAGCTTGGACTCTTTCATTTTTGGTATGTCTTCTTTTTCGCATTAACCTCACTCATCATCACTAGAAAACGATCTTCCCATTACAAACATATCAGTTCCAAGTAGCAAGATTTTATACCTAAGTAAAAAAACAAGAATGCAATGCAATCTAATCCAAGTTCTCATTTCTTCATTTAGATGAAACAAAAAGGTCATGTTTAGATTGGGGAAAGCGATTTGAGATTATTTGCGGAATTGCTCGAGGGATCTTATATCTTCATCAAGATTCAAGGTTAAGAATTATCCATAGAGATTTAAAGGCCAGCAATGTTCTACTTGACAATGCATTGAATCCAAAAATATCAGATTTTGGTATGGCTAGAATTGTTGGAGGGGACCAAATTGAAGCTAATACAAATTGCGTTGTTGGAACATAGTAAGTATGGTAGAAAACAAAGATATACTTTTTTAACCGATTACTTGACTACCGTTTTTACATCTAAGGAGAGTACAAACTATAGGCCTTTGTAAGAAAAAAATATTAAGGATATCTTTGCAATTCGTTTTCATATTGTGTTACTTCAAATTTTACATGTATGTTTGTGCCCAAAGGCCTATTTTTTTATCATTTTATGTTGGAGCTCAATATCTTCATTTTCATTGTGCTATGACAGTGGTTATATGTCACCTGAGTATGCAATGCAAGGACTATTTTCAATAAAGTCTGATGTATATAGTTTTGGGGTATTGCTACTAGAGATAGTTACCGGTAAAAGGAATAGTACTTACCATCATGATGGCCCTTCCTCAAATTTGATTGGACATGTAAGTACATGTGTAAACAATGACTACAAAATTAAGCCTATATTGTTGAGCCTAATATGATTAATATATTTTCTCAGGTTTGGGACCTATGGAGAGAAGACAATTCCATAAAAATAGTCGACCTGTTACTAGATGAGACATACCTGGCTAATGAAGTTTCAAGATGCATTCAAATTGGACTTTTGTGTGTGCAAGAACATGCAACAGACCGGCCAACCATGTCAACTGTTGTTTTCATGTTGGGTAATGACACTCATCTTCCTTCTCCAAAACGACCTGCATTTATTTTGATGGGTACTAACAATAGTACAGACAAATCAACTAGTGCAACATCTAATTCTATAAATGAAATAACACTTTCTAAAATTGACGGTCGTTAAAACTGCAAACTATTTGTAGCAAGTGTACTAATATTCCATTACAACATAGGATTGAGTTACTCTAAGTCTACTCTACATTACAATTTTTTTTGTATGAACAATTGAACATAGTGTATATACTGTAAAATTATTACAGAAAAGAAGATAATATGTAATATTACACAAACTGTTATTGTCCAGAACTTGTGATGAAAGCACTATCATCTCCTTTCACTTTTTCTTTCAAGTGGTTTCTGAAATCAATATACAAAAAGTTAACTATGTATATATGTTTTGTGGAGATAACTTCATTGGTTTTCAGAACAAGATGTCCAAATTTACAAAGATCTTTTCTTTTGGTGTGAAATTTACTAAGTTTAACCATGAAGATTTAATAGAGGAACACTAAATGCATAATACTGGAATTTGATTTGGATTTTAGGGTGTTTTATTCAAAATGAAACCATTGTATTTATGAATTGTGCAAAGCCTAATGATATGCATGGGTATGGCTATTATTTTTAACTTAAAAGAACACTTCAACCAAGACAATATGACAAAATAAGTTAGAACAACAATTTATAACTTTGATGGTAGATCCTCTTGTATAGCAAGGAGAAGTGTGAAAAAATGGGTGACAAAAAGTTGTAATCATTTCCTCATTTTTGCTTAAATTTGGTCCATTTCTACTTTTGTGGTCACTTATATTTGCAAAGGTGCCTTATTGAGAGTGTGTGATTCTCTCCTTGGAGTTCACTTGGGAAAAAAAAAAAAAAGGGTCAAACTAGTTTTCATAACATCAGCATCACATGGAAAAAATTAATGTTATATTGCAGGATACAAGTGATGAATATAATTTCAAAAAATCTTATCATATTAGACATCTACAAATTTTAAACAATTTCAATTTGTCAACCTGCTTCTCATAGGTTTGCAATTTTATTATTATTATTATTTTGGTGAAATGGGGATAGGTTTGTAAAATTTTTAATAAAAAGACAAGATATCCATTGAGAGAATTTTAATATTTTTTGGGTGGTTTAACAAAACTATATATAATTTCTTTGCAACATGCATAAAATCTGGATGTTCTAGATGTGCTAAACATCCCATTCAAACCTTCATTTAGTTAAAAGGTAGAACTAAATATTATACAATGTTTTGTTTAAGACATTGTTTTAAATGATATTATTTTTAACATCTCGATGAAAATACAGGTGTATTCACAACTTTTCTTAAGACCTTGCTATGATGATTTTACTGTCTTCAAAGTTCAAGCAAGAAGTGATTTAGTGATGTCAATTTATTTATTTGTTTTTATTTATCAATGTGAATTACACCATGTCTACTAATAAAAATACTCCCTCAACACAAATCTATCCTAGTAAACCACAAAATCCACTCCCCTTCTTGAAAAAAATTGAATCACCAAAGTACTTTACATCCTCTTTACCAAAATAACAGAAAAATAACCAAATACTTATAGTGATCAAGCCCCAGTAGGGGGAAAAATCCATGAATATGCCTATTAGTACCACAAATAAAAACATCATTTCAAATCTCCATAAAACTTTTGCAAACAGGGAAATTTCCAAGTAACCCATTTGATAGCCTATTTGCTAAAGGTGATACAAAAAGATAGAAGTTAGCTTATTTTCAAAAAAAGCTAGTTTTGGGGTTTTATTTAAAAATAAAAAGGGTGAGATAAAAAGTAAAAAATCTGGGTGCATACATTTTAGCCTATTCCCTAATGTACTCCACCCCCCAAGAGCATGTGTTTTGGGTAAGTAATTGCTAGAGTGTGACGCACTATCGCAAGGTAGTAAGAACCATGGCTTGTAAACCTGCATGAAAGCCTTACCTGCAGTAGAAGTAGTGGTAAGCAAACTGAACAGATAAGAAGTTAGATATACCTTTGTGCATAATTTTTTTGTAATTCTTTTAGGCTATGTCGTTTTCATTATTGTGTGCAATAAAATACCATTACTTTATAATAATAAAAAACAGTCAAGATATAATCATGAACAATGTGGTGGTCTTCAAATTTCAATAGAACACAGTAATACATAACCTTTTAACTTATGTAGCACCATTCAGTTACATAAAATCTTTTTTGATACATACCATTCAGTTCCATAATTAAGCATACCATATTTACAAAATCAGACAAAACAGATTCAAGAGTGTAAATGCAGGACACAAATAAACCAAAGCAACTATATCAAAACCAAGTAAAATACATAGCATCAATTAACCAATTCAAGGGCTCATTGAATACAACCATTATTTGATAAAAAACACAAAAATTTCAAAAGGCATGTTTGTTTAAAACTCCCAAACTCCTTGAAGTACAATAGATGTTCACTTGACAATAATAGAACAGTTCCAAGGCATTTAAACGATATATGGGAAGTCAAAATACTACAATATTTTGAAAGGAAAGCAAAGAGAAACAGGGATTAAAATAGGTAGGGAAAACCAAAACTCCAAATGACAATTTTAAGATTCTGGTCTTGTAGTTTCCAAACAGTAACATTTCATCATATAATATAAAGACGCCATTTGCATCAGCTCCTTAAACTTCAGAAGAATCACTAGGCCAGTACTAAAAGACTGATGCACCTAAGTAGGATTTGCAAAATGAATAAGAAAGCATGAAAAAATATTTCATGAAAACAAATGAAGATTTTTAATACCAGATCCTTTACAAAAAGGGTTGAGCGGATAAAATAGTAAAATATATGAGTAAAGTTCAAAAAAAATATTATGTGGTTCTATATGTAATCAAAATTGTGGAAAAATTTACTCAATAACATCGTTAACCCTATGAACTTCAAAGAGAAACCATCCTTGATAAAATATGAAGATATAATGGTGGCACAAAACAGAAAAAAGTTTGAAGAATTTGCTAAAGATGTAGTTTAATATGTAATGTATCACTTACCTTTGTAGAGAAAAATAAACATGAAATCCACGTGATAAGAAAATTAATAGACACGAAATCCATGTGATAAGAAAATTAGTATTGAAATTAGGGAGAAAAAAGACAGAAACATTGAAGTTGTACTAAACCTGGTGAATAAAGGCAGAAGATGATTGCAATTCAAAATATCTACTGTAAGTAGTCATATGCAAAAGAACCCAACATTTACAAATCAGAGGGCATAGGACCAAAGCTTTATTAATCGGATTTATGGATTTAACAACACATAAAACCATTTTTTAAAAAAACCAATTACAACAAAACTTAAATCTCACCATGAAAACATAACAGAAGTAACAAAAAAAAAAACCAAAAATTGAACATGCATAACAAAATGAATAACACATTCATCACAGGAAAAACAACATCAAAAGGGCCTAAAACAAAAATGGAACATAATAATAACAAAAGCGAATATATTGGATTGAACAAAAAAAAAAATTTAATCAACACAACAATCGAACAAACAGAACTCAAGAAATTGTAAAAATAAATCGAAAATTAAGGAAAGAGGTAGCAGATTGGCATCAGTGGAGGCAGAAAGGCATTTTAATGTTCAATACCTTTTTATTCTCTATGTTACAGGGTTTAATTTTTTAAAGTCAGAGTAACTACAAACAAAAAACTTTAAATATATACTGCAAAAACCTTAACAACAATGGCAGAGAAGAGACATGGGAAACGAAAATATAAAAAAGGGAAAATATTTCAACAAAAAATTAAAAAAAAAAACATAAATGAAATGACAGAACTTTTTTTTTTTGGCAACACATAAATCCATGTTCTTCAGCACCAAATCGATTTCACTTTGAGAGAAATCATCAATAAATCTACACTCTACAGTAATTTTCAAAACCCTAGAAACAGTAATTGAATAGAAAACCAAAAGAGGGGAATAAACATGCCTACCTTTTGAATTATCTTCTGAATCACTTGTTGTTGTAGAGGACGAACAAAGTTTTTAAGCTTTCACTGTTGCAGAAGACGAACAGAGTCTTTTTCTTTTTCACTTCCTTTTGGATTTTCTTTTTTCCTATGCTTGTTGGTCTGGAACACGGTATGTTGATCAGCGTGTCTATGGAGTTGCAGCGAAGAAGAGGAAGTCAGAGTGAGTCTGAAATTTCAATCGGGAAATATGGCCTTTGTGTTTTAGGGTTTGTGTTTTTTTTTTTTGGTGGATAAGCGACATGGTGTTTTTCTACAAATAGGGTTTTCTTTTTTTATTCTTTTATTTTCTTGTGGATAAGCGGCTTGTCTTGTTTTTTTTTTTTTTTTTTAGGAGCACGTTTGATGAAAGTGAGCCTCAACAAACCGGCCGTACAGGTTTTTAAAAGAATAAATTATACACGTGGCAATATTTTAAGTGGCATTTTTTCTGAATGTGACAGCATTTTCTTAAGAGAAATGATATGTTCATAGCATTTTTATAATAAATTTTAAATGACAAGTTATTACTGGTTGTTATTGTTGGGGTAAAAAAGTAATCTTCCTGTTAGGTTCAAATTTGAACTAATAAAAACTAACCACATGTGATTTATTGTAAAAATATTGTGAACGTAGCGTTTCTCATTTTTCAAAATTCAAAAACTAAAATTCAAAATTGCAAAAACGTAGCATTTCTCATTTCTCATTATATATAGTATTAGATTCTTTAAAATTCAAAATTGCAAAAACTAAATAAAATAAATAAAAAACTAAAATAATACAAATTTTTTTTCTTAGATATGTATCTAAAATAAAGGAAACAAACCAATTCTTGTTTCTCAGATCAAGGATTGATCCTTGATCTGGACCTTAAAAATACAATCCTTCATCTACGAGTCATCTTTAGCCAACTTAAAAATAAAGAACCCTTAACATCAAACATATTTGTTGGATTTGGACCTCAGATTACACAATCTGTGTTCCTGAGTTTGTAGATTTCGAGTTGTGCTGGGTACCCCTGCTTGTTTCCACTCCTCATCACCGTGTACATATTAGTTTTTTTTTTTTTTTTTTTTAATTTAATGAATATAAATATTTTTTAATTTTAGTAATTAAAGTTTTGTTTTGCTATTTATATGACGTGGAATAGTGAATACCATGTGTAGCGAAATGATTTGATCAACCAACACGCACCATAAGTTTACATGTCACTTAACGGACCATTGTGTTAGATTCGGATTGGGTCTAGTGGGTTAAGAAGGAAAAGAGAGAGACTGATCAATTTGGTTAATGAATTTGCAGGTCAGTATGGTTAGTGTCTGGTATTCACAGTCGGAACTTCTTCAGAAAGAAGTACTCTTGGTAGAATTGGTAGATTCCATTTACAAATCAAAAGAACCAATGTCACATCTTAAAGCGATTTACTTCCTTCGTCCCACTTCAGAGAATATCCAGCATTTGCGGCAGCAGCTAGCTCTGAAATATCATATTCAACTCAACTTGGGGAATCTATCATAATTGAAAACGGGAAGAAAAATTGGGAAAAAAGGGTAAGCATATAGTATCTTTAGCATGTCACATTGTCACAGGCTTGCATTTATGGGGCTGCTTAAACATGGTCCGAAACTCCGAATTCTTGTTCTGATGCATGAGTAGATGTTATCTTATTAGACCTTGTTGTTATGCCACCTCATATTAACTGTAAAGTTAGATATAATTATTATCTCTATCTTGCAGGAATTTTATGCGGACTCTGTAGCAATTGATCCATGACATTTCACTTTTATGTCAAACCTTGTTTTTTAATGTGTAATTTATTTATTTATTTTTTATAATTCTGATAGTTGCACAAAACAGCTGTAAGTGAACCACTGGAGGCTATAGTGTAAATATTACTTGTTCATGATATATGTATTACTGAGTTTCATATGAATTTTGTGCATTCTGTTCTCAGAATTTAATACACACACATGTAGATGTTACTTGTTCATGATATATGTATCACTGAGTTTCTTATTAATTTTAAAGCATTTTGTTTTTTTATAATTTGATAGTTACAATAGGGGCTGGGGGATTTGAATCCTGGGTTGTTTTATAGACACACGGGGAAATCTGTTTTCAGAATTTCATACACACACATGTATATTTTTTCCCCTAGAAACTGATTGATGATATGTGTATTCATGATATTTCATATCATTGTTAATTTTACTGGATGCAGTTTCTCCTTCGAATTTTACTACTTTAGGTTCATAGAAATCTGACTTTTATACTTTTTTGGGATGTATCAGAAGCTGATGTACCAGCAGGAAAGTGGGTTTTTTTATTTCAGACGAATGGAAGTTTCCCCATTGTTGCTGGCAATTGATAGGAGGGATGATCCTGTGACCCCTTTGCTAAACCAGTGGACCTATCAGGTATTTGGGGTTGTCAGTACAGATTTTACCATTTATATGAGAAATGCCTCTTTGTTTTGACGTAACATGGATGGTTTTGTTATTATTTGATTTCAATTCTCTCTTTCTTTTCTCTTTTAACATTTTTTTTTTTTTATAAGTACCAAGTTTAATTGAAAATGAGAAATACCTTCTGTTCACTTTCAATTTCCTCTTTCTTCTCACAAAAAGAAAGACATCCTCCTAGGAACTCTGACACTCCTAATACTCTTCGAAGGAAAGGAATGAGCTGTAGTGGGACTGCATGTCAAAAGTACCTCTCCCATTCAAGCTCCTGCTAACATTTATAGGAAAGGAATGAGCAGTAATGCCACGGATAACCAGGTAGTAGGACTGCTTATCAAAAGTACCTCTCCCATTCAATTGCCATCAAAAGTACCGCGAATCTGTTACCTTCCGCATTACTGTCCACGTTACTATTCAGGTGCACTATTCACAACTTGTAGGTAGATTTGATCTTAGTATCTTCCCATCTCTTTTGCATACCTAAATCAAATCCTTTCTCATGCTTTCCCCAGTTATTAATTGACCCTAAATCCCAAATCCTCCTAACCCTAATCCTCCCACAAGCGCATGTAGACCAATTCCCCAATATGTCCTACGTCACAGTGGTGTCGGCATGAAGGTGGGAGAGAGAGATTGTGAGGGTCATGCCTTGTCTGGAGAGAAGAGAAAGGTGGAGGGGATGTGGGTAGATGGCATAAATTATTTCCCACCTCTTTGCTGTAATTTCCACTCAACCATTGACTAGCAATTTTCAGTTGCACTAAAGATATTCTGCACTGAAACAATGGAGCCTAAATTTTTGGGGAGTTGAATGGATGATTGATCAATCAAATAATTCTTTTATGCAAGAATATAAATTGACAAGCTGTTAGGAAGTCAAACAGTTGAGGTCATAGCATAATTTGGGAACTAATTTTAAAGAGATAGTTCATGGGATATGCTCTTTGCATTATATTAGTGCCAGCTGATAAAGACTAGTAATGTGAATGCTTGAATTATGCAATGAATGATAAAATGTTATCTAAGCATTTCAAACAAGTTTCATTTGATGCGGGGGGTGGGAGCTGACAATCTTTGTTGGATGCCAGCTTGCAGTCGAGGGTTTAAGGTGAGTGAGTATTATCATGCTCTTTCCCCCTCTACTGGCAGCCCCTTTCCTTGGAAAGTGGTGTGGCAATCGAAGGTTCCTCCTCGGGTAGCTTTTTTCTCTTGGACAGCGGCTCTAGGCAAGATTCTAATTATAGATAATCTTCGGAAGAGGCACTTTGTTATTCTTGAGTGGTGTTTTATGTGCAAAGGTTGTGGGGAATCTGTAGATCATCTCCTCCTTCACTGTCCATTCGCTTATGAGCTGTGGAGTATGATTTTTTGTTTGTTTGGTATTTGCTGGGTGATGCCGCGTAGGGTTGGGGATTTGTTGGAAAGTTGGTCGGGCAATTTTAGGCGGCACAGTAATTTAGTCATTTGGAGGATTGTGCCGCACTGTCTGATGTGGTGTATTTGGCGAGAACGGAATTCGAGAAGCTTTGAGGATTGTGAACGGTCTACTCTTGAGTTTAAGTCTTTTTTCTTTTTTACGCTTCTCGAATGGTGTTTGGTTTTACCTTCTTTTTCTTGTTTTTCCCTTCTTATGTAGCTTGATTTTTGTACTTTGGCTTCTTGATGTTTTTGCCTATTTCGTACATTTCCTATGTACGGGGCTGTTTCTTTCAATATACCTTCTTAGTTACTTATCAAAAAAAAAATATATCACAACATGCTATTGAAAACCCCTTATTTCTGGTGGTGATGAACATTGAGTGCTAGACTTATTATGAACATGATCACAGTCATGATATTAGTGAACTGTGCTTTAACCATAACCAGTGTTGGTTTAGCTTAATGAGTATGAGATGAAATGAACTGGGCTGTCCAGTTAGTGTTTAGCTTTATATTACATGAGTTGGAAGATATATCTTCATGAATGATTCTTCGATTGAGATTCGGTCTTTTTATTGTAAGTTGAGGGAATCGTCCTTTGTTATCTTCCCTTAGAAAGCAGTTTGGGGGGTTTAAGGCTCCTTGAAGAGTTTCCTTTTTTGCTTGGACAGTGGCATGGGGAAAGATTCTCACAGCTGATAATTTAAGGAGGAGAGGCTTTTATTTAGTGGATTGGTGTTGCACGTGCAGATGTGATGGGGAATCAGTGGACTATCTTTTGCTTCATTGTGGGGAGGCTCACTGGTTGTGGAATTTTGTTTTAAAATATTTTGGGGTTGCATGGGTGATTACTAAGAGAGTGAAGAATCTTTTGCTCGGGTGGAGGAATTGGTTGGGGAAGCATTCTTCCAATATTTGGAATTTGACTCCATTGAGTTTAATGTAGCGTATTTGAAGGGAGAGAAACAAGTGTACCTTTGAGGATATGGAATGCTCGAGGGAGCAACTTCTCTAGTGTTTTATGGGACTTTGTTTGATTGGTCACAGGTTTGGGGACTCACATCTAGTGAGTCCCTCCCAATGTTTTTAGATTCCCCTTCTTCTTTTACATAGCTTTATGTCTATTTTTTATTTTTGTGGCTACTTCATGTTTTCTTCCATGTCGTAGTCTTTTTTATCAATATCTTATCTTACCTATCCAAAAAAAAAATTTAGGAGGAGAGGACAATTGGCTAGTGACCACGCCTCATGAAGCAGAGGTCGCTAGTTCAAATCTCCTCTTGGCTGACAGTATTGCCCAGTGCTCAACTTTGCAGGGGGTCAGAAGCACTATTGACACAATAGGACAGAAACAGTTAGGGTGTCACAGACATGTGGGGTTGAAAGTCCAATTGGCAGGATCTGGGGGATGCGGAGAAGTATGACTAGCAATTTCTCCTCACTAGATAGGGCAGGGTAATTGTTGTGATTGTTTTTTTTTTTTTTTGGGATAGTGTAGGGAACCTTTCTAAGGAAAAGCTCTTTGGACTCTCCTCTAACCATTAAAACCTACAAGCAACTTCTCCTGCCTGTCAAAACCAGTTGCGGGGTAATCCAGGGGCATTCACCCCTACTGGGCTATTATAGAGTTTGTCCCCCCTATTCTCTTATTTGTTTATTTTTATTTTAGACTTGGTAATATTTGGAATGTGACCTACCTATCAAAAAATGTATATTTGGAATTGTGATCGACCCTAACCCAATCTAAGGCTTATCACTTGACCAAAGCCAAAGTAGGATGATACATTAGTGACAGGTGCAATATTGAGGTTTCTGATACCAATCAAAGCATTGGCATTAATTTTTACTTTACTAGTAATATATGACATTAAGTGTGGTTAGGATGCAAAGAAGATTTCTGTGTAATGGATTTTAATAAATTTCAGCTGGATCAGACCCAGACATTATTTATTAGTAATTTAGGCATTTAGAGGAAGGTTCAATTGGATTGGAGTTTGGACTTGTTAAGTGGGGCAAGATTGGGCAAAATTTTTAAGTAGTCCTGAACACGTTGGGCGAAGGTATCCATATATATCCAAATGGGGGTTCTTGGGCAAAATGGATAACAAGCAAAAAGGTTTTATCCTGTATGAGTTTGCAGAGTTTTTAATTAGGATGGTCAGGATTGTTGTCAAAAGAAGATGAGAATTGATTATTTGTGGTGCATGAAGTTGGGGTGTGCTGTGCATTTTTTGTTCTAATCATTAAAACAATTTGAATGTTAGTATTAACATCCAAAATTTACAAATCACATGCAAGAATGTGATACATCCCTTGCTTTGGCATTTCTTTATCCTCTCAGTGGACTCTCATAAAAGAATCTCTGCACACACATTAAAAAGAAATTTCCCTTTCAGTTCAGACCAATGGATAATCCAAGGAACTAAGGTTTGGTAAGCTGCACCTCTGGTTTTATTTTGCGAAAATTAAGTTGAAGATTTTAAACAGCAAGTGCTGGGCATTCTGGGGAGTTTCAATTTCAAGTGTTTTTGGGTGTTATTGTGTCTGTGTTGCCATGTCAATTGGGAGAAAAGTCACATCCTAGTTTTAAGCTCTCCACAAGTTTTTGATCTGCCCAATGTTTGAATTTAGGGTTTAAACTTCTTTCCTTGATGAAACCAACAAAACCTAGGTTTAGCCTCATTATTATAAACAATAAAGCCTTAGTCCTTTGGGGTTGGCTATGGATCTGTTTTCTATTTTGGGGAGGGTGGGGATAAATAGGTTCTCTAGAAGTGTTATGTAAGTTATTTGAAGTTTCATAGGCGATTAGCAGTTAATGACATCACCCAATAGGATTAACTCAAAATTTATGCCTTCTCATAAAAACGAAGGCCTATGCAATAAATATTGCTTATGTTTGATTACCTAATTTTCCTTTCTGTGTTACAAGATGCTGTTTGGTCTCTTGAATTATTGCTTTATTAGTGTTTCATGTTTATTCCCTTCAAGTTATTGTCTGAAACAAAGTGTTCATCTACTGATATTGAGTGGTGCTACATAACACCATTTTGAGACTTTTCAACACCCCAACACCCCCCCCCCCCCCCCCGGGTGGGCATGTGCACTTACATGGGCACACCACTAAACACTGGGGAGGGAGAGGGAGAGATGTGATAGTTGGTACTTTTTTGGAGTCAATAGACTTACCTACTTATATATGATTTGAGATTCCTGAATTTGACAGCTCGAGATTAGAGCTGGAAATATCTAGTATACTGTTCAAATGTTAAGCAATGACCTTCTTCCCTTTTCAAACTTCAATGCAGGCATTGACAAATCTTTTAAACAATGAAAGTGTATCTGATATTGACCGTTTACGCTTAGTGATGCTTTATGCTTTGCCCTACGAGACAGAAAGCCCTGTTCAATTGATGCAACTTTTCAACAAACTAGCTTCTCGGTCTGCCAAGTACAAACCAGGGGTACAATAAGCAAACCAGCATTTCTGTTTTGCATGCTTTGATGCTTTAGTTGAGTAGCAAATATGTTGAAATTGTTGTGTTCCTTGCTAGTTGCTAGATGATTCACTGGTTTTGAAAAATTGGCCATCATGGTATGACAGCTTGTCCAGTTCGTCTTGAAGCAGGCAGGGGTTGATAAGCGAACTGGGGATCTTTTTGGAAATCGAGATCTTTTGAATATTGCTCGTAACATGGCTCATGGACTGAAGGTTAGTTAGAAACACTTCACTTTCTGCTTGCGGATGTGGTTAGATGCTTATACATCATTTTCCCCCATGCTGTAGGGGCTTGAGAATATTTACACCCAGCACCAACCCCTTTTGTTCCAAACCATGGAAAGCATTTCCAAGGGACGGTTGAGAGATGCGGACTACCCATATGTTGGCAATCACTTTCAGCAGGGCAGGTTCGTTTTATAAAATAACTGTTTCTTCCCAGGAATGATGCAGTTTATCTCTTGCAAATTTTGGAATGTAGCATGCTTTCTTTCCACTGTTTTAAAAACCTAAGCAGACCAGCTGATTCAATCAAGAACTCTATGCCAATCCAAATATAGCCTAAAACAGTAAAACAAAATTTTCTGAAAAAACCAGGCTTAACTGAATAACCAGTGGTCAGACTGCAAAAACTGGTAACTAGAACTTGTGTGGTACATGTTTATGTATGTGTGTAGGTTTGCATGTATGTGTATGTGTGCATATCATCAAGAAGTAGTGCCAAGATAATTCTAGTTATGTTACTACTTTTACTCTTTAATAATGAGAAGAGTTTATGAGGAAAATCCCACTTCATACAATTTTTTCAATCTAAGTGCACGTTTGGATTGCACTGAAAACAAAAGCAGACGCATGTCTGCGTTTTCTATGTAGGTCTCATGCACTATTCACAGGACCCGCAAGTACTTTTTTCAGCAAAAATAACTTTAAAATTGAGTCCCACATCACTATTCACATGTTTAAAAATTATTTTGCTGCAGTGGTTTCAAACAGACCCTAAATAACATATTATCTCTTATCAGATATATTTTGCTAATGTCTAACTTTCAGCACTTGTTAAAGAATGTATGCTGGTCCGTAACTTCCCCCCCTCACCATCCCCCACCGCCCCCCCCCCCCCCCCTCCCAAAAAAAAAAAAAAAAAACCAAAGAAATGAAGGTATGTTGGTCTGCTAATGGCTCATTTGAAGCAAACCTATCAACATAGTTTATGGCAGGTCACACACCAAAGGTATCAATTAGGGATTTCTTATTTTTGGGAGTTTGGCCCTGTGCATATTTTGGGCACTGATGCTTCACCCTGACACTATGCTATATTTAGTCATAGGGATTGATTGATATGAGGCGGCTGCATCCCCTCAATTTGTTGAAGACAGTTTTTAAGCCATCTAGCCTACCCCCAGAACTTAGATTATTGTTCATTTAATGGAAACTATTACTATTTCTGTGTAGTTTCTTGATTACCATGCATCCAAATCAGATATATAATTTTGATAAGTAATAAATTGTATTAAGAGGAAAAAAAAAAGAAAAAAATAAATAAAGAGGAATCCTAGTGCATGGGAGGTATGCAAGGAAAACACTTTAAAAAAAAATTTATCTAAGTAATAGTTATTTTTCATTAAGAAAGTGCAAAAAGGGGCACAATCCTAGTACATGGGATCTTTACAAAAAGAAGACCCAAAAGAAATAAAATTAACATGTACAAAAGAAAAACTAAAACCAATGAGGTCCGGCTTAAAGGGAATCTCCTCCACTTGTAAGAAAATACTAAAAAGTGGGGTGGAAAGGACTAAGATATGAAATTAAAAATGTCTATAAATTCCAGAAACAAAAGTAATGGTAAGCTAGAAGTAGATGTCAATGTCAAAATCAGATATATATGCCCCCGATCACCTATCCTCTCAAGTTTTTCTACCATTTTACTTAAGTCTCCTATCTTTCCCCTTCATTTTGCTGTTACATCTTACAGTAAAGGCTTTTCAAGCATGGACAGAATATTGTAGGATTGAACGTTAATTTATATTTGAGACAACCATAGCCTTTGAAGTGAAAGTTATAGCCTTCAAATAAAGATTTTAAAAGGCTTTGGATAACAGCTTGAATGACAAACACTTCATCTTTGAGCAGGCCACAGGAAGTAGTCATATTCATTGTTGGAGGGATGACATATGAAGAGTCACGTTCTGTTGCTTTACAAAATGCCAGCAATTCTGGAATTCGTTTTATACTTGGTGGTTCTGTGGTTCTGAATTCTAAGAGGTATGTATGCTTTTGAATCATCATTGTGATTTTAGAAGCACGGTATTGCCGTGCTATAGCTGTGGTTCATGCTTGGCACACACTAGCTTTAAATGCTAACTTCTATTGCCTTCATCTTTCTTGCATCAGCTGCAAATTTGAGAATGTAGTTGTGGGTTGGATTGCATCATGTTAATTTGACACTTGGTGAAACTATGTTGGGCTTGTGGATTTTGGTTTGGCATTTTTCATCCCATGTAGGTTGCAAGCATGCAATGATTTGTGGTTTCTTAAAATTTTCAAATTAAAATTCTTTTAAAGTTCCATTTTTGACCCAATCTCGACCCAAGCCTTGAGAATGGAAGGTTGTTATAAGCCAGACTTCTATAACTTCAGTCACACTTTACTGAACTTAAATCTCAACTAATATAAATAGCCATAAATTGTATTTAATTTATACTCTTGTCATATTTATATGATACGCTTAGTTATATAGTGACAATTTGAGGCTAGTTTAGTTATTTGATGGAATGTAGTCAAAGAGGAAACTATCCTTGCTTTACACGATTTCCTCTGATCCAATAATCATTTTGGCCAAATAAAAAACAGGTTTCTGAAAGACTTGGAAAAAGCTCAAAGGATAGCTCGTTCTAGCACAGCAGTGATTTGAAGGCCCATCATATGGGTCTTGAGAGCCAATAGATAATTTTTATGGCTTTATACAGAGCTTTTGACTTGGTGACTGGCATTGGTAAGATTGTTAATGAATATTGGGAAGAGGAACTGGATGATCATCAGAATCAACCCACCTGTCTTGCATAAGACATCCAATATTCACCAATTTGCAAAGGAATAAAAGGTAAATAGGTTTTTTGGAGACTAAACCCATTGCGTATTGGAATAAGAGATATTACTTATTTGCGAGAAACAAGTTGCAGATAGCCTTATTGCTTGTTTAACAACACTACCTTGCCTTGTGAACGAAAATGTAAAATCACATACAATTTTTTTTTTCTTTCTTTCTTGGATTGTATTGATGCTTGATTTATCCTAGGTAGTTTTGTACTTGGACCATATTGTGAAAAGTTATAGCTGAGCATATGGTTGAGCCAGGGCCACGGGTTTTGTTTATACTTTAGCAATCAATGTTTTGGTGACATGGGAAGTTTATGAATAATAGTAAGTTGACCGTGCGATACATGGATAATTTTGTAATATTTTATGTAAAATAGTTTTGAATAATGTTGTACATAAATTATAAAGAAAAAGTAAAGTAAATTAGAGTAAAGAAACATATAAACTTTGAGATATTAAAAATTGGTTTAGTAACTTCAATGCATATTTGTAGCCTTTTTAAGGTAAAATTATTATTTTTTTAAATCATGAAACCCAAAATAAATGCAAAAGAGTAACTAGACCATGAAAATCAACTAATTTGTGTTGTGTTCACATATTTCATACTAAGAAATAAAAGTATACTCAACTCTTTGATTGTCTTCCACTCATCGATAGTGCAGTATTAAGACATGGTATGAGAAAGTGTATATTCATATGTCTTATAGATGATTTAAAATTAAACCATGATAGAATATGACTTTACATTGCGCACCAAATATTCTCTCTACTTATATACCAAAAACAAAAACTAACTAACCAAATTACCTAAACCTAAATCATATTTAAGTCCTTAATTTAAAAAGAAAAAAAGATTAACCATAGAGGTTTCGGTGTCTTGATGGAGGTGGGAGGGCAGTATAACGGAGGTGGTGACCCCTTAGATTCCTCATTCTTTCTCTTTCAAATGTTTTGTTAGTCTTAGGTCTTTTATTTTGGTAATATATAGTGAAACAGTGTCTTTTATTTAACAATCTACAACATTTTTGTGTCTCTCTATCTTTCTCTAGAGTCTTTTCTTGTTAGTTATTACTATTAGTCCTTACTTCTTTTTTTTTTTTTTAAATACTAAAACAGTGGGTATGCAAAAAGACATGAAGAATAGTGAAAGGTGTGCTGTAAGTTTAGGCAATTAAGGAGATATTAATGAGATAACAGTAAAATAAGATAATGTGAACTTTTGGGTAACAATAAAAAAAAGCTTCATGAAAGAGGTGAAAAAAAGGCTAAATGCAAAATTAGAGTGCCACTCTGCAGGATTTTATGCACTCTTGCATGAGGTATTTGAGAGAGACATCTTGTTACAACTTTTATTCGACAAAATTCCTCCAATTTCATTTTTAGTTTACTCATTCGTTGAACTGAATAATTATAATGGTTATATGTGTGCAATTTATAATTGTTGTTTCACTGCATATTTAAAACCTTCTTAAGGTAAAATTTTTTTTTTTTTTTTAAATCATGAAACCAAAAATAAATGCAAAAGAGTAACGAGACTATGAAAATCAAATAATTTGTGTTGTGTTCTCATATCAAATATTATGAAATAAAAGTATGTCAAACTCTTTCACTGTCTTCCACTCATTGATAGTGTGACATTAAAACATGGTGTGGACAAGTGTGTACGTACGTGTCTTATAGATGATTTAAATAATGGTAGAATATAACTTTATATTGCGTACCAAATATTCTCTCTACTTATATACCCAAAACAAAAATTATCCAACCAAATTACCCAAACCTAAATCATATTTAATCCTCTAATTTTAAAAAAATAAAAAAAATACCTATAAGGGTTTTGACGTCTTAATGGTGGCGGAAGGTCAATATGACGGAAGTAGCGACCCCTCAAATTTCTCTCTCTCTCGTTCAAATGTTTTGTCAATCTCAGGTCTTTTATAGTGAAATAATGTGTTTTGATTTTGTGGTAAAACAATGCATTTTATTTAACAATCCACAACATTTTTGTGTCTCTCTATCTCCCTCTAAGGCCTTATCTAGTTAGTTATTACTTTTAGTCCTTAATTATTATTATTTTTTACTTTTTTTTTAAATATTAAAATGGTGGGTATTCTAAAGACATGAAAAAGAGAGAAATGTATGATGTAAGCTTAGACAATTAATGAGAGACTCATGAGATAACAGTAAAATAAATTAATGTAAACTTTTGGGTAACAGTAAAAAAATATTAATTAAAAAGGTAAAAAAAATGCTAAATGCAAAATTAAAGCGCCACTTGGCAAAACCCCATGCATTCGTGCATGAAATCTCTGCTTATATATATATATATATATATATATATATATTGATAATTATTCCTTTATAATTCCTAATCACTAACCAACATGAGTCTCAAAAAATTTTGTGATAAGACTTTATCATACGTACAAAATAAGCATAGATTTTTTATCTTTTTTTAAAAAAAAAAAAGGATATTGCTATTGTGTTCATCCTTATAAGAATTTAAGCATAGATTAAATTTTCATTATTTTTGACAATTTTTCTTTGATTCCTTTATAATTTATATATTGTGTTGGTTTAAATGAATTTTTTCTCAAGCTTTCAAAGGATAGACTTTAGATAAGATGTTCAACTTTTATACGCCAAGCATGGATTGTAAGTCTTGTACGTGGAACAAATAGAGAAAAGATATTAAGAATATGGTCCATTTTGGTCGGCATTTTCTTGATTTGACATCAATTTTGTCTCTTGCTAAAAGTCCAACTTATTTTAGGTGGAAGTTTTCTTGATTATTACTTGTATATAAAATTCTAGGATCATTAAATTGGAATAGGACATTTACTAACCTAACCAATTGCAATAAGATGAAATCTCTTCCCATCCACACAAAACGTTGTGTACACTTCAAGATAGGGTGGTCACATTTGGCGCCTCCCCCAACTGTTAGCAATAAACAATCACTATTTAAAGAACCCAATAATTACCACTGTGCACACTTAGCACAATGGTCACTCCACAATTATAAACGTTTGTAAGGTGAATGGTCACTCCATAATTATAAATGTCTGTAAGATGTGGGGGCCAAGAGACAGAGTTTAAGTTTTCAGGAGAGAGTTTTACACATATACACTTAGATTAGACTATAGTAGAATTTCTATCTTGTTTAAAAATAAATAAATAAACCCAATAATTTTTCTTCATTAATCAATGTACATCTGAGTTCTTGGGCCAAAAATTGTTTACCTAGACTTAGATTTAAGTTGCCAAAGAAGACCAAAGTTTTTGTCAAGTATCTTTCACTGAGTAATACTATTAACACATAAAAATGCACAATTTTGTGTCACAACTCGCCACATGGCGAGTTGTGATTGGTAGATGTATGATTGTGGGTCATGTGGGGACACACTTCTACCACTCACAACTTGTCACGTAGCGAGCTATAGCACAAAATTGTGCATTTTTTATGTCACCATAGCATGACTCATCTTTCACTAATGTGAACGGGTTTTCAAGGTAAACGTTATTTGAGCATGTGGGTCCTTGACAAGTAGACGACAGCTTGCATACGTCGAATGACTCATTCAACTTTATTTATAAAAGAAGAACAACTGATTTTTTTTTTTATATGGCTCTCAAACTCTCTATAGTCTATACTAGCCAGTCAGCCACAATTCCTATTATTGTACTCTTCATCAGAAAAAATGATGAATCCTGCTAAAGGGAACACATCATTGCTTCTTCTCTCCCTCCTTCTTGTTTGCCCAATATGCACTTCCCTTGACACCATAACACCAGACCAACCCCTCAAGGATGGTCAACGTCTACTCTCAAACCAGAAAACCTTTGCACTTGGGTTTTTCAGCCCCGGCAGTACCAATCGCCGCTACGTTGGAATTTGGTATAACCAAATCACCGAACAAACCGTTGTGTGGGTTGCAAACAGAGACACTCCTCTCAATGATAACTCCGGAGTCCTCTCCATCAACGTTAAGGGAAACCTTGTACTCCACACCCAAAACCAAACCACTCCTATTTGGTCCACCAATGTTTCTTTTTCTGTCTCATCCACAAATAATTCTATGGCTAAGCTTTTAGATATGGGAAATCTTATTTTGGTTCAACAAGATAGCCAACGTGTTACATGGCAAAGTTTTGATTATCCCACCAATACTATGCTTCCATTTATGAAACTTGGTTTGGACCGGCGGACCGGGTTGAACCGGCTCCTAACATCTTGGAAGTCCAAAGATGACCCTGGAATTGGCAACTACTCATTTCCAATAGTTACAACTGGGTACCCTCAACAATACTTATACATGGGTCGGACTATATTATGGCGTGCTGGATCTTGGACTGGCCTAAGATGGAGCGGTATACCTAAAATGATATCAAACGAATACAATATTAGCTTTGTGAATAATCAAAATGAAACCACCATTATGTACAGTACATTTTCAAATTCAGCTGACCCCAAAGGTAGTATTAAAATGGTGATCGATGAATCAGGAATTGTGCATCGGTCCTCATGGCAAGAGACTACATGGGTCGAATATTGGTCCGCCCCACAAGAGTTATGCGATAAGTATTTGAATTGTGGTCCAAATAGTTATTGTGACCCACACAATTTGGTCAATGTTGAGTGCAAGTGCTTTCCTGGATTTGAACCCAAGTCATCTCATGATTGCATGAGGGAAAAGCGAGGACTGTCCATGTGCAACAACGGAGAAGGGTTCGTGAAGTTGGCACATATGAAGGTGCCGGATACTTCAATAGCACATGCAGACATGAGTTTGAGTATGAAAGAGTGTGAGCAAAAGTGTTTGAGGAATTGTTCTTGTATGGCTTACGCAAGTGCAAATGAAAGTGAGGGAGGGATTGGTTGCTTGACATGGCAAGGGGACTTGGTGGATGCAAGAACATATCCTGATATAGGACAAGATTTATACATACGTGTGGATGCAGTTGTTTTAGGTACTCTTTCATCTTTTATCTTTAAAATTTTAGAAAAACATTTTATGAAAATACACAGTGACTTCTCTCATCTCTTCTGGTGGCTAGGTCACCGGTTCGGTGAGCTAGGCAAACGATGTTGGTACTTCGGTCGTTAGAACCACCACTCTGAAGACCGATGCCAACATTCTGGTGGCTGAAGCCATCACTCTAGCAACAATTGCTAGTAGTTTGGTCACTGAAGCAGCATGTCAGAGGTTCGATAACCAAAGCCACCATTCCAGTGACCAAAGACATTGCTCTAGTGGTAGTTGCCTAATCTTGGTTGTTTGCTTGAAAAAAATTATTTGCCATACTAAACACCTAAAAATCATATTTGCTTTACTTCAAAACAAATAGAGCATTAGTGAAGATCCATGTCTATTGTATTATTTTAGTCAGACGTTTATACATAATACTAATCCAACATATAATTTTCCCTATGGTATTTACTTTAAAGTTGGTTTAGGTCAAAATATTGAAAAATGGTTTTCTCCATTTAAAATAGACCCATTTCAAATTCTACAATACAAATCTAAATGAGTATTACGTTCCATATGGGAAAGAATTTATATATGGTTTTGTTAAATTATCTAAAAATATCAAAATTTTCACAATGTATACCTTACCTATTTCATAATAGTTCAAAACTCATACAATGTGTGGAGAAGTAAAAAATATTTAAGAGTTGTGTACACCTAATAACACAAGATGTCTACAATTATATTCATCACTTGTAGTTGGTCCCCCTGCTATGTAATACATGTTTTATTTGACTTTTTTTATTTTTTTATTGTTATAATAATGGGGGAGGGAAGATTTGAATTATGATTCTACTTGTATTAATAAGAAACACTCTTGTTGTTTGACATTGTTGTTAGGTTTGCAATTTTTTTTTTTTTTTTGTTTCTTCTTTTAACATATTTTCGGCCTTAAAAAAAGAGAATCACATGTGGCACTTGACAATGTTGTGAGAACATGTTTGATTTTTTTGTTTTGTTCTTTTGATACGTTGGCCCTCAAAAAGAGAATCACGTTTTCTCCTTTTTTTTTTTTTTTTTTTTTAAATAATAAAATCACATGTTCTCCTAAACCCATTGTTTCATCCCTACTCTCATTTTCCTGTAAAATTGCATCAATAATAACTATTTATGTTCAATCAACTTCTCAAATTTATGATGTCATTTGAATAATTTTTTTTTTTACTCAGCTCAATATGCTAGGAAAAATGGTCTTACTCAAAAACAGAGGATGCTGGCAATTCTGGGAGTTTTGGTTGCTGTAATGTTTCTTCTTGTAGTCCCAGTTGTGTATTGTTTTGTAATGAAGAAGAAGAAAGGTAAGGAAGTTTAGAACAATTTAAAAAAAAAAAAAAAAAAAAAACCTATTTCTAAGGCTAGTGAACAAATGCTCCCAAGATTACTCCAACACTATGTTTTAGGATTTATAAAAGAACAAGCAAAATTCATAGATCAAGAAAAAATTGAATAAAATGGGATGGAACTTGATTTATTTTTTAAAGCGTAGAAGTTGATAAAAGAAAAATGAAAAAGAACTTGATATATTTTGTTATTATACTCATAATCATTTCTTGGGATCCAAAGATGGTATACTGAAGTAGCCAAGGAAAATTTTCAAATGCTTCTTACACAAATGTCAAATTCATAAGACAGAACACTCGAAGACAACATGATCACAAATTCCATTTGACTTTTATAGAAAACATACATGAGCACCATTGTACCCCATTTTACAAGCCTTTCTTGGGAGGGCAGCTTGTCCTTCGCTGCCAGCTAAAATATGAAGGACTTGTTGGGAAAAGCTTCTTTAGACTATACTAGTTTCTACCATTCATTGAGACATACATGTTTCTTATTTAATTCTACTCTGAATTGCAATCCGTCCTTCATTACTTGTTAAAGATAGAGTATTACGGAATGCTTAGATGCAACTGCTTTAGACCATACGACTTTCCACCATTCAGCTGTATCCATCTTATTTCTTATTTCACTTCAGGTTGAAATCCATGTGACTTGTCCATATTTAGATGAAATCCAATATATTGAGTTGTCTTAAAGTCTGTTTGAGATCTGCTTATTTTGTTGAAATTCAAAACTTTTTACTGAAAGTACTGTAGATACAGGTAAAAATTAACTAGAACAATAAACCGAGACTTATAAATAATACCAAAAAGTGCAGTGAGACTCGTGAATAATAGCAAAAATAAGCTGAATAATAAAATAAGTTGGCAAAAATAATCTTTACCAAATGGACACTTAGCTAACTTTAATTAATGAAAATAATCTTGTAGGGTAGTATCTTTTGATCTGATAGGTTTCCCAAGCTACTGCATTTCTTTCAAAAAGCTGGATACTTATGCAAACTTAGAAATTGTAGTAAAATACACCCTCTTGTGGACAAAGTTAGGATAAAAACACCTTCAGGGTGTCAATTATTATGCCACATGGATATTTTTTTCACCTTTTCAACTAAAAGCTTGATGAATAGCCCAACCAATTCCTTGACATTTTAAGATTTTCTCCAGCCCCATCAGCGGGCCAGAGGAACTTTCATCTCCCATAAGTACTAACCTCTAAGAAAAGTTCATTTTAACCAAATGGGATTTCCTGTCAATGATAAATAGAAAATGTAAACTTCAATTTTTCCTCTAATTTTCCACTGTTTCATTCTTTTATTTTAGTGTGTTTCTCAGTTTTATTAAACTAGGCTTTGTGAGAATTCCTAATTGGACAAATATGGTTACTAGCATTATTAATTGCTTTTTTTATGACAGAAAATAGGCATAGCACATATTCATATAGTGTTGACTCCACTTTACCATACTTCGAAGACTCTCCAAGTAGAAGGGACCTCGATGGAACTAGAAGAGATTCAAATTTGCCATTGTTTGATCTAACAACCATAATTGCAGCTACAGATAACTTCTCTATTGCTAACAAGCTTGGCCAAGGTGGTTTTGGCCCAGTTTATAAGGTAGTCTCATTGAACAAGTCCCATAATTTGCATAATCTCATTCCAAGTGTGTTTATGCATTAGAAATTCCATCATGAATGTTTACGGGTACTTGTTGAGTATGAATTTGTGGTGTGCAATTGGGCTTCCCCAAATAATTCACCAAGTTGAGTTTCTTTTAACAATTGTGCACTATGACAAAATGATATTTGGACTTTAATTGCAGGGTTTGCTACAAAATGGAATTGAAATAGCAGTAAAAAGACTATCAAAAAGCTCTGGACAAGGGATAGAACAATTCAAAACAGAAGTTGCACTAATTGCTAAACTCCAACATAGAAACCTTGTGAGAATTTTAGGTTGTTGCATTCACAGGGAAGAGAAGATGTTGATCTATGAGTACTTGCCAAATAAAAGCTTGGACTCTTTCATTTTTGGTATGTCTTCTTTTTCACATTAACCTCGCTCATCATCATTAGAAAACGATCTTCCCATTACAAACATATTAGTTCCAAGTAGCAAGATTTTATACCTAAGTAAAAAAGCAAGAATGCAATGCAATCTAATCCAAGTTCTCATTTCTTCATTTAGATGAAACGAAAAGGTCATGTTTAGATTGGGGAAAGCGATTTGAGATTATTTGCGGAATTGCTCGAGGGATCTTATATCTTCATCAAGATTCAAGGTTAAGAATTATCCATCGAGATTTAAAGGCCAGCAATGTTCTCCTTGACAATGCATTAAATCCAAAAATTTCGGATTTTGGTATGGCTAGAATTGTTGGAGGGGACCAAATTGAAGCTAATACAAATTGCGTTGTTGGAACATAGTAAGTATGGTAGAAAACAAAGATATACTTTTTTAACTGATTACTTGACTACCTCTTTTAGTAATAAAAAAATATTAAGGATATCTTTGCAATTTGTTTTCATATTGTGTTACTTCAAATTTTACATGTATGTTAGTGCCCAAAGGGCTATTTTTGGTCATTTTACGTTGAGGTTCAATATCTTCCTTTTTCATTGTGCTATGACAGTGGTTATATGTCACCTGAGTATGCAATGCAAGGACTATTTTCAATAAAGTCTGATATATATAGCTTTGGGGTATTGCTACTAGAGATTGTTACCGGAAAAAAGAATAGTACTTACCATCATGATGGCCCTTCCTCTAATTTGATTGGACATGTAAGTACATGCGCAAACAATGACTACAAAATTTAGCCTATATTGTTGAGCCTAATACGATTAATATCTTGTCTCAGGTTTGGGACCTATGGAGGGAAGACAATTCCATGAACATAGTCGACCCGTTACTAGATGAGGTATACCCTAATGAAGTTTCAAGATGCATTCAAATTGGACTTTTGTGCGTGCAAGAACATGCAACAGACCGCCCAACCATGTCAACTGTTGTTTTCATGTTGGGTAATGACACTCATCTTCCTTCTCCAAAACGACCTTCAGTTATTTTGATGGGTAATAACAATAGTACAGACAGATCAACTAGTGCAGCATCTAATTCTATAAATGAAATAACACTTTCTAAAATTGACGGTCGTTAAAACCCCAAACTATTTGTAGCAAGTGCACTAATATTCCATTACAACATAGGATTGAGTTACTCTAAGTCTACTTTACATTACAATTTTTTTTGTATGAACAATTGAACATAATGTATGCACTGTAAAATTATTACAAAAAAGAAGATAATATGTAATATTACACAAACTGTTATTGTCCAGAATTTGTGATGAAATTACTACCATCTCCTTTAGCTTTTCCTTTCAAGTGGTTTATGAAATCAATATACAAAAAGTTAACTGCGAATATATATTCTGTGGAGATAACTTCATTGGTTTTCTGAACAAGATGTCCAAATTTACAAAGATCTTTTCTTTTGGTGTGAAATTTACTAAGTTTAACCATGAAGATTTAATAGAGGAACGCTAAATGCATAATAATGGAATTTGATTTGGATTTTAGGGTGTTTTACTCAAAACGGAACCATTGTGTTTATGAATTGTGCAAAGACTATTGATATTCTTGGGTATGGCTATTATTTTTAAATTAAAAGAACACTTCAACCAAGGCAATATGACAAAATAAGTTAGAACAACAGTTTATAACTTTGATGGCAGATCCTCTTGTATAGCAAGGAGAAGTGTGAAAAAATGGGTGACAAAAAGTTGTAATAATTTCCTCATTTTTGCTTAAGTTTGGCTCAATTCTTCTTTTGTGGTCACTTGTATTTGTGAAGGTGCCTTATTGAGTGTGTGTGATTCTCTCCTTGGAGTTCACTTGAAAAAAAAAAAAAGGCTCAAACTAGTTTTCACAACATCAGCATCATATGGAACAAATTAATGTTATATTGTAGGACACAAGTGATGAATATAATTTCAAAAAATCTTATTATGTTAGACATCTACAAATTTTAAACAATTTCAATTTGTCAACCTGCTGCTCATAGGTCTGCAATTTTTTTTGGGTGAAATAGGGATGGGTTTGTAAAAATTTTAAGAAAAAGAGAAGATATCCATTGAGAGAATTTTAATATTTTTTGGGATGGTTTAACAAAACTGTATATAATTTCTTTACAACATGCATAAAATTTGGATGTTCTAGATGTGCTAAACATCCTATTCAAACCTTCATTTAGTTAAAAGGTAGAACTAAATATTATACAATGTTTTGTTTACGACATTGTTTTAAATGATATTATTTTTAACATCTCGATGAAAATACAGGTGTATTCACAACCTTTCTTAAGACCTTGCTATGATGATTTTACTGTCTTCAAAGTTCAAACAAGAAGTGATTTAGTGATGCCAATTTATTTATTTTATTTATCAATGTGAATTACATTATGTCGGGTAATAAAAAAGAATGCAAGTAACCCTTTTTTTTTTTGTGAAGAACCCAAATACAAATGTAGCTTGCTTTCCAAGCCCTTCACGGAGAATGGGCTTAGATACTAAAAATGGGCTTTTAAAAGGTGCTACCATACCATACATGCAATCGTGTACAACACTATTTCACAATATGCAGCTAGATGTTTGGATTTTCCATTTTAAAGTGCAAAATATATCTTTAGGGATGTTTGGATTTTATACCTTGAAGTTTAAGAATTTTGATTTTGCCTCTAAAGTTATATGTCGTTTTGATTAGCAACCCCTATGTTAAGTTTATACTGATGTCTTCGTTAAGTGACACATAAGATCATGATGTGTATTTATTGATTTAATCAAATCATGACAACTGGATTTCACTATTTTTTGTCATATGAATAGCCAAAATAAAAATAAATTTTAATTATTAAAATAAATTCTTTAAAATTCAAAATTGCAAAAACTAAATAAAATAAATAGAAAACTAAAATAATACATTTTTTTTCTTAGATATGTACCTAAAAATAAAGGAGAGAAACCAATTCTTGTTTCTCAGATCAATCCTTGATCTAGACCTTATTTTATGAGTCACCTTTAGCCAACTTAAAAAAAAGAACCCTTAACATCAAACATATTTGTTCACTCTGGACCTCAAATTTCACAACCCTTGACTAGTATTCTTCTTTTTATTAGAAAAGAGATACTCATCAATTTGGTTAATGAATTTGCAGGTTAGAGCATTCTTATCAAGATTGGTAAATATTATAAATGCTAAAATTTAAGATAAACAATACTATAATTATTAAAAAGCATTCTCCTTCAAGCCTCTCATGTTTCATTTATTTTGAAATCCAACTACAGTTAACTGCTATGTCCAGCAATTTACTGTAGCAAAATTGTAAGAAATAATACTTGTTTAATAAAATCGGACTCCTCTTCGCGCCTATCTCCTTCTTTTCCCTCGTTCTTCTCGCGCTAATCTCCTCTCCTTTTCCCTTTTTTTTTGATACGATCTGGTTCTCTCTTAATCCCACGCACATGCTCTCCTCTGCTCTTCTTCCTTTCTTTTTTTTTTTTTTTCCTTCGCTCTCCCTCAACCCACGCCGCCACAGCCTCTTCTCTTCTTTCTCTGAGTGAAGCTATACCGAACACACTCTTCTCTCCCTGACCGAACCCAAAAACCCAGTCTTGAAACCCATATTCTCTGCTCTTCTTCCACTCGGGTCAGACTGAAGCTCCATGGGTCAGGCTTCCATTTAGGTTTTGTTTTGGGTTTGGGATTTTGTGGGTTTTGTATTGCTGATCAATTCTTCCCGATCTGATCAGGTACACCTTACTCTCTTTTTTTTTTTTTTTTTTTTTTTTTTTGGGTTTCTAATTCTGTTCCTATAATTTTATCTAATTAAATTCTGTTTTTGCAGTAGATACCAGCAATCTTGCTTCACTCCTCAGGATAACAGCATTAACCTGAAGCAGAGGTTTGTGTTTCATCTTTAGAGTTTTATATGTTGAATAGATTTTGGACAGATTTGCATTTTTCTCTGCTTGACCTTGTGTGAAAGTTATTCAGTGTATTCACATTATTTATCGTATCATGATGCACATATGAACATTATACTAGTATGAAATTTCATACATCATGTTCTTGTTTTTTTTTTTTTCTTTCTTGCTTTGGATGAATTTGCAACAGTGACTTTTTGTGCCTGACAATTTTAGAAGTTCCATTATGGAAAACTCATTTGATTTAATATCAAGAGCACGTTCATTTATTCCTAGCTTAGGTTGGTTTACAACTTTACAGGTGTTCAGAGAGATGGTTTGCATTGAGTATGTATGCATTGAGCAGTTGGAGCCTTTAAATTCATGTTATTTGCTTGCATTAAGCATGTATGCATCAGGTGAATCATTTGTTGATGCTGCAAGGATGAGAAGGTTGGTGAAGGAGAGAGGTGTGAGGGTTGTTGTTGGGTAGTTAATGGTAGTTATTTGAAAACATAAAAAGAAAGAATAAAGAAAACATAAAGAAAGAATAAAAAAAGAATATTTAAATGAAATGGTAAAACAATAGAAGTTTTGATGTTTGGTGGATTGTAAAGTGGTATGTTAAAATTGATAAAATAGGATTTTGAAATGGTAAATGCTATAAATATTTTAGCATTCTTGATAAGAATGCTCTAAGTATAGTTAGTGTCGGGTATTCACGGTCGGAACTTCTTCAGAAAAAAGTATTCTTGGTAGAATTGGTCGATTCCATTTACAAATCAAAAGAACCAATGTCACATCTTAAAGTGTTTACTTCCTTCGGCCCACGTAAGAGAATATCCAGCATTTGCGGCAACAGCTAGCTAGTCCTAGATTTGGAGAGTACCACCTATGTAAGTTTTGTTAATAATTTGAGAGGATTTACAATGTTATCTTGCCGCTGAAATTGTACTTGAATGTTTCAAAATTTCATTATTGATTATTGGCTATTGATTTGAAGCTTGTTTGTGTGTATACTGAATTTCGTACAGTTTTCTCCAACATATTGAAGGATACTCAGATTCATAATTTAGCTGACGCAAATGAACAGGAAGTTGTCCAGCAGATTCAGGTAACTCTTTCATCGACTAAAAACTGTTTTGCATTACTACAAAATTTTACTTTATTGATTTTCATTTTAGCTACTCTGAAAAATCATATTCAACTCAACTTAGGGAATCTATCATAATTGAAAACGGGAAGAAAAATTGGGAAAAAAGGGTAAGCTTATAGTATCTTTAGCATGTCACATTGTCACAGGCTTGCATTTATGGGGTTGCTTAAACATGGTCCGAAACTCCGAATTCTTGTTCTGATGCATGAGTAGATGTTATCTTATTTGACCTTGTTTTTATGCCACCTCATATTAACTGTAAAGTCAGATATAATTATTATCTCTATCTTGCAGGAATTTTATGTGGACTTTGTAGCAATTGATCCATAACATTTCACTTTGAATATGCTGTCAAATCACATTTATATGCTCCCAGCAGCTGTAATTCCTTCAAATTCAAAGCACTTCTGTGACCGAGTTGTTGATGGTATTGCATCCATTTTTTTGGCCTTAAAAAGAAGACCTATTATTAGATATCAAAGGAATTCCGATATTGCTAAGAGGATTGCACAGGAAACAGCTGTAAGTGAAGCACTGGAAGCTATAGTGTAAATATTACTTGTTCATTACTAAGTTTCATATGAATTTTGTGCATTCTGTTCTCAAAATTTAATACACACACATGTAGATGTTACTTGTTCATGATATATGTATCACTGAGTTTCTTATTAATTTTAAAGCATTTTGTATTTAGAATTTTTTTTTAATGTGTAATTTATTTATTTATTTTTTATAATTTGATAGTTACAATAGGGGCTGGGGGTTTTGAATCCTAGGTTGTTTTATAGACACACGAGGAGATCTGTTTTCAGAATTTCATACACACACATGTATATATTTTCCCCTAGAAACTGATTGATGATATGTGTATTCATGATATTTCATATCATTGTTAATTTTTCTGGATGCAGTTTCTCCTTCGAATTTTACTACTTTAGGTTCATAGAAATCTGACTTTTATACTTTTTTGGGATGTATCAGAAGCTGATGTACCAGCAGGAAAGTGGGCTTTTTGATTTTAGATGAATGGAAGTTTCCCCATTGTTGCTGGTAATTGATAGGAGGGATGATCCTGAGATCCCTTTGCTAAACCAGTGGACCTATCAGGTATTTGGGGTTGTCAGTACAGATTTTTCCATTTATATGAGAAATGCCCCTTTGTTTTGACGTAACATGGATGGTTTTATTATTATTTGAACTCATTTATTACATCATGTTCCATAGGCAATGCTTCATGAATTGATAGGTATTCAAGACAACAAGGTGGATTGGAAAAACATTGGCAAACTTCCAAAGGATCAACAGGTTGCATTGCATTTCCTGTTATAGTGCGCATATGTATTTTTATGTTTTGCGTTGCTAAGAAAATGATCTTTGTTCAATTCACACTCACAGGAGGTTGTGTTGTCATCAGAACAAGATGCATTTTTCTAAGATAACATGTATGAGAATTTTGGAGATATTGGGATGAATATCAAGCGATTGGTAGATGAATTTCAGCAGATTTCAAAGAGTAACCAGAGCATCCAGAATATAGGTTTGTATGAGGCTAGATAAATTTAGATTTACGAGATATTGTGTTACTAAATTAGCATGGTGGGTTGAGGTATAACATTCCATCATTCCAACATTTTGAATTTCTGCAGAAGACATGGCCAAATTTGTTGACAAGTACCCTGAGTACAGAAAAATGCATGGAAATGTTTCAAAGCATGTGACATTGGTCACAGAAATGAGCAAGATAGTTGAAGAGAGAAAACTCATGTTAGTTTCAGAAACAGAGTAGGCATTGGCTTGTAATGGTGGTCAAGTGGCAGCATTTGAGGTAATGTAATCAATTGTATGGTGTATTGTTTTGTCTCTAAATATTGTTTATGTTACTTCATATATATCCATGAGCCTACTTAGTTATCCGTTTTTCTGATAATTTATAATAGAAATTATTATAAGATACATAACTATGGTTTTTGATATAATTTTTAGACAGCTATATGATCATGAATCAAGCGCAAGGAGTAGATTATCTTAGTACAGGAGGCTGAAGAAAAGGATGTTGTCTTGGATGATTTTGTTGTATGCACACATGCATGTTGATACGCTCATCAGTATGAGACAGTTTAAGATGGATTATGTTATTTACCCAATGCTCAAATATGGTGGGGAAATGAATTTACAAATTGTAATTTGTTAAAATGTATATATAAAAAATGATACCGGTAAAAAAAATTTGTTAAAATATATATAAAAAAATGATGGCCTGGTGAAAGTAGTCTTACGCATTGGAACTAATAATAAACTTGAGTGGCTCCACCGACAGCAACTGCATTACTAGCTCTGTTTCTTGCTATGTAAAGCATTTTCCTGACGAAAATGTTTTTTACACAATATTTTCAAGGAAAATAAATTGTTTTTTTTTTTTTCTTTTTATTACTATTTTTTTGTGATCCTAAAATTTTTTTCTACTATTTGGTTGCACAAAATCTAATGTTGCACAAAATCTCTATGCTAAAACCAACAAAAAGTTAGTAGGCGGTGGTGGGAGGAGCTTCTGTATTTTTTTTTTTTTGGGGGGGGGGGGGGGGGGTGTGTGGGGGGAGGGGGTGGCAGTGGTGCAGTGAGGAGAAGTGTGACAGGGAAGGTAGGAAGGTGGTGTGGTTTTTGGTTTTTGGTTTTTTTCCTAGCGTTAAGGGTATTTTTCTAATTATGTAAAAAATAAAAAAATTAACTACGTAATTGTTAGTTGTCAGTCAGAGTTGTTGGCCTTGGGTTTTAATTTATTTATAGGTAAGTCTGACTTAGTTTATGGACTTTTATGTGTGGTCTTTGGTCCAATTCATTCAGGAGTTTGTTTGTTAGTCAAAGTAGGAGTTTGTTTGTTAGCAACTGCATTACTAGCTCCGTTCTTACTATGTAAAGCATTTTCCTGACGAAAATGTTTTTTGCACAATATTTTCAAGGAAAATAAATTGTTTTATTTATTTGTTATTATTATTATTTTTTTTTTTTGAGATCCTAAATTTTTTTTTCTACTATTTGGTTGCACAAAATCTAAGGTTGCACAAATTCTCTATGTTAAAACCAACAAATAGTTGGTAGGTGGTGGTGGGAGGAGCTTCTGTATATATATATATATATATTTTTTTTTTTTTTTTTGGGGGGGGGGGGTGTTTGGGAGGGGGTGGTAGTGGTGCAGTGAGGAGAAGTGGGACAGGGAAGGTAGGAAGGTGGTGTGGTATTTGGTTTTTTTTTTTTCTAGCTTTAAGGGTATTTTTCTAATTATGTAAAAAAAAAAAAACTACGTAATTGTTAGTTGTCAGTTAGAGTTGTTGGCCTTGAGTTTTAATTTATTTATAGGTAAGTCTTACTTAGTTTATGGACTTTTATGTGTGGTCTTTGGTCCAATTCATTCAAGAGTTTGTTTGTTAGTCAAAGTAGGAGTTCTAGTTCTATTGGGCAAAGCTTAAGATATAGAGTCTATAGAACTATCATTGCACTTAAAGAAAGATGGAGTTGCTTAATAGAAAAATCGAGTGTTTTGAGTATTGAGGGCACTTTGGCCTCAATGTTCTATTCTCACCTTCAATTCCCTATTTTTTTCTCTTTAACTTTTTTTTTTTTTTTGATAAGTACCTAGTTTATTGAAAATGAGAAATACCTTCTGTTCACTTTCAATTTCCTCTTTCTTCTCACAAAAAGAATGACATCCTCTTAGGAACTCTGACACTCCAAATAGTCTTCGAAGGAAATGAATGAGCAGTAATGCCACAAATAACCTGGTAGCGGGATCGCACATCAAAAGTACCACTCCCATTCAAGCTTCTGCCAACATTTATAGGAAAGGAATGAGCAGTAATGCCACAGATAACCGGGTAGTAGGACTGCTCATCAATAGTACCACTCCCATTCAAGTGCCATCAAAAGTATCGTGCATCTGTTACCATCCGCATTACTGTTCATGTTACTATTCAGGTGCACTGTTCACAACTGTAGGTAGATTTGATCTTAGTATCTTCTCATCTCTTTTGCAAACCTAAATCAAATCTTTTCTCATCCTTTCCCCAGTTATTAATTGACCCTAAATCCAAAATCCTCCTAACCCTAATCCTACCACAAGCGCATGTAGACAAATTCCCCAATATGTCCTATGTCACAGTGGTGTCGGCTTGAAGGAGGGAGAGAGAGATTGTGAGGGTCATGCCTTTGGAGAGAAGAGAAAGGTGGAGGGGATGTGGGTATGGCATAAATTATTACCCACCTTTTTGCTGTAATTTCCACTCATCCATTGACTAGCAATTTTCAGTTGCACTAAACATATTTTATATTGAAACAAATGGAGCCTAAACTTTTGGGGAGTTGAATGGATGATTGATCAATCAAATAATTCTTATATGCAAGAATATAAATTGACAACCTGTTAGGAAGTCAAACAGTTGGGGTCATAGCATAATTTGAGAACTAATTTTAAACAGATAGTTCATGGGATATGCTCTTTGCATTATGTTAGTGCCATCTGATAAAGACTATTAATGTAAATGCTTGAATTATGCAGTGAATGATCAAATGTTATCTAAGCTTTTCAACAAGTTTCATTTGATATATCACAGCATGCAATTGAAAACCCCTTATTTCTGGTGGTGATGAACATTGAGTGCTGGACTTATTATTAACATAAAGCACAGTCATGATATTAGTGAACTGAGCTTCAACCTTTTCAAGTGTTGGTTTAGCTTAATGAGTATGAGACGAAATGAATTGGATTGTCCAGTTGGTGTTTAGCTTTTTATTACGTGAGTTGGAAGATATATCTTCATGAATGATTTGTCAATTGAGATTCGGTCTTTTTATTGTGAGTTGAGGGAATCGTCCTTTGTTATCTTTCCTTGGAAAGCAATTTGGGGGGTTAAAGCTCCCTGAAGAGTTTCCTTTTTTGCTTGGACAGTGGCATGGGGAAAGATTATGACAGCTGATAATTTGAGGAGAGGCTTTTATGTAGTGGATTGGTGTTGCATGTGCAGATGTGATGGGGAATCAGTGGACCATCTTTTGCTTCATTGTGGGGAGGCTCACTAATTATGGAATATTATTTTAAAATATTTTGGGGTTGCATGGGTGATTCCCAAGAAAGCGAAGGATCTTTTGCTTGGGTGGAGGAACAGGTGTACCTTTGAGGATATGGAATGCTTGAGATTCTTTTATGGGACTTTGTTTGATTGGTCACAGGTTTGGGGACTCACATCTAGTGAGTCCCTCCCAATGTTTATAGATTCCCTTTCTTCTTGTACATAGCTTTATGTCTCTTTTTTATTTTTATGGCTACTTCATGATTTTTTCCACGTCGTAGTCTTTTTTATCAATATCTTATCTTACCTATCAAAAAAAAAAATTTTAGGAGGAGAGGAAAATTGGCTAGTGACCACGCTTCATGAAGCAGAGGTCACTAGTTCAAATCTCCTCTTAGCTGACAGTATTGCCAAGTGCTTAACTTTGCAGGGGTTCAGAAGCACTATTGACACGATAGGACAAAAAACAGTTAGGGTGTCACAGATGTGGGGTTGAAAGTCCAATTGGCAGGATCTGGGGTATGAGGAGAAGTATGACTGGCAATTTCTCCTCACTAGATAGGGTAGGGTAATTGTTGTGATTGTATTTTTTTTTGGATAGTGTAGGGAACCATTCTAAGGAATATCTCTTTGGACTCTCCTCTCGCCCTTAAAACCTACAAGCAACATCTCCTGCCTGTCAAAACCAGTTGCCGGGTAATCTAGGGGCTTTCACCCCCTAATGGACTACTATAGAATTTGTCCCCCCTATTCTCTTATTTTTTTATTTTTATTTTAGGCTTGGTAATATTTGGAACTGTGACCTACCTATCAAAAAATATATATTTGGAACTATGATCAACCCTAACACAATCTAAAGGCTTTATCACTTGACCAAAGCTGAAGTAGGATGATTCATTAGTGATAGGTGCAATATTGAGGTTTCTGATACCAATCAAAGCATTGGCATTAATTTTTACTTACTAGTAATATATGACATTAAGTGTGGTTAGGCTGCAAAGAAGATTTTTGTGTAATGGATTTTAATTAATTTCAGCTAGATCAGACTCATACATTATTTATTAGTAATTTACGCATTTATAGGAAGGTTCAATTGGATTGGAGTTTGGACTTGTTAAGTGGGGCAGGATTGGGCAAAATTTTTAAGTAATCCTGAACATGTTGGGGGCAAAGGTATCCTTATAGATCCAAATGGGTGTTCTTGGGCCAAATGGATAGCAAGCAAAAAGGTTTTATCCTGTATGTGTTTGAAAAGTTTTTAGTTATGATGGTCAGGATTGTTGTCAAAAGAAGATGAGAATTGATTATTTGTGGTGCATGAAGTTGGGGTGAGCAATGCATTTTTTGTTCTAATCATTAAAACAATTTGATTGTCAGTATTAACATCCAAAATTTACAAATCACATGCAAGAATGAGATACATCCCTTGCTTTGGCATTTCTTTATCCTCTCAGTGGACTCTCATAAAAGAATCTTTGCACACAAATTAAAAGAAATTTCCTTTAGTTTCCCTTTTAGTTTAGACCAAAGGATAATCCAAGGAACTAAGGTTTGGTAAGCTGCACCTCTGGTTCGTTTTGCGAAAATTAAGCGGAAGATTTTAAATAGTAAGTGCTGGGCATTCTGTGTTTCCAAAAAATACAAAGAACGTTACCAAACGGACCCTCAATTTCAAGTGTTTTTGGGTGTTATTGTGTCTATGTTTCCATGTCAATTGGGAGAAAAGTCACATCCTAGTTATAAGCTCTCCCCAAGTTTTTGATCTGCCCAATGTTTGAATTTAGGGTTTAAACTTCTTTCCTTGATGAAACCAACAAAGCCTAGGTTTGGTCTCATTATTATAAATAATAAAGCCTTAGTCCTTTGGGGTTGGCTATGGATTTGTTTTTTATTTTAGGGAGGGGGTTTGGGGATAAATAGGTTCTCTAGAGGTGTTATGTAAGTTATTTGAAGTTTCATAGGCGATTAGCAGTTAATGACATCATCCAATAGGATTAACTCAAAATTTATGCCTTCTCATAAAAATGAAAGGCCTATGCAATAAATATTGCTTATGTTAATAATGCTATTTGGTCTCTTGAATTATTGTTTGATTAGCACATCATGTTCATTCCCTTCAAGTTATTGTCTGAAACAAAGTGTTCATCTACTGATATTGAGTGGTGCTACATAACACTGTTTAGAGACTTTTTCAACCCCCCGGCCCAGCATGTACACTTACATGGGCACACCACGAAACACTGGGGAGGGAGAGATGTGATAGTTGGTGCTTTTTTGGTGTCAATAGACTTCCCTACTGATATGATTTGAGATTCCTGTATTTGGCAGCTTGAAATTAGAGCCAGAAATATCTAGTATACTGTTCAAATGTTGAGCAATGACATTCTTCCCTTTTCAAACTTCAATGCAGGCAGTGACAAATCTTTTAAACAATGAAAGTGTATCTGATATTGACCGTTTACGCTTAGTGATGCTTTATGATTTGCGCTACTAGAAGGAAAGCCCTGTTCAATTGATGCAACTTTTCAACAAACTGGCTTCTTGGTCTGCCAAGTACAAACGAGGGGTAAAATAAGCAAACCAGCATTTCTGTTATGCATGCTTTGATGCTTTTGTAGAGCAGCAAATATGTTGAAATTGTTGTGTTCCTTGCTAGTTGCTAGATGATTCACTGAATTTGAAAAATTGGCCATCATGGTATGACAGCTTGTCCAGTTCGTCTTGAAGCAAGCAGGGGTTGATAAGCGAACTGGGGATCTTTTTGGAAATCGAGATCTTTTGAATATTGCTTGTAACATGGCTCGTGGACTGAAGGTTAGTTAGAAACACTTCACTTTCTGCTTGCGGATGTGGTTAGATGCTTATCCATCATTTTCCCACATGCTGTAGGGGGTTGAGAATGTTTACACCCAGCTCCAGCCCCTTTTGTTCCAAACCATGGAAACCATTTCCAAGGGACGGTTGAGAGATGTGGACTACCCATATGTTGGCAATCACTTTCAGCAGGGCAGGTTCGTTTCTAAAATAACTGTTTCTTCCCAGGAATGTTGCAGTTTATCTCTTGCAAATTTTGGAATGTAGCGTGGTTTCTTTCCACTGTTTTAAAAACCTGAGCAGACCAGCTGATTCAACTGGTTCAATTAAGAACCCTATACCAATCCAAATATAGCCTAAAACGGTAAAACAAGATTTTCCGAAAAAACCGGTCTTAACTGAATAACCAGTGGTCAGACTGCAAAAATTGGTAACTGGAACTTGTTGTGCATGTGTGTGTGGTACATGTTTTTGCATGTGTGTAGGTTTGTATGTACATGTATGTGTGCATATTATCAGGAAATAGTGCCAAGATAATTCTAGTTATGGTACTAATTTTACTCTTTAATAATGAGAAGAGTTTATGAGGAAAAACCCACTTCATACAAATTTCTGTGTCTAAATAACATATTATCTCTCATCAGATATATGATGCTAATGTCTAACTTTCAGCACTTGTTAAAGAACGTATTCTGGTCCGTAACTCCCCCCCCCCCCCCCAACTCCCAAAAATAAAAGAAAAAAAAGAAATCAAGGTATGCTGGTCTGCTTTTGGCTCACTTGAAGCAAACCACATTATATCAACATAGTTTATGGCGGGTCACACACTAAAGGTATCAATTAGGGATTTCTTATCTTTGGGAGCTTGGGCTTGTGCGTATTTTGGGCATTGATGCTTCACCATGACACTATGCTATATATAGTCATAGGGATTGACATGAGTTAACTGAGGTGGCTGTGTCCCCTTAATTTGTTGAAGACAGTTTTTAAGCCATCTAGCCTACCCCCAGAACTTAGATTATTGTTCATTTAATGGAAACTATTACTGTTTCTGCGTAGCTTCTCTATTACCATGCATCCAAATTAGATATATAATCTTGATAAGTAGTAAATTGTATTAAGAGGGGGGAAAAAAAAGAAGAAGAAGAGAAATCCTAGTGCATGAGAGATATGCAAGGAAAACACTTAAAAAAAAATTATATAATAGTTTTTTTTTTTCATTAAGGAAGTGCAAAAAGGGGCACAATCCTATTACATATGATGACTAAAAGAAGACCCAAAAGAAATAAAATTAACATGTACAAAAGAAAAACTAAAACCAATGAGGTCCGGCTTAAAGGGAATCTCCTCCCCTTGTAAGAAAATACTAAAAAGAGGGGGGAAAAGGACTAAGATATGAGATTAAAAATGTCTATAAATTCCAGAAACAAAAGTAATGGTAAGCTAGAAGTAGATGTTAACGTCAAAATCAGATATATGCCCCTGATCACCTATCCTCTCAAGTTTTTCTACCATTTTACTTGTCTCCTATCTTTCCCCTTCATTTTGCTGTTACATCCTATAGTAAAGGCTTTTCAAGCATGGACTGACTATTGTAGGATTGAACGTTAATTTATGTTTGAGATAGCTGTAGCCTTTGAAGTGAAAGTTATATCCTTCAAATAAAGATTTTTAAAAGGCTTTGGATAATATAGCTTGAATGACAAACACTTCATCTTTGAGCAGGCCACAGGAAGTAGTCATATTCATTGTTGGAGGGACGACATATGAAGAGTCACGTTCTGTTGCTTTACAAAATGCCAGCAATTCTGGAATTCGTTTTATACTTGGTGGTTCTGTGGTTTTGAATTCTAAGAGGTATGTATGCTTTTGAGTCATCATTGTTATTTTAGAAGCACGGTATTGCTGTGCTAGCGGTGGTTCATGCTTGGCACACACTAGCTTTAAATGCTAACTTCTAAGGCCTTCATCTTTCTTGCATCAGCTGCAAATTTGAGAATGTAGTTGTGGGTTGGATTGCATCATGTTAATTTGACACTTGGTGAAACTATGTTGGGCTTGTGGATTTTGGTTTGGCATTATTTATCCCATGTAGGTTGCAAGCATGCAATGATTTGTGGCTACTTAAAATCTACAATCAAAATTCTTTTGAAGTTCCATTTTTGACCCAATCTTGACCCAAGCCTAGAGAACGGAAGGTTGTTATAAGCCAGACTTCTATAACTTCAGTCACACTTTACTAAACTTAAATCTCAACTAATACAAATATCCATAAATTGTATTTATTTTATACTTTCGTCATATTTATAGGATACGTTTAGTTATATAGTGATAATTTGAGGCTAGTTTAGTTATTTGATGGAATTTAGTTACAGTGGAAAGTATCCTTGCTTTACACGATTTCCTCTGATCCAAATAATCATTTTGGCAAAAAAAAAAAGCAGGTTTCTGAAAGACTTGGAAGAAGCTCAAAGGATAGCTCGTTCTAGCACAGCAGTGATTTGAAGGCCCATCATATGGGTCTTGAGAGCCAATAGATAATTTTTATGGCTTTATACGGAGCTTTTGACTTGGTGACTGGCAGTGGTAAGATCGTTTATGAATATTAGGAATAGGAACTTGATGATCGTCAGAATCAACCCACCTTTCTTGCATAAGACATCCAATATTCACCAATTTGCAAAGGAATAAAAAGTAAATAGGTTTTTTGGAGACTAAACCGATTACATATTGGAATATGAGATATTACTTATTCGCGAGAAACAATTTGCAGATAGCCTTATTGCGTGTTTAACAACACTACCTTGCCAAGTGAACGAAAATGTAAAATCACACAATTTTTTTTCTTTCTTTTTTGGATTGTATAGATGCTTGATTTATCCTAGGTAGTTTTGTACTTGGACCATATTGTGAAAAGTTACAGCTGAGCATATGGTTGAGCCAGGGCCAGGGGTTTTGTTTGTACTTTAGCAATCAATGTTCTGGTGACTCGGGAAGTTTGAGTATTTGTGTGAGCATAACTGGTATTGAAACTTTTGCTATTACATATATCTTGATCATGTTTTCTGGTGAATTTTATTATCAGGGAGAGTCTTTTGCTTTTATTAATTGGTGTTGTGTCCAATTATGCGCCTGTGGACCTTGGTCCTCTCAATTCAGCCGAGTCCTCTTCCAAATTACACTATCTTTGCTTGCTTTGCCTGAACACAAACACAGACAAGCTTTCATATAACCAAGCTCTTAGTATATTGGCGTCAAAATGTACTTGCTGATGCTTTATACTTGCTAATGAAGGATGGGTGTGATCAGTTTAAAATTTTAAATAGTGAGCTACAAGTTCTTAAACCCTTGAACTCTGTTGTGGGAATATCTAACTCTCAGCATGCTCTCTCTTTCTCTCTCTATCTCGTGAAATGAAAGCATACACAACGGGAAAAAAAACCTTGATCAGGTCATTTCATTTTGTTTTTTAATGTATACAAATCATATCATGGATGGATTTAAACCACCCAAAAAATTATAAAATTTAAGGACAGTTTTAAATTTTTACTTAAATTAGAGAAGTAAAGTAATTTATATCTTTTTCTTATCTGTTGGTAAAAAGTGTTACATATGTAACGACACTCCTTAATAAATACCATCAATAGATTCTAGGGACGGACTTAGGATTTTAAGCTAGGGGGGGTCGGAGATAAGTAAAAAAAAATTTTAAATATGCTTCCATATAGTATTAATAAATTATCAACTAAGATAAATATCCAAAATTCATTGTTTCTTAATATATTAAGATACAATCTTCTACCAACAAAAACAAAAAACACGAAACATTATTGTTTCTTAATACAATCATCTATAAAAAGGGAACTCGACGTTTTTTCAAATCTTCAAAATTATCTGTGATTGAATCCAAATTAAATGTCGAAACTATATTCTTTTTAATGTATAACATCAAAGAGTCTGTCAAAAAATTATTTTTCATTTTGCTTTGAAGGTTAGTTTTGACAACTTTTATAGTTGAAAATACTCATTCTGTAGTAGTAGTAGAAACTGAAAGAGTAAGCACAAGTCTTCCCATTCTATAAACAAGTTTGTAATGTTCTGAATTTCCAATTCTTACTAACCATTGACATAATTCAGATAAACTTTTCAATTTTTTTAACTTTGAATCTTGGACTATATTATGCTAAAGCTTTTTCTCCAACACTTGTTTGTCATAATCTATGAAATCTTTTGGATAGAAATTTTTTACCAACAAATAAAGATCACTACTTCTGAAAGATTTTAATGCCTCTCAAGATTGTAAAGCTGAGCTATGCCTAAGTAACTCCATTGCATCTTCATTAAACTGATGATTTAGTTCTTATAGTTGAGAATATATTGCAGCATAAAAAATATTTACTCGATAATGGTGCTCAATTGTAACGTTATATTGCTGATTACGAGCTCGACCTTGCCTTGCAACATAACAAGCATTCATATTTAGGACATCAATGCAATGCTTCTCACAAAATGATATCACAGTGGTGAGTAAGCTATTCCATCCATAATCTCTAAATTTTTGGATAAGTGCTTTAGTTGATGAAACTAAATGCATGACATTTAAAATGTCTAGAGATTGGCTTTGCAAAGCTTGACAAAGTTTATCAGTGATCTCCATAGTTTCCTTCTCAAGATGCAAGATAAAGACAAATTCAAATGAAGTTAAACCATCATAAGTTGACTTTGTTTCCGCCTGATGTTCTCCATCAATTGCATCATCAATTATATTTAGTAAAACTTCAACAGTTGAAGTAAATATCCTTAATACGCAGAAACTAATTTAAAATGTGAACTCCAACGTATTTCTACAGGTCGTTGTAAAGTGCCAATTTATTAAGTCCACTTCCAGTCTCAAATTCTTTAAGATCAATCAAACATGCTATTTCATTAGCATTGGCAACTTTCAATTGCATATTATGCTTGCATGAAGCATTAACAATTTTGATCAGAAAAAGCAATTTAAGAAAAAACCTGGAGACAACTTGTTTTGATGCTTTTACTAATGTCAATTGTAAGCGATGTGCAAAACAATGGATGTAATAAGCATATGGGCAATCACTCAAAATCAAAACTTGTAATCCATTCCACATACCTTGCATATTGCTTGCTTCATCATATCACTGCCCTCGAATATTTTGTAGATCTAAGCAATGTTGAAATAACAAAGAATATATCCCCTTCTTTATAGTCAAAGCCGTAATGTCAACAACATGAATACGCCTAAAAAAAGTTTTTTCACAAAGCCTTCTGTATCAACATATCTAAAAACCACAGCCATTTTCTCTTTCATGGACTCATCATGAGCTTCATCAACCATTATGCAAAACTTTGCGTTACCAATTTCTTCCTGAATGGCCTTCTTCATTTTGATTGAGAAAACATGTAGAATTTCCTTTTGAATCCTAGGTGATGTGTAGATTGTATTTTTGGGAGTTTTTTCTATTATTTCAGCTACCTTCTCATTCCAAAAAGTCACAGTATCCAACGATTCAAGAAAGCTCCCACAATTTAATGAACTAAAACATTCATCTCAACCTCTAAAAGCTATAGCTTGAAAGGCAAGATGTTGGACAAAAAAAAACCGAGGCCTTCAATTGCAACCGATTATTTGCAATTTGTTCAGTAGTGAAATGATCAACTACCCTTTGTAAATGCTGCCATTGGTTCATCAAATCTTTATACATTTGCTCGGCAATTCTATGAGCTGAGTTAGGATATTTTCCTATATAACCTTGAAAATAACAATTTTTGCCCCAAACTTTTTTCTAATTTCTAAATCTACCAATAGTGAATGTATTTTGTCCCACAACCTCATTTGGATTATAAAAGACAAAGTAGGGTAGACAATAAGCTGCATCTTTCGTAGGAGAATATTCAAGCTATGTTGAATTATATTCAAAACAAGAAGCTTGAAAGCTACAATTATGCTTTCCACTTTTTTTGTATGTCTTTAGAGAAGGTTGGTGCAGACCATTTTTAATGTAAGCCCATCGAATTTCATCACGTTGATTAACATGATATTCCCATATTTGTTTGCGTGTTCTGGGATCATAATCCAAAGAATCAAGATCAGCCTTTTGACATTGTGTTTAAGAGATATGGTTATTTTCCGAAATTGGGATATCAGCATTTTTTAGAATTGGGGAATGAATATTTCTTGAGATTGGAACATTGACATTTTCCATAATTGGGGAATGAATATTTTCTAGAATTGGAACATCCATAATTTTTAGAATTGGAATAGCAACATTAGTTGTTGGCAATCCCACGTTGACTTCGGAAGAATTTGAACCTTTTCTCTTGAAAAAATCAAGCATTATAGTTGATTTTTTCATGATCTACAAATAAAATAAGAATCATATAAGAATTACTGTTATTTTCTTAAATTTGTGCGACAATTTTCTATATTATATTATTTGTTTTTTTACTTTTTGTCTTGGGTCTGCCTTTATATATGTCTTTGTGTTGTCTTCATCTTTCTGACATTGACCCACTAACCAAATGAATCCCACTACCGACACTATAAATTTATTCCGCTTTCTGCACTGCTAACAAAAACTTTTTTTAACTTTACTCTTTTTTTTTTTTTTTTGGTCACTTGTTTGTTGTCTAACTCCACTTGTCCGTATTATGCTCAACTACCAATCAACAAGGAAAAAACTAATCTCTACAAACTCTACTCTCTTTCTCTCTCTCTCTCTCTAAATCTCTTATCTATATAATACAAGAGAGCGAGTCACAAACACAGAGTGATAAAGAGTCACAAAGCCAAAAAGCCAAAAAAAAAAAAAAAAAAAAAAACACCACAGGTAGCACAGATTCAATTCACAATCACCAACAAACACCACAAGTCCACAAGGCACAAGCACAATTTCTATGAATCTTAGATCACAAACATTTTATTACGTTTTGAAGGAAAAGATAGAGTAAATACTTGTGAACTGTGAAGGTTGGAGCAACAAAGCTGGGCTGGGCAGATCGAGCAACCGGTGGCGGCGGCAAGTGGGTCTTGCGTGGGTGGTGGCGACAACTGACAGGGAGACTCTCGCGTGATGGCATGGTGGCGTGGGTATTGGGTAGCAAGATTAAGATGGGTCTCGCAAGTGTTACGGCGACATAGTGACACAATGTGGGCGTGGGCAGCGGCGTCACGACGTGGGTCTCTCTGATTACTCTCTATCTCTTTGTCTCGCCTCTCACTTTCCTTTCTTTTCTTTTTCCCTTCGTTTTTTGCTTTCTCTATTTGGTTTTGGATTGCTGAGAGTTGAGTTTTTTTTTTTTTTTTTAGATTTACATGGGTCATGGGCTCTTGCCTTTTGGGTTGGCCGGATGGGCTAGGGATTCATGATTTTTGGGAGGGGGGCTCGAGCTAAAAACTAAGGGGGTCCAAGCCCCTCTTTTTTTTTTTTGAAAATTTTACCTGCTAATTTTCTTTTTTTGGGCCAGGGGGGGCCCAGGCCCCCTTAGGCCCCCACTTGGGTTCGTCCCTGATAGATTCAATACTATCAATAAAAGTAATGAAGTTTGAAATATTTGCCCATAAGTTGAAATATTTGTGAACAAGTATAGTATGAAAAATGTTTGATATACATTAGATATGTTTAATTATAGTTTGAAAGTTCACTTGGTGTATAAAACACTAGTCAATGTTTAGACCTCTAATTTCAAAAATACCGACACAAGCATATACTCAAACAATATATGTGGGGAATGATGAATATAAGTTATACCCAAATTGGAAAACTACTTTAATACATGATTAATCACAAACACAGTAGCAATTAATGGTTAAAGAGTAAGGGAATAGAGATGCAAACACAAAGATAACACCGGCATGTGTTATCGAAGAGGAAACCGAAGAACTTGGTGAAAAACCTCTCCGCCGCTCTTCATGTCGTAAAATGATCCACTAGCAAATAAAAAAGAGCAAACTAATTCTCACAATGTCAGCATCATATGGAACAAATTAATGTTATGTAGCAGGACAGAAGTGATGAATATAATTGTAGAAAAATCTTATTATGTTGGACATCTACAAATTTTAAACAAATTTCTACTTGTCAACCTATTGCTTATAGGTTTGCATTTTTTTTGGGTGAAATGGAGATAGGGTTGGAAAAATTTTAAGAAAAAGAGAAGATAGCTATTGAGAACATTTTTTAAATTTTTTGCATGGTATAATGAAACTATATATAATTACTTTGCATCATGCATAAAATCTAGACGTTCTAGATGTGCAAAATATTCAAAAAGTGTTAGAAAATGTGAGACAGATAGCTATTATATCACATAATAATAAGAAATTGTTAAAAAGACTTTAAAAACCTAATTGGAAAATCATCCTATTCAAACCTTCATTTTCCTTTCTTTCTAGTACTTTCAGCAAAGTTTCCTGTACTTTTAGATTTTGGTATGGCTAGAATCATTAGAGGTAACCAAATTGAAGCAAATACAAAGTTGTCTCACTGGAACATAGTAAATGTGCTAGAAAGCAGAGATATATTTATACTTTCCAATCAATTACTTGCTACCAATTTTATATCTAAGAACAGTACAAGCTACAGGCCTTTGTAAGAAAAAATATAAAGGATATTTTTTGTTGATCTTTTTCATCTTATGTTACTTCAATTGCTACAAGTTCTCAAGCCCTTAAATTCTATTGTAGGCATATCAAACTCTCAGCATGCTCTCTCTCTAGCATACACACAAGGAGGAAAAAAAAAAAAAAAACTCCTTGATAGGGTCACTTCATTTTTTTTTTTAATGTATTAAAATCAAATCATGTATGGATTTAAACCGCCCAAAAAATTATAGAATTGAAGAAATTTTTTAATTTTTTACTTAAATTAGAGAAGTAAAGTAATTTATACCTTTTCCTTATCCGTTGGTAAATAGTATTACATAGGTAACAACACACCTTAACAAATACTATCAATAAAAGTAATGAAGTTTGAAATATTTGTGTACAAGTATAATATGAAAAATGTATGATATGCGTTATATATGTTTAATTATGGAAAACGTTTATTTTTCAATGTATTTTTGTTTGACATGATATATTGGATATATATATATATATATATTTTAAAGGTATTTTAATAAAACACAACAAAGGATATATTATTATTTATTTATCATCATTGGTTTATCACTTTAATCTCACTGGTTGACTATTCAGTTAAACAATCACTTTTTAGATGAACCTAATAACAATTATTCTACCACCACAACTTTTGCAATAACAGATGAAGTAGACTACAAATTTTTTCTATTTTATTATTGAAATAGATAGATAACGGAGGAGGTGATATAAAACACAACAAATGATATATAATTATTCATTTATTATCATTGAGTTATCTCTTGAACCTGGTTGATTGTTGGCGGCTCTAAGAATTTTTTTAGAATGGTCATTAAAAAACTTAAATTAAAAAAAAAAAAACTTGAATATATTAACATTACAAAAAAAAAAAAAAAAACTCGCAATTACATAAAGTTTTAAAATTTCCTTCACAAGATTTCATATTTTGAAATCGTTGTATGATATAATAATTTTACTATCAACGTTATCAACTACATCTTCTTCAATATACACAATTAAGCAATCATTAAACTACTGATCTCTTTTTCAATTAGTAACATATTGCCTAAATAAGTAACAATATAAACAAAATGCATTACCTTTTTTAAAAATGTATCACATAAATCCAACAAATTCGACTGAAGACTAAAACAAACACTAACAGGCTAGTTATTTGAAAATTGTGCATTTTTTTTAATAAAAAAATAGCAATTTTAAAATATACCATTTGAAAACACAATTTAAAAAATCACAATGAAATGTTTGATTTGGGCTTTTAGGCTAATTTGTTTGTTTGGGCAAATTTTGAAAGTATTATGTCCATAACATTTTTACATTTACACACCAAAGCCTAAGTGGTAAAGTTTTTACTAGCTAATTCTAATTTGAACATGTCACTAATTTTTTTTTTGTCCACGATTAACAACTTTCTATTTAAGTTTTATTGCTAAAATATTGTAAACATAACATTGCTCGCAATTTTTTGGTTCAACATACAATAAACCAAAATTTTGGAGAAGTTGAATTAAATTTTTAATAGGCTCAGATTATTATTTAAGGTGTTCAAGTTTTTTTAGGGTGGTCAAGTTATTTTTTTATTTTTTTATTTCTCTCTAGAGGGGTTAACAACTCAAATTAATTTAAAAATCAATTTTATAAGGTATTTTTTTTTAAAAAATTCCGAGTTAGGATGGTCACATTTGGCGCCTCTCCCAACTGTAAGCAATAAACAACCACTGTTTAAAGAACCTAAAAGATACCATTTCGCACCTTGGTGGAATTGTTATTCCACAATTATAAATATTTGTAGGATGTGAGAGGTAAAAGTTAAAGTTCAAACTTTTAAGATAGAGCTTCATATATATACACTTAAATTAGATCAGTGTAAAATTCTTGTATAAAAATAAATAAACGGGTAAATTTCATAAACCACCTCTAAAATTTGTGATAATACTAACTAAATCCATAACATTTTAAAACATACTAATTTCATCACAATTTTGCCTCTGAACTTAAAAAAAAAACCTAAACGCCGTTACTCTTTTATTTCCTCTCCCCCTCTCTTCTCTGAGTTTCTCTATCTCAGAACCCTCTCTCTCCACAACACCAAGGCCATGAAGGACCTCCGATCCTGCATGGACGCCGACGTGTCCCTCGCTCTCAAGAAGACAACCTGATCAAAGTCAAGCTCGAGGCGCTGTGGACCCGTTTTGTCTTCGGACCGGACCAGGACCTCCGTGGTGAACGGGTTGAGGAAGAAGCTGAAGGATTCGATGGAGAGTTTCAATAGTCTCCGGCAACAGATCTCGTTGGAGCAGCGGGAGACCTTAGAACGCCGGTACTTCACCGTCACCGGCAAAAATCCCGACGACAAAACCGTTGACTTCTTATTTCCACAGGTCAGCTTTTGTTTCAGACACTTCGAATTTTCTGTTGAGATTTTTAGGAGATTTCATTGGGAATTTTGAAAGGGATTTATGTGTGTTGTTTGGCTTGGATTTTTGCTGTTTTTTTTTTTTTTTTTTTTTTTGGGTGGGTTTTGTTTGGATTTTTAGGAAATTTCATTGTGAACTTACAAAGGGATTTATATGTTGTTTGGCTGAGATTTTTGCTGGCTTTTGGGTGGGTTGTCTGTTTTTTTTTTTTTTTTTTTCTCTGGGTTTCTATTGGTTTTGAAAGAGTTTTTTATTGGTAGTGTTGTTGATGCCGGTGACCAAGTCATGGGCTTCACCGTGGCTAAGGTTCCGTTACAGTGAGAGTTCTGAGATGGAGAACTCAGAGAAGAGAGGGGGAGAGGAAATAAAAAAAAGTAACGGCGTTTATTTTATTTTTTTTAGAGTTCAAGGACAAAATTTTATTTTTAGGATGAAATTGGTAGGATTTTCATTAGTCAATGTACATCCGAGTTCTGGGGTCAAAAATTGCTACCTAGACTTCAATTAAAGTTGCCAAAGAAGACCAAAGTTTTGTCAAGTATCTTTTACAGAGTAAGACTATTGACACCTAAAAATGTATAATTTTATGCCACAATTTGCTACGAGGCAAATTGTGACTGGTGGATATATGATTGTGGGCCATGTGGAGGCACATTTTCACCGCTCACAACTTACCACGTGGCAAGTTGTAGCACAAAATCGTGCATTTTGTATGTTACCATAGCATGAATCATCTTTCACTAATGTGAACGGGTTTTCAAGGTAAATGTGATTGTGTGTGGGACCTTGACAAGTGAACGACAGCTTGCATATGTTGACTATCTCATTTAATTTAATTTTTAAAAGAAGAACAACTGACTTTTTTTATATGGCTGTCAAGCTCTCTATACAAGCCAGTCAGCCACAAGTCCTTTTTTTTTTTTGATGAACAGTCAGCTACAAGTCCTATTACCATACTCTTCATTAGAAAAAAATGATGAATCCTACTAAACGGAACATATTATTGCTTCTTCTCTCCCTTCTTCTTGTTTGCCCAATTTGCACTTCCCTTGACACCATAACACTAGACCAACCCCTCAAGGATGGTGATGGTCAACTTCTACTCTCAAACCAGAAAACCTTTGCACTTGGGTTTTTCAACCCCGGCAGTTCCAGTCACCGCTATGTTGGAATTTGGTATAACCAAATCATTGAAAAAACTGTTGTGTGGGTTGCAAACAGAGACACTCCTCTCAATGATACCTCCGGAGTCCTCTCCATCAACGGTAAGGGAAACCTTGTACTCCACACCCAAAACCAAACCACTCCTATTTGGTCCACCAATGTTTCTTTTTCTGTCTCATCCACAAATAATTCTATGGCTAAGCTCTTAGATATAGGAAATCTTGTTTTGGTTCAACAAGACAGCCAACATGTTTCATGGCAAAGTTTTGATTATCCCACCAATACTCTGCTTCCGTTTATGAAACTTGGGCTAGACAGGCGGACTGGGTTAAACCGGTTCCTAACATCTTGGAAGTCCAAAGATGACCCGGGAATTGGCAACTACTCATATCGAATGGTTCCAACTGGGTACCCTCAGGCATGCTTATACATGGGTCAGACTCTATTATGGCGTGCTGGATCTTGGACTGGCCTAAGATGGAGCGGTGTTCCTGAAATGACATCAAAATTATTCAATGTTAGCTTTGTGAACAATCAAGATGAAACCACCATTATGTATAGTATATTTTCAAATTTAGCTTACCCCAAAGCTTTTCCTAAAACGATGGTCGATGAATCAGGAATTGTGCAACGGTCCTTATGGCAGGAGACTAGATGGGTCGAATATTGGTCTAGCTCACTAGCGTTATGCGATAAGTATTTGAATTGCGGTCCAAATAGTTATTGTGACCCATACAATGAGGTCATTTTTGAGTGCAAGTGCTTTCCTGGATTTGAACCCAAGTCATCTCGTGATTGCGTGAGGGAAAAGCAAGGAGTGTCCATGTGCAACAACGGAGAAGGTTTCGTGAAGTTGGCACATATGAAGATGCCAGATACTTCAATAGCACATGCAGACATGAGTTTGAGTATGAAAGAGTGTGAGCAAAAGTGTTGGAGGAATTGTTCTTGTATGGCTTATGCAAGTGCAAATGAGAGTGAGGGAGGGATTGGTTGCTTGACATGGCAAGGGGACTTGGTGGACGCAAGAACATATTCTAATCTAGGACAAGATTTATATATACGTGTGGATGCAGTTGTATTAGGTACTCTTTTATCTTTTTTCTTTAAAATTTTAGAAAAACATTTTATGAAAATACATCCCATTTGGTGGCTAGGTCACTGGTCTGGTGAGCTAGGCAAACAATGTCGGTACTTTAGTGGTTGGAGCCATCGGACTGGTGACCTAGCCAAACGATGTCGGTACTTTAGTGGTTGGAGCCATCGCTCCGACTACGAGTGCCAACATTCTGGTGGTCAAGGCCATCACTCCAGCAACAAATGCTAGCAGTTTGGTCACTGAAGTAGCGTGTTAGAGGTTCAATAACCAAAGTGACCATTTTAGTGACCAAAGACACTACTCTAGCAGTAGTTGTCTAATCTTGGTTGTTTGCTTGAAAAAAATTATTTGCCATACTAAACACCTAAAAATCATATTTGTTTTACTTCAAAACAAATAGGTGAAGATTCATGTCTATTGTATTATTTTAATTCGAAGTTTATATAGAATACTAATCCAACATATAATTTTCCCTATGGTATTTACTTTAAAGTTGATTTAGGTCAAAATTTGGAAAAAATGGTTCTCCATTTAAAATAGATCCATTTCAAATTATATGGTACAAATCTAAATGAGTATTACGTTCCATATCGGAAAGAATTTATATATGGTTTTGTTAAATTATCTCAAAATATCAAAATTTTTACAATGTCTACCTTATCTATTTCATAATAGTTCAAACTCAAACAATGTGTGTAGAAGTAAAAATTATTTAAGAGTTGTATACACCTAATAACACAAGATTTCTACAATTATATTCATCACATGTAGTTGGTCCTCATTCTATGTAATACTTGTTTTATTTGTCTTTTTTTTATTGTTACAATAATGGGGAGGGAAGATTTGAATTATGATTCTACTTATACTAATAAGAAGCACTCTTGTTGTTTGACATTGTTGTTAGGTTTGCAACTTTTGTTTTTTGTTTCTTCTTTTAACATATTTTCTGCCTCAAAAAAGAGAATCACATATGGCACTTGACATTGTTGTGAGAACATGTTTTCTTTTTTTGTTTTGTTCTTTTGATACGTTGGACCTCAAAAAGAGAATCAAATTTTCTCCTTTCAAAAAAAAAAAAAAAAAAAATCACATGTTCTCCTTAAACCCATTGTTTCATCCCTACTCTCATTTTCCTGTAAAATTGCATCAATAATAACTATTTATGTTTAATCAACTTCTCAAATTTATGATGTCATTAGAATTTTTTTTTTTTTTTTTTTTTTACTCAGCTCAATATGCTAAGAAAAATGGTCTTACTCGGAGAAAGAGGATGCTGGCAATTTTGGGAGTTTCTGTTGCTATAATGTTTCTTCTTGTAGTCCTAGTTGTGTATTGTTTTGTAATGAAGAAGAAGAAAGGTAAGAAAATTTAGAGCAATTCTTTTAAAATTTATTTCTATATTTCTAAGGCTAGTGAACAAATGCTCCCAAGATTATTCCAACACTATGTTTCAGGATTTATAAAAGAATAGGGAGAATTCATAGATCATGAAAAATTGAATAAAATGGGATGGAACTTGATTTATTTTTCAAGTGTAGAAGTTGATAAAAGAAAAATGAAAAAGAACTTGATATATATTGTTATTATACTCATAATCATTTCTTTGGGTCCAAAGATGGTATACTAAAGCAGCCAAGGAAAATTTTCAAATGCTTCTTACACAAATGTCAAATTCATAAGAAAGAACACTAAAAAAAAAACATGGTCACAAATTCCATTTGACTTCTACAGAAAAAATACATGAGCACCATTGTACCCCATTTTACAAGTCTTTCTTTGGAGGGCAACCTGTCCTTCACTGCTAGCCAAAATATGAAGGACTTGTTGGGAAAAGCTGTTTTAGACCATACTAGTTTCTACCATTCATTGAGACATACATGTTTCTTATTTAATCTACTCTAAATTGCGATCTGTCCTTCGCTGCCAACCAAAGACAAAGTATTAATGAATGCTTAGAAGCAGCTGCTTTAGACCATACCACTTTTCGCCATTCAGCTGTATCCATCTTGTTTCATATTTCACTTCAGGTTGAAATCCATGTGACTTTTCCATATTTGGATGAAATCAGGTACATTGAGTTGTCTTTAGCTAATTTTAATCGATGAAAATAAGCTTATAGGGTAGTATCTTTTGATCTAATAGGTTTCCAAGGCTACTGTATTTCTTTCAGAAAACTGGATACTTTTGCAAACTCAGAAATTGCACTATTATACACACTATTATACACCACCTTGTGGACAAAGTTGGGGATCAAAACACCTTCAAGGTGTCAATTATCATGGCACATATATAAATTTTTCACCATTTAAACTAAAAGCTTGATGAATAGCCCATCCAATTCCTTGAAATTTTAAGATTTTCTCCAGTCCCATTAGCGGGCCTGAGGAACTTTCACCTCCCTTAAGGACTTACCTTTTAGAAAAGTGCATTTTAACCAAATGAGATTTCTTGTCAATGATAAATAGAAAATTTTAAGCTTCAATTTTTCCTCTTAGTTTCCTCTGTTTCATTCTTTTATTTTAGTGTGTTTCTTAGTTTTATTAAATTAGGCTGTTGTGTGAGAATTCCTAATTGCACAAAAATGGCTACTAGCATTATTAATTACTTGTTTTATGACAGAGACGAGGCATAGCACATATTCAGATAGTGCTGAATTTGTTTTCCCCTACTTCGAAGACTCTCCAAGTAGAAGGGACGTCGATGGAACTAGAAGAAATTCAAATTTGCCATTATTTGATCTAAGAACCATTATTGCAGCTACAGATAACTTCTCTATTGCTAACAAGCTTGGCCAAGGTGGTTTTGGCCCAGTTTATAAGGTAGTCTCATTGAATGAGTCCTAGAATTTGCATTTCTCATTTCAAGTGTGTTTATGCATCATAAATTCCATTGTAAATGTTTACAGGTACTCATTGAGTATGAATTTATTGTGTACAATTGGGCTTCCCCAAATAGTATACCAAGTTGAGTTTCTTTCAACAATTGTGCACTATGACAATGATGTTTGGACTTTAATTGCAGGGTTTGCTACAAAATGGAATGGTAATAGCAGTAAAAAGACTATCAAAATGCTCTGGACAAGGAATAGAACAATTCAAAACAGAAGTTGCACTAATTGCTAAACTCCAACATAGAAACCTTGTGAGAATTTTAGGTTGTTGCATTCACAAAGAAGAGAAGATGTTGATCTATGAGTACTTGCCAAATAAAAGCTTGGACTCTTTCATTTTTGGTATGTCTTCTTTTTCACACTAACCTCACTCATCATCCCTAGAAAATGATCTTCATATTACAAACATATCAGTTCCAAGTAGCAAGATTTTATACCTAAGTAAAAAAGTATGAATGCAATGCAATCTAATCCAAGTTCTCATTTCTTCATTTAGATGAAACAAAGAGGTCATGTTTAGATTGGGAAAAGCGATTTGAGATTATTTGCGGAATTGGTCGAGGGATCTTATATCTTCATCAAGACTCAAGATTAAGAATTATTCATAGAGATTTAAAGGCCAGCAATGTTTTACTTGACAATGCATTGAATCCAAAAATTTCAGATTTTGGCATGGCTAGAATTGTTGGAGGGGACCAAGTTGAAGCTAATACAAATTGCGTTGTTGGAACATAGTAAGTATGGTAGAAAACAAAGATATAATTTTTTAACCGATTACTGGACTATCATTTTTACATCTAAGGAGAGTCCAAATTACAGGCCTTTGTAAGAAAACAAAAAATCTAAGGATATCTTTATAATTCGTTTTCATATTGTGTTACTTCAAATTTTACATGTATGTTAGTGCCCAAAGGGCTATTTTCGATCATTTTACGTTGAAGTTCAATATTTTCCTTTTTATTGTGCTATGACAGCGGTTATATGTCACCTGAGTATGCAATGCAAGGACTATTTTCAATAAACTCTGACGTATATAGCTTTGGGGTATTGTTGCTAGAGATCATTACTGGCAAAAAGAACAGTACTTATCATCATGATGGTCCTTCCTCAAATTTGATTGGACATGTAAGTACACGTGCAAACTATGACTACAAAATTAAGCCTAGATTGTTGAGCTTAATATGATTAATATCTTGTCTCAGGTTTGGGACCTATGGAGAGAAGACAATTCTATGAAAATGGTCGACCCATTACTAGATGAGGCATATTCTGCTAATGATGTTTCAAGATGCATTCAAATTGGGCTTTTGTGTGTGCAAGAACATGCAATAGACCGTCCAACCATGTCAACTGTTGTTTTTATGTTGGGTAATGACACGCATCTTCCTTCTCCAAAACAACCTGCATTTATTTTGAAGGGTCCCTACACTAGTATAGACAAATCAACTAGTTCAGCATCTAATTCAGTAAATGAAATAACACTTTCTACAATTGACGGTCGTTAAAACTCCAAACTATTTGTAGCAAGTGTACTAATATTCCATTACAACACTGAGTTACTCTAAGTCTACTCTACATTACAATTTTTTTTTGGTATGAACAATTGAACATAATGTATGCAGTGTAAAATTATTACAAAAAAGAAGATATATAATATTACACAAACTATTATTGTCCAAAACTTGTGATGAAATCATTACCATCTCTTTTAGCCTTTTCTTTCAAGTGGTTTCTGAATATACAAAAAGTTAACTGCGTATATATGTTCTATGGAGATAACTTCATTGGTTTTCGGAACGAGATGTCCAAAGTTACAAAAATCTTTTCTTTTGGTGAGAAATTTACTAAGTTTAACCATGAAGATTTAAAAGAGGAACACTAAATGCATAATAATGGAATTTAATTTGAATGTCAGGGTGTTTTATTCAAAATGGAACCATTGTATTTATGAATTGTGCCAAGCCTATTGATATGCTTGGGTATGGTTAATATTTTTAACTTAAAGAACACTTCAACTAAGACAATATTACAAAATAAGTAAGAACAATAGTTTATAACTTTGATGGCAGATCCTCTTGTACAGCAAGGAGAAGTGTGGAAAAACGGGTGACAAAAAGTTGTAATCATTTCCTCATTTTTGCTTAAATTTGGTCCAATTCTACTTTTGTGGTTACTTATATTTGTGAAGGTGTCTTATTGAGAGTGTGATTCTCTCCTTGAAGTTCAACTAGAAAAAGAAAAAGAAAAAAGAAAAAAGAAAAAAAAAAAGCCCAAACTAGTTTTCACAACATCAACATCATATGGACCAAATTAATGTTATATAGCAGGACATAAGTGATGAATATAATTGTAGAAAATCTTATTATGTTAGACGTATACAAATTTTAAACAATTTCAATTTGTCAACCGGTTGCTTATAGGTTTGGAACTTTATTTTATTTTATTGGTGAAATGGGGATAGGTTAGTAGAAATTTTAAGAAAAAGAGAAGATCCATTGAGAGAATTTTAATATTTTTTGGGATGGTTTAACGAAACTATATATAACTAATAAGTTGCCTATGTGATGCACATAAATTTGTGATATTTTATGTAAAACAATTTTGAATAATGTTGTACATAAATTATAAATAAAAAATAAACTAAATTAGAGTAAAGAAACACACACACACACACACACACACACATATATATATATATATATATATTTTTTTTTTTTGAGATATTAAAAATTGGTTTAGTAGTTTCGCTACAAATTTGTAGCATTCTTAAGGTAAGATTATTATTATTTTTTTAATCATGAAACTAAAAATAAATGCAAAAAAGTAACGGGACCATGAAAATTAACTAATTTGTGTTGTGTTCACATATTTCATACTACGAAATATAGGTATACTCAACTCTCTAACTATCTTCCAGTCATTGATAGTGCAATATTAAGACGTAGTGTGGGCAAGCGTATATGCATGTGTCTTATAGATAATATAAAATTAAACCATAGTAGAATATGACTTTACATTGCACGCCAAATATTCTCTATTAGGACATATGTGATTGGATGTTAAGAACATATGTCAACATGTTATGTATTGGCTAATCCTTAGACAAAAAGCACTTTACTTGTAATTGGGTAGATCTAAGATATGTTTAATACTTCAAGAAACAAGGTTTCAAGTTCAAGTGTTAAAACTATGCAAGTCTGTCTAAGAAACAAGTGAAGAAGAGTTGTTCATTAAAACTCGACAGCTAGCATCTATCGAAGTTTAAAAGAGCTGTTTAAGCCTGAGGCTCGACAGCTAGGGTATCTGTCGAGGTTTATGAAACTTAGTTTTTCTAGATTGATTTTCATCCGATTTGTGATTATGTGTTTGAGTTTTCTTTTCTTACAACCCTAAACATATATAAGGATTATTTTAAGGGCTGTATCAAGTTACACAGCCAAGAGTACAATTGCACAAGAGCATAATTCCTTAAGTGTGATCGGAAACCTAGTTTGCCATAATTCTTGAAGAAGCTGCTGTGTTTGTATACCGTAAGATTTTGTGATCAAGCAACTTTGTGATCTTTATGTGTTGAAGAACAGAAGAACTTTGCAACTAACATCCTTCTCAAGTTGGTAATTAAATCGCGTACTGGGATCCGTGCATCTATTGGTTAGTCACGTACTGGGAGCCGTGCATTAAAAAAGAGATATTGTCATTACAGAACAAGTCCGATTGGGTATTAGGGTAAAGGTTCAACTGTAGGTTGGTATAAGGTACTGAGATTCCTTTACTTGTAACCGCTTGTTTTGATAACAATGGATTCTTGGGAGTGGTGACCTTAAAATTATCCAGTGGAGTTTTTGCCGTGTAGGTTTTCCCCATTCGTAAATAAATCACTGTGTTATTTAATTTCTGCTGCATATTTAGTTATTTGGTGATTTGTTTGTGCTACCACGCTTGTCGCATATAATTGAACCTAATTAATTCATTTGGCTAATTAATTGGTTAATTTATCACAAGAGATCAATACATTTTTGACATATCATTCTCTCTCCTTATAGACCCAAAACAAAAACTAACTAATTAAATTATCTAAACCTAAATCGTATTTAAGCCCTTAATTTAAATAGAAAAAAAGATTACCCATAGGGGTTTTGGTGTCTTGATAGTGGTGGGAGGCCAGTATAATGGAGGTGGTGACTCCTTAGATTCCTCCTTCTCTCTCTTTCAAATGTTTTGTTGGTCTCGGGTCTTTTATTTTGGTAATATATAGTGAAATAGTGCCTTTTGTTTAACAATCCACAACATTTTTGTGTCTCTCTATCTCTCTCTAGAGTCTAATCTTGTTAGTTATTACTATTAGTCTTTACTTATTTATTTATTTTTTTAAAAATACTAAAATAGTGGGTATGCTTAAAGACATGAAGAATAGTGAAAATGTGGTGTAAGCTTAGGCAATTAATGAGATATTAATAAGATAACAGTAAAATAAGATAATGTGAAATTTTGGGTAACAATAAAAAATAACTTAATGAAAGAGCTAAAAAAAGGCTAAATCCAAAATTAAAGTGCCACTTGGTAGGACCTCATGCACTCTCGCATGAGGTCTCTGAGAGAGAGACATTTTGTAACAACTTTTATTCTACAATATTCCTCCAATTTTTTTTTTTTTACTTATTCCTTGAACTAAATAATTATAATGGTTATGTGTGTACAATTTATAATTGTTGTTTCACTGCATATTTAAAGCCTTCTCAAGGTAAGTTTTTTTTTTTTTTTAATCATGAAACCAAAAATAAATGCAAAAGAGTAACGGGACCATGAAAATTAAATAATTTGTGTTGTGTTCACATATTAAATACTAAGAAATAAAAGTATGTCCAACTCTCTCACCATCATCTATCCATTGATAGTGCGACATTAAAACATGGTGTGGGCAAGTGTGTATGCACGTATCTTATAGATGATTTAAAACCATGGTAGAATATGGCTTTACATTGCATACCAAATATTCTCTCTATTTATATACCCAAAACAAAAATTATCCGATTCTCAAAAAAAAAAAAAAAAAAAAAAAAAAAAAAAAACAAAAATTATCCAACCAAATTACCCAAACCTAAATCATATTTAATCCCCTAATTTAAAAAGAAAAAATAAATACCCATAGGGGTTTCGGTGTCTTGATGGTGGTAGGAGGCCAATATGATGAAGGTAGCGACCCCTCAGATTTCTCTTTCTCTCTCTTTCAAATATTTTGTCAGCCTCAGGTCTTTTATAGTGAAACAATGCATTTTGTTTTTGTAGTGAAATAATTCGTTTTATTTAATAATCTACAACATTTTTGTGTCTCTTTATCTCCCTCCAAGGCCTTATCTGATTAGTTATTACTATTAGTCCATAATTATTATTATTTTGCTTTTTTTTTTTTTTTTTAAAATGGTGGATATGCTAAAAAAACATGAAAAAGAGAGAAATGTGTGATGTAAGCTTAGGCAATTAATGAGAGACTAATGAGATAATAGTAAAATAAGTTAATGTAAACTTTTGAGTAATAGTAAAAAAATCTTAATGAAAGAGGTAAAAAAATGCTAAATGCAAAATTAGAGCGTCACTTAGCAAGACTTCATGCACTCCTGCATGAGATCTCTGCTTATATATATATATATATATATATATATATGGATGATTATTCTTTTATAACTCCTAATCACTAATCAACATGAGTCTCAAAAAACTTTGTGATTGGACTTTATCATACGTACAAAATAAGCATAGATTTTTTTATCTTTATTTTTTTTTAATTTAAAAAATGTATTGCTATTGTGTTCATCCTTATAAGAATTTAAGCATAGATTAAATTTTCATTATTTTTGACAATTTTTCTTTAATTCCTTTGTAATATATATATATATATATATATATTGTGTTGGTTTAAATGAATTTTTTTTCAAGCTTTCAGAGGATGGAGTTTAGATAAGATGTTCAACTTTTATATGCCAAGCATTAATTGTAAGTCTTGTAAATGGTACAAATAGAGATAAGAAATTAAGAATATGGTCTATTTTGGTGGGCCTTAGCTTGATTTGTTTAGATATCAATTGTCTCTCTTGCCAAAAGTTTGACTTATTTTAGGCAGAAGTTTCCTTATTATTACTTGTATACAAAATTCCAGGATCATTAAATTGGAGTAGGTCCTTTACTAATCTAACTAATTGGAATAGGATGAAATTTCTTCCCATTTACACTAAACGTTGTGTACACTCCAAATTTTTTCTGCATCTCATAATTATGTGTTGTTGATAGGTGTCATCCAAGTCCAACATGATTAAGAGTTGTGATTGAGACTATGGCCCAGAAGCTTTACTATTCAATACTTTGCGAGAAAAATTAAACACTCATTTGATGTAATAGGAGACTATGGAATTTGACAATGTATACACTAGGGTTTGTTCTTGATGTTGTGAAATTGCTATAGGTACTACAAACTCTAGTTTGATTAGTTGGCAAGTCATGTTATTTAATCGTGAAAAGTATGCAATGGAAAACTTTTATATTCCTACAATAAATGTTTTGGAGAGATTGTTAGCCCCTTCATCCCATTGGGACCCCCCTATTTATACAAAGGAAAAATGGTGCAATATTCTTAAGTGTGACTTAGTTACATGGAATTTTTGTGTAATTGTGCCTAGATTTCTTTTAAAAATTTAATTATAATTTTAAAATCTAATTTGGTGATTTTTATATAATTTTTTTGGTTTGATTTTGATTCTAAAAAGACATATTAGCCAAAAGAAAAGAAGGTAGAGCTATTAAAGAAATTTGTACTTTCAGATTAGCAATTACAGATGGCTAATGCTGCATTGTCATTTATGGTTGTGGTATGAATAAGCGGTATGTTGTTTGAGTGATTGATTGAGGCATAGCAATTAAACATATTAAAAGGGATTAGCAACTTTTTCTTTCCCCTTTACCATTTGTGGTATGTATCTGCCTTTTTCACATATGCTCAAGTGAAGTACCCATTAGAATTTCCCTTAATTATGATAAACATATTAATTTTTTATAAAAGAAGTTTTATGTTTATTAAATAAGATATATATATATATATATATATACATATATGTATATGTCAAGGGTCATGTAGCTAAATTGGCACCTTCCTATACACAAAGTGTTTGGGGTCTAAGAGAGAAAATGTTCAAATTGCAGGAGTCAGAGAAAAGAGGTTCAAGTTGCGGGATTAGCAGTATATTCTAATTATTTCTAAAAAAAAAAGATATAGAGATATATATATATATATATATATATATATTGTTTTCCTTGAGCTAAAGCAGTTGTGATGGAAGTGTGGAGTGGATGTTTTTTTTTTAGTCCTTAAGTATTTTGGATTGTTTCAAATGAGTAATGGCTCCTCTTAGGCTTTTAAAATTTTTGGTTTATTGATTTTACTATCTATAACTTTGATTCTTCTTTACATAATAAAGTTTGGAATTTTCTGTAAGTACATTTTTTCTTCCAGAATATGAATAGAATTCTCCCTTCATGTTCATGCTCATGTTGAAGTTCATATTTGCATCTTTTGAAATACTCAATAAGTTGTTTACTCATTTTGTGAATTATCAATTGTAGTTAAGGAAAAAAGTATAAACACAATACTATTCAATTAAACTAACATGAAAAATTAAATCTATTAGATTAAAAAAGGACATGAAAATAAAAATTGCACAAAAATTTTCTTAAATAGAATTAAAATAATTTTTACTAAATATTGTTTATCAAGCAATCATGTACTAACTAACAACATTCCAAACATTACGTGCATAACGGGGTGATGAAATAGTTGTTCAATTTATTTAAGAAATGTGATCTAGCTAATAGAAATTAAAAAAAAAAATACAATAACTTTCATGCATAATCATGAATTATACCTTTACATATATCTTATGCATTTTATGAGTTTTATTTTATATAAATGTATTTCATAAAATTAACAAAATTTATCATAAAACCCTTCATTGTATTTTTTAAAATCACTACATAAAAATGAAAGAAGTTTTTTTCCCAAAAAAATTTTCTCTAGTCATAATATTTATCAAAAAAGATCATACCCAAAAAAAAATCATGCAACGCACAGGCCAATAATCAGTCTATATATATAAATAAAGCCAAAATTGAGAAAATATCTAATTAGATTTTAACTTGGATTCCAATTGTTGTCTAATTTTGGGCCACGTGTCCAATTTAAGGTTTTTTATTTTTATTTTTTTTATGAGATAGGTTTTGTGATGAGATAGTGGCTCCTAAAAAAGGGCCATATATGGGATTGTGATTTCATGAACAACATGTAATTTTAAATAGAGTGATGGTAGGTAGCTATACATACATATAGTAAAAACTAAGAGAAAATTTAATTTAATTCTAAATTGGGGTTTAATTTTGCACCACGTGTCTCATTCAATTTTTAAATTTGTGTGTCAATTGAATTATTAGGTGCAAAAATCAATTAGATTCTAAATTGAATTTTAATTGGAGTTCAATTTTGCGCCATGTATCCCATCTAATATTTTAATTTTTGTAGCAGGTGAATTATTTGGTACAAAAACTGAACAGTTTAGATCTAATTAGATTCTAAATCACACACACACACACACACACAATTGTGATTGTTTTTAAATGTACATGTACATATGCTCGAGGTTACACACTACTTTTATTAATGAATGTATCAATTTTTAAACACAAAATAGAAAAATAATTAGGAAATTGATTTATTACCTTGTTGACATGACACTAATTCTATTCATTACCATGTTAGTTTACAAGATTTTTATAATATAATTAGTAATAACTTTTACCTCTTAAAAAAATGATAATGTAAAAAATTGACATTTGGCTTTTTAAAAAAAAAAAAAAAATTTCATTTTAAAATTAGGTAAATAGTATGTTTTTTAGATGATGTTCATGAGCACTATAACTAAAAAGTCAAGACTTAAACCCCATTTGGTTTCCAAGAAAGCATAGGAAAAGAAAAAGAAAAGAAATTTTCAATTTCTGCTAATAAAATGACTTCTCATTTACTTATGGAGATGCAATTAATATATTTTCAAATATTTTATTTTATTTTCTAATTAGGGACACGAGATAATTCAAAAGATAGCTTAGATGGCATAAAATTATTATTTTGATATTAATATTAGATACATCAATTCTTTTCATGTACAACTTAATAATAAGGATTATTTTGACATAATACCAAAAGTTTAGAAACAAAATTGACACATTTAAGATGTTAAAAACCATTTTGATACGTAGTACAATTGTACAAGTGTTAAAGACTAAAACGGTAATTAAACATGTTTTTTACATATTTTTATTAAAGATTAAATTTTATAAGGATGTGGTTTAAAACCCAAGTTTCACACCCTCCAAGCCCAACATGTCACATCATCTTATCATGTATTAAAGAATAAGAACGACCACACTCAATCAATTATAATATTCATCTGAAAATTCAACCAAATTGGGAGTTTATTAAGATATTATTAATTGTGGTATCATGTACTGAGTTTTAAATAAAAAATTTATGTGACATCTCTTATTGGATAATGTAATATATGAATTTTACACCCCATTCTTACCAAATTCAGACTCTTTTTATTAATATCCTCAAAACACTTTTTTCTATTAGCTGAATTTGGAAACTAATATCCTATTTGGTTGTAAGGGAGATGAAAAGGAAAGAAGGGACGAAAAAGTAAGGGAAAGGGAAAGGGAAAGGGATGAAGAGAGAGTTGTACATAGAAGGATTGCATTAAACAATTTTTCCAAAAGAAATGTCTTCTTTAAAAAAATAATGGGACCGTCTGAGGGATTGTACTAAGAAAATTTCTAGAGCACAAACTTTTATCAAAATTATGGGCTGTGAGAAAAGTATGAAACTTCATCAAAAAAGAAAAAAAGTATGAAATATTGGCGAATTGGTCAAATTATGTATTCTCACTTTTTAATAGGAAACTGAAAAGTGAAAACACTTGGGACCATTACAACACATATTAATATAGAAAAACTTAATGAAAGAGGTAAAAAAAAGTCTAAATGCAAAGTTAGAGCGCCACTTGGCAAGACCTCATACTCTCCTATATAAGGTCTCTGCATTTATATATATATATATATAATATCTATTGATATTGATTTCTTTGCAAACCTGGAGGTTCTAGATGTGCTAAACCTCCTATTCAAACCTTCATTTAGTTAAAAGGTAGAACTAAATATTATACAATGTTTTGTTTAAGACATTGTTTTAAATGATATTATTCTTAAGACCTTACTTGATGATTTTACTTTGTCTTCAAACAAGAAGGGATTTAGTGATGCCATTTTTATTTTTTTATTTTTATTTTATATCAATGTGAATTACACTATGTCGGGTAATCAAAAAGAATGCCAAATACAATTTTTAACTGCGTATCTATGTAGTGGAGATAACTTCATTGGTTTTCAGAACAAGATCTCCAAAGTTACAAAGATCTTTTCTTTTGGTGTGAAATTTACTAAGTTTAATCATGAAAATTTAAAAGAGGAATGCTGAATGTATAATACTGGAATTTAATTTAGATTTCAGGGTGTTTTACTCAAAACAGAACCATTGTATTTATGAATTGTGCCAAGCCTATTGATATGCTTGGGTATGGCTAATATTTTTAACTTAAAAGAACACTTCAACCAAGACAATATTACTAAATAAGTTAGAACAGCAGTTTATATCTTTGATAGTAGATGAAGGTGTGTATATGAGGGTGATTATGGACAGTGTTTTGTAATAGTTTTTTTGACATACCTTAGCAAATGGACAGATTGTCCCTTTTATAGGTGACTTAGGTAGTTGTTAGACATAAATGAGGGTGATTATTACCCTAATTGTAACGTTCTTTGTGTTGATGAGATAGTTTAAAGCCTTTGATGATCGTTATTGAATGTGTTGGACGGAAGTTACTCATCTATCTTTGATGGCCTAGTAATGATGCAATGACTGTTCATTAAGATGGACAACCTTAACGGTTTTTATGGACTCATCAATTGCTCCCCATTCCCAAGTCTGATTTTGCTTTACGCTAGTTAGGCTTTGGGAATATTCTTGACTTGTTTAGATTCAGACTTCTTTATCTTCAACTACTTTCTTCTTCAAGAATGGTAGTATTTTTGTGACAACTTCTTAGTATCTACCTTTTGAAGGTCTTTTTGGATGTTCGAGGGATCATAGCTTGATCTTGAAAGTGACCTAATTTTCTTGGGCGATAATTTTTTATCATTGCTGAAGAGCAAGCTAATTTCTTTGAACGACCGTTTTTTATCACTATTAAAGAGCAAGCTAATTTCTTTGGATGACCATTTTTTATCACTGCTGAAGAGCAAACTAATTTCTTTAGATGACCATTTTTTTTATCACGACTAAAGAGCAAGGTATTTCTTTGGACGACCATTTTTGATCGCTTCGATGCTTCTTCTTTCATTCATTTTCTGGTCGTCACGTTTGATATTCTTGATTTGCGTGTGACTTGTGTTTGTGTGAGAATCCTTTTCTACTTACACTCGTCTAAGGGCATTTAATCACTTAGCCACTTTTAGGTGAGTTACATCCAGTTATGGAGCTTCGTCATTTAGGCTTCATCAGTGATTTACATCGGTCTAGCGGAATCTTGTCCTTTTTTTTTTTGGTGACTTACATCCATTTTTAAGGAATCTTGTCACTTAGGTTTCGTCAGTGATTTACATCCGTCTTGGCAGAATCTTATCACTTAACTACTTTTTGGTGACTTACATCCATTTAAGGAATCTTGTCACTTAAGCGTCATCAGTGATTTACATTCGTCTGGGAAGAATCTTATCACTTAGCCATTTTTCTAGTGACTTACATCCATTTAAGAAATCTTGTCACTTAGGCTTCGTCAGTGATTTACATCCGTCTTGGCGAAATCTTATCACTTAGCCATTTTTTGGTGACTTACATCTAGTTAAGGAATCTTTTCACTTAGGCTTCGTCAGTGATTTACATCCGTCTTGGCAGAATTTTATCACTTAGCCATTTTTTGGTGACTTACATCCATTTAAGGAATCTTATCACTTGTTGCTGTAAAGATTCCTTACATTCTTGAGGCCATGTTGATATCTGCATTAAGTTGCACATGCACTTGCCAAGACTTAGTTAAACAAGAATTTTAGAACAATTTATATATAAATAAAAAGTTACCAATAGCCTAGGTGGGCCTTTTTCTTACTTTCTTGTAATTCTAGAGCTTTACCTCTTTTGTAATTCATCTAGTAGTACATACATTTTTGCATGAAATCTTATTAGGCGTAAATTTTAAAGACGAATATAAAAAAGACAGAAATAAATGTGTTACCTTAGATGACGACTTTATTTTGCCACACTCGTCAATTTTTCATTGCTAGGATCTTCTTGACGAGCTTTTCTCTATTAAGATTTTTAAACTTAACATGATACTTCATGTCTAAGGCCTAGATCTCTTTTGCTTCAATTTTTTGAAGGCATAAAAATTAGGCCACTTTGTTGCCCCCATTCAAACATGAACAGTGCAATTCTTGTTTGTTAATCTCTAGAGGAATGGTTTATCATGGTTGGAACTTTTTTTTTGTTTTTTGTTGGGGGGAGGGGGGTGCTTTGATGACCATGGTCATTGCTATTCGAAGTAGCAATTTCCTCTCCTCTATTCTTTAAATGTACACTTAAGTCACTTCAATAGTGCTAGCTGCATTTTGTTAGGAGTGACAATATACAAATATGTAATTGCATGCTATACAATTATGGATGTCATTTGACAAAGTGCATTCTAAAAGTATAATATAATTTGTGAGGACTGAACCTATTGGCTACATGCTTCTTTAAAGTGTTGAAGTTAAAGCTGATATGTCCATTATTTTGGATACTCAAGTGTCCAACATATATAAAAAATGATTTTAAGATAAATAGAAGTGTTTGATGTTGTGATAGCATGTGCAATAACTTGGTAAGATATGAACTAGAGAAACGGTCATGAGTTTTTTTTTTTAAAAAAAATGGTGTAGCGAATCTTTTATTCTAGACCTCAAGTTTCTCTATTTTGACCTTACTAAATCATATAAGTAATTAACTTTCAAAATAACAAATTGTTGCAGAAAAAAGGGTTGAATCGTTAAATAATTCAATTCATCACGTCCTACAATACTATTATGGTAAAACCATAATGATTTTTTATTCCACTTTTTAGTGCCTCCGCATGGCATATTTTAAAAAGAATTTGACTTCATCTTTCTTACAATCTCAATAATTATAGAGCTAGACTAAAGGAAAGTATAGGATTTCCTTGGATTTTTTTTTTTTTTTGACTGTCTGTCTTAGATTCATTTCACATTTAGTTGGTAACTTATGCAATTCCTTAAATTTAAGATACATACATTACACACATCAAAATCAAGTTTTGGAGATTAAGTTAACAAGAGAGAGAGTGAGTAAGGTTTAATTACCTGTTTGCCTTGGGACTTTTTCTAGAAATTGAATATTTGAGCCCGCCTTTGCAAGGATCTTAGAACAGGCATACTTGGCTTGGAACCACTTTGTTCACATGGCAAGTGATTTAGATGTGGTGTGTGGTACTTTGAGTACCCTTTTAATCTATTTTCTTTTCAACGAGCTCTTCTTTGGTGGGTTGATATTGGCTTCAAAGCTATTGGGGCTTGACTCCCCATTTGTGATGTCAAAGGAATTTTCATAACCTTTGGTTGTATTACCCTTTTCCACTTAAGGGTTTTTGATATTTTTCTTGGTAGATTCTTCTTGACAATTTCTTAAGAATATAGGTACAATCAAGCTAGTCTAGTTACACTAGTGAATAGTTTAGTACTTCTACTGTGCAAAGTGATACTTGGAGCAACCTTGTCAAGTAAGAAATTCACAAATAATATTAATCACAAATCTATAAAATTTGTTGGGGGCTTAATATTGATATTTATATAAATGAGGTGTAATATAGTTTATACCGAGCTCTGAAGTGTAGTGGCGTAGTGAAAGCATGATGCTTTAACATATAAAGACCACTAAAGATTTCATGAAACCTTTTGGTGGGATTTATGTATGGAACAATTTAAATTCTCCATCTCATAGTGTAACTATACATGGAAAAGTTTAAATAGTAAACTTTGTTCATTCTATGGTGGAACATATGAAGATATAAAATTTTATAACTTAGCGACGATGATGGAATTTATTTCAGAAGAAAACGTACTGAAACTAAATATCTTTTATGCATATTGGCATAAATTCTAATGATTTTTAAATTATGAAATTTTACAAACTTGCATTCCTTAAATAACTGGATCCTTTGACTCAAAAATAATGCTATTAGCATTTTTTTTAAACCATCTTAAGTCTTTTTTTGAGAGAAAAAACATCTTATATCTAATGATATTGACAACTCTGAAAGCAAAAACATATAATGTTTTATGCATTTAATTTATTTCTCTAAGGAGCATTTATAAAATTAATTTCCATTAGGAAAATAACCGTAGAAAGTAAAAACATATAGGGGTATTCATAACTTTCTTCATCTAGAATTTCTTTAACTTCAAAAATAAAAATTGAATAACTTCGGGTTTAATGCCTAAAGTAGATTTAAAAAAAAAAAAAAAACTTAAGATTCAAATCCACCTTTTTAGTGGTCAAAATCATGACATATTACAATTCTATTAAGATAATAAATTTCGGTTTTACTTTTCTCAAATGGTAAAATATGAGATTTCTTACCTTTGACAAGGGCCATGCAATAAAATTTGACTTCAATTTTCCTATCCTAGCAAGATGCTTTAGGAAAGAAAAGTAGTGATATAAAAAACTATAATGTGTGAACATCAATTAGGATATTATAAACATTTATTTATACAGTAAAGAGACTCAAACGGTTTGTTCTAATTATATTAGGAAATGTAGTAGAACTCTTTTTGGTGGTCATAATTAGAATTTCAAGGCTATAATGCTTAACTTATATTTAGCTTTAATGGAGGGGATTTCAAAGAGTAAATGGTGATATTCCTTGACCGATCTCTTTCCATACTCTTTTTCCTAACTACCAAATATAATATATCCAATATAAAAAATTCCTTGTACGTGTGTTGGCTATAACTATAAAGCCTCACTGTTGTACAACTATTCAAACCCAAAATTGGAATCTTAAATTTTGGCTTGACAGCAATCAAGGCTATTCCAAAGCTGGTATAAAATTTTGATGTCCTTTTTATCCCCTGTTTTCGGTTTGTTGAAACAGGGTATATATTCCCTTGTACTTACAGTTTTACTAAATAAAAGTTTCTACCTATTTTACCTCAAAAAGCTGGTATAAAATTGGATAATAGCTCTAGACCATACATATTTATTACCATGAATTCACGGTCTTCTAACTACATTATGGCATTTTCCATCAATGCTTAGCATATAACCTGGGAATTATAATATTGTCTAACGTTTTGCATTCTAGGATGGAAAAGTATTATAGTTATTAATTGCTTCACCCTCATGTGTCTCTTGAGAATAGTGTACCGGGAAAGAAGATTAAATATTATTTGCAAATACTTGGTGAGTATAAAAGGGAAAAATGCGTAAATTTGACCTTTAGATTTTAGACCATAGTGTGTTCTTTGAATTGGGCCATATTCTTAAGATCTATCGAGGTCGCTTGAATTTTGTGGTCATCCAGCATTCAGTCCATGTCTTATAATGAACAAACCATCCATTTGATCTCCTCTACATCAAAAGACCCGAATGTGTGCTTTGTTTCTCTGCTCCAAGGGTGTGGACCCTCAAGGAGTCAAGGTAGAGGCCGTAGGGTTTAAGACCTTGGATTTGGGTTCTCAAATCATCATCTACTTAATTGGACGACAAAGTCATGCTTTGACGAAGATGGTGTGTTAGTGATTCCTCTTTGTCGCCTCCATCTCAACCCAATCTTATATTGCGAAAGTGGTCGAATTAATGAGAATGTGCAAATTGAAGAGATGATCAAAGGGAATCATCCTATGAGATACTCTTGGTCCGATATCTTCTTGTTCATAACCCTTGATTGAGTTAAGTGACCCTTTGTTGTAGGAAGAGGTTAGTGGCTAATCTCATTCCCTACAGATGGTGCCAAACTGATGATGCCAAAATCGTCAGTTGAGTCACTCGTCGAATCTAGAGCATTAAACAATCTTATAGGACCTGCAAAATAAATGAGGGATTGATCAAAAAGACCACCGGGTTGTGCCCGGTGGGAGAGCCTCCGATGCTTAAGTTAGTACCAACCTGTATATTGTGTATATGGATAGTGTTTTGTAATATTTTTTTTGACATACCTTAGCAAACAAACATATTGTTCCTTTTATAGGTGACTTTGGTAGCTATTGGACATAAATGAGGGTGATTATTACCCTAATTGTAACGTTCTTTGTCTTGATGGGAGAGTTTAAAGCCTTTGATGGTCGTTATTAAATGTGTTGGGCGGCGGTTACTCATCTATCTTTGATGGCCTACTAATGATGCAATGACCGTCTATTATGATGGACGGCCTTAATGGTTTTTATGGACTCATCAATAAGCGAACTGGGGATCCTTTTGGAAATCGAGATCTTTTGAATATTGCTCGTAAACATGTCAAAATATTATTGACTGCAAGGATCAAAAACAGAAGAAGAAGAAGGATCCAGCAGCTCAAGCTAACAAAAGATAAAGAGTTAAAGAAGATTTGAAACAGGTTGAAGGTTGAACAACCACTGCATTGAAGATGTTGACTCAGGCAGAGGCAGAGCATCAAAACAGAGTATTGGAAGAATTGCAGTTGTGAAAACTAAACGACAGTCATTTACTCTACAGTAGCTGATACTACCTGTAGTTTTACAATTAGTTCAATTAATAGATATTTTATATATGAACACGTGTAATGATATGATTGGTTGTAAGGGTTAGATCCGTATAATGTGGAGTTAGTTAGGAGTTCGTTATCTCTAGCTTGTTTTCTCTCTTTGTTTCTGGTTTACTTACTAGCTCTCTGTTTTCTTACAAAACATGGCTCATGGACTGAAGGTTATACATCATTTTCCCATATGCTGTAGGGGGTTGAGAATGTTTACACCCAGCACCAACCCCTTTTGTTCCAAACCATGGAAAGCATTTCCAAGGGACGGTTGAGAGATGTGGACTACCCATATGTTAGCAATCACTTCCAGCAGGGCAGGCTCGTTTTCTAAAATAACTGCTTCTTCCCAGGAAGGTTGCAGTTTATCTCTTGCAAATTTTGGAATGTAGCATGGTTTCTTTCCACTGTTTCAAGAGCTGGAGCAGACCAGTTGATTCAACTGGTTCAATCAAGAACTCTATACCAATCCAAATATAGCCTAAAACGGTAAAACAATATTTTCTGAAAAAACCGGGCTTACTAAATGGTTGTGGTCAGACTGCAAAAACTGGTAACTGGAACTTCTTGTGCATGTGTGTGTGGTACATGTTTATGTATGTGTGTAGGTTTGTATGTACATGTATGTGTGCATATTATCAAGAAGTAGTGCCAAGGTAATTCTAGTTATGCTACTAATTTTACTCTTTAATAATGAGAAGAGTTTATGAGGAAAAACCCACTTCATACAACTTTCTCAGTCTAAATAACATATTATCTCTCATCAGATATACGATACCAATGTCCAACTTTCAGCACTTGTTAAAGAAGGTATGCCGGTTCGCTAATGGCTCATTTGAAGCAAACCACATTATATCAACATAGTTTATGGCAGGTCACACACCAAAGGTATGAATTAGGGATTTCTTATCTTTGGGAGTTTGGCCCTGTGCATATTTTGGGCACTGATGCTTCACCCTGACACTATGCTATATATAGTCATAGGGATTGATATGAGTTAACTGAGGTGGCTGTGTCCCCTCAATTTGTTGAAGACAGTTTTTAAGCCATCTAGCCTACCCCCAGAACTTAGATTATTGTTCATTCAATGGAAACTATTACTGTTTCTGCGTAGATTCTTGATTCCCATACTACCATGCATCCAAATCAGATATACAATTTTGATAAGTAATAAATTGTATTAAGAGGAGAAAAAAAAAAACAAAAACAAAAGGAAATCCTAGTGCAAGGGAGGTATGCAAGGAAATCACTTAAAAATATATATAAGTGATAGTTTTCTTTTCACTAAGAAAGTGCAAAAAGGGGCAATGGTGGCTTTTTTGGGAGTGTTTTCTTAAAAGGGTTAATGAGAATTTGGGATGTGATAAGAGAGCATGGGATTGGGTTTTTGGGTCTTGTGGGTACCGGTGGTGGGTAAGCTTTATTTTTGAGATTAGAGGTTGTTGGCGAGGGTGATGGTAAGGTATTGAAGTGCAAAGAGGCTTGCGTGGCTATCTGAAAATATTTGGGAGAGAAGAAAGGTTTGTGGAAGAAAATAATGGTTTGGGATACTTTGGTTGCTTTGTTGGTGTTCTTATAGGAAATGAACAAGTACTGTGTCAAGCGGGAGCTATCCAGCTCTTTGAGCAAGTAAGAAGAGCAATGGACACGAGTGAGATGCGTTTGAACTTCGAAGGTTGGGTTATGTACTATTTATTCAACATTAACCTTTTCGACTAGCAAATTATCATTTTTTATTTTTTATGGTAAGAAAGCTGGTTAAAATTAGAAGTTTTGTAGAAATCAATAAGAATACTTGTCCTATTCTAGGTGCTTCACCAACCAACTGTTAGTTACCATATCTAATAGTGAAATATTAAGATTCAGAAACCCAAAAAAAAAAAAAAAAAGTGTAATATTAAGACTCAAAAAGTAGTACCCAACTTTAAAAAATATATAATTTGATAGTTAAGAAGAATGAGATTTGAACTCAAAACGTCCAAATGGGAAGTATCAATGAGTACTACAAAACTCTTAGCAAATTCTAAAATTTTTATCTATATAGAAATACACTAATACTACATGAGATTTATGCCGATGATGAATTCAAATAGTAGCCTATTGCAATGAATTAATTAAGACTTAAAGAGAAGGAAATGGAGACTTGGGCGACGGTGGCATGGGCCATTTGGAACGCCAGGAACAGGTTCTGCTTTGAGGAAAAACAGTCCCAGCCAAAGGACATTCTTCAGGGTGCGTCAACTCTCTTACAGGACTATCAGCGTTGGAACAGAGACCTGGCCGAACCATGACAAGCAAATGAAAAAAGCTATGCGACCAGCCATTTGTTTGTAATGTTTCTTTTTTACTATTATACGGATACGTAACCCATTGGTCAAATGGGGTGGGCCTGTAATATTTTGGTCTTGTATACTCTCAGAGGGTGTTTTGCAAACCCTTTAATCAATAAAATTCTATCTTCACAGTCAAAAAAAAAAAAAGCAATCACCCATCACAGACATTACTCCAAAATCCAAATCCAAATCAATCCCACAATGAAACCAACCAGCGCAATTACACCAGCACAAATCAACCCAAATACGACAAGCAAGTCACTATCTTAGCAAAGGCTAATCAACAACCAAGTTCCATGGTTGCGTAGAAATACAGCCATCCCCCACAAACCATGATGACATTTATAGTTATATATTTTAACTTTTACAACCATTTTTAGTGCTAAAGGTAAAATAGTAATTTTTCACAGGTGTAAATTTGGTAAATGACCTTGACATGTAATTTCACATATCACTAATAGGTCCGTATATTTTGTGTACCAAAACAATGCTTAGACTATTGTTTTATGGAAGCTTTGAATTTTATTGGTCAACAAATTATCTTACCACATACATGCATGCGTAAGATTATCCTATATTAATTTTTATTGGTCCTAAAAAATTAATTCTATTGGTCTGAATTTGTAAGGCACTAAACGATGCCAAGTTTTTTTTATTTTTTTAATTTTAGAAGAAGGTTTAGGTTGTATCTTTATTAAAACAGTAGCCAAAATCGGCTACAAATACAATATTGAGATGTGAAAGAACATCTTCTATCCCCACCAAAAAATTGCTAATACTATATATCTCTTTTCTTGTAAAGGATAAACATCAAATAGTGTCTTCAAATGTAAGGCTATTCAACCCTAAATACAATTGATGAAAATGCTTAAGTTTCCTCTTACAGTGATTCTTAGGAGCCCCAATACACTAAGTTCACCCACACACAACCCAAGCCACAACATTTACTATATTTCTTTGAACTTTTTTTATCACACACATATTATAGATATTCATAGGAGTCGTCCACTTACAACAACTTTTTGTCATGTTCTAGCTTATCATATTGATTACATAACCAATGGTGCATAGATTTGCCGAAAGCATAATTGTTTCGAAAAAATCATTTAAAGAGCATGTGGATATGGGGTAGAAGAGAATGAATATTAGATATTGAATGAATTGCAAAAGCAAAGGAGTGAAGAGATCCTTTTGCTAATTTATGATCTACTAATTGTTCATGCATTCGGGTGCATGTAGGAAAATTCTTGGTTCCATAATAGTTAAAGCTTGAATTTTTTTTTTAAACTATATTAATTTAGATTATTTTTATTTTATAAAAATGAAAAATCCAAAAATATGTGTTGGATTACTATTTCCTTGTTAGATCATTAGAATATGTTCTTTGATTAACCATGATAGTTTCTAGATCTAGATCTATTCGAAACTCACTTGTTAATTTCCATGTTCATGCATTGCATCTTCAAAAGATTTAGTTGTTATGATAGTACATTTAATCATGCTTTTTGTGGGTGCCCGAGGATTGAAGATGAAGTTGTAGAGTTGTAGTATAAGTGTGAGGATGGCGCGGTCCACGGTCTCAAGGAGGGAAGTCACCCGAGGAGAGGAAGGGAAGAGTCAAAGGACTTTGAAGCATTCTAGGTGGAAAGAGGGATATGAAGGGAGGGAATCAATGATCATAGGGGAAGTTTCTAGTTTGGAATAGCCTGTTGCCTTTGCATTAAATGGTGGGCAATAGCTTTATTAGCTGTATTGATGAGGAAGTGATCTAAATAGTGTAAGTCATAGCTAAACAGACTCTTTCTACCGCCTTTTTCAGATGTAGAAAGATACAAGTGTCATGAGAGGAGGCTTGTTAGGTAAGGATGGATGGTTGAGATATGTGGTAAGGATAAGTATATAAGAAGAGGAGGGTTTATAGAAAATAGGATCAAGACACAAGTACCAAGAGATAGAGAAGAAACAAGAAGAATGCTGGAGAAAAAGTAAGTGAATAGTAACATTTCTTATGTAAATGTGGCCTCCTTGGGCTAGCTTGTATGAAAAAAGTGGTTCATCCCTCTAAGAATATCAGCCTTTTCTTCCTTATTTTTCTCTTAGGGTGGAGCCCTCCTTTTGTTGTTTGTTTCCCTCTCTTATAAATTCGTTGTTTTGGGCCACTGTTGGACTGATCCAGCCACTATTCTAAGTGGACTTAGGCAGTCAATTTTTCTAGACCCTACACTTTTCATGCATATCTTGGTTAGATTTATACATCTGTTTATATGATATGAAATTTCTTTTCCAACATGTGTCACTGAGTTTACATCACGTAAATTGTAAATTAATTAATTAATTAAAGAATATGTTTTTTTTTTTTTTGGGTCATGTTATACATGTCGTTTTAAGATAGATCTATGCACCTTTTTTTTTTTACGTAATAATTATATTAGTTCACATGAAATTGGAAAAAATAATTTGAATACTAAACTTTTTAGATTTGATTTTTTATAAGAGTTCTCATGATATATGTTTATTCATCATTCAGAATCCGCAGCCAGGGTTTGTGTAATTGTACATTTGTACCCTCACACGTTGATGAATTGTTACATGATTTTGTGGATATATGTTTGTGGATGTCCTATCCTATTAGATCATAATATATTGCATGTTTTTCCTACTTTTTTTGTTTTCACTTATTTCTTTCATGATTAGCCTGTTTATGTCTTGATTTCCTAGTTGTTATTTTTAGCTAAGCAAACTTTATGTGCATGGAATTTGAAAAATTTTAGTTTTAATTTTCTGTTTTCTATTACATACTACTATCATGTAATTGCATGATTAGATAGGTGGATTTATTTATATTGGCTATTTACCCTTAGTGACCAACTTAGGTTGGGTGAGATAGGTTCGTAACACTTTTCACCCGATAACTTAGCCCATAAACTTAGTCATTTAGATGCAATGACGAAGTGAGATTTTTTTCTTGAGAGGAGGGGGGCAATGAGTAAAACTGAATATATATATATATATATATTTCATTTTTCATGAAAGTTGCAAATGGTTGTAGGGATTTTTTTTTTAAAACGCAGGGGGGCCTTGGACCCCCCTCTACCCACCCTCCCTTTGCCGGTGATTAGACTTAGATTATGCCTTTCCAATGTAAGTTTTCTTATTTAACCTGAAAACAAAGCTATATCCTTTTAATTTTGTAGATTGTATTTAAAATTAAAACCATGCAAGTCAATTTTTGGCATTTCAAAATTGACATATTGCATATTGTATGTGAGTACATAAAAGGTCGTTCATAATCTAGAAGACCAAACTATGTTCAAGTAGAGTGGGTGTTTAACACATTCCCACTCTATAACCTAACCCCCAAATTTAAGAATTTAGGTTTGTAAATAAGTGTTTTCTTTTTCTTTGGTAGAATGTAATTAGGACCAAAATTTTGTATTCTTTTACTTATTAGCAGGCTTGTTTAAGATCCGACCAGGATCGATGAAACCAGCTGATGCTGAACCAATCCAACCACTTCCACCATAGGTGTCCAGCACGGTGGTTGGCAGTGATTATGTTTGGTGTGGCGAGTAGTGGTTATGTTGCACTCCGATAACGCCTTAAAATGTATACTTGTTATATATTTATGTGGGCGTTATCTCCTTATTACTATGCTTAATTTGTATAATTAAGCCATGATTTACATTAGTCCCTATTATTTATCTTTACATAATTTATTGAATAAGATGTCATTCATTGTGTGTAATTTTCTACTTTTAGGAAATTATGTGAGAAAAATAAGTTTACAAGAATTTGTGAGAGAATGAAGGCCAAACTAGAATTAAGTGGAGCTAAAAAAAACCATGCTTAAATGTCTAAGGAGGTGCAACTGGAGTGCTTGGATCGTCTACTCTGATTGGAAGCTTCAAATAAGGAAAGAAACCAAAAAGGCAGAATCTGAAAAGGAAAAATCTGATTTGAGTACTGATCAGTATTTTGAGCATATCTCACTCATCAAAACTCCAATTGACACAAGGCCAGATGGGTTGGAACGGTGACTTAATTATCTACAACTTTTCAGTTTTGAGTTTTTCCAAATTCACAAGTTTTGAAGGCAGAAATTAACTTATAAATTACCGCTGTAAACCTGGACGGAAATTAAAATAGTAAAAGTTTTATTTTCTTTGACACTTAGACATTAGGGCTTTTGAAGGGAGGTTAGGGTAGGGGTGTGCAAGCCATCACCGGTGCCGACGAAACCGACCGGCACCGATCATCCCGCACCGCTACTGGCACCAACCGACGGAGCCGATGCCGGCGATCGGAACGCGAACGGAGCTCCGACGCCGGTGCGGTGAGGACATCGGATGCACAAAGCTCACACCGAATGTGCGCCGAACCGAACCGATCGTAGAGAAGAAAAAACTAAAAAATAGTTTCAGAAGTGTTTCACTGTTTCAGACTTTCATAGTTTCAGTTCAGAACTTCAATACGGCGTCGTTTAGGACCAGGTGCGTTCATTTTAAAATTGTTTACAAACGTCGTCGTATTGGGTAAGTAAAAACAAAAAACACACACAAAACGCACCGTTTTATGTAGGGTTATCACACTGCCTAGTATAAATTCAATCTTAAACTCTGCTATGCCCTTAACTCTCTCTCTCGGTCTCGCCACTGTCGCAACTCGCCTCTACTCTCTAGCACTCACCATCTCGTCGGCCTGAGTCACGCATCACAGCAGCAGCAGCTCACGGCGGGCAGCGGCAAAACACGGTAAGCCATGAGTCTTGAGTCTTGGCTGGACAGTGGATAATATAAAGTTTATAAACCCATTTCCTTATAAGTCTTTCCACTGGGTCCTTAGTCATCCATCTCCAGCACTTATCAGCTTCCTCTAGCTCTCTGCCTCTCTTCACTCTTGCTCCGTTGCTCGTATTATAGACTTATTTATAGTATAAATTTATAATGCTTGTATTATAGTTATAATTTATACCGTGCGTTTGGTAAGTTAGTTTAGTTAGTTTGGTTTGGTTTTGGTTGGACAGTTAGTTTAGTTAGTTAATTTATTGTGTATTTATTTAGTTAGTTAATTAATTAAACTGTGCATTTATTATACCGGTCAATTAATTTATTCAGCTAATTTATTCAGTTGGTTAGTTTTTAGTTAATTTATACAGTGCATTTAAACTATTATTAATAAATTATACAGTGCATTATACCGGTCAATTAAACTATTATTAAAAAAATAGTTTTTTTTTTTATATTTCAAACCGATCAAACCGACCAAACCGCACCGCAAAAACCGCACCGCTATAGTTCAGAAAACCGACCTTAGGCGGTGTGCATCGGTTCCAATTATGAAAAAACCGACCTCTATCGGTTCGGTAATAAATTTAGAAAAAAACCGCCCCTACCGAACCGCGCACACCCCTAGGTTAGGGTGTGAGAACGAATTTTGGGGAGAGAAAACTTGTAGTTTCCTTTCACTAATGGCAGCCTAAACTCTTTGCTAGGGCTAGGGGTTATGTTTCTTCTATACGGTATGAATATTCAATGTGATTCTTTCTAAGATTTTATCAACGACATATTTGATTGTTCAATTAGATTTCTTTTGATGTATTAGTTCTTCCATGCTTTCAATAAGTTCAATCATGTTTTTCTTATTGTTTAGATGAATTTCTAATAGTTTCAAACAGAAATCAGATTTTAAAGTGAATGAGTTTTTCTGAAAAACTTTTCTAACCGCATTATTAATCAAGGTTATGATGCGCTCTTGAATTATCTCAGTTCAACCGAATCACAAGTTTTTAATTGTATAAGAACAATCAATTATGAATAGATATTTTCTTAGATTACAAAGAATCTCATATCGATATAGGGAAACGCCTTGATGTCCTAGTATTTACATTATTCATTTGAATAAGTTTTTATTATTATTTTTGTTAACAATCACCAAGCAAAAGTATTTTTCTTCTTCACTTAAATTGTCATTTAATTATATTGTTTTTGAATTTACCCTGCTCCTTGTGGTTCGACCTCGGTACTCCGAGAATTATATTGCTACGATCTCCTACACTTGGGAGTGAGCAAGCACACTCCGACAAGAAACCGCACCGCACCGAAATATATATATATATATATATATATATATAGACACACACACACACACACACACACACACACACACACACACTATAATTTAAGATATATGTATCAATGTTTACAGATTTATATTTTTATGTTTCAATAGATTGAAGAAAAGAAAACCCAGAGAAGACATGAAAGCAAATGCAACGAAGAAAAAGAAGAAAACGACGCTGATGGGTTAAGGAGAATGATAGGTTTTCTTCTTTATATATATATATAATCTGGCACTAAAACTACGTCTTTTTAGGACCTGATATCAAATTTTAATATCAACTCCAAAACTACGTAGATTTATCATCATATTAAAAAAAAAAAAAAAACCTTTTTTTGCCTTCTAATTCAAAACCCTAGGTTTATTCACCCACCCCTCTCCTTATCTCTCACTCTCATCCATCTGCCTCTTCCAGTCCCAGCGAGTTAGCAACAAATAGTCTTCATATCTCTCTCTCTCTCTCTCTCTCCTCTCAACATTTGCCGCTTGCTGCCATCGTAATCTAGTCCTCGATATTGCATTTTTTGGAGTTTCACCCTCTTTGCTCTTTGTCACAATATTCTCAAGAGTTTCTAGAGAGTTCTTCCTTGCAAATGCAATGCTTTCTACCAGGTTTGTCTATGTAATTTATTTTCACTGGTTTTGTTTGATCTTTTATAGGTTTGGTTTAGTTTTTTTATTTGGGTTTTTGTGATTTGAAATGGGTATGTTTGAGAGAAAGATTGTGAATTTGTTTTCTTTTGATTTTTTGTGTTTGGAATATTTGGGTTTTTTTTTTTTTTAAAATTTTTTTTTAATGAGGATGATGTGGTTTGGGTTGTTAATTGCATTGTGTTTGGTTCCTGAGAAAATGAGGAATTAACCAAACTAACCTCACCGAACCGGTATTTTGTACCGCACCTTGTATAGACCGGTTCCCACCTTTCCACAGGTGAGAGATGCGGTTAGGGATGAGGGAAAACCGCCCATATAGGTGTGGTGCAAAAATGCCCCAAAAAACCGGTCGCACTACACCATGTACAACCCTACTTATTAGATTGTAACTAGGACCAAGGCGATGTAATTTCTACCAATTGTACATATTTTGATTAATGAACACTTGAGACAATTCAGCTATACAGTTTTGTATCTTGTAGCTTTTCTTATTTTTTGTAATATAAAAAATAAATGGTGACTAGTTCTCTACATTAATTAAACCCAAAGAGGTATCACATATACTCTTTTGAGAGATCATCTGAATCTTGTCTCTTACACCTAGATGTCATAAACATATCAAAAAGTGCTAACCAATTGAGTTACAAGGCTCTTGGTGATATGATAGGATTCTAAACTATAACATTTACTACATAACTATCATTCTTTACGATCAAGTCAAGACATCAATGATTTTCTTTTATCCGAAATTTTTTTACTTGAAGATAAGAAACATTACCTAATAAATTGACTAGAACCCACAACTCTATATATGATTCTAAATTAAAATACTCCTATTAATTTATCTTTACTTATAATTATATCCCACTTATATGAAAATCAATTAGTATCTTGTTTTGATGATAATTATCATGGAGCAGAAGCTATATATGAATAAATATTGTTTCTTTTGTTTTATTGTTTTTTTTTTTAAATTTAAAAGAAAAATAAGTGTATAATCACTAAATTTTTCAATCAATTACTAATTTGATTCACAAATGGATGAAATGACAAATTAAATCAACATAAAGAAATATAAATTAAATGATAAAGATAAGAATAATTTTTTATCACAAATGAGAAAAATATTAATAATACAAAATCAAGAAATAAGAATATTGACTCTACAGTATAAAATTTTATAAACTTTTAATATTTACAAAAGAGGAATGAAAGAAACATATATTATATAAATTACAAATTCTTTCTTCATCTCTTTAATAAAAGAAGAAGAAGATATTTTTATGGACTTAACTTTTAAATGTCACTAGTCGCTAACTCGAGCTATGCACAGGATCCTACATATTTGTGAGGTAGACTAAAATAATTTTATAAAATCTTAAATTGATTAAAAAACTACACCATTTCATGATTTGCTCTTGTATGACTTTAATTTGTGTTATAATTTGATGAAAAAGTCATTGCTTGAACGTGCAATGACTTACAACAAAATTTATCAAAAAATATCAAATACTGCAAAAAAAAAAAAAAATTAAAAATTCAGATATTAAAACTTCTAAAAGACCATAAAATATTAAAGAATTAGATAATTCACTGCTTAGACATTATTGAAATAAAAAAAAATATATATGACTAAACAATAAATAAATATAAAGGAAAGATGGGTTACATTCAAAAGGAAAATTTCAATTATTGCAAATTTTTTTATCTTGTAAAAAACAGCTAAAAAGAGTTTGGTGGTTTATATACAAAAATTACATTTTAAAGGAGTTGTAGTAGAATTGGTTATATTATCCAAAGAAGGTGAACTTTATCTATAGTTGATGATTTTTATATTTATCCAAATAAAGCCACGTTTAAGATAATCTTAATATAGGATTTATTCAAGTTTTTTTTTTTTTTTTTTAATCAACGTTTGACCTTGAGTTTAACTTAGACTTGCTAGAGAGATAGAGTTTCACTCCTTGTTAAGCTTGAACTAAACAAAAATAATTTTATTTAAAAAATGATAATAATGAGTTTGAATTTAAGTTAGACTTGTTAGAGAAATAAAGTTTTTCTCTTTGTTAAGTTTTGACTAAACAAAAATAATTTTATTTAAAAAAATGATTAAAAAAATGATGAGTTTGAGTTTAAGTTGGATTTGTTAGAGAGATAGAGTTTCACTCCCTGTTAAATTTGGACTAAAAATAATAATTTTATTTAAATAAAATGATAATTTTATTTAACTATTGTGCTGACATGAGAAATAGAGTTTCACTCTTTATGAAGTTTGGACTAAACAAAAATAATTTTATTTAAAAAAGGATTAAAAAAATGATGAGTTTGATTTAAGTTGGATTTGTTAGAGAGATAGAGTTTCACTTCATGTTAAATTTAGACTAAATAAAATTAATTTTATTTAAATAAAATGATAATTTTATATAACTATTGTACTGACTTGGAAAATTATGAGAGTTTCAGAGGTTTAGGTTATATATATATATATATACAGATTTGGTACATGTATCATTTATCTTTAAAAAAAAAAAAAGTGGATATAGTATTAGATTTGGACAAAATTTATGTACAGTACGTTATGTGCGGTTCCAAGAATAGATTGCATTCTACAATGATGTTATGTTACGTTATGTGTGACATTTATCAATTGTGCTAATTAAATGCAATCAAGATCATGTTGATAAGCAAATTCATTTGGCAGTAAAAAATGGAGGTGCTGACTGCTGAGTCAGTGTTACCTGAAATGATCACAAATAGCAATTAACGTTCGTTAAACCCTTCTCAGTACCAAAAGCGGGTGAAACTTTGAGAAAGTAGTGCAGGCAGGAAATCATCCCCTTACCTTTGGCATTTTGCGTAAACTAAACCGTCGCACTAGCACTACCCATTGAAGAGTTCAACACATGACATCGCTGGATAAAAATGTGCCAGGGAATATATATTCCTCTTTCTCTTTGCCTCGCTCTCTGACTTTCTTCAAACTCATCATGACCACCTTTTTAGCATGGAGGTGTAGTGTGACTTGCTAATCCCAAACACGTGTCCCATTGTTAATTTGTATACTAAATTCCACTTTTAGGTTACTATGAACGTAGACATAAAGATCAACACGTGTCTTTAATTTGATCTGATCTTCAGATCTGAGGGGTTTGAACTCTGTATGCTGTCTGTTTTTATTGATGTCTATTCTTTTTTATGACGCTTTTTCTTCTTGCTGGTGCATGTGTAATGATAATGTATAGCTTAGACTAGACTAGTTTATTGGGCTTAACCTACTATATTATAATTGTAATTTACTCATATTACTTATACTGTATACATATATAGTCTATATAAGACTCTCTATTATACATTATTATTTACATATAATATACAAACTATTCAATATTTCTCTCTTACTTTATATTCTTAATATGGTATCAAAGTCAATGCTTTGACTTTCTGGCACCTGTAGTCTTCTCTGGCGTCTTTCCGCTGCCCTTACCTTTGTCCTGTGCCCATTGTTAGAAGCAAGTTACTGCCATCAGACCCACAACACCAAAAACTCTCGGATCCAATCTTTCTATCCATCACCTTACCAAACTGAGAGCACAGATTGATAGATTGCACAATTCTGAGAAAAACCCAACTCAAATCAACTCCATCCAGAACTGCACGCACTTCCACGTGCCACCAGAAGGTTTGGTCACGTAGTGACACGCGCCCACGTGCCTACACGCGCCACTGCCCAATCTCGCACACCTTCACGTGCCCCACTCACCCACATGCCATTCACTGCTGCTTCGCCATGTCAGCCCTAGTGACGTTAGCACACATCAACCCTGTAAAATCTGCCCCAGTGACGTCTGCATCCATTGACTTTGTCGCCGCCGTTGACTTTGACTACTGCCATTGACTGAGGTCAAAGTTTTTCAAAAGGGCCTATCTTACTCAGTTTTTCACATAGATTCTGTTTCTAGGTTCAGTTTCTTCGTTTAAGGACCCTCAATTCCTCTTTTTGGTCATTTTCTTCATTATGGCTCAACAAAACGAACGAGATATCATACGTCCTATCAACATTATGTTGGATGATCCTACTAGCTATCATGCATAGTCTCAAAATATGACTGTCTTTCTCAATGGTTATAAACTGTAGAGATATGTGATTGGTTCAATTTCTAAGCCAATACCAAAACCTACGTCCAAAGCCACAGCTGCTGAAGATGCCTTAACGACTGCTGTTATAGTGGATGATTATGAAGAACGTCTAGAGAAATGGGAGAGTATTCAGAGTAAGATCTTGTCCTGGTTTATCAATACCTCTATTCCCTCCATTTATAATCTCCTTCCTTGTTTTGAGACTGTTGAGGCTACTTGGAAATTTCTGGCTGATCGCTATAATTGCACTAATGATTCAAGCCTGGAGTTTCACATTGAATCAAAGCTTTATCGAATGTGCCAAGAGACAAGTTAGTCTAATTTTGATTTTATTCTCAGACTTCTAATATGTGGGAACAACTCTCTGCTGTAGATCCTCCACTAGTGTGTTCTAGATATTGAGCTCTTTGTCAAATATCAGAATCGTTGTAAATTTATGCATTTTATGATAGGTTTACCTGAGGATTTTGAGCCTACTAGGGCTTCTCTGCTTAGCTTGTCTCCTACTCCTTCTCTTGATGTTGCAGTCAAGGAGCTCATTTCTGAGGAGAACCGTCGGCCTACTCATCACATGTCATCATCTGATCATGTATTGACTACACCATCTCCATAACCTCTCATTGCTGCATTCACTGCTCCTCCAAGAATAAACTCTGGGCGTCCCACCTCTCAGTCTTCCAAAGGTACTTGTTGGGAGTTTTTCCATGCCAAAGGCCATGGCATCTCAATTTATGAAAAACTGCAGAAATTTATGCAAGAGCAGAATAAAGCTTCTCTTCCTCAGGCAGCTACTGTATGTTCTTCAGATCCATCTATTCCTACAGGTCCATCTTTGGCTTCCTCACTTACTACGGCTGATATTGATGCAGTAATTCAACAAATTTTATCTCGAACTTCCACTACCCTTTTGGTCACCTTAGGTAAACAACCTTGGTTTTTTGATACTGCATGTTGTAACCATATGACTCCTAATAAATCCCAATTTTCTGATAAGGCACCCTTGGAACACCCCATCACCATTTACACTATTGATCGAACTCCTATGCCTGTTAGTTATAAAGGAACAATCTCTTCTCCTTGTTTATCCCTTAGTGACACTTTTCATATTCCAAGATTATCCCTCAATTTTCTTCTATTGGTCAACTTTGTGAATTAGGCATAGATCTTCTATTTACTATTCATTGTGTGGATGTGTAGGATCCCTGGACGGGTTAAGTGCTTGGGACAAGCCGTAAGGTTGGTCGCATGTTTGAGATTCATGACTTGAAGATTCCTTCACAAATTTTTTTTGCAGCTGCTACCATTGCCACCCCCTCACTTAATCTATGGCATGCTCATCTTGGTCATCTATCCCTATCTCGTCTTCAGTTGTTAAATTCTCAAGGTCATTTAGGTTCAGTTTAGTTTCAAAATTTTGATTGTACTTCCTGTCATTTTGGCAAATAAACAAAATTTTCCTTTAATAATAGTGTCTCATTTTCTTCTACACCTTTGATCTTACACATTTTGATATTTGGGGTCCTGCACCAGTTCCCACTGAGGGGGAATCTAGATATTTTGTCATATTTGTGGATGATTTTTCTCGATATACTTGGATTTATCTACTTCACCATAGGTCTGAACTTGTGTCCATTTACCAAACATTTCATAAAATGGTTGAAACACAGTTTAATCACACCGTCAAAGTATTTCGATCAAATAATGCTCAATAATATAATGATAAATCTTTCCTATCATTTTTAGACAGTCATGGTACCTTTCCTCAGCAGTCTTGTCCTTACACCTCTCAACAAAATGATTGTGTAGAACGAAAACATCACACATTCTTGATGTTGTCTACACCCTTCTCATTTCTACCTCTCTTCCTAAGCACTTTTGGGGTGAGGCTACACTCATTGCTGTGTATATCATTAATCGTATTTCTTTACCAACTACAATAACAAATTACCATTCGAGCTTCTCTATGGTCAAACCCCTAATTACTCCTCTCTTCGGGTTTTTGGTTATGCTTGCTTTGTCTCTCTTCCTCCTCATGAACAAACAAAGCTCCATCCTCGTGCTCGTCTCTGTTGTTTCCTTAGTTATGGTGTATCTCAAAAGGGATTTTGCTGCTATGATCCCATTTTTCATCGCCTTCGTGTCTCCCATCATTTTGGGTTTTGGGAACATCGTTTTTTCACGAGTCTTCAATAGTTTCCTGCGTCCTTTTCCTTTTCCTTAAAGTCTCCCATTTTTGCCGATCTTTTCCTCCCTCTCTATCTTGAGCTTCTGGAGGATTCTTCAACATCGGCTGCCTCTCCAGGCGACTCATCTTCGGTTTTGTCCTTGGCATATGACTCGCCTGTCTTGGATCCTGTGGCACCGCCCTTTCCTGAGTCTCCTATTTGTCCTGAACTTCGTCGTTTCACCTGGGTAAGTATTCCTCCCCCTTATCTCACTGATTATCACTGCTCTTTTGCTCTTGCCACCCTCTATAAACTTCACACCTATCGTGAGGCCCATACTTACCCTCTTTGGCAGCAAGCTATGAACAAAGAACTAAATGTCCTTCATAGGATTCACACTTGGGATATGGTTGATTTGCCTCTTGGTCAGTTCGTAATAGGTTGTAGGTGGGTTTACAAAATCATGACCAAGGCTGATGGATCTGTTGAATGATACAAGGCTCGCCTCGTTACCAAGGGCTTTACTCAGGAGTGTGGCATTAACTATGAGGAAACATTTGCTTCTGTTGCTCGCCTTACATTTGTCAAATGTCTCATTGGTGTGGTTGCTATTCGCCATTGGCCTCTTTATCAAATGGATGTAAAGATTGTTTTCCTCAATGGAAACCTCCAAGAAGAAGTGTACATGCAACCACCCCTAGCTATCCATACTCAGGCAGTCAAGTTTACTGCCTTCACCGTGCTCTTTATGGCCTCAAGTAGGCTCCTCGAGCTTAGTTTGAAAAGTTTAGCTCAGTTGTTGCTCAGCAGGGTTTCACTTTGAGTCCTCATGACACTGCTCTCTTTGTTTGAAGATCCTCTATTGGTATCACTCTTATTTTTCTTTATGTTGATGATATGATTATTACTAGAGATAATTCTGCAAGTATTTGCTCTCTTCAGCACTTCCTTAGTCAAAATTTTGAGATGAAAGATCTGGGAACTCTCAGCTATTTTCTTGGGCTTGAGGTTACCTCATCCTCTGATAGATACTATCTTTCCTAAGCTAAATATGCTTTTGATCTTCAAAGGTGGTATCACCAACAATAAGACTGTTTCCACTCCCTTGGAATACAATGCAAAGCTTACACCCTTGGATGGTGAACCTATATCTGATGCTACTCGCTATCGTCAGTTGGCTGATAGTCTAATTTATCTCACTATTACTTGTCTGGATATTTCACATGCCGTGGGTATGGTTAGTAAGTTCATGGATGCCCTTCGTTTTGTCCACTATGCTACCATTCTTCGGATTCTCCGATATGTCAAGGGCACACTTAATCATGGTCACCATTACTCCTTTTGGTCTTTTCTCGAGCTTTATGCTTATTCAGATGTGGACTGGGCAAGTGATCCGACTAATCGATGCTCTATTACAGGTTTTTTGTTTCCTGTTGGGTAATTCTCTTGTCTCGTGGCGTAGCAAGAAGCAAGATGTGATTTCCCATTCCAGTATTGAGGCTGAGTATCTTGCCCTTACCAGCACCACCTGTGAACTTATCTAGCTCCACTAGCTTTTGGCTGACATGAATGCTCCACTATCCACTGTCACTCCTCTTTATTGTGACAATTGTAATGCTAGCTACATTGTTCATAATGATGTCTTTTATGAACGCACCAAGCACTGGAGATTGACTACCACATCACTTGCCAACATCTCAAGAAAGGCAATCTCAAGTTGTTCTCCATCTCTTCTGCTGACGAACCTGCTGATATCTTTACCAAGATTCACCTACCTGGTTGTCTTCAAAATCTTATATCCAAACTCCAGTTGGCTTCCTCGCCACCTCGAGTTTGAGGGGGGATGTTAGTATATAGCTTAGACTAGATTAGCCCATTAGGCTTAGCCCAGTATACTATACTTGTAGTTTACTAATATTACTTGTACTACACACATACCTAGCATATATAAGACTCTCTATTGTACATTATTATTTACATAGAATATACAGACTATTCAATCTTTCTCTCTCACTTTATATTCTTAAAATGTAAGTAAAGATTATTACTCCTACTCTATTTATTGTTTGGTTTTTTTTTTTTTGCCACGATGAGAGAGAGAGAGAGAGAGAGAGAGAGAGAGAGAGAGAGAGAGAGAGAGAGAGAGAACATGTTGGTGCGAGTTTATACATGTTGTAGTGTTTAATTTGTGGAGAAGCCAACGTGCTTGAAAATTGAATCCTATTTGACACTTACCTTGCTGGTCTTCTCTTTAGTTTTTGACTTTATGTCCAGAATTTAATTCCCTCTTTCCCAAAATAAAAGTAAATTAAAAAAAACGTTTTTTATTACATAAAAATATATAATGTGCCTTGGGTTTCAATTACGATTTTGAAAATGATCCTAAAAACGCACATTTTATTATGTCAATCGACCCAAACACACAAAAAGGAATTGCTGAATATATTAATGGAAAAGTGACAGCATGCAATAGTGCTCACTGAGTGAGAGTAACAGTAGAGGAGATGCAAAAGTGATAGAGTGCTAACGAGTGCCTTTAGAGTATTAGTTAATAATTAATTTTAGGAAAATTTTGACACCAATTTTATGGGAAATGAAAAAAGTTGTCAAAAAATTAATTGTTTTTTTCTTTTCCCATAAATATTTTCTTTAAATGAGTCGTTAACCAATACCATAAGGGCATTCGTTAGCATTTCCCTTTAATTATTTATTTTATTTTTGCTATTATTCATGGGTTTCACTGCACTTTTTAGTACTATTTATGGGTTCCATTGTACTTTAACTAACTTTTACCTTTATCTACAGTACTTTCAGTAAAAAGTTTTCAATTTTAGCAAAATAAGCAAATTTCAAACCGACCCTAAACTTTTTTTTTTTGTCTGAAACGTGGATATCATTTTTGCCAATATTGGCTTATTTTCTATTGACCATTAAATATATATATATATATATATATATAAAAGTAAAACTTTTGGGCATAGTACAATTTATTTCCTATAAGTTTGGTAAATTGTTATGTTTTAGTCCACTAAGTTTAAAATTTATCATTTTAGTTTGTTAACTTTGACATCACTATTTCTTCCCTTTCATCTATTATTGTTTGAAAAATATCGTTATCCTCTTAAAATGATGTTGTTTCATATTATAAAATAAGAGAGTTAAAAATATTTTTCAAATAGAAATAGACAAAATGACTAAAATGACAATATTGTCATGGTAAATAAAACACCATTTTTCGAATAGCAATTTTTAAAATTTTGAATGAAAATTGAGAGCGAACAAAATATGGCATCAATATCTGTAACTTCATTGTTCCATAGGGGCATGTGCAGTTGAACTTTAAACATGAATTTATTTTTCTCTTTCTTTTTTATATACACAACAAGACATTGGATTTAATTTTTCTTTATGAAGTGTGAACTACAATAAAGGAAACTTTGAAGGGCTTTTAAATCATATTTGGTAATTAGAACATCACAAGCCTTTTGTTACGAAAGAAAAGTTGAACCCTTGTTCAATAAAGTTTGTGCAAAAAGTTGAACCCTTTGCAATCTTTATACTATTCTTTCATGTCAACCTTCTTAAACAAATATATAAACCTGATAAAAAAAAAAATATTTGGTTAATTATAAAGTACCCTCCGTTTTAAATCATCATTTCTGAAACTGTGATGCTTATTATCCCAATATTGAATTATAAATATAAGTAATTAATAATATGGACGTATGCTTCTCGCGTTCTAGTTGTCGACGGTCGGGGACGGTCAATAGACCAATACTATCAATTGTTTTGCTTGTAAATCTAACGGACTTAGGCATTATTTCAACCAAATAGCTCATTTTGTGTATCAAATCCCTCCCTTAAATGTCACCTTAGATTTTGAGTAGAGTTTGTGGTGTATTTTTGTATTAGAATCTTATCCATTTTTCCTTATTCGTGTGTGTTGGTGCGTGTTTCTCAGCACATAAGGAAAAAAAAATGTCAATATAATTTCTTAGGAAATATTATGGTTCATAAGGCGCGAACATGTAGAAGTGTAGTGAGTCATAAAGCCCAAAAAAATTGTGCGTCGTAAAGTCCAAAAGATTGTTGACAATGAAGCTCGAAAAAGATTTTGAGTTATAAAACCCAAGAAAATTTAATGGGTTTTAAAGCCTAAAAATTGTGGTGGGTCATAAAGCTATTAAAATAATGTAGGTTGTAAAGCCCTAGAAGAATTACAGATCATAAAGCCTGAAATATTGTGGGTTCGTAAAGCCATAAAGTCATAAAGTCCGATAGATTGTGGGTCGTAAGCTCAAATCTTGTAGGAGAAATCATGGGTCTGAAAAGACTACGCCATATAATGAAGAATAAAATCTAACCATCCTCTACAGAAAAACGACATGAGAATAAAGCTTTTCAGTACTTCTAGTAGATAAAAGATTAATGCTATGTTTAGATGTTTGGAGAAGGAGGGAGAGTAAAGTAGAGGGAGAGAGAGTAATTTAATTACCTTGTTTAGATGTTTTTTAAGGAAGGAGGGGGGGGGATTGAAGGGGTCTGGAGAAGTTTGAACTACTTCTAACTCTTTATTTTTAATTCCTCCAAATTTAAGAGATTTGGAGAGAGAGCAGAGTATAAAAATACTTAACTAAATGAATTATCAAATTTAATTTTACTATATTAACAAAATTATAAATGAAAAGACTAATTACTCTCTTCCCTCTTACTTAATTTTAAAAACATCCAAACAATGTGGAAGATAATCATTTCTCTCTACTCTTCTCTCTACTACTCTCCTTTTCTCTACTTCCCTCTACTCTTCTTTCTCTCAATACTTTCAAACATAGCATTAAGTTTATGGCTCGAGGCTTGCAATTTTTTGTATTAGGCATTTGGTGACAAATCACAAGCTGTCACCAATCTTTTGGATCTTTTCCCCTCTCTTCTTGTCACCTATCTTAGTATTCAAAAAAAATAAAAAAAATAAAAAAATAAAATCTGCCACCAAATCGTAGAGAAGAATATATAGGTCCTTATAAGTTTTTTTTTTTTTTTCGTAGGTCCTAAGAAGTTAGAACCCGTTAAACGTGGCCAAGGTTGTATCCAGTAAATCTTCCAATTTCTGACAACTGAACTTTAATAATTCACATGGTTAGGCTCAAGCCATGTAGAAGAATTTATGGGTTTAAAAGTGTATGCCATGTAATGAAGAAGTTTAGGCTAGACATGGTAAAACAGGCTTTAATTTGTTGATTCCATATGAGCCCAAATTTTTTGACTCTACCAGATTTTGAATTTTTTTACCCGAATAAAAAAGGGCTAACCCACGACCCGTCCATTTTATACCAAAAAATATATATAGACTACATGCCAACATGATAAATACATAAATATAAAGGCACAAATCATTGCACTAGCATTGCCTAGACATTTAGTAGCCACCAGTAGTAGTGGCTATGCTCCACATTTATTTAAAAAATAAAAAAGAGTTAACTAAAAGGAAAAAAAATAAAATACCAAAGGCAGAACTACACATCTAACTACTAACTGTCTAACATTGAGTTAAATACTAAGACTATGTTACTAATAATAAGGGCACGTTTGGTACATTGAATATGAATTACAACAGAAATGACAATCTTTATTATTAGGAATAAAATATGTTGTAATGGAATAACTAAATATATTCATAAGTTTGGTTGTGAGTTGTAATATTAGAATCAAACTTAAGATATATTTTAGGAAATATCTTACTCATACAATTATATTTCCTACAAGATAATATTTGTTAAATTTGAGAGAGATATTAGTTATTTTTTAGAATTGTTTTTCATAATTATTATGCATATATGGAAAGTTTGTTTATTTGGAAATATATTAATTTTATAAATTACACCTACTAAGTAATAGTTATTACAACCTTTTAGAAAAGAATAATTATTCCTCATTTTAAAGAATAAATATTTATAAGGAATGACTATTCTCTGTAATAAAAACATAATTAAACTATCGAATAACTAAACCATTGGAATAACTATTATATTACAATGCCTATTATAGTCTACAAAATATACCCTAAGTCTAATTAGCACAAAACAAAACTAAAGTAACAGAAAAATATATACTTTTTTGTGCTGCTTAGGATCTCTCTCTCTCTCTCTCTCCCCTAAGATGTAAATGTGTAATTATAAGTATTCTAGCTATGAGTTATTAACATGGAAGATTTTGTTATCATAACTATAAATAATTTTAGTCATGCACAAAACTATCAAAATTGGAAAAACATGAAAAGTAGACATGGCAAAATGAGCTAGAATTCATTCACCTGACTTGAACCCAAGTAAAAAATGAGTTAACCCATGACTCGACCCATTGTTTTGTGGGTCAACCCGACCTAGTTCACTTGTGACCCGAATATTTTTCATAACTTTTTTTAAGGTTAAAAATAATTAAAAATTACGATATAGTTGGTTTACTTGTTTGTTATTTCACTACACAACCCAATTAACAAATATAATGCACATGATTTTTTTCCCCTAAAAAACATCAATTTTTTAAAACATTTTTTCGATTAAACCATTAAAAAAACTTGTATTTATATTTAATTTCATCTAAATACAATAGCCTCAAGAAAATAATTGAGGCTTTTACCTAGTTGCATGCAAATAAATTGATGATTGCATGTAATTAGTAAAAACTAGTATGTAACCCATGCTACCGCATGAGAATGAATATAATTTAACAAAATAATGAAAATTAATATATTGCATTTTATTATTTAAGTGATACTATTGGTTTTGTTTTTTATTTATTTATTTATTAATCATGAGTTTAGTCATGTTTAAAAGACTTAGTTTATTCATGTTTAATAAAACTTAGTATTATGTAATTTTTTAACAAATATTTTTATCATACAAAATTCTAATGAAAGAATGCTACATAGACATATATATTCAAGGTTGATTCATACACGGTACATATAATTATGATTAAATTGCTTTATCACAAACTATTTTTAACAAAATATTTTAATCAATTAAATGTGAATCTCATAACGTGCATCTCATAACAATATATAACAATATAATAATGTGAATCTCATAAAAAAAAATTATCAATTAAAAATCACTAAAATTATGAGTATAAAATGTAAAGACAAACAAATAGGATAAGTACTAATTTCTTAAAAGAAAACTTACAGTGAATTGAGAAAACTACATAAATAATCTTTGATATTTGAAGAATAATGAGATTATAATTTCCTTTCGAAATTGGGTAGAGACTCGTGCTGATAACGTGCTATGAAAGAGAAAAGAAATATGCAATATCAATGATAGGAAAACAAAACAATTTTATAATTAAATAATAAAAATTATTGACAAAAAGGAAAGAAAGTATAGGCAGATGAAAGACAATAAACATACAATATCAATCATAGGAAAACCACAAAATTATATAATTAAACAATAAAAAATTTACACAAAAAGGAACGACAGTATAGGCAGATGAAAGAAAGCAGTAATCAAACCTTAGGAATGGTTGGAATTCGTTTTGCAGAGCATAAACCAGGACCATGAAAATTGTAAAGATAAGTACAATTGGAATATCTGGAGAACTTCTTCTTATATAAGATACAAAAATACCCAAATACATGCATCATTGATATCAAGAGATTCTTTTTAAATTCAATGTGGAAAAGGGAATGAACCTGAAAATACGTGGGTGTGGAAAATGGAGGTGAACTTGAAAATACGTGGGTGTGGAAAAGGGGAGTGAATCTGAAAATACATGGGTGTGGAAAAGGGAGATGAACCTGAAAATACACGGGTGTGGAAAAAAGAAGAAGAAAAAAAAAGAAGCACATTGGAATTACAAATTAGACTCCAATTTCATATTTACATTGACACGTAGCACAACAATAGATTAGAATTCTAATTTAGAATTCCAATTAGAGTTTCTCTCTGTTTCACCTATTATATATATATATATATATATATATATATATATATAGATTAAGGCATTCTTCTTGCTTGAATAACACGATAAATAAAGATTTTTTAGCAATCAAATGTCAAAGTACATACCCAAATACTCTGGTTGCAATAGACTTTAAAACATATATTTGAAAATATAAACATGTATGAGAAGTATTCATAAGTGTGAAAAGAGTCAAGCCGAAGTATATCAATGAAATTGGCATAAATTATGCATGCTTATGCCTACTTTTTAATAATCCATAGCCAAGATAAAAAGGATTTTAAAATAAAATATGATATTTTTTGGAGTGTATATTACTTAATAATAACATGATATTTATAAAAGAGACAATATATAAATAAGTAAATAATCAAATTTTGATGTATATTCCAAAATTGAAAATTAGTGCCAACTACAATTCATTTAAAATGAAACACAACTATTAGATTATTTTTCAAGATGTTAGATTATGAAATTAGTTTCCAAGATTTTAAAATTTTTTTTATATGATGATATGTGGTAGAATTTGTTTAAGTCTATTAGCCAACACTTTTGAAAACTATTTGTACAAGACATTGCAAAGGCTAATGGGTCGACATTTTGAAACAAGTTTGGGATTTTTTACCTTCGAAATGAGTGCGAAAAATGTGTAATTTAGATGAGGGGAAAGGGAATCCAATTAAATAGGTAAGAACAGATTGTGTACATCGTGACCGACAATTTGCCAATAATTCTAGTAAAAGAAAGGGGCATACTATCAAGACGAGTTTCTTTCGGAGGGGCCATTTGTTTAAAAGAAACTTGAACTTCCCATTCCATAAATTCAGCAAAGAAATGTATGCTCATATCCTTGGTGATCACACTATGAATTGAAATAAAAGTATCATCTTGTTGACTTGGATTTGATAAAGTGAATAAATCTTGTTAAAAATTTATTAGAGAATTGACTACATCTTTAGGATGGGAACAAAATTATCTTTCTATATTCTAAGTCTCAGTTACGTGATAAATGTTGCAGAGATGTGAAAATATTTGGAGTTTTTATCACCATGAGTCACCTATAAATTATTAGATCTCTAAAACTACATATGAGTTTCCCTATCTAGGAGCTCATTGAATTCCAACCTAAGCTCTCTAACCTTATATAAATTGATTCTCTCTCTACTTGAACTACTATTTACATTTATCTTCCAATTTTTTACGAACATTTCCAAAACATTTGTGACTCCATCTTCTCAAAGCTTTACCACACTTGGAAACTTTGCAAATAGTTCAAACCTTAAGGTCTACCCCTTTAAGGGAATTCCACATAGGTTTAACCATTTCATTATACCCCTTATTTCAAAGCCACATTTCTTCAAAACAGAAGGGTTTTGAAAACTTAACAAGTTCAAATCTGGCGAAAAAAATCCATAAAGGAGAGTGATCTGAGGAACTACAGTTTAAGTGATGAACCCATGTCCTTGCAAACTTGAGAAACCATTCATATGTAGCTAGACCTCAATCTAATGTTTCCCATACCGAGTGACCATCTGCATAATGCTTTTGCCAAGTAAACTGGGAACCTATGTAACCAAGATCTTAAAAACCACATTCATTAATAGCATCACGAAAAATTTGCATTTGGTTGTGACTAAACCCACTTTCTTCTTAAAACTCTACATTAGCTCATTAAAATTCCTAGACTCAAAAAATTATTGAGTTGACAAATTAATTCCCAAGAATCATGTCTCTTACTTGTATTGGGTTCCCCCATAAAAGCTAGTAAACCTCCATACTTCTTTTGAATTCTTATTAATGATAAAATTAATATAAGTTTTGGAATAGGTTTTGAAAGTGACATTAATTGAATCCCTTTAATACATAATCAATCCTCCACCTCTATGAACTCATGGAATAAAGAACATATTTTCAAATATCAAACTTCTTTTAGCCTTGTATCATCTACCCATGTTTTGGCTATTAATACAACATAGAGATCTTTTCCCACGCCAAATCTATAAGCTCTTTTCCTATATGTAGGTTCTCAAGCCCACGATAGTTCCATACTAAGAAACTCATTGTCATTGGTGGGGCTAGATCTCAACCTTCACCATATAATTGAAAATCTCATTGTTACTCTTTAAAGCTTGTGATTTCTTGCTAGGTAGATAAATTTCACCCTTTACACCACTTCTTTTACAAATAGTCTGGCCTTACATAATAGAATCTACAGAGAACCCTAGTTAAGTTAACTTTTTCTATTCCTTGAATTCGGAAGAAGCGGTAAACTAGGATAGGGATTTTAATTAAGATTATTATTGGGAAGCGACTACACCAAATCAGAATTTTCTCTATCCTCACAAGCAGTAACTGTTAAGTATATGTGATTAGCTTTGAAAGGAAATCACATCAACTTAGAACTCTCCTTAGTTGCATGATTATCTTCTCCTAAACTCAAGTGAAAAGGTTTTGCATGCATAGGAAGGGAGGTTGTATAATCTCCACCTGAGATATCCTCCATCTCACTCAATTCTAGTAGCTTGTCAAACTTCATCAAGTCTTTATCAATCTATTGGATTTGAAGATTAAGATTGGATTGGATATTGGACTCCCACAAATTAGGCAAGAGAATAATGCCTGATTGTAATGAAAGACTATCACCAAGGGAAGGAGGGAAAGTATTCCCCCCATTGTCCGGACTTTCCATATTGGACATTTAAAAAATGTGATCTTGAACAGCTGAAATCATGTTATCAGATGGTGGTTTTGAAACTCCTAATAGTGAAGGTGGATTATGTATAGCTTTGATGACCTTCAAAACTCGAACCCCATTCTTCTTATCAAGGCCCTGAACAATAATGAATGTCTTCTTACTCGAATTGAATAAGGAGCATTATTATGAATATCATTCCATTTCGGCCAAAATGACCAGAAAATACCATTTCAGTATGCAAACTGGAACAAGAAACCCACTTGTTCCACCTCGGATTAAATTTTGGGCCGTTCCAGTCAATTTTGACCATTTCAGCCTATGTTAGTAAATTATAGTCGAAATTAAAGTTTCAACTAGTATGAATTTTGCCTCTCTCTTAGTATTTTTTTTTTTTGGGTCAAAATTCACATCAATGGTGACAAACATGAGCACTTTTAGAGCTACAGTTGAATCCTTACCCCAATACCCAATTGGACTGCTCTGTAGTGATAGTTTCTCCTTTTGATGCACGGGTTCCAAGTACGTGACTAACCAATTTGATGCGCGGATCCCAGTACGCGGCTTATTCCTTTGCACGAATACCAGTACATGACTAATTCCATAGTAACCCTTTGATTGTTGTAGTTGATTTGTAGCAGCTTCACATAGACACACCAATAAAATCTTCAATGTTGGTGCAAGAGACTTTGCTTGGTTACAAAACCCAACGGCGTACAATAAATGCAGCAAGAACTCTTTCTTCTGTAGGAGGAGGCTAGGGTTTCAAAAAGAAAACCTTATGAAGCTCTCTAGGGTTAGGTTTTTCTTTTTCCACCTCCTTTAAATAGGAGCTTAATGGGCTCTCCTATTCCAAATAAGTTTACACAAACCTTGGGTTTTTCTAGTCCAATAAGAATTATACAAACCTGTTAGGGCATATGTAGTTCAAGTCTGTGAACATATGTCGTTATTTTATGTAATTGGCTTATCCTTAGACAAAACGCACTTTACTTGTAATTGGGTAGATTTAGGATGAGTTTAATACTTCAAGAAACAGTGGTTCAAGGTTAAGTGTTGAAGCCGTCAAAGTCTGTCCAAGAAACAAGCAAGGAAGTGCAAGTTTTTAAAGCTCGACACATACCTTGACAGATACATCTATCGAGCTTTAAAGAAGCTGTTTTTCCCGAGCCTCGACAGCTGTCTCGACACCTCTCGACACCTCTATCTGTCGAGAATTAAAGAAAACAGATTTCCAGGTCTGTTTCAAGTCTAATCCGTGAGTGTGTCTTTGGGACTTCTTTTCTCCTAACCCTAGACATATAAAATGATTATTTTAAGGGCCGTCAAGAAAGGGATCACAAGATACAAGTTGCACATTCATTGAGAACTTGTTGTTCATGCAATTTGTGATCTGACAGACAAAGTTCGTGCCCTAGTTCATCCTTGATGATTTGAAGAACTCTGCAGCCAACTCTCTTTCTCTCTAGTTGGTATTTGAAGTCACGTACTGGGATCCGCGCATCTGGTTAGTCACGTACTTGGGAGCCGTGCATTGAAAGGAGAAACTGTCACTACAGAACAAGTCCAATTGGGTATTGGGGTAAGAGTTCAACTGTAGGTTGGTGAGGTACTTGGGATTCCTTACTTGTAACTGCTTGTTGTGATAATAGTGGAGTTTCAGGAGTGGTGACCTTAAATCACCCGGTGGGGTTTTTGCCGCAAGGGTTTTCCCCATTCGTGAACAAATTACCGTGTTATTTATTTTCCGCTGCTTAACTTAGTTTGGTGATTTGTTTGTGCTGCCACGTGATATTGCATGTTAATTTGATTAATTAAGAACTGGGCTAATTAATTAATCTAAATTATCACAAGGGGTCAACGCATTTGTGGCCTGTCAAGTGGTATCAGAGCAAGCACACTCTGATTAGGGTTTAATCTATTGTGTGTGATCCATTGACCCCTACTGTCATGGATAGAGGACAATCTCTAATCATTCCTCCTTTATTTGATGGCACTAACTATGCATACTGGAAAGTACGCATGAGAGCTTTCTTGCAGTCGTTAGATGAGAAAGTGTGGCAAGCTGTGGAGATAGGCTGGACCAAGCCTACAGAAGCGCCGGCCGACTGGGATGAAGCTAAGATCAAGGCGGACAACTTCAACAGTAGAGCATTGAATGCCCTATTCAGTGCAATCACCAATGAGGAGTTCAAGAAAATTTCCTCAACTGAAACTGCTAAGGAAGCATGGACCATCCTCCAGACAACCTATGAGGGCACTAAGGCTGTCAAAGATTCAAAGCTGCAGAGGCTCACCACACGCTTTGAAGAAATTAAGATGGAGGAGGATGAGTCGTTTGATGAGTTCTATGCCAAGCTCAAGGATATAGTGAACTCAGCCTTCAATCTTGGGGAGACCATCCCTGAACCCAAGATAGTAAGGAAGGTGCTTAGATCGCTGCCCGAGAGATTCCATGCCAAGATCACGGAGATCGAAGAATCAAAGGACATTGATAGAATTCCTTTGACTGAGCTGGTTGGAAACTTGCAAACCTATGAGTTAGGGCTGACTAGGTTGGGCAAGTCAAGCAAGGGCAAGAGTTTGGCACTAAAGGCCAAAAACAGTGATACGGATGACTCGTCAGATGATGAAGATTCCAAGATGAAGTCCTACATCACAAGGCAATTCAAGAAGTTTATGAAGAATGCCAACGGAAAGGGCTTCAACAAAGACCGTAGACAATCCAGTTCTTCACAATTTAAGAATCTGGATAAAGGGAAGAAGGATGTCAAGGATGGCGGTCAGTACACTGTTCCTGCTGGGCCAAAATGTTTTGGGTGTCAAGGCTTCGGACACATGAAACAAGAGTGTCCTACGTACCTCAAGAGCATAGGGAAGAGCAAGGCACTTGCTGTTACCTTAAGCGACACAGAGCCCGAGGACGATTCCGAGGATGAAGACGACGGAATCTTGAATGCCTTCACTGCCACTGTTAATCCTACTGATGGGGTTACCGAGAAAGTGGATGAAGAAGAGGAGTTGGTGGACTCCAAGATTGAGATTATGGATGATCAAGATGATATCCATACCGCCTATGAGAAGCTATACAAGCTTTCTGAGAAACATGAGAAGCTCTATAGGCTGGCCACCAAGAAGCTCAGTGATGTGGAACTCAACCGTGAGGAGCTGTCCACAAAGGTCGATGAAGCGAATCAAACCATTGGAGCACTGAGGTTCGAAAACAATTTCTTGGTTGAGAGGACCAAGAAGCTTGAAGCGGAGCTGTTTCAAGTCAGAGCACAACTGGAGAGGACGTCAAGTGCTAAACTGGACGAGATGCTGAGTGCTCAGGGATATTCTTCAGATCGTACTGGATTGGGGTATGAATTCTCTCTCTCTAATACTCCTACTTCTAGTACTACTGTGTTTGTTCCACCTGATAATAACATTGAAAATGAAGAAAAGAATGTTAAATCTGAATTAGCTAGTGAGAACGTAGACAAGGGCAAGTCCATTCTAGGGGCACCCCCTAAAATTGAGAAAAGGGAAGCTAGAAACCCTAGGACTAAGAAGACTAACACTCAAAAGGCCAAACAGAAGAAGCCGCATCTCTGTTATCATTGTGGTGTTGCCGGTCACACTCGACCTAATTGCTACAAGTGGCGTGCCACTCAACAGAGCAATGGCACAATAGCATTTGGGAGCCAGAATCAGCTTCAGTCTTCTCTCGCTCCTCTTGGAGACATTCTAAAAGCCCTCATGTTCCTTTCGAACTTGAACGGTTCATATTCCTCTCCCTCTTCACCGGTTCAAGAATCGACCAAAAGGAAAGGATCTTCCAAAGTGTGGAAGGCAAAGGGATCTAAGTGATTTCAGTCACTTCTTCTTCTCTCTCCTGTTTTTATGTGTTGCATTACTTGTGTGTTCCTTTACTGTTTTGAGTCAGTCTAGTTTTATGCATTGTTTTGCTTTACATGTTTTTATTTGTGTGTTTTTAGTTTTGTGTTCTATTTTTTGCTTTTCTGATAAAAAAAAAAATAAAAAAAATTTGAAAAATTGAAAAATACAAAAACAGTGTGTGTTTGTGTGCATTAGTTCGTGTGAACTTTTAAAATGGCCATTGAAACAGAGTTTTCTAAACTTTGTATCATCTATAGCTTAGATGAGCACTCTTTTGCACAACTAAGCGAGTGAGCTCTGTAGCTCTTTGTTTGTGATGAGTAAGGTTAAGTGATCTCTTCTTCTTAACACTCGTATCACTCTTTTTGACGGGTTGAACTAGAAAATCCTAAGAGAAAGGCATAAATAACCATCTCACCACTGTTACTCGCCAATCATAATATGACATCTGTATGCTTCGGCATAGCAAAAGTGCAATGTCAATGACACCTGTATGCTTCGGCATAGCAAAAGTGCAGTGTCAAAAGCTTAACATAATTGGGTTTTTCTTTTCTTTCTCTTGTATGCCCATGCATGATATGCTTGTTAAAAAGAAAATATGCAAAGAAATAAAAAGCAAAAAGATAAAAAATGCTTTAAAATATGGTTGCAAGCATGTTTTCTAGGAGATGTGGGAGTTATAGGATGTACCTCGAAGGTGATAGTCCCCATCAAATAGTTATGATTGTGTGTGAGTTAAAGTGATTTTCTCATATCTCAAATCGTCATAACATTGAGACACATATGCAATCTTGCGATGTTTTCACACACAACACGCAATATTCTTTGCTATTCTTGATACATGTGCAGGTACAATATGATTTGGCCATCACAAAGTTTACATGCGTTAATGTATGCTCACTAAACTGTCATAACTTGTTTTTGAAACATAAAATTGGTTAGACTTGTTTAGTGTGTGTGTGCGTGTTTTGAGATACATGTGCATCAATTTTCTTGTTGAGAGATGATTTTGAGAGCTTAATGTGTTGGTTGTATCTTTGGTTGAGTTGCATTCATGTCTGTGTTTTTCTTCTTTTGAAAAACTGCTTTTAAAGGCATCTCGACACCTCTTCGATACCTCTCGACACCTCCTCGATACCTCTCGACACATGAGCTATCTGTCGAGCTCCTTAGACTCCTTCTTATCGCAGTCTTGACAGATACCTCGACACCTGCTGGATCGATCGAGAAACTTTCTGTTTGCTCGATAGCTTCTCGATAGCTGCTGGATCGATCGAGGTTCCTTCTTGTTTATTCTTCTTCCTCGATAACTGATCTCGATAGCTTCATCTGTCCATGTGTATTTCTCGACACATGCCCTCGACAGTAGTCTCGACACCTCCCGATAGCATCATCTGTCGAGATTTAATGAGAAGCTATATATATAGCAGTCGCGATTTTTCCTCTCACTTGCTCGATCTCTCTCTCTCTCGAAACTCACTGTTCTCTCTCAAAATCTCTTCCTTTTCCCTCCAAACCTTCTCCCAAGGCTTTCTCAAGAGTTTCTTTGCGATTTTCATCTCTTGGTAAGCACTTTATCCCTCTTTTTCATGCATTTCATTGTTTTAAAACCCTAGGTTTTGTGTTTTTGAAAATTTTTGGGAGTTTTCAAAATTGTTGGGGTTTTCATGAAATTTTTGGGTTGTTTTTCTAGATTTGATCTTCAAAATTACATGCATTGCATCACATTAGCATTCTAATTGTATTTTCATGCATTTAGATGTGTGCCTATCTATTGTGTGCTGTTAGGTTTGGATTGGGCTGAGCCCATGATGTTTTTATGTTGCATGTCACATGCTCATGCATTCTCCATGCATACGTTCTTTTCATTTCAATATTATTCTGCCAATATTGAACTGTTTGGGACTTTTCTGTGTGTTTCTTTCTCTCCCCCTCTCTATGGTTGCGTTAGTTGTGTTTATGGCACCTAAGCGTAAATCCATTCCGTTCCAGAACCCTCTGCGTTCTAAGGGACAGTCTTCCTCTGACTCTACCCCTCTTTCTGTCCGGTTCCGTGATGAGAAAGCCCACAAGGACTTCTCGGAGAACTTTTCTAAACGCGGTGTTCATTCGGAACGCCACGTTGTCCTGGCAGATTTTGCCGACACTGACCTTCCCGATGTCATTCACTCTCGGGGATGGGAGTCACTGTGTGACGTCCCGGTCACATCTCCTCTCGTGTTGATACAGGAGTTTTACTCCAACATCCACGGGATAGATTCTTCAGTACCTCATTTCTACTCTTGCGTCCGAGGTACGCGCTTTTGTGTCACCCCAGAGTTAGTCTCTGAGGTTCTTCATGTCCCTAGGGTGGATCATCCTGATTACCCTAGCTGTGAGCGTCTCTGGACTGTGTCCAAAGACGAGATGATCTCGGCGTTCTGTGAGCGTCCTACCTCTTGGGGAGATCATATGTACACACCATGTCGACCTTTTGCTAAAGGTCCTCGTTTCCTTAACATGGTGATGACCTTTGTTTTTGCACCCACTCTCTCACTATAACTCTATCACAGAGCCTCGCGCTCGATTTTTGCTGTCCCTCTTAGAGGATCTTTCTATAGACTTTCCTTCACACTTTATCTTTTGCATCATAGATGTCTATAGAGATACGGCCACCCGTGATAAGCTCATTTTCCCTTCCGCTATCACGAGGATCCTGAGTCGTTTTTCCATCCCTTTCCCCTCGTCCGATCCTTACCACGTCATGTCTACCATAGACGCCACTACCGTAAAACGTAGCGAGGCACAGTTCCGATCGCGACAGGCAGATGGTGCTACTCCTTCCACTCGTCCGGCCACCTCCAGATCAGCTCGTGCGTCTGCTTCTTCCTTCTCGAGCGACGTCACGTTAGGAGACATCATGGCGCAGCTACAGCGCATGAATGCTCGCCTAGATACACTCTCCACGGAGTTGTATCAGGTGAACGTCCGTGTTGGTCGCATCGCCAGGCGACAGGCGACCATGGGCTGCTTTGCTCCAGAGGCTTCTCCTCCGCCACCTCATGTGTCGACTGAGACCGAGGCTGAAGATGATGGCGATGATGATGATGCTTCCGACGATGATGATGATGGAGATGCGAGCTCTTCGGATGAGATGTTTACTTGACACTCTACCCTTTGTCACTCGTGACAAAAAGGGGGAGTAGTTTTGTATGAGAGTAGTCATACTTAGGGGGAGTGTTAGCATAGGATATTTTTGTTAGGGGGAGTGTGGATTGAGGGATGTAGTGAGGTGATCATATGTATTTTTTTTTCTCATCTGTTTAGAGATACTTTGATCATGTGTTGACATACATTGTATTTATTCTCTTCTTATATATGATGATGTATGTTGTTCTTTCACCTGCCTTTCATGTGTTGTTTCTTTTCTATCTTTATACACATGTTTCTTTACTTGTACGCAATCTATTATTTCTGTTTCACACAAAGATGCCTTGATGTGTTTTGTTTATAAGTGTTTCAGAAATACAGGTTGTCAAAGTCTTCTTGCCATAAACTCTCTTCTTGCAAAGTTTTTCAAGAGTTTATGTTAGGATAGATTTTACTGTATGTAACAAGTGAATATGAGTTGAGTGATTTATGACTTCTCTCATATCTTCATTTGTATGTTGTGGTTTTGTCACGGATTGCCAAAGGGGTAGATTGTTAGGACATATATAGTTCAAGTCTGTGAACATATGTCGTTATTTTATGTAATTGGCTTATCCTTAGACAAAACGCACTTTACTTGTAATTGGGTAGATTTAGGATGAGTTTAACACTTCAAGAAACAGTGGTTCAAGGTTAAGTGTTGAAGCCGTCAAAGTCTGTCCAAGAAACAAGCAAGGAAGTGCAAGTTTTTAAAGCTCGACACATACCTCGACAGATACATCTATCGAGCTTTAAAGAAGCTGTTTTGCCCGAGCCTCGACAGCTGTCTCGACACCTCTCGACACCTCTATCTGTCGAGAATTAAAGAAAACAGATTTCCAGGTCTGTTTCAAGTCTAATCCGTGAGTGTGTCTTTGGGACTTCTTCTCTCCTAACCCTAGACATATAAAAGGATTATTTTAAGGGCCGTCAAGAAAGGGATCACAAGATACAAGTTGCACATTCATTGAGAACTTGTTGTTCATGCAATTTGTGATCTGACAGACAAAGTTCGTGCCCTAGTTCATCCTTGATGATTTGAAGAACTTTGCAGCCAACTCTCTTTCTCTCTAGTTGGTATTTGAAGTCGCGTACTGGGATCCGCGCATCTGGTTAGTCACGTACTTGGGAGCCGTGCATTGAAAGGAGAAACTGTCACTACAGAACAAGTCCAATTGGGTATTGGGGTAAGAGTTCAATTGTAGGTTGGTGAGGTACTTGGGATTTCTTACTTGTAACTGCTTGTTGTGATAATATTGGAGTTTCGGGAGTGGTGACCTTAAATCACCCGGTGGGGTTTTTGCCGCAAGGGTTTTCCCCATTCGTGAATAAATCACCGTGTTATTTATTTTCCGCTGCTTAACTTAGTTTGGTGATTTGTTTGTGCTGCCACGTGATATTGCATGTTAATTTGATTAATTAAGAACTGGGCTAATTAATTAATCTAAATTATCACAAGGGGTTAATGCATTTGTGGCCTGTCAAAACCCATAAACAATTAGCCTTTTAGAGTAAAAACGTTACTGGCTATAATCTGAAACCCGTAAGCTCGATTGATCGAAACATCTGTCGAGATTTAATGAATCTCGACAGATCGAGATTCTGTCGAGGAGGTATCGAGACCTGCAGTTTGCACTTTTCTTGAGCAGTTCTTGAGTAATCTTCATATCTTCAATTTAACCACTTGTAATGATCATCTTGAACCTACTTAGATTTACCCAAATACAATTAAAGTGCGTTTTGTCAAAGGATATGCCAATTACATAAAAATATGTCCCCAACAAACACGTCATCAATTTTCATCCAAAAGATAACTGTAAAAACTAAATTGACACAATAGTAAAAGTTTAGGGACCAAATTAACACAATTGAAAGGTTAGAAATCAAATTGAAATATGGTGCATATGATAGAGACCAAAAACGTAGTATACCCATTTTTGTATTAAATATTATAGCAAATTCGAAACAATACACTGATACTGAAAGAACTAAAATATTCTGTTCTAATAACAAATCTGGAATGGTCTCTGAAACAGTATTCAAAACATTGATAAAGAGCACAAAGCCAAGCTCCATATTCCAATGTTTCCACCTTTAGATTACCTTTGCTTGCTATCCAAAGATCACAATCTTTATCATTGTGAGACACCACACCACACCTATAACAAAAGTTTGAGAGTTTCTTGTATTGAAAAGATACTCACACTTCTAAATCTTGATCTAGTAGCACCTTATGACCACTACATAGGGATTTAGAAACATAAATTCCTACTCTTTCTCTCATGAAACCCTCATCAACTAGGTCTGGGTTATGTTGAATATGGAGTACCATCCCCATTGGCCTAGTTTTTCAGCTGTCTCAATATTCAACCTATTCACAAGTTAGTCATTGATTTGCATCCAAAGAACTATTTTGTTTAAATTGAGGCTTTGAACCTGACTTGCATCATCATAACACTGAAGTAAAATTAAATGCTTGTCGAAACTCTAGGGTTCATTCATTAAAACATGCTCTACATCAGTTTCCAACTAGAACACAAAGAGAATAACATGATTACCTACCTAATGAATCTAAAATCCCTCCTTAATCTCCATAATGGTTTGAAAGTTCTCCTAATAGCTTGAATATTGATTTAGACACCTTATTTGGTACATTAGGTTTAACTGATTAGAAAGCTTACTTGGCCATGTTTGACTGATTAGAAAGCATACTGAGTTATTTAGATTAGATTTTAATTGGTGTTTTCTTGTTGTGTTTTTGGTAAAGGTTGTGTACGCAAACTCATGCCTACGTACACATCCTCTTGATCCTGCGTACGCAGGAATCTGCATGTGTACACAAGCTCAAACCCAGAAATCCAGATTTATGTTCCTCACATTTTATTCGTTTTAAATTTATGATTAGCTTTTGTTTAGATTTATCTCTCACATGTTTTAGGTTTTAGGTCAATGGTATAACATGTTTCAATCTATTTTGCTTAGATTATATGTTTAGGGTTTTATGCTTGATGAACAAAATGAACATGCTCATAAACATGAACATGCATTAATGCATAAGTGCTGTGGCAATGAGATAAGTGAGGTAAGTCATGCATAATCACATGTACATGCATTTGATTTGGTTGTTTAAAGTGAGTTGATAGATGAATGTGATGAACATGCACGTTTAGTGCTATAATTCCATGCTTCAAATTACTCGATGCTTTGTAAGGATGTTCCTACCTTGATATACTTGCTTTGGGATGTATGATGTTTGATAACATGTTTAGATGAATGCTAGGTTTAGGAATGATGTGCCATGTTGTTTGCTTAGATGCATGTTTTTGTGTGTGTGTGTGAGAGAGAGAGAGAGAGAGAGAGAGAGAGAAAGAGAGAGTTTAGAATAGCCTATTAGAAAAACCCTTTGATGGGATTAGGATTTTGAACATAATGAGTGAAGGCTGACTTTCGGTCGGATGGGGTTGGGTGCCTTACACCTTTCCATTACCATACCTAAACTTCAAATACGTGCTCTGGCAAGATTAGTCTTTCATAAAAGGGTGCTATATACATAGCTTTTAGATCTAATCTAGGTGGCGACTCCATTTACACTCTCCAATTAGTCCACCTAGGCCGAGACGTACTTTCCACGAGGAAACCACTCATCCAAGCGTTTATGCCCACAATTAAGGGAACATTTTCATTAAAAAATTTTACTACTAAGAAAATCTCTGATCAAACTTTATTCTTATGAGTTTGATATTGACTCCTTCTCACTCTGTGAGGGAGAATCTATTCTAGTCATTCAATAACGAATCCATAATCTAATAGAATAGAAAAGAAAAGAGAGATAAAACAAGCTATTGAACCTTGAAAATTATAACCACAATGCCCTACTAATAATAACAAGAGCAGCTCTACATTGATGCTAAGTTGGTCACAAGACTACCTTGACCTAGAAAAAATATTTAATTAAAAATATATATTATATAAAATTTATGTTTTTTCTATCTTTTAAAAAAAAAAGGGTGACCATCCTAAATTTTTCTACACCCAGTGGTAGAACTAAAGCCAAGGGTGGAGGGCTCAAGGCCCCCCAATTTTTTTTTTTTTTTTTAAATTCTTTATATTACTTATAATTATTAAACATTTTTTAAGATATAGCCTATAAAAAATAGAAGCTGGCCCCTCAAACAAAAATTTCTAGTTCCATCCCTTTCTAGACCGAACATAAATAAATTTTGCACAGTTTGGCAACAAACTTTTGTAAATTGGAGCTACAACTCTACTTAAGGCCTGTTTGGGATCCACTTATTTTATTGAAATTAAAATTTTTTTGCTGAAAGTACTGTAAATAAAGGTAAAAGTTAGTCGAAATAGTACAGTGGGAACCATAAATAGTACCAAAAAGTACAGTAAGACTCAAAAATAGTAGCAAAAATAAACTAAATAGCAAAATAAGTTGGCTTTTTAATTTTTGCCAAACACACACTAATATGTGAAATATATAATAAAGAAAAAAGTGCTTACCTTTCTTTTTCTTCTCTTTTTCCTGCTTATTCTTATGATAAGAACTAACTAGAGTTTCAAAATTTTGTATTTTTTTTTTTTTTTGAGAAAGCAAAAGTTTGTAAAGTGCTTACCCTTTTTTCCGTTGATTATATATTCTAATGCTTTTCACGATCCAAATATGGAATAGAGAATTATCTTGAAATAGTTTGTAATGTGCTTACCTCTTTTTTATTTTCTTTATCTTTATTATATTCTTATGCTTTTCACGAACCAAATTTCGAATAGAGAATTATCTTGAAAATTTAAGTTCAAAACTGGAACTCTTGAGAATTATCTTTGTAAACTATTACATTTTTTATTCACTGTCAAAAAAAACACATGGCTATTCCTATATGAGGTATCATGATGGATAAATGATATTTTTAATCCATCCGAACTGTTAGCATGTAATTTATAAATCAAATGGTAATAGATATACACCACTGTTAGTTTCTTTAAAACCTTCTCCCTTCTCCCCTTATGTGTGTGTTAAAATACTTAGTATTCTCAAAAGAAATATTAGTGGGTTAATCCAACATTGAAAAATGGTTTAAAGTCTGTGTCGTGTATCCAAGAGTTAGGTCATTTTGGATATACACCACCGTTAATTTTTTTAAAACCTTCCCCCTCTCCCCTTGTGTATGTGTGTGTGTTAAAATACTTAGTACTCTCAATATATATATATATATATATAATTCTAGAATTTTTTGTTTGGTGGGGGTAAATTTTGGTTCTAATATAGTAGTCATGAGTAAGGATAAATCATCATACACTTGAGTAAATGCATATACACATATATAAACAATAATATTTTGATACTAAAGTATGTTATAATTTATAAATATATTGTATATAAAATTAGCAACTTTCACATATGTATATTCGCAAGAAAAATTTTTAGGGGAACATATCATTTTTTAAACTCCAATTAGGATATAAAAGTTGTCTAGTTCGATATTAAATATAAAAAAAAAATGAATTTGAGAAAACAAAAACTTTTTTATCTCTATAACTAATAGACCAATTGAAAAATTCTACTAATATTTAAGAGCATCATTAGACTAATTCAAATATTCGGGAGGCCAACTTTTATTTTTGTAGCTAAATATTTAAAGCCTTGCTGTAGCTCAGCCCTGCTGTTCTCTTATTCTTTTTTTTTTTTTTTTCATTATTTTTGATGAACTCTTTACTGATTCATCAAAGTTAACGATGCATTGACTGTAAAACTTTTACATATTAAATAATACTCCGTATGTAATACATTTTTATTTTATGAATGTTAATAGTTTTTTTTTAAGAATCATGATTTTTTTTTTTGGAGAAGAAAGAATCATGAATGTTAGGTAGGTAATACTTAGGGTCCGTTTGGTGGGAAGATGGAAAAGTAGGAGGATAGAAAATTGTGGGAGGATAGAAAATTGTGGGAGGATGGAAAAGTGGAGGGATGAAAAACTTTTTTGTTTGGTTGAGATAAAAAATTAGAGGATGAAAAATACAGTTGATATAAATTTATCATTATGTCCTTACTAAATATATAAACAAAAAGTAACACATTAATTATTAAAAAAAATTTGTATGGAAACTTTAATTTAATTTATTTATTTATAAAATAAGCAAATGCTAAAAGGATATTAAAAAAAACAGATAAAAACAAACAAAAAGAACCAACGTGTACTGTGCAAAATTTTATCCACAAAAAAAAAAGGGAATGACAAAAAGTTGGCTATTGGATGGAGAAGAGCAATTTTATTCAACACACATCTTCCTCTTTTTCTCTCCATTTTGGAGAGATTGAATTTTGGTGGGTTCAGAGAGAAAACAGCTAGGCCTCATTACTTTTCTCTTCCCCTCTCCCTCTCCCTCTCAACCAAACGCCCTTCCCCCTCATTTTCTATGTTATTTTCTACTTTCTTTTTTTTCTATCATTCTTAAAATCCACCCACCCAAACATACCCTTAAGTCTGTTTAAGATCTGCTTATTTTGTTGAAACTGAAAACTTTTTTTTTGAAAGTATTATAAATAAAGGTGAAAGTTAGCTAAAATAGTACAGTGAGACCTATGAATAGTACCAAAAAATGAAGTGAAGCTCATAAATAGTAGCAAAAATAAGTTAAATAGTAAAATAAGCTAACTTTTTAATTTGGAGCCAAACACACACTTATATTAACTTAATAGAATAGTGCCAAGGTGTACCATATTAACACTATTTCGAGGAGTAGGATGAAATCCAGACGCAGTTTTTTTATTTTATTTTTATTTTTTAGGAAACATTTTGAAATTTTCGGTGTTTTAAAAAAGAAATATATTTTTTGTTAGCCTTTTCCCAATTGGGCACGCGTTCCTGTGCCTGGAAACAACAGCAACCACGCCCGTTGAAGCGCGTGCATAGACACCCTATCAGAAGAAAATATAATGAGTAATGCAAGACTCAATAAATAAATTAACCATCCACTAAGATAAATAAAAGGAAATTAAATAAGGATTTTACAAGGGCATTCATTAATGAAATATTTAAAAAATATTTAAGTAAAGATATTTTTTTTTTATTCTAAAATAGTTTATTAACAAGGGTTTTATTAATGTATGCCATTAGAGCATATATTTGTAAACTATTTAAAGAATTTTTTATGGGAATGCAAAAAAAGTGATTCACTTTTTTGATAGTTTTTTCAATTTTTCATATAATGTTTCCTAAATACTTAATATGTGTCCTAACTCCTAAGAGCATTCATTAACTGAACTCAATCAACAAATATTTTAAGGACATGTGTTAACTGAATCCATCAAATAAAAAGAAAAATATAAACTTTTTCAATCTTAATTTATCACCTAATGTGAAATGTCCTTTGGACAATAATCATATTAATGTCCTAATTTGAGATAATTATGCTAATGTTAATGTACCCTTTAAAGTATCACATTCACTTTTGCTTGACTGTTCTACTATCTAGTTCAAGGTGGTCGATACCGTACCGGTACCGGCCGTACCGGCCGGTACATACCGTACCGGCCAGTGCACCGGTACCGGTACACTTTTATTTTGTACCGGAAAAAATACCGGTCGTATCGGCCGCGTACCGGCCATACCGGCGAATTCCGGCCGTACCGGACCGAAACACAAAATGCTTTTTTTTTTTTTTTTTTTGTAATTGTGGCATTTTTGTTTCTAAAATAATCAATAATGAAAGTATTTTGTAGATAATTTCATTATTTTACCTAACTTTTGATCTCTCCAATTCTTTTACTTAATTTGGATTTGGTGTTTGAATTAAGAGTTCCATTTTCTTCTTTTTAAATTGTTTTACTTGCATCAATTCTAATCTCCAGTTGATCTTTACATTGTTATATCAATCAGTACATAATAATTGAAATTGAAGGTATTTATGAGACTAAAAGTTAGAAAATATGTGTGTAAATAGAGATTTTGTGTGTGTGCGTGTGTATATATATATTAAATATATAAAATAGCGGTAAACCCGAAACGGTACACCGGTATTGACCGGTATCCGAAATATACCGTACTGGTGGCTAAACCGGTACAACCTCCGGTACGGTATTGACTTCCTTGATCTAGTTGGATATTATTTTCTAGTCATTTATAATGTTCATATTACCCCATTCAAGCTAATAAATGACAATGAATTTTAAGCCATCACCTGCCAAAAACCAAACTGCGTTTACAAGTCCTCCATATGTAACGCATGGTAGACGGTATGAAAATGCACACTTGCTTCCCTAATTTATTACCTTTAAGATGAGGTGCAAAATGTTACATGAGTAATAATTTAAGAGTAAGTGTGCATTTTCAGAGTTTATAGGGCAAATATTACGCAAGTAATAGTTTAGAGAGTAAATGTGCATTCTTATAGTTTATGGGGTAAAATGTAATTTCGCCCGATTAAAATCTAACTCACACCCACCTCAGCAAAACTAGTGGAACTACGTTCTCTTTTCATATCACCACATCAAACCATCAAAACCATCACCTTAATACCCAATGGCCAAATCTTATCTCCTTAATCACTAACCCACTCATGCAACTTGCTGCCATATATCACCAACTCAAACCTCGACCCACAACCATGAATCCACCACCATGAAAGGTTGTGTGTGTGTGTGTGTGTGTGTGTGAGAGAGAGAGAGAGAGAGAGAGAGAGAGAGAGAGAGAGAGAAAGAGAGAGGAGGGGTTGGTCAAATGACAGAGAGTGGGAGTGACTAAGAGTTGATAATATGGTATTTTTAATTTTGTTAAGATGGGTGTTAGTTGGATTTTTAGTTGAGGTGGCTAATATTGATTGGGCCAAGTATGTTATATTAAACGGATTGTATTAGCAAATTGCAAATGATATGCTCCTTCTAATATATTCAAACTCTCCATGACTAGGGATGGCAATTTTGCCCCGCCCTGCCCTGCCCTGCCCCTCTTAACCCGTCTCTCCTCGCTTTGTCCTGTGCAGGTTTTCCCTGCTTCGCAAAGGTGGTGAGGCGGGGTGGAGTAAGACAAAACCATGTAGGGCGAGGACGAAGACCCCATCCTTCAATACTTGGATATATTATTCAATTTTTTTTTTCTAAAAATTGATTTGATTTGATGGGATAAATTTAGTTGTAATTTCAAGTATATTTTTATTAACGAAATATGTTTCATTAAAAAAAATGGTACTGGTTGTGGGAAAAATTAACAAAAAGTAGAGTTTTATGGGGTGTGACGAAGCTTCGCGGGGCTCCAAGGGGCGGGGATGGGGTGAGAAAGTTTTTCTTGTCATGTGGGCCGAGGCGGGAATGGGGCAAGACAAACCATGCAGAGCAAAAACGAAAACCCCATCCTTTGGCCTAGCCCCGCCCCGCCCTATTGCCATCCCTATCCATGACGTACAGTTTAGATAATAGCTCTGTATTTTAATTGAGTTTGAAGTATATTTTATATTCAACCCTCCATTTTATAATCTTGCTATAATTAAAATAAAAAATGATTAATTACCATAATTTCCTTTTTGTTAAATCATAATTACCTATTAACGACTATTATAATTACTAAATTTCATGTTTAAGCAAAAAATAAAAGACCATTAACAAAAACTATAATTATCAAATTTCATATTTAGACAAAAATAAAATAAAAGGAAAAAAAATCATTTTTTTAAGAATCATATTTTATTAAAACTATCTTGTACACCAGTTATAGACTAGTTTATTCACTAAAGACAAGGTTTTTCTCCAAATCAGATTGAAGGGACCTCCTACAACCTACTACGTGAAAATTTATAAGACTATTTATATGTATCACTTAAAACAAGTCACACCACTTATTAAAACAGTTGTTGATGCCTATTTTTTAAAAAATCCTACAACTCCAATGAAAAGCAAAGCTTGACTCTCTTTGGGCTGACTATACATATTTTATAACATTTTTATTCTTTTATGCATGGTCCACTCCCATGCAATCTTAATGGGTATTTAATATTGTGTGGTTTGGAGGGTATGACTGGCCCTATTTAGACTTTTTCATTGGAAAAAAAGAAAAAAAAAAGATTTTTTTTTAGTAAACAGTAATACTTATTAGAATACATACAAAATAATAATATTAATGTTTTAAACCAGATTTATAATACATTCCATAACCAAAGTACAATTTCAAAAGGGTCTGATCTTTGTAGTTATAGACTGTGTGCTAAACTTGCGACTAAACTCTTTTTAACCCATAACAGTACGTTGTTTCATTGGTTGAAATCTAACAAGATTTGTCACATTAAGCGTCTTCTTTACTATCTGATTTAGCTCTAAAAGTGTAGCCAATCAGGTTTAGTCAACAAATTTCCATAACCATAACTAAAATAGCTCCTTTATTTACCTCAGCAAAAGACAATATGAAGTTTACACTTATTTCACAAATAAGGGTCAATAGCTTCACCCTTTATTCAAAAACTAGACCCAAGGGACGTCCAAGCTTGCTATAAAACCTTTTATTAGATCTTGCATTAAAAACTCATCAAAAAATCTCACAAATCCTCACTCCTCCAATCACCATACTAACTAAACTCAAACCTTCTCAGCAACTTAAGAGTAGCAAAATGTTAAGGGTTTGATGTGAATGTGGCAATGATATAGAGTCCTTTCTTAAAATTATTATCATGTTGTATGTACAAAACAGTATATATATATATATATAAGCAAGTGTTATCCATCTTTATGTTGTCAAGCACCTTTGGTGTCCATTTAGCTAAAGGCAAAAAGGTTTTTTTTTTGGTTGCTTTTTGTGTCAGTTTTTCTTTTTTTAACATATAATCTAACTCTTTATCCTTCATTCTTTTAGTTTTTAAAAAGTAACTACTTTTAACTTTTTGTCACACATTTAACATAAAAATTATACAATTTTGATAAATACAATGCAAGTACATTATTAGAACCTACAAGATACACAGACGAATACTTAAACTCGTTTTTTGTGACGCATCTACTTATTGAATATTTGAATTTTGGGTTTAACTTTTTTTTTTTTAATTTAAAATTTATCACATTTTATGATTGGTAACAGTTTTTGTTTCTATTTTCAAAAACTTGTTTCTGTGAGTATTAAGAAAAAACAATTTTCTTGTATTTTTTAAATCGAAAATATGTTTGGTTAGTTGAACTAAAAAAAAAAAGTTTTTTGAAGAAAAAAGAAAAAAGAAAATACTAAGATATGTTGTTACTAGGATTTGAACTCTAGTCCTAACGCATTAAACGAGATAGATTTATTAAATTAGTCACGTGTTTTCATTTACTTTTGAAAACTAGAAATTAAAAACAGCTTTTTACATGTTTTCAATTTTCTTCGTAAGTTGAGTTTTTAGAACAATTTTTGTTTTCAATCCATTTTGGGTTGTCAAACAAGTTATTTAGTCTCAAAAATAAAAAATTATTTTTGAAAGCAGAAAATAAGAGGAAAAAATACTTACCAAACATAGCACTTCCACCAATTGACCACAATAATGACTAAAATAAATGTGAATATTTCTTTCTAACTATTTTCGGAACGGTTTGAGAGTAAACTTTCTCTATTTACTAAGGGTGGGTTTGGTTAGCGAGTTTCACGTCTGCGTCTCACATTTTGGGGTTATAAAGCTTTTTTTTTTTTTTTTTTTTTTACCAACGCATGGTGCACTGCTCATGGGACATGAACAGGGCACCAAGGCAAATGAACAATATACTGTTTATGTGAACAGTAATTAAAATATATTTTTTTACTATTTTTAATTTTTAATTTTTAACAAAATAACTAGTATTTAAACAAACTCGAATAAATAGTCTCAATTCTCAAATAAATACTATTCCGAGGATAGCGAATTGGACAGTGTAGCAAGCACGCGCAAGAAAAGTGAGTGCAAGGGAGGTTTAGATAAGCCTTTTGATTGGATATCCAAATCATATGCATTTAAAGCAAAGTTGACGCTGTTTGCATTGTAAGATGTTTTTTATTTGAAAAAGTCTTGGACCACAAAAAAGAGCCACAAAAAAACCCACAACTTGCCAACGTTGGCGAGTTGTGGGTTTTTTTGTGGGTTTTTTTGGGGTCCTAGAAGGACTCTTCTTATTCTTTTTTTCTATATTTCATTTGTCACTATCTACAAATAAATACTACTTGTTTTCCATTAAAAAAAATATCAAATATCATCAAACGGATTTTTTTAATAAATAAATACCACTATTTTTTTTTTTATCGAAAGGGACTATTTTTTTTTTTTTTTTGGTTTGAGAATCAAAGAGTTACTACTCAATTTATAATAATAATAATCATGTTTAACCCCTAAAAAATTAATTTAGTAGAAACAATATTTTATTTGTCAAATATATATTATTCTGAACAAAATAACAGATGTCCTAAGTATATTAATTTATAAAATGTTTTTTTTAAAAAATTTATTGGGAAAAAAAAGTTGACTAGTTTCTTTTACAATTTTTTTTTGTAGGCACAATTTTTTTATTATAAAAAAAAATAATATTAAAACCTGTTGAAGTCTATCCTAAGTTTTGGATATTAATAAATACAGTAAATTTGATTTGCTTGATTGGTCCTCCAACCGCCGTACATCACTAAAAAAAAGAGCTCCGCCCTCTTCCGTTTCTTGTCTTGGTGACTCTACCATTCTAGTCTAGAAAGAGAGAAAGTCTGAGATGTAGAAAGCTATCAACAGGCAACGTGTTCCGCTGGAGCACCTTCGACCTTCCTCTTCTTCTTCTTTCGTAGTACATGGGATCTTTACTCTAAAATTAACATGTACAAAAGAGGGGAATCTCCTCCCCTTGTAAGAAAATACTAAAAAGAGGGGGTAAAAGGACTAAGATATGAAATTAAAAATGTCAACGTCAAAATCAGATATATATGCCCCTGATCACCTATCCTCTCAAGTTTCTCTACCATTTTACTCAAGTCTCATATCTTTCCTCTTCATTTTGCAGTTACATCCTACAGTAAAGGGTTTTCAAGCATGGACAGACTATTGTAGGATTGAATATTTATTTATATTTGAGATAGCCATAGCCTTTGAAGTGAAAGATAGCCTTTAAATAAAGATTTTTAAAAGGCTTTGGGTAATATAGCTTGAATGACAAACACTTCATCTCTGAGCAGGCCACAGGAAGTAGTCATATTCATTGTTGTAGGGACGACATATGAAGAGTCACGTTCTGTTGCCTTTACAAAATGCCAGCAATTCTGGAATTCGTTTTATACTTGGTGGTTCTGTGGTTCTGAATTCTAAGGGGTATGTATGCTTTTGAATCATCATTGTGATTTTAGAAGCACACTATTGCTGTGCTGGCTGTGGTTCATGCTTGGCACTCACTAGCTTTAAATGCTAACTTCTATGGCCTTCATCTTTCTTGCATTAGCTGCAAATTTGAGAATATAGTTGTTGGTTGGATTGCATCATGTTAATTTGACACTTGGTGAAACTATGTTGGGCTTGTGGATTTGGTTTGGCATTGTTCATCCCATGTAGGTTGCAAGCATGCAATGATTTGTGGCTTCTTAAAATCTACCAATCAAAATTCTTTTGAAGTTCCATTTTTGACCCAATCTCGACCCAAGCCTAGAGAATGGAAGGTTGTTATAAGCCAGACTTCTATAACTTCAGTCACACTTTACTGAACTTAAATCTCAACTGTCCTTACCTAGCAGTTTGTTCCAACAACTTGTTCTTGTAAATTACCCTGGTTTTGTGCTCGGCAAATAACTAAGCAAACCTATATTTTAACAAAATGATGGAGTCAGAAGGTTTTCCAAATTACAGGAGAGAAAGACAAAAGAGAGACTACAAAAGAAAGGTTTGATCCATCAAAAATTACCATAAATTATGTAAACTTGTGAAACTAAAGAGACATTGGAATTTCAAGAGCATTCTCAAAGAAAAATGTTGCAAGGATCTTGGTTAAAAACTAAGTTTTGAACTTTACTCTAAAAACTCCTTTACAAATTCAATGCCTTGATTTTAGTAAGTTAGATCCTTACAAAGCACCATACACCTCAAGCAGGAGATATAAGTTAGTTACAACTTCACCTTATAAGAATTAAGTATAAGCATTCCTTCTAAACCAAGCTTGCTAAAGCCATCTATTAGAACCTTTGTCACAATACAGGAGAGAAAGATGAAAGCGAGACAACATAAGAAGCTAAAGAAAAAAATTGTAAATGGTATGGATATTGTAAATATGTGAAAGTGTGTTTCCATATAAAAGGTAGTTCAACAATTCAGCAAAATCTGAATCTATGAATTAAAGTGTAAACCAAACAACCATATTTCGGAAATAATCCCTTAATATTCAATAGCATAGTATTCTTGGTTATTTATTTGTATATTTCTATTTAAAAAACACAGCAAATAATCTAGGAAACCATAATTTCACTCTAAAAAAATTACAAATTATCTTTACACTGTAAAATGTGAAATTTAAAAGCAGCAAAGGTGAAAGATGACTATTAAAATCAGGAATTAAAATCCCTAATGTTACCCAAACCAAAATACAGAGACCATAAACTGTCAGATTTAAAAACAGCAAAGTTGAAAGCTAACCATTTTAATCAAGAGCGAAAATCCCTAATTCAAAAACATAGCAAATATCCAAGAAACCATAATTTCACTTAGAAAAAATTATAAATTATCCTACACTGTAAGGTGTCAAATTTATAGGCAACAAAGGTGAAAATCCCTAAAATTACCCCAGAGTGAAAATCTCTAATGTTACCCAAACCAAAATACATAGATGATAATTTGAGACAAAGCATCCAAAGAAAGAGAATAAATCCACCTATCCTTTAATATGTATCAAATGAAAACCCTAGACAATTTAGCAAGAGGGGAAAATTTTAAATATAGAAATTCAAATAGGAAAAGCATCGATGAGAAGTTATAGGAATTGAAAATAGTGGTTGAAGTGGGCAAGAGTGTGCTTACCTTCCAAATATACTACTGCAGAGAAGGGATAGGGGCAGTAAAAACAATCAGAGTAGCAAGGATGGGGCAAAGTACGCATAGAGCATATGGCAATTAGAAGGAAAGCAATAGGGTAGAGAATGAATAATGACAAACTGTTATTCTATAAGAATTAATATTAAACAAATATGCAAATTTCAAGCACAGAGAAATTGATTTTGAAACTTAAAAGGAACAGAGCTACATATATAAAGGGAAGGAACCAAATTGATTGAAATAAAGAGAGCATGTGTAATTAATTGGCGGAAAAAATGAACTCAATTGACTCACACCTATTCTTGGAATTCATCATCTTATTCTTTATAGGACCTAGATTAAGGAAAGAGGTCCAATTTTCTTTTTTTATTCCCACTTGACTTGTAAAGCTTACATCTTTGTCTAGAAAGTATCTGAAAGAAACTACATTTTAACCCAGAAATCGTAGATAAATATACATGAACAAATTTAACCCAAATAATCAAAACAAAACCACTTATAACTCAAATACCATAATGAGAACCAAATATAACCTAAAGACCCAAACAATTATCAAAGCTTGATCAAAATGTCAAACTGAAAGGCGTAGAGAAAAACTTAATTTAAATACCAAAATTGAAACCAATCCAAAAAAAATATCAAACCCTAATCATAATTAATAAATAAACTTAAATCGAAGATAAAAACTCATCAGTACATGATGGTGGTGGGATGATGAAGGAGTGAGAGAGCGGCGACGGGCTATGGTTTAGGGGTTTTGAGAATTGATAAAGGCAGAGAAAACGACTTCAACGCGGAGGAAGAGGGCAGAGAAGAAGAAAAGGTTTATCGGGAGTGGGAAGTTTTGGGTTTTATGTGTAAATTGGGCTTTCAAACGTTGTAATGTTTGGGATTTTGGTTGGATTTAACCATAAACTTGGCAAAATCGAAGTTGAGTTCGTCGTTCTGCCTCTTTCTCTGCTTCTTTCCCCGTCTGCTCATCGCCTCTCTCTCTTTCATTGCCTCTCTATTTTTGTTTCTGTGTACCCTTTAATTTTAATCGGTTATTTTTTTTTTGGTTATTTATAAGAGAGGATTTTAAACGGTGTTCAGTGCTGCAAAGCAACATAATGTATCGCTTTATTAATTTAAATGTGTCTGAATTTTAGACAGACACTTTTCCTACATGGCAACAGCACCTCCTTAATTATAGAAATTAACTTTCTCTCAGCTTCTACTATTATATACAACAAATAATTTTGATCATGTTTTCTGGTGAATTATATTATCAGGGAGAATCTTTTACTTTTATTAATTGGTGTTGTGTCCAATTATGCGCTTGTGGACCTTGGTCTTCTCGATTCAGTCGAGTCATCTTCCAAATTACACTATCTTTGCTTGCCTTTGTCTGAACACAAACACAGACAATCTTTCATATAACCAAGTTGTTAGCAGATTGGAGTCAAAATGTGCTTGCTGATGCTTTATGCTTGCTAACGAAGGATGGGTTGTCATCAGTTTAAAATTTTAATTAGTGAGCTACAAGTTCTTCAGGGCCCGTTTGATAGAGGAGTTTGAGTAATGTTGTTTGTAACTTTTTGAGATACGTGTGAGTGAAAAAGTGTGTGCAAATGCGTGTAATGTTGTTTAAAAACTGAAAACGTGTGTTTAAAATGCTCTACCAAACGGAGCCTACCATTCAAGGAACTTAAAAAATATAACTTTTAGCTACTTAAAACGTTACTTTATTTATTTTAACTTCTTATACAATACACCTCATATCAAAATATCTATATTTTTTACTATCTCATTTAAATATTATATTTTTTTTCTTTCTTTATATTTCTTTCTCTCCCTTCATTTCCTTCTCTCTCTTCTTTGAAGCAAACCAACCAATAAACTCAACTCCCTTTCTTCTCTACCCAGCAAACCCACACCACCAGCCACCGCCTCTTAAAAAAAAAAAAAAACCTACCCACCAACCACAACCCACTAGCTAGTAACCCACTCAACAATTGCAACTCCAACCACCAAAATCACAACCAAATCATAAACTCAAACCCATAGCTACATCACCACCACCAGCCAAGAAAGGAAATAGAAAAACACCAGCCACCGTTGAAATAAAAAACCCACCGCAAACCCATTAAAATCCACACAACCACCGCGACCCACAAATGCACAACTAGCGCCACAACTTCGACAAACCCATAACCACACAACGCAGCAAACCCAGAGATCTCAGCCACACAAACCCATACTGGCGACGGTGGCAATGACAAACCCAATCTAGCCACCACAAGTGATGACCACCACCACACCTAACAGAGAGGATTTTAATGGAGTGATGCAGTAATGGAGAACCGAAGGAAAAGATGGAGTAATGGAGAATCAAAGGAGAAGAAATGGAGGGGCTGGGCTAGGCGATAGAAACAAAGGAGAAGCTGACATAGTTGAAAGAAGAAATTATTAAATAAAAGAGAAAAAGGGATGGTTAAAGCAAGACTAAATAAAATAATAGTTTTTATTTATAACTTCTAGCTACAGTAAGTTGTCATTTTTGACAACCTAATGTAGCTTCACTCCTACTTTTATTTTTATTTTTATTTTTTAAGTATACCTTTTTGGCTGTACCTTGCAATTTAGTGTTTGTGTTGTTAAAAATAGCTTCAAAGGTATTTTAACAACTTTACTGTGAGTGCTCTTAAACACTTAAACTTTGTTGTGGGAATATCTAACTCTCAGCATGCTCTCTCTCTCTCTCTCTCTCATGAAAGCATACACAAGTATAGTATGAAAAATGTTGAGAGTTAGACACACAAGTATGTAACACAAGCATGCTTGTGTTACATACACAAGCATGCTTGTGTTGCATACACAAGTATAGTATGAGAAAAAAAAAAAAAACCTTGATCGGGTCATTTCATTTTTTTTTAATGTATAAAAATCATATCTTGTATGGATTTACCCAAAAAATTATAAAATTCAAGAACATTTTTAAATTTTTACTTAAATTAGAGAAGTAAAGTAATTTACATATTTTTCTTATCTGTTGGTAAAAAGTGTTACATACGTAACGACACACCTTAATAAATACCATCAATAGATTCAACACTATCAATAAAAGTAATGAAGTTTGAAATATTTGCACATAAGTGAAATATTTGTGAACAAGTATAGTATGAAAAATGTTTGATATACGTAATATATGTTTAATTATAATTCACTGTATTTTTGTCTGATATAATAAATTGGATATATTGGATATATTATTTTTAAAGGTATTTCAATAAAACACTACAAAGGATATATTATTATTTATTTATTATCATTGGATTATCACTTGAATCTTGTTGATTGTTTGGCAATAACAATTATTTTACTACCACAACTCTTGCAATAACTAATGAAGTAGATCACAATTTATTTTTTTAATTTTATTATTGAGATAGATAGATAATGGGAGAGGAGGTGATATAAAACACAACAAACATTATATAATTATTTATTTATTATCACTATTAAAAGTCAAGGTAAGAAAACCTTTTTCTCAGCCTCCCACATTATTAGTTTTCTTCACAATTTATGCACACCTTGCTTGTAGTTACACATGCATAATAGTAGAAGATATTATCACCGACCTAGTGCTAGAGTAGGTGATGACTCTCACAGCCGCGAAATAGGAAACATCTATTTTGACACAGCCTATAGATAGCTTTTAGAGAATAAGAAACATAAAAAATAAGTAACTAAATCTTAGTCTGAAAATTTTGAGAATGTGTAAGTAAAGTGATGTATTATAAACAGATATTTTGTCTAACAATCCTTTACTATTAAGATAACTTTAAAGTCCCGTATGAAGGAGTAATAGGTTTACATAAATACAGTGTAAATTGTACAGTGTGATTAATATTTGCCGCTTGGAAAATAAAGCGCACAGCCCTTTTAACTACAATGTACACTTTCTATGAATAATGCAATGTAAAAATAAAATTTTTCTTCATATATTTTGTAAGATTTTTTTTTTTTTAAATTTTATGACTCATGTATAATATTTTATTCTGTGGTATATAATATTTATTTTATTGTATTGGTAATTGACATGATCGGTATTAGTAGTAGTAAAACACACTATTACATCAACAATAAAATAAAATTTTTTTTAATTAAACAAATAAAAAATTTATAATATTGTTAACATTATTCTTTACTCTTTTAAGTAATATGATCATTTTATTTGAGCCGGATCTATCTTGTGTGTGTCCACAAGTCATAATGGTTGGGTAGTAAGGAATGAGGGAAGGAAAAAAAAAAAAAAAATATATATATATATATATATATATATATATATATATATATATACACAACTGTGTAGTTGAAAATGAATGAAAATGTGGCCGACTTGGTCTATATTAATTTAAAAATAAATTTTAAGTTTATAAACTTCCACCTATGACGTAACTCCTGGGCCCATACTACGTCACAAACAAATGCAAACAAGCAACCCTTTTTGCTCCTTTAATCATGTACGTAATTGTACAACACAGAGACTTCACAGAGCCATCAAAAAGACTTTTTCCATTTCTTCTTTATAAGTTCTTGTTGGTGAAGAGTTTATTATATTAGCTTTCTAGAACATCAGCAATTATGGCAAGTAGGCATGCGAATTTAGAGGATCCGGTTACAAGTGTGATCGAAGAAACGGTATACGTTGCGGTAAGAACAGAAGTGAAAGACTGCAAATCAACCCTGTTATGGGCTTTTAACTACAATGTACACTTTCTATGAATAATGCAATGTAAAAATAAAATTTTTCTTCATATATTTTGTAAGATTTTTTTTTTTTTTAAAATTTTATGACTCATGTATAATATTTTATTCTGTGGTATATAATATTTATTTTATTGTATTGGTAATTGACATGATCGGTATTAGTAGTAGTAAAACACACTATTACATCAACAATAAAATAAAATTTTTTTTTAATTAAACAAATAAAAAATTTATAATATTGTTAACATTATTCTTTACTCTTTTAAGTAATATGATCATTTTATTTGAGCCGGATCTATCTTGTGTGTGTCCACAAGTCATAATAGTTGGGTAGTAAGGAATGAGGGAAGGAAAAAAAAAAAAAAAAATATATATATATATATATATATATATATACACAACTGTGTAGTTGAAAATGAATGAAAATGTGGCCGACTTGGTCTATATTAATTTAAAAATAAATTTTAAGTTTATAAACTTCCACCTATGACGTAACTCCTGGGCCCAAACTACGTCACAAACAAATGCAAACAAGCAACCCTTTTTGCTCCTTTAATCATGTACGTAATTGTACAACACAGAGACTTCACAGAGCCATCAAAAGACTTTTTCCATTTCTTCTTTATAAGTTCTTGTTGGTGAAGAGTTTATTATATTAGCTTTCTAGAACATCAGCAATTATGGCAAGTAGGCATGCGAATTTAGAGGATCCGGTTACAAGTGTGATCGAAGAAACGGAATACGTTGCGGTGAGAACAGAAGTGAAAGACTGCAAATCAACCCTGTTATGGGCTATTAAAAGAACCCCCCGATAAATTTTTTGACCATCACTCTGTCAGTGTACATCTGAGTTCTAGGGTCAAAAGTTACCTAAGACTTAAAGTTGCCTAAGAAGACCGGAGTTTTCGTTGAGTATCTTTTTTCTCAGGTGAAATGGTTTTCAAGGTACAAGACTTAAAGTTGCCTAAGAAGACCGGAGTTTTCGTTGAGTATCTTTTTCCTCAGGTGAAATGGTTTTCAAGGTACACGTGATTGAGTAGGCCCTTGACAAGTCGACGATAGCTTGCATTTGCCTTCTTTCATATGTCGAATAACTGATTTAGTTTTCGTTGTGTCTTTGTCATGGCTTTCATAGTTTCATCTCCAACTCTCTTCTCAGACTTTCTTAAAATCCACGGGGGTGGAAAGTTTCTTCTGTCCACATGTAAGTTAAAAATAAATAAATAAATAAATAGAAAGCTACCTCCAAGACTTTCAGTATATATAGATATCAAGCTCTATACCAGCCAGTCAGGTCAGCCATAACCTACACTCTTCATTAGAAAAAAAAAATGATGAATCCTGCTAAAGGGTCATGGAATACATTGCTGCTTCTCTCCCTTCTTGTTTGCCCAATTTGCATTTCCCTTGACACCATAACACTAGACCAACCCCTCAAGGATGGGCAACTTCTACTCTCAAACCAAAAAACCTTTGCACTTGGGTTTTTCAACCCCGGCACTTCTAGTCACCGCTACATTGGAATTTGGTATACCCAAATCCCCGAACAAAGTGTTGTGTGGGTTGCAAACAGAGACACTCCTCTCAATAATACCTTCGGAGTCCTCTCTATCAACGGTAAGGGAAACCTTGTACTCCACACCCAAAACCAAACCACTCCTATTTGGTCTACCAATGTTTCTTTTTCTGTCTCATCCACAAATAATTCTATAGCTAAGCTCTTAGATATAGGAAATCTTGTTTTGGTTCAACAAGACAACCAACGTGTTATATGGCAAAGTTTTGATTATCCCACCGATACTCTACTTCCGTTTATGAAACTTGGGCTAGACCGGCGGACCGGGTTGAACCGGTTCCTAACATCTTGGAAGTCCAAAGATGACCCCGGAATTGGCAACTACTCATATCAAATGGTTCCAACTGGGTACCCTCAGACGTGCTTATATATGGGTCAGACTCTATTATGGCGTGGTGGATCTTGGACTGGCCTAAGATGGAGCGGTGTAGCCAAAGTGACATCAATTAACTACAATGTTAGCTATGTGAATAATCAAGATGAAACCACCATTATGTACACTACATTTTCACATTTAGCTGACCCCAAAGTTTTTGCTAAAATGGTGGTGGATGAATCAGGAATTATACAACGGTCCATATGGCAGGAGACTAGATGGGTCAAATATTGGTCCGCCCCACAAGCGTTATGCGACAGGTATTTGAATTGCGGTCCAAATAGTTATTGTGACGCATACAATGAGGTCAAATTTGAGTGCAAGTGCTTTCCTGGATTTGAACCCAAGTCATCTCGTGATTGCATGAGGGAGAAGCAAGGAGTGTCCATGTGCAACAACAGAGAAGGGTTCGTGAAGTTGGCAAATATGAAGGTGCCAGATACTTCAATAGCACATGCAGACATGAGTTTGAGTTTGAAAGAGTGTGCGCAAAAGTGTTTGAGGAATTGCTCTTGTATGGCTTACGCAAGTGCAAATGAGAGTAAGGGAGGAATTGGTTGCTTGACATGGCAAGGGGACTTGGTGGACGCACGAACATATCCTGATGGAGGACAAGATTTATACATACGTGTGGATGCGGTTGTATTAGGTACTCTTAAATCTTTTTTCTTTTAAAATTTTGGTAAAACATTTTACAAAAATACAGTGACTTTTATCACTCCATTTGGTGGCTGGGTCACTGGTTCGGTGAGCTAGGTAGATGATGTTGGTAGTTTAGTGGTTAGAGCCACTGCTCCGACAATCAGCGCCAATGTTTTGGTGGTTAGAGCCATCACGCTGGCAATCGATGCTCGCAATCTGGTCACTGCAGCTACGTGCTAGAGGTCTGATAATTGAAGCCACCATTTTTGTGGCCAAAGACATCGCTCTGGCAGCAGTTGCCCCCTGTCCGGTTGTTGAAGACATTGTTCAAGCTACAATTCCTATAGTCTGGTCACTAGACCTCTTACACTAGCGGTTCTGGTGACTCAGCTACTGATTTTGGTTGTTTGCTTCACAATATTTATTTGTCATACTAAACACCTGAAAATTTTATTTGTGTTATTTCAATACAAATAGAGTGTTAGTTAAAGTTAATGTCTATTGTATTATATTAATCTAAAATTTATATAGAATACTAGTTCAACATCTAATTTGCCCTATGGTACTAACATTAAAGTTGGTTTAGGTCATACTATTGAAAAATGGTTTTCTCTATTTAAAATAGATCTATTTCATATTACAAATCCAAATGAGTGTTACATTCCATATGGGAAAGAATATATATATGGTTTTGTTAAATTATCTAAAAATATCAAAATTTTCACAATGCTACCTTATTTATTTCATACTAATTCAAAACACAAATGATGTATGGAGAAGTCGAAATTATTTAAGAGTTGTATACCTCTAATAACACAAGATTTCTACAATTATAGTCACCACTCATAGTAGGCCCTACTATGTAATACTTGTTTTACTTTATTTTTATGTAGTTACAATAATAGATGAGAGAGAATTTGAACTGTGATTCTACTTATATTAATAAGAAATACTCTCTTGGCATTTGACATTGTTGTTACAAAAATAGGTTTGCAATTTTTGTTTTTTCGTTTCTTCTTATAACACGTGTTTGGCCTCAAAAAAGAGAATGACATTGTTGTGACTTGTGATAACATGTTAGGTTTCTTTTCTTTCCTTTTTGATATGTTGGACCTCAAAATGAGAAACGCATCTTCTCCTTTTTTTTTTTTTTTAATCACATATTTTCCTTAAACCCATTAATTGTTTCATCCCTACTCTCATTTTCTTGTAAAATTGCATCAATAAATATTTATGTTCAATTAACTTCTGACATTTATATGATGCCATTAGAATAATTTTTTTTTTTTTTTTACTCAGCTCAATATGCTAAGAAAAATAGTCTTACTCAGAAAAAGAGGATGCTGGCAATTCTGGGAGTTTCTGTTGCTGTAATGTTTCTTCTTATAGTCTCAGTTGTGTATTGTTTTGTAATGAAGAAGAAGAAAGGTAAGGAAATTTAGCGCAATTTTTTTAAACCTATTTCTATACTTCTAAGGCTAGTGAACAAAAGTTCCCAAGATTACTCCAACACTATGTTTCAGAGGTTATAAAAGAATAGGCAGAATACGTACATCATGAAATGAAATTGAATAAAATGGAATGGAACTTGCTATATTTTTCAAGCGTAGAAGTTGATAAAAGAAAAAATGACAAAGAACTAGATATATTTTGTTATTATACTCATAATCATTTCTTTGGATCCAAAGATGGTATATTGAAGCAGCTAAGGAAAATTTTCAAATGCTGTTCTTAAACTTCTTGCATTTAAGCCTATGAATAAATGCATTGGCTCATTCCGTTTGCACATTCTTATATCTACCATACGCAAATGTCAAATTCAAAAGAAACAACACTCGAAGATGTCATGATAAAAAATTTCATTTGACTTCTATAGAAAACATACATGAGCACCATTGTACCCCATTTTACAAGCCTTTCTAGGGAGGGAAACCTGTCCTTCACTGCAAGTCAAGTTATGAAGGACTCGTTGGGAAAAACTGCTTTAGACCATACCAGTTCCTTCCATTCATTGAGATATACATGTTTCTTATTTAATTCTACTCCGAATTGCAATTCATCCTTCATTGCCAGCCAAAGACAAAGTATTAAGGAATGCTTAGAAGCAGCTACTTTAGACCATACCACTTTCCACCATTAACTGTATCCATCTTGTTTCTTATTTCACTCCAGGTTGAAATCCATGTGACTTTTCCATATTTAGATGAAATCCAGTACATTGAGTTGCCTTAGCTAATTTTAATTGTTGAAAATAAGCTTGTAGGGTAGTATCTTTTGATTTGATAGGTTTCCAAGGCTACTGCATTTCTTTCAGAATACTGGATACTTTTGCAAACTCGAAAATTGGAGTATCATACATCACCTTATGGACAAAGTTGGGTATCAAAAAACCTTCAGGTTGTCAATTATCTTGCCACAAGGATAATTGTTTCTCCCTTTCAACTAAAATCTTGATGAGTGGCCAAGCCAATTCCTAAACATTTAGGATTTTCTCCAGCTCCATTAGTAGGCCTGAGGAACTTTCATCACCCACAAACACATCCTCTTAGAAAAGCGCATTTTAACCAAATGGGATTTCCTGTCAATGATAAATAGAAAAATTGAAAACTTCAATTTTTCCTCAGTTTCATTCTTTTATTTTGGTGTGTTTCTTAGTTTTACTAAATTAGGCTTTTTTGTGAGAGTTCCTAACTGGACAAATATGGTTACTAGCATTATTAATTGCTTGTTTTATGACAGAGAAGCGGCATAGAACATATTCATATAATGCTGAATCCACTTTACCATACTTCGAAGACTCTCCAAGTAGAAGGGACCTCGATGGAAATAGAAGAAATTCAAATTTGCCATTATTTGATCTAAGAACAATTATTGTGGCTACAGATGACTTCTCTATTGCTAACAAGCTTGGCAAAGGTGGTTTTGGCCCAGTTTATAAGGTAGTCTCATTGAACGAGTCCTAGAATTTGCATAATCTCATTTCAAGTGTGTTTATGCATCATAAATTTCACATGAATGTTTACGGGTACTTATTGAGTATGGATTTGTTGTGTGCAATTGGGCTTCCCCAAATAATTCACCAAGTTGAGTTTCTTTCAGCAATTGTGCACAATGACAAAATGATATTTGGACTTTAATTGCAGGGTTTACTACAAAATGGAATGGAAATAGCGGTAAAAAGACTATCAAAATGCTCTGGACAAGGAATAGAACAATTCAAAACAGAAGTAGCACTAATTGCTAAACTTCAACATAGAAATCTTGTGAGAATTTTAGGTTGTTGCATTCATAAAGAAGAGAAGATGTTGATCTATGAGTACTTGCCAAATAAAAGTTTGGACTATTTCATTTTTGGTATGTCTTCTTTTTCACATTAACTTCACACATCCGATGGAAAAAATATCAGTTCCAAGTAGCAAGATTTTGTACCTAAGTAAAAAGGCATGAATGCAATGCAATCTAATCCAAGTTCTCATTTCTTTATTTAGATGAAACAAAAAGGTCATGTTTAGATTGGGGAAAGCGATTTGAGATTATTTGTGGAATTAGTCGAGGGATCTTATATCTTCATCAAGACTCAAGATTAAGAATTATCCATAGAGATTTAAAGGCTAGCAATGTTCTACTTGACAATGCATTGAATCCAAAAATTTCAGATTTTGGTATGGCTAGAATTGTTGGAGGGGACCAAATTGAAGCTAATACAAATTGCATCGTTGGAACATTGTAAGTATGCTAGAAAACAAAGATATACTTTTTTAACCAATTACTTGACTACAATTTTTACATCTAAGGAGAGTCCAAACTACAAGCCTTTGTATGAAAAAAAAAAAAATATTAAGGATATCTCTATAATTCATTTTCATATTGTGTTACTTCAAATTTTACATGTACGTTAGTGCCCAAAGGGCTATCTTCGATCATTTTATGTTGAGGTTCAATATCTTCCTTTTCATTGTGCTATGACAGTGGTTATATGTCACCAGAGTATGCAATGCAAGGACTATTTTCAATAAAGTCTGATGTGTATAGCTTTGGGGTATTGCTGCTAGAGATCATTACTGGCAAAAAGAACAGTACTTATCATCATGATGGTCCTTCCTTTAATTTGATTGGATATGTAAGTACATGTGCAAACAATGACTACAAAATTAAGCCTATATTGTTGAGCCTAATATGATTAATATCTTGTCTTAGGCTTGGGACCTATGGAGAGAAGACAATTCCATGAAAATAGTTGACCCATTACTAGATGAGGCATACCCTGCTAATGAAGTTTCAAGATGCATTCAAATTGGGCTTTTGTGTGTGCAAGAACATGCAATAGACCGGCCAACCATGTCAAATGTTGTTTTCATGTTGGGTAATGACACACATCTTCCTTCTCCAAAACAACCTGCATTTATTTTGAGGGGTCCTTACACTAGTACAGACAGATCAACTAGTTCAGCATCTAATTCAATAAATGAAATAACACTTTCTACAATTGATGGTCGTTAAAACCCAAATTGTTTGTAGTAAGTGTACTAATATTACATTTCAACATAGGATTGAGTTACTCTAATTCTACTCTACATTACAATTTTGTTTTGGTATGAACAAGTGAACATAATGTATATATTGTAAAATTATTATAAAAGAAAGATAGTATATTATTACACAAACTATTATTGTCCAGAACTTGTGATGAAATCACTACCATTTGCTTTAGCTTTTTCTTTCAAGTGGTTTCTGAAATTGATATACAAAAATTTAACTGCGTATATATGTTCTATGGAGATAACTTCATTGGTTTTCCGAACAAAATGTCCAAAATTACAAAGATCTTTTCTTGTGGAGAGAAATTTGCTAAGTTTAACCATGTAGATTAAAAAGAGGAATGCTAAATGCATAGTACTGGTATTTAATTGGATTTCAGGGTGTTTTACTCATAATGGAACCATTGTATTTATGAACTGTGCAAAGCCTATTGATATGCTTGGATATGGCTAATATTTTTAACTTAAAGGAACACTTCAACCAAGACAATATTACCAAATAAGTTAGTACAACAACAGTTTATAACTTTGATGGTTGATCCTCTTTGTATAGCAAGGAGAAGTGTGAAGAAATGGGTGACAAAAAGTCGTAATCATTTTCTCATTTTTGCTTAAATTTGGCCCAATTCTACTTTTGTGGTCACTTATATTTGTGAAGGTGCCTTATTGAGAGTGTGTGATTCTCTCCTTGAAGTTCACTTGAAAAAAAGAAAAAAAAACAAAAGAAAAAAAGAAAAAGAAAAAAGAAGAAGCTCAAACTAGTTTTCACAACATCAGCATCATATGGAACAAATTAATGTTATATAGCAGGATACAAGTGATGAATATAATTTTAGAAAATCTTATTATGTTAGACATCAACAAATTTTAAACAATTTCAATTTGACAATCTATTACTTATGGGTTTGCAATTTTATTTTTATTTTTTGGGTGAAATGGGGATAAATTTGTAAAAATTTTAAGAACAGAGAAGATATCCATTGTAAGAATTTTAATATTTTTTGGGATGATTTAACCAAACTATATATAATTTCTTTGCAACATGCATAAAATTTGGATGTTCTAGATGTGCTAAACATCCTATTCAAACCTTCATTTAGTTAAAAGGTAGAACTAAATATTATTCAGTGTTTTGTTTAAGACATTGTTCTAAATGATATTATTTTTAACATCTAGATGAAAATACAGGTGTATTGACAACCTTTCTCAAGACCTTGCTATGATGATTTTACTGTCTTCAAACAAGAAGTGATTCAGTGATGCCAATTTATTTATTTTTATTTATTAATGTGAATTACACTATGTCGGGTAATCAAAAAGAATGCAAGTAACTTTTTTTTTGTGAAGAACCCAAATACAAATGTAGCCTACTTTCCAAGCCCTTCACCGAGAATGGGCTTTTAAGAGTTGCTACCATACCATATACGTAATCATGTATAGCACTATTCCATAGTATGCAACTAGAAGTTTGGATTTTATATTTTAAAGTGCAAAATATATCTTTAGGGATGTTTGGATTTTATACCTTGAAGTTTAAGAATGTGAATTTTACCCCTAACGTTATATGCCATTTTGATTAGCAACCCCTCTATTAAGTTTATACTGATGTGTTTGTTAAGTGACACGTAAAGTCATGATGTCACATGGATTTCACTATTCCATGTCATATGAATAGCAAAATAAAATTCAAATTTTAAGTTCTTTAAAATTCAAAATTGGAAAAAATAAATAGAAAACTAAAATAATACAAATTTTTCTTAGATTTGTACCTAAAATAAAGGAAAGAAACCAATTCTTGTTTCTTAGATCAAGGATTGATCTAGACCTTAAAAATACAATCATTCATTTATGAGTCATCTTTAGCCAACTTAAAAATAAAGAACCCATAACATCAAACATATTTGTTGGATCTGGACCTTAGATTTCACAACTCGTGTTCCTGAGTTTGTAGATTTCGAGTTATGCTGGGTACCCCTACTTGTCACCACTGTTCACCACCATGTACATATTAGTTTTTTTTAATTTTTAATTTAATGAAAATAAATATTTTTTATTTTAATAATTAAAGTTTTGTTTTACTATTTATAGGACGTGGACTAGTGAATGCCATGTGTCGTGATATGATTTGATCAATCAATACACACCATAAGTTTACATGTCACCTAATAGACACATTAGCAAAAAATTAACTGAAGGGTTGCTAATCAAAACGGCATATAATGTTAGGTTGTAAAATTTAAATTTTAAACTTTAAGCAATGTAAAAAAAAAAAAAAAAAAAAATTGGTGATGGCAATGACAAATTGACAATGGCATAGTATGTGGCGAGTTGGTGTCTAGTTGATGGATAAATAGAACATGCTTGTATCTCATACAAACATACGCAGCGGAAAATATAAATGTAAACGGATCTACTTCATACATAAAAGTTAACATGTGCCATGTAAGTTTCAGAATATATGAACAAGAGAGTGTACCTTGGAGCGGTGAATTTCAAAACTTGAAGATGAGAGGCTCTTGGGAATACTTTCAATCTTCACTCCAATTCCACTAACGCCCAAGATGTGTGGTCTCTCAATCAGTTCCAAAGGGAGAATGTCCAAAAGTGTCTAACACTTTACACCACTTCACACGAGTGTTCTTTCAAACTCTCTCAATTATCTTCAGAATCTCTACAGAAAATTCTGTGTGTTTCTCCCTTTATATCTAACTGATTATCTAATTGGGCTGGCCTTTTGGGCCTTTCCAATTGGGCTTAAGTATGTGGCTTGGAGTGGGACCAAAAGGGACCAATAAGACACTAGCTCCAATGGGCCTTGGGCTTTTCTGTCAACTCTTGACAAGTCCAAAGTTACCATTAACTATATTTAATACCACTATATAAATATAGTTGCACTCTAGGCCTTATTAATAAATTATATCCCAAGACTTTATTATACATGCAACCCCTTCATAAAATATTCATAGTAATACAAAGTCATGAAAGAAGACTGCCACTTTGTATATTACTACATCTTAATTCCTTGAGTACCCGGTTTAATCCTTTAAGTTATTCATCATATATTTATGAAATCCAATTCCATAAATATATACTTTAGTAACTCCTTACTAAAGTGGTTAGGCCCAACTCTCTGAATAACAAACACATTAAACTTATCTCAAGGGAATATTTTATATCTCCGTTAAGAGACTATGAATTCCATCTTGAGAATATATGTTCCATCAACACTAAAAGTGGCTGCCCAACATACTGAGATTTTGACCTTAACCATAGATCTCACTCCTGATATATCAAAGCAACCTACACTTCATGATCAGGTCCATTATCCTCTCAGGATTAAGAGTTCATGCAAATATAAGTCGTGAGTTTATTATTCTATTGACAGTCTTTAGGAGAATAATAAATCTCACATCGGTCCAGTTCAATATGTCTTAACTCTTAAAACATATCAACATATCAACTAGAAATCTCCATTTCCATGATCAAGACAAATCATCTTAGTTGATATGTTATAGCCTTTGCAGATGAAATGCCCAATTTCATCACCGACTACGAACTATAATTCTGAGTTTACAAAGAACTTGTGATTTATATCTTCTGTGACTAAATCACATAAATCACATACTATTGCATCTCATGGACTATATGATAATGTCCCAATATTCATGTTACCATTATTTTCAAATAATAATAAAACTTTATTAACCAAAACATTAAGTCATACATAATGTCTTACATAATAAAATACATAGCATCATACAATAGGATTTAAGGACAAATATCCCAACAATAGTAAAACCCACACTCTCTCTCTTTCTCTCATAACCACAAGATAGCCGACAATCCCTATTGATAGGCCAAGAATATATTGACCCTTTGTAATGAATTAACCAATTAATTAGCTAAGTGAATTAATTAGGTTTAATTACATGCAATGAGTATGGCAGCACAAAAAAATCACCAAATAACTAAATGCAGATAAAATTAAATTTGACACGGTGATTTATTTACGAATGGGGAAAACCTACACAGCAAAAACCCCACTTGGTGATTTTAAGGTTATCACTCTCGAGAATCCACTATTATCAAAACAAGCGGTTATAAGTAAAGGAATCCCGGTACCTTATACCAATCTACAGTTGAACCCTTACCCCAATACTCAATTGGACTTGTTCTGTAGTGACAATCTCTCCTTGTATTGCACAGATCCTAGTATGTGACTAACCAAAAGATGTGCGGATCCCAGTACTCAACTTGATCACCAACTTAAGAAGGAGGTTGGTTGCAAAGTTCTTCTATTCTTCAACACACGAAGATCATGAAGTTGCTTGGCCACAAAACCCTATAGTGTACAAACACAGTAGCTTCTCAAGAACTAGGACAAACTAGGTTTTCGGTTACACTTGATGAATTATGCTCTTGTGCAATTGTGCTCTTGGTTGTGCAACTTGATACGACCCTTAAAATAATTCTTATATATGTTTAGGGTTGTGAGAAAAGAAATTCCAAATACATACTCACGGATTGAATGAAAAATAGTCTAGCAAAATTGAATTTTATACACCTCGATAGATACCCATCTATCGAGCTAATTGTCAAGCCATAGGCTTTAGTAGCTTTTAAACCTCGATAGATACTAGCTGTCGAACTTTAAAATCTAGCACTTCATTACTTGATTCTTGGACTAACTTGTATGGCTTCAATACTTGGACTTGAACTCTTGTTCCTCGAAGTATTAAACACATCCTAGATCTACCCAATTACAAGTAAAGTGTGTTTTGTCAAGGGATTAGCCAATACATAAAATGTTGACATATGTTCCTAACATCTAATCATATATGTCCTAACACCTATCTCCTTTGTTGGAGAGACTTGAGAATGAGTGAGATTTGAGAAAAGAAAAAAAAGGAGGATTTAAGGTAGTCTTAAGTTTGTAGACTTTTAAACTTTTTTCTACAACCCACTACATGATAGTTGAAAGGACTATCGAGTATCGATATGTACTTTTAGTCATATGAACATTCTAACGAATCATATGACTTGTTTAAATAATACATGTGAATTATAATTCTTCATGTAATGGCTTGGAGGAGATTTCTTCAAATTGGTTTGGAGTAAAATGTTGTATTTTTCGTAATCTCTTACTAATCACTTTATTTTAATTGTCAATTTTGACAAATTTCTTATTAATCATTGTCGTTCACTCGTTAGAAACTATTAATTGTTGGTTGATTTGGTTCAACAAGGTAGTTGTTAGTTAGTGTAGTCCATGACTTGAATAGCCCTAAAGATTTTTCAAAGCTTGCTCATCTCAAGCTCAATGCCGACTCTACAGTAGATGCAGTTGATATGGTTGCCTAAGGCCCAGTTAGAAAAAAAGCCCCCAAATTTTAACCAATAGGGTTTTTTTTTTTTTTTTTTTAAAATTAATTAAGCTCAAATATTAGCTAACAAATAAAATATTTTTTTAATCAAATGAAAGACAAGAAAAACAGAGATAGAAAAACTACATCCACAACATTTTTCACAACATTTTTAGAAAAAATCCTAAATAGCAAGTTGTTACAGGTCGTTATTGATGAAAACAAAATTATACTAGTAGCAAGTTCAAATTAGAATAAGTAACAATTTAACACCTAGGATTTGTTGTGAAAAAAACTTCTCAAAAAATAAAAAGTTCACACCATGTTTACTATAGTTGAGTTGGCAAATTTTTACAAGTTCTCACCTAGATCTACTACTAACATTATTTTTTTACTTACCACTAATAATCTACCAGATCAATAGAGCTGAAAAGTTGTCAAATTTTTTGTGTCTATAGACTTTCTAAATTTTTTTTGGCGAAAACCACATTTTCGTCCCTACATTTTCACCTGATTCTCACTTTGGTCCCTAACTTTTTTTTTCACCACTTTTAGTCCCTATTCTAGAAAACGCGTCTTGTTTTTGTCCCTACCGTTACATCAGAGACGGAAAATGCACACGTGGCAAACGGATGCACGGTTAAGCTGACGTGGCCATTAAAATAATAATAAAAAAATACCACGTCAGCATTTAAATTAAAAAAATTAATTTATTAATTTTAACTAAATAAAAAAATTAAAAACAAAATTAAAAACTAAAAATCAAACCCACCCAGAAAAAAATAAAAAACAAAAAACCAAAACCTCATATCAAGAACAACAACATTTCAAGATCTAAGAACAAAGAAAGAGCTACATTCGAAGTCATCCTTAACCTCCCACAACCAAACCACGGTCTCAACCTCGACATCGTCGGTTCCTCCTCCGATGGTCTCCTCTGTCTTTGTTTCACAAGCACCATCTCCGATGGTCAAGTGGGTTCAGGTTGCTGTGGGCTGGCGTGGGTTTAGATTTTCAGGTGGGTTCAGATTTTTGTGGTCGAGGTCGAGGTCGTCGCTCGCTGTGGGTGGGTTTAGATCGGCACAAGTAGGATTCAGGTGGGTTTAGATTGCCGTGGGTTGGCGTGGGGCCGTTGGTGCTCGTGGGTGGCAGTGGTTTTGCTCGCCGTGGGCCGCCGCGAGTCCTGGGTTTGGTGGTTTGTGGCAGAAAATGGATCTGGCGGGTTTGACTCTTGGCAGTGGGTGGTGCTAGGTTGATCGACGGTAGATTTTGGTAGTGTTTTATGGTTGTTGTGGTTTGTGGTGTGGGTGATTGGGGTGGTTGTTTTTTTAAATTTCTGGGTTTGTGGAGGTTGATCGGCGGTAGGTTTTGGTGGTGATCTGTTTTTATTTATTTCTTGTTCGTTTGTGATTTGTTCTGGGTTTGTTTGTGTTTTTTATTTATTTCTTATTTGTTTGTGATTTGGTGGCTTGGATTTATTTCTTGTTTTTCTGGAGTTGATGGAGTAGATTTGGATTTGGATTTGGATTTGGTTGCTGGATTTGGATTTGGGGTTTGCTGGAGATTAATTTCTTTTCCTGGATTTAGGAAGAACAACTTCAGTTCTTCCCAAAAAATAATGAAAATAAAAAAATAAAAATAAAAATAAAATTTAAGTTTTGTTTTTCAATTTATTTTATTTTTTTGGTTTAAATTTTCTGACGTGGCTTTTAAAAAAATTTTAAATGCTGACGTGGCATATAAAAATGCCAAATTATATTTTTTAATAACATTTTAATTGACACATTAGCGTCACGTCAGCACCACGTCAGGTACCGTCTGTCACGTAGGACTTTGCTGTTAGGGCACTAACGGTAGGGACAAAAATGAGATCACTTTTTTTATTTCAAGGACTAAAAGCGGTGGAAAAAAAAGTTAGGGACCAAAATGAAAATCGCATGAAAATGTAGGGACTAAAAGGTGGTTTTTGCCATTTTTTTTTTACATGGTTCATGTTAATTACTAATTAGTAATTGTGGAAGTGATTGACCCGAACACACTAATTGGCCATGAGCCCTATTCGAGGTTGAATAAAGATCCGCATATCTGTCAACCAAAATCTGACACGTGGACTAGGACCGAGGAGGGAAGACGTCTAGATCATTCAGAAACAGACGAAAGCTGTGAATGAGAGGTTCAAGGAGAAAAGGAAGACTGGTCTGCCGACTAGGGATCCCAAGGAGCAAAGACACCTTGGGAATTAGAAAGTAAAGCTTCAGGGAACAACAGAGCCGTGTAAGTAACGAAAGGATGAAATATCTAGGAAGGTGACTGCCACCTCCACGTTTAATGCATTGCACCAACTGAACTGACCACATTTATGAGAAAAAGACACTTGAACAGTGATTTCACAGCTCACAGCCCTCTCTACCACCTCTAGAAGGGTCTTGATGGGACAAGCATCCAAATGGCTCCCCTGAAATGTACAAATGGAGGGTTGAGATGCAATGTGAGGGACTGTATAAGGAAAGGAATCTCACAGAAATAGGGGATGCACATTTGACACAAGAAATAGAGAAAGGTAGAGAAAACTGAATCTCACTGTAAAAGTATCAACATTGATTTTTAATGAACAACTCCTCCATGGACTTGCTCAAGGAAGATTTTATGCTTAATTTGCGTCTCTTGCACTCATCTTGATAGCGCTAGCCCAATTATCCACAAGTTTGTATTTACTTTACATTATAGTTGGCTCATAAAACCCATTCTCTTACAAATCTATTGTTTTGGGCTTGTTGTATTGGGTCACACTGCTATAAGTGGGCTTGGGCCACTATCCTAGTCCTTACAATTGGCGCTGTTTGTGGGAAAAGGCACCTACAATCTTTGTTAGTCAGACTTTATTTCTAATAGCAAGGAGAAGAGATGGCAGGCTCTAGGCAGAATAGAGTGGAGTTCGTGGGGTCATAACATGTAGACCATTTTGTCAGCTTGGAGAGAAGAAGGGATCGAGAGGCTAACCGAACTCTTAGTGTATGGGTTGAAATAGACTACATGGATCATACTAGCAGGAGTCATTTGAGGCCTAGAAGTCATATCTCTTATGATGAAGAAATGAGGAATCTAAGGCTAGAGATTGATCATTTTCGTGAGAAGTTGCGCCGCAGGGAGCATGTTAGGGGGAATAGGACACCCCTATCCAACTTAGGGGCTGTTGGGGGAAATTTCCTTTAGTTTCCTGACAGGCCACAAATGCGTTGACCCCTTGTGATAACTTAGATTAATTAATTAGCCCAGTTATTAATTAATCAAATTAACATGCAATATCACGTGGTAGCACAAACAAATCACTGAAACTAAGTTATGCAGCGGAAAATAAATAACACGGTGATTTGTTCACGAATGGGGAAAACCTTACGGCAAAAACCCCACCGGGTGATTTAAGGTCACCACTCCCGAAACTCCACTATTATCACAACAAGCAGTTACAAGCAAGGAATCCCAAGTACCTCACCAACCTACAGTTGAACTCTTACCCCAATACCCAATTGGACTTGTTCTGTAGTGACAGTTTCTCCTTTCAATGCACGGCTCCCAAGTAAGTGACTAACCAAATTGATGCGTGGATCCCAGTACGCGGCTTACTCCTTTGCACGAATCCCAGTACGTGACTAACTCCACAGCAACCCTTTGATTGTTGTAGTTGATTTGCAGCAGCTTCACATAGAAACACCAATAAGATCTTCAATGTTGGTGCAAGAGACTTTGCTTGGTTGCAAAATCCAAAGGCGTACAAGAAACGCAGCAAAAACTCTTTCTTCTGTAGGAGGAGGCTAGGGTTTCAAAAAGAAAACCTTATGAAGCTCTCTAGGGTTAGGTTTTTCTTTTTCCACCTCCTTTAAATAGGAGCTTAATGGGCTCTCCTATTCCAAATAGGTTTACACAAACCTTGGGTTTTCCTAGTCCAATAAGAATTATACAAACCCATAAACAATTAGCCTTTTAGAATAAAAACGTTGCTGGCTATAATCTGAAACCCGTAAGCTCGATCGATCGGGACATCTATCGAGCTTTAATGAATCTCAACAGATCGAGATTCTGTCGAGGAGGTATCGAGACCTGCAATTTGCACTTTTCTTGAGTAGTTCTTGAGTAATCTTCATGTCTTCAATTTAACCACTTGTAATGATCATCTTGAGCCTATTTAGATTTACCCAAATACAAGTAAAGTGCGTTTTGTCAAAGGATATGCCAATTATAAAATATGTCCCCAACAATCTCCCCTTTTGGCAATTCGTGACAAAACCACAAGAGTACATTGAATGTCCTAGAATACACTCTACTCAAGAATAAATAAGCCTAGTCTAAAAGATTTGAACCTTGGAAGTTATTGCAAGAAGAAGGTTCGGAATCTTGACTTAGCTTTAACCTGTCTTTCCTGAAAGGCACTAAACAAAACACATCAAGGTACCATGTGGAAAACAATGACAAGTTAAATAAACAAGAAACATGTGTATAAATAGAGAAAAGAAACGACACATGTGAGATAAAGAGTGAAACACATACATCATTACATATACCACTGGATAAGCATCATGTATGTAAAAAATGGTTACAAAACCAAAAAAATACACAACACAAAAGTATATCAATATCAATGTGTATCGAACTAACTTTCCCACTAAGTTAGTTACAACAAAAACTTCCCTTTAACATGAAGTTCTCCCCCTAAGTCTATTACTCCCCCTGAGGAATGACATACAAAACTCAAATTTCTCCCATTTTTTGACACGATTGACAAAGGGTTTAAAAAGCCAAAAGACTTGACCGGAGAAAGACAGAAAACACATTTAGAGGGAACGAGGAGAACAAGGAACCATAGACCTACAAGAGAAAGAAAAAAACAAGATGCTATGAACACAAAGGGAAAAACATGTAAAACAAAGAAAGATAAAATGCATGCAAGGGTATCTCGATCGATCGAGAGGTGTCGAGAAGCTATCGAGAGGTGTCGAGAAGCTATCGAGACAACCACGATGGATCGAGAAGGTGTCGAGGATCTATCGAGTAGACAGAAACTTCCTCGATCGATCCACCTAGCTATCGAGAGGTGTCGAGATTGCGATAAAATGCAACTGAAGATCGCAACAGATAAGCCAGGTATCGAGAGGTGTCGAGAAGGTGTCGAGATGGCTTAAAAGCAGTTTTTCAAGAAGAGAAAAACACAGATGTGAATGCAATCATGCATGGAACTTAAACAATGATCCAAGCAACCTATCAACCTCTCAAAAACATCTCTCAACAAGAATTTTAAAGCACATGTATCCCAAAACATGCACACAAACACACACACACTAAACAAGTCTAACCAATTTTATATTTCAAAAACAAGTTAAGACAGTTTAGTGAGCATACATTAACACATGTAAACTTTGTGATGGCCAAATCACATTGTACCTGCACATGTATCAAGAATAGCAAAGAATATTGCGTGTTATGTGTGAAAATATCGCAAGATTGCATAAGTGTCTCAATGTTATGACGATTTGAGATATGAGAAAATCACTTTAACTCACACACAATCATAACTGTTTAATGGGGACTATCACCTTTGAGGTACATCCTATAACTCCCACATCTCCTAGAAAACACGCTTGCAACCATATTTTAAAGCATTTTTGATCTTCTTGCTTTTTATTTCTTTGCATATTTTCTTTTATTAAGCATATCATGCATGGGCATATAAGAGAAAGAAAAGAAATACCCAATTATGTTAAGCTTTTAACATTACACTTTTACTATGCCGAAGCATACAGATGTCATTGACATTGCACTTTTGCTATGTTGAAGCATACAGATGTCATATTATGATTGGCGAGTAACAGTGGTGAGATGGTTATTTATGCCTTTCTCTTAGGATTTTCTAGTTCAACCCGTCAAAAAGAGTGATACGAGTGTTAAGAAGAAGAGACCACTTAACCTTACTCATCACAAACAAAGAGCTACAAAGCTCACTTGCTTAGTTGTGCAGAAGAATGCTCATCTAAGCTACAGGTGATACAAAGTTTAGAAAACTCTGTTTCAATGGCCATTTTAAAAGTTCACATGAACCAATGTACACAAACACACTGTTTTTGTATTTTTCAGTTTTTTTATTTTATTTTTATATTGAAAACAAAACAAAATAAAAACTAAACAACCAAACAAAAACAGACAAACCTCATGAATGCGTAAAAGAAAGATGCATATGCATGAAAACATGATAGAAGGATGTAGATGCATGAAAGCATGATTTCAATAGAAGATAAGAAATCAAGCAAAGAGAGTCCTGCTTTAGATAGAAAGAATTGAAGCAAAGGACAAACAAAAAAGACAATTAAGTCGTAGGCTCCTTTCTCACCCATACAACACGAGTCTTTGGCCGTGAAGATGAAAAGACACGTGTCCTAGTATGACTACTAAAAGACATAGAAGAATTAAAATTCTCTTGAAATTGAGTTAAAAAGCTCAAGACTTTTAATAACTCTCCAAACAAAGGTGTAGATCCTTGAGAGGAAACCTGTGACCGTTTGGACAATTGCTTATGAGGATATAACTTAAAGCAATTAGGATGAGTGTGTCCAGAAACACCACAATGGTGACAAACATGAGCAGTTTTAGAGTTACTTGGCTTCCTAGAAGGAGGTCTAACCTTAGAGGTTGACAGAATCCTCAGCTTAGGACAATTTGGCCTAATATGACCAACAATGTGACAATGATGACAAGTGGGGACAAATTTAGAATTTTTATTCAACCTAAGAGGAGTTTTAGACATAGGTTTAGAAACTTCAGCATTAACATCAGATTGTTTCCCTTTGTCTATCCTAGCAATATTAGCCTTCAACTCTTCATTATTCCTTTTAAATGGGGGAATATAAAAATCCTTTTCTTTTGAGTTAGGCTCAACAACAAGTTTGACACTAGTTAATTTTTCAACTTGAGTTTTAAATTCAACTAGTTGCTCTTCTAAACTCTTAATTTTGTCCACCTGAGATGAAATTTTATTTTTAAAATTCTCATTCAAATTAGTGGCTTCATCCAATTTTGCAATCAAATCATCTTTTTCAAGCTTGACCTTTTTAAATTTAGCTTTTAATTTTGTAGAACACTCAAGAGATTTCATACAAAAATTATAAAGCTTGCAATAGGCATCATGAATATCATCATCATCATTCAACACAAGATCATGCAAATCAAAACAATCAAGAGTTTCCATGACAACAGGGGTCAATGGATCACACATTAAAGATTAAAACCTAATCAGAGTGTGCTTGCTCTGATACCACTTGACAGGCTACAAATGCGTTGACCTCTTGTGATAACTTAGATTAATTAATTAGCCCAGTTATTAATTAATCAAATTAACATGCAATATCACGTGGTAGCACAAACAAATCACCGAAACTAAGTTATGCAGCGGAAAATAAATAACACGGTGATTTGTTCACGAATGGGGAAAACCTTACAGCAAAAACCCCACCGGGTGATTTAAGGTCACCACTCCCGAAACTCCACTATTATCACAACAAGCAGTTACAAGTAAGGAATCCCAAGTACCTCACCAACTTACAGTTGAACTCTTATCCCAATACCCAATTGGACTTGTTTTGTAGTGACAGTTTCTCCTTTCAATGCACGGCTCCCAAGTACGTGACTAACCAAATTGATGCGCGGATCCCAGTACGCGACTTACTCCTTTGCACGAATCCCAGTACGTGACTAACTCCACAGCAACCCTTTGATTGTTGTAGTTGATTTGCAGCAGCTTCACATAGAAACACCAATAAGATCTTCAATGTTGGTGCAAGAGACTTTGCTTGGTTACAAAACCCAAAGGCGTACAAGAAACGCAGCAAAAACTCTTTCTTCTGTAGGAGGAGGCTAGGGTTTCAAAAAGAAAACCTTATGAAGCTCTCTAGGGTTAGGTTTTTCTTTTTCCACCTCTTTTAAATAGGAGCTTAATGGGCTCTCCTATTCCAAATAGGTTTACACAAACCTTGGGTTTTCCTAGTCCAATAAGAATTATACAAACCCATAAACAATTAGCCTTTTAGAATAAAAACGTTGCTGGCTATAATCTGAAACCCGTAAGTTCGATCGATCGGGACATCTGTCGAGCTTTAATGAAACTCGACAGATCGAGATTCTGTCGAGGAGGTATCGAGACCTGCAGTTTGCACTTTTCTTGAGCAGTTCTTGAGTAATCTTCATGTCTTCAATTTAACCACTTGTAATGATCATCTTGAACCTATTTAGATTTACCCAAATACAAGTAAAGTGCGTTTTGTCAAAGGATATGCCAATTACAAAATATGTCCCCAACATTTCCCTTTGAGTTTAGACAAATGGATAACTCAAGGAATTAAGGCTTGGTAAGCTACATCTCTGGTTCATTTTGCGAAAATTAAGCAGAAGATTTTAAGCAGCTTGTGTTGGGCATTCTAGGGAGTTTTAATTTCAAGTGTTTTGGGTGTTATTGTGTCTATGTTTCCATGTCAATTGGGAGAAATATAACATCATAGTTTTAAGCTCTCCATAAGTTTTTGATCTGCCCAATGTTTGAATTTAGGGTTTAAACTTCTTTCCTTGATGAAACCAACAAAACCTAGGTTTGGCCTCATTATTATAAACAATAAAGCCTTAGTCCTTTGGGGTTGGCTATGGATTTGTTTTTTATTTTGGGGAGGGTGGGGGGGGGGGGGGCGCAGATAAATAGGTTTTCTAGAGGTGTTATGTAAGCTATTTAAAGTTTCATAGGCGATTAGTAGTTAGTGACATCATCTAATAGGATTAGCACAAAATTTATGCCTACTCATAAAAACGAAAGGCCTATGCAAGAAATATTGCTTATGTTTGATTACCTAATTTTCCTTTCTGTGTTACAAGATTATAATGCTATTTGGTCTCCCGAATTATTGTTTATATTAGCATATCATGTTTATTCCCTTCGCATTCTCCAAAAAAAAAAAAAAAATGTTTATTCCCTTCAAGTTATTGTCTAGAACAAAGTGTTTATCTACTGATATTGAGTTGTGCTACATAACACCGTTTAGAGACTATTTCAACACCCCCCCCTCGGGGGCGTGTACATTAACATGGGCACACCAATAAACACTTGGGAGGAAGAGATGTGATAGCTGGTGCTTTTTTGGTGTCAATAGACTTACCTATTGATATATGATTTGAGATTCCTGAATTTGACAGATTGAAATTAGAGCCGGAAATATCTAGTATACGGCTCAAATGTTAATCAATGACCTTCTTCCCTTTTCAAGCTCCAATGCAGGCAGTGAGAAATCTTTTAAACAATGAAAGTGTATCTGATATTGACCGTTTACGCTTAGTGATGCTTTATGCTTTGCGCTACAAGAAGGAAAGCCTTGTTCAATTGATGCAACTTTTCAACAAACTGGCTTCTCGATCTGCCAAGTACAAACCAGGGGTAAAATAAGCAAACCAGCATTTCTGTTTTGCTTGCTTTGATGCCTTAGTAAAGCTGCATATATGTTGAAATTGTTGTGTTCCTTGCTAGTTGCTTGATGATTCACTAGTTTTGAAAAATTGGCCGTCATGGTATGACAGCTTGTCCAGTTCGTCTCGAGATCTTTTAAATATTGCTCGTAACATGGCTCGTGGATTGAAGGTTAGTTAGACACACTTCACTTTTTGCTTGCGGATGTGGTTAGATGCTTATACACCATTTTCCCATATGCTGTAGGGGGTTGAGAATGTTTACACCCAACACCGATGATACCGAAAATCGTCAGTAAGCCATATAGTCCTTATGGGCTCTAGATCGAAACCTGCACAACACGAAGGAAAGAAGAAGAACCTACGAAGAGTACCAGTGTGGTACTGGCCAAATACCCTCTGACGATCAAATTAGAAAACTTCTCATAACTCTAGAATGCCAGGGTTAGGGTGAATTATGCGTACCATAGTTTGTGAGAGTTTTGGGATTTTTGTAGTAGTGTAAGGTTAACCTTCGTGCCTTCGTTAAGAAGTTAAAAAGTTCTTTCCTTATAGGAGAGAACCTCTTTAATTCACAAATCTCCTGGAGTTCTTTTCCTTATGGGAATCTTCTTGACTAGGGTTAAGCGTGGAGCACAAGATGTTTCCTTACACATGCATGCGTGGAGATCAAGCAAGGCCATGTTAGATCCGTCAGTGGCTGCTTATCGTCTTCAACTTATCCCCATCAGCTTCCTACGTCATTGTCATGGTAGGCTCATCAGCTTTAGTGTGGAGCTGTAGACATTATGTTGTTGTCACCTATCATGAGCAACGCTGATGACCTTATTGTGACCGTCACCTTTTGCCTTATTATGAGTGAGTATTAATATTGTGATTTTACCCTTGTCAGCTACCCCTTACTCCATAGCCTCGTCAACTTTAGCTGACGAGTTATGGAGTTTGCACTATAGCCTTAATCATTATTTTTTCAGAGAAAAGACAGGTTATTTACGATCGATACCTCGAGTAACCCTTATTAAATGCTTGAGCATGTGGCGCGAGCTAATTGGTTCAGCTTCTAGATGAGCGTGTCACTTCGTCTTCCATGCATTTTTCGCATATATATATCTTAGCTCTTCCCTCATTTCCTACATTTTAACCCTTACTGATCTTGAGAGAAAGAGCTCGTTGCCTTTTAAACTCCTTACCTTCATTAGCTTAATGATCTTGTCACCTTTACTGCTGTCATTTTTCTAGGGCCTTCCTTTTTTCCAAGGAATCGCTTACTTGTAAGTTCTCTTTACTTGTATTCTATCCCTTATTTTTATATTTTTTGGTTTATTAATTCCATAGTGAGGTTGTCAACTTAAGTTCTTAGAATGAATCCATCGCTTGTAGGTAGTCAGATGTCTAGAGAAGCGATGAGTGAATAATCGTCAGTCCGCGAAGGAGTGAGCTATAATGAGGTCTTCCGATCAGGTCATGAGCTCGAGGAGGGCTTTTCCTGGTCGTCAGAGAGGGAAACATCAGCCCAATCTCCTGACGAGGAAGTAGAGAGTTGTGAAGGAGAAGACGAGGAGGAAGTAGTGAATGAGGGCAAAGACGAGGGTGATAAGGGGGAAGAAGAGAGAGAAAGTGACGGGGATGGAGATGACGATGGTGAGGAGGCCTTAGAGAGTACTTTAGAAGGCCCCCGGGGATGACCGTCCTTTCATCCTCCCCAAGTCATGGACTGTTAATGACTTTTTGCCGACGATGTCGGACAAGGTCTTCAGCACTTTATGCGACCGTTACAAAATCTCGGATGACATATCAATCCGTCTCTTTGGGAAGGGTGAGAAATGCTATTTAGGGAAGACCACAGATGTTGGCATGTACGATTCCATGTTCGCAATAGGATTGAAGCTACCATTGACGGCACTTCATCGTCAGTTGGCTAACTTTTTTGGTTTTTCCGTTAGCCAAATTGCTCCTAACGCTTGAAGAATATTCATTGGGGCTGAGATTTTGTGGGGTTGTCTAAGTGGCGGGTACTATCATCTAACCCTTGATAAGTTCTTTTGGTGTTATCGACCTCAACAGATCGTCTCGTCTCAGGGGATATACCACTTTGCAGCAAGGAAGAAGGGGCTGAAGCTGGTATATGATATGCCTGATTCCAATAGGAATTGGAAGGGTAGGTATTTTTTGTAAAAGGGATGAACTGGGTATGCCGTCAGGAAGAATAGGAGACGATACCTCATAGTTTTGACAACACTTGGGCTTTCGTCAAGGATTCAGGTTAATCTCGTCTGTTTCTTCCCTTAGTTTATTTGTTTTAAATTCATAACACTGTTTACTTTCTTTGTTTTCAGCTAGTGTTTTCCCACATATCACAGCTGAGTAAGAAGAATTTATCTGTTAGGTAACAGAAATCCCGTTGGACGAGCAGAAGTGTCGGGACCTCATTACACTCGAAACTTTACACCTTTACTGCAGAGGTCCGGAGTCGATGCTGATAGCTCATAAGTTAAACGCCTATTCACGTTGACGTAAATGCCCTCCAATTTCTCCCATCACTTTCTTTTTGTCGCTTCTTAATCTAACCCTTGTCACCCATCCTTTGTAGAAATGGAGGGAGCTAGGTAGAGGGCGCTGGTGCGAGCAGCTACTGCCCGAAGGAAGGAAGAAGAAAACAAAGCAAAGGGGGAAGGGACGTCCTCGTCAGCCCTTAAGGCTGTCAGAAAAGGGGGTCCCTAAGAGGAAGGCTGACAGGAGGGAGGACCGCCTTGCCAAAAAAGCTACCATCACCCTTGGGGATAAGCATCCCAAGAAACCATCGCCCCCTAAGCCTAGCCACGGAGCAGGCAAGGGGTTAACGACGACATCGAGCCCTGTAGCTCAGGGTTCTGATCACCGTCTTCTTACCCATAAGGACTACGCCATTGAGGTGATGGAGTCCATCATCAGGGAGAAGGAAGTAAATTCTTGTGCTGAGCAAGCGATAGAGGAACTAGGGGTGTCAGGCTTCTTTGACCTTGCCTGGGTACATTTCTCCCTTTCTTTCTTTACTAACTTTTACGTTCAATAAGCTGACGGCTTCTCTGTCATGTAGGCATTGGTTCGTATAAAGGCATTGCAGGACAGAAGTGTTGCTAAAGAGGGGGTGATTACCTGTCTACAAAAATGCATTAAGAACCTGATTGACGGGCAAGAGCAGTACAAGGATGCTTTCCGCACCCTCAATGAGAAGGTAAAGGAGATAAATGAATAGTTGGAGGAGGAGGGCCGTTAAAAGAAAAAGGAGCAAGAGGCTAAGGCGATGGTGGAAAAGGAGCTAACAGCTCTTCTAAGCCAGATGAAAACGACCAGGAATGAAGCTGTGGAAGAGTTTATGGCTTCACAGCCTTTCATAGATGCTTGTGCCATCTATTATGGTGATGGGTTTGAGGACTACCTAAAGTAGATCAAGTTCGTCTACCCTAACTTGGATTTATCCAAGGTCACTATGGATGATCCTTTACCGTTGACACCTATGGGCGACATTGCCTTCGAAGAAAGTGACGACTTCACCGAGTCCAAGGCGGATCTGAAAGGTGATAGTGTTGTCCTTGCCCGGCCCGCAGTGAACCAACCCATCATCCCATTGACCCCATCAGCCAATCCTTTTACTATTGAAGACCCTTCCATTCAAGGCGTCTAAGACCTTCCTCCCAAAGGTGACGAAAACCCTCAAGACCCTCCGGCCTCTTGAACTTAGCCTTTTCTTTTCATTGTAGACTTGTCCTAGTTTCCAGACAATGTTTGATGCCCTTTTGTTTTTTGGGCTTTGCTGGTAAAAGCACTTTTTATACTATAGAATTTTTCTATATTCGTTGCTTTATATTGATCTCTATGTATTTTTGTCGAGTATATGTGTTTTGATTGCATGTGAATGTGTCCTTGAGGGTTATGTACATTTATTTTCAGATACTACGGCTAACTCGTTGGCTTGTGGACTTAGCCTCGTCCACTTTGTGGGCTGATTAATAGGTTCGTCCACTTAGTGTTTTTAGCATAAACTTTGTTAGGATATATGTGATTGGTTGTTAGGAACATATGTCAACATTTTATGTAATTGGCTAATCCTTTGACAAAACACATTTTACTTGTAATTGGGTAGATCTAGGATGTGTTTAATACTTTAAGGAACAAGAGTTCAAGTCCAAGTATTGAAGCCATGCAAGTCTGTCCAAGATTCAAGTGTGAAAAGTGCTATTCATTAAAGCTCGATAGCTAGCATCTATCAAGATTTAAAGAGTTGTTCTAGCCCGTGGCTCGACAGCTAAGGTGTCTGTCGAGGTTTATGAAATTTAGTTTTTCTAGACTGTTTGTCATCCAATCCGTGATTATGTGTTTAAGATTTCTTTTCTCACAACCCTAAACATATATAAGGATTATTTTAAGGGTCGTATCTAGTTACATAGCCGAGAGAACAATTGCACAAGATCATAATTCCACAAGTGTGACCGAAAACCTAGTTTTGCCTAATTCTTGAAGAAGCTGTTATGTTTGTACACTGTAGGGTTTTGTAACCTAGCAACTTCATGATCTTCATCTGTTGAAGAGAAGAAGAACTTTGCATCAAACATCTTCCTCAAGTTGGTGATTGAAGTCGCGTACTAGGATCAGCGTAATTGGTTAGTCACGTATGGGAGCCATGCCATACAAGGGAGAGATTGTTACTACAAAATAAGTCCAATTGGGTATTAGGGTAAGGGTTTAACTATAGGTTAGTATAAGGTATTGGAATTCCTTTACTTGTAACCACTTGTTTTGATAATAGTGGATTCTCAAGAATGGTGACCTTAAAATCACCCTGTGGGGTTTTTGCCTTGGAGGTTTTCTCCATTCGTAAACAAATCACTGTGGCAAATTTAATTTCCACTGCATTTAGTTTTTTGGTGATTTGTTTGTGCTACCATGCTTGTTGCAAGTAATTGAATTTAATTAATTCACTTGGCTAGTTAATTGGTTATCTTATCACAAAGGGTCAATACATTTTTGGTCTATTAAGTGGTATCAGAGCAGGCACACTCTAATTAGAGTTTAATCTTTGTTGTGAGATCCATTGACCATTGTTTATCATGGATAGAGGACAATCTCTTATTGTACCTCCTTTATTTGATGGAACTAATTATCATACTCGAAAGTACGCATGAGAGCTTTCTTGTAGTCCTTAGATGAAAAAGTGTAGCAAGCCGTGGAGATAGGTTGGACCAAGCCGAAGGAAGTGCTGACCGATTGGGATGATGCAAAGATCAAGGTGGCCAATTTCAACAACAGAGCATTGAATGCCTTATTCAATGCGGTCATAAATGAGGAGTTCAAGAATATTTCCTCTACTGAAACAGCAAAGGAGGCATGGACCATTCTCCAAACAACCTATGAAGGAACCAAGACTGTCAAAGATTCAAAGCTTCAGAGGCTCACTACTAGCTTCGAAGAAATTAAGATGGAGGAAGATAAGTCGTTTGGTGAGTTCTATACTAGACTCAAGGACATAGTAAACTCAGCTTTTAATCTTGGAGAAACCATTCCTAAACCCAAGATTCTGAGAAAAGTGCTTAGATCTTTGCCCGAGAGATTCCATGCTAAGATCACAACGATTGAGGAATCAAAGGACATTGATAAAATTCCTTTGATAGAGCTTGTTGGAAATTTGTAGACCTATGAGTTGGGTTTGTCTAGACTCAGGAAGTCAAGCAAGAGCATGAGCATGGCAATGAAGGCCAAGAGCAGTGATACTAATAAGTCTTTCGATCATGAAGATTAAAAAATGAAGTGTTACATCACCCGGCAGTTCAAGAAGTTCATGAAGAATGCCAATGCAAGGGGCTTCGACAAGGACCGTAGGCAATCAAATTCTTCACAGTCTAAGAGCCAAGACAAAGGGAAGAACCATGCTAAGGATGGCGGTCAGTATACTGTTCCCCTAGGACCAAAGTGCTTTGGATGTCATGGTTTCAGTCACATAAAACAAGAATGCCCCACTTATCTCAAGTCTATTGGGAAAAGCAAGGCACTTGCTGCTACCTTGAGTGACACCAAACTTGAGGATGATTCTGATAATGAGGATGACGAAATTCTGAATGCTTTCACTGCTACTGTCAATCCTACTGAAGGGATTGTTGAAGATGTGGATGAAGAAAAGGAATTGGTAAAGTCTAAGTTTGAGAAGATGGATGAGCAACATGACATCTACACTGCCTATACAAAGTTGTATAAGGTCTCAGAAAAGCATGAGAAATTGTATAGGTTGACCTCCAAGAAGTTAAGTGATGTAGAGCTTGAGCGTGAAGAGCTTTCCAAATTTTGATGAAGCAAATCAGACTATTGGAGCACTGAAGTTTGAAAACAACTTCCTAGTTGAGAAGACCAAGAAGCTTAAGGCAAAATTGTTCCAAGTTAGAGCTTAATTGGAAAGGATTTCAAGCGCTAAGCTCGATGAGAGGCTCAGTCTTCAGAAATCTACTTCTGATCGAATCGGTTTAGGGTATGATTTCTCTACCTCTAATATTGCTTTTACTAGTACTACTATTTTTGTTCCTCTTAGTAATAATGTTGAAATTGAGAACACTAATGTCAAAACTGATTTAGCTAGTGAGAACATAGACAAGGGTATATCCATCTTAGGAGCACCCCCTAAGCAAGATAAGAAAGAAGCTAAAAATCTCAAGGCTAAGAAGGTTAAATCTCAAAAGCCTAAATAGAAGAAGCAGCATCTCTGTCATTACTGTGGCGCAGCTGGTCATACTCGACCAAATCGCTATAAGTGGCTAGCCACTTAACAAAGCAATGGTATGGTCGCATCGGGAAACCTGAATCAGCTTCCATTCTCTTTTGCTCTTCTTGGAGATCTCATCAAAGCCCTCATGTTCCTTTCGAACTTGAGCGGTTTCAATTCTTCCCCTTCACCGTCGGTTCAAGGGTTTGCTCGAAAGAATGGTTCTCCCAAAGTGTGGAAGGAAAAGGGCTCTAAGTGATTCTATCACTTTTTCTTTTTGCGTACATTTTTTGTGTGCTTTTAATTTTTGAGTCAGTTTAGTTTTATGCATTGCTTTGTTTTGTTTAGCATGTTTTTGTTTGGTTATTTTTTCAGTTTTTGCTTTGTTTTGCTTTTCATTAAAAAAAAAAAAAATTTGAAAAATAAAAAATTACAAAAACAGTGTGAGTATATGTACATTAGTTCTTGTGAACCTTAAAATGACTATCGAAACAGAGTTCTCTAAATTTTATATCTCTTGTAGCTTAGATGAGCATCTTTATGCATAACTAAGTAAGTAAGCCTTGTGGCTCTTTGTTTATGATGAGTAGGGTTAAGTGATCTCTTGTACTTAACACTTGTATCACTCTTTTTGACAAGAAGGACTAGAAAATCTTAAGGGAAAGACATAAATAACCATCTCACCATTGTTACCCGCCAATTATGACATGACATCTGTATGCCTCGGCATAGCAAAAGTGCAATGTCAATGACATACGTATGCTTTGGCATAGTAAAAGTGCAATGTCAAAAAGCTTAACATAATTGGATATTTCTTTTCTCTCTTTTATATATCAATGCATGATATGCTTAATAAAAAGAAAATATGCAAAGAAAATAAAAGCAAAAAAAAACAAAAGGTTTTCATGTGCAAGTACAATGTGATTTGGCCATCACAAGGTTTTCATGCATTAATGTATGCTCACTAAACTGTCATGACTTGTTTTTTAAAATATAAAATTGGTTAGACTTTTTTAGTGTGTGTGTGTTTTGGATCAGAATACATGACATTTTTCTTGTTGAGAGCTGTTTTTGAGAGATCAAAATGTTTTTAAAGTAATCTCGACAGCTCCTCGACACCTCTCGACACCTCTCGACACATGGCTTATCTATTGAGCTCTTCATCTTTTTCTTTTCTCCATCTTGACACCTTCTTGATAGCTTCTCGATCCATCGAGAAAGTTCTTGTCTATTCGACACTTGCTCAATAGCTCTTCGATCGATCGAGCTTATCTTTGTTGTGGACACCTGCTCGATAGTTGCATTTGTTGAACCGTTTAAAGCTCGACACCTCTCAACACCTCTCGATTTGTCGAGAATTACTGAAGGGCTATATAAGGGGCAATCACGATTCAGAGCTCACTTCTCTCGATTTCTCTCGATCTCCCTCAAACATTTTGATAGGCCACAAATGTGTTAACTCCTTGTGATGAATTAAATTGATTAATTAGCCAAGTTTTTAATTAATCAAGTTAACATGCAAATTTACATAGCAGCACAAACAAATCACTAATAAACTAAAGTATGCAGCGGAAATAAAATTGACACAGTGATTTGTTTACGAATGGGGAAAACCTACATGGCAAAAACCCCACCGGGTGATTTAAGGTCACCACTCCCGAAACTTCACTATTATCACAACAAGCGGTTACAAGTAAAGGAATCCCATTACCTTACTAACCTACAGTTGAACCTTACCCCAGTACCTAATTGGACTTGTTCTGTAGTGACAGTTTCTCCTTTTGATGCACGGCTCCCAGTACGTGACTAACCAATTTGATGCGTGGATCTTAGTACGCGGCTTACTCCTTTGCACAAATCCCAGTACATGACTAACTCCACAGCAACCCTTTGATTGTTGTAGTTGATTTGCAGTAGCTTCACATAGAAACACCAATAAGATCTTCAATGTTGGTGCAAGAGACTTTGCTTGGTTATAAAACCCAAAGGCGTACAAGAAATGCAACAAGAACTCTTTCTTCTGTAAGAGGAGACTAGGGTTTCAAAAAGAAAACCTTATGAAGCTCTCTAGGGTTAGGTTTTTCTTTTTCCACCTCCTTTAAATAAGAGCTTAATGGGCTCTCCTATTCCAAATAGGTTTACACAAACCTTGGGCTTTCCTAGTCCAATAAGAATTATACAAACCCATAAAAAATTAGCCTTTTAGAGTAAAAATGTTGTTGGCTATAATCTGACTCTTGTAAGCTCGATCGATCGAGACATCTGTCGAGATTTAATAAATCTCGACAGATCGAGATTCTGTCGAGGAAGTATCGAGACCTACAGTTTACACTTTTCTTGAGCGGTTCTTGAGTAATCTTCATGTCTTCAATTTAACCACTTGTAATGATCATCTTGAACCTACTTAAATTTACCCAAATACAAATAAAGTGCGTTTTATCAAAGGATATGCCAATTACATAAAAATATATCTCCAACAATCTCCCCCTTTGGTAATCCATGACAAAACCACAAGAGTACATTGAATGTCCTAGAATACATTCTACTCAAGAATAAATAAGTCTAGTTTAAAAGATTTGAACCTTGAAAGTTGCTGCAAGAAGAAGGTTCGGAATCTTGACTTGGCTTTAACTTGTCTTTCCTGAAAGGCACTAAACAAAACACGTCAAGGTACCATGTGGAAAACAATGACAAGTTGAATAAACAAGAAACATGTGTATAAATAGAGAAAAGAAACAACACATGTGAGATAAAGAGTGAAACACATACATCATCACATATACCATTTGATAAGCATCATGTATGTAAAAATGGTTACAGAACCAAAAGATACACAACACAAAAATATATCAATATCAATGTGTATCAAACTAACTCTCCCCCTAAGTTAGTTACAACAAAAAACTTTTCTCCCTTTAACATGAAGTTCTCCTCCTAAGTCTATTACTCCCCCTAAGGAATGACATACAAAACTCAAATTTCTCCCTCTTTTTGACACGATTGACAAAGGGTATAAAAAGCCAAAAGACTTGACTAGAGAAAGACATAAAACAGATATAGAGGGAACGAGGAGAATAAGGGACTATAGACCTACAAGAGAGAGAAAAAAACAAGATGCTATGGACACAAAGGGAGAACATGCAAAACAGAGAAAGATGAAATGCATGCAAGGGTATCTCGATCGATCGGGAGGTGTCGAGAAGCTATCGAGCCAACCTTGATGGATCGAGAAGGTGTCAAGGATCTATCGAGCAGACAGAAGATATCTCGATCGATCCACCTAGCTATCGAGAGGTGTCGAGATTGCAATAAGATACAACTGAAGATCTCGACAGATAAGCCAGGTATCAAGAGGTGTCGAGATGGCTTAAAAGTAGTTTTTCAAGAAGAGGAAAACACAAACATGAATGCAATCAAGAATGCAACTCAACTAAAGATCCAAACAACATATTAACCTCTTAAAAACATCTCTCAACAAGAAAAATGTCATGCATTTTGATCTAAAACACACACACACACACACACACACACACTAAACAAGTCTAACTAATTTTTATTTTAAAAATAAGTTAAGATAGTTTAGTGAGCATTCATCAACGCATGTAAACCTTGTGATGGTCAAATCACATTGTACCTGCACATGTATCAAAAGTAACAAAGAATATTGCGTGTTGTGTGTGAAAAACATCGCAAGATTGCTAAGTGTCTCAAAGTTATGACGATTTGAGATATGAGAAAATCACTTTAACTCACACACAATCATAACTGTTTGATGGGGACTATCACCTTCGAGGTACATCCTATAACTCCCACATCTCCCAGAAAACACGCTTGCAATAATTTTTTAAAGCATTTTGATCTTTTTTCTTTTTATTTCTTTACATATTTTCTTTTATTAAGCATATCATGCATATGCATATAAGAAAGAAAAGAAATACCCAATTATGTTAAGATTTTGACATTGTACTTTTGTTATGCCGAAGCATACAGATGTCATTTCATGATTAGTGGGTAACAGTGGTGAGATGGTTATTTATGCATTTCTTTTAGGATTTTATAATCCTTCCCGTTAAAAAGAGTGATATGAGTGTTAAGTACAAGAGATCACTTAACCTTACTCATTACAAACAAAGAGCTACAAAGCTCACTTGCTTAGTCGTGCATAAGAATGCTCATCTAAGCTACAAGAGATACAAAGTTTAGAAAACTCTGTTTCAATGGCCATTTTAAGGTTCACAAGAACCAATGTACACAAACACACACTGTTTTTGTATTTTTCAATTTTTCATTTATTTATTTATTTTGAAAACAAAACAAAATAAAAACTAAACAACCAAACAAAAATAGAAAAACAACATGAAAATATGACAGAAAGATGCAAATGCATGAAAACATGATAGAAGGATGTAGATGCATGAAAGCATGATTTCAAAAGCAGATAAGAAATCAAGTAAAGAGAGTCCTACTTTAGATAGAAAGAATTAAAGCAGAGGACAAACAGAAAAGACAATTAAGTCTTAGGCTCCTTTCTCACCCACACAGCACGAGTCTTTGGCCGTGAAGATGAAAAGACACGTGTCCTAGTATGACTACTAAAGGACATAGAAGAATAAAAATTCTCCTGAAATTGAGTTAAAAAGCTCAAGGCTTGTAATAACTCTCCAAACAAAGGTGTAGGTCCTTGAGAGGAAACTTGTGACTGTTTGGACAATTGCTTATGAAGATACAACTTAAAGCAATTAGGACGAATGTGTCCAGAAACACCACAATGGTGACAAACACGAGCAGTTTTAGAGCTACTCGACTTCCTAGAAGGAGGTCTAACCTTAGAGGTCGACAGAGTCCTCAACTTAGGACAATTTGGCCTAATATGACAAAAAATGTGACAATGATGACAAGTGGGGACAAAAACAGATTTTTCTTTCATCCTAAAAGGAGTTTTAGACATAGGTTTAGAAACTTCAACGTTCACATCAGACTGTTTACCTTTGTCTATCCTAGCTATATTAGCCTTCAACTCTTGATCATTCCTTTTAAATGGAGGAATATAAAAATCTTTTTCTTTTGAGTTAGGCTCAACAACAAGTTTGGCATTAGTTAAATTTTCAACTTCAGTTTTAAATTCAACTAGTTGCTCTTCCAAACTCTTAATTTTGTCCACCTGAGATGAAATTTGATTTTTAAATTTCTCATTCAAATTATTTACTTCAACCAATTTTGCAATCAAATAATCTTTTTCAAGCTTGACCTTTTTAAATTTAGCTTTTAATTTTGTAGAACATTCAAGAGATTTCATACCAAAATTATAAAGCTTACAATAGGCATCTTGAATATCATCATCATCATCATTCAACACAAGATCATGCAAATCAAAATAATCAAGAGTTTTCATGACAACAGGGGTCAATGGATCACACAGCAAAAATTAAACCCTAATCAGAGTGTGCCCGCTCTGATACCACTTGATAGGCCACAAATGTGTTGACCCATTGTGATGAATTAAATTGATTAATTAGCCAAGTTTTTAATTAATCAAGTTAACATGCAAATTTACGTGGCAACATAAACAAATTACTAATAAACTAAAGTATGCAGTGGAAATAAAATTGACACAGTAATTTGTTTACGAATGGGGAAAACCTATACGGCAAAAACTCCACCGGGTGATTTAAGGTCACCACTCCGGAAACTCCACTATCATCATAACAAGCGATTACAAGTAAATTAATCCCAGTACCTTACCAACTTACAGTTGAACCCTTACCCCAATATCCAATTGTACTTATTTTGTAGTGACAGTTTCTCCTTTTGATGCACGGCTTCTAGTACGTGACTAACCAATTTGATGCGCGAATCCCAGTATGCGGCTTACTCCTTTGCACGAATTCCAGTACATGACTAACTCCACAACAACCCTTTGATTGTTGTAGTTGATTTGTAGCAGTTTCAAATAGAAACACCAATAAGATCTTCAATGTTGGTGCAAGAGACTTTGCTTGGTTACAAAACCCAAAGGCGTACAAGAAACGCAACAAGAACTCTTTCTTCTGTAGGAGGAGGCTAGGGTTTCAAAAAGAAAACCTTATGAAGCTCTCTAGGGTTAGGTTTTCTTTGTCCACCTCCTTTAAATAGGATTTTAATGGGCTCTCCTATTCCAAATAGGTTTACACAAATCTTAGGCTTTCCTAGTACAATGAGAATTATACAAACCCATAAAAAATTAGCCTTTTAAAGTAAAAACGTTGCTGGCTATAATCTGACTCCTATAAGTTCGATCGATCGAGACATCTGTCGTGATTTAATGAATCTCGACAGATCGAGATTCTGTCGAGGAGGTATCGAGACCTGCAGTTTGCACTTTTCTTGAGTAGTTCTTGAGTAATCTTCATGTCTTCAATTTAACCACTTGTAATGATTATCTTGAACCTACTTAGATTTACCCAAATACAAGTAAAGTGCGTTTTGTCAAAGGATATGCCAATTACATAAAAATATGTCCCCAACACTTTTCACCTCCCAAACCTCTCTCACTATCTTCAAACCTCTTCCCCAAAGTTTTTTTGGCCTTAATCAAGTTTTTCTACACTTGGTATATGTTCTAATCCCTCATAGTCATGCATTTCATTTTTTTTAACCTAAGTTTTTGGGATTTTTGAAAATTTTTGGGGTTTTTCAAAATCAAAGAGGTTTTTGCCAAATTTTTTGGATGGGTTTTGTAGTTTTGATCTTAAAACTTCATGCATCGCATCTCATTTGCATTAGAACTACATTATCATGCATTTTAGAAGTGTGCTATTTGTGTTAACTGATTGTGTGCTGATAGGATTGGATTGGGCTAAGCCTATGATGTTTTTTTCTATTGCATTTCACATGTTCATGAATTTCCATGCATATGTCATTTCTTTTCAATATATTTTGATATATTTGACTTGCTTTGGACTCTTCTGATTGTTTCTCTCTCTCTTTCTCTCTCTCTCTCTCTTGTTTACGTTAGTCGGTTTCTATGGCACCTAAACGTAAGTCTATTCTGTCCTAGAATCCTCTTCATTCCGGGGCATTTACTTCTTCTGATCCTACTTCTTCTCATGTTCAGTTCCGTGATGATAAAGCCCGTAATGCTAGATGAGGCATTCATTCGGAATGCTAAGTCATTTTGTTAGACTTCTCTGACACTGACCTACACACTATCATTCACAGTAGGGGTTGAGAGTCATTGTGTGATGTTTCGATCACATGTCCATCCGTGTTGATCCAAGAGTTCTAGTCCAACATGCATGAATTCGATTACTTAGTACCTCAGTTTTCTACTCGCGTTCGAGGTACGAGCATCGTGGTCACTCCGACTCTTGTAGCCGACATGCTCCATGTCCCTAGGGTAGAGCATCGACTACCCTGATTGTGAGCATCTTAAGAGTGTCTAAAGATGAGCTTATTTCCACTTTTTGTGAGTGACCTTCCGAGTGGGGTGATCATCAGTTCACTTCCTACTCTCCGTTTACTAAAGGTTCTAGGTTTATTAATATGGTTATGACATTTGTTTTGCATCCTCTTTCTCACTATAACTCTATTGCAAAGCCTCGTGCTCGATTTTTGTTGTTCCTCATTGAGCATCTCACCATTGACTTTCCCTCTCATTTTATTCTTTCCATCATAGATGTGTATAAGGATACGACGATCCGTGATAAGCTCATTTTCCCTTTTGTTATCATGAGAATCTTACGTGATAGGCCACAAACGTATTGACCCCTTGTGATGGATTAATTTATTAGTTAGTCAAGTTATTAATTGACCAACTTAACATGCAAAGCGTGTGGTACCACAAACAAATCACCAATTAAACTAAGTATGTAGTGGAAATTAAATGACACAGTGATTTGTTTACGAATGAGAAAAACCTACACTGCAAAAATCCCACCGGGTTATTTTAAGGTCGTTGCTTCCGAAATTCCACTATTATCACAACAAGCAGTTACAAGTAAAGGAATCTCAAGTACCTTACTAACCTACAGTTAAACCCTTACCCCAATACCCAATTGGACTTGTTCTGTAGTGAAAATTTCTCTTTTCAATGCACGACTCCCAAGTACGTGACTAACCAATTACGCGGATCCCAGTACGCGACTTTAATCACCAACTAGAGAAGATTGTTGGTTGCAAAGTTCTTCAATTCATCCACACGATGAAGATCACAAAGATGCTTGGTTACAAAACCCTACAGTGCACATTACATAGCAACTTCTTCATAAGAGAGATGAACTAGGGCAAGAATTTTGTCTCCCGCCACAACTTGTTTGAACAAGGATTTTTCAATACTTGTGCAACTTGTGAACTCTTTGACGGCCCTTAAAATTATCCTTTTATATGTCTAGGGTTAAGAGAAAAGAAGGCCTAAAGACACATCCACGGATTCCAAGAAAATCAAATCAGGATTATGAAATTCTTAATTCTTGACAGATAAAAGTTGTCGAGCACCTGTCAAGAAGTTGTCGAGTCACGGGGCCGGAACAGCTCTTTAAACCTCGACACATGCTAGCTGTCGAGCTAGCTATCGAGCTTTAATGAACTTGCACTTTTCAGCTTGTTTCTTGGACAGACTTGAAGACTTTAATACTTGATCTTGAAACATAGTTTCTTGAAGCATTAAATGCATCCTAAATCTACCCAATTACAAGTAAAGTACTTTTTATCAAAAGATTAGCCAATTACATAAAAGAATGACATATGTTCTAAACAAATGAAACACATATGTCCTAACAATCTCCCTATTTGGCAATTCGTAACAAAACCATAACAAACAAATGAACATATGAGAGAAGTCATAAATCACTCAACTCATATTCACTTGTTGAATACAATAAAATCTATCCTAACACAAACTCTTGAAAAACTTTGCAAGAAGAGAGTTTATGGCAAGTAGACTTTGATAACCTGTATTTCTGAAACACTTTAAACAAAACTCATCAAGGTATCTTCGTGTGAAATAGAAATAATAGATTGCATACAAGTAATAAGAATCATATGTATAAAGATAGAAAAGAAACAACATATGTAAGGATAGGTGAAAGAAACATACATCAACATATAAAGAGAATAAGTCCAATGTATGTCATAAATGGTCATAAGACCTCATGTACAAGAAAAAATGTATCTAAAGTACAGAAAAGAAAAAGATACAAGTAATCCTCACTACATCCCTCAAAACAACAACACTCCCCCTATCAAAAATGTCCTATACAAGCTCTCCCCCTAAGTATGACTACTCTTATAACTCAAAACTACTCCCCCTTTTTGTCACGAGTGACAAAGGGTAGAGTGTCAAGTAGATATCTCATCGGTAGAGCGAGCATCTCTATCATCATCATCTGAAGCATCATTGTTATCACCATCATCATCCTCAAACTCAAAAGCCACAGGAGGTGGTGGAGAAGAAACCTAAAAGGCAAAACCACCTATGGTCGCCTATCACTGAGCAATGTGACCAACACGAACATTTACTTGATACAACTCTATGGAGAGTGTATCTAGGTGAGTATCCATGCACTGAAGCTACGCCATGATGTCTCCTAGTGACACATCACTCGTAGAAGAAGAGGGAGCAGATTTGGCTAGAGCAGATCTAGATGGAGCCGAACGGGAGGAAGGAGCTACAGAAATCGTCTATCGTGACCTAAACTGTGCCTCACTACGTTTTACGGTAGCGGCATCTATGGCACATATGACATGGAAGGGGTCGGACATGGGAAAAGGGACGGAAAAGTGGCGTAAGATCCTCATGATAGCAGATGGAAAGATGAGCTTATCACGGGTAGATGTATCCCTATAGACATCTATGATAAAAAGAATAAAATGTGAAGGAAAGTCTATCAAGAGATGCTCAAGAGGAGACAACAAAAACCGAGTACGAGGCTCTGTGATAGAGTTATAGTGAGAGAGTGGGTGCAAAACAAAAGTCATTACCATGTTCATGAAACGAGGACCTTTAGCAAAAGGCCGACATGGTGTAAACTAATGCTCACCCCAAATAAAAGGGCGCTTTCTGTGGTGATCATCTCGTCTTTGGACACAATCCTCAGACGCTCATAACCTGGGTGGTTAGGATGCTCTATCCTAGGAACCTGAAGCACATCCACAACAAGTTGTGGTGTGACAGAAAAGCGCGTACCTCGAACGCGAGTGAAAAACAGAGGTACAAAAGGATCAATTCCAAGCATGTTGAAGTAAAACTCTTGAATCACACGGAAGGACAAGTGACCGAAGCATCACACAGTGACTCCCAACCTCGACTGTGAAAGACATCGGGTAGGTCAGTGTTGGCGAAGTATGCCAGAATAACTTAGCATTCTGAATGAACACCTCGTTTTGAAAAGTTATCTGAGAAATCCTTTCGGGCATCCTCATCACGGAACCGAACAGAGGAGTGAGTAGGATCAGAAGACGAAGAGTCCCTAGAACGAAGAGGATTCTAGGACATAGGGGACTTACATTTTGGTGCCACAGACATGACTAACGTAAACAGAAAGAGAGGTGGGAAGAAAGAAACACTCAGAAAATTCCCAAAACAATTCACATATAACAAGTATATTGAATAGAGAGACCATATGCATGGGAAATGCATGAACATATGACATGCATTATAAAGAGCATCATGGACTCAGCCCAATCCAAACCTACCAGCACACAAATAGTTTACACACATCTAAATGAATGAGAATACTTTTAAAATGTTAATGTGATGCAATGCATGGAGTTTTTAAGATAAAATCTACAAAACCCATCCGAAAAATTGCAACAATAACTCATCAATTTTGAAAAATCCCAAACTTTTAAAAAAACCCCAAAAACTAGGTTTCAAAAACATGAAATGCATGTAAATGAAGGAGATTAGAAGCTTACCAATTGAAGGAAAGCTTGAAAAAGCTTGAAGAAACCTTGGGTAGAGGTTTGGAGTGAGAGAGAGAGGTTTGGGAGGTGAAGAGACAGACGTATCGAGAGAGAGATCGAGAGAAATGAGATATCGGATTGCACAGAACCTTTATATAGATATTTAGTAAATCTCGACAGATACAGGTTTTGAGAGGTGTCGAGTCATCTGTCGAGGAAGGTGTCGAGAAAAACACGTCGATAGATAGAGCTAACGAGAAGGTGTCGAGGAACAAAGCAAAGACATGAGAACATAAGCTCGATCGATCCACCAGTTTTCGAGAAGCTATCGAGAGGACAGAAGTTTTCTCGATCAATCCACTAGGTGTTGGGAAGCTGTCGAGATTTTGATAAGAAAAAGCTAAGAAGCTCGACAGACAGCTAGGTATTGAGGAGGTGTCGAGCCAGCTTTTAAAAGTAGTTTTTCGAGAAGAGAAAAACACAGACATAAATGCAATCATGCATGCAGCTCAACTAATGATCCAATCAACATATTAGACTCTCAAAATCATCTTTCAACAACTATTTTAAGCACATGGATCCCAAAACACACACACACACACACGCACACACACACACACACTAAACAAGTCTAACCGATTTTATATTTTAAAAACAAGTCAAGACAGTTTAGTGAGCATACATTAATACATGTAAACCTTGTGATGGCCAAATCACATTGTACCTGCATATGTATCAGGAGTAGCAAAGAGTATTGTGTGTTGTGTGTGAATAACATAGCGAGATTGCATAAGTGTATGCATGTTATGACGATTTTAGATATGAGAAAATCACTTTAATTCACACACAATCATAACTATTTGATGGAGACTATCACCTTCGAGGTACATCCTATAACTCCTACATCTCTTAGAATACACGCTTGCAATCATATATAAAGCATTTTTATTCTTTTTTCTTTTTATTTTCTTTGCATATATTCTTTTATTAAGTGTATCATGCATGGGCATATAAGAGAGAGAAAAGAAATACTCAATTATGTTAAGCTTTTTGACATTACACTTTTACTATGCCGAAGCATACGGATGTCATTAACATTACACTTTTGCTATGCCGAAGCATATAGATGTCATTTCATGATTGGTGGGTAACAGTGGTGAGATAATTATTTATGCCTTTCTCTTAGGATTCTCTAGTCCTTCCTGTTAAAAAGAGTGATATGAGTGTTAAGTACAAGTGATCACTTAATCTTACTCATCACAAACAAAGAGCCACAAAGCTCACTGGCTTAGTTGTGCATAAGTTTACTTATCTAAGCTACAAGAGATACAAAATTTAGAAAACTTTGTTTCATTGGCCATTCAAGGTACACAAGTACCAATGTACATAAACACACATTGTTTTTGTATTTTTCAAATTTTCAAAATTTTTTTTTTATTTTTATTTGAAAAACAAAATAAAACAAAAACTGAAAGTAAGCAAACAAAAACATATTAATCAAAGCAAAGCAATGCATAATACTAGACTGACTCAAAACAGTAAAGCAAAACACACAAGTAATGCAGAAACACAAACAAGAAGGGGAGAGAGAGAAAAAGTGAATAAATCACTTAGAACCCTTTTCCTTCCACACCTTGGAAGAACTTTTCCGTTTTGCAAACCCTTAAACCGGTGATGAGGGGGAAGAATTGAAACCGTTCAAGTTTGAAAGGAACATGAGGGCTTTAAGAAGATCTCCAAGAGGAGCAAGAGAGGTTTAAAGCTGATTCTGGTTTCCAGATGCTATCATGCCATTGCTCTGTTGAGTGGCTAACCACTTTTAGCAATTTGGTCGAGTATGACCGGTAATACCATAATGATGACAAAGATGCTGGTTCTTCTATTTAGGCTTTTGAGAGTTGGCCTTTTTAGTCCTAGGGTTTTTATTTTCCTTTTTCTCAAGCGTAGGGGGTGCTCTTATGATGGATTTACCCTTGTCTAGGTTCTCACTAACTGATTCAGTTTTAACATCATTGTTCTCAACTTTAATGTTATTTGTAGGAGGAATAAAAATAGTAGTACTAGCAGAAGCAATATTAGAAGAAGATAAATCATACCCCAAACCGGTTCGATTAGAAGTAGATTTCTGAATGTTGAGCATCTCATCCAGTTTCGCACTTGATGTCCTCTCCAATTGAGGTCTAACTTGAAATAGCTCCACTTCAAGCTTCTTGGTCTTCTCAGCTAAGAAATTGTTCTCGAATCTCAGTGCCCCAATAGTCTGATTTGCTTCATCGAACTTATTGGAAAGCTCCTTACGATCAAGTTTTACATCATTGAGCTTCTTGGTTGCCAGCCTATAGAATTTTTCATGCTTCTTAGAAAGTTTGTGCAGTTTCTAATAAGCTGTATGGATATCATCTTGATCATCCATCTTTTCAACCTTAACATCCACTGATTCTTCTTCATCTTCATCTTCTACAATCCCTTCAATAGGATTGACAATGGTAGTGAAGGCATTCAAGATTCTGTCATCCTCATTGTCAGAATCATCCTTAGGCTCAGTGTCGCTCAAAGTAGCAGCAAGTGCCTTGCTCTTCCCAATGCTTTTGAAATATGTTGGACACTCCTGTTTCATGTGACCGAAGCCTTGACACCCAAAGCACTTTGGTCTTGCTGGAACAGTGTACTGACTGCCATCCCTAGCATCCTTCTTCTCTTTATCTTGGCTCTTGAACTGAGAAGAACTAGATTGCCTATGGCCCTTGTCGATGCCTTTTCCATTGGCATTTTTCATGAATTTCTTGAATTGCCTGGTGATGTAGGACTTCATCTTAGAATCTTCATTGCCAGTGCCATGCTCTTGCCTTTACTTGACTTGCCAATTCTTGTCAACCCTAGCTCGTAGGTTTGCAGATTACCAACCAGCTCAGTCAGAAGAATCGTGTCAATATCCTTTGATTCCTCTATCACCGTGATCTTGGCATGGAATCTCTCGGGCAGAGATCTGAGCACTTTTCTTACAATCTTAGGTTCAGGAATTGTTTTCCTAAGATTGAAAGCTGAGTTCACTATGTCCTTGAGCTTGGCATAGAACTCATCGAACGACTCATCCTCCTCCATCTTAATTTCTTCGAAGCTTGTAGTGAGCCCTTATAGCTTCGAATCTTTGACAGCCTTTGTTCCCTCATAGGTTGTCTGGAGGATGGTCCATGCTTCTGTAGTAATTTCAGTGGAGGATATCTTCTTGAACTCCTAATTAGTGATCATACTAAATAAAGCATTCAATGTTCTGCTGTTGAAGTTTGCCGCCTTGATCTTAGCATCATCCTAATTAGTTGGCACTTCTGTAGGCTTGGTCCAGCCCATCTCCACATCTTGCCACACCTTTTCATCTAGAGACTGCAAGAAAGCTCTCATGCGTACTTTCCAGTATGCATAGTTAGTACCATCAAACAATGGAGGTATAATAAGAGACTGACCTCTATCCATGACAAACAGAGTTCAATGGATCACACACAAAGATTAACCCTAATCAGAGTGTGCCTGCTCTGATACCACTTGATAGGCCATAAATGTATTGATCTATTGTGATGGATTAATTTATTAATTAGTCAAGTTATTAATTAACTAACTTAACATGCAAAGCGTGTGGTAGCACAAACAAATCATCAATTAAATAAGTATGCAACATAAATTAAATGACACAGTGATTTGTTTACGAATGGAGAAAATCTGCACAGAAAAAACTCCACCGGGTGATTTTAAGGTCACCACTCCCGAAATTCCACTATTATCATAATAAGCGGTTACAAGTAAAGGAATCCCAAGTACGTTACCAACCTACAGTTGAACCCTTACCCTAATACCCAATTGGACTTGTTCTGTAGTGACAATTTCTCTTTTCAATGCACGGCTTCTAAGTACATGACTAACCAATTGCGCGAATCCCAGTACGCGACTTCAATCACCAACTAGAGAAGATTGTTGGCTACAGAGTTCTTGAATTCATCCACATGATGAAGATCATGAAGATGCTTGGTTACAAAATCCTACGGTGCACATTACAAAGCAACTTCTTCACAAGAGAGATGAACTAGGGCAAGAACTTTGTCTCCGATCACAACTTGCTTGAACAAGGATTTTTCAATGCTTGTGCAACTTGTGAACTCTTTGACAGCCCTTAAAATAATCCTTTTATTTGCCTAGGGTTAAGAGAAAAGAAGGCCCAATGACACATTCACGGATTCTAAGAAAATCAGATCAAGATTTTAAAATTCTTAATTCTCGACAGATAGAAGCTGTCGAGCCACGGGGCTGGAACAACTCTTTAAACCTCGACACATTCTAGCTGTCGAGGTTTAATGAACTTGCACTTTTTAGCTTGTTTCTTGGACAGACTTGATGATTTCAATACTTGATCTTGAAACACAGTTTCTTGAAGCATTAAATACATCCTAAATCTACCCAATTACAAGTAAAGTACGTTTTGTCAAAGGATTGGCCAATTACATAAAAGAATAGCATATGTTCTAACCAAATGAAACACATATGTCCTAACATTACGCCACTTCTCTATTCCTTCTCCTATTTTTGACCCCTTTCATGTCTCTTGTACCATAGACGCCATTACCGTTAAATGGAGCGAGGCACAGCAACGTTCGAGGCGGTCTGGATTGGTGGCTCCTCCAACTCCTACTGCACCATCTACATCCGCTTCATCTTCTTCTACGAGCAGTGTGACTCTCGAGGACATCATAGCACAGCTTGTGCACATGGATGCTCGCCTTGACGCACTCAGTGATGAGTTGTGCCGGGTGAACACCCGTGTTAGTTGTATTGCACGACAGCAGGCGGTCATGGGTGGCTTCGTTTCTTCACCTCCTCCTACTCTAGAGGCTTTTGAGGATGAGGATCTTGATGCTAATGCTAATGCTGATGCATCTGGTGGTGATAAGGATGATGACGAGATGCTGACGAGATGTCTACTTGACACTCTTACCCTTTGTCACTTGTGACAAAAAGGGGGAGTCGTTTTGGTCATGAAAGTAGTCATTGTTAGGGGGAGATTTAGTATAGGAGATTTTTGTTAGGGGGAATGTTGATATTGAGGGATGTAATGAGGTTTTTGATGTATATTTTCTTTCTTTCTTAGAATCATTGTTCTTATACCTTAGGTCTTGTGACCATTTGACATACATTGTACTCATGTTTGCTTTATCTATATATTGATGTACGTTTTTCACCTACCTCTATTTGTGTTGTTTCTTTTTTCTCTTTATACATATGTTTCTTATATTTTATACGTAATCTATTATTTCTGTTTCACACAAAGATGCCTTGATGTGTTTTTTTTTAAGTGTTTTAGAAATATAGGTTGTAAAAGTCTACTTGTCATGAACTCTCTTCTTATAAACTTTTTCATGAGTTTATGTTAGGATAGATTTTATTGTATTTAACAAGTGAGTATGAGTTGAGTGTTTTATGACTCCTCTCATATGTTCTATGTTTGTTATGATTTTGTCATGGATTACCAAATGAGGAGATTGTTAGGACATATGTGATTGGTTCTTAGGAACATATGTCAACATTTTATGTAATTGGCTAATCCTTTGACAAAACGCACTTTACTTGTAATTGGGTAGATCTAGGATGTGTTTAATACTTCAAGGAACAAGAGTTCAAGTCCAAGTATTGAAACCATGCAAGTCTGTTGAAGATTCAAGTGTGAAAAGTGCTGTTCATTAAAGCTCGACAGCTAACATCTATCGAGATTTAAAGAGCTATTCTAGCCTGTGACTCGACAGCTAGGGTATTTGTCGAGATTTATGAAACTCAATTTTCTGGAATGTTTTTCATCCAATCCGTGATTATGTGTTTGAGCTTTCTTTTCTCACAACCCTAAACATATATAAGGATTATTTTAAGGGTCGTATCTGGTTACACAGTCGAGAACACAATTGCACAAGAGCATAATCTTACAAGTGTGACTAGAAACCTAGTTTTGCCCTAGTTCTTGAAGAAGCTGATGTGTTTTTACATTGTAAGATTTTGTGACCAAACAACTTCACGATCTTCATTTATTGAAGAGAAGAAGAACTTTGCAGCCAACATCTTTTTCAAAGAAGAGATTGGTTAGTCACGTACTAGGAGCCGTGCAATACAAAGGAGAGATTGTCACTACAAAACAAGTCCAATTGAGTATTAGGGTAAGGGTTCAATTTTAGGTTGGTATAAGGCACTAAGATTCCTTTACTTGTAATTGCTTGTTTTGATAATAGTGGATTCTCGGGAGTAGTGACCTTAAAATCACCTGGTGGGGTTTTTGCTTTGGAATTTTTCCTTATTCATAAACAAATGACCATGTCAAATTTAATTTCTACTGCATTTAGTTGTTTGGTGATTTGTTTGTGCTACCACGCTTGTTGCATGTAATTGGACCTAATTAATTCACCTGGCCAATTAATTGGTTATCTTATTATAAGGGGTAAATGCATTTTTGCCCTATCAAACTTGTCCACTTTGTGGACTTAACACAAAATTCGTCCACTTTGTGGTCTTGGTAATAAACTTGTCCACTTTGTAGACTTATAATAAATTCATCCACTTTGTGGACTTGGTAATAAACTTGTCCGCTTTGTGGACTTAATAATAAACTCGTCCACTTTGTGGACTTAATAATGAACTTGTCCACTTTGTGGACTTAATAATAAATCCATAAATCCATCTACTTTGTGGACTTAATAATAAACTTGTCCACTTTGTGGACTTATAATAAACTTGTCCACTTTGTGGAATTGGTAATAAGTTCATCCACTTTGTGGACTTATAACTTGTTAACTTAATTATGGATCCGTCTACTTGTAGACTTCATAATATTAGGCCATCCTTGTGGGATGTACTCGTCAACTAAATGGACGTAACCATGGGTCCGTCCACCTGTGGACTTAATAGTGGATTCGTCCATTCGTGGACTTCATATTTAGTTATTCTCAAATGATAAGGTCATCCACTTTTGGATTTAGTTACAAATCTATCCACTTGTGGACCAACAACTCTGTCCACTTGTGGACTTGTTAAGCATGTAAAATAAACATGTAGAAATAGATCGATACACCGGTTATTTCTGAATAAACTCCTCTTATTATGATAAATGTATGTAGAAAAATTGTTCCTTAAAGAAAAAGATTGGCCTTATGGGCTTAAAAAGTACTTTAGCAAAAATTAACTAAAATAAATTGGAATATGAGGAGTGTCACTTTTCATGTTATTATGTTTATTGATAGTATTTTGGAGATGCTCAGTGTTCCACGGGTGGTGTAGCTTCTGTCCGTCCAGTGTTTCTAGGTGATAGGTGCCTTTCCTTAGCCATGATGCAATTTTGTACGGTCCTTCCCAGTATGGGTCGAGCTTTCCTTATGCGGGGTCTCCAGCGGCACCCATTACCTTCCTCAAGACGAGGTCTCCAACCTTGAAGTCTCGGTGATTGACCCGAGAGTTGTAGTGCTTGGCCATGAGGTCCTGGTATCACGCAAGTCTCTATTTAGTTGTCTCCCTGACTTTGTCAACTAGGTCAAGTTGTAGACGTATGGCCTCATCGTTCCTCCTCTCATCGTGATTGTCCTCCCTATAGCTCGTAAGCCCGACCTTAGCTGGGATGACTGCCTTGGTTCCTTACGCTAGTCAAAATGGTGTTTCCCTGATACGTGTTCTTGTTGTCATCCTATGCACCCATAGTACGCTTGGTAGCTCTTCTGGCTATACACCCTTCGCCCCCTCAAGCTGAGTCTTGATGATCTTAAATAAGGATTGGTTCGTGACCTCAACTTATCCGTTAGCTTATGGGTGGGCTGGGGAGGAGTAGTGGTTTTTGATTCCTAATTGTAAGCAAAAATCCCTTAAGGAGTCATTGTGGAACTGTTTTTCGTTATTGGAGACTAAGACCCTAGGGATTCCATATCTATAGATGATGCTATTCCAGACGAAGCTCCTCACATTCTTCTCCGTAATGGTAGCCAAGGCTTTTACTTCTACCCATTTAGTGAAATAGTCTATACCGACTATCAGAAACTTCAGCTACCATACTGCCACTAGAAATGGGCCCATGATGTTGAGCCCCCATTGATTGAATGGCCACAGAGCTGTTATCGGAGTTAGCTCTTTCGTCAGTTGCCTGATGATGTTGCTGAATCTTTGACATTTGTTGCAGGCTTTGACATAGGTTTGGGCATCCTTCTACGTAGTCGGCTAGTAATATCTAGCTCAAACCAGCTTATGTACCAATGATTGCGACCCAAAATGGTTGTCGTAGATCCTTTCGTGCACTTCTCTCATGACGTAATCCACTTTCTTGGGACTTAAACATCTTAGGTACGGTCGAGAGACTCTCGTACAGTATGTCTTTTATCAAAACGAACTGTGCCGCTTGAACCTTCAGCTTTCTTGCATCCTTCTTACCTTCGGGTAGTGTGCCGTCTTTCAAGTAAGAAACTAAAGGAGTGGTCCAATTGCTTTCCATCGATGACATCTATCAGTGGCGAAGGCTGAATAAAGGTGAGTACCTTGTCGAGGGTGATCATGTGTTCTGCCGACGCAGCCTTGGCAAAACGGTATGCTTGCTTGTTTTCTCCCCTAGGGATTTGAAAAATCTTAGCTTTTAGGTCATTCACCCTTCTCTTTGCTTGCTCTAGGTACTTCTTCATCCTCTCACTCTTACATTCATAATCATCGTTTACTTGATTTGTGACGACCTGGGAGTCACAATGGATAATCATGCTCGTTGCTCCTACTGCCTTAGCAAGATCCAGCCCTGCTATTAGAGCTTTGTACTCCACTTCGTTGTTGGTCGTAGGTAAGTCAAGACAAACCATGCATTCGATCTCGTCCCTTTTTGGAGAAAGAAGTACAATAACTGCTCCACTAGCTTTTCTGTTAGACGACCTGTCAGTGTGTACACTCCATTGTGGATACTCTCCTGCCCCCTGGCTTTCTGCATTGGTGAACTCCGTAATGAAGTCAGCGACCACCTTCCCTTTAATGGCAGTATGTGGGTGGTACTGTATATCAAATTCACTTAACTTTACCACTCATAATGCCATCCGTCTAGCAACGTCAGGATTGCTTATTACTCACCATAAGGGTTTGTCGGTTAGGATGATCACCGTGTGAGCTTGGAAATATGGCTTGAGCTTACGAGCTGTTGTAACTAAAGTGAAGGCGAGCTTCTCCATTGGTGGGTATCTTTCCTTCGTGCCTCTAAGTGCCTGGCTTGTGTAGTACACGGGTTTCTGTACCCTATCTTCTTCCTTAACCAAGGCCGCGTTGACGGCGGCTGGGGATACTGCCAAGTAAAGGAACAGTTCTTCCCTAGGTTGGGAGGGACTCAACAACGGAGGGGATGAGAGGTAAGCCTTTAGGTTTTCGAATGCTCACTGATATTCTGTTGTCCATTCAAAAGATTTCTTCTGCGTGTGGAAGAAAGGTAGACACTTGTCCGTCACTCTTGATACATTTTTAACGTGGCTACTTTGCCATTTAACCTTTGTACTACTTCCACGTTCTTTGGGGGTGTCATCTTTATTATGGCCCGGATCTTGTCTAGGTTAGCCTTGATAACCCTCTGAAACACCATGAATCCCAAGAACTTTCCTGCCGCCACTTCGAATGCATACTTATTTAAGTTGAGCTTCATGTTGTAAGAGCGAAGGGTGTTGAAGATTTCCCTGAGATCTTCCAAGTGATCGTCCTCCCTTCGGCTTTTTACCAGCATGTCATCGACGTAGACTTGAACATTTTTCCCAATCTGCTGTGTGAACATCTTCTTCATGAGCCTCTGATATGTTGTGCCTCCATTTTTTAGGCCGAACGGCATAACCTTTTAACAAAAAAGTCCCTAGCTAGTTATGAATGAAGTCTTCTCCTGATTCACTTCGTCTATTTGGATTTGGTTATATCCTGAAAATGCATCCATGAAGATTAACAGTTGATGTTAAGACGTAGAGTCCACCAAGAGGTCCACTAGTGGGAAGGGGTAACTGTCTTTGGGGCATGCTTTGTTTAGGTCTGTGAAGTCTACACACATCCTCCATTTTCAGTTGCTTCTCTTGACCATCACGACATTCGCCAACCAGTCAGGGTAGTAAACTTCCCTAATGAAACCTGCCTCTTGCAACTTGCAGACTTCTTCTGCTATGACTCGGTCTCTCTCTTGGGCAAACACCCGTTTCTTCAGACGGATGGCTAGAAAGGAAGGCGACACATTCAACCTGTGCACCATGATTGATGGGTCGATTCTTGGCATGTCTTTGTGGCTCTAAGCAAATACATCCCAATTCTCTTTTAGGAAGGTTGTGAGTGCTTGACGGACCGTCGAGCTAGTGAGGGTACCGATCCTGGTTGTTCGTTCTAGTCGGGAATCGTCAAGAATTATCTCTTCAAGTCTTTCAACAGGCTCTGCCGCTGTCCAATGTTCTTTTATGTTTATGGCATGGAGATGGTCGTCCATTTCCATCATAGCTACGTAGCACTCGCGTGCAGCCACCTGATCTCCTCACAGTTCTCCTTTCCTATAGTCAGTAGGGAATTTGATCATTAAATGGTAGGTCAAGGTTACAACCTTCCACGAATTGAGTGTAGGCTGTCCTATGATGGCATTGTGAATGGATGAGCAGTCGACCACAAGGAACGTTACATTCTTAGTAATTTGCTGGGGCTAGTCGTCTATCATTACAATCAAAGTGATGGCGCCAAACGGGAATACCCTCGTTCCTCCAAGAGCATTTGTCGAAACTAGTCTCTCTCTATCAAGCGTCATCTGCTGGAACACCGGGTAGTAGAGGATGTCAACTGAGCTGCCATTGTTAACCAGGACTCGGTGTGTGTTGTAGTCCCCCACCCGGAGGCTAACGACGAGTGTATCGTTGTGTGGGTGGTAGAGACGTTGCGCATCTTCTTCTAAGAATTCAATGACGAGATTGTCGATCCATGCCAACTTAGGTACGAGGCCTATTAGCTGGACGTTTTGAATCATCTTGAGGTAAGTCTTACGGGCTTTTTTGGATGAACCAGAGGCCGTAATGCCTCCTATGATCATTCTTATGTCTCCTATAGACGACCTGGGACGCTTATTTTCTCACCGGGGGTTTGCTCTTGTGGTGGATCTGTTCACTCTTTGCTAGCGAACCTCTGTATCTTTCCTTGTATTATGAGCTCTTCTATATGTTGCTTCAAATCGGTGCATTCGGCCGTGTTATGTCCGTGGTCACGGTGGAAGCGGCAGTACTTGTCTGTGGACCTCTTATTGGGATCTCCTTTCAGCTTGCTGGAAAATGTCAGAGCTCCTTCGTCTTTGATCTGCATCAATACTTGGTCGATTTGGGCAGTCAGTGGGGGTAAAACTTGTGAATTTTCCCGCAAGGGTCTTGGAGTGCTTGTCCTCTCGTCGCTCACCAGTCCTAGCCATCTTTTATACCCTGCCGTACGTCTTCCTACCTCTCCCTTTTCTTAGTCCTCTCTTCTTAAGCCAGTAACGTGTCTTCTGTGTTCATGTACTTGGCTGCCTTGTACAGCATATCTAACAGGGTTTTTGGGTCATTCTTGTATAGGGTTTTGGCCAGTCAGTGGGGTATACCCTTTCATAGTCCATTCGTGAAAGCAGCCACGAGTATCTTGTCATCAGCTTCATTGATTGAGAGGGCCTCTTTCTTGAAACGTGCTATGTAAGACCTCAGCGTCTTGTCCTCCCGTTACTTAATGTTCATCAGGCACGTGGTGGGTTTCTTGTACCTATGCCCCTCAATAAAGTGCGAGGGGAACTGGGTGCTTAACTCCTTTAAGGTACTAATGGAGTTGGGCGTTAGCCTGCTGAACTAGATCCTCGCAGGTCCCTTCAGCTTGGTGGGGAAGGCTCTGCACATGATCTCGTTCGACACCTCTTGGAGGTGTATCAGGGTCTTGAAAGACTTCAAGTGATCTAAGAGGTCTTTGGATGCATCGTAATTTTCCACCTGCGGCATATGAAACTTTGGTGGAAGGGGGAATGAAGTGACTGACGCTGTGGGATGGAACGAGACACCCATCCTCTAAGGGCGTTCATCATAAAGTCCATCTGTTCCTTCATCATTTGCATTTCGGTGACTATGTGGGATGGAACCGTATTGGTGACGAATGGCTGGCTCGTGTCATGTTGTTTCGGTCTACTTGGGGCATTGCTACTTTCAGGTCCTTCTTAGTTCCTTCTCTCAGTGCTAGTGCCTTCTTGGTCTTCCTCTTGAGTGTTAGTGCCCGCATTCCTTTGGCGCATTTGTTCTTCCAGATCATGGTTCTGTTTGGTGAGACGTTCCATGGCGGCAGCTAGAGTTTGGACCTATCTTTCGAGTGCGGTCGTGCGTGATTCGTCTCCTCGAGCGTTGCTGGTGGTCGTCATTGAGTTAGTAAATACCATGCAACTCTTTGTCTGGGAAGCGATAGCATGACTTTACAAGTTTTTAAACTTTCTCACAGATGGTGTCGACTGATGATGCCAAAAATCGTCAGTAAGCCATACAATCCTCACAGGCTCTAGATTGAAACCTGCATAACATGAAGGAAAGAAGAAGAACCTACAAAGAGTACTAGTGTGGTACCGGCCAAATACCCTCCGACAGTCAAGTTAGAAAACTTCTCACAACTCTAGAGTGTTAGAGCTGGGGTGAATTATGGGTACCTTGGTTTGTGAGGGTTTTAGGGTTTTTATAGTAGCGTAAGGTTGACTTCTGTGCCTTGGTTAAGAAGGTCTTTTCTTATAGGAGAGAACCTCTTTAATTCGCGAATCTCCTAGAATTCTATTCCTTGTAGGAATCTACTTGACTAGGGTTAAGCATAGAGAACAAGATGTTTCCTTACACACGCATGCGTGGAGATCAAGCAAGACCATGTCAGATCCATCAGTGGCTGCTTATCCTCTTCAGCTTATCCCCATCAGCTTCCTATGTCATCGTCATAGTAGGCTCGTCAGATTTGGTGTAGAGTTATAGATGTTATGCTGTTGTCGCCTGTCATAAGCAACACTAATGACCTTATTGTGATTGTCACCTTTTGCCTTATTATGAGTGAGTATTAATTGTTGTGTTCCTTGCTAGATGCTAGATGATTCAATGGTTTTGAAAAATTGGCCATCATGGAATGACAGCTTGTCTAGTTTGTCTCGAAGCAAGCAAGGGTTGATAAGCGAACTGGGGATCTTTTTGGAAATCGAGATCTTTTGAATATTGCTCGTAACATGGCTCGTGGACTGAAGGTTAGTTAGAAACACTTCACTTTCTACTTGTGAATGTGGCTAGATGCTTATACATCATTTTCCCACATGCTATAGGGGGTTGAGAATGTTTACACCCAGCACTAACCCCTTTTGTTCCAAACCATGGGAAGCATTTCCAAGGGACGGTTGAGAGATGTGGACTACCCATATATTAGCAATCACTTTCTGCAGGGTAGGTTCGTTTTCTAAAATAACTGCTTCTTCCCAGGAAGGTTGCAGTTTATCCGTTGCAAATTTTCGAATGTAGCATGGCTTCTTTCCACTGTTTCAAGAATTGGAGCAAACCAATTGATTCAACTGGTTCAATCAATAACTCTATACCAATCCAAATATAGCCTAAAATGGTAAAACAAACTTTTCTGAAAAAACCGGGCTTAACTGAATGGTTGTGGTCAAACTGCAAAAACTGGCTACTGGAGCTTCTTGTGCATGTGTGTGTGGTACATGTATATGTATGTGTTTAGGTTTGTACGTACATGTATGTGTGCATATTATCAAGAAGTAGTGCCAAGATAATTCTAGTTATGCTACTAATTTTACTCTTTAATAATGAGAAGAGCTTATGAGGAAAAACCCACTTCATACAAATTTCTCAGTCTAAATAACATATTATCTCTCATCAGATATATGATGCCAATGTCTAACTTTTAGCACTTGTTAAAATTAACATGTACAAAAGATAAACTAAAACTAATGAGGTCCAGCTTGAAGGCAATCTCCTCCCCTTGTAAGAAAATACTAAAAAGAGGGAGCAAAAGGACTAAGATATGAAATTAAAAATGTCTATAAATTCCAGAAACAAAAGTAGTGGTAAGCTAGAAGTAGATGTTGTAAGGTTGAATTTATTTTATAATTTTGTTGGCTTTTTTCCGTGCCAAATTTGTTTTTAATTCAGTATTTAGAAACCCTGTATTTAGGTGGGAATCATTTAAGGGTAGTGTGTGCAAGGATGTGAAGAAAAGCTCAAGAGTGTGCATTCAACAAGAGCAATGCGACTAGATCTCGCGACTGGCTCGCGACTGGAGAGTCGCCGAAGGTGGCACACTTGTGAAGCATGCAGTAGCAGGTAAAAGGTCACGCCAGCTGTTACACTACATGACAAAACCTCTAGCTGGCCAGGTAGTTAGCTCGCGACTTAAACTCGCAACTCGTTCCTGTAGAGAGCTCGAGTTGCTAGAATGCCTTGTTTGGTTGCAACTGACTCTTCGCATTTCATACAAACCCTAATATAAATACCCTTATACCCACAAAATGTAGAGAGCTTCCAAAGAGAATTTTAAGAGATAAACCTTAGAGAAAAACATGATTGACTCATTCATAATCTTTATCTTTTGATTCTTCAAATTCCTCTACTCTCACCCTTTCCATTGTTAGATCCTTGAGAGGTACATTAGCCAAATCCTTATCTCACCATATCCATATCTGTGAGGAGGCATTTTGGTACTTGGGAAGCAGTTCGGATGAGACCAATTAATTTTGGTTGATGCAATGGGCTATTGTAGGATTCGGTAAGCTAGAGAAAACAAGGTTTGTGTTAAGACATATGCGTTTCATTTGTTTAGAACATATGTCATTCTTTTACGTAATTGTCTTATCCTTTGACAAAACGCACTTAGCTTGTAAGTATGTAATTGGCTTATCCTTTGGGTAGATCTAGGATGATTTTAATACTTCAAAAAACAAGGTTTCAAAATCAAGTGTTAAAGCCATGTAAGTATGTCCAAGATTCAAGCTGAGAAGTGCCAGTCATTAAAGCTCGACAGCTGGCTCGATAGCTTCATCTATCGAGCTTTAAAGAAGCGATTTGTTTGTGCTACCACGCACTTTGCATGTTAATTTGATCAATTAATAACTTGGCCAATTAATCAACTTAATCCATCACTAGGGGTCAATACATTTTTGGCCTATCAAGTGGTATCAGAGTGAGCATACTCTGATTAGGGTTTAATCCTTGTGTGTGATCCATTGACCCCTGTTTGTCATGGATAGAGGACAATCTCTCTTTATTCCTCCTTTGTTTGATGGTACTAACTATGCATACTGGAAAGTACACATGAGAGCTTTCTTACAGTCACTAGATGAAAAAGTGTGGCAAGCTGTGAAGATAGGCTGGACCAAGTCTAAAGAAGTGCCGGCCGATTGGGATGATGCTAAGATTAAGGCGGCAAACTTTAATAGCAGAGCATTGAATGCCCTATTCAGTGCGGTCACTAATGAGGAGTTTAAGAAGATATCCTCCACTAAAACTGTTAAGGAAGCATGGACCATCCTCTAGACAACCTATGAGGGAACAAAGGCTGTCAAAGACTCAAAGCTACAGAAGCTCATTACAAGCTTCGAAGAAATTAAGTTGGAGGAGGATGAGTCATTCGATGAGTTCTATGCTAAGCTCAAAGACATAGTGAACTCAGCTTTCAACCTTGGGGAGACCATTCCTGAACCCAAGATTGTGACAAAAGTGCTCAGATCTCTACCCGAGAGATTCTATGTGAAGATCACGGCAATAGAGGAATCAAAGGATATTGACAAGATTCCTCTGACTGAGCTGGTTGGTAATCTGCAAACCTATGAACTAGGGTTGACAAGAATTGGCAAATCGGGTAAAAGTAAGAGCATGGCACTGAAGGCCAAGAGTAATGAGACAAATGAGTTTTCTGACGATGAAGATTCTAAGATGAAGTCTTACAACACCAGACAATTCAAGAAATTCATGAAAAATGCCAATGGAAAAGGCTTCAACAAGGACTGTAGGCAATCCAGTTCTTCTCAGTTCAAGAACCAAGATAAAGGGAAGAAGGATACTAGGGATGGCGGTTTGTACATTGTTCCCATAAGACCCAAGTGTTTCGGATGTCAAGGCTTCGGTCACATGAAATAGGAGTGTCCCACATATCTCAAGAGCATTGGGAAGAGTAAGGCACTTGCTGCTACCTTGAGAGACACTGAGCCTGAGGATGATGGGATCTTGAATGCCTTCACTGACACTGTCAATCCTACTGAAGGGATTGTAGAGGATGTAGATGAAGAAGATGAATTGGTGGATGCTAAGTTCAAAAAGATGGATGATCAAGATGATATCCATACAGTCTATGAGAAACTGTACAAGCTTTCTGAGAAGCATGAGAAACTCTATAGGCTGGCCACCAAGAAGCTCAGTGATGTGGAACTTGACCGTGAGGAGCTTTCTACTAAGTTTGATGAAGCCAATTAGACTATTGGGACACTGAGATTCAAGAACAATTTCTTGGTTAAGAAGACCAAGAAGCTTGAAACTGAACTGTTTCAAGTTAGACCTCAATTGGAGAGGACGTCAAGTGCAAAGCTGGATGAGATGCTCAGCATTCAGAAATCTGCTTTTGATCGAACCGGTTTGGGGTATGAATTTTCTTCTTCTAATATTGCTTCTGCTAGTACTACTGTCTTTGTTACTCTTGCTGATAATAGTAAGATTGAGAACAATGATGTTAAAACTAAATTAGCTAGTGAGAACCTGGACAAGGGTAAATCTATCTTAAGAGCACCCCCTAAGTTTGAGAAGAAGGACACTAAGAACCCTAGGACTAAGAAGGCTATCCCTCAAAAGCCTAAACAGAAAAAGTAGCATCTCTGTCATCATTGTGGTATTGCCGGTCATACTCGACCAAATTTCTATAAGTGGTTAGCCACTCAACAAAGCAATGACATGATAGCATTTGGGAACCAGAATCAGCTTCAAGCCTCTCTTACTCCTCTTGAAGATCTTTTCAAAGCCCTCATGCTCCTTTCAAACTTGAATGGTTTTAATTCTTCCCCCTCATCACCGACTTAAGGGTTTGTAAAAAGAAAAGGTTCTTCCAAGGTGTGGAAGGAAAAGGGCACCAAGTGATTTGTTCACTTTTTCTCTCTCTCCCTTTCTTATTGTTGTTTTTGCATTACTTGTGTGTTTTACTTTACTGTTATGAGTCAGTCTAGTTTTATGAATTCATTTTTTTTAACATGTTTTTGTTTGCTTATTTTCAGTTTTTGTTGAAAAATTAAAAAAACAAAAATACAAAAACAGTGTGTGTTAGTGTACATTGGTTCTTGTGAACTTTAAAATGGCCATTGAAACAGAGTTGTCTAAACATTGTATCACTTGTAGCTTAGATGAGCATTCTTATGCACAAACTAAGCAAGTCAGCTTTGTGATTCTTTATTTGTGATGAGTAAGGTTAAGTGATCTCTTGTACTTAACACTCGTATCACACTTTTTGACGGGTAGGACTAGAAAATCCTAAGAGAAAGGCATAAATAACCATCTCACCACTGTTACCTGCCAATCATGAAATGACATCAGTATGCTTCGGCATAGCAAAAGTGCAATGTCAAAAAGCTTAACATAATTGGGTATTTCTTTTCTTTCTCTTATATGCCCATGCATGGTTTGCTTAATAAAAGAAAATATGCAAAGAAATAAAAGCAAAAAGAACAAAATGCTTTAAAATATGATTGCAAGCGTGTTTTCTAGGAGATGTGGGAGTTATAAGATGTACCTCAAAGGTAATAGTCCTCATCAAACGGTTATGATTGTGTGTGAGTTAAAGTGATTTTCTTATATCTCAAATCGTCATAACTCTAAAAAACTGATGCAATCTTGCAATCTTCTTCACACACAATATGCAATATTCTTTGCTATTTTTGATACATGAGCAGGTACAATGTGATTTGGCCATCACAAGGTTTACATGTGTTAATGTATGCTCACTAAACTGTCTTAACTTGTTTTTGAAATATAAAATTGGTTAGATGTGTTTAGTATGTATGTGTGTTTTGGAATCCATGTGCTTAAAATTGTTGACTGAGAGATGATTTTGAGAGTTAATCTAATGTTTGGATCATTGGTTGAGTTGCATGTGTGATTGCATTCATGTTTGTATTTTTCTCTTCTCGAAAAACTCTTTTAAAAGCTGGCTCAACACCTCCTTGATACTTGGCTGTCTGTCAAGCTTCTTAGCTTTTTCTTATCGCAATCTCGATAGATTTTCGACACCTAGTGGATCGATCGAAGAATTTTCTGTCCTCTCGATAGCTTCTCGACAGCTGGTGGATCGATCAAGCTTCTGTTCTCATGTCTTTGTTTTGTTCCTCGACACCTTCTCGATAGCTCTATCTATCGATGATTGTTATTCTTGACATCTTCTTCGACAGAAGTCTCGACACCTCTTGATACTTGTATCTGTCAAGATTCACTGAACCTCTATATAAAGGTTCTGTGTGATCCGGTTCTTATTTTCTCTCGATCTCTCTCTTGATAGCTCTGTCTCTTCACCTCTTAAACCTCTCTCTCTCACTCCAAACCGCTACCTAAGGTTTCTTCAAGCTTCTTTCAAGTATTTATTCATTTGGTAAGCTTCTTATCTCTCTTTTTTCATGCATTTCATGTTTTAAAACCTAGATTTTGGGTTTTTTTTTTTTTTTTTTTTTTTTTTTTTTTTTTTTTTTTAATTTTGGGATTTTTCAAAATTGGTGAGTTATTGTTGCAATTTTTGGGATGGGTTTTGTATATTTGATCTTAAAAACTCCATGCATTGCATCATATTAGTATTCTAACAGTAATCTCATGGGCTAAGCCCATGATGCTCTTCATATTGCATGTTACATGTTCATGCATTTCCTATGCATACGTTCTCTCTTTTTAATATACTTGTTATATTCAATTTGTTTTGGGAACTTTTCTGTGTGTTTTTCTCCCTCTCTTTTTGTTTACGTTAGTAGTGTCTATGGCACCAAAGCGTAAGTCCATTCCGTCCCAGAAGCCTCTTCGTTCTAGGACTTTTAATCCTACTCCTTCCTCTATCCGGTTCTGTGATGAGGATGCCTGAAAGGACTTCTTGGAGAACTTTTCTAAATGAGATGTTCATTCGGAACACCAAGTTGTTTTGGCAGACTTTGCCAACACTGACCTACCCGATGTCATTCACAGTCAGGGTTGGGAGTCACTGTGTGACGTCCCGGTCACTTGTCCTTCCGTGTTGATTCAAGAGATTTACTCCAACATGCATGGAATTGAAACTTCAATACCTCTCTTTCACACTTGTGTTTGAGATACGTGCATAGTAGTTACACTTGAGTTGGTATCCGTTGTGCTTCATGTTCCGAGTGTTGCGCATCCTGATTACCCCGGTTGTAAGCGTCTGCGGACTGTGTCCAAAAATAAGACGATTTCTGCATTTTGTGAGTGCCCTTCTGATTGGGGTGAGCATTAGCTTACACCATGTCGGCCTTTCGCTAAAGGTCCTCATTTCATGAACATGGTGATGATGTTTGTTTTGCATCCACTCTCTCACTACAACTTCATCACAAAGCCTCGTGCTCGGTTCTTGTTGTCACTTCTTGAGCATCTCACTATAGATTTTCCTTCACATTTCATTCTTTCTATCATAGATGTCTGTAGGGATATGGCTACCCATAATAAGCTTATTTTTCCTTCTGCTATCACGAGGATATTACGCCATTTTTCCTTTCCTTTTCCCGTGTCCGGCCCCTTCCATGTCATGGTTGCCATAAACGCTGCTACCGTAAAACGTAGTGAGGTGCAGTTTAGGTCACGATAGATGGTTTCAGCAATTCCTTCCTTATGTCCGGCTCCATCAAGATCTGCTCGAGCTAGATCTACTCCCTCCTCTTCTTCGAAGAGATGTGTCCCTAAAAGATATAATTGTTGGAATATGTGTCCTTAAATCCTATTGTATGATGTTATGTATTTATTATGTATGACATTATGTATAACTTAATGTTGTGATTAATAAAGTTGTATTATTATTTGAAAATATTGGTAACATGAATATTGGGACATTATCACATAGTCCATGAGATGCATAGTATGTGATTTATGTGATTTAGTCACAGAAGATATAAATCACAAGTTCTTTGTAAACTCAGAATTATAGTTCGTAGTCAGTGATGAAATTGGGCATTTCATCTGCGAAGACTATAACATATCAACTAAGATGATTTGTCTTGATCATGGAAATGGAGATTTCTAGTTGATATATTGATATGTTTTAAGAGTTAAGACATATTGAACTGGATCGGTGTGAGATTTATTATTCTCCTAACGACTGCCAAATGAATAATAAACTCACGACTTATATTTGCATGAACTCTTAATCCTGAGAGGATAATGGACCTGATCATGAAGTGTAGGTTACTTTGATATGTCAGGAGTGAGATCTATAGTAACGGTCAAAATCTCCGTATGTTGGGCAGCCACATTTAGTGTTTATAGAACATATATTCTCAAGATAGAATTCATAGTCTCTTAACGGAGATACAAAATATTCCCTTGAGATAAGTTTAATGGGTTTGTTATTCAGAGAGTTGGGCCTAACCACTTTAGTAAGGAGTTACTAAAGTATATATTTATGGAATTAAATTTCATAAATATATGATGAATAACTTGAAGAATTAAATCGGGTACTCAAGGAATTAAAATGTAGTAATAAACAAAGTGACAGCCTATTTTCATGACTTTGTATTACAATGATTATTTTATGAAAGGGTTGCATGTATAATAAAGTCTTGGGATATAATTTATAAATAAGGCCTAGAGTGCAACTATATTTATATAGTGGTATTAAATATATTTAATGGTAACTTTGGACTTGTCAAGAGTTGAAAGAAAAGCCCAAGGCCCATTGGAGCTAGTGTTTTATTAGTCCTTTTTGGTCCCACTCCAAGCCACATACTTAAGCCTAATTGGAAAGGCCTAAAAAGCCAGCCCAATTAGATAATCAGTTAGATACAAAGGGAGAAACATACAGAATTTTCTGTAGAGAATCAGTAGAGAATTCAGAGAGTTTTTTGTAAGAACACTCTTATGAAGTGGTCTAAAAAGTGTTAGACACTTTTGGACATTTTCCTTTTGGAACTGATTGAGAGACCACACATCTTGGACGTTAGTGGAATTGGAGTGAAGATTGAAAGTATTCCTAAGTGCTTCTGACGTTCAAAGTTTTGAAATTCACCGCTCCAAGGTACACTTTTTGTACTCATATTTAGAAACTTATATAGTGCATGTTAACTTTTATGTATGAAGTAAATCCGTTATATTTCTTCCGCTGCATTGTATAATTCCATCAAATGGTATCAGAGCGATCTTCATTACATATCTGTTTAACATGTTTTTGAGTTTTGGAATTTATGACAATAGTTTCATATTGTTAGAAATTAGTATTTCTGCGTGGTTATTGAAATTATTGTGCTTGATAAAAACTGTTTTTGATGTTATGATGTTGTTTAAGTTTTAGTTTAAGTATGTTAAACTGAACTTAAAGGCTATAACATCAATAAAATTCAGTTTTGATATCAATTTATGTTCATAATGATTGTATGATAGTTGTTTTGTACATGAAAACGTTGAAAAACTGTTTTTGGAAAATTCTGGAAAATTCAAAATTCGCGAAGCTTGATCGATCGAGAATCTATCGAGCAGGTAGAAAGTTTCTCGATCGATCGAGGATCTATCGAGGATCTGTCGAGCTTCGCGGAACTTTTCTTGATCAATCGAGAATCTGTCGAGGATCGAGGACTATTGATCCATAATTTTTTCTAAGTGTTTTTCCATATATAAAAGAGCAAGGCTATGTGTAATTATATTATGCATGTTTTATATTTAAAAAAACCTTTGTTTTAAAACATCTAGTGGGAGAGAGATACAAGGGTTGTATCTCACGGCCTCCATTGTCGGTTTACTGTAATATGATTAAGCACCTCGCCTTGGTGTATATGCCTTGCTCCCTTCAGAGGGTGTTTAATTCATGGTACTACAGGTTAAACTTCTTTATGATGAATAATATGTGTTTTTACATTAAGAACGACCACGCTTCCGTGGAGTTACTTTATGACTCACATAGAATTCAGTCAATGGTGTACATTAGACTAAGTTTAATGTTAATCGCCCTTTGGAGCTATGTCATTATTACTTAGAGGCTAAATTAAAAACGGCATATTATTAGTGTTTGATAAGAGTTATCATGATAGCACTAATAATGAGAATAGTTCTCAATCAATCATAGTGTTTATAATTTACTTGCTTCCAAGGAATTTTAAACATGGGATTGGGTTGTCGTTGCATATATTATTTTATGGTTTTATTAAGGTTCCATATTATATACTTATATGCTAAATTGATAATGTCCAATTTACTTATTATATTCATGTTTATTATTTTCAGATTTGAATATGGCATCATTTAGCCCACTTGTTTCTATTCTTAATCAAAACAAGCTGACTGAATCCAACTATGTTGATTGGAAAAGAAACTTGGACATTGTTTTAACTGCTGAAGAGCACAAATATGTGCTTACTCAACCATGTCCTAGCTTTCCTTCATTAGATGCTCCTCTTGGGGAAAAACAATGATATGATCGTTGGCAGAAATCTAATGAAATGGCCAAGTGCTATATCCTAGCGTCCATCTCAAATGTTCTACAGCATCAAATGTAGGATGTAAGACTAGCTTCGGACATTATGCTAAGTCTGAAGGAGATGTTTGGTGAGCAAGGCCGTTCTGCATGGCAATAAACCATGAGGCAAATTTATAATACCAAGATGGCTGAAAGTAGTTCAGTAAGAGAGCACTGTCTTACAATGATCTCTAATCTGAATACATTAGAGGTTTTAGATGCCGACATTGATGGAGAATCCCAAGTGGATATGATACTCCAGTCACTACTGGAATCATTCAAGGAATTCAGACTGAATTATATTATTAACAAAAAGGTTTATTCTTTGTCTAAATTAATGAATGAGTTAGTGGCAGCGGAAGGCATCCTTGGTACTTCTAGTGTTAAAGCCAATGTTGGTGAAGCTTCTACTTCTCAACCAAAGTCGAAAGGCAAGGGTAAGAAGAAGAAGGACTTCACTAAGAAAGAGGATAAGCAAATTGCCTTAGGGGTTGTCGATAAAGGAAAGGAGCTCAAAGGAAAGTGTTTCCATTGTGGTGAGAAAGGACATTGGAAGAGGAATTGTCCAAAGTTTAAAGCTGCTAAGAACAAGGGTAATAAAACTTCCTTTCTTCTTGAAATATGTTTGGTACAGAATCCCATGGATTCCTAGCGTGTGGATTTAGGTTGTAGTAATCATATCTGCAATTCTTTGTAGGGGTTTCAGGAGACCAGAAAGTTGAGTGAAGGGAAATTGTTTCTTACTTTGGCTGATGGGAGTAGAACTCCAGTTGTAGCAGTTGGTGTTGTTAATTTATGCTTTGAGTCTAGGGTTTTAATATTGCAAGACTGTCTGTTTGTACCTAATGTGCGTATGAATTTAATTTCTGTAACTTATTTGGGTAAACAAGGATATTGTGTTATCTTGAAAGACAATGTTGTAATAAAGAAGGATAAATGTTTATCTGTTCTAGCAATATTGTGGATGGTCTTTATATTTTAACTCTTGTTAAGCATGAATTACATAATTCTGAATTAGATAGTAACTCACATGTAAAATCATTAAAGAGAAAGTTTCATTCTAATGATACATATCTTTGGCACTTGCGTTTAGGTCATATTAATTCAAACAGAATTCAAAGACTGATCAAAGATGGACTCTTAGAGCCCATGGACTTTAATGAATTTCCAGTTTGTGAATCTTGTTTGGAAGGTAAAATGACTAAGCGACCTTTTAATGCAAAAGGTAGAAGAGCCCAAGAGTGGTTTGAATTAGTTCATACAGATGTGTGTGGTCCTATGTCAACCCAAGCAAAAGGAGGTTATGAGTATTTCATCACTTTTACGGATGATTACTCAAGATATGGTTATGTGTACCTAATGAGACGGAAGTCCGAAGCCTTTGAAAAGTTCAAAGAGTTTAGGGCTGAAGTTGAGAATCAATTAGGCAAACGCATAAAGGCCATTCGATCTGATCGAGGTGGTGAATACCTTCTTGGGGATTTCAAGGATTACCTAATTCAAAATGGGATTATATCCCAATTGACTGCACCTGGAACTCCTCAACAAAATGGTGTAGCGGAGAGAAGGAATAGGACTCTTTTGGAAATGGTTAGGTCCATGATGAATTATTCAACTTTACCAATTTTTTTTTGGGAATATGCCTTAGATACAGCAATACATCTTTTGAATTTAGTTCCTTCAAAATTTGTCCCCAAAACACCCATGGAATTGTGGAGTGGGCGTAAGCTTAGTATAAGGTATCTCCACATTTGGGGTTGTCCAGCACATATGCTAAAGGGGAAGCCTGATAAGTTGGAACCAAAATCAGAAGTGTGTTTACTTGTGGGTTATCCAAAAGAAACTAAGGGATATATATTCTATAGTCGAAATGATAACAAAGTTTTTGTTAGGACAAATGCTAAATTTTTAGAAAATGACTATATGAATAATTTTACTCCTAGAAGTAGAGTTGTGTTGGCTGAAATGAATGAATCTGTAAATCAACAACCATTGGATAAAACTAAGGAACAAGTGGTTGTATTAGATACTCCACAAGATACTACTCATGAAATATTTAGTACATAAGTGCCTCGTCGTAGTGGGAGAATTGTTCGGCCTCCTGTGAGATTTATAGGTTTAGGAGAAACTTATAAGGCCATCTCAGAAGAGGCTGAATCGGATCCCTACACTTATGAGGAGGCAATGAATGATATAGATGCACATCATTGGGTCCAAGCTATGAAATCTGAATTAGATTCCATGTATTCCAATCAAGTTTGGAGTCTTGTAGAGGCGTCTAACAGCATTAAACCTATTGGTTGCAAATGGGTTTACAAGAGGAAGAGAGGGATAGATGGGAAGGTTGAAACCTTTAAAGCAAGGCTAGTGGCGAAAGGGTATACACAAAATGAAGGCATTGATTATGATGAAACTTTTTCGCCAGTAGCCATGCTTAAATCTATTAGAATTCTCTTATCCATTGCTGCTCATTATGATTATGAGATTTGGCAAATAGATGTCAAGACTGCATTTCTTAATGGCAATCTTGAAGAATAAATCTATATGTTGCAACCAGAAGGTTTCATAGCAAAGAACCAAAAGCACATGGTATGCAAGTTGAAAAGGTCTATTTATGGACTTAAGCAAGCATCTAGGTCATGGAACATCAGATTTGATCAAGCAATCAAATCATTTGGTTTTGAGCAAAATCTTGATGAATCATGTGTGTACAAGAGACATCAAGACAAAGTAGTAATGTTCCTAGTGCTTTATGTTGATGACATTCTTCTCATTGGAAACGATGTAGGAGTAATGTCATTGGTTAAAGTTTGGTTGTCAAGCCAATTTGGTATGAAGGACTTGGGCGAAGCTAACTATATTCTAGGGATCAAGCTTTGGCGAGATTGAAAGAATAGGATGTTAGGTTTGTCACAAGCTGGATATATAGATAAGGTTCTAGAACGGTTTAGCATGCAAAATTCCAAGAAAGGATTACTTCCTTTTAGACATGGAGTTCCTCTGTCTGATGACCAAAGGCCTAAGACTTAAGAGGAAGAAAATATGATGAGACAAGTTCCTTATGCTTCTGTTGTAGGAAGTCTCATGTATGCCATGCTTTGTACTAGACTGGATATTTGTTATTTAGTTGGCATGGTCAGCCGATATCAATCAAATCCAGGACCTAAACATTGGCAAGCTGTAAAGCATATTCTCAAGTATCTTCGGAGAACGAGAAATCATATGCTTGTTTACCATTGTGAGGATTTGATTCCCATTGGTTATACAGATTTAGATTTTTAGTCGGATCTAGATTTCAAAAAATCCACGTCGGGTTGTGTTTTCACCTTGGGAGGTGGAGCCATTTGTTGGAGTAGTGTTAAGCAATCTTGTATTCCAGACTCCACCATGGAAGCTGAATATGTTGCTGCTTGTGAAGTAGCTAAGGAGGCTATTTGGCTCAAGAAATTCCTTTCTGATCTTGGTGTTGTAAGAATTGAGCAAGTTCCTATTATATTGTTCTGTGACAATAGTGGAGTGGTTGCACAATCTAAAGATCCAAGGAATCACAAGAAATGAAAACACATAGAAAGAAAGTACCACATCATTCGAGACATTGTTACTCATGGAAATGTGATTGTAGCAAAGATTGATGGTGCAAAGAATCTAGCGGATCCCTTCACCAAAGCCTTGCCTCAAAGGACTTTTGAGTCACATTTGGAGGAGATGGGAGTTAGATTAGTACACAATAGTCTTTAGGCCAAGTGGGAGATTGTTGGAATATGTGTCCTTAAATCCTATTGTATGATGCTATGTATTTATTATGTATGACTTAATGTTGTGATTAATAAAGTTGTATTATTATTTGAAACTATTGGTAACATGAATATTGGGACATTATCACATAGTCCATGAGATGCATAGCATGTGATTTATGTGATTTAGTCACAGAAGATATAAATCACGAGTTCTTTGTAAACTCAGAATTATAGTTCGTAGTCGGTGATGAAATTGGGTATTTCATTTGCGAAGACTATAACATATCAACTATGATGATTTGTCTTGATCATGAAAATGAAGATTTCTAGTTGATATGTTGATATTTTTTAAGAGTTAAGACATATTGAACTGGACCGGTGTGAAATTTATTATTCTCCTAACGACTGCCAAATGAATAATAAACTCACGACTTATATTTGCATGAACTCTTAATCCTGAGAGGATAATGGACCTGATCATGAAGTGTAAGTTGCTTTAATATGTCAGGAGTGAGATCTATAGTAACGGTCAAAATCTCAGTATGTTGGGCAGCCACATTTAGTGTTAATGGAACATATATTCTCAAGATGGAATTCATAGTATCTTAACGGAGATACAAAATATTTCCTTGAGATAAGTTTAATGGGTTTGTTATTTAGAGAGTTGGGCCTAACTACTTTAGTAAGGAGTTACTAAAGTATATATTTATGGAATTGGATTTCATAAATATATTATGAATAACTTAAAGAATTAAACCGGGTACTCAAGGAATTAAGATGTAGTAATAAACAAAGTGACAGTCTATTTTCATGACTTTGTATTACTATGAATATTTTATGAAGGGGTTCCATGTATAATAAAGTCTTGGGATATAATTTATAAATAAGGCTTAGAGTGCAACTATATTTATATAGTGGTATTAAATATAGTTAATGGTAACTTTGGACTTTTCAAGAGTTAACAGAAAAGCCCAAGGCCTATTGGAGCTAGTGTCTTATTGGTCCCTTTTGGTCCCACTCCAAGCCACACACTTAAGCCCAATTGGAAAGGCCCAAAAAGTCAACCTAATTAGATAATCAGTTAGATACAAAGGGAGAAACATACAGAATTTTTTGTAGAGAATCAGTAGAGAATTCAAAGAGTTTTTGTAAGAACACTCTTGTGAAGTGGTGTAAAAAGTGTTAGACACTTTTGGACAGTCTCCTCTTGGAACTGATTAAGAGACCACAGATCTTGGGCGTTAGTGGAATTGGAGTGAAGATTGAAAGTATTCCCAAGTGCTTTTGATCTTCAAAGTTTTGAAATTCACCGCTCCAAGGTACACTCTCTTGTACTCATATTTAGAAACTTATATAGTGCATGTTAACTTTTATGTATGAAGTAGATTTGTTATATTTCTTCCGCTGCATTGTATAATTCCATCAATAATGGCGCAGTTTCAGCGCATGGATGCTTACCTAGATACACTCTCTACAGAGTTGTATTAAGTGAATATTTGTGTTGGTCGCATTGCTCGGCAACAGGCGACCATGAGAGGCTTTGCTTTTGAGGTTTCTCCTCCACCACCTCCTGTGGCTTCTGAGTCTGAGGATGATGATGATGATGGTGATGACAATGATGCTTCGGATGATGTTGATGGAGATGCTAGCTCTACCGATGAGATGTATATTTGACACTCTACCCTTTGTCACTCGTGACAAAAAGGGGGAGTAGTTTTGGATTATATGAGAGTAGTCATTCTTTCTTAGGGGGGGAGCATGCATAGGAAATTTTTGATAGGGGAAGTGTTGTTTTAAGGGATGTAGTGAGGATTACATGTATTTCTTTCTTTTCTTTTTTGTTGGAGATACATTGTTCTTATACCTAGGTCTTGTGACCATGTTTACATACATTGTGCCTATCTTTGATATATATGTGATGATGTATGTTTCTTTCACCTATCTTTACATGTGTTGTTTCTTTTTTTTTTCTTTATACAAATGCTTCTTATACTTGTATGCAATCTATTATTTCTGCTTCACACAAAAATGCCTTGATATGTTTTGTTTAAAGTGTTTCAAAAATACAGGTTGTCAAAGTCTTCCATGCCATGAACTCTCTTCTTGCAAAGTTTTTCAAGAGTTTGTGTTAAGATGGATTTTATGGTATTCAACAAGTGAATATGAGTTGAGTGATTTATGACTTCTCTCATATGTTTATTTGTTTGTTGTGATTTTGTTACGGATTGCCAAAGGGGGAGATTGTTAAGACCTATGTGTTTCATTTGTTTAGAACATATGTCATTCTTTTATGTAATTGGTTTATCCTTTGACAAAACGCACTTAGCTTGTATTTGGGTAGATCTAGGATGATTTTAATACTTCAAGAAACAAGGTTTCAAGATCAAGTGTTAAAGCCATGTAAGTATGTCCAAGATTCAAGCTAAGAAGTGCCAGTCATTAAAGCTAGACAGCTGGCTCGACAGCTTCATCTATCGAGTTTTAAAGAAGCTATTCAGCCCTGAGGCTCGATCGCACCTCGACACCTCTAGCTGTCGAGATTTATGAAAAACAGATTTTGAAATTCTATTTGGATTCCAATCCGTGGATATGTTTTTGGGCATTCTTTTCTTCTAACCTAGACATATAAAAGGATTATTTTAAGGCCCGAAAAAGTGGACACAAGTTGCACAAATATTGAGAAATCCTTGTTCAAGCAAGTTGTGACCTAGGACAAAAGTTCTTGCTCGAGTTCATCTCTTTTGTGAAGAAGTTGTTGTGTCTTTGCACCATAGGGTTTTGTAACCAAGCATCTTCTTAATCTTCATCGCGTGGATGAATTGAAGAATTTTACAGCCAACAACTTTCTCTAGTTGGTGATTGAAGTCGCGTACTGGGATCCACGCAATTGGTTAGTCACGTACTGAGAGCTATGCATCAAAAGGAGAAATTGTCACTATAGAACAAGTCCAATTGGGTATTGGTGTAAGGGTTCAACTGTAGGTTGGTATAAGGTACTGGGATTTCTTTACTTGTAACCGCTTGTTGTGATGATAGTGAAATTTCGGGAGTGGTGACCTTAAAATCACCAAATGGGGTTTTTGTCGTGTAGGTTTTCCCTATTCGAAAACAAATCACCGAGTCATTTAATTACCGTTGCTTACTTAGTTTAATTGGTGATTTGTTTATGCTACCACGCGCTTTGCATGTTAATTTGATTAATTAATAACTTGGCTAATTAATCAACTTAATCCATTACTAGGAGTCAATACATTTTTAGCCTACCAGTTCAGTGTAACCCTGTTGGAGTAAGAAGCTTGGAGGGCTTAGGTGCACTATGTAGATTAGGCTTGGACGGTCTTCTGCTATTCATGTATCTCAACTTTATTCTCTAGTGGATTATTGACCATTTGGAAGGTGGCCGAGAGGTTTTTTGCCAAAGACTTTAGTTTCTTCTTCGATAACACATCGCTATGTTGTCTTTGTGTTTGCGTCTCTCTTCCTTCAATCTTTGCCTTTTAATTACTGTTGTGGTTGTGATTAATTTCGGTGTAGGTTGTTTTACCAATTCTGTTTTAGCTTATTTTCATATTTCGCACATACATTGTTTGATTAGAAGCTTGTGTTAATAATTTGTGAATTGGGGGTCTAAACGTTCATTGGTGTTTTACACACTATTTTAACTTTCAGATGTCAACATCAAAATCAGATATATATATATATATATATATATATATATATATGCCCCTGATCACCTATCCTCTCAAGTTTCTCTACCATTTTACTCAAGTCTCCTATCTTTCCCCTTCATTTGGCTGTTGCATCCTACAGTAAAGGCTTTTCAAGCATGGACAAACTATTTTAGGATTGAATATTAATTTATATTTGAGATAGAAATAGCGTTTAAAGTGAAAGTTCTAGATTTTAAATAAAGATTTTTAAAAGGCTTTCGGTAATATAGCTTGAATGAAAAACACTGCATCTTTGAGCAGGCCACAGGAAGTAGTCATATTCATTGTTGGAGGGACGACATATGAAGAGTCACGTTCTGTTGCTTTACAAAATGCCAGCAATTCTGGAATTCATTTAATACTTGGTGGTTCTGAATTCTAAGGGGTATGTATGCTTTTGAATCATCATTGTGATTTTAGAAGCTCGCTATTGCTGTGCTAGCTGTGGTTCATGCTTGGCACTCACTAGCTTTAAATGCTAACTTCTATTGCCTTCATCTTTCTTGCATCAGCTGCAAATTTGAGAATGTAATTGTGGGTTGGATTGCATCATGCTAATTTGACACTTGGTGAAACTATGTTGGGCTTGTGGATTTTGGTTTGGCATTATTCATCCCATGTAGGTTGCAGGCATGCAATGATTTGTGGCTACTTAAAATCTACAAATCAAAATTCTTTTGAAGTTCCATTTTTGACCCAAGCTCGACCCAGGCCTAGAGAACGGAAGGTTGTTATAAGCCAGACTTCTATAACTTTAGTCACACTTTACTGAACTTAAATCTTAACTAACACAAATATCCATAAATTGTATTTATTTTATACTTTTGTCATATTTGTAGGATACGTTTAGTTATATAGTGATAATTTGAGGCTAGTTTAGTTATTTGATGGAATGCAGTTAAGTGGAAATTATCCTTGCTTTACATGATTTCCTCTGATCCAACAATCATTCTGGCCAAAAAAAAGCAGGTTTCTGAAAGACTTGGAAGAAGCTCAAAGGATAGCTCGTTCTAGCATAGCTGTGATTGAAAGGCCCATCATATGTGTCTTGAGAGCCAATAGATAATTCTTATGGCTTTATACGGAGCTTTTGACTTGGTGACTGGCAGTGTTAAGATTGTCAATGAATATTGGGAAGAGGAACTTGATGATCATTAGAATCAATCCACCTTTCGTGCATAAGACATCCAATATTCACCAATTTGCAAAGGAATAAAAAGTAAATAGGTTTTTTGGAGACTAAACCCATTACATATTGGAATATGAGATATTACTTATTCGCGAGAATCAATTTGCAGATAGCCTTATTGCTTGTTTAACAACACTACCTTGCCTTTTGAACGAAAATGTAAAATCACATACAATTTTTTTTTTCTTTCTTTTTTGGATTGTATAGATGCTTGATTTATCCTAGGTAGTTTTGTACTTGGACCATATTGTGAAAAGTTACAGCTGAGCATATGGTTGAGCCAGGGCCAGGGGTTTTGTTTACTTTAGCAATCAATGTTTTGGTGACATGGGAAGTTTATTAATATTTGTGTGTGCATAACTGGTACTGAAACTTTTGCTATTACATATATTTTGATCATGTTTTCGGGTGAATTATATTATCAAGGAGAATCTTTTGCTTTTATTAATTGGTGTTGTGTCCAATTATGCGCTTCTGGACCTTGGTCCTTTCGATTCAACCGAGTCATCTTCCAAATTACACTATCTTTGCTTGCTTTGCTTGAACACAAACATAGACAAGCTTTCATATAACCAAGTTGTTAGTAGATTGGCGTTAAAATGTACTTGCTTGATAGGCCACAAACATGTGGACCCCTTGTGATGGATTAATTGATTAATTAGCCAAGTTTTATTAATTAATCAAATTAATATGCAAACGCTTGATAGCACAAAAAAATCACCAATAAACTAAAGTGCAGCTGAAAATAAATTGACACGGTGATTTTTTACGAATAGGAAAAACCTCAAAGGCAAAAACCCCATCGGGTGATTTTAAGGTCATCACTCTCGATAATCTACTATTATCACAATAAACGGTTACAAGTAAAACAATCCCAGTACCTTATATCAACCTACAGTTGAACCCTTACCCCAATACCTAAATGGATTTGTTCTGTAGTGACAATCCCTCCTTCTGATGCATGGCTCCCAGTACGTGACTAACCAATTACGTGGATCCCAGTACGTGACATCAATCACCAACTTGAGAAAGATGTTGGCTGCAAAGTTCTTCAGTTCATCCTCATAATGAAGAACAAGAAGATGCTTGGTTACAAAACCCTACGGTGTACAAACACAGCAGCTTCTTCTCAAAAGAGATGAACTAGGGCAAACTTTGTCTTTCTGTCACAAATTGCTTGAACAGACTTTTTCAAAGCTTGTGCAACTTGTGTCTCCTTTTATGGCCCTTAAAATAATCCTTTTATATGTCTAGGGTTGTGAGAAAAAAATGCCTAAAGACATATCCACAGATTGGAATCAAAACAGATCTGAAATTCTGTATTTCTTAAACTTCGATAGATAAAGGTGTGGAGAAGCTGTCGAGCAGCTGTCGATCTATGGGACTAAAACAACTTCTTAAAGCTCGATAGATGCTAGCTGTCGAGCCAGCTGTCAAGATTTAATGACAAGCACTTCTTCAGCTTGTTTCTTCGACAGACTTGCATGGCTTTAACACTTGATCTTGAAACATTGTTTCTTGAAGTATTAAAAACATCCTAGATCTACCCAATTACAAGTAAAGTGCGTTTTGTCAAAGGATTAGCCAATTACATAAAAGAATGACATATGTTCTTAACAAGTGAACCACATATGTCCTAACAATCTCCCCCTTTGAAAATCCGTGACAAAATCACAACAAACAAATGAATGTATGAGAGAAATCATAAAACACTTAAATCATACTTCACTTGTAGACTTTGAAAGAAGAGAGTTCATGACAAGTAGACTTTGACAACTTGGATTTCTAAAACACTTTAAACAAAACACATCAAGGCATCTTTGTGTGAAGCAGAAATAATAGATTGCATACAAAAGAAGGAAACATGTTTAAAGAAAGAAAAGAAACAACACATGTAGAGATAGGTGAATAACACATACTTTATCACATATATATCTAATACAAGCACAATGTATATAAACATGGTCATAAGATCTAGGTACAAGAACAACGTATCTCCAACAAAGAAAGAAAAGAAAAGATACATGTAATCCTCACTACATCCCTAAAAAACAAACAAACTCTCCCCCTAACAAAAAAATCTCCTATATCCTAACTCTCCCCCTAAGAATGACTACTCTCATAGCCAAAACTACTCTCTCTTTTTGTCACGAGTGACAAAGGGTAAGAGTGTCAAGTAAACATCTCGTCAGAACTGGAAGAGCTAGCATCTCCATCCTCATCATCATTATTGTCGCCGGAACCATCATCACCAGACGCTGCGGACGCCTTAGAATACGGGGCACATCGGATACCAACTTCGGTGTGACCACTATGCGCATACCTCGCACGCGAGTATGAAAGAGAGGTACTAAAGTATCAGTACCATGCATGTTAGAGTAGAACTCCTAGATAAGCACGGAAGGACAAGTGACCGGGACGTCACATAGTGACTCCCATTCCCGACTATGAATGACATTGGGAAGGTCAGTATTGGAAAAATCCGACAAAATAACTCGACATTCTGAATGAACACCTCGTTTATAGAAGTTCTCCGAGAAGTTTAATTGGGCTTTCTCGTCACGAAACCGAACAGAAGAGGGAGTAGGATCAAAGGATGAGGAGGCCCGAGAACGAAGAGGGTTCTAGGATGGAACAGACTTACATTTTGGTGCCATTGACGCACTAACGCAAACTAGAGAGAGGGGGAAGAAAGAAACACTCAGAAAAGTCCCAACACATTCAAATATAGCAAGTATATTGAAAGGAAAAAACGTATGAATGAAAAATGCATGAACATGTGACATGCAATATAAATGACATCACGGGCTTCACCCAATCCAATCCTACCCGTACACACTTAAATTGCACACATCTAAGTGCATGATGTTACGGTTATAATGCTCATGAAATGCAATGTATGAAATTTGAAACTCATTTAGGTAAAAACCCATCCCAAAAATTTTACAAAAACTCAACAATTTTTGAAAAACCCCAAAAATTTTCAAAAACTCAAAACCTAGGTATGAAAGCATGAAAAGATCATGAAGAAGGAGAGAAAAAGAGATCATACCCAGTGATTTGAAGCAAGAAAGGCCGAAAATCATGTGGGTTGAAGGTTTTGAGAGAAAAGAGAGTGATTAGGAGATGAACAGGCGCGGAAAGATCAAGAGAGATCGAGAGAATGAAGCCCGAATCGCATTTGAACCTTTATATAGAACCTCAGTAAATCTCGATAGATAGAGGTGTCGAGAGGTATCAAGCTAGGTGTCGAGGTAGGTGTCAAGAACACAAATGTCGACAGATGCAGCTGTCGAGGAATAAAATATCAGACACGAAAAAGAAGCTCGATCGATCCACTAGCTGTCGAGAAGTTATCAAGAGGTCAGGAGATTTCTCAATCGATCCACTAGCTGTCGAGAGGTGTCGAGATTGCGATAAAATGCAACAGAAGAGCTCGACAGATAAGCCAAGTATCGAGAGGTGTCGAAATTGCTTAAAAAAAATAGTTTTTCATGAAGAGAAAAACACAGAGATGAATGCAATCAAGCATGCAACTCAACCAAAGATCCAAACAACATTTTAATCTCTCAAAAACACTCTCAACTATAAAAATGATAAGCATTTAGATCCCAAAAACACACACACACACACACACAATAAACAAGTCTAACCAATTTTATATTTCAAAAACAAGTCATGAAAGTTTAGTGAGCATACATCAACACATGTAAACCTTGTGATGGAGAAATCACATTGTACCTACACATGTATCAAGAGTAGCAAAGAATATTCCATGTTATGTGTGAAAAACATTGCAAGATTGCATAAGTTTCTCAAAGTTATGACTATTTGAGATATGAGAAAATCACTTTTAACTCACACACAATTATAATTGTTTGATGGCGACTATCACCTTCGAGGTACATCCTATAACTCCCACATCTCCTAGAAAACACGCTTGCAATCATATTTTAAATCATTTTGTTCTTTTTGTTTTTATTTCTTTGTATATTTTCTTTTATTAAGCAAACCATGCATGGGTATATAAAAGAGAGAAAAGAAACACCTAATTATGTTAAGCTTTTTGACATTGCACTTTTGTTATGCCGAAGCATACAGATGTCATTGCGCTTTTGCTATGCCGAAGCATACAGATGTCATTTTCATGATTGGCAGGTAACACTGGTGAGATGGTTATTTATGCATTTCTCTTAGGATTTTCTAGTCTTTCCCGTCAAAAAGAGTGATATGAGTGTTAAGTACAAGAGATCACTTAACCTTACTCATCACAAACAAAGAGTCACAAAACTCACTTGCTTAGTTGTGCATAAAGATGCTTATCTAAGCTGCAAAAGATACAAAATTTAGAAAACTCTATTTCAATGGCTATTTTAAGGTTCACAAGAACCAATGTACACATACACACATTGTTTTTGTATTTTTCTGAATTTTTCAATTTTTTTTTATTTTTTATTTTTTTATTTTTAGAACAAAACAAAACAAAAAAAAAAACTGAAAATCAATAAACAAAAACATGTAAAACAAAACAAAGCAATGCATAAAACTAGACTGACTCAAAAACATTAAAGCAAAACACACAAGTAATGCTGTTAGGACATATGTGGTTCAAGTGGTTGTTGACATATGTCGCTATTTTATGTAATTGGCTTATCCTTAGACAAAACGCACTTTACTTGTAATTAGGTAGATTTAAGATGTGTTTAACACTTCAAGAAACAGTGTTTCAAGATTCAGTGTTGAAGTCATCAAAGTCTGTCCAAGAAATAAGCAAGGAAGTGCAAGTTACTAAAGCTTGACACCTATCTCGACACATGCATCTATCGAGCTTTAAGAAGCTGTTTTGCCCCGAGCCTCGACAGCTTCTCGACAGATTTTTCGACACCTCTATCTGTTGAGAATTAAAGAAAACAGATTTTCAGTTCTGTTTCAAGTCTAATCCGTGAATGTGTCTTTGAGACTTCTTTTCTCCTAACCCTAGACATATAAAAGGATTTTTTTAAGGGCCGTCAAGTGGATGCAAGTTGCACAAGTATTGAGCAATCCTTGTTCATGCAATTTGTGATAAAAAAGACAAAGTTCATGCCCTAGTTCATCCTTTATGAAGAAGATTGCTGTGTAATGTGCACCGTTGGGTTTTGTGACCGAGCATCTTCTTGATCTTCATCGTGCAGATGATTTGAAAAACTTTGCAGCCAACAACTCTCTCTCTAGTTGGTGTTTGAAGTCGCGTACTGGGATCCGCGCATCTGGTTAGTCACGTACTTGGGAGCCGTGCATTGAAAGGAGAAACTGTCACTACAGAACAAGTCCAATTGGGTATTGGGGTAAGGGTTCAACTGTAGGTTGGTAAGGTACTTGGGATTCCTTGCTTGTAACCGCTTGTTGTGATAATAGTGGAGTTTCGGGAGTGGTGACCTTAAATCACCCGGTGGGGTTTTTGCCGTCAGGTTTTTCCTATTCGTAAACAAATCACCGTATCATTTATTTTCTGCTGCATAACTTAGTTTTGGTGATTTATTTGTGCTGCCACGTGATATTGCATGTTAATTTGATTAATTAATAACTAAGGTAATTAATCGATCTAATTTGTCACAAGGGGTCAACGCGTTTGTGGCCTGTCAAGTGGTATCAGAGCAAGTACACTCTGATTAGGGTTTAATCCTTGTGTGTGATCCATTGACCCCTGCTATCATGGATAGAGGTCAATCTCTTATTATACCTCCATTATTTGATGGCATTAACTATGCATACCGGAAAGTACGCATGAGAGCTTTCTTGCAGTCTTTAGATGAGAAAGTGTGGCAAGCTGTGGAGATAGGCTGGACCAAGTCTACAGAAGTGCCGGCCGACTGGGACGATGCCAAGATCAAGGCGGCAAACTTCAACAGCAGTGCATTGAATGTCTTATTTAGTGCAGTCACCAATGAGGAGTTCAATAAAATCTCCTCAATAGAAACTGCTAAGGAAGCATGGACCATTCTCCAGACAACCTATGAGGGAACTAAGACTGTCAAAGATTCAAAGCTACAGAGGCTCACCACAAGCTTTGAAGAAATTAAGATGGAGGAGGATGAGTCATTTGATGAGTTCTATGCCAAGCTCAAGGACATAGTGAACTCAGCTTTCAATCTTGGGGAAACTATTCCCGAACCCAAGATAGTAAGGAAAGTGCTCAGATCACTGCCCGAGAGATTCCATGCTAAGATCACGGCGATAGAGGAATCGAAGGATATTGACAGAATTCCTCTGATTGAGCTGGTTGGAAACTTCCAAACCTACGAGTTAGGGCTGACGAGGTTAGGCAAGTCAAGCAAGGGAAAGAGCATGGCACTAAAGGCCAAGAGCAGTGATACGGATGATTCTTCAGACGATGAAGATTCAAAAATGAAGTCCTATATTACAAGGCAGTTCAAGAAATTCATGAAGAATGCAAATGGAAAGGGCTTCAACAAAGATCATGGACAATCCAATTCTTCACAATTCAAGAATTCGGATAAAGGGAAGAAGGATGTCAAGGATGGCGGTCAGTACACTATTCCCGCTGGGCCAAAATGCTTTGGGTGTCAAGGCTTCGGACACATGAAACAAGAGTGTCCTACGTACCTTAAGAGCATAGGGAAGAGCAAAGTACTTGCTGTTACCTTAAGCGACACAAAGCCCGAGGACGATTCCAAAAATGAAGATGACGGAATCTTAAATGCCTTCACTGCCACTATTAATCCTACTGATGAGGTTACTGAAGAAGTGGATGAAGAAAAAGAGTTGATGGATTCCAAGTGTGAATTTATGGATGATTAAGATGATATCCATGCCGCCTATGAGAAACTATACAAGCTTTCTGAGAAACATGAGAAACTCTATAGGCTGGCCATCAAGAAGCTCAGTGATGTGGAACTTGACCGTGAGGAGCTTTCCACAAAGGTTGATGAAGCGAATCAGAACATTGGAGCACTGAGGTTCGAAAACAATTTCTTGGCTGAGAGGACCAAGAAGCTTGAAGCAGAGCTATTTTAAGTCAGAGCACAATTGGAGAGGACGTTAAGTGCAAAGCTGGACGAGATGCTGAGTGCTCAGAAATCTTCTTCAGATCATATTGGATTGGGGTATGAATTATCTCTCTCTAATACTCCTTCTGCTAGTACTACTGTTTTTGTTCCACCTGCTAATATCATTAAAACTGAGGATAAGAATGTTAAAACTGAATTAGCTAGTGAGAACGTAGACAAGGGCAAGTCCATCCTAGGAGCACCCTCTAAAGTTGAGAAAAGGGAAACTAGAAACCCTAGGACTAAGAAGGCTATCTCTCAAAAGCCCAAACAGAAGAAGTCGCATCTCTGTTATCATTGTGGTGTTGCCAGCCACACTCGACCAAATTGCTACAAGTGGCTAGCCACTCAACAAAGCAATGACATGATAGCATCTGGGAGCTAGAATCAGCTTCAGACTTCTCTTGCTCCTCTTGGAGACATTCTTAAAGCCCTCATGTTCCTTTCAAACTTGAACGGTTCATATTCTTCTCCCTCTTCACCGGTTCAAGGGTCGACTAAAAGGAAAGGTTCTTCCAAGGTGTGGAAGGCAAAGGGATCTAAGTGATAGCGGTCACTTCTTCTTCTCTCTCCCTGTTTTTTTGTGTTGCATTACTTGTGTGTTTCTTTACTGTTTTGAGTCAGTCTAGTTTTATGCATTGTTTTGCTTTCTTTAGCTTGTTTTTGTTTGTGTGTTTTCAGTTTTGTGTTTTATTTTTGCTTTTCTGATAAAAATAAAAAAAATGAAAAATTGAAAAATACAAACCAGTGTGTGTTTGTGTGCATTGGTTCATGTGAACTTTTAAAATGGCCATTGAAACAGAGTTTTCTAAACTTTGTATCACCTATAACTTAGATGAGCATTCTTCTGCACAACTAAGTAAGTGAGCTTTGTAGCTCTTTGTTTCTGATGAGTAAGGTTAAGTGATCTCTTCTTTTTAACACTCATATCACTCTTTTTGACGGGTTGAACTAGAAAATCTTAAGAGAAAGGCATAAATAACCATCTCACCACTGTTACTCGCCAATCATAATATGACATCTGTATGTTCGGTATAGCAAAAGTACAATGTCAATGACATCTGTATACTTCGGCATAGCAAAAGTGCAATGTCAAAAGCTTAACATAATTGGGTATTTCTTTTCTTTCTCTTATATGCCTATGCATGATATGCTTAATAAAAGAAAATGTGCACAGAAATAAAAAGCAAAAAGATCAAAATGCTTCAAAATATGGTTGCAAGCGTGTTTTCTAGGAGATGTGGGAGTTATAGGATGTACCTCGAAGGTGATAGTTCCCATCAAACAGTTATGATTGTGTGTGAGTTAAAGTGATTTTCTCATATCTCAAATCGTCATAACTTTGAGAAACATATGCAATCTTGCGATGTTTTCACACACAACACGCAATACTCTTTGCTACTTTTGATACATGTGCAGGTACAATGTGATTTGGCCATCACAAGGTTTACATGCGTTAATGTATGCTCACTAAACTGTCTTAACTTATTTTTGAGAGATAAAATTAGTTAGACTTGTTTAGTGTGTGTGTGCATGTTTTGGGATACATGTGCTTTAAAATTCTTGTTGAGAGATGATTTTGAGAGCTTAATATGTTGCTTGGATCTTTAGTTGAGTTGCATGCATGATTGCATTCATGTCTGTGTTTTTCCTCTTTTGAAAAACTGTTTTTAAAGGCATCTCGACACCTCCTCGACACCTCTCGACACCTAGCTGTCTGTCGAGCTTCTTAGACTTTTTCTAAACGCAATCTCGACACATCCTTGACACCTGGTGGATCGATCGAGAAACTTTCTGTCTACTCGATAGCTTCTCGACAGCTTCTGGATTGATCGAGGTTCCTTCATGCTTGATCCTTCTTTCTCGACCCATGACCTCGATAGCTGCATCTGTCGAAGTGCATTTTCTCGATACCTATCTCGATAGCTGTATCGATACCTCTCGATACCTGCAACTGTCGAGAATTACTGAAGGTCTATAAGTAGATTCTATCGCGATTTTTAGTCATTCTGCTCGATCTCTCTCACTTGATAGCACGAGTTCTCTCTCTCAAAACCTTTCTCACTCTCTCCAAACCTCTTCCTAAGGCTTTCTCAAGTGTTCTTCTTGATCTTCATCACTTGGTAAGCATCTTATCACTCATTTTCATGCATTTCATGTTTTTAAAACCCTAGGTTTTATGTTTTTGAAAATTTTTGGGATTTTTCAAAATTGTTGAGGTTTTCATGAAATTTTTGGGTTGGTTTTATAGATTTGATCTTTAAAACTACATGCATTGCATCACATTAGAATTCTAATTGTATTTTCATGCATTTAGATGTGTGCAAATCTGTTGTGTGCTGTTAGGTTTGGATTGGGCTGAGCCCATGATGTTTTTATGTTGCCTATCATATGTTCATGCATTTCTCATGCATACGTTCTTTCTTTTCAATGTTTTTCTTCCAATATTGAACTGCTTGGGACTTTTCTGTTTGTCTCTTCTTCTCCCCCCTCTCTATGTTTGTGTTAGTAGTGTTTATGGCACCTAAACGTAAGTCTATTCCATCCCAGAACCCTTTGCGTTCTAAAGGATCTTCTTCTTCGGATTCTACTCCACTTTCTATTCGGTTTCGTGATGACAAAGCTCATAAGGACTTCTAGAAGAACTTCTCTAAACGAGGTGTTCATTCGGAACGCCACGTTGTCCTGGCAGACTTTGCCGACACCGACCTACCCAATGTCATTCATAGTCGGGCTTGAGAGTCACTGTGTGACATCTCGGTCACATGTCCACTCTTGTTGATACAGGAGTTTTACTCCAACATCCACAGGATCGATTCTTTTGTACCTCTCTTCTACTCTAGCGTTCGAGGTACGCGCTTTGCTGTCACTCCGGAGTTAGTCTCCGCGGTGCTTCATGTCCCTAGGGTGGATCATCCTGATTACCCTAGTTGTGAGCGTCTATGGACTGTGTCCAAAGACGAGATGATTTCGGCGTTCTGTGAGCGTCCTTCCTTTTGGGGAGATCATCAGTATACGCTATGTCGACCTTTTGCTAAAGGTTCTCGTTTCCTTAACATGGTGATGACTTTTGTTTTGCACCCACTTTCTCACTATAACTCTATTATAAAGCCTTGTGCTCGATTTTTGTTGTCCTTCCTAGAGGATCTCTTTATGGACTTTCCTTCACACTTTATTTTCTCCATCATAAATGTCTATAGAGATACGGCCACCCGTGATAAGCTCATTTTCCCTTCTGCTATCACGAGAATTCTTCACCGTTTTTCCATTCCATTCCCTTCGTCCGATCCTTACCATGTCATGTCTGCCATAGACGCCGCTACCGTAAAACGTAGCGAGGCGCAGTTTATGTTAGGACATATGTAGTTCAAGTCCGTGAACATATGTCGTTATTTTATGTAATTGGCTTATCCTTAGACAAAACGCACTTTACTTGTAATTGGGTAGATTTAGGATGAGTTTAACACTTCAAGAAACAGTGGTTCAAGGTTAAGTGTTGGAGCCGTCAAAGTCTGTCCAAGAAACAAGCAAGGAAGTGCAAGTTTTTAAAGCTCGACACATACCTCGACAGATGCATCTATCGAGCTTTAAAGAAGCTGTTTTGCCCGAGCCTCGACAGCTTCTCGACACCTCTCGACACCTCTATCTGTCGAGAATTAAAGAAAACAGATTTCCAAGTCTGTTTCAAGTCTAATCCGTGAGTGTGTCTTTGGGACTTCTTTTCTCCTAACCCTAGACATATAAAAGGACTTTTTTAAGGGCCGTCAAGCAAGGAAGCAGAAGATACAAGTTGCACATTCTTTGAGAACTTGTTGTTCATGCAATTTGTGATCAGAAAGACAAAGCTCGTGCCCTAGTTCATCTCTGATGATTTGAAGAACTTTGCAGCCAACTCTCTCTCTCTTTAGTTGGTATTTGAAGTCGCGTACTGGGATCCGCGCATCTGGTTAGTCACGTACTTGGGAGCCGTGCATTGAAAGGAGAAACTGTCACTACAGAACAAGTCCAATTGGGTATTGGGGTAAGAGTTCAACTGTAGGTTGGTGAGGTACTGGGATTCCTTACTTGTAACTGCTTGTTATGATAATAGTGGAGTTTCGGGGGTGGTGACCTTAAATCACCCGGTGGGGTTTTTGCCGTAAGGGTATTCCCCATTCGTGAACAAATCACCGTGTTATTTATTTTCCGCTGCTTAACTTAGTTTGGTGATTTTTTTATGCTGCCACGTGATATTGCATGTTAATTTGATTAATTAAAAACTGGGCTAATTAATTAATCTAAGTTATCACAAGGGGTTAACGCATTTGTGGCTTGGCAGTTTAGATCGAGACAGTCAGATGGTGCTACTCCTTCCTTCCATCCGACTACCTCCAGATCAACTCGAGCGACATCTGCTCCTTCTTCTTCGAGCGACGTCACTTTAGGAGACATCATGGCGCAGCTTCAGCGCATGGATGCTCGCCTCAATACACTCTCCACGGAGTTGTATCAGGTGAACGTTAGTGTTGGTCGCATTGCCAGGCGACAGGCGACCTTGGGCGGCTGTACTCCAGAAGCTTCTCCTCCGCCACCTCATGTTTCCACTGAGACTGAGGCTGATGATGACGGTGATGACGACGATGCTTCTGATGATGATGATGATGATGGAGATGCGAGCTCTTCTGACGAGATATCTACATGACACTCTACCCTTTGTCACTCGTGACAAAAAGGGGGAGTAGTTTTGGTATGAGAGTAGTCATGCTTAGGGGGAGAGTTAGCATAGGACATTTTTTTGTTAGGGGGAGTGTGGATTAAGGGATGTAGTGAGGAGATCATATGTATTCTTTTCTTTTCTATCTTTTTAGAGATACATTGATCATGTATTGACATACATTGTACTTAGTTTCTTGATATATATGATGATGTATGTTTCTTTCACCTATCTTTCCATGTGTTGTTTCTTTTCTGTCTCTATACACATGTTTCTTTACTTGTACGCAATCTATTATTTCTACTTCACACAAAGATGCCTTGATGTGTTTTGTTTATATGTGTTTCAGAAATACAGGTTGTCAAAGTCTACTTGCCATAAACTCTCTTCTTGTAAAGTTTTTCAAGAGTTTGTGTTAGGATAGATTTTATTGTATGTAACAAGTGAATATGAGTTAAAGTGTTTTATGACTTCTCTCATATTTTTATTTGTTTGTTGTGGTTTTGTCATGGATTGCCAAAGGAGGAGATTGTTAGGACATATGTGGTTCAAGTGGTTGTTGACATATGTCGCTATTTTATGCAATTGGCTTATCTTTAGACAAAACGCACTTTACTTGTAATTAGGTAGATTTAGGATGTGTTTAACACTTCAAGAAACAGTGTTTCAAGATTCAGTGTTGAAGTCATCAAAGTCTATCCAAGAAACAAGCAAGGAAGTGCAAATTACTAAAGCTCGACACCTATCTCGACACATGCATCTATCGAGCTTTAAGAAGTTGTTTTGCCCCGAGCCTCAACAGCTTCTCGACAGATCCTCGACACCTCTATCTGTCGAGAATTAAAGAAAACAGATTTTCAATTTTGTTTTAAGTCCAATCCGTGAATGTGTCTTTGAGACTTCTTTTCTCCTAACCCTAAACATATAAAAGGATTTTTTTAAGGGCCGTCAAGTGGATGCAAGTTGCACAAGTATTGAGCAATCCTTATTCATGCAATTTGTGATAAAAAAAAAGACAAAGTTCATGCCCTAGTTCATCCTTTGTGAAGAAGATTGCTGTGTAATGTGCACCATTGGGTTTTGTGACCGAGCATCTTCTTGATCTTCATAGTGCAGATGATTTGAAGAACTTTGCAGCCAACAACTCTCTCTCTAGTTGGTGTTTGAAGTCACGTACTGGGATCCGCACATCTGGTTAGTCACGTACTTGGGAGCCGTGCATTGAAAGGAGAAACTGTCACTACAGAACAAGTCCAATTGGGTATTGGGATAAGGGTTCAATTGTAGGTTGGTAAGGTACTTGAGATTCCTTGCTTGTAACCGCTTGTTATGATAATAATGGAGTTTTGGGAGTGGTGACCTTAAATCACCCGGTGGGGTTTTTGCCGTTAGGTTTTCCCCATTCGTAAACATATCACCGTGTCATTTATTTTTCGCTGCATAACTTAGTTTTGGTGATTTGTTTGTGCTGCCACGTGATATTGCATGTGAATTTGATTAATTAATAACTAGGGTAATTAATCAATCTAATTTATCACAAGGGGTCAACGCGTTTTTGGCCTGTCAAGTGGTATCAGAGCAAACACACTCTGATTAGGGTTTAATCCTTGTGTGTGATCCATTGACCCCTGCTGTCATGGATAAAGGTTAATCTCTTATTATACCTCCATTATTTGATGGCACTAACTATGCATACTGGAAAGTACGCATGAGAGCTTTCTTGCAGTCTTTAGATGAGAAAGTGTGGCAAGCTATGGAGATAGGCTGGACCAAGCCTACAGAAGCGCCGGCCGACTGGGATGATGCCAAGATTAAGGCGGCAAACTTCAATAGCAGAGCATTGAATGCCCTATTCAGTGTAGTCACCAATGAGGAGTTCAAAAAAATCTCCTCAACAGAAACTGCTAAGGAAGCATGGACCATTCTCCAAACAACCTATGAGAGAACTAAGGCTGTCAAATATTCAAAACTATAGAGGCTCACCACAAGCTTTAAAGAAATTAAGATGGAGGAGGATGAGTCATTTAATGAGTTCTATGCCAAGCTCAAGGACATAGTGAACTCAGCTTTCAATCTTGGGGCAACCATTCTCGAACCCAAGATAGTAAGGAAAGTGCTCAGATCGCTGCCCGAGAGATTCCATGCTAAGATCACAGCGATAGAGGAATCGAAGGATATTGACAGAATTCCTCTGACTGAGCTGGTTGGAAACTTGCAAACCTACGAGTTAGGGCTGACTAGGTTAGGCAAGTCAAGCAAGGGCAAGAGCATGGCACTAAAGGCCAAGAGCAGTAATACGGATGATTCTTCAGACGATGAAGATTCAAAAAGACAAAGTTCATACCCTAGTTCATCCTTTGTGAAGAAGATTGCTGTGTAATGTGCACCGTCGGGTTTTGTGACCGAGCATCTTCTTGATCTTCATCGTGTAGATGATTTGAAGAACTTTGCAACCAATAACTCTCTCTCTAGTTGGTGTTTGAAGTCGTGTACTGGGATCCACGCATCTAGTTAGTCACGTACTTGGGAGCCGTGCATTGAAAGGAGAAACTATCACTATAGAACAAGTCCAATTGGGTATTGAGGTAAGGGTTCAACTGTAGGTTGGTAAGGTACTTGGGATTCCTTGCTTGTAACCGCTTATTGTGATAAGAGTGGAGTTTCGGGAGTGGTGACCTTAAATCACCCGGTGAGGTTTTTGCTGTTAAGTTTTCCCTATTCATAAACAAATCACCGTGTTATTTATTTTCCGCTACATAACTTAGTTTTGGTGATTTGTTTGTGCTGCCACGTGATATTGCATGTTAATTTGGTTAATTAATAATTAGAGTAATTAATCAATCTAATTTATCACAAGGGGTTAACGCGTTTGTGGCCTGTCAAATGCAAAACCAAAAACAGATGGAGAGAGAGAAAAAGTGATTAAATCACTTGAAACCCTTTTTCCTTCCACACCTTGGAAGAACCTTTTCTTTTTGCAAACCCTTGAACTGACAGTGAGGGGGAAGAATTGATACCATTCAAGTTCGAATGGAACATAAGGGCTTTGAGAAGATCTCCGAAAGGAGCAAACGAGGACGAAAACTTATTCTAGTTTCCTGATGCCATCTACTGTTGCTATTTTAAATGGCTAACCACTTATAGCAATTTGGTCGAGTGTGACCAACTGCTCCACAATGAGGACAGACAGGCTACTTCTTTTGTTTAGGCATTTGAGAGTTAGTCTTCTTAGCCTTAGGGTTTTTAACTTCCTTCTTATCCAGATTAGGGGGTACTTCTAAGATAGATTTACCCTTGTCTATGTTCTCACTAGCTAAATCATTTTTAACATTAGTGTTCTCAATTTCAACATTATTGCTAGGAGAAACAAAAACAGTAGTACTAGAGGAAGTAATATTAGAGGAAGAGAAATCATACCCTAAACATGTTCGATCTGAAGCAGATTTCTGTAAACTGAGCATCTCATCGAGCTTAACACTTGAAGTCCTTTCCAACTGAGCTCTGACTTGGAATAGCTCTGCCTCTAGCTTCTTAGTCTTCTCTGCCAAGAAATTATTCTCAAACCTCAATGCTCCAATAGTTTGGTTTTCTTCATCAAAATTTGTGGAAATCTCTTCACGTTCAAGACTCTACATCACTAAGCTTTTTGGTGGTCAACCTATACAGTTTCTCGTGCTTTTCTGAGACCTTGTATTACTTAGCATAAGTTGTGCGAATATCATTTTGATCATCCATCTTCTCAAACTTGGACTCCACCAATTCCTCTTCTTTATCCACATCTTCAACAATCCCCTCAATAGGATTGACTGTGGCAGTGAAGGCGTTCAAGATCCTGTCATCCTCATTGTCAGGATCATCTTTAGGCTCGGTGTCGCTTAGCGTAACAGCAAGTAGCTTGCTTTTCCAATTGTTTTAAGATATGCTGGGCACTCCTGTTTCATGTGTCTGAAGCCTTGGCACCCAAAGTACTTAGGTCCTGTAGGAACAGTGTACTGATCGCCATCCTTAGCATCCTTCTTCCCTTTATCTTGGCCTTGAATTGAGAAGAACTGGATTGCCTACGGTCCTTGTTGAAGCCTTTCCCATTGGCATTCTTCATAAACTTCTTGAATTGCTTGGTGATGTAGGACTTCATCTTAGAATCTTCATAGTCTGAAGACTCTTCCGTCTCACTGCTCTTGGCTTTCAATGCCATACTCTTGCTCTTACTTGACTTTCCAATTCTAGACAAATCCAACTCGTAGGTCTGTAGATTTCCAACCAGTTCTGTCAAAGGAATTTTTTCAATATCCTTTGATTCCTCAATTGCAATGATTTTGGCATGGAATCTTTTGGGCAAAGATCTTAGCACCTTTCTCACAATCTTGAGTTTTGGAATAGTTTCTCCAAGATTAAATGCCGAGTTCACTATGTCTTTGAGTTTAGTATAGAACTCATCAAACGACTCATCCTCCTCCATCTTTATCTCTTCGAAGCTTGTAGTGAGCCTCTGTAGTTTCGAATCCTTGACAACCTTTGTTCCCTCATAGGTTGTCTGGAGGATGGTCCATGCTTCCTTTGCAGCTTCAATGGAGGATATCTTCTTGAATTCCTCATTCATGACTGCACTGAACAACGCATTTAATGCTCTGCTGTTGAAGTTTGCTGCCTTGATCTTAGCCTTTCCCAATTGGCCAGCACTTCCTTTGGCTTGGTTCAGCCAATCTCTATAGCTTGCCACACCTTCTCATCTAGAGACTGCAAAAAAACTCTCATGCGTACTTTTTAGTATGCATAGTTAGTCTCATCAAATAAAGGAGGGATAATAAGAGATTGTCTTCTATCCATGACAAGCAGGGGTCAATGGATCACACACAGAGATTAAAACCTAATCAGAGTGCACTTGTTTTGATACCACTTGATAGGCCAAAAACGTGTTGACCCCTTGTGATAGATTAATTGATTAATTAGCCAAGTTTTATTAATTAATCAAATTAACATAAAAATACGTGGTAGCACAAACAAATCACCAATAAACTGAAGTACAGCCGAAAATAAATTAACACAGTGATTTGTTTATGAATGGGGAAAACCTCCAATGCAAAAACCCCCACCGGGTTATTTTAAGGTCACCACTCGAGAATCCACTATTATCACAACAAGCAATTACAAGTAAAGGAATCCCAGTACCTTATATCAACCTACAGTTGAACCCTTACCCCGATACCCAATTGGACTTGTTCTGTAGTGATAATATTTCTTTTTGATGCACGACTCCCAGTACGTGACTAATCAATTGTAAGGATCCCAGTACGCGACTTCAATCACCAACTTGAGAAAGATGTTGGCTGCAAAGTTCTTCAGTTCATCCTTACAATGAAGAACAAAAAGATGCTTGGTTACAAAACCCTATGGTGCACAAACATAGCAGCTTCTTCTCAAAAGAGATGAACTAGGACAAACTTTGTCTTTCTATCACAAATTGCTTGAACAGACTTTTTCAAAGCTTGTGCAACTTGTGTCTCCTTTTATGGCCCTTAAAATAATCCTTTTATATATCTAGAGTTGTGAAAAAAGAAGGCCCAAAGACATATTCATAGATTGGAATCAAAATAGATCTGAAATTCTGTTTTTCTTAAACCTCGATAGATAGAGGTGTTAAGCAGCTGTCGAGTAGCTGTCGAGCCACGGGGCTGAAACAGCTTCTTAAAACTTGATAGATGCTAGCTGTCGAGCCAGCTGTCAAGATATAATGACAGGCACTTCTTCAGCTTGTTTCTTGGACAGACTTGCATGGCTTTAACACTTGATCTTGAAACCTTATTTCTTGAAGTATTAAAAACATCCTAGATCTACCCAATTACAAGTAAAGTGCGTTTTGTCAAAGGATTAGCCAATTACATAAAAGAATGACATTGTTCTTAACAAGTAAACCACATATATCCTAACATTGCTGAAGGGTGGGTGTGATCAATTTAAAATTTTAAATAGTGAGCTACAAGTTCTTAAACCCTTAAACTCTGTTGTGGGAATATCTAACTCTCAACATGCTCTCTCTCTCTCTCTCTCTTGAAAGCATGCACAAGGGGGGAAAAAAAACCTTGATCAGGTCATTTCATTTTTTTAATGTATAAAAATCATATCATGTATGGATTTAAACCGCCCAAAAAATTATAAAATTTAAGTACATTTTTAAAATTTTTACTTAAATTAGAGAAGTAAAGTAATTTTTATCTTTTCCTTATCTGTTGGTAAAAAGTGTTACATACGTAATGACACACCTTAACAAATACCATCAATAAAATTCAATACTATCAATAAAAGTAATGAAGTTCGAAATATTTGCATATAAGTTGAAATATTTGTGAACAAGTATAATATGAAAAATGTTTGATATACGTTATATACATTTAATTATAGTTCACAGTATTTTTGTCTGATATGATAAATTGGATATATTATTTTTAAAGGTACTTTAATAAAACACTACAAATGATATATTATTATTTATTTATCATCGTTATGTTATCACTTGAACCTTAGTTGTTGACTATTTGGCTATAAACAATCACTTCTAGACAAACCCAATAACAATTATTTTACCACCACAACTTTTGCAATAACCAATGAAGTAGACCACAATTTTTAATTTTATTATTGAGATAGATAGATAATGGGAGAGGAGGTGATATAAAACACAACAAACGTTATATAATTGTTTATTTATTATCATTGGATTAATAATTGAATCTTAAGTGGGTGACTGTTCGACTATTAGCTCACTATTAAAAGAACCACCCAATAATTTTTCTTCACCAGTCACTCTGTCATTGTACGTCTGAGTTCTAGGGTCAAAAATTGTTACCTAAGACTTACAGTTGCTTAAGAAGACCGGAGTTTTCGTTAAATATCATTCACTCAGGTGAACTGGTTTTCGAGGTACACGTGATTGAGTAGGTCCTTGACAAGTTAAAGATAGCTTGCATTTGCATTTGCCTCGACCAACCATAAAAAATTTTCTGGGTACAGATTTTCTCTTCACTCCTTGAACTTTGGGGTTATAATATTGAGAGGAACTTTGGTGATTGGGCATCTCTAGTTCAATTCCACGTTTTGATAGAGTAAAAAATGGTAGCTTCTAAGATTAGTTTGACGTTTTTCATAGGGTGTAGATTAGTTTAGTTTATTAACTAATTGTTAGAAAGTAATATTTTATTCAGTTTTTTGTTTCCAACTATCAGTTGGGTTTGAGTAGTTTTTTTTTTTTTTTTGGTTAAATAATATTATTTTATTTTAATAATAGTGTTGAGCAATTAAATTAAGTCATTGTGACTTGATTTCTAGTTTTATTTGATAATAATAATCTTGTATTCTTATTATACAGAGGATTCAAGGTATTGAGATAAAAATAAATTCATTTCAATTGTTTGATTTTATTTCACTACATACATTTTAGCCTTTTCATTTTTTAAGCCTATATAATTAGGTTATAAAATTCAACTTCATGTTTTCAGGTCTGCGTAATTTATGGGGAAACTATTCATAGTTAATGCACAATTTAAAAGAAAAGGTGTTCAATATTTAGAGGTTATTGTTCAAATTCTCTATCTCAAATGTTGAAACTTTAAGTGTTGAAACTCCCTAAAAAAGTCTAAAAAATGTGTCAAAGACTTTTTTAACGGGATATCACAAGGGGTAGGATCAGCTGTGGAGATTATCGGGATACTTGAGGGGAGTATTGTCCTGTTGCTGGATTCTGTTCTTAAAATTTTATTTATGTTTGATGTTATGCATATTAGCATATATGGACAATATTAATTTAGGTTTGCTGTTAAGTATTAACTTTTTTTTAGAAGGATTATGTATTAACTTTACTAAACTCTATATATTTCCTGTCTTTTTTATAACTTTGTTAAACTCTATATTTCCTGTTCCTGTATGAACTTTTGTGGTATATGCTTCTTTAATCTTTTCGTGCTGGACAACATCTTATGGAATTTTATTATTACGTGGTTTGTATTATTTTGGACCTATTGGATGTCATTTACTATTAGATTTATAAAATTATTTCTTATGCTCAATTTTATATTTTACAAAAACTTGAAGTTTAAACATTTGATTGATTATATAGCTATTGATATCTAATTTTCTGAAAATTTGTAACCACAGAGGATATAATAAGAAAATGTAATTCAATGTTATATTTGTTAAATTTCATATCTAATAAAAAATATCTATTAAATGAACATTGTGAGAGACCAGGAACTTGCCTCTTAGAGCGTAGCAAGAAAGTGCTGAATTATGAGGTTCAGTATCTATCTATAGAGGTCAGATGACTCTAAAACATAGGTACGAATAATTAGGGTTTGAATTCGGATGCATTCTTTTGCGAAAAGGTCGAAAAGGGTGTGCCTTATTGTCATTTGAAGGCCGTTGGGCCAAAGCCCAACCAAGTGCAATTTGGCACTTTTAGAGTGCCGTTCGGCACTCCCAATGTGCCAAATTGGCTCTTGGAGGCCAAACGCATTTTCGTGTTCGGGTGCCCTTTGGACTCCTTTTTTATGGTTTTTTAACTGATCCTTGTATCTAGATGTGTTTTCATCCTCTGTCCATGATATTTTTTTTATCTTTTTTTTAGATAATTCAGGCTTTTTAAGAAAAATTATCTTGTGGATGAATCCCTTAAAATAGATCTTGATAAAGTTCAGATTATCCACAATTTTGTTGTTATCCAATCATCCCTTTTATTCCTATGCATGCATCCTTAAATTAAACACTAATTATCAACCAATCACAAAATTATTTAATTAATTTTAATCATTTGACCAATCAGAATTAATTTGTTAATCGTGTGTGGTCGACTCTTCTTAGACACAATGCATGCTGACCATGTAAACTTGATCATGCGATATCCTTTGATCTGATGGTCCGATTTGAAAACCGAAAACATTGTTGCGATCGTTAGAATCTCAAGATCATTTTCATGATATGTAATGAATGACATGATGCATGTAATGCAAGAACAAATTGATGCATGTGATGCAAAGACAAATGATGCATGTAATGCAAGAATGATTTTTTTGGTACATAGATGGTCACTCGAGTCATTCTCCTTGAATTGTTGAAATGTCAATCAAAGGTCCTCCTATACTTTGATGATGATCAAAGGTCCTCCTCTACTTTGATATGAAATTTTTGAAATGTCAATCACAGGTCCTACTCTACTTTGATAACGAACAGAGGTCCTCCTCTACTTCGATCTAGATTTAATGACGATCAAAGGTCTTCATCTACTTTGATCTGGAATTGTTGAAATCTTGATCGAAGGTCCTCCTCTATTTCGATCTGAATTTACTGACAATCAAAGATCTTTATCTACTTTGATCCAGAATTGAATGATGATCAAAGGTCTTGATCTACTTTGATCTGGATTTGTTGAAATGTCAATCAAAGGTCCTCCTTTACTTTGATGACGATCAAAGGTCCTCTTCTACTTTGATCTGAATTTGTTGGAATGTCGATCAAAGGTCCTCCTCTACTTTAATATATAATTGTTGAAATGTCAATCAAAGGTCCTCCTCTACGTTGATGATGAAAAGAGGTCCTCCTCTACTTCGATCTAGATTTAATGACGATTAAAGGTCTTCATCTACTTTGATTTGGAATTGAATGACGATCAAAGGTCTTCATCTACTTCGACCTGTAATTGTTGAAATGTCAATCAAAGGTCCTCCTCTACTTTGATTTGGAATTAATGAAATGTCGATCAAATGTCCTCCTCTATCTTGATCTGGAATTATTGAAATGTTGATCAAAGGTCCTCCTCTATCTTGATCTGGAATTGTTGAAATGTTGATCAAAGGTCCTCCTCTACTTCAATTTGGAATGGGATGGTGATCAAAGGTCCTCTTCTACTTCAATCTGGAATTGAATGACGATCAAAGGTCCTCTTCTACTTTGATCTAGAATTGGATGGTGATTAAAGGTCCTCCTTTATTTCGATTTGGAATTGAATGATGATCAAAGTTCTTTATCTACTTTGATCTGGAATTTGCTTTCTGTGGAAAAGGTCAAAATTTAGAGTTAGACTTCAACTGGTAGGTGTTTTGTGGTCCCACTATTTCTAAGATATGTGATTTTTATTTGTTCCTTCTTAATTTGAACTTTATCAAGAAAAGCTCTGATTGCAAAACATTTTATTTTTTTGGAAGCTTGGAAGTTTTGAAATTTTTATTTCAAATTTTGAGACCTTTGGGATCTAGAAATTTTTTCTTGAAACCCAGAACTTAAAATCCGAAATTTTGAACCTTAGAATTTTGAAAATCAAGGCTTGGGATTTTGATCATAAATTCTTAGGTTTGAAAAAAAAAAAAAAAAAATTGAAAACTGAAGATTTGAGTTTAAAATTTGGGCATCAAGAATGGAAATTTGAAAATTTAGGAATGAAAATTTTGAATTGAAACTTGGATTTTTAAAAGATACTTAAGGATTTTCAAAATATTTTTTTTTGGGTTCACTAAGTCAACTCAATTTGACTGAGTTGACTCAGCCTTGGCTAAGATTAAGCATGTGGGGGCCGAATATTTGGCCCCCCACTTCCCTTTTATCTTTTGTTTTGTTTTGTTTTTTTTTTTTTTTTTCATCTTTCTCTACCTCTCTTTCTCCATTGTCACTATTCACTCTCTTCTTCCCCTCATCCATCTCCATCGGTGTTTCTTTAGATCCTTGTGTTTTGAGCATTTTCTTCACACACCCATTTTGGTGAAAACCCATCTTCTAAATCCATTTTCCTTTGCATCAAGATGGTTTCTTCTTCCAAAGGACCTTCTTTCCTTACTTTTCATGGGAAGAAATATGATCCAACATTTGATTGGCATGAGGACTTCTTCAAGACCCTAGGACCCATACTCCATATTGTCATGTAGACACTAAGGTGAGTTTTTCTTTGGTTTCTTTGCTTGGAAAAAATGTTGTTGCATGTTTTATTGAAAGTTTCTTGGTGAGATTTTGTCATTTCGTTGTTTGAAATTTAGGGCATTGCTTGATTGGTTATGTTGGAAAATGTTGGCTTTGGAGCATTCTTGAAGTATTATTTTTGTGATCACGGTGCAATTTGGAGAATGGGAGTGGCTTATGGAATTTTGACAATGTAGGTAGATATTGATGTTATTGGATGAATTTTGATTTGGATTTTGGGAGTATTGTCATTGCTCATGATAGATATGGAAAAAGTTTATTAGCATGTGTAAACTTTGTTTTATGGACATGGTGAAATTTTGTGGGTATGAATTTGTTTTCTTTTTTTTTGACATGGAAAATTTTATGGGAATGAACTTTGAAAGAATTTTGTTGGGCATGTGATGTTGGTTCTTGGAAAATTTGTGTGCTTATGATTTTGGCTATGTGAGAATTTAGTTGTGTATAAGCATGAGGGATTTTTTTTGGGTCATGTAGGGATTTTTTTTTTTTTTTGCATGGCTATGGAAAAATGTGGTAGTTGTGTATGGATATGTGAAGAATTTTGATTGTGGTGAAATTTTGGTGGGGCATTGGGTTTCTTTTATGGTGGTAGGGCATGGGATGTGAGAATATTTTTTATGGAAAATTTTTTTGGTCATGTGGATTTTAGTCATAGAAATTGATGAGTTGAATTTTTGTGTTGCAGAGTCTCAAGAGTCAAGGTAGTCTCCAAATGTTGAAACTTGTATGGGTAGCATTGTCTCCTAGCATCAAAAGCATTATCAATGAAGCAGGCTTTAGTACTTTCTTCGAAGCTCTGTTGAATCATGAGACTCATGAGTACAAAGATCTTCAATTACTTCTTGCTTTGGCAGAGTGCTTCTGGAACACTACTTGCACCTTCAATTTTCCATGTATTGAGGAGGTAATGTTGACACCTTATGACTTCTCTGTTATCACTAGTCTGAAGTTGGGCGGTGAAAGAATTCTTGTCAATGATTCCTTTACTTCAGCCGAACTCAAAAATCTTCTAGGTGTAGTGCCTTCTAGAATGAGGAATAACAACATCCCCTTGTCATGGCTATGTGAAAATATTCCTCATTGTGAGACTGCGGAAAAAGCTACCCGCATGTTCATGCTTCTTTTTATTATGACTTTCTTGTGTCCAGATTTAGGCAGTACTATGAATTTACGCTACCTAGAAAGTTTGAAAAGAGTTGTACAAATCCAGAATTATGACTGAGGCGGCATGGCTTATGCTACTCTAATGCACTTTATGACCCAACTCCCTAGGCAAAGTCTTTCAAGCTCGGGTGGGGCTCCATTTGTATGGCATGTGAGGTTTGAAAAAAAAAAAAAATTGCTATGTGTAAGTTTTGGGAAATTATTTTGGTTTCGTGGTAATGGTGTTGTGGCGATTTCAGGTCTGGATGTATGAGTATTTTGGAGTGGGCCATGAAATTCGAGAGAAGGTTATTGGCATTTTTCCTAGATTTCTCTATTGGTTGCCCCAGTATCGTTTGTCTATACTCTCCCAGCGTTCTTTGGAGATTTGGCGCTTAGTGATTGACAATCTGACCATTGATGCTGTGAGTTTTTTCTTCCTTCTCCTTTTAAATCTTCGGCACTTAGTTATGATTCAGAATCTTTTCTTTCTAAGTTCCTTGGGCTGGATGTGAGGGGTATGCTGAGTGTAAGCGGGCTCTAGAACTAAATGGCCGCCAAGTATTGCTTGAATGTGGGCATGGAAAGTATTGGTATCTTAGTGATTAGGAGTTGCTCGAAGTTGAACATATCTATCCTCCTACAACAATTCTAGTACCTCCTTGTCCCTCCATTCAGTTAGCTGACTTTCTGACTGATGAAGAGATTACTCAGGCTCGTGTAGGCTTTGTTGTTCTAGGAACAGAAGGATCTTACTCTGAATTTATTAAAACTCGCCTGCAAGGTTGCTTGGCTATTCAAGGGGTACTTCTTTTTCTTTTCTAAAGTCGAATCTTCATTTTGCAAATTCTTTCCATATTTCTGCTTGGTGACAAGATTTGCATGTTGGATTTTCAGCCTACACCTTCTGAAGTAGAGGAAGATGAAAAGGAAGAAATTCCTTCTCCTCATTATGCTGGTAGTTCTTCTAGTTCTTTTACAAAGACTTATCCTCATTTTCTGGCATGGAAATACGATGCGATGAATCTTGATGGAATATATAGTTCCATGCCCTTTAATAGGCTAGAGCACTTGCCAAATATTCCATGGCCCAATCCGGTGTGTTCTAGAATTTTCAGTTCTTTGTCCTTATTTCTTCTTGGCTCATTGAATGGTTCATGATTTGGCAGATTTGTGCTTCAGGTTAATGTGGATCTTATGGAGGAAAGCATGCAGATGATAGGAGGCTTGCAATCATTGGCTCGCACTCAATCTTCCCAATATGTGCTCAATGACGCGAGCTGGGTATGCCATGCTGCTTTCTGAGTATTTCTTGCATGAATTGTGCTTAATGGTGAAATTAACTCTTGATTCTGTTGACTTTTCGAGCACATAGAATGAAGGCTGTTGATAATACTAGGAGAACTTTGGAGGAAAGGATCAGGAGTCTCGAACTTGAAAATTGACAATACGATCCTAGCTTTTTCTAGAGTCAAGAGGGTAATACCAAAGGTGGCTTCTCTAGAGGTAGATCAAAAAGATCCTCATGTAGGCGGACTCAGAGTCCTAATGATGTATAACTTGTGTTTTTATTTTTCCTACAAAATAGAAGGAAGTGTTACTTAGCCAATCTTGTATTAATTTACATGTTTTAGCTCTTTGCCCTTTGGATCATATAGAGACTTTAATTAAGATAAGTTTAGAGTTCACCTGATAAGGTATTGTACTACCAATTTAAACTTATCTCATTTAGCTTTGCTGGAATCTACACTTACTTTAATGAGGCAGAGTCGAATGCCCCTAGTTTAAAAATGGATGCATAATTTTAGAAAATCTTGATAATGAAAAATTTTAAGAAAAATGATGATGTACAGAATGCATGAATTTTGGAACTCTTGGTGATGATTTTTTTTTAAAAGAAAATGATGATTTTTTGTTGAAAATTGCATGAAGCATGGGCGAATGTCCCTAGTTTGGAACATAAATTCATGAGTCTTTGAAAAGACTTGATTTGATCAAAATTTGTTTGAAAACAATGATGCCGGTGATGAATTTTGAAAATAAATGTGTTAGATATGTCAAAATGTCCCAGTTTGATTAAAAAAAAATCTTTTTGAGTGTCACATGGTCTTTAAAAATTATTCGAGAATGTAAAACGGCATAGAAAATGTTTACTTTGGTTGTGATCGTGAAATACTCTCCTAGTCAACAACAAACTCTATGAAATCTATTTCAAACCTGACTGGGAATTGATGTAGCTCATATAAATAAATCCTCTTGTGACAATTCTCTACATTAAGGTTAGCAAAACACAATAATCACAAGAAAAAGTCATCCATGGTTAGCAATCAAAATTTTTCTCATCCAACAATTCATGATATTAATAGATGGGTTCGTAGCTTTGATTTTAGCACCAAAACCAATTTTACAGCCTTCAAACTAGAGGGAATTAAGGCTTTGAGGAATGTCAAGATCAAGTGGGACTTCCTTCATGCTACTGTGAAATTCTAAGATCCAAAAGATCATGTGTTTCAATTTAACACTGCTGAACTTTGTTCGACAATTGAAGAGTTTTCCACTATTCTAGGCTATGATTCAAGTAGGAAATCTGTTGCAGTTTCTTGTGATCCCAGGCATAAGGAGTCTTTGTCTGATGCTATTGGTTTTCCTATTTCCATTACTGATAGTATGATTGAAGGCCATATGGTGAATCTTTATGCAATTATCTCTCGGTTGATTGAAAAGTGTACTTATGGGGTGGCTAGCAATATGTAGAAAAACTTTGGTTTGGCCTTATGCTTCGTGAGAGAATTTTTACTTTGCTCTAGGAGGCATGGTTTTGTGGATGCTTGAGCCATGAGTATTGTGAGCCAAACTAAGGATGGTGACAAACTTGTTTCTTTGATCTTGGCAGAAACTCTTCTAGGATTGGATGTTGTATTTTATGGCGGAGAAACTTAGAACTTCTTAAGGAGTCCTTTGACTTTGTAGATATGGCTGATAGAGCGACTGGATATGATTGCCAAGCCTACCACGGGTATTTATGAACCTAGCAGTTTTCTTAGTGGGGCTGTAATCAAAACAGAATGTCAAATTGAGAGTGATTGGGTGAAGTTTTGGACAAGAAATCTAGTACTACAATTCAATGGGACTATTATTGATGGAAGTTCCCACCCACTCTACTGCAATCTCTAAGATCATATCACATCTTCCTTGTTGGGTTGTGGAGGGCAACTTTCTACAAGGGAGATAGACTCTTAAGGCAATTCAAATATGAGCAAGGAATGCCTAGTGGCAAAAGAAGAAGACCTTTCTATCCTATGGACACAAATCCTACTACTATGAAGAACATGCTACTGGGTTTAGAGATGGTCGATCGGGTGGACCAATCTTTTGTCAAGGTTTACTTTCACAGGATGACTATAGAATATTCTAACTAGCTGATAAACAATATTGTTGAGAAGGAAGTTGAAAGGGTTGCTATGAGAGAACAATTTCTCAGAGACAACTGGGAAAGACTCGACAAAGACAACTATGAGTTCAAAAGAAGAGATAGGGATGATGAAACACCTAACACCAAAGAAATTAATGATCAGAAGAAGAAAAGAAATAGACAAAATGACCGTCTTATTTTTTATTTTTTATTTTTTTTTGGCTTTGAGCATGTTTATTTAGAAGTTGACGTAAAAAATCTTATTTTTAGGAATTATTTAGGATTTGCAGGTTAGGGATTCTGTTTATGGTGTAGGCTTTCAGGTTTTTATTTTTATTTTTATTAATTTTTTTTTTATGGTTTGGCTTAGGGTTTAGGCTTTTGTGTAATGACATGGTTTACTGAAATGGTTGAATTTTAGAAAACTTCTATTAATGGGCAAATGGTGGGTTTTGGGAAATTGTGACCGAACCAATGCATAGTTGCCTACGTACCCCCTTCGATAGAAGGATCAGGTCATCACGAAATTCATTAATTTTTTCATTCGCCTTAATTTTTGCTTAGGCCACCTTTTCGGGTTTTCAACCTAGTAGGCTCTCTCACTCTTTTTTTTTACTCTCCTTTTGCATAGGTTGCCCTTTTGGGTTTTCATCCTACCTTTTTTTCTTTTTTGTGTTTTTTTTTTTTTTTGTTCTAATTTTTTCCTAGACCGCCCTTTCGAGTTTTCAATCTAGTGAGCTTTCTTTGTTTTTTTTTTTTTTTTTGGTTATTTCTTTCTTATGGCTTGGTTTACAACTACCACTTCAGACATGGTACTTATTCAATTGATCCATGTTGGTTGGCTTAGTGAAAGGGTTTGCATCTAAGTCCATCAATCTTACTGCTCCTCCAGAGTATATCTGCTTGATGATATATGGGCTTGCCTAATTCTACTTGAACTACCCGTTTGCATCTTGAACCGGGGCTCAGATTTCTTTCAACAACTAGATCTCTTATCTTCAAATCTCTGGTTCTTACTCTCTTATCAAAAGCTTTCCTAAGTCTCCTTTGATATCCCTAAATGTGGTACAAGGCTTTAAGTCTTTTCTCATCTAGCATGCATAACTGGTCATATCTGCTTTGCAACCAATCTGCTTCTGGAATTTCACTTTCCATTACTGTCTTAAGTGAATGGACACCCATCTCAATGGAAAGGATTACTTCCATCCCATATACCAATGAGTAAGGGGTGGCTCCTGTGGAAGATCGGATTGATGTTCTGTACCCCCAGAGTGCATAGGGCAATTGTAGGTGCCAGTCGTTGTAGTTCTTTGTGCTCTTCTTCAAGATTCATCCTATGTTTTTGTTAGTAACCTCAACCACTCCATTAGTCTGAGGACAGTAAGGTGAAGACTTGTGATGCTAAATGTTGAACTGTCGCAGTAGCTTCTTTGTTTCTCCTTTAAAATGTAATACATTGTCATAGATAATTTCATGTGGTACCCATATATGTAGATGATGTTGGTCTAAATGAATTGAGTAACTTTCTTTGAATTAAGAACTTTGTAGGAGGCAACTTCTACCCATTTAGTGAAATAGTCTATAGCAATGAGTATGAATTCGTGGCCATTGGATGTTGTTGGTTGAGTCTTCCCAATAATGTCTATTCCCCATGTAGAGAAGGGTGAGGGTGATGTCATAGTATGTAATGGCATGGGCGGCATGTGCTTCAAATCTCCATGGACTTGGTATTGATGACATTTTCGAACATGAGCTACACAGTCAGCTTCCACAGTAGTTTAGTAATAACCTTGTCTCATTATCTTCCTTGATAGCATGTGTACATTCATATGTGTCCCATAACCTGATTCATGAACCTCCTTAATTATCTGTTGTGCCTCTTTAGCGGTTATACAAAGGAGATGAATTCCATCATATGATCTTTTATAAAGTCTTTCACCACAAATAATGTAATTAGTGGATAACCTTCGGATGGTCAATTAGTCGTTCTTGTCTGCAGATGGTGCATATGTACCATTCTTAAGGTACTGTAGGATGTTTGAATACCATTCACCTTCCTCATCCTTTCCCTTATCTTCTTCTATCATCATGCTGTAGGCTGGTTCTTCTTTCTATTCCAACACTATCGGTCTGGCTTCATCTTCTTTGGGCCCATCCATCATGAATGCCATTGTTGCTAAAGTATCTGCAATTTGATTCAGCATCCTTGGCACATATTGGTATTGGATCTTACTGAATTTTGATGTCCATCTCTAAAGACATTCATGATAAGGCACAAGTCTTTCTTCTTTAATCTTCCATTTATTCTGAATCTGAGAGATTATTAAAGCTAAGTCTCCATATACTTCAACTCTTTCACTCCTAGGCCTAAGGCTGCTTGTAGTCCCATAATGCAAGCTTCATATATAGTGGCATTGTTGGTGGCAAGAAAGTTAAGTCTGCTAGAAAATGGAATGTGTATCCTTTTTAGTGAAATTAAGAGAGCTCCAATTCTACTTCTTTTTTTTTTTTTTTTTTTTTGCTCCATCAAAATACATCTTCCATGATTCTACCTCAATCCCCATGATGTCTTCATCCAGAAAGTCTCCTGGGATCTCTTCAGCTTCTTCTAGTGAACAATAGGCTAAGTGATCGGCAATTGCTCTTCCTTTCACAGATTTCTAAGTCATATACCTAATATTAAATTATGACAAAAATAAGATCCATTTAGTAGTCTTCCCATCTTGTACAGGTTTTTCCATTAAGTACTTCAAAGGATCCATCCTTGCAATCAATAGAATCTAGTAAGCAAGCATATAATGTCTGAGTATGTGGGTTGCCCAAACAAGTGCTACACATGTCTTCTCTAAGAGTGAGTACTTTTCTTCATAAGACAACACCTTCTTGCTAATGTAGTAAATTGCATTCTCCTTCCTAGTCTCCTCTAGGTATGGAGCAAGAAGAACCCCCATTGCTGTATCTGTAGTGGTGAGATACAACAACAACGGCTTTTTAGGTACTAGTAGGACAAGTATTGGTGGTTTTATCAAATAACTCTTGATTGTATCAAAGGCTTCTTGGCATTGTTCATTCCACATTGTAGGGACTTCCTTCTTTAGCAGTCTAAAGATTGGTTCATATGTCATGGTAAGCTGGGCTATGAACTTGCTGATGTACTATATCCTCCCTAGAGATCTGCGGATCGCCTTTTCAGTTCTTGGAGGCTTCATCTCTACTATTGCCTTGATTTTGTCCAGATCAACTACTATTCCTCTTTGGCTTACTATAAACCCTAATAGTCTTTTGGATGTAACTTTGAAAGTGCATTTCTTGGGATTCAATCGTAACTCGTAGAACCAGATCCTTTCAAAGAACTTCCTCAAAGCTGGTATGCGCCATTCACGGTCTTACTTCACTATCATGTCATCAACACAAACTTTTACTTCCTTGGGGATCAAATCATGCAACAAGGTGGTGGCTGCACATTGGTAAGTAGCACCAACATTTTTAAGATCAAATGGCATGACCTTGTAGCAGTATGTCCCCCATGGTGTAATGAAGGAGGTTTTCTCCATATCTTCTAGAGCCATTTTAATCTGGTTGTACCTTGAAAATCCATCCATAAATAATAGCAGAACATGACCCGTGGTGTTGTTAACCAAGAAGTCAATGTGAGGTAAAGGGAAATCATCTTTTGGGCTGGCCTTGTTCAAATCTAAAAAATCTACACACATTCTGACCTTCCCATATTTCTTTCGTATCAGAACCACATTAGCTAATCATTCCGGATAGTTGACCACTCTTAGGAATCTAGCATTGTATTGCTTCTCCACTTCTTCCTTGATCTTGAGAGTCCACTCTGGCTTCATTCTTCTTAATTTTTGCTTGACCGGCTTCGTGGTAGGATCTATGGGAATGTAGTGCTGTACTATATTTGTATCAATCCCATGCATGTCTTCATATGACCAGGCAAAGACCTCCTTGAACTCTATCAGTAGTTCCACTAATGCATCTTACTCTGAAATGGTTAGGGTATTACCCACTTGGATTATTTTGGGCTCATTTTCAGTTCTTAAGTTAATGGGTTGGGTTTCTTCTTTTATAGGTGCTAGGTATCCATGCTTTAATTCCTTATTATTAAGAGTTTCTTTACCAATTTCAGAAATAAAAACAATCAAAGCTAACAAATAAGTAGAATAAAAAATCATATTAAAAGGAAAAGAGTTCTCCGCAGACTCAAGAGACTTGACAAACTCAACTAAAACAGACTCAACTGGAAAAATATCACAAACAGACTTAACAGGAATAGAAATACTGTCAGAAATAGGCTCAATAGGGATAGAAACAATGTTCTTGGTAAGGGTGGTAGGCTCAGCGATCTTGATCTTCTTGGCAAAGGTGACTGACTTGACAGTCTTGATCTTCCTCACAGAGTCCTCCATGGGGTGGGTGGCTCCTTCTCATGCCTACTTTTTTCAACTAAGTCGTGGCTTCCTTAATGGCAAGTGGCTCCCAGTAAGCTCCTTGTTCCCTCAGCATCCGTACAGCAGGATCTACATCCAAATAATCTGTAGCTTCTTCTTTAGTCTCCATGTCTATAGGCTTGTTCATCACAAAAGCATCCAGGTGCTCTATGCTATCCATTCGTTCATCAAACAGGTCGTACTTGCCTCTATTGCCCTAGTCAGTGGATTGAGGGAGATGCTTTGGCTCACCTCCTGCTTCCCTCTCATCACTACGTTTGGCATTCTCAAGTGTCATGATTTTGAGACTGTGGACCATCATCTTATGGTTTAGTGCGGCCAACCTAGCATTTATGTCATCCTCCTCTTCAGTAGTGGGTGAACTTGGTTCTGAATCATAATACGATCCTGATTCTGGAACTTCTCTTCCATGCTTATCATACCTTAGGCTAGACCTTGAGCTAACATTAGTGATATCACTCCAATCTGAAAGGTGCCCATAGAGATATTCTTCATGGTACATTTGATTGGCTTGTGCATTCTCTTCTCTTGCATTCTCTAACACGTTCATTAGTCTATACTGATCACTATCAGTATCATTCCACTTGTTAGCTTCAGCGTCTTCTTCAATTTCTTGATCATAATAGTCCACATCAATATCATATTCTTTATAAAATAGGTCTGCATCCTCATCTTCTCTATCACTAGGGGGTTAACCCTTGTAACACCCCAAATATTTGTTTTTAATCAATTTTTCCAAAGGGAATAATATCTAAATTGGACTTTATTTTTTTATCAATGTGATTAATTATTTTGTGAAGGACTTATGAATACTTAAGTGTTTTGTGGGGCTAGATGAAATATGGGAGGAACCTTAAGGGTTGAGTGGTAATTAAACTCAAGACATTTTTGGGGCACAATAGTAATTAAGCTTTTCAACTTAAGTCAGCCCCCCCCCCCCCTGTTCTTCCTCATTTCACGTTAAAATCCCTCTCCTCTTGATCGGCTGCCTCTTCTCTCTATTTCTCTATGCTTCTATCTCACCCACCCACCGAAACACACACAAACACACCCTAGCTCCCATCTCCTTCATCATTTCTTTCCCATCTCTAGTCGAAATCCCTCTATTAGGAAGGATTATGTCTCTATTGGTTTTCCTAGAAGCTAAAACTCCATGAGATTTTGAGGTGGATGAAACCCAAGGTAAACATATGAATCTTCTCTCTATTTCTTCCATGAAATACTTTGGGTTTTGTTATTTTATGATGTTTATGGCATATACTTGATGGGTTTGGTGAATAATGGAAGATTAGAGGGTTAAGATGTTTTGGGTAGCAATTGTTTTGTTTAAATCCGAAAATTTCAGTTCATTGGTGGGTTTTTGCCTTAATGGGAGGATTTGTTTTTACTATGGGTATTTATCCTATTTTGTTTGTATTGCTCTTTGATGTTGTGGGTTTTGTTTTTGGGGAAAGATTTTGACATGAGATAGTTGATGGTATTGACTATGAAATTGTTAAATTGATATGTACATTATGCTTGTTGCATGCCAAGTGTTTGATAAATTACCTATATGAGTCATGGGATTGAATTTCTTAAATTGTGTTGTGATGGTTGTCATTTTAGGTTATGGGTTATAATCCTAGTTGTTTATATGAGATTTTGGGTTTGATTCCTTATTTCTAATATGCTTTAAATCTGGTGGTTTTAATTTGAGTAAATTCTCAATTAATTTGGGCTAGTCTTACAACTATAGCAATTTTCTAAAGCTGTCATGACAGATTTGAGTTAGCCACAATGTGTGATTTTTAATAAATCATAGAAATATCTTTTTGGGCTGAATTTTCGGTAGTACATACTAGACATATAAAGGCTTCTCCCTATTTAATTTCAAGCTTTTTGGATAAACTTTCATGGACCAAACGATTTTTACAAAAGGGCTGACCTGCTGTGTAGTAAATCTGAAAGTATGATGAGTATGTTGGGATTTTGTAGAATTTACTTGAAACCTTTGTTGAGTGGGTTGGCTTGTAAATTCTTACATTTTCTTTTGACGTGTGTTTAACTTAGTTAACTTTAATAATGGTTTGGTTTAATCTCTTGCAATAGTGTATTATAAGGTTTTGGTTGTGTTTTAGTCCTATTAGTTTCTTAGATGCTTGTTTGGTTCCCTTTTGGGTAGGGGTACTTGTCTTGGGTTGGTCAAGCTAAACTTTAGAGCCTTAGGTTTGATTTTTGAGGGAATCCCTTCCGATTTATGAAGTCATATCTGATAATGTAACTTTGTAGTAGGCCTTGTTATTAATAGGTTTAATACTTGTGTTTCTAGGTTCCAAGGTACTTGGTGATGGAACTAGTAACCTGATTAGTTGAATGTGGTGCCCAGTTGAGGTAAATTTGGAATGGACCACTGAGGTAAGTAGCTTTTTAATGGAATTTTTGAAAAATAACCATGTTTCACAACTGTTGTTTTAGGGTCAAACATTTTTTAGAAAATTATATATGGATGTGTTTTCTTAAAAGTATTGTGTTGTGACCCTATTATATATTATTATATATGAAAAGTGCATCATTTTGGTATTGCATTTGGGGAAATGCATGAATTGTTGATATGGAAAAATGAGTATCTTTTATTTAATCTTTGATAAAGAAATCATGGATTTTATGGTATATTAGAAAATTAAAGATGCTTATCTTGTCTTGTTATGTGGGAAATTAATAGAAAATCTTTTTGACAAGAATTGAAAACCTTACAAAATTTGTGGAAGTTAGAGTATTTAAGGATTTTCTGAAACTACCTGGATATAAACTATGTGTTTCAAAGTATATGTAACCTGTGAGTTTAATGTGGTTTTAATACCATGCCATGTGTGATTTCCTGGTGATCACCCGATTTGGTTTCCGTGATCTTTGTGGCAACGGAATCAAATCTAGGTCAATGCCCTTTTACTTTGGATGACACATTCTTCCCTGCTGCCCATGGGGGGAAGAGGTTCCTTGATTGTGTGTGGGTGAGGCTGCTGCCCATGGGGCCAAGAGACCACATGCAAGAGAGGTCCTATTTAACGCGCTCTCTCTGCTGCCCATGGGGAGAGAGAAAAACCTTGAGGGTATGGGTGAGGCTGCTGTCCATGGGGCTAAGAGTCTGCATACCAGAGAGGATAATATCATGCCAGTTGTGAATGGGTGGATCCCCTGACCGGTCTATGTGGTAGTATGGTATAGTTGTGATAAAGTTATCGTACGTTAGATTTTATGGCTTTGGAAATTATATTGTTAGTACTCACAGATTATAATATGTGGTTTCATGGTATTATTTTGAGAAACTTTGGGTTTCATCGTTTAATCATTCTTGTTACATTATTATTGAAAATGATCTTGCAATATTCAGTTAGCAATTTCCCAAACTAAAACATGTTTTGTAAACTGTTTATAATCATGGAACTTGCATTTTCCTCACCCCCATTAATTATGCTACTTACTGGGCTTTAGCTCATCCCACTCTCCAACAGTTTTTCAGGTAAGTTTGTTATACCTCGGGCATGAAGCTTGTTTTATTGGTGGTGATTGGAGCATTATTCTAATTGAGAGATTTATGCTATGATTGGTTGGTGACTCAACTTTCTAATTTATTGAAGCCATAGTTAATTCTATCGAAGGTTGGGCCCTTGAGGTTTGTTAGCCTTGGGCATGGTAGGCATAGATTCTATCGTTGTGGTTGCCTATCCTAGGAAGGATTGTAATTTGATGTTGATCCATTTGGAGTTTTAGAATTTCTTGTATATTTGGAGACATTATTTGTAATTTGTATTGTTTGTAAAGTGTTATAGAGCTCTGAGATGTATTGTGGAGAAATCAATATATTTATTTACTTTGTGAATGGAAAAAGAAAAAAGAAAAAGAAAAATCCCATACAGGTTCTCTTGAAGCCTCGGTTTTTCATGCTTTGGACCCTTTTGGGTTTGGGGCGTGACAACCCCAATCATCACCAGTGTATGGGCTATCATAACTTCTGTTGTTGTTGTCATCACTATTGGTGTTGCCCTCATCATCATCATGTCCACTATCATTACTGCTGCTGTCGCTGCTGTCGCTACTACTGTCACTACTACTATCACTCTTGTCATCGCTTTCATCTTCATCATCACTAGGGGCTGCTCCCCCTTCCTTATCTTCATCATGGGCTCTTAGTTCATACGGGCTCTTCAATGCATGCTGACTAGCCTCCTAATACTCCTCACCTTCGATGTTATAAATAGGATCTATAAGAAGCGTAGTTATGGCATCAGGATCCATGTAATCAGCCTAATCAGTAGTTTAATAATGGTTTGTATCTCATACAAAAACATACGCAGCAGAAAAATCAACGGATCTACTTCATTCACAATTGATAACATGCACTATGTAAACTTTAGAATTCAAGAACAAGAGAGCGACCCTTGGTGTAGTGGATTTTAAAACAAAGATCAGAAGCACTTGGCAATACTTTTAATCTTCACTCCAATTTCACTTTACGCCCAAGAAGTGTAGTCTCTTAATCAGTTTCTAAAGGAGAGTGATAAAGTGTCTCACACTCATATACACACTATTTTACAATAGTGTCTCTTTTTTATACATCAAAAAATTATGTATTTTTTTCCCTTAATATCTAACTGATTATCTAATTGGGCCGGCCTTTTGGGCATTTCCAATTGGGATTAAGTGTGTGGCTTGGAGTGGGACCAAAAGAGACCAATAAGACACTAGCTCCAATGGGTCTTGGGCTTTTCTGTCAACTCTTGACAAGTCCAAAGTTACTATTAACTACATTTAATACCACTATATAAATATTGTTGCACTTTAGGCCTTATTTATATATTATATCCCAAAACTTTATTATACATGCAACCCCTTTATAAAATATTCGTAGTAATACAAAGTCATGAATATAGACTGCCACTTTGTAAATTACTACATCTTAATTCCTTGAGTACCCGGTTTAATCCTATTAAGTTATTCATCATATATTTATGAAATCTAATTTCATAAATATATATTTTAGCTAACTCTCTGAATAATCAAACCCATTAAACTTATCTCAAAGGAATATTTTATATCTCCGTTAAGAGACTATGAATTCCATATTGAGAATATATGTTCTTTCAACACTAAATGTGACTATCTAGCATATTGAGGTTTTGATCATGACTTTAAATCTCACTCCTGATATATCAAAGCAACCTACACCTCATGATCAGGTCCATTATCCTCTCAGGATTAAGAGTTCATGCAAATAGAAGTCGTGAGTTTATTATTCATTTGACAGTCGTTAGGAGAATAATAAATCTCAAAGCGGTCCAGTTCAATATGTCTTAACTCTTAAAACATATCAACATCTCAACTAAAAATCTCAATTTCCATGATCAAGACAAATGATCTTAGATGATATGTTACAGTTTTCGCAAATGAAATGCCCAATTTTATCACCGACTATGAACTATAATTCTGAGTTTACAAAGAACTTGTGATTTATATCTTCTGTGTCTAAATCATATAAATCACATACTATGTATCTCATGGACTATATGATAATGTCCAAATATTCATGTTACCATTATTTTAGATAATAATAAAATAACTTTATTAATCACAACATCAAGTCATACATAATATCATACATAGCATCACACAATAAGATTTAAGGGCACACATCCTAACAGCACCCACATTGTGTCTTCTTTCATCAACTCTAGAACCTTGTTGTAGCAATCAAGTAGCATCTCGAACCCAAGTACCATTGTCTTTGTCATAGGATCAAATCTTGGTTCGGGAAATCCCTAATAACGTTGAATCTCTCTGGCTTTTACAAACTTCCCATTCAACGTAGGAGTGTAGGGCTTTAGTGGTTCTAGAGGACAAGGAAGTCCTTTTGCTTTGGTTTTGACTCAGGCCATCTTTCTCACTTTCATCTCTAGCAAATCATCACCAGTGGGCTTGTAGCCTAGCCTAAAAGGTGGTGTGGTAGTAAGGATCGTCAAATCCTGAACATTTAGCTTCTTCACAGTTCTTCCCAAATTCATCTCCAGAAAGTAGTTCATTTTCCTCATCATTGCTACCACATTGTTATTACCATAAGAAGCAAAGTCCATTGGAATCTTCTTAATTTCTCCCTACCTCTTTTCAAAAATAGGTCTTTCAATCATGAAGCCATCCAAGGACAATGGCTCTTTCTCAAAACCAATATTGTAAACAAGTTTTGGCACAGTTAGATTATCCCCATAGATGGTCACAATATCTCCTTTATGTGGAAACCAAACCTTTTGATGTAGGGAAGAAGGTACGGCTTCTGTGTCATGAATCCATGGTCGCCCAAGGAGCATGTTTAAGCATGAGGCTATGTTTAGGACCTGAAATCCACTTTCTTGACCATTGGTCCTATGGTAAGCTCCAAGCTTATGGTTCCCAAGACTTCTCTTCTATTGTTGTCATATGCCTTCACATGTTGATCAATAGGCACAAAGTTTTCAATGCTGAGGCCTAGGCAACTCGCAATCTTCAAAGGACGCATGTTCAAAGCACTTCCATCGTCTATCAAAACCATTAGTATCCTTTTCCCCATGAAATTTACAATGATATGCAAAGGGTCGTTGTGGTGCTTCCCCTTCTTCGTCAGATTCTTGTCGAAATAAGGGATGGTGATTTCCCTATCTATGGATCCAATTATCGCATTCAAATCTTGGGAGGTTGGGGTTGTAGGGACTTGAATTTGGTTGAGAAGGTCTACTAGATTTTGACGGTGTTTGTATAAGGCCATAAGTAAACCCCATAAGGATATGTTGGCTTGTGTCTTTTGTAATTGCTTATGGACTTCATCTTCTTCGGTAGGTGTTTGTTAGGCAGATCTGTTCGAAGCTTCCACTAGGTTATCGGTCTCTAATGTGGGGGTTTGAAGTGTCTCCCCCCTTATGATGTGGGCAATTTTTGTTGGATCATCGGAATCAGTGTTTAGGGGTTTGAAGTGTCTCCCCCTCATTTGTGGGTGTTTGGTTATTTATCTAGGGTTTGAAGTGTCTCCCCCCATTTGTAGGTGTTTGGTTATTTATCTGAGGTTTGAAGTGTCTCCCCCCACTTGTGGTTGTTTGGTAATCCTTGGGTTTTGATTCATCATTCCATACGTCAAATCCTGTTGTGGCGGTAGAGGTCCTATCCATTAATTCCTCCCATGTCATCATAAAGCATTCCGATAGGTCAGAGATCAGGTTGGATGGGTCTTCCTTATTCTTTTCTTTGGTCATTAAGCAATTAATCCTTGGTCCTTTCCCAAAATTGTGATTGGGCAAGGGATTGCTAGTGATGCCAGGCCTTGTAGGCGGTGCGATCACTTTGTTATCTATTAAGTCTTGAATTACATGACGAAGGGTGAACTGTTAGGATATGTGCCTTTAAATCTTATTGTATGATGCTATATATAACATTATGTATGACTTAATGTTGTGTTTAATAAAGTTGTTTATTTTTATCTAAAATAATGGTAACATGAATATTTGGATATTATCATATAGTCCATGAGATGCATAGTATGTGATTTATGTGAAAAGTCACAGAAGATATAAATCACAAGTTCTTTGTAAACTCAAAATTTGTAGTTCGTAGTCGGTGATGAAATTGGGCATTTCATCTGCGAAGACTATAACGTATAAACTAAGATGATTTGTCTTGATCATGGAAGTGGAGACTTCTAGTTGATATGTTGATATGTTGTAAGAGTTAAGACATATTGAACTGGACCGCTGTGAGATTTATTATTCTCTCAATAACTGTCAAATGAATAATAAATCTCACGACTTTTATATGATGAATAACTTTAAAGGATTAAACTGGGTACTCAAGGACAAGATGTAGTAATTTTCAAAGTGGCAGTCTATATTCATGACTTTGTATTACTACGAATATTTTATGAAGGGGTTGCGTGTATAATAAAATCTTGAGATATAATTTATTAATAAGGCCTAGAGTGCAATTACATTTATATAGTGGTATTAAATATAATAAATGGTAACTTTGGACTTGTCAAGAGTTGACTAAAAAGCCCAAGACCCATTGGAGCTAGTGTCTTATTGGTCCCTTTTGGTCCCACTCCAAGCCACATATTAAAGCCCAATTGGAAAAGCCCAATAGGCCGGCCCAATTAGATAATCAGTTAGTTATAAAGGGAGAAATATACAGAATTTTTTATTAAAGAAAAAGAATCGTAGATAAAAAGAGAGAGTGTGAGACACACTTTCATTTTCCCTTTGGAAACTAATTGAGAGACCACACATCTTAGGCGTAAAATGGAATTGGAGTGAAGATTAAAAGTTTTCCCAAATGCTTCTAATCTTTGTTTTGAATTTCTCCACATCAAGGTACGCTATCTTGTTCTTAAATTCTGAAATTTATATAGTGCATGTTGTCAATCATGAATGAAATAGATCCTTGTTTGTTGCTTCCGCTTTGTGTTTTGTATGAGATACAAAACCAGATTTTTATCCAATAGAAACAACGGTCAGTGTCATGACCAAGGACTTAGTGGTAGGCACATCTTTTATTTACATCAAACCTTGAGGGCAAGGGGTTTAGAATTGGTCTTGGGTCCTGTGGCTTCAGTAACCCTTTTGCTTTTAGCTTATCAAACACTTGGCTCATAGGCACGTACAACTTATGAAATTCTCTTTAGGCTTAGGCCCTTATGGTACTTGCAAAGGTGCAACGGGTGCAATCAATTGATATGGATCATTTTTGTGGATGTTGGAAATTTTTACAGCCTTAGATCCTACATCTTTTTAAACCTTGGTGGGTCATCAGTTTTTATGGTTCCATTGTTTAAAGCATCCTTAATTTGGGTTCTGGCAGCAATTAGAGCTTTAAAATTGGGAAAGTATTATGCAAACAAATATTTATGATACACAGGTAATAAGTTCTTTACAGCCATGGCTAATTATTCTTCCTCACTAGGCCTACTCATCATCTGTGCGGCCTTGGCTCCCCATTTGGTAATGAAAGTGAAGAAGGACTCCTTTGTCTCCTGTTTGGTAGTCTCAAGGTCTTTTCTTGTGAGGTCAACTTCCTTGTTGTACTTGAATTGTTTGTGGAACTCTCGGCAGATGTCTTCCCAACTTCTTGCTCTTGCATCATCTAGATTAAGGAACCACCTAAGAGCGACTCCGATCAATGTGCTTTGGAACATTTGAGCAAGCACTTCCTCGATCATGCCTAAGGGCTGCATAGCTCTCATGTACATCTTTAGATGGGACTTTGGGCAACCAGTCCCATCAAACTTGTCAAGGGTTGGCATCTTGAACTTGGGTGGCAATCTTGCGTTGGGGAACAATAAGAGAGAATCATAGTCCATAAGGTCCTCCATCTTATAGGCTCTTCTAATCATCTTCTCCATTTTATTCATTCTCTCGTTGATCTTCTTCTCACTTTCTACGGTTGGTGGATCATGATCAATCTTGTCTTCCTCTTGACTTCTTTTTAGATTCTGGAACTGTTGCATCATACGGTTCACATCTTCCCTTAGTTGAATCTGACTAGCTACCATAGTGTTGAGTAGCTCTTGGGTGTTCATGGGTTCCTCTGTATTTGGGTGTTCTCCTTCTTCTACCATATTGTGGGGAGCTTCAAGCTTTTGATGGCTTAAACTACCTTGAAGGTCGAAGATGGGGTTGTGATGTTGCAACAATGGAGTTTCTTCTATGCTTGACAGTTTCAGTATGGTGATGGCAGTGACGGACTTGGAGCTACTGGCTTAAGTGTCGGACTTGTGTTCTCTTTGTAGCCTTCCTTCTGATCTTAACCAAATTCTCCCCTAATGACAGGCTTGGTCGGGTTAATCAAAGCTAAGACCCCATCCACATCTATCAATCAACCAAAACAAACACACATAACATGCAATGCAAGTTTAACAGGACCAACCTAAGGATAGGTTCTAAGTCATTACGTTCTAGGGTGGGTTTGTTGTTTCATTGTTTCCCATAACTTGGACGTTACACCTCCCAATTTGTAATGTAATAAACATTGCATTGGTCCGAATGACATGGTTTGTCCTTTACAGTCAACAAGAAATGATCCAGTGACTTTGGGCTATGAGTTGGTGAGTTCATCATTGGGTACCCAAATCTAATGAAGACCGGTGATTGTTGAAAAGGGTATAAATATTGTTTGGATGGCACACACAATGACAGTTAGGGAAAGATTGCAACAAACAATACATGCAACAATATATTATACAACAAATTTTACACAACATCCCATCAAACATAAATAAACAAACAACAACTATATCATGCAAGACCATGCAAAACAATGGTACATATTTGGTCACTTAAGTCTAATATGAAACTTAGCCCTCAACATCTCCAATGGAGTCGCCACTGTGAGAGACCAGGAAACTGCCTCTCAGAGCGTAGCAAAAAAGTGCTGAATTATGAAGTTCGGTCTCTATTTATAGGTATAGATGATTAGGGTTTGAATCCAGACGCATCCTTTTGCAAAAAGGTCGAAAAGGGTGTGCCTTATTGTCACTCAAAGGCCGTTGGACCTAAGCCCAACCAAGTGCAATTTGGCACTTTGAGAGTGCTATTCGGCACTCCAAATATGCCGTTCGGCATTCCAAAAGTGCCGAATTGGTTCTTGGAGGCCGAATGGGTTTTCGTGTTCAAGGTGCCCTTTAGACTCCTTTTCTAGGATTTTTTTTTTTATTTTTTATTTATTTATTTTTTTTTTTACCGATCCTTGTATCTAGACGTGTTTTTTTCCTCCATCCATGATTTTTTTTATTCACTTTTCTAAATAATTCAGGCTTTTTAAGAACAATTATATTGAACAATTATCTTATAGATAAATCCCTTAAAATAGATCTTAATAAAGTTCAGATTATCCACAATTTTATTGTTATCCAATCATCCCTTGTATTCCTATGCATGCATCCCTATCTTAAACATTAATTATCAACCAATCACAAAATTATTTAATTAAATTTAATTGTTTGACCAGTCAGAGTAAATTTAAATTAATCATGTGTAGTTGACTCTTCCTAGACACAATGCATGCTAACCGTGCAAACTTGATCATGCGATATCCTTCGATCTGATGGTCCAATTTGAAAACTGAAAACACCATTGTGACCGTTCAAATCTCAAGATCATTTTCATGATATGTAATGAATGACATGATGCATGTAATGTAATAACAAATTGATGCACGTGATGCAAAGAAAAATGATGCAAAGACAAATGATGCATGTAATGCAAGAATGATTTTTTTGGTACATGGATGGTCACTTGAGTCATTCTCCTTGATTAAATCATGGGTGCAAAATTGAGTGTCTACAAACATTAATATATTTTTATTTAATATATTAAATGAATAGTATTATACCATATGTCAAATAACTGATTTAATTTATTTTTAGTTTTAAAAGAAGAATGATTGATTTAAGCTATTTGAGGCAGACATGTTAATTAAGTTGCATGTAGTGTCTTTTTCATGGCTCTCATAATTTCATCTCCAACTCCTTTGTCAGGCTTTAAATCCATGTGGGTGGAAAGTTTCTTTTGTCGAATTTGGATTTCAAATCTTCTTAAACTAAATATCAATCAATGTTTTAAGTACGATGATAAAAAGTAATTATCATAGAATCTGACATGTAAGTTAAAAATAAATAAATAAATAGAAAGCTACAACCAACACTTTCAGTATAAATGGCTATCAAGCTCTATACTAGCCAATAAGGTCAGCCACAACCTAATGGAATACATTGCTGCTTCTCTCCCTTCTTGTTTGCCCAATTTTCATTTCCCTTGACACCATAACACCAGACCAACCCCTTAAGGATGGTCAATATCTACTCTCAAACCTAAAAGCCTTTGAACTTGGGTTTTTCAGCACTGACAGTTCTAGTCACCACTATGTTGGAATTTTGTATTACCAAGTCATCAAAAAAACTGTTATGTGGGTTGCAAATAGAGATGCTCCACTCAATGATACATCCGGAGTCCTCTCCATCAGCGGTAAGGGAAACCTTGTACTCCACACCCAAAACTGAAGCTCATTTGCATCTAGAGGCAGTGGTTGTTTGATTCTTTCGACAAGTGCGGGTATCAGAATCCTTTAACCTTTTAGCACAGTTTGAGGGCCATTTGGAATTTGAATTCCAAGCATTTCAACACACACGTCTTCCCAAGTTCTTTCAGTGGGCACAACCATTGCCTCACCCTCAATGGGCAACCCCATGATAACTTCCACATCTTGCAATGTGATTGTCATCTCACCATATGGTAGGTGGAATATATGGGTCTCTGGGCGCCATCGCTCTACAAATGCAGTGATCAGTGCATGGTCAAGTTGTATGGATGGGACCAAGTGGAGACCCTCTAGACCAAGCAACCTCATAATGGCAAGGACGCGATCATCCACCATAGGATCTCGAAGTGTCAATTCTTCATGGCAACTTCGACAATCCATTGTGCCAGGAGGATCCTGCAAACACTATAACAATATATAAAAATCTTATGCAAATATTTAGTATTTATGGCTAATTAGAGTTGTGACATAAATGCATAGTACAAGAAAACTCATGCAATTACCTGTTCCTCTGGGTTCCACAGTAACTCAGATCGATGTTTAACTTAAACCATCAATATACTACGATCAATGGGTCCAGGATCTATCGTCATGCTGCAAAAAGTTTGTGTCATATCAGCTATAAATAATAGGTTTGTGTAATGTGCAATATTGGTTAGTGACATTAAGTAGAGAGACTTACACCATATCTAGTTTGTTATGGAGATAAATATTTTTTCCAACAATCTTTAGTTTGTTATTAGCTTAGTAGGATTTATGAAAAATTTTCAGATTCCCCCCCTCCTCACAAAAAAATTAGCTAAGAAAAGCCTTAAATGCCAGTAATTTGTGTCAACTACATGATACCCATTTAACATTATCACAAAAATCAAATATCAAATACCCAGGTCATGTGTTTTGGAGCTGCTTATGTGCTTTAGCTACCTGCTTAGCTGCTTATGATTTTATGTTCATTGTTTTGGTTCCTGGTGCATGTTCAGAAAAGTGGTGAGGAAGTACTCTCATTAGCTGTGACCATTGCTTGGGCTTTGTGGACTAGGTGGAATGAGAAAAGAAATGGCAACCAGTTTATGACAGGATTTGAGTTAGTCAAGTGGTGTGGAAAATATATTGAATCATTCAAGGCAACAAATTCTTCAACTTCACCAAGTTCTGCCAATTCCACTACTGCAACACCAAGTTCTGCCAATTCAGCAAATGTAGCACTAGTTTCTGCAAATGCACCAAATTTTGCAAATGCAGTTTCTGCATATGCAGTTTTTGCAAAGCATGTCATCATTTGGTGAAAGAGTTTGATCTAAAATTCTGTGATACTTGAAGGAGGTAGCCAAGCATCATAAAAGCCATCCTCAAGCCAGATTTGATCTCCCCCATTAGAGAGTTTATGTTTTAGACCTTCATAGAACTCTTATTCTTTATCTTTTTGGTATGGTTATAAATGAGCCGAGTAATATAAATTTAAGCATGATTAATTTATATAATTTTGCAAAAATATAGAAGAATCTAATCTAATCTAATCTAAACTAATCTAATCTAATCTAATCTAATACTATATATAAAAGCAGAAGCCTTTTAACCAGGTGCTGACACGTAAGGAAACAAAGACCACTTAAAAATACCATACGTTATGTTTGAAGACTCACTTTCATTAAACGTTTTAATTTATAAAAGCACATGCCTTTCAACCAGGTGCTGACACGTAAGGAAACAAAAACCACTTAAAAATACCGTGCGTTCTATTTGAAGACTCACTTTCATTAAACGTTTTATTTATAAAAACGACCACCCGCTTATCCCCCCCCCCCCCCCCAAAAAAAAAAAAAAAAAAAACACAAACCCTAAAACGCAAGCACCATATTTTGCTTCGATTTCCATAGCCGCACAGTTCATCCTCTGTAAAAACAGACGATTCAGAGGATCATTTAGAAGGTAAGCATGTTTTTTTTCCCCTTTTTGTGATTTCTATGCAGTTACCATTTTAAGGGTTTTGAAATCGATTTGGTGATATTTTCGTTTCTAGGGTTTTGAAATCAATTTGGTGATATTTTCCCCTCTTTATATTTTCGTTTCCGGTGTTTCCGGTGCCTCTATTTCTACCATTGTTGTTAAGGTTTTTTCAGTATATATTTAAAGTTTTTTCGTTTGTAGTTGCTCTAATTTGAAAAAATGGAAATTCTACAACATAAAGAATAAGAAGGTATTCAATATTAAAATGCCTTTCTTCCTCCATGCCTTTCGTTGATATTTTTGTTTATAGGGTTTTGAAATCAATTTGGTGATATTTTCCCCTCTTTATATTTTCGTTTCCAGTGCCTCTATTTCTACCATTGTTGTTAAGGTTTTTTCAGTATATATTTAAAGTTTTTTCATTTGTAGTTGCTCTGATTTGAAAAAATGGAAATTCTACAACATAAAGAATAAGAAGGTATTCAATATTAAAATGCCTTTCTTCCTCCACGCCTTTCGTTTTTTTTAGAAGCACAAAGTTAGACTCTTTCATTCAGTATATAATTATATATGCACAAACGTAAATATTTCCAAAATCTCATCCAAAATATTTCCAAAAAAAAAAAATTGAAGTGAATGTATAGGTCCGAATATTTGTGTAATGGTGTGTGTGAGATTTGTAACCAGGTATAGTAAAGTTGTTGTGTATGTACAATTGTATCATGTAAAGATTAGATTATATGCTTGCTGTGTTGAAAGAGTTATTTCCCCTGTGTTCGGCTTTCTTGCTGTGATTGTCCTTTTGTATTTGCCTCTACTGTCTTCTCTCTTCACCTTCTGCTATGCTGTGATGAAAGATTTTTGTCCTTTTGATTCAGTCAATTAATTTACTCAGTTTTGGGGGCAATTACATTAGATATACAGTCATCTAAACTTAGTTTTATTATTTTGTAAGTCAAATCCAGACCACAATAAAATTAGATTCGTAGTAACAAAATTCACAATATCAAGTAATATATTTGATGCAGGGATCTTCCACTAAGTGAAAATTAATAATTTTGCGGTATATATTTAAAGTTTTTCTTTAATTTTTTATTTATGTTTTGTGCAGATCTATGTTTTGTTGATTTGTTCTCAAAAGAAAAAGAAAAAACCAACATTGAACTGTAAAGTTGTTGTGCATAGTAAAGCTGCTGTGTGAGATTTGTAACCGGGTATGGTAAAGTTGCTGTGTATGTACAACTGTACTATGTGAAGGTTAGATTATATACTTGCTATGATGAAAGAGTTACTTCCGCTGTGTTAAGCTTTCTTGCTGCTATTCTCCATTTGTATTTGCCTCCACTGTCTTTACTCTTGACTTTCTGCTATGCTGTGATGAAAGATTTTTGTTCTTTTGATTCAGTTAAATAATATTCTGGTTTGTTTATTATTTTGTAATCCAATTAAATAATATATTTTCAGTATATATTTAAATTTTTCTTTAATTTCTGATTTATTTTAACAATTTCTTGAGTCCTGTTTGTTTGATTGTTGTATTCATTAAATTTTGTTTTTGTTTTACGTTCTTTTTTTGGTTCACCCCTAGAATTTGAATCGATTTATGCTTTGTCCAGATCTATGTTTTATTGATTTTCATTATTCTTTCTTTATTGATATATGTCTTTATTGATATACATTTTTATCCTTTTTTTTTAATAGAAAGTAGAAACTTCTATTAAGGTAAGTTTCTTTTTTTTCTTTTTCTTTTTTTTTTTATAAAAAATATCAGAATAAGTTCTATTTGGATTGTGTATTTTTGTATCATAATTGTTTTTATAGGTTGGTAGAATTGCGGGCCAATCTGTAAAACTAAGATTAGTGCTGTTGTAAGGCCTTTGCTACCTAGCCTATGCTGCTATGCAGAAGGTTGGATTTCATGGAGCACAGGATTGTCATTTCATATTTAGATTCACTTTCGTTTTCTTTATTTTACTTTATGTTTGCTAGCCTGCCAATGAGCTTAAATATAACATCTTATAAAAAAAAAAAGAGCTTAAATATAATTTCAATCCATTGATATTGCATCATACTATTATATTGTTGTTTTGTTATGAAAGTTTAATGTGTAGCAACAAGTTTCTTCTTCTTCTTCTTTTTCTATTATCCCATTTGGTTATAAAAGTTGAACATATCTATACTTTGTATACATCATAAACGTATAGATCAATGGAGATAAAAGATGATATTATATCATTTTTATGTTTAATTGATACTACGCATGCATATCCTTTAAAAAAGTTTGGTTCGAGCATTATCTTAGCAGGCTAAGACCAGACAATTTAAAGTCTGTGTAGGGGTAAAGTTTAGCTTTGAATGGTATTCGATTCAATTGAAATTCTCTCTCAACCTGTTCTTTGTAATTCTGTGGAGTCAAAGAATGAGTAGAGCTAATACATTGATTGTCTTGAATACTTTATGGCCTTTATATGCGTGTCTTCCACATTCGTAATTCCTTTAGACTAGATTTTAGTTTGAGTTTGGAGTCCTAGAAAAAAAAAGATAGGTCTCATGGGTTTGTTGTTGTTCTCATTAAATTCAAGTTCTTTGAATGTATTAGTCATTGAAGGTAAAAGATAACATCTTTCTTATGACCATTTTAATTATAGTTATCTAAACTAATGAACATTTTCTGCCTATCACATTCAGTATATGAATGGCTTATAAAATCTCTCTGATGGATAATACTGCGTTATCAAACATCAGATTTTTTAAATTAAATTATCTGACATTATCAAACACCATATTTTTTAAATCAAATAATGATGCTTGTTGTTTTGGAAGACAAGAAAGCTGGTGTATCTGTTATTCATTGGTATTAGATGAGAAAGCTCATTACAAATTGAGTCATACAAATCACTCAATTTTAGCCTTCTGAAGATAAATAAGTATGTGTTGGTAGTCCTCCAAAAAACACTCTACCATTTCCTACCCAAACATTGACCCAACTTGTATGTAATTGATGGTCTCCACGTTAGGAAGATTCCACTAATGGTAATAGTAATGGTAACTACATTTTGGTAATATGCTCACAAATTGTTTCATAAAATTCTGCTGGTTTTTTTATTCTAAAATTTATTTTTATTGTTTATAATTTAAGTTTTATGATGTGTATAATTCTCTCAATAGTACCAAAATGATCTGATTACCTAAAAAGTTCACTATCTACATTGCCCATGGTCAATATTTCAAATCATTGGCTTCTTTCTCCTTCAGGTTTGTATCAGTTTATTTTATAGTTCCTTTTTGTTTGTATGGAATCAGTAATTTACTTCTTATTATATAATAATGGTTTTAATTTTATAATCATTGTGAAACTGAGGGTGGGAGAAAGGGATTTACTCTTAATGTGATATAGGTCAAAGCTTAATGAAAGGTTGGGAAATGATGGAGTTATCTTTAGAAAGAGCATGTAATTCAGCAACATATCTCTATTTTTACTTTGCCAATTGTAGATTATTTTTGATATTTAAGTACCATGAAATTTCAATAAGTTGAGGATACAAGTGGAGAATATGTCAAGTACACAATTTAGACTCTCTAATTTAATCCAAACAAAAGTATCAATTAATTTTCCTAATATTCTCTTTAATTATGGTTTGCTATCAATTTAGGAATTTGGATTCATAACCCTTTTCTTCTTTATTCGTTAAAATCAAGGAAAACCCCTCACAATAAAAAAATCCTACCTGAGTTTTAATGGCCTCTTACCTATTCTATTTTTTTTTTGCAAGGGGGAGTGAAATCGTAGGATTTTGAAATCTAATAGTATAACTTTCTTTATACTAAGTTTATTGTTTTGTAGATTTTAGTTGATATTTTTTTAAAAGAAATTTTTAAAGTCTTGATTTCGTTGTTTTTGATGTTGGGTTTTAATGGGTTTAAATTGTGAAATTTAAAAGTATAATAGTAAAAGGAATTGTGAAATCTGTTTGGTTTCTCTGTTAGTGTTTGGCTTTTGGTGGGCATTCGGATTGGCATATACATTGAATTTATATGTATGACATTGAAATTTTTATTGTAATGTGACAACCTTTGAAATGATAAGGGAATGGGCATTAGCTATGAATCTTATGGTCATTGGCAAAGACAATTGTGAAGAAGGCTTTAGCACTTTTAGATTTTATCTATTAATATTCTCCATATTTTTTCCTTTCTTATCCTTTTCTGTGCTTGATCTGTTCTTTTTTCCTCCTATACATGATGCTTCATTTTCCCCCAATTTATCTATCATTGATTTTTCTGTGTATAAAGCAGAAAGTAGGTAGGCAATCTGTCACTAACACAAGTTTTATTGCTTTTTTAGGACTTCACCTTTCATATATGAAATACACTGTACTATTTTCTATTTGTGTTTAGGATTTACTATTACTTCTATAAAATACGTTTTCGCACTGATCTTATTTTAAAAAAAAAAATTTATGCCATTTTTTAGAGTATACTGTCATGCACATGATCATAAAGACTAGTTTTTTGGTGGTTTTTAATTATATGTTATTGCATCACACTTAATACAGATTACCTCTTTGGCTTTCAAATAGAGACATGCATTGATCTCAAACAATATTGTTTATGTATATTGTTTATCTTTTTTTTTTTTTTTTTTTTTTTTTTTTTTTTTAAGGAAGATTATTTATCTTAATTGATTGTTAGATGACCAAAATCTTCAAAAAAAATTTCATTTTTTTCTCCTCTGATTTTGAATTCAGTTACTTCTTCATTTTTAACTTTTTGAAATACGGTTTCTCAAAGAAAAAATAAAAAAGTTTTTGAAATACAGTTTCTACAATTTCGAATCCTACTTAAATTTAAATTTTAAGTCCAAATTTATCAGACAAATTCTTTGAGTGACATGCATGGTTTATGTGAAGGGAGCATTTCCCTGCAATGGTATTCTTCATATCTGTTTGATTTTTTAATCTGCTTCTTCAACTATTTTTTTTTTATTATTATTATATTTACGGACTCTAATTGTAGTATACGTTTTATAGTTCTTTCATTGTTATAAACTTTAGTATGCGCATAGCTAAGTTCATTCTATTTTTTGGTTCCTAAGTTATTTAGTCTCATTTCTATTTTCTTTTGTTCAACTTCTTTACATTTATTTTCCTCAACTTTTTGTTCCTAAATTCTATAATCAATTATTTACTTTTATCCCCTTCTGAGTCTAAATGACCTTTTGTACTAAAAAGAAGGCAGCTTCCAGTGTTCGTTTGCTTTTTTGAATCAATAGTTTTTTAATGTCTCCTTTTCTCTATTAGTTTCTTTGGAGTTTGATTTAATATTTATTTGATTTAAAATTTAGATGAGTGGACTGTTAGGATATGAGATGATCTACAACATATTACTTACTAATTTAAATTCTATTCCTGCAATATGCTTTAATGGGTTTCTTTTCTTTTTTTTAGTAGAATTACTTCATGCTTCCTGAATCTCATATGAAGAAATTTATTGAGTAATTGATATTACTTGAAATTGATTTACTTAATATTAGATTTCTTCTTTTTGAAATTGGTATGGTTTTTATTTTAGACTTGGTTGAATTAGTGTAGGATATTTGTGGCTGTAAATACATGAGGTGAAATTAGCCAAATAGGCATTTAGAGAAAAGAAAAACAGAGTTCTTCTTCCATTAGAGAGCACAAGAGGGAGTTTGAAGAAGTTTGATATTTTTAATTTGATTTTGATTGTCAATTTGTCACTGTTACAATTATTGTTTCTTTATCTGTTATTGTTATTTCCTTTTATGTATGTTTTGATCTCATATTGGGTTAAAATTATAGGGAAAAATAATTGTGTTACCCGTGTCCTTAATATTTTCTATTTGTATATGACTAATTGTTAACAATGTTCTATTCAATTTTTATATATTTTAGGATAGTTTTATGCCATTTTGCATGTTGTTTATGAAATGATTATAAATTGTAGAGTGAATATATATGGAGTAAATTTGAATTTATTTTCTAGGATGTTTAAATTCGCATTGTGATTCTGTTTTTGAAAAATAATTCCCTCAAATGAATTTTCGAACAGAATAAAAACTGAAAACATCATCTTTTAAAATAATCTTTCACAATTTTTTGAACTATTTAACTACATTTTCTTTAAAGAATAGAATATTTAAAAAAATAAAGCATTTATGTTTCCTATAAGAGAAATCCAAAGATGAGCATGTGAATGAAAAAAAAAAAAAAAAATTGTTATAAATTTTATTTCTTGAAAACTTTTTGTATAATGATACCTGCATTTGTAAAAATTAAAAAGCTTTTTTTTTTTTTGGATTTTGAAGTGGCGCCTCAGTTTTATTTTGTGTGTACATAATTTCAAAATCATATATGGAAGTGAAGTTGGTATTGTCATTGCAATTCTTTCATGTTCTATCATGATTGATACTTTATATCAGTTGGATGAACATTTTGTGAGTTTGGATGGCTGTTTATGATGTAATGTAGAGTAATTACCCCATATTACATTTTAATCTCAGTATTAACATTTGATTTTTAAATTTTAATTCAGATTTCAAGCTATAGAGAATATACCTGAATTAATTCTATCTTTACACCAAATTTCATCATTTTTAACGTATTTAGCATATGCACTCTTATTCTTGCCTTTGTTTTCTTTTTTCGTTCTTAGTATATAATTTTACTATTCTCTTTTCATTTATGGCTCTAATTTACTGGAATGCTTTTTTTTTTTCTTATTAATTCTTGATATTTAATTCAAATTGTTTTATTGGACTTAGTATCTATTAATTTTTGTACTATTTGACCCATTAGGTTCAGTTTATTGACAATGTTTTTAAATATGCTATTATTGTTGTTGTTAGTTTTGTTTATTTTGGTATTCATTTGTTTTTTAGTAAACTAATAGTTTTTTTTCTGTTTACTTCAAATAAATCTGCCCTGTTTTGTGTTTTCAATGACATTTACATTCTGACATGCTATTGTAGGTTTATCATCTCTGCTTTTGCTTTTAAAACCACTTGTGCTATTCAAGAAGAGCTGCTGAATTAAATTGACAGGTTAGTATAGCCTAATTTCCCCGTTATTACTTTTATTTAGATTTGTATGTATTTATCATTTGTTGATGTTAAATTTAAAAAAATCTGAAAAAATGTAGTTTTGAAAAGATTATTAAATATTTACTCTTTGACACTTAAAATAGCTGCTAATTATTTTTTTCACTACTCCATCTTATAATAGTAAAAGAGAAAATGGAAAATGCAAGATCAGAACGACAAAAAAGACGGATGATAATGTTTGAAAAGCGATCCAAAAGAAGACAGTATGAAAGACAAAATGCTTTACAAAATAAAGTCATTGCTGAAAAAAAAAAGAAAAAAGAGAGACAACTCATTAGATATTGATGTTAACATTGTTCATTCCTTTGGAGAAAATGAGTCAAACATAAGTAATGTTATTGAACCTTGGAATTTTGGCCCACCTTCTTATGTATGTAACCATTGTGGTGTGGTGTTATGGTATGAAGAAAGAAGTGTAAAATCTAAGAGGCCTAGAAAACCAAAATTTTCTTCATGCTGTATGGAGGGTAAGGTGAAGTTGCCTTTGCTTAAAAAACCACCTCCCCTTCTTAATGAGTTGTTAGATCCTCTTGGTGGTCAACGATCTAAAACATTTAGAACTCAAATAAGGAGTTATAACGCAATGTTTGCAATGACATCCATGGGTGGCAAGGTGGATAATATAGTTAACGGTGGTAGAGGTCCTTACATTTTCAGACTTAATGGTCAAACCCACCATAGGATTGGAACACTGCTTCCTAATAATGGTGAGGACCCACAATTTGTACAGTTATATTTTTATGATACTGAAAATGAAGTCAAACATAGAATGAATGCTTTTAGTAGCAGTCCAGTTAATAAAGACCTTGATCCATCTATTGTTGATGCATTGATCCAAATGTTTGATGAGTCAAACAATTTGGTGAAAATATTTTGAATGTCTAGAGATCGTTTCCTAGAACGTGATATTCATCATTTAAGATTACGCCTTATTGGTTCACGAACAACAGATGGAAGAGAGTGCAATCTTCCTACATGTTTTGAAATTGCTGCAATCATTGTTGGCGATATTAGTGTTGATAATGCATATCGTGATATTATTGTGGAATTAAAAGGAGGAGGATTATATAGGATCAATGAATTGCATCCATTGTACATGGCATTGCAATATCCTCTTTTATTTCCATATGGTAAGGATGGCTTTAGACTTGGCATTTTGTGCAGAAATACAAATGAAATCAGATCTGACACAAATGACTTCATTACTATGAGAGAGTATTATGCATTCAGATTGCAAGAGTGGGATGATGAGGGACATACATTGATATCTGGTGGTCGATTATTTCAGCAATTTGATGTAGATGCCTATACATGTATTGAGGCAATAAGACTTATTTGGGTGAAAAATAATCAAGAAAAGTTGAGGATTGAACTGTATAATGGATTGAAGGATGCGGTTATGAGAGGTGATACAACCCCTGCATCTGTTGGAAAAAGATTTGCTTTACCTTCAAGTTTTACAGGAAGTCCAAGGTATATGATTGAAAATTACCAAGATGCAATGGCGATCTGTAGATGGGCTGGCTATCCAGATCTGTTTATTACCTTCATATGCAATGCAAAATGGCCGGAAATTGAGCTTTTCCTATCTAGGAGACTTGGGCAGAAAATAGAAGACCGACCGGATGTGGTTGCAAGAGTATTCAAAATTAAACTTGATCAACTTTTATACGATTTAAAGCATGGTCGACACTTTGGAAGAGTGATTGCAGGTACACTAAACTACACCTTTAATATATTTTTTTTCCTTATTCCTTTTGGTGTTCATAATTAATCCAAATTAATATAATTAACTTGCTATTTTGGTACCAGTTGTCTACACTGTTGAATATCAAAAAAGAGGCCTTCTTCATGCACACATATTGCTATTTCTACATAATGATGACAAGCATCCTATAGTAGCAGAAATTGACAAGATAATCCCAGTAGAAATTCCAGATTTGAATAAGGAACCCTTAGCTTATGATGTTGTCAAACAACACATGGTCCAAGGTCCTTGCGGATCTATAAATTCAAGGGCAAGTTGTATGATTGAGAACAAATGTGTGAAACACTTTCCTAAGAAATTCTGTTCTCAAACCACTGTTGATAATGATGGTTTCCCAATATATGGAAGGAGGAATAATGGAACATATGTTGAAAGAAACGGAGTTAAACTCGATAATCGATTTATAGCTCCTCACAATATTGACTTATTGGTAAAATTTCAAGCTCACATAAATGTCGAGTGGTGTAATCATTCAAGGTCTATCAAATACTTATTCAAGTATATTACTAAGGGACCTGATTGGGCAACTTTAATTCTTGAAGAAAATTTACATGTTGATGCTTCTACTGGAATGCAAAATATGATAGACACGGATGAAATTAAAGGATACTTAAATTATAGATATGTGTCTGCCATAGAGGCATGTTGGAGGATATTTGAGTTTGAAATCCACTATCGACAACCTGTGGTTCAAAGACTTAGTTTCCATATCGAAAATCAACAACCAGTAGTTTTTAAAGATAGTGAGTATTTAGATGGTGTTATTGATAAACCAGAAATCAGGAAAAGTAAATTTACATAATAGATGAAGGCAAATGAATTTTATAAAGAAGCAAGGGAATTAACTTATTCTGAATTTCTAACAAAATGGGTTTGGCATAAAAGAGAGAAGGAATGGAGATTGAGGAAGTTTGGAAGATCTGTAGGGCGTATATACTATGCTCATCCTGCAAGTGGAGAGAGTTTTTATTTACGGATGTTATTAAATGTTGTTAAAGGAGCTCGATCCTTTAAAGAAATAAGAACTATAAATAATATAGTATATTCAGATTTCAGATCAGCATGTTGTGCGCTTGGTTTGCTTGATGATGATAGAGAGTGGCATGAAGCTTTAAATCATGCTTCACATTGGGCATCAGGAAAACAACTTCGTTAGCTTTTCGTCACAATGCTGATTTTTTGTGAAGTTTCAGACCCCCATAAATTATGGATTTCAAATTGGCGGTTATTATCTGAGGACATTCTTCATCGTCAGAAAGCAGTTTTACACTATGACAATCTACATCTTGATGACTTCCAATTGCAGAACTACGCACTTAGTGATATAGAGCAAATTATGATAAGAAGTGGAAGGTCTTTGCGAGAATTTGAAACAATACCATATCCAAACACAATACTATTGAGACAATGTAACAACAGAATCTTACAAGAAGAATTGGATTATGATAGAGATTCTTTGGTTGTGGAACATATTGAAATTTTTAATGGTCTTAATATTGATCAAAGGAATATATATGATGCAGTAATTGATTCTGTTTTGAGAAATAAAGGTGACTTCTTATTTGTATATGGACATGGAGGAACTAGTAAGACTTATCTTTGGAAAATCATTATATGCCGACTGCATTCAGAAGGAAAGATTGTCATTGCAATTGCATCATCTGGAATTGCTGCATTATTGTTGACAGGAGGAAGAACGGCTCATTCGAGATTTCAAATACTAATTACTGTAACAGACAGTTCAACTTGTGGAATTAAACAAGGGTCACAAATTGCAGAACTTATGACAAAAGCAAGTCTTATAATTTGGGATGAAGCTCCTATGGCACACCGAAATTGTTTTGAAGCTGTTGATCGTTAATTAAGAGATATTTTAAGTTTTACTAGCAGCGGTAGTGCAAATAAACCTTTTGGAGGAAAAACAGTTGTTCTTGGTGGTGATTTTAGACAAATATTACCAGTCGAAGCTAAAGGACGCAGAGAACAAATAGTTGAAGCATCAATTAACAAGTCTTCATTACGGCACAATTGTAGAGTTTTCACTTTGACAAAAAATATGAGGCTGACCCAAAATCCAGGTGATATTGCTGCAAGAGAGTTTGCTGAATGGATATTGAAAATTGGTGATGGTGAACTTAATAATAGTGAAAGCAAAGCATTGATTAAAATACCACATGACTTACTAATTCAGCCTGGTAGTCATCCTTTCAATAATATCGTGAATGTTACCTATCCTGACTATCATACTAAATTCAATGATCCGAAGTATTTAGAAGAGAGGGCAATTTTATCTTCAAGAAATGAAGTTGTTGAAGACATAAATGATTACATGATTGACCTTATTAATGTTGATGAAGAAACATATCTTAGTGCAGATTCAATATGTAAAGCTTCAACCAACATTCTAGATCAAGATGTCATGTATCCAACAGAGTTTCTCAATTCATTGAAGCTCCCTGGTATTCCAAACCATAAACTTAGGTTCAAAGTTGGATTGCCAATAATGCTACTTCGAAATTTAAACCAAAGTGCTGGACTTTGTAATGGTACCAGACTTTTAGTCACTCAGTTATCAAAATGGATTTTGGAAGCTCAAATAATATCAAGAACTTATGTTGGAGATAAAGTATTTATTCCAAGAATAGTTCTTTCCCCTTCTGAATCTAAATGGCCTTTTGTACTAAAGAGAAGACAGTTTCCAGTATCAGTTTGCTTTGCTATGACAATTAATAAGAGCCAAGGTCAATCTTTGAAATGTGTTGGACTTTATTTAGACAAACCAGTTTTCAGTCATGGACAGTTATATGTTGCCATCTCTAGAGTTACAAGCAGAAATGGCCTTAGGGTACTTATTGCAAAAAATGATAATGATGATCACTGTCATACAAAAAATATTGTATATAAAGAAATATTCAATGATTTACCTAAAGGTAATATATATTGTTTATTAAAATTATTTTGAAGTTGTTGATAATGTAAGTTAGATTATCACTTATGTCACAAACAGTAGATTTTATTCCATAATTAATTAAAATTTTATTGATGTTCAAATTGTGCAAATATTACAGTTTCATATGAAAATGGAGTACCCAACTATGAAGCAGATATCGAGGGATAAAGACAACTTGAAAGTGAAAGTTAGAGTTTTTTGAATGTGGGAAGCAGTTAATATAGCAAATGGCCATGACCTGATCAGTCTTGATATGATATTGGTTGACAAAGAGGTAAATTCATAATTGATTTTGTTTTAGAATAAATTTTTACTAATATGCTGTCTTTAGAGTTTCTTTTCCAAACAATATTCATCAATAAAACCTAATGTATTATATACATTAATCTAAGTTGACCATCTAAAACAGCATTCACAAAAATAATAAAAATTTTTATATTCCATTTTCTGATGTTAACAGTGCACAGCTGTCAAATAGGATTTGTATCTGAATGTGTTGATTTAGCATTTCATAATATTCAAGAATTTCATGATGTACATTTTTTTTTAGTATCAAAGTTTAGAATGTTCAGAACTTTCGCTTGGTAAAAATTGCAATATATGCTCACTACTAGGAGGTTGCAGGTTTGAAAAGGAGGTCACTGTAATAACAGTTTTTAGAAATCTATTTACAACAGTAAGAATTTTATAAAAAAGATAATAAGTGCATGGGTGTGTGCAATGTGTCCTAATTAACATATAATTAAGCTCCTTTTTTTGGGTAAGAATTTAATTTATTATTCTCAAATATATACTTGTTGTAATCATGTCATATCTATGCAATGCTACATTGTGTTTATGCCATTTTTCTTTTTTTTTCACTACAGTCTATATACCCAACCAAACATGTTAATATCTTACAAGATTTAAATTGATGCTCTATTTTATGAAAATCAATTAAGTGTTGTACTTTTCATGTTTAAATTGTGGGTATCTGTTGTATACACTGTGTAAATCTTAATCTACCCGATTAATAGTTTGTAATTTGAGAACGTCTTTCAATTTCTCTACTAGTTAGTTTTCTCTTTACTTTTCAGTTTGTGCATTAATTATGATCAGTTTTTAATAATTTGGCTGGATTCTTTTTTTATTACTTTTTTTTTCTTAAGTCAAACTCAAGTTATAAACAAACAACTTGGTTCATCTATAAAGCAATCCATGAATCAGTATATTCCATCGCCCTCCCTACCCCACTCCAATTTGTTTTGTTCTAGCTTAGAGAAATAGAAAAGAAAATGAGTTCATGCCCCTAGATATTATTAAAAAAAAAATAATACAAAGGTTTGAATTTGCTCTTTTGCTACTATCATTGGATCAATCTATTTTTCCATACAATTTGCAATTCAATAATGTTTTTTATCTTTCCTCAAGAAAAAACACTAAAACAAAAACATGGTAGAAACTATGAAGATCTTTGACTTTGAGGTGGGTTGTCGTCTTTATGGCCTAGAAATTTTTAAGCCTCAATCCTCCTTTTGATTTAGAATAGCAAACCACATTCCGTGTAGCTATGCTTGCCTCTAGAGACCATAGAATTAACACCCATTGACAAAAATATGTTGAAGCGCCTCTTTATCTCTTTGATCACTTTAACTGGAAGAATAATGATATTAGTCCAGTAAACTTAAATACCGCAGAGCACGGATCGTATGAGTTGTAACCCCCTGCAAAAGAAAATTTTCAGTCACACTAGGAATTTAAAGGTGTGCAGTCACTACTAGATAGTTTTCTAGACATCAAATGCAAGCCTAAATATCTAAGTGGCAGTTGGCCTCCAACAAACTTAAAGAAAGATAATATCCGGGCCATTATATGTTCACTTTTACTGGTGTTTGTTTGAAGACATGAAAGAATTTTTAATTCATCTTTATCTATTATCTGTTAATAACTCACCGTTTGGTAATTATGTAACTCTTATCTAAAATAATAATATGTTCTTACCAGATGTGATAGGCATATTGAACTACATTGGACCCATTGAGGAGATCAAAACAAGACGGCGTTTGACAAAGATTAGAAACATTCGACATGGAAATTTCTGAGTCTATGTTGAAAGAAGTAGAGTAGTTATGAGACAAGTCCGTTCCATGTATGGATGAATATATGACAAATGGGTACGTGTCATTATACTTAGAACCTATATAGAGTATGGATATATACACTTCACAAGAAATTGTAAATTGTGAATACACCAATTTTACTAATAATAGAATATTTTTTGCTGCAATTGTTTAAATCTGAGTTATGAAAATAAGTTTCGGTAAAAAGTAAAGAGCATAGAAGTAACACAATGCTTGAATGGATTAGATCTCAGATTTAGTAGTAAGAAGAAGAGTACTAATTTTGAGAAAATCTTAGTGTAAAATATTACTATTTGAACCTAACAGAATTTGTTTTGCTTTTTATTTTTTTGGATTGGTTGGTCAAAATATTTTAGTACCGTTTGATTTTGTAATTATGATATTGAAATATGATATCAAGATCTATATGTCTGATTGATTTTCTACTTTAAATGTATCTACCAGTGGGTTATAGAATGCGTTAATGGAATTTCATGATTTCATCCATTAGTATTTTATGGAAGTTATTTACAGAATATTGTCTGTAAGCTTTTAGAATTTTATGTACATAAATTTATTTTATCAGTAAAATAAGTACATTGATGCCTCTACGCCAGCATTGAGATTTCCTTGATCTATTGAGACATGGGTGAAGAGGGATCTATTGATCTTTGATATGTAACTTTCTGAATTCTGAACTAAATTTTGTGGGGTGTGTGTGGTTGTAGTGCAGTGGGTATTCTTTGCTTTGAGATTCCCATTATAACAAAGGACTTTCCAATGCTATAGTCATTCAGTTGACTCCTTGCTGCCAATCAGTACTTGCTATCATGCTAACAAAAACAGAGATTTTAGCCGTTTTTATCTAATATTGGATTTGAACCAGTGCAACCAAAGTTCCGCTTATTATTCAAAGGGGCGCGGAGCACTAAGAAAGAGAAAGTGATTGATTGATTTACAAATACTTCTTTTTATTGAGAAACTGATTTATATATAGATACTTTATTAGTCATGAGAATGAAATAATGCTTAAAAATTTGCTAATATGATATTTGTATGTGTGCACGTGTGCCCATGTGGGTGTGTATATATATATATATATATATGTGGCCTACAGAAAATTGTATTAATGCTTCATATATAGATACTTTATTAGTCATGAGAATGAAATAATGCTTAAAAATTTGCTAATATGATATTTGTATGTGTGTGTGTGAATGTGTGTGTATATATATATGTGGCCTACAGAAAATTTATAGTTTCCCACACAGGTTCTAAAGATTAAAATGGTAGTGTTTTGAATGAATGGTCCAAACTACATATTTTGGGCAAAAATTCAGGTTGTAGAAGGGACATAAACGGGGTATTAATTAGTTGTGCTTTATTAGTAATAGTAATTTTTTAAGTTTACTAAATGAATCAATTTGATTGCCATACCAATCTAGACACTAATGTGTCATGAATTTGGCATATTAGCAACAGAATTCTGAAATTTGTGATTAAATCTCTTAGTAACCAATCACACGTAATAGAAAATAGTTATATTTCTGCACAATTTGGGGCCTCTAAGATTTTTGGTTCTTCTTTTATTTTCTTTCCTTTCTTTTCCCCAAGGAAGATGAGGTATTCATAGCAATGATAGTTACAAAGATAGCATAAATAATGACTTCTACACTATGATTCGTTTAATGTTTCCAAAGTTCTATTGCATATAAAATGTCATCTTTTATGTGTTAAAAAGAGGAAAAATAAGAGTAACAAACCTGAGATTCTGCTTTTAGTGGTTTAAAGTGGGTTTGTATTGTGTTATTATATGGCAGTTTTGTTTATGTTTTTGGGTCTGAGAAAATGGTGTTATAACTTAAAAGTTAATATATTGGAAACAAATTTTAGAGTTATGAACTTCAAATGGAAACACTATGATTTGTTTTGTTTTTTTTTTTTTTTTTCCTATCTAATTTCTATTGCCTCTCACCCTATCTGCATAATTACCAGGGTTAGGTACTTTAAACTTTTGTTTTAATGTTAGACAATTGTAGACAATGTATTTTTTTGTTGTACCTTTATGGTTGCTGGTGTGTGAATTTTCATTAACAGAACAATGAGTGTGGTTGCTATTAAGTTGACAGGTTTTGCATGTAATTCATTCAGTAGACCATGTTTGGTTGGAGGACACCTCTTATTCTTTGAGTTTCACACTGTAGAATACATTCAAAGGTCTTAATCAAATTTTTTTGATAGTTTACATTAAAAAAACTGCAAATATGCTCTATGCATGCACTTCTTTTCTACAGAACAAGTGCAATATTATTCTAATAATTATTGCTTATTTTTTCCTTAGGCTCATCGGCATATCTAGCTAAATCCCAATGAGCCAGGAAATTGTATTTCCTAACAACTTTGAAGTCATGAAAGTCTTGGCTAACAGAGAGACCATAATTATTTGAGATAGTTATGGATGTAGTTCCACCACCACTATAGCGCCAGCCTTCAGCCAATAACCAGTTTCCTACCACCTTCATACAGCCAAAATTGCAAAGAGAAACCCCATAAGGCAGAGAGAGAGAGAGAGAGAGAGAGAGAGAGAGAGAGAGAGAGAGAGAGAGAGAGAGAGAGAGAGAGAGCCTCCTGCCACACTCTCTCCATCTCTTGGCTCTTTCTCTCCCCAACAATCCCAAACGTTATTTATGCCAGTTATAGTCTTATATAAGGTGAGTTTTTCTCTATTTATTATTATTATTTAAACATTTTTCCAATGAATTTATGTTGGTTTGTGGTTGGTAAACTTTGGGTAGTTGTGGACTTATGTTTGGGTGTTGAGACATTTATTTGTTGTGGATGATATGACCATTTTGGGGCTTTGGCTGGTGTTTCTAACCACTAAGAAATTATATACGTTTGTGCATCCTATTCATTGAAATTTTTTTTTGTAAATCAGTTAACATCAATATAGGCTAACTGCATGAATTCAACATTTTTTGTAACAAAAAATTTGTTTATTGCTTTTTTGTAACAATGGGGCATTAGCATCTCATAAACAGTTAAAAGAGTGGTCAAACTTTACATATGTTGCAGCCTGTAAATAGCAATGAGGCATAAATTTTAGTTTTTAATCTTTTCTTTTTTATATCTTATAAAATTTGAGGAGTTTAAAACGTGATAATTTACTGTTTGTTAAATTGGAGAATGAAGGTTTTTATTTTAATTTTTTTATTAGACTTCCAGTTCTATGTATTTTCTGAAAGTCTTTCAATTGCCTCTTTTTAGTGGTCAAGAAAACGAGTACAAACTACATTTTATGCTTACAATAAAAATGATTGTTTTTTTTCTTAAGCTCATGGTGAAAGTTACAATAGTATAGATGCCCAAATGAATTCTCCAACTGACATATACTGAATTTTCTCTTAGACTATAGACCGTGACAACTAAAACAAACCAGTATTCTAACTTGCTGGTTCCTTTAAGTCCCTAGCAAACATCGATCAAACTGAGATTATAATTCTTGAAATCTCCTTAAGAAATGGAATATAAATTTATAAATGAGGAGTACAAAAATAGGAGCTTAATTTATTATTCTCAAATATAAATTGAACCCCAGAATCTCCTTTTTTTTTTTTCTTTTTTTTTTTTTTGTCTTTTTTCAAATAGTTTATCTTCTTTGTTTTTGACTAATGTTTTTTAAAAGAGATGTAAAATATGGCCCTCTAAGATTTTTTGTTTTTTTTTTTTTTTTTTTTTTCTTTCCTTTCTTTTTCCCAAGGTAGATGAAGTATTCATAGCAATGTTAATGTTTTCAAAGATAGCATAATAATGACTTCTACACTATGATTCGTTTAATGTTTTCAAATAGTTTATTTTCTTTGTTTTTGACTACTATTTTTTAAAAGAGACGTAAAATATGTGATACAAATGGCTCAGGGGTGTTATCAATGTAAAAGAATTTTTTAGAGAAGTATTTCCTGGATTCATCATTTAGCTTTTTTTTAAGATGCAGTGTGGTAAGCAATCCAGGAAGCTGACCACGGTGGTGCAGTGAACAAAATTGTCTGTAACTTCACCGTATCTATTTACACCTCTTATTAGCACGCTATGTAATTTACTTGGCCTTGATGCTTTGATTAAGGCCATTGCATATTCCCAAATCAGAGAATTGCCAAATACACATAAATCTCAAAATTAAATCTCCAAATAAATTCTTATTATGGGTTTATAATAATTCCCAATTTCTCATATGGGTAGGCCCATACCTTAAACTAAAAAAGCCCAATCCATTTCATCTAATAATCATGAGACCTATGGAGTTATGTGGGAAAATCGTATACAATAAAAACCAATCCCAAGCCCAGCCTCAGTCATGGGAAAAAGCAAGCCTCGGATGAGAACCATAATTGGGCCCGTTGGGATTAATTCATCAAATCTAAAGTTAATGAATCACCCATTCAAGTGGTGCGACAACATAAAATCTTCAAGCAGTACACTGATTCACCCAAACACACAAACACAAATAGAGAATCCTTCCTTCAATTATTTCAACCACCATTCCTTCACTACAAACTATTTAAAAACCTTCTCTGTAATAACAAACTATTAAGAAGGTGAGCATGTTTTTTTACTATTCAATTACCGTTCCCAATTGTTTTTAACTGTTCACAGATCATTTTACCTCTATTGAGTTTAATTTTCTAGGGTTCTTCTTTTATCTCTATTGAAAAACATATGAGTTCTAATTTTCTCCTCTCTTTTTTTTTTTTCCATTTAAGAGAATTTTGTTAAGATTTCACTTTTCTTTTCCGATTGTCTTTATGTTTTATCGCACACTGAAGAGTATAGATTTGTTAATGGTTTTCCTTAAACTAAAATTATAGTTTCCCTAGAATTGTTTACTGTATATGAAATTCTGTTTTCCTGCATTACTCGATCAGTATTAACTTTGGATACCTTTTGCTCTGTTTTTCCATTTAATTTTTCAATTTCTTGAGATCTTTTTGTTCGTTTGTTGTATTAATTAAATATTGTTTTTGATTTACAGATTTTTACTACGTAAATCAAACTGAAACATTGAAATAGCCTAATTTTTTTTCCTGTTTATGTCATCTTTATTTTGATTCAATTAAAACTTTATTTTGGATTAAATTGACATGTATGTCATTGGTATAAGAACATAAATGAAGAAAAAAAATATAAGTTAGATTGTCACTTATGTTGCAAATAATAGATTTTACTCCATAATTACATGTAAATTTTACTGTTGTTTAAATTGTGCAGATAATACAAATTCAAATGAATATGGAGTACACAACTTTGAAGCAGATATCGACAGATAAAGATAACTCAAAAGTGAAAGTTAGAGTTTTGCGAATGTGGGATGCAATTAATATAGCAAACAACCATGACCTGATCAGCCTTGATATGATATTGGTTGACAAAGAGGTAAATTCATAATTGATTTTCTTTTAGAATAAATTTTACTAATATTATCTTATTAAAACTTGCAACCAGTCAATGTAAATTGGTTGTTATGTACTGCTCCTATTGATTAAGAGATAATTAATTTGAAATGTTCGTAGGGAACATTGATACATGCAAGCATCAGAAAAAATCTTGCTCAAACTTATCGTCCACAACTAAATGAAGGAAGCATATATACAATTACAAATTTCTTAGTTGAAGAAAATAAAGGGAACTATCGTTCAGTACATAACGAACTCAAAATACTTTTCAATTCAACAACTTCGGTCTCAAAATTCAGCAGATTTGATCATTCAATACCTCAATCCCAATTTGAATTTGCTGATTATGGCACAATAGCTTCCTATTGCTATGACACTGCTTACTTGACTGGTAATTTTAATTGTTTTACAAGCCAAGCATCTACTTTTACAATGCTAAAAAATGATGCAATTCATATCTTAATACTGACTCTTATTTATTTATTTTTTTTTTAAAATGTGTTCTTACTAGATGTGATTGGTATATTGGACTACATTGGAGCCATTGAGGAGATCAAAACAAGAGGGCGTCCAACAAAAGATGAGAAACATTCAACTATTGTTAGAAGAGTGAGATATATATACATTTTTTAAAACTCATATGTTATAAATTTTTATTATCTCAAACTTATATATAAACAATTTCAGAAACAAATCTGTTTAAACAACTTTATGGGGAAATACTGCACAACAAATAGATGATGATTTCTACAATACAAATAAAGGGCCATTTATTATAATAGTCACTTCAACTATTGTGAAAACTTACAGAGGTAACAATTGGCTAAACCATTTATCAAGTACATAACATTTATGTATCAATAATCCTTATAAATTTTTACTACTTTTTTGTAGGTGACTACCAATTATCATCCACTTTTGCAACAAAATTGTATGTCAATCTTAACATTCCAGAAGTTGCAGAAATTAAAGACAAGTAACTATTGCTACGCTCTTTTTTTTTTTTTTAGATGGCTACTTTGCAATACTTCTTAATTTGTACGATTAAGATAAAAAGTTGAATATTCAGCAAACAAATATAAATTAATGTTATTGTTGATGTATAGATTGAACACCACCATGGGTATAAACGTAAAGGAAATTATGCCGAAAGGACTACCTAAAGTGCAAGATAGAGAGCTTGCCTTACATAATAGGAAAACAATTGCTGAAATAAAGGATTTGGAATGGAACTCAAAAACAAAGGTATCAACTGTACATTTACAATCTAAATTTATTGTAATTATTTATGTGTTCAATAATAAGATATAATATTAAAAATTAACTAAACTTTTATTATAGGATTTGCTGGTAACATGCAATGCCAAAATCATTAATGTCAACAACAAATATGGATGGTATTATATTGCATGTCTTATATGCTAGACGAAAGTGAAACAAATCAAAGGAATTCTCTGGTGCGACCGTTGTAAAAATGAGCCAAAATTTGCAATCCCAAGGTAAATAAAAAAAAATGATTTGTAACTTCAGAAAAACACACAAAATATATGTAATATTCTACTAACAACTTTGTATCTGAAATAGCTATAGAATACAAGTCCAAGTACAAGATGAGACCGGTTCAACAACATTCGTTTTGTTTGATAAAGGAGCTGAGAAAATTATATCTAAGACTGCAAAAGAACCTGTAGAGGCGCAAGAAGAGGTAATTTTATATATAAATGTCAATTCTATGCCTTTATTGTCTGAAAATTGAAGTTTTAATATTGAAATGTCACCCTTTTATATGATACTTGGTCTATGTTTGTATTCTAATATATTTTGCTAATAATTTTAAATTTTATAAAAAGGCTTGAATTGAGAGACAACTGTAGAGCATTAGTCCTAAAATTATTGTTAGACTTTTTTATTTTTTCTTACTTAGACTATATTGTTGTTTTTAACCCACATATAAAAAAGAAAAAAAAGAAAAAGAAAAAAAAGGAGGATATGACACTTCTGTCCCACACAAAAATAAAAACCCCATTAAACTTAAATGCCTTGGCACTTCTACACCCCCATAAAAAACGTACACAGACCAGAATGGATATTAAGAAAACTATAAAGTAACTACAAAATGATATGATCCTTTGAATACTGCATCATTTTCTAATTTATGTGTTAATTGGTAATTGTATGACTCTTTCTTTACACAGAAATTGAAATTGGATGACAGTGTCCTACCAAGAGAGATTCAGAGGATAGTTGGCAATGAATATTTCTTCCAACTGCATCTTGACGAATATAATTTGAAATATGGAAGAGAAAATTATACCGTTTCAAAGATTTTGGAAACGGAAATCTCAGATAAAGTTGAAAGAGGTCAGGTAATAATAAAGTTCAAATCTATTTCCAGTATATTTATTCATTTTAATTGAAGCATACACTCCACCTTACTTGCTATATAATTTTAAATTTTGTATGACACCATCAAAGTCAATATAGTACAACGAAAGCACTTTAAATTTTAAGTAACATGCATATATTCTTTCATTATTTCAAACAACATTTAATAAAAGTACAAATTATTGCAGGACACAATAGAGGAAATTGTAAGGAAATCAAGGAAGGACAAGTCAATCGCCAGTCAAAAAATAGAAATAGGACAAACGTCTATTGAAAGACCTCAATTACTTGCTGCTGTAACTACAAAAGTTGAAGTAACTGGTGATAAAAGTGTGCCATTCCAAATGCTGCAAAAACGTCAAAAGGGTACTAAGCAAATTGCATCAAAGAAGAAAAAAATTTGAAGTTTAATGATCTCAGTGTATTTTATAAATAACATACTCTTACAAGCAAGATAAACAAAGTGACGTACTAGATTACTCTTTATTATTATTTTTTTTTAAAGAAGAGAAAACTAAGTATATTGTTAAGTTATACTCTGTCATTTACTTTGTACATATTGCAATAAATTTTAGTGAAGGAATATGATTTTGTATCATTGCAGCTTTTTTAGAATTGTGGATTTGAAATGCATTACAGCTTTTTAATGGCATCATCTTAATATCTTATGATGATATTAACATAACATGGTCATGCTCCTCTGTCACCATTGACCCACATGCCTGAACCTGTATGTCCCCATATTCATAACAATTTAATGTATATAGCTTTAGGTATTGCACACTATACACTTAAATATACTAAATTATTAAATTATTAGATGCAAAATTCATTAATATGTAAAACGATCCCGCGCATTGCGTGGGTTAAACACTAGTTTAGGTAAATTTTGAATATTGGTCTAGGACGGAACCTAATGGTGTTAACTTTGGTTTGTTTGGGAGGGACTACCCAATAATTTCATGCCCTAACCAAATCACAATAGTCTCTCTTTGTTTTTATTTATTTTTTTAAATATAAATCATTGACCCTGCAGTTACCCAAAAACCCTTCAATTTATGTTGTACCCATAGAAAAATTCCAAAAAAAATTAAAAATATATAAATAAATAATATTTTCCAAAGGCTCTGTGCCTATGGTCACATTCTATTCTCATTATTCATTGCCTCTTTCCCTGTGAATGAAACATAGAAACAAAGCTCTAGGTAAGTTTATTCTAAGCCACACTTGTCTCTCAGTTCTTACTTTTTGGATGTCTTTAATTGCTTCATTGAACTTTGTATGTGTTAGTTATTATATTTTATCGTTGTTAGGTGTGTTGTGCTTATGTTTTGGAAAGGATGTGTTTTACAAGAGTGACAAGATGAACAAAAATTAGCATGCATATATACATAGAAACACACTTAAAGGAAAAACATGTTTTGAGAATGATTTATCATGGATCAAATATCTAACAAGATAAAAAAAAAAAAAAAAAAAATAATAATAATAATAATAATAATAATAATTAAACATGATTACAAGCATGACATTTTGTGAACAAACATCATTTCACATGATTTTATCAATATGTTAAGATCTAGCATGATAAACAAATGCACCAAATTCTGCAAATGCACAATAAACAAAAACAAATAAAAACTAAACCCAAATCTCCAAATCACTAAACCTAAAAAGCAAATCAAAACCCATTTCAGCCAATAATAAAGAGAAAGAAATCACATGAGAGAGAGAGAGAAAGAGAGAGAGAGAGAGAGAGAAGAATGGCATAGAAAGAGAGACACACCGGAGAGAGAGAAGACTGAATCAGAATTCAATGATTGGATTGCTGTTTTACCCGATGTACCGAAGGATGGAAGTCAAGTATAGTATACTCGACTTCCATGCTGTTTTACCCAAAATCACATGTTGTTTTACCGCTCCAGTGTATATTTAACCACAATGGAAGTCGAGTATATGATACTTGACTTTTAATGGAAGTCGAGTATATTATACTCGACTTTTAGTAGTTCTACATGGCTTTTTCCTCTCTTTTTTTTAATCCACGTCAGAAATATTTTTCAATAGGAAGTCTAGTTTGGTAAAATCAACTTCCAAAAAGAGTCCAACTAACAAAATAACTTTGAACGCATGCCACCCTCCTAAAAATTTTCTGGAATGGTACTGTTTGGCAAATCATTTTTTATTTTTTATGGTAATAAAGCTGGTTAAAAACTAGAAGTTTTGTAGAAATCAATAAGAATACTTGTGCTATTCTAGGTGCTTCACCAACCAACCGTTAGTTACCATATCTAATAGTGAAATATTAAGATTCAACAACCCCAAAAAAAAAAAAAATAGTGAAATATTAAGACTCAAAAAGTAGTACCCAACTTTAAAAAATATATAATTTGATAGTTAAGAAGAATGAGATTTGAACTCAAAATATCCTAATTGGAAACATCAATGAGTACTACAAAACTCTTTGCAAATTCTAAAAATTTTATGTATATAGAAACACACTAATACTACATGAGATTTATGCCAATTATGTATTAATTAAGACTCAAAAACCAAAACTAGCAATCACCCATCACAGACATTACTCCAAAATCCAAATCCAAATCAACCCCACAATGAACCCAACCACCGCAATTACACCATCACAAATCAACCCAAATACGACAAGCAAGTCACTATCTTAGCAAAGGCTAATCACCAAGTTCCATGGTTGCGTAGAAATACAGCCATCCCCTACAAACCATGATGACATTTATAGTTATACATTTTTTTTTTCTTTTTATTTTTGGATTGTATAGATGCTTGATTTATCCTGGGTAGTTTTGTACTTGGACCATACTGTGAAAAGTTACAGCTGAGCATATGGTTGAGCCAGGGCCAGGGGTTTTGTTTATACTCTAGCAATCAATGTTCTGGTGACATGGGAAGTTTATGAATATTTATGTGTGCATAACTGGTATTGAAACTTTTGCTATTACATATATTTTGATCATGTTTTCTGGTGAATTATAATATCAGGGAGAATCTTTTGCTTTTATTAATTGGTGTTGTGTCCAAGTTGTTAGTAGATTGGCGTCAAAATTTACTTGCTGTTGCTTTATACTTGCTAATGAAGGATGGGTGATCAGTTTAAAATTTTAAATAGTGAGCTACAAGTTCTTAAACCCTTAAACTCTGTTGTGGGAATATCTAACTCTCAGCATGCTCTCTCTCTATCTCATGAAACCATACACAAGGGGGAAAGAAAAAAAAACACCTTGATCGGGTCCTTCCATTTTTTTTTTTTTTATGTATAAAAATCATATCATGTATGGATTTAAACCGCCCAAAAAATTATAAAATTTAAAAATATTTTTAAAGTTTTACTTAAATTAGAGAAGTAAAGTAATTTATATATTTTCCTTATCTGTTGGTAAAAAGTGTTACATACATAATGACACACCTTAATAAATACCACCAATATAATCAATACTATCAATAAAAGTAATGAAGAAATATTTGCACATAAGTTGAAATATTTGTGAATAAGTATAATTTGAAAAATGTTTGACATACATTATATACGTTTAATTATAGTTCATAGTATTTTTGTCTGATATGATGAATTGGATATATTTTTTTTAAAGGTACTTTAATAAAACACTACAAAGAATATATTATTATTTATTTATCATCTTTGGATTATCCCTTGAACCTTAGTTGTTAACTATTTGGCAGTAAACAATCACTTCTAGACAAACCCAATAACAATTATTTTATCACCACAACTTTTGCAATAACCAATGAAGTAGACCACAGTTTTTTTAATTTTATTATTGAGATAGATAGATAATGGGAGAGGAGGCGATATAAAACGCAACAAACATTATATAATTATTTATTTATTATCATTGGGTTATTACTTTAATCTTAAGTGGTTTACTGTTTGACTGTTAGCAATAAATTGCGGTGGTCACTCTACAAGTATAAATGCTTGTGAGGTGTGGGGGTAAGGATTGGAGTTCAAGTCTCCAGAAATGAGTTTCACACATATACACTTAAATTAAATTAAAGTATAAATTCTATCTAAAAAAAATACCGAATAAAGTTTCTTGACCAGTCACTCTGTCATTGTACATCTGAGTTCTAGGATCAAAAGACTTAAAGTTGCCTAAGAAGACCGGAGTTTTCGTTACGTATCTTTCACTAATATAAGGTACACGTGATTGAGTAGGTGCTTGACAAGTTGACTAGTTGACGATAGCTTGCATTTGCCTTCTTTAATACGTCGAATAACTGATTTAATTTATTTATATTTTTTATTTTTAAAAGAAGAATGACTGATTTAAGCTATTTGAGACAGACGTGTTAATTAAGTTGCATGTTGTGTCTTTGTTATGGCTTTCATAGTTTCATCTCCCCAAATCCCTTGTCTGACTTTATTAAAATCCATGTCGGTGCAATGGTTTTTTTTTTTTTTTTTTTTTTCGAATTTGGATTTCAAATCTTCCTAATCTAAAAATCAATCAATATTTGTATTTGAAAAAAATCAATCAATATTTTAAGTTTTGTGATAAAAAATAATTATCATAGAATAGTGCTGTATGAAGTGTCTTTGTCATGGCTTTTATAGTTTCGTCTCCAACTCCCTTGTCAGAATTTATTAAAAGTTTTGTGTTAATTGGTGTCCGTTAATAACGGCGTTTTGCACACTTTTTATATTTTTTTTACAGCCTTTTATCATTTTTGAAAAAATTTTAGTAATTTTTTTTATCCTTGTAATAGCTTTTTGTCATTTTTATTAACACAACTTATTAAGAGAAATCTTAAAAAGCACCACATGGTGCTTGTTAACATTTTTCTTATTAAAATCCATGTGGGTGGAAAGTTTCTTTTGTAGAATTTGGATTTCAAATCTTCCCAAACTAAAAATCAATCTGTATTTTAAGTAAGATGCTAAAAAGTAATTATCATAAAATCCGCCATGTAAGTTAAAAATAAAGAAATAAATAGAAAGCTACATCCAAGACTTTCAGTATATATGGCTATCAAGCTGTATACAAGCCAATCAGGTCAGCCACAATTTTGTGTCATAACTTGCCAAGTGGCGAGTTATGATTGTTGAATATATGATTGTGGGTTATGTGAGGATACATTTTCACCACTCACAACTCACTACATAGCGAGTTGTATCACAAAATTGTGCATTTTTTTTTATGTCACATAGCATGTCTCATCTTTCACTAATGTGAACAGGTTTTCAAGGTAAACGTTATTTGAGTGTGTGGGTCCTTGACATGTGGACGATACCTTGCATACGTCGAATAACTCATTTAACTTTATTTATAAAAGAAGAACAACTGATTTTTTTTTTTTATTTATTTATATGGCTATCAAGCTCTCTATAGTCTATACTAACCAATCAACCACAAGTCCTATTACTGTACTCTTCATTAGAAAAAATGATGAATCCTTCTATAGGGAATAGATCATTGCTTCTCCTCTCCCTTCTTGTTTGCCCAATCTGCACTTCACTTGACACCATAACACCAGACCAACCCCTCAAGGATGGTGTTATGGTGTCAAGGGAAGTGCAGATTGGGTTTTTCAACCCCGACAGCTCTAGGCACCGCAAAGTTGGAATTTGGTATAACCAAATCACCAAAAAAACCGTTGTGTGGGTTGCAAACAGAGACGCTCCTCTCAATGATACCAATGGAGTCCTCTCCATCAATGGTAAGGGAAACCTTGTACTCCACACCCAAAACCAAACCACTCCTATTTGGTCCACTAGTGTTTCCTTTTCAGTCTCATCCATAAATAATTCTATGGCTAAGCTCTTAGATATAGGAAATCTTGTTTTGGTTCAACAAGACAGCCAACGTACATGGCAAAGTTTAGATTATCCCACCAATATTCTACTTCCATTTATGAAACTTGGGCTGGATCAGCAGACTGGGTTGAATTGGTTCCTAACATCATGGAAGTCCAAAGATGACCCGGGAATTGGCAACTATTCATTTCAAATGGTTCCAACTAGGTACCCTCAGGTGAGCTTATACATGGGTCAATCTCTATTATGGCATGGTGGATCTTGGACTGGCCTAAGATGGAGCAGTGTAGCCAAAGTGACATCAAATAACTTCAATATTAGCTTTGTGAATAATTAAGATGAAACCAACATTATGTACACTACATTTTCACATTTAGCTGACCCCAATGTTTTTTCTAATATGGTGGTGGATGAATCAGGAAATGTACAACGGTCCATATGGCAAGAGACTAGATGGGTCAAATATTGGTTTGCCCCATAAGCGTTATGCGATAAGTATTTGAATTGCGGTCCAAATGGTTATTGTGACGTATACAATGAGGTCATTTTTGAGGGCTAGTGCTTTCCTGGATTTGAACCCAAGTCATCTCGGAATTGCATAAGGGAAAAGCAAGGAGTGTCCATGTGCAACAACGGAGAAGGGTTCGTGAAGTTGGCAAATATAAAGGTGCCAGATACTTCAATAGCACATGCGGACATGAGTTTGAGTATGAAAGAGTGTGAGCAAAAGTGTTTGAGGAATTGTTCTTGTATGGCTTACGTAAGTGCAAATGAGAGTGAGGGAGGGATTGGTTGCTTGACATGGCAAGGGGACTTGGTGGATGCAAGAACATATCCTGATGTAGGACAAGATTTATGACAGGCCACAAATGTGTTGACCCCTTGTGATAACTTAGATTAATTAAATTAGCCCAGTTATTAATTAATCAAATTAACAGATAATATCACGTGGCAGCACAAACAAATCACCAAACTAAGATATGCAGCGGAAAATAAATAACACGGTGATTTGTTCACGAATGGGGAAAACCCTAAGGCAAAAACCCCACCGGGTGATTTAAGGTCACCACTCCCGAAACTCCACTATTATCACAACAAGCAGTTACAAGTAAGGAATCCCAGTACCTCACCAACCTACAGTTGAACTCTTACCCCAATACCCAATTGGACTTGTTCTGTAGTGACAATTTCTACAGTTTAATGCACGGCTCCCAGTACGTGACTAACCAATGTGATGCGCGGATCCCAGTACGCGGCTTACTCCTTTGCACGAATCCCAGTACGTGACTCACTCACCAACTTGAGGAAGAAAGAATGTTGGCTGCAAAGTTCTTCAAATCATCAGAGATGAACTAGGGCACGAACTTTGTCTCACAGATCACAATTTGCATGAAAGAGAAGAAGCAACTTGTATCTTGTGAATTCTGCTTGTTGCTTACTTTGACGGCCCTTAAAATAATCCTTTTATATGTCTAGGGTTAGGAGAAAAGAAGTCCCAAAGACACACACACGGATTGGACTTGAAACAGACCTGGAAATCTGTTTTCTTTAATTCTCGACAGATAGAGGTGTCGAGAGGTGTCGAGACAGCTGTCGAGGCTCGGGCTTAACAGCTTCTTTAAATCTCGATAGATGTATCTGTCGAGGTATCTATCGAGCTTTAAAATCTTGCACTTCCTTGCTTGTATCTTGAACAGACTTTGACGGCTTCAACACTTAATCTTGAACCTCTGTTTCTTGAAGTGTTTAACACATCCTAGATCTACCCAATTACAAGTAAAGTGCGTTTTGTCTAAGGATAAGCCAATTACATAAAATAGCGACATATGTTCACAAGCTTGAACAACTACATATGTCCTAACAATTTATACATACGTGTGGATGTAGTTGTATTAGGTACTCTTTCATCTTTTATCTTTAAAATTTTGGAAAAACATTTTACAAAAATACACAGTAACTTCTCTCATCCCATTTGGTGGGTAGGTCACCGGTCCGGTGAGCTAGGCAAACGATGTTGGTACTTTGGTGGTTAGAGCCACCACTCTGGCGACCGATGCCAACATTCTAGTGGCCAAAACCATCACTCCGACAGCAAATGCTAGCAGTCTGGTCATTGAAGCAGCGTGTCAGAGGTTTGATAACCAAAGCCACCATTCCAGTGACCAAAGACACTGCTGTAGTGGTAGTTGCCTAATCTTGGTTGTTTACTTGAAAACAATTATTTTCCATACTAAACACCTAAAAATCATATTTGTTTTACTTCAAAACAAATAGAGCATTAGTGAAGATTTATGTCTATTGTATTATTTAGTCAGACGTTTATACAGAATACTAATCCAGCATATAATTTTCCCTATGGTTTTTACTTTAAAGTTGGTTTAGGTCAAAATATTGAAAAATGGTTTTCTCCATTTAGAATAGATCCATTTCAAATTATATAGTACAAATCTAAACGAGTATTATGTTCCATATAGGAAAAAATTTATATATGATTTTGTTAAATTATCTAAAAATATCAAAATTTTCACAATGTATACCTTATCTATTTCATAATAGTTCAAAACTCATACAATGTGTGGAAAAGTAACAATTATTTAAGAGTTGTATACACCTAACAACACAAGATTTCTACAATTATATTCATCACTTTTAGTTGGTCCTCCTGCTATGTAATACTTGTTTATTTGACTTTTTTTATTGTTACAATAACTAGTTGCTAACCCGTACGATGCACGGGGAAGTTATTATGTAATGAAAATTTAAACAATTCTTTGTTTCTTCTTCTTTGATTGTACATTGAATTCTAGTCCCAAAAATTCCTACTTTTGATATGAAACATTAATTTACTAAATCAAAAATATCAATGAAACTTAAATTACAATTAACAAAAACACAATCCATAAACTTAAATTAAATCCAAACACAAACAAACGAACAAAAAAGAAGTATCATATCTACAATGACAATTCAAATATAAAGCTTGAATTTTTGTTATTGAGTATAAAGCTTGATTGGTATTGGTTGCTAAACAATTAATATTAAAAAGGGTGCTCGTTCAGCTATCATGAAAATATCTTATTCCTTGATAATGAATATAAATAACCAAAATTAAATAAAAACTTACTCCTCACCATGACACCAAACCCCCTAGCCCCAATCATGGTTCTCGCAATTTAATTCCCATTTTCCATGACAAAGTATCCCCATTACTCACTCACCTATATTAGTGTGTCCATATTCTCTTTTCATTAATAACTTACAACCACTCCATGTTGCCTTAAGAGGTGAACTTTAAAGTTTAAAGAAATTATAACTTCAACATTTGGCATTTTGCTAGGCCACACATTTATCTAGTTGTTGTTATTAATCAATATAGAGGTCGGGAAATGAACACTTTTATGGTACAAACAACTTTACAACACAACTTGAGTCCTCAAACAAAGCATACAATATTGATAGACATTATAATGAGTAAAAATTGCACTTGATGTGGCTCACTACATAAGTAACAACATATTAACGCATGCCCAAATCAAGCTTCAATGTTGTTTCTTCTGCTTGCTTAAACTGAAAATCATATCCATTTGGAATTAGTTAGTCTTAGTGCATAAAAACTTGGTAGAAGGTCAATAAATAAGCTGGGCAAAAAAATAAAAAAATAAAAAAAAAATCTTAATTGCTCTGGAGTTTCAATCTTGTCTCTCCCATTGCAGATCATATCAAATCCTCCCAATAAAAAGAAAATACGAGCAAATTAAAAAAAAAAAAAAAAACTTGAAATAGAACTTATATTTAAAATGACATATATAAAGAGACAAATTAATGAGTAGAATATTGTAAAATACCTTAGGTGGTGTGGCACATAAGAGGTAAAAGCGCATTTTCTTTCAGAATTGGTAATCTAGCAAATAGGCTAACTTTCTAGCAGATTCGTTCTAATTTCTTCCCAACTATATCTACATAATAATGTCACCATGACCTTTTCACCAAAAAAAAAAAAATGTCACTATGACATGAAAGAGACATTCTAATGAGAAGTTCAAACAGATATACCTAAAACATATGCACAGTTAAGAAATATATATGTAGTATGTATAATTGAAATGAAAGAAATAAAAGTGTAAAAATAGTCTTCATTGAAAAGCAAACCATGGAAAACTAATAAAAACCTTGCGTTGTTGTTTTGAATTGTTTTGGCATTGCCAAAGGCCTCAAGAACTAGGTTGGACTATGGTATTAAAGGTCAATGTGGACATAAACCTTGATTCTTACTTAATTCTTTTGATAATATGCCAAGCATATGCTCATTTAGGACAATTTGAAATCCAACTATGCGTCCTTCTACTCCAAATGCCCACCTAAGTGTGCAAGATATCTCATGAGCATCTTTGTTGTCTCAATTTTATCAGCACCTCTATCTCCACTAACAAAAATTGAATTGTCTTTTCCTTCACTAATCATTGCCCTATTTTCTTAAACAACAACATCAAATAAGAAACTACTACCAGGAAGTGATATGAATTGCATACATTTGAAATGTAATTAACTTGACTTAGATATTTTTAGGAAAGATACGGGCCATTAATAGGAGTATGAGGTCTAAGAATGGCTACATTTGATTGAGATGTAATTTTTTGTTTCACTTTACCTCAATTAATTTATAAAACATACCTATCTAAATGATCTCAATCAAATTTAACGTTGTAGCTGTTTAGTTATATACATAGATTAATAAAGAAGGTATAGTCCAGAATTCATTGCTATTTAAGAAGATTATTAAATTTTCTAATGTTGCAACTTGGGTTTTGATGATGGAAAGTTCTAGTGTACATAGGACTAAATTGCCAACTAAAACCAACATGCACAAACCATGAAGTGGATATAAACAAATGCAAGAGTAAGTAAGACATTTTGTCAAACATATGGTGTGCACAAAATTTCAACATTAGAATGTACCATAAAACCGATAATGATCAATCCTAAGTGTGGGATAAGCACATCAAATAGTTCAAACAATCAAAGCCAAGTCAGCAATCCACACCTTATGTATCAATGTCTAAGATATAGGATTTTTTTTTTCCTTTTGAAGAATGTCTAAGATATTAATTATTGTTATTATAACTAAAAGAAATTAATAGTTTAAAACAGAAATATACAACTTATTTACACATTGAATAGTTCCTATAACACAACAAACAACAACAATAACATAGCAAATAGACAGAACAAACAAATTGAAGACTATCAAATATACGAAACAACAAAACTAATTAAATTATTCCATGAACATTGTAAAGCCAAAACCCAACTCTTCCATGGCTTTTATATCATAAGAAAGCACATGATATCTATCATAATTGATGTTAAACCCTCCAATTTGCAAAATAAAATATAGAACCTAGAATTCAAAATCATACTATTGGTTTTTTGGGACAGTGAGAAACCAACCAGCTAGTGGAAAAATAAGATTAATAAGAAAGAAGAAAAATTAAGAAGAAGCCACACTATGCGTTCAATTGGGTTCGGTTTACTGCAAATGCATATTATATAACAACAATCAAATGAAAATAGTGTTTGAAAAGAAGACTCTAAATTTTATATTACCTTTCCCAACACTGCCCATTGCAAAGAACAAAAGACTATTTCTAATTGCACCTCTTGGTTTTGCCCAGTTTGGAAGTTCCTTTGGCATATCTGAAAAAAGAGAGTTAATTAGAGTGAAAATCCAAATTTTCTTTCAAAGATTAAAATGTGACTTAATATCTTGAATTAAGAAAACTAAAATGGAACATGGTGTTTAAAACCACCCAAAAAATTTTGTAAAATCATAATGAACATACCCAAAAGAAGCAGTGCTCCAATTAAATAACCCAGCAGTAACAAATTCAACACCTTAGGCAGAAACAAACATAGAAAGGGGGAAAAAAAAAACCATCAAGCAAAAGAATAAAACAGAAAAGAAATTGGAATGTAGGGATACCTCAATTGAACCACCCCGCTTACTTTAGTATTTATATAGATGTGAGGAGAGGAAGGAAGGAAGGAAGTCAGAGAGGCTGTTGTTAGAATAGGAAGATGAAACCATGAGTGAAATAGTAGAATTGAAGCTGAAACCGTGAGAATCAAAAAGTGGGGAAGGGGAAGGGACTAAACCTGAAACAATGAAACAAAACGTGGGACTAGGAGACAGGAAGTTGTAATCGTGAAAAACATCAGGTTTGACAAAGGGATTTAGTTGAAAAGGCTTTTTGTGTGGGCTTGGGCTTTATATTGGAATTAAATGTATAAGATAGGGCTGAAAATAATTTTATTTTTATTAGTATTTTAAAATTGGTAAAATTTATTTAAAATTAAATTAAAAATTCAGAAAAGAGGATGGGAATGATGTGACTGGTGACGTGGCTCAATATGAGCATAGCAACATTAAATGCTACGCTTCAGCTTTTAGTAATATATAGATATAGATGGGGGAGGGAAGATTTGAATTATTATTCTACTTATATTAATAAGAAACACTCTTGTTGTTTGACATTGTTGTTAGGTTTGCAATTTTTGTTTTTTGTTTCTTCTTTTAACATATTTTCGGCCTCAAAAGAAGAGAATCACATATGGCACTTGACATTGTTGTGAGAACATGTTTTCTTTTTTGTTTTGTTCTTTTGATACGTTGGACCTCAAAAAGAGAATCAAATTTTCTTCTTTTTTTTTTAAAAAAATAATAAAGTCACATGTTCTTCTTAAACCCATTGTTTCATCCCTACTCTCATTTTTCTATAAAATTGCATCAATAATAACTATTTATGTTCAATCAACTTCTCAAATTTATTATGTCATTTGAATATTTTTTTTTTCATTCAACTCAATATGCTAAGAAAAATGGTCTTACTTAGAAAAAGAAAATGCTGGCAATTTTGGGAGTTCTGTTGCTGTAATTTTTTTTCTTGTAGTCCCAGTTATGTATTGTTTTTTAATGAAGAAGAAGAAAGGTAAGGAAGTTTAGAGCAATTTTTTAAAAACCTATTTCTATATTTCTAAGGCCAATTAAAAATGCTCTCAAGATTACTCCAACACTATGTTTTAGGATTTATAAAGGAATAGGCAGAATTCATAGATAAAGAAAAAATTGAATAAAATGGGATGGAAGTATATTTATTTTTCAAGCGTAGAAGTTGATAAAAGAAAAATGAAAAAGAACTTGATATATTTTGTTATTATACTCATAATCATTTCTTTGGATCCAAAGATGGTATATTGAAGCAGCCAAAGAAAATTTTCAAATGCTTCTTACACAAATGTCAAATTCATAAGAAAGAACACTCGAAGACAACATGATCACAAATTCCATTTGACTTCTACAGAAAACATACATGAGCACCATTGTACCCCATTTTACAAGCCTTTCTTAGGAGGGCAACTTGTCCTTCACTGCCATCTAAAATATGAAGGACCTGTTGGGAAATGCTGCTTTAGACTATACCAGTTTCTACCATTCATTGAGACGTACAAGTTTCTTATTTAATTCTACTCTGAATTGTAATCCGTCCTTCACTGCTTGTTAAAGACAAAGTATTAAAGAATGCTTAGAAGCTGCTGCTTTAGACCATACCGCTTTCCACCATTCAATTGTATCCATCTTGTTTCTTATTTCACCTCAGGTTGAAATCCATGTGACTTTTCCATATGCCAATACATTGAGTTGTTTTAAAGTCTGTTTGGGATCTGCTTATTTTGCTGAAATTGAAATTTTTTTGCTGAAAGTACTGTAGATAAAGGTAAAAATTAACTGGAACAATACAATGAGACTCATAAATAGTACAAAAAAGTGCAATGAGACCCATGAATAGTAGCAAAAATAAGCTAAATAGTAAAATAAGTTGGCAAAAATAATCTTTGCCAAATGGACACTTAGCTAACTTTAATTAATGAAAATAAGCTTGTAGGGTAGTATCTTTTGATCTAATAGGTTTCCAAGGCTACTGCATTTCTTTCGAAAAACTGGATACTTATATAAACTCAGAAATTGCAGTATCATACACCACCTTGTGGACAAAGTTGGGGATAAAAACACCTTCAGGGTGTCAATTATCATGCCACATGGATAATTTTTTCACCCTTTCAACCAAAAGCTTGATGAATAGCCTAACCAATTCCCTGACATTTTAAGATTTTCTCTAGCCCCATCAATAGGCCAGAGGAACTTTCATCTCCCATAAGTACTTGCCTCTAAGAAAAGTGCATTTTAACCAAATGGGATTTCCTGTCAATGATAAATAGAAAATGTAAACTTCAATTTTTCCTCTTATTTTCCACTGTTTCATTCTTTTATTCTAGTGTGTTTCTCAGTTTTATTAAACTAGGCTTTTGTGTGAGAATTCCTAATTGGACTAGTCTGGTTAATAGCATTATTAATTACTTTTTTTTTATGGTAGAGAATAGGCATATCACATATTTGTTAGGATGTGTGCCCTTAAATCCTATTGTATGATGCTATGTATGACATTATGTGTGACTTAATGTTGTATTTAATAAAGTTGTTTATTTTTATCTAAAATAATGGTAACATGAATATTTGGAAATTATCATATAGTCCATGAGATGCATAGTATGTGATTTATGTGAAAAGTCACAAAAGATATAAATCACAAGTTCTTTGTAAACTCAGAATTTATAGTTCGTAGTCGGTGATGAAATTGGGCATTTCATCTGCGAAGACTATAACGTATCAACTAAGATGATTTGTCTTGATCATGGAAGTGGTGACTTCTAGTTGATATGTTGATATGTTTTAAGAGTTAAGACATATTGAACTGGACCGCTGTGAGATTTATAATTCTCCTAACGACTGTCAATTGAATAATAAATCTCACGACTTCTATTTGCATGAACTCTTAATCCTGAGAGAATAATGGACCTGATCATGAGGTGTAGGTTGCTTTGATATGTCAGGAGTGAAATCTAAAGTAACGGTCAAAACCTCAGTATGTTGGGCAGCCACATTTAGTGTTGATGGAACATATATTCTCAAGATGGAATTCATAGTCTCTTAATGGAGATACAAAATATTCCCTTGAGATAAGTTTAATGGGTTTGGTTACTCAGAGAGTTAGGCCTAACCACTTTGGTAAGAAATTACTAAAGTATATATTTATGAAATTGGATTTCATAAATATATGATGAATAACTTTAAAGGATTAAACCAGGTACTCAAGGATAAGATGTAGTAATTTTCAAAGTGGCAGTCTATATTTATGACTTTGTATTACTACGAATATTTTATGAAGGGGTTACGTGTAAAATAAAGTCTTGGGATATAATTTATTAATAAGGCCTAGAGTGCAATTATATTTATATAGTGGTATTAAATATAATTAATGATAACTTTGGACTTGTCAAGAGTTGACGGAAAAGCCCAAGGCCCATTGGAGCTAGTGTCTTATTGGTCCCTTTTGGTCCCATTCCAAGCCACACACTAAAGCCCAATTGGAAAGGCCCAATAGGCCGGCTCAATTAGATAATCAGTTAGTTATAAATGGAGAAACATCTATATGTGATTTTTAAGAAAAGAATCATAGAGAAAAAAAGAGTGTGTGAGACACACTTTCATTCTCCCTTTGGAAACTGATTGAGAGACCACAAATCTTGGGCGTAAAGTGGAATTGGAGTGAAGATTAAAAGTTTTCTCAAGTGCTTCTAATCTTTGTTTTGAATTTCTCCACACCAAGGTACGCTATTTTGTACTTAAATTCTGAAATTTATACAGTGCATGTTGTCAATCATGAATGAAATAGATCCTTGTTTGTTGCTTCCGCTATGTGTTTTGTATGAGATACAAAAACAGATTTTTATCCAACAATATTCGTATAGTACTGACCCCACTTTACTATACTTTGAAGACTCTCCAAGTAAAAGGGACCTTGATAGAACTAGAAGAAACTCAAATTTGCCATTGTTTGATCTAAGAACCATTATTGCAGCTACAAATAACTTCTCTATTGCTAACAATGATATTTGGACAAGTCCCATAATTTGGATAATCTCATTTCAAGTGTGTTTATGCATCAGAAATTCCATCATGAATGTTTACGGGTACTCGTTAAGTATGAATTTGTGGTGTGCAATTGGGCTTCCCCAAATAATTCACCAAGTTGAGTTTCTTTTAACAATGATATTTGGACTTTAATTGTAGGGTTTGCTACAAAATGGAATGGAAATAGCAGGAAAAAGACTATCAAAATGCTCTGGACAAGGAATAGAACAATTCAAAACAGAAGTTCCACTAATTTCTAAACTCCAACATAGAAATCTTGTGAGAATTTTAGGTTGTTGCATTCACAAAGAAGAGAAGATGTTGATCTATAAGTACTTGCCAAATAAAAGCTTAGACTCTTTCATTTTTGGTATGTCTTCTTTTTCACATTAACCTCACTCATCATCACTAGAAAACGATATTCCCCTTACAAACATATTAGTTCCAAGTAGCAAGATTTTATACCTAAGTAAAAAAGCAAGAATGCAATGCAATCTAATCCAAGTTCTCATTTCTTCATTTAGATGAAACAAAAAGGTCTTGTTTAGATTGGGGAAAGCAATTTGAGATTATTTGCGGAATTGTTCGAGGGATCTTATATCTTCAACAAGATTTAAGGTTAAGAATTATCCATAGAGATTTAAAGGCCAGCAATGTTCTACTTGACAATACATTGAATCCAAAAATTTCAGATTTTGGTATGGCTAGAATTGTTAGAAGGGACCAAATTGAAGCTAATACAAATTGCGTTGTTGGAACATAGTAAGTATGGTAGATGATGATGCTGAAAATCATCAGTAAGTCACACAGTCCTCACGTGCTCTCGATAAAGAACATGCACAACACAAAAGCTGAAAACCTTAAGAGGAGTACCGGTGTGGTACCAACTGAATACCCTCCGATGGTTAAGTTAGAGAAATCTCTTATTCACAACTCTGGATTGCTAAAGCTGGGATTAATTATGCGTACCTTGATTTGTGAGGGTTTTGGGTATTTATAGTAGTGTAGGGTTGACATTCGTGCCTTGGCCATGAAGACTTTTCCTTCTTGGAGAGAACCTCTTGGATTTTGCATATTTCTTAAAGTTCTTTTCCTTTTAGGAGTCTCCTTGATTAGGGTTAGGTGTGTGGCGCAAGATGTCTCCTTATACATGTATGTGTGGAGGTCAAGTAGGGCTATGGATGGAGGTTCGTTTATCCTCTTCAGCTTTGTTCTCCGTCAGCTTGCCAAGTCATCACTTTATTAAGGTCATCATCTTATAGTGTTGATTCTATTATGGTCGTCAGCTAATAGCGTCCTCCCTTTGCTAGGGTCGTTAGCCGTTATGAAGCTGTAGACATCATGACGCAGTCACTTGCTGCCAACAGAACCGTTTGGTTCATTGCCTTTTTACCTTGTTATGGTTTGGCTACCAAATTATCCTTATTAGTAGAAAACAAAGATATACTTTTTTAACCAATTACTTGACTACCTTTTTTCCATTTAAGGAGAGTACAAACTACAGGCCTTTGTAAGAAAACAATATTAAGGATATCTTTGCAATTCGTTTTCATATTGTGTTACTTCAAATTTTACATGTATGTTAGTGCCCAAAGGCCTATTTTTTTTTTTTTTTATCATTTTATTTTGGGGCTCAATATCTTCATTTTCATTGTACTATGATAGTGGTTATATGTCACTTGAGTATGCAATGCAAGGACTATTTTTAATAAATTATGATATATATAGCTTTGGGTTACTGCTACTAGAGATCGTTACCGGTAAAAAGAACAATACTTACCATCATGATGGCCCTTCCTCAAATTTGATTGGACATGTAAGTACATGTGTAAACAATGACTGCAAAATTAAGCCTCTATTGTTGAGCCTAATACGATTAATATATTTTCTCAAGTTTGGGACCTATGGAGAAAAGACAATTCCATGAAAATAGTTGACCCGTTACTAGATGAGACATACCCAGCTAATGAAGTTTCAAGATGCATTCAAATTGGACTTTTGTGCGTGCAAGAACATGCAACAGATCGGCCAACCATGTCAACTATTGTTTTCATGTAGGGTAATGACTCTTAACTTCCTTCTCCAAAACGACCTACATTTATTTTGATGGGTACTAACAATCATACAAACAAATCAACTAGTCTAGCATCTAATTCTATAAATGAAATAACACTTTCTAAAATTTTCGGTCGTTAAAACCCCAAACTATTTGTAGCAAGTGTACTAATATTCCATTACAACATAGGATTTACTCTAAGTCTACTCTACATTACAATTTTTTTTGTATGAACAATTGAACATAATGTATGCATTGTAAAATTATTACAAAAAAGAAGAAAATATGTAATATTACACAAACTATTATTGTCCAAAACTTGTGATAAAATCACTACCATCTCCTTTAGCTTTTTCTTTAAGTGGTTTCTAAAATCAATATACAAAAAGTTAACTACGTATATATGTTCTGTGGAGATAACTTCATTGGGTTTTAGAACAAGATGTCCAAATTTATAAAGATCTTTTCTTTTGGTGTGAAATTTACTAAGTTTAACCATGAAGATTTAATAGGGGAACGCACAATGCATAATACTGGAATTTGATTTGGATTTTAGGGTGTTTTACTCAAAACGGAACCATTGTATCTATGAATTGTGCAAAGCCTGTTGATATGCTTGGGTATGGCTATTATTTTTAACTTAAAAGAACACTTCAACCAAGACAATATGACAAAATAAGTTAGAAAAACAGTTGAAAACTTTGATGGCAAATCCTCTTGTATAGCAAGGAGAAGTGTGAAAAAATGGGTGACAAAAAGTTGTAATCATTTCCTCATTTTTGCTTAACTTTGGCCCAATTCTACTTTTGTGGTCACTTATAATTGTGAAGGTGCCTTATTGAGCTTGTGTGATTCTCTACTTCAAGTTCACTTGAAAAAAAAAAAAAAAAAAAAAAAACCCTCAAATTAGTTTTCACAACATCAGTATCATATGGAACAAATTAATGTTATATAGCAGGACATAAGTGATGATTATAATTGTAGAAAATCTTATCATGTTAGACACATACATTATTTATTAGTAACTTACACATTTATAGGAAGGTTCAATTGGATTGGAGTTTGGACTTGTTAAGTGGGGCAGGATTGGGCAAATTTTTTAATTAATCCTGAACACGTTGGGGCAAAGGTATCCTTGTATATCCAAATAGGTGTTCTTGGGCCAAATGGATAACAACCAAGAAGGTTTTATCCTGTATGTGTTTGCAAAGTTTTTAATTGTTGTCAAAAGAAGATGAGAATTGATTATTTGTGGTGCATGAAGTTGGGGTGAGAAATGCATTTTTTGTTCTAATCATTAAAACAATTTGATTGTTAGTATTAACATCCAAAATTTACAAATCACATGCAAGAATGTGATACATCCCTTGCTTTGGCATTTCTTTATCCTCTCAGTGGACTTTCATAAAAGAATCTTTGCACACACATTAAAAAAAATTTCCTTTAGTTTCCCTTTGAGTTTAGACCAATGGATAATCCAAGGAACTAAGGTTTGGTAAGCTGCACCTCTGGTTCATTTTACGAAAATTAAGTGAAAGATTTTAAATAACAAGTGCTGGGCATTGTGTTTCCAAAAAATACAAACAACGTTACTAGAAAAATATTACCAAATGGGCCCTTAATTTCAAGTGTTTTAGGGTGTTATTGTGTCTGTGTTGCCATGTCAATAGGGGGAAAAGTCACATCCTAGTTATAAGCTCTCCACAAGCTTTTGATCCGCCCAATGTTTGAATTTAGGGTTTAAACTTCTTTCCTTGATGAAACCAACAAAGCCTAGGTTTAGTCTCACTATTATAAATAATAAAGCCTTACTCCTTTGAGGTTGGCTATGGATCTGCTTTTTATAAGCGATTAGTAGTTAATGACATCATCCAATAGGATTAACTCAAAATTTATGCCTTCTCATAAAAATGAAAGGCCTATGCAATAAGTATTGCTTATGTTTATAATGCTATTTAGCCTCCTGAATTATTGTTTTATTCACGCATCATGTTCATTCCCTTCAAGTTATTGTTTGAAACAAAGTGTTCATCTACTGATATTGAGTGTGTGCTACATAACACCGTTTAAAGACTTTTTCAACCCCCCAACCCGACATGTACACTTACATGGGCACACCACTGAACACTGGGGAGGGAGAGATGTGATAGTTGGTGCTTTTTTGGAGTCAATAGACTTCCCTACTGATATATGATTTGAGATTCCTGAATTTGACATCTTGTAACTAGAGCTGGAAATATCTAGTATATTGTTCAAATGCTGAGCAATGACATTCTTCCTTTTTTAAACTTCAATGCAAGCAGTGACAAATCTTTTAAATAATGCAAGTGTATATGATATTGACCATTTATGCTTAGTGATGCTTTATGCTTTGTGCTTCGAGAAGGAAAGCCCTATTCAATTGATGCAACTATTCAACAAACTGGCTTCTCGATCTGCAAAGTACAAACCAGGGGTAAAATTAGCAAACCAGCATTTCTGTTATGCATGCTTTGATGCTTTAGTAGAGCTGCAAATATGTTGAAATTGTTGTGTTCCTTGCTTGTTGCTAGATGATTCACTGGTTTTGAAAAATTGGCCATCATGGTATGACAGCTTTGTCCAGTTTGTCTTGAAGCAAGCAGGGGTTAATAAGCGAACTAGGGATCTTTTTGGAAATCGAGATCTTTTGAATATTGCTCGTAACAGGGCTCGTGGACTGAAGTTTAGTTAGAAACACTTCACTTTCTGCTTGCAGATGTGGTTAGATGCTTATACATTGTTAGAGATATATTAGCCTATTAGCATAAGTCCAAGCCTAATTCTACTTTGGGTATTTCTTTTCTTTTCTCTCTCTTATATGCCCATGCATGATATGCTTAATAAAAGAAAATATGCAAAGAAATAAAAGTAAAAAGATTAAAAATGCTTTAAAATATGGTTGCAAGCGTGTTTTTTAGGAGACGTGGGAGTTATAGGATGTACCTCGAAGATAATAGTCCCCATCAAACAGTTATGATTGTGTGTGAGTTAAAGTGATTTTCTCATATCTCAAATCATCATAACTTTGAGACACTTATGCAATCTTACGATGTTTTCACACACAACACGCAATATTCTTTGTTATTCTTGATACATGTGCAGGTACAATGTGATTTGGCCATCACAAGGTTTACATGCGTTAATGTATGCTCATTAAACTGTCTTGACTCATTTTTGAAATATAAAATTGGTTAGACTTGTTTAGTGTGTATGTGCGTGTTTTGGGATACATGTGCTTTAAATTATTGTTGAGAGATGATTTTGAGAGCTTAATGTGTTGCTTGGATCATCGGTTGAGCTGCATGCATGATTGCATTCATGTCTGTGTTTTTCTTCTCTTGAAAAACTGTTTTTAAGGCTATCTCGACACCTCCTCGACACCTTCTTGACACCTAGCTGTCTGTCAAGCTTTTTAGTCTTTTTTCTAATTGCAGTCTTGACACATTCTCGACACCTGGTGGATCGATCGAGAAACTTTCTGTCTTCTCGATAGCTTCTTGATAGCTTCTGGATCGATCGAGATTCTTTAATGGTTGATCTTTCTTTCTCAACACATGTCCTCGATAGCTGTATCTGTCGAAATTCATTTCCTCGATACCCACCTCGATAGCTATCTCGACACCTCTCGATATCTGCATCTGTCGAGAATTACTAAAGGGCTATAAGAGGATTCCTCACGATTTTTTCTCTCATTTCGCTCGATCTCTCTCTCGATATTTTGTGTTTTTCTCTCCCAAAACTTCTCTCAATCAATCCAAACCCCTTCCTAAGGATTCTTCAAGTGTTTCTCAAGTTTTTCCTCACTTAGTAAGCATAAATCCTCTCATTCTTCATGCATTTCATGTTTAAAAACCTAGGTTTTGAGGTTTTTGAAAATTTTTGGGGTTTTTCAAAATTGTTGAGAGTTTCATGAAATTTTTGGGTTGGTTTTATAGATTTGATCTTTAAAACTACATGCATTGCATCACATTAGCATTCTAATTGTATTTTCATACATTTAGATGTGTGCAAACTTGTTGTGTGCTGTTAGGATTGGATTGGGCTGAGCCCATGATGCTTTTACATTGCATGTCACATATTCATGCATTTCCCATGCATACGTTCTATCTTTTCAATATTTCTCTTCCTATATTGAATTGTTTGGGACTTTCCTGTGTGTTTCTATTTTTCTCCCTCTCTCTATGTTTGCGTTAGTAGTGTCTATAGAACTTAAGCGTAAATCCATTCCATCCCAGAACCCTCTGCGTTCTAAGGGATCTTCCTCTTCTTCTGATTCTACTCCTTTGTCTATTCGGTTCCGTGATGAGAAATCCCAAAAGGACTTCTCGGAGAACTTCTCTAAATGAGGTGGTCATTCGGAATGCCACGTTGTCTTGGCAGACTTTGCCAACACTGACCTACCTGATGTTATTCACAGTCGGGCTTAGGAGTCATTGTGTGACGTCCTAGTCACTTGCCCTCTCGTGCTGATACAGGAGTTTTACTCTAACATCCATGGGATTGATTCTTCAATACCTCTCTTCTATCCTAGCATTCGAGGTACTCGCTTTTCTGTTACTCCGGAGCTGGTCTCTGAGGTTCTACACGTTCCGAGGGTGGATCATCCTGATTACCCTGAATGTGAGCGTCTATGGACTATGTCCAAAGACGAGATGATCTCTGCATTCTGTGAATGCCCTTCCGCTTGGGGAGATCATCAGTACACACCATGTCGGCCTTTTGCTAAAGGTCCTCATTTTCTTAACATGGTGATGACTTTTGTTTTGCACCCACTATCTCACTACAACTCTATCACAGAGTCTCGTGCTCGATTTTTGTTATCTCTTCTAGAGCATCTCACTATAAACTTTCCTTCACACTTTATCTTCTCTATCATAGATGTCTATAGAGATACGACCACCTGTGATAAGCTCATTTTCCCTTCCGCTATCATGAGGTTTCTTCGCCGTTTTTCCATCCCCTTTCCTTCGTCCGATCCATTTCATATCATGTCTGCCATAGACGCCGCTACCATAAAACGTAGTGAGGCACAGTTTAGATCGCGACAGTCGGATACTGCTGCTCCTTCCTCTCGTCCGACTACCTCCAGATCTGCTTGAGCGACATCTACTCCTTCTCTTTCCTCAAGCGACGTCACTTTTAGAGACATCATGACGCAGCTTTAGCGCATGGATGCTCGCTTCGATACACTCTCCACGGAGTTGTATCAAGTGAATGTTCATGTTGGTCGCATCGCCAGGCGATAGGCGACAGGCGACCTTAGGCGGCTTTGCTCCTAAGGCTTCTCCTCTGCCACCTCATGTTGCTTCTGAAACTGAGGATGATGATAACGGTGATGACGATGATGCTTCTGATAATGATAATGGAAGTGCGAGCTCTTCTGATGAGATGTTTACTTGACACTCTACCCTTTGTCACTCGTGACAAAAAGAAGGAGTAGTTTTGGTGTATGAGAGTAGTCATACTTAGGGGAAGAGCTAGTATAAGACATTTTTTATAGGGGGAAAGTTCATATGAGGGATGTAGTGAGGATTATATGTATTTCTTTATGTATTTCTTTTCTTTTCTATCTTTTTAGAGATACATTGATCATGTACCTTGATCTTGTGACCATTTAGTGACATACTTTGTGCTTATTTCTTGATATATATGTTGATGTATGTTTCTTTCATATATCTCTCCATGTATTGTTTCTTTTCTGCCTTTATACACATGCTTCTTTTACTTGTATGCAATCTATTATTTCTGCTTCACACAAAGATGCCTTGATGTGTTTTGTTTAAAAGTGTTTCAGAAATACAGATTGTCAAAGTCTACTTGCCATAAACTCTCTTCTTGCAAAGTTTTTCAAGAGTTTGTGTTAGGATAGATTTTATTGTATTCAACAAGTGAATATGAGTTAAAGTGTTTTATGACTTCTCTTATATCTTCATTTGTTTGTTATGGTTTTGTCACGGATTGCCAAAGGGGGAGATTGTTAGGATATATGTAGTTCAAGTTATTGACATATGTCACTATTTTATGTGATTGGCTTATCCTTTGACAAAACGTACTTTACTTGTAATTGGGTAGATTTAGGATGTGTTTAACGCTTCTAAAAACAGTGTTTCAAGATCAAGTGTTGAAGTCATCAAGTCTGTCCAAGAAACAAGTTGGAAAGTGTAAGTTACTAAAGCTCGACACCTGGTCTCGACACATGTATCTATCGAGCTTTAGAAGCTGTTTCACTCTCGAGGCTCGACAGCTTCTCAACAGATCCTCGACACCTCTATCTGTTGAGATTTAAAGAAAATAGATTCCAAGTTCTGTTTTAATTCCAATCCTTGAATGTGTCTTTAGGACTTCTTTTCTCCTAACCCTAGACATATAAAAGGATTGTTTTAAGGGCCATCAAAGTGATGCAAGTTGCACAAGCATTGAGTAATTCTTATTCATGCAATTTGTGATCAAAGACAAAGTTCATGCCCTATTCATCTCTTGTGAAAAAGTTGTTGTGTAATGTGCACCATAGGGTTTTGTAACCAAGCATCTTCTTGGTCTTCATCGTGTGGATGATTTGAAGAACTTTGCAGCCAACAACTCTCTCTCTAGTTGGTGAATTGAATTCGTGTACTATGATCCGCGCAATTGGTTAGTCACGTACTTGGAGCCGTGCATCAAGAGGAGAAACTATCACTACAGAACAAGTCCAATTGGGTATTGAGGTAAGGGTTCAACTATAGGTTGGTAAGATACTCGGATTCCTTGCTTGTAACCGCTTGATGTGATAATAGTGGAGTTTCGGGAGTGGTGACCTTAAATCACCCACTGGGGTTTTTGCCGTCAGGTTTGTCCTATTTGTAAACAAATCATCGTCTCTTTTATTTTCCGCTGTATACTTTAGTTTTTGTGATTTGTTTGTGCTGCCACATGAATTTGCATGTTAACTTAATTAATTAATAACTTGGCTAATTAATCAATTTAATTAATCACAAGGGGTCAACGCGTTTATGGCCTATCAACAAGATTTGTACTACACTCTAATATATTATTATGTAGCCCTTTAGGGTTTCCTCCGTAAATGTAGGCTGTTAGGCTGAACCATGTAACTCTCATGTGTTATTGTGTTCTATAATTTATGCTTTCACTTCCGCATTCATACTAGCAAATTCAACTTGGAGTATCAATGCTAATATTTAACATACATCATTTTCCCATATGCTGTAGGGGGCTGAAATTGTTTACACCTAGCACCAACCTTTTTTGTTCCAAACCATGAAAGCATTTCCAAGGGACGGTTAAGAGATGTGGACTACCCATATGTTGGCAATCACTTTCAGTAGGGCAGGTTCGTTTTCTAAAATAACTGTTTCTTCCCAGGAATGTTGCAGTTTATCTCTTGCAAATTTTGGAATGTAGCGTGGTTTCTTTCCACTGTTTTGAAAACCTAAGCAAACCAGCTGATTCAACTGGTTCAATCAAGAACTCTATACCCATCCGAATATTGCCTAAAATAGTAAAACAAGATTTTCTGAAAAACCAAGCTTAACTGAATAACTAGTGGTTAGACTGCAAAAACTGGTAACTGGAACTTGTTGTGCATATGTGTGTGGTACATGTCTATGTATGTGTGTAGGTTTGTATGTGCATGTATGTGTGCATATTATCAGGAAGTAGTGCCAAGATAATTCTAGTTATGTTTCTAATTTTACTCTTTAATAATCAGAAGAGTTTCTAATTTGTATGAAGTAGTGCCAAGAAAAACCCACTTCATACAAATTTCTTAGTCTAAATAACATATTATCTCTCATCAGATACATGATGCTAACGTCTAACTTTCAGCACTTGTTAAAGAATGTATGGTGGTCCGTAACTTCCCCTTCCCTCTCCCCCCCCCCCCCCCTCCAAAAGAAACAAAAAAGTCAAGGTATGCTGGTCCGCTTATGGCTTATTTGAAGCAAACCACATTATATCAACATAGTTCATGGCAAGTCACACACCAAAGGTATCAATTAGGGATTTCTTCTCTTTGGGTGTTTGGCCCTGTGCATATTTTGGGCATTGATGCTTCACCGTGACACTATGCTATATATTGTCATAGGGATTGATATGAGTTAACTAAGGTGGCTATGTCCCCTTAATTTGTTGAAGACAATTTTTAAGCCATCTAACCTACCCATAGAACTTAGATTATTGTTCATTTAATGGAAACTATTGTTGTTTCTGCGTAGCTTCTTGATTACCATGCATCCAAATTAGATATATAATCTCGATGAGTAATAAATTGTATTAAGAGCAAAAAAAAAAAAAAAAAAAAAAAAAGGAGAAATCCTAGTGCATGGGAGATATGCAAGGAAAACACTTAAAAAAAATTTATTAATTGCTTTTTTTTTCAATAAGAAAGTGCAAATAGGGGCAGAATCCTAGTACATGGGATGACAAAAAGAAGACCCAAAAGAAATAAAATTGACACGTACAAAAGAAAAACTAAAACCAATGAGGTCCAGCTTAAAGGGAATCTCCTCCCCTTGTAAGAAAATACTAAAAAGAGGGGGGGAAAGGACTAAAATATGAAATTAAAAATGTCTATAAATTCTAGAAACAAAAGTAATGGTAAGCTAGAAGTAGATGTTAACGCCAAAATCAGATATATATGCCCCTGATCACCTATCCTCTCAAGTTCTTCTACCATTTTACTCATTTTGCTGTTACATCCTATAGTAAAGGCTTTTCAAGCATGGACGACTATTGTAGAATTGAACGTTAATTTATATTTGAGATGTTGGTTAAAAATCTAGTTTTGTATCTCATACAAAATACACAGCAGAAGCAACAAACAAGGATCTATTTCATTCATGATTGACAACATGCACTATGTAAATTTCAGAATTTAAGAACAAAATAGCGTACCTTGGTGTGGAGAAATTCAAAACAAAAATTAGAAGCATTTGGGAATACTTTTAATTTTCACTCCAATTCCACTTTACGCCCAAGAAGTGTGGTCTCTCAATCAGTTTTTAATGGAGAATGAAAATGTGCCTCACACTTTCTCTTTTTCTTTTTCTCTACGCTTCTTACAAAAAAATTATGTTTCTCCCTTTATAACTACTAATTATCTAATTGGGCTGGCCTATTAGGCCTTTCCAATGGAGCTTTAGTGTGTGGCTTGAAATGGGACCAATAAGACACAAGCTCCAATAGGCCTTGGGCTTTTCCGTCAACTCTTGACAAGTCCAAAGTTACCATTTATTATATTTAATACCACTATATAAATATAATTGCAATCTAGGTCTTATTAATAAATTATATCTTAAGACTTTATTATACGCGCAACCTCTTCATAAAATATTCGTAGTAATACAAAGTCATGAATATAGACTGCCACTTTGAAAATTACTACATCTTAATCCTTGAGTACCCGGTTTAATCTTTTAAAATTATTTATCATATATTTATGAAATCCAATTTCATAAATATATACTTTAGTAATTTCTTACCAAAGCGGTTAGGCCTAACTCTCTGAATAATTAAACCCATTAAACTTATCTCAAGGGAATATTTTATATCTCCATCAAGAGATTATGAATTCCATCTTGAGAATATATGTTCCATCTGATAGGCCACAAATGTGTTGACCCCTTGTGATTAATTATGTTGATTAATTAGCCGAGTTATTAATTAATCAAGTTAACATGCAAATTCACATGGCAGCATAAACAAATCACCAATAATTAAAATATGGACCGGAAAATAAATGACACGGTGATTTGATTACGAATGGAAAAAACTTGATGGCAAAAACCCCCACCGGGTGATTTAAGGTCACCATTCCCGAAACTCCACTATTATCACAACAAGTAGTTATAAGTAAGGAATCCCAAGTATCTTACTAACCTACAATTGAACCTTTACCCCCAATACCCAATTGGACTTGTTCTGTAGCGACAGTTTCTACTTTTGATGCACAACTCCCAGTACGTGACTAACCAATTTGATGTGCGGATCCTAGTACGCGGCTTACTCCTTTGCACAAATCCTAGTACGTGACTAACTTCACAACAACCCTGATTGTTGTAGTTGATTTTCAGCAGCTTCACATAGAAACATCAATAAGATCTTCAATGTTCGTGTAAGAGACTTTGCTTGGTTACAAAACCCAAAGGCGTACAAGAAACGCAGTAAGAACTCTTTCTTCTGTAGGAGGAGGCTAAGGTTTCAAAAAGAAAACCTTATAAAGCTCTCTAGGGTTAAGTTTTTCTTTTTCCACCTTATTTAAATAGGAGCTTAATGAGCTCTCCTATTCCAAATAGGTTTACACAAACCTTGGGCTTTCCTAGTCCAATAAGAATTATACAGACCCATAAACAATTAGCCTTTTAGAGTAAAAACGTTGCTGCCTACAATCTGACTCCCATAAGCTCAATCGATCGAAACATCTGTCAAGCTTTAATGAATCTCGATAGATCAAGATTCTGTCAAGGAGGTATCGAGACCTGCAGTTTGGACTTTTTTTGAGCAGTTCTTGAGTAATCTTCATGTCTTCAATTTAGCCACTTGTAAAGATCATCTTGAACCTACTTAGATTTACTCAAATACAAGTAAAATGCGTTTTGTCAAAAGATATGCCAATTACACAAAAATATGTCCCCAACAATCTCCCCCTTTGGCAATCCATGACAAAACCATAAGTATACATTGAATGTCCTAGAATACATTATACTCAAGAATAAATAAGCCTAGTCTAAAAGATTTGAACCTTGGAAGTTGCTGCAAGAAGAAGGTTCGGAATCTTGACTTGGCTTTAGCTTGTTTTTCCTGAAAAGCACTAAACAAAACACATCAAGGTACAATGTGGAAAATAAAGATAAGTACAATAAACAAGAAACATGTGTATACATAGAGAAAAGAAACAACACATGTGAGATAAAAAGTGAAACACATACATCATCACATATACCACTTGATAAGCATCATGTATGTAAAAATGGTTACAAAACCAAAAGATACACATTACAAAAATATATCAATATCAATGTATATCAAACTAACTCTCCCCCTAAGTTAGTTACAACAAAAACTTTCCTCCCTTTAACTTGAAGTTCTCCCCCTAAGTCTATTACTCCCCCTGAGGAATGACATACAAAACTCAAATTTCTCCCTCTTTTTGACATGATTGACAAAGGGTATAAAAGGCCAAAAGACTTGACTGGAGAAAGATAGAAAACATATATAGAGGGAACGAGGAGAACAAGGAACCATAGACCTACAAGAGAAAGAAAAAGAAGATGCCATGGACACAAAGGGAAAAACATGCAAAACAAAGAAAGATGAAATGCATGCAAGGGTGTCTCGATCGATCGGGAGGTATCGAGAAGCTATTGAACCAACCTCGATGGATCAAGAAGGTGTCAAGGATCTATCGAGAAGACAGAAGATATCTCGATCGATCCACCTGGCTATCGAGAGGTGTCGAGATTGCGATAAGATGCAACTAAAGATCTCGACAGATAAGCTAGGTATCGAGAGGTGTCGAGAAGGTGTCGAGATGGCTTAAAAGCAGTTTTTTTTTTTTTTTAAGAAGAGAAAACATAGATGTGAAAGCAATCAAGCATACAACTCAACCAAAGATCCAAATAACATATTAACCTCTCAAAAACGTCTCTCAACAAGATTAATATCATGGATTTTGATTCAAAACACATACGCAAACTAAACAAGTCGAACCAATTTTTATTTTAAAAACAAGTTAAGACAGTTTAGTGAGCATACATCAACGCATGTAAACCTTGTGATGGCCAAATCACATTGTACCTGCACATATATCAAAAATAGCAAAGAATATTGCGTGTTGTGTGTGAAAAACATCACAAGATTGCATAAGTGTCTCAAAGTTATGACGATTTGAGATATGCGAAGATCACTTTAACTCACACACAATCATAACTGTTTGATGTGGACTATTACCTTCGAGGTACATCCTATAACTCCCACATCTCCTAGAAAACACGCTTACAATCATATTTTTAAAGCATTTTGATCTTTTTACCTTTTTATTTCTTTGCATATTTTCTTTTATTTAGCATATCATGCATGGACATATAAGAGAGAGAAAAGAAATACTCAATTATGCTAAACTTTTGACATTGCACTTTTGCTATGCCAAAGTATACAGATGTCATATCATGATTGGTGAGTAACAGTGGTGAGATGATTATTTATGCTTTTCTCTTAGGATTTTCTAGTCCTACCAGTCAAAAAGAGTGATACAAGTGTTAAGTACAAGAGATCATTTAACCTTACTCATCACAAACAAAGAGCTACAAAGCTTACTTGCTTAGTTGGGCATAAAATTAACAAAAATAGACAAACAACATGAATGCATGAAAGAAAGATGCATATGCATGAGAGCATGATAGAAAGTTGCAGATGCATGAAAGCATGATTCCAAAAGCAGAAAAGAAATCAAGTAAAGAGAGTCCTACTTTAGATAGAAAGAATTAAAAAAAAAAAAAAGACAAATAAAAAAGACAATTAAGTCTCAGGCTCCTTTCTCACCCACACAGTACGAGTCTTTAGCCGTGAAGATGAAAAGGCACGAGTCTTAGTATGACTACTAAAAGACATGGAAGAATTAAAATTCTCCTGAAATTGAGTTAAAAAGCTCAAGACTTTTAATACCTCTCCAAACAAAGGTGTAGGTTCTTGAGAGGAAACTTGTGATTGTTTAGACAATTGCTTATGAGGATACAACTTAAAGCAATTAGGATGAATGTGTATAGAAATACCACAATGGTGACAAACATGAGCAGCTTTAGAGCTACTCGGCTTCCCAGAAGAAGGTCTAACCTTAGAGTTTGACAGAGACCTCAGCTTAGGACAATTTGGCCTAATATGACCAACAATATGACAATGATGACAAGTAGGGACAAATTTAGAATTTTATTCAACCTAGGAGGAGTTTTAGACATAGGTTTAGAAACTTCAGCGTTAACATTAGATTGTTTACCTTTGTCTATCCTAGCAATATTAGCCTTCAACACTTCATTATTCCTTTTGAATGGGGGAATATAAAAATCTTTTTCTTTTGAGTTAGGCTCAACAACAAGTTTGGCATTAGTTAATTTTTCAACTTCAGTTTTAAATTCAACTAGTTGCTCTTCCAAACTCTTAATTTTGTCCACCTGAGATGAGATATGATTTTTAAAATTCTCATTCAAATTAGTGGCTTCATCCAATTTTGCAATCAAATCATCTTTTTCAAGCTTGACCTTTTAAATTTAGCTTTTAATTTTGTAGAACACTCAAGAGATTTCATACAAAACTTATAAAGCTTGCAATAGGCATCATGAATATCATCAACATCATTCAACACAAGATCATGCAAATCAAAACAATCAAGAGTTTCCATGACAACAAGGGTCAATGGATCACACATCAAAGATTAAAACCTAATCAGAGTGTGCCTGCTCTGATACCACTTGATAGGCAACAAACGCGTTGACCCCTTGTGATTAATTAAGTTGATTAATTAGCCGAATTATTAATTAATCAAGTTAACATGCAAATTCACGTAGCAGCACAAAAAAATCACCAATAACTAAAGTATGCAGCGGAAAATAAATGACACGGTGATTTATTTACGAATGGGGAAAACCTGATGGCAAAAACCCTACCGGGTGATTTAAGGTCACCACTCCCGAAACTCCACTATTATCACAACAAGCAGTTACAAGCAAGAAATCCCAAATACCTTACCAACCTACAGTTAAACCCTTACCCTAATACCCAATTGGACTTGTTCTGTAGCGACAGTTTCTCCTTTTGATGCATGGCTCTCAGTACGTGACTAACCAATTTGATGCGCGGATCTCAATAAGCAGCTTATTCCTTTGCACGAATCCAAGTACATGACTAACTCCACAGCAACCCTTTGATTGTTGTAGTTGATTTGCAGCAACTTCACGTAGAAACACCAATAAGATCTTCAATCTTGGTGCAAGAGACTTTGCTTGGTTAACAAACCCAAAGGCGTACAAGAAACGCGACAAGAACTCTTTCTTCTGTAGTAGGAGGCTGGGTTTCAAAAAGAAAACCTTATGAAGCTCTCTAGGGTTAGGTTTTTCTTTTTTCACCTCCTTTAAATAGGAGCTTAATGGGCTCTCCTATTCCAAATAGATTTACACAAATCGTGGGGTTTCCTAGTCCAATAAGAATTATACAAATCCATAAACAATTAGCCTTTTAGAGTAAAAATGTTGCTAGCTACAATCTGACTCCCGTAAGCTCGATCGATCGAAACATCTGTCGAGCTTTAATGAATCTCGACAGATCGAGATTCTGTCAAGGAGGTATCGAGACTTGCAGTTTGCACTTTTCTTGAGCAGTTCTTGAGTAATCTTCATGTCTTCAATTTAACCACTTGTAATGATTATCTTGAACCTACTTAGATTTACCCAAATACAAGTAAAATGCGTTTTGTCAAAAGATATGCCAATTATACAAAAATATGTCCCCAACACCATCAACACTAAATGTGGCTGCCTAACATACTGAGGTTTTGACCGTTACTTTAGATCTCACTCCTGATATATCAAAGCAACCTACACATTATGATCAGGTCCATTATTCTTTCAAGATTAAGAGTTCATGCAAATAAAAGTTGTGAGATTTATTATTTATTTGACAGTCGCTAGGAGAATAATAAATCTCACAGCGGTCCAGTTCAATATAACTTAACTCTTAAAACATATCAACTAGAAGTCTCCACTTCCATGATCAAGACAAATTATCTTAGTTGATACGTTATAGTCTTCGCAGATGAAATGCTTAATTTCATCATCGACTATGAACTATAAATTCTAAGTTTACAAAGAACTTGTGATTTATATCTTATGTGACTAAATCACATAAATCACATACTATGCATCTCATGGACTATATGATAATGTCTAAATATTCATGTTACCATTATTTTAGATAAAAATAAATAACTTTATTAAATACAACATTAAGTCATACATAATGTCATACATAGCATCATACATAGAATTTAAGGGCATACATCCTAACATGAGATAGCCATAGCTTTTGAAGTGAAAGTTATAGCCTTTAAATAAAGATTTTTAGAAGGCTTTGGATAATATAGCTTGAATGACAAACACTTCATCTTTGAGCAGGCCATAGGAAGTAATCATATTCAATTTTGGAGGGAAGACATATGAAGGTCACGCTCTGTTGCTTTACAAAATGCCAGCAATTCTGGATTTCGTTTTATTCTTGGTGGTTCTATGGTTCTAAATTCTAAGAGCTATGTATGCTTTTGAATCATCATTGTGATTTTAGAAGCACGGTATTGCTGTGCTAGCTGTGGTTCATGCTTTGCACACACCAGCTTTAAATGCTAACTTCTATGGCCTTCATCTTTCTTACATCAGCTGCAAATTTGAGAATGTAGTTGTGGGTTGGATTGCATCATGTTAATTTGACACTTGGTGAAACTATGTTGGGCTTGTGGATTTTGGTTTGGCATTATTCATCCCATGTAGCTTGCAAGCATGCAATGATTTGTGGCTTCTTAAAATCTACAAATCAAAATTCTTTTGAAGTTCCATTTTTTACCCAATCTCGACCTAAGCCTAGAGAACGGAAGGTTGTTATAAGTCAAACTTCTATAACTTCAGTCGCACTTTACTGAACTTAAATCTAAACTAATACAAATATCGATAAATTGTATTTATTTTATACTTTTGTCATATTTATAGGATAAGTTTAGTTATATAGTGATAATTTGAGGCTAGTTTAGTTATTTGATGGAATGTAGTTAAAGTGGAAACTATCCTTGCTTTACACAATTTCCTCTGATCCAATGATCATTTTGGCAAAAAAAAAAAAAAAAAGCAGGTTTCTGAAAGACTAGGAAGAAGCTCAAAGGATAGCTCGTTCTAGCACAACAGTGATTTGAAGGCCCCATCATATGGGTCTTGAGAGCCAATAGATAATCTTTATGGCTTTGTGCGGAGCTTTTGACTTGGTGACTGTTAGTGGTAAGATTGTTAATGAATATTGGGAAGAGGAACTTGATGATCATCAGAATCAACCCACCTTTCTTGCATAAGACATCCAATATTCACCAATTTGCAAAGCAATAAATAGAAAATAGGTTTTTTGGAGACTAAACCCATTACATGTTGGAATATCAGATATTACTTATTCGCGAGAAACAATTTGCAGACAGCCTTATCGCTTGTCTAACAACACTACCTTGCCTTGTGGACAAAAATGCAAAATCACACAATTTTTTTTTCTTTCTTTTTTGGATTGTATAGATGCTTGATTTATCCTAGGTAGTTTTGTACTTGGACCATATTGTGAAAAGTTACAGCTGAGCATATGGTTGAGCCAGGGCCAGGGGTTTTGTTTATACTTCAGCAATCAATGTTCTGGTGGCATGGGAGTTTATGAATATTTGTGTGTGCAGAACTGGTATTGAAACTTTTGCTATTGCATACATTTTGATCATGTTTTATGGTGAATTATATTATCAGGGAGAATCTTTTGCTTTTATTAATTGGTGCTGTGTCCAATTATGCTCTTGTGGACCTTGGTCTTATCGATTCAGTCAAGTCATCGTCCAAATTACACTATCTTTGCTTGCTTTGCCTGAACACAAACAAAGACAATCTTTCATATAACCAAGCTGTTAGTAGATTGGCATCAAAATGTACTTGCTGATGCTTTATACTTGCTAATGAAGGATGGGTGTGATCAGCTTAAAATTTTAAATAGAGCTACAAGTTCTTAAACCCTTAAACTCTGTTGTGGGAATATCGAACTCTCAGCATGCTCTCTCTATCTCATGAAAGCATACATTAAGGGGGGGGGAACCCTTAATCGGGTCACTTAATTTTTTTTTTTTTTTTTTTTTTTTTTTTTTTTTTTATGTATAAAAATCATATCATGTACGGATTTAAACTGCCCAAAAAATTATAAAATTTAAGAAAATTTTTAAATTTTTTACTTAAATTAGAGAAGTAAAGTAATTTATATTTTTTCCTTCTCTGTTGGTAAAGAGTGTTGCATTAGTAATGACACACCCTAACAAATACTATCAATAAAAGTAATGAAGTTGAAATATTTGTGAAGTATAGTATGAAAAATGTTTAATATACATTATATACATTTAATTGTAGTTCACTGTATTTTTGTCTAATATGATAAATTGGATATAGTTTTTTTAAAGGTACTTTAATAAAAAACTACAAAGAATATATTATTATTTATTTATCATTGTTGGGCTATCATTTGAACCTTAATTCGGACAATTTGGTTAAACAATCACTTTTAGACAAACCCAATAACAATTATTTTACCATTGCAACTTTTGCAATAACCAATGAAGTAAACCACAATTTTTGTAATCTTATTATTGAGATGGATAGATAATGGGAGAGGAGGTGATATAAAAGACAACAAACGTTATATAATTATATATTGACAAAAATAAAAAATTAACCCTCTAATTTTCAGTGTTTTTTTTATTTTTTTATTTTAGTCGTCTAACTTTTAATTTTGTTATTTCAGTTTTCTAACTTTCAATTTTGTCAATTTAGTATTTCATTAAACTTCAGTTATGTCCTGTCGTTAATTGAGCTAAAACGTAGTCGTTTTGGCTTTTTATAAAAAAAAAAAAAAAAAAAAATTCAGAATTTAAAGAAAAAAAAAACTGATATTAAAAAAAAAAAAAGAGAAAAAAAGAAAAGAAGACATTTAGGAAACTAGCTAATCACTCACTCAAAAAGCTTGTTCCTAGACACTTCTCAAACCAAATCCTCCACATTGTAATCCAAAACACAACAACAACAACAAAACTCCCACTACCACTCTCAAGAAACTAGCTACTCATCAATCTCTCACAAAAAAGTTCAGCTTTCTTTCCACCATTTCATGCCAAGATTCAATCTTTCAACATCCCATCTCTTCCAATGTCCAAGAACACTCCTAAAACTGAAGAAGACAATGGATCTGACCCTGACCCAACAAAAATCAAACCGTACAGGTAGCCGTCTTTAGCAAAACCCATGAAACTGCCACACCCACAAAAACGCTCCGCCCGCCCTCTATTCAGCATTCTCCTCCTCATAGTCTTCGCTGCCACCGTCAGCTTCCGCGCCGTGCTCCGCCGCGCCGACGTCAACCTCAGCCTTAGCGCGTGGTCCCCGCTGAAGAAAACCCATGTCCTCAACTTCAACTCCACGCTCCTCAAATACGCGTCCATCGACATCTCCGAGCCAAGGCCGGTACCGAACCTTCGCGTCGTGGCCGAAGCTGATGCTGATGCACCCACCACAAAATTCGAACCGACCCACCACTGGTATTCAACCCGGCTACAGAGAACAACGATGAAGATGTTGAAGACGAGCCCGACGACGGCGTTTCGTCCTCGGTGGTGTTCAGATCGATCAGACCCATGATTAGATAATTATTAAGTGTTTTGAAACAGTGAAGAAGAGGAAGAAGAAGAAGAAGAAAGAGTTTTGTTTGGGAACGTGAGAAATGAAAATTTTGACTGCTGAGTGTAATCGGTCCCCATTTTTTTTTTTTTTTTTTTAATTTTCTTTCAATTCCAAAATTTATTATTGAAAAAAAAAAAGCCAAGACGATCACGATTTGGTTCAATTAACAGCAGGACATAACTGATGGTTAATGGAGTATTAAATTGATAACAATTAAAAGTTAAAAGATTAAAATGATAAAACTGAAAATTAGAAAACTGAAATAAAAAAGACTGAAAGTTAGATAATCAATTTTATATTTTTTACCATATTTATTTATTATCTTTAGGTTATTACTTGAATCTTAAGTGATTGACTGCTCCATAATCGCTATTAAAAGAACCACCCAATAATTTTTCTTAACTAGTCACTGTCATTGTACATATGAGTCTAGGGTCAAAACTCAAAAGTTGTCATCAAAGACTTAAAGTCGCCTAAGAAGGCCGGTGTTTTTGTTAAGTATCTCTCAAGGTACACGTGATTGACAAGGTCCTTGACAAGTGGATGACCCCTTGTATACGTCAAACAATTTATTTAACTTTATTTATAAAAGAACAGCTGATTTTTATTATTATTATTATATATATATATGGCTATCAAGCTCTTTATAGTCCATACTAGCCAGTCAGCCACAAGTCCTATTACTGTACTCTTCATCAGATAAAATGATGAATCCTGCTAAAGGGAATATATCATTGCTTCTTCTCTCCCTTCTTCTTGTTTGCCCAATCTGTACTTCCCTTGACACCATAACACCAGACCAACCCCTCAAGGATGGTCAACTTCTACTCTCAAACCAGAAAACCTTTGCACTTGGGTTTTTCAGCCCCAGCAGTACCAGTCACCGCTACGTTGGAATTTGGTATAACCAAATCACTGAACAAACCGTTGTGTGGGTTGCAAACAGAGACACTCCTCTCAATGATAACTTCGGAGTCCTCTCCATCAACGGTAAGGGAAGCCTTGTACTCCACACCCAAAACCAAACCACTCCTATTTGGTCCACCAATGTTTCTTTTTCTGTCTCATCCACAAATAATTCTATGGCTAAGCTTTTAGATATGGGAAATCTTGTTTTGGTTCAACAAGACAGCCAACGTGTTACATGGCAAAGTTTTGATTATCCCACCAATACTATGCTTCCATTTATGAAACTTGGTTTGGACCGGCGGACTGGGTTGAACCGGTTCCTAACATCTTGGAAGTCCAAAGACGACCCGGGAATTGGCAACTACTCATTTCAAATAGTTACAACTGGGTACCCTCAAGCATCCTTATACATGGGTCGGACTATATTATGGCGTGCTGGATCTTGGACTGGCCTAAGATGGAGTGGTGTACCCAAAATGACATCAAAATACTATGATGTTAGCTTTGTGAATGATCAAGATGAAACCACCATTATGGATCGTACATTATTAAATTTATCTGACCCCAAAGTTTTTTCTAAAATGGTGGTTGATGAATCGGGAATTATGCGACGATCCTTATGGCGAGAGACAACATGGGTCGAATATTGGTCTGCCCCACAGGAGTTATGCGATAAGTATTTGAATTGCGGTCCAAATAGTTATTGTGACCCACACAATGTGGTCATTTTTGAGTGCAAGTGCTTTCCTGGATTTGAACCCAACTCATCTCATGATTGCATAAGGGAAAAGCAAGGAGTGTCCATGTGCAACAACGGAGAAGGTTTCGTGAAGTTGGAACAAATGAAGTTGCCGGATACTTCAATAGCACATGCAGACATGAGTTTGAGTATGAACGAGTGTAAACAAAAGTGTTTGAGGAATTGTTCTTGTATGGCTTACGCAAGTGCAAATGAGAGTGAGGGAGGGATTGGTTGCTTGACATGGCAAGGGAACTTGGTGGATGCAAGAGCATATCCTAATCAAGGTCAAGATTTATATATACGTGTGGATGCACTTGTATTAGGTACTCTTTCATCATTTATCTTTAAAATTTTGGAAAAACATTTTACGAAAAATACAGAGTGACTTCCCTCACCCCATTAGGTGGCTAGGTCACTGATCCGGTGAGCTAGGCAAACGATGTCGGTACTTTGGTGGTTGGAGCCACTGCCCCGACGACCAGTGCCAACATTCTGGTGGCCGAAGCCATCACTCTGGTAGCATATGCTAGCAGTCTAGTCACTAAAACAGCGTGTCAAAGGTTCAATAACCAAAGCCACCATTCCAGTGGCCAAAGACACTGCTCTAGCGGTAGTTGCCTAATCATGGTTGTTTGCTTGAAAAATATTATTTGCCATACTAAACACATAAAAATCATATTTGTTTTACTTCAAAACAAATAAAGCGTTCGTGAAGATTCATGTCTATTGTATTATTTTAGTCTGAAGTTTATACAGAATACTAATCCAACGTATAATTTTCTCTCTGATATTTACTTTAAAGTTGACTTAGGTCAAATTATTGAAAAATGGTTTTCTCAATTTAAAATGGATCCATTTCAAATTATATAGTACAAATCTAAACGAGTATTACGTTCCATATGGGAAAGAATTTATATACGGTTTTGTCAAATTATCAAAATTTTCACAATGTCTAACTTATCTATTTCATAATAATTCAAAACTCATACAATGTGTGGAAAAGTAAAAATTATTTAAGAGTTGTATACGCCTAATAACACAAGATTTCTACAACTATATTCATCACTCATAGTTGGTCCTCCTACTATGTAATACTTGTTTTATTTGACTTTTTTATTTTTATTTTTATTGTTACAATAATGGGGGAGGGAAGATTTCAATTATGATTCTACTTATATTAATAAGAAACACTCTTGTTGTTTGACATTGTTATTAGGTTTTCAATGTTTGTCTTTTGTTTTTTTAACACGTTTTTGGCCTCAAAAAAAGAGAATCACATATGGCACTTGACATTTTTGTGAGAACATGTTTACTTTTTTTGTTTGGTTCTTTCGATACGTTGGACCTCAAAAAGAGAATCACATTTTCTCCTTTTTAAAAAAAATAATAAAATCACTTGTTCTCCTTAAACCCATTGTTTCATTCGTTCTCTTATTTTCCTGGAAAACTGCATCAATAATATCAATTTATGTTCAATGAACATCTCAAATTTATGATGTCATTTGAATAATTTTTTTTTTTACTCAGCTCAATATGCTAAGAAAAATGGTCTTACTCAAAAAAAGAGGATGCTGGCAATTCTGGGAGTTTCTGTTGCTGTAATGTTTCTTCTTGTAGTCTTAGTTGTGTTTTGTTTTGTGATGAAGAAGAAGAAAGGTAAGGAAGTTTAGAGCAATTTTTTTTTTTTAAAATATTTCTGTATTTTTAAGGCCAGTGAACAAATGCTCCCAAGATTATTCCAACACTATGTTTCAGGATTTATAAAAGAATAGGCAAAATTCATAGATCATGAAAAAATTAAATAAAATGCGATGGAACTTAATATATTTTTCAAGCGTAGAAGTTGATAAAAGAAAAAATGAAAAAGAACTAAATATATTTTGTTATTATACTCATAATCATTTCTTTGGATCCAAAGATGGTATACTGAAGCAGCCAAGGAGAATTTTCAAATGCTTCTTACACAAATGTCAAATTCATAAGAGAGAACACTCGAAGACAACATGATCACAAATTCCATTTGACTTTTACAGAAAACATACATGAGCACCATTGTACCCCATTTTACAAGCCTTTCTTGGGAGGGCAACCTGTCCTTCACTGCTAGCCAAAATATGAAGGACTTGTTGGGAAAATCTGCTTTGGACCATACCAGTTTCGACCATTCAATGAGACATACATGTTTCTTATTTAATTCTACTCTGAATTGCAATTCGTCCTTCGCTGCCAGCCAAAGACAGTATTAAGGAATGCTTAGAAGCAAATGCTTTAGACCATACCACTTTCCACCATTCAGCTGTATCCATCTTGTTTCTTATTTCACTTCAGGTTGAAATCCATGTGACTTTTCCATATTTAGATGAAATCTGGTCTATTGAGTTGTCTTAGCTAATTTTAATTGATGAAAATAAGCTTGTAGGGTAGTATCTTTTGATCTAATAGGTTTCCAAGGCTGCTGCATTTCTTTCAGAATACTGGATACTTTTGCAAACTCAGAAATTGCAATATCATACACAACCTTTTGGACAAAGTTGGGGATCAAAACACCTTCAAGGTGTCAATTATCATCCCACATGGATAATTTTTTCACCCTTTCAACTAAAAGCTTCATGAATGGCCCAACCAATTCCTTGACATTTTAAAATTTTCTCTAGCCCCATCAGTAGGCTTGAGGAACTTTCATCACCCATAAGCACTTACCTCTTAGAAAAGTGCATTTTAACTAAATGGGATTTCCTATCAATGATAAATAGAAAATTGTAAGCTTAATTTTTCCTCTTATTTTCCTCTGTTTCATTCTTTTATTTTAGTATGTTACTTAGTTTTATTAAATTAGGCTTTTGTGTGAGAATTCATAATTGGACAAAAATGGTTACTAGCATTATTAATTACTTGTTTTATGACAGAGACGAGGCACAACACATATTCAGATAGTGCTGACTCCACTTTACCATACTTCGAAGACTTTTCAAGTAGAAGGGACCTCGATGGAACTAGAAGAAATTCAAATTTGCCATTATTTGATCTAAGAACCATTATTGCAGCTACAGATAACTTCTCTATTGCTAACAAGCTTGGCCAAGGTGGTTTTGGCCCAGTTTATAAGGTAGTCTCATTCAACGAGACCTAGAATTTGCATAATCTCATTTCAAGTGTGTTTATGCATCATAAATTCCATCATGAATGTTTACAGGTACTCCTTGAGTATGACTTTGTTGTGTGCAATTGGGCTTCCCTAAATAATTTACCAAGTTAAGTTTCTTTCCACAATTGTGCAAAATGACAATGATATTTGGACTTTAATTGCAGGGTTTGCTACGAAATGGAATGGTAATAGCAGTAAAAAGACTATCAAAATGCTCCGGACAAGGAATAGAACAATTCAAAACAGAAGTTGCACTAATTGCTAAACTCCAACATAGAAACCTTGTGAGAATTTTAGGTTGTTGCATTCACAAAGAAGAGAAGATGTTGATCTATGAGTACTTGTCAAATAAAAGCTTAGACTCATTCATTTTTGGTATGTCTTCTTTTTCACATTAACCTCACTCATCATCACTAGAAAACGATCTTCCCATTACAAACATATCAGTTCCAAGTAGCAAGATTTTATACCTAAGTACGAATGCAATGCAATCTAATCCAAGTTCTCATTTCTTCATTTAGATGAAACAAAAAGGTCATGTTTAGATTGGGGAAAGCGATTTGAGATTATTTGCGGAATTGCTCGAGGGATCTTATATCTTCATCAAGACTCAAGATTAAGAATTATCCATAGAGATTTAAAGGCTAGCAATGTTCTACTTGACAATGCATTGAATCCAAAAATTTCAGATTTTGGTATGGCTAGAATTGTTGGAGGGGACCAAATTGAGGCTAATACAAATTGCGTTGTTGGAACATAGTAAGTATGGTAGAAAACAAAGATATACTTTTTTAACCGATTACTGGACTACCATTCTTACATCTAAGCAGAGTCCAAACTACAGGCCTTTATAAGAAAAAAAAATATTAAGGATATCTCTATAATTCATTTTCATATTATGTTACTTCAAATTTTACATGTATGTTAGTGCCCAAAGGGCTATTTTTGATCATTTTACGTTGAGGTTCAATATCTTCCTTTTCATTGTGCTATGACAGTGGTTATATGTCACCTGAGTATGCAATGCAAGGACTATTTTCAATAAAGTCTGACGTATATAGCTTTGGGGTATTGCTGCTAGAGATCATTACTGGCAAAAAGAACAGTACTTATCATCATGATGGTCCTTCCTCAAATTTGATTGGACATGTAAGTACATGTGAAAACAATGACTACAAAATTAAGCCTATATTATTGAGCCTAATATGATTAATATCTTGTCTCAGATTTGGGACCTATGGAGAGAAGACAATTCCATGAAAATGGTTGACCCATTACTAGATGAGGCATATCCTGCTAATGAAGTTTTGAGATGCATTCAAATTGGGCTTTTGTGTGTGCAAGAACATGCAATAGACCGGCCAACCATGTCAACTGTTGTTTTCATGTTGGGTAATGACACACATCTTCCTTCTCCAAAACAACCTGCATTTGTTTTGAAGGGCACTTACACTATTACAAATAGATCAACTAGTTCAACATCTAATTCAGTAAATGAAATAACACTTTCTACAATTGACGGTCGTTAAAACCCCAAACTATTTGTAGCAAGTGTACTAATATTCCATTACAACATAGGATTGAGTCACTCTAAGTCTGCTCTACAATAGAATTTTTTTTTTTGTATGAACAATTGAACATAATGTATGCACTGTAAAATTATTACAAAAAAGAAGATAATATGTAATATTACAAAACTGTTATTGTCCAGAACTTGTGATGAAATCACTACCATCTCCTTTAGCTTCTTCTTTCAAGTGGTTTCTGAAATTAATATACAAAAAGCTAACTGTGTATATATGTTCTGTGGAGATAACTTCATGGGTTTTCAGAACAAGAAGTTGAAAGTTACAAAGATCTTTTCTTTTGGTGTGAAATTTACTAAGTTTAACAATGAAGATTTAAAAGAGGAACGCTAAATGCATAATATAGGAATTTAATTTGGATTTTAGGGTATTTTACTCATAACGGAACCATTGTATTTATGAATTGTGCAAAACCTATTGATATGCTTGGGTATGGCTAATATTTTTAACTCAAAAGAACACTTCAACCAAGACAATATTACCAAATAAGTTAGAACAACAACAGTTTATATCTTTGATGGTAGATCCTCTTTGTATAGCAAGTGTAAAGAAATGGGTGACAAAAATTTGTAATCATTTTCTCATTTTTGCTTAAATTTGGCCCAATTCTACTTTTGTGGTCACTTATATTTGTGAAGGTGCCTTATTGAGAGTGTGTGATTCTCTCCTTGAAGTTCACTTGAAAAGAAAAAAGAAGAAGCTCAAACTAGTTTTCACAACATCAGCATCATATGGAACAAATTAATGTTATATAGCCGGACATAAGTGATGAATATAATTTTAGAAAATATTATTACGGTAGACATCAACAAATTTTTAAACAATTTCAATTTGTCAACCTGCTGCTTATGGGTTTGCAATTTTATTTTATTTTTTTGGTGAAATGGGGATAGATTTGTAAAAATTTTAAGAAAAAGAAAAGATATCCATTGAGAGAATTTTAATATTTTTTTTGGATGGTTTAACGAAACTATATATAATTTCTTTGCAACATGCATAAAATCTGGATGTTCTAGATGTGCTAAACATCCTATTCAAACCTTCATTTAGTTACAAGGTAGAACTAAATTTTATATAGTGTTTTGTTTAAGACTTTGTTTTAAATGATATTATTTTTAATATCTAGATAAAAATGCAGGTGTATTGAAAACCTTTCTTAAGACCTTGCTATGATGATTTTACTATCTTCAAACAAGAAGTGATTCAGTGATGCCAATTTATTTATTTTTATTTATCAATGTCAATTACACTTTGTTGGGTAACCAAAAAGAAAGCAAGTAACCCAAATACTTTTTTTTTTTTTTTTGTGAAGAACCCAACTACAAATGTAGCCTGCTGTCCAAGGCCTTCACTGAGAATGGGTTTAGATACAAAAATGGGCTTTTAAGAGTTGCTACCATACCATACATGTAATCATGTACATCACTATTTCACAGTACGTAGCTAGATGTTTGGATTTTACATTTTAAAGTGCAAAATATATCTTTAGGGATGTTTGGATTTTATACCTTGAAGTTTAAGAATTTGGATTTTTCCCCTAATGTTATATGCCGTTTTGATTAGCAACCCCTCTGTTAAGTTTATATTGATGTGTTCGATAAGTGACACGTAAGGTCATGATGTGTATCTATTGATTCAATCAAATCATGACACATGGATTTCACTATTCCATGTCATATGAATAGCCAAAATAAAAATAAAGTTTAATTATTAAAATAAATTCTTTAAAATTCAAAATTGGAAAAACTAAACAAAATAAATAAATAACTAAAATAATACAATTTTTTTTATTATATTTGTACCCAAAATAAAGGAAAGAAACCAATTCTTGTTTCTCAGATCAAGGATTGATCTGGACCTTAAAAATACAATCCTTCATTTATGAGTCACCTTTAGCCAACTTAAAAATAAAGAACCTTTAACATCAAACATATTTTTTGGATCTAGACCTCAGATTTCACAACTCGTGTTCCTAAGTTTGTAGATTTCGAGTTGTGCTGGGTACCCCTTCTTGTCACCACTCTTCACCATTGTGTACATATATTTTTTTTTAAAAATTTTTAATTTAATGAAAATAAATATTTTTTTATTATAATAATTAAAGTTTTTTTTTGCTATTTGTATGATGTGAAATAGTGAATACCACGTGTCGCGATATGATTTGATCAAGCAATACACACCATAAGTTTACATGTCACTTAACAGACACATCAACAAAAAATTAACTGAAGGGTTGTGTTAAGGACATATTTTATGTAATTGGCTAATCCTTTGACAAAATGCACTTTACTTGTAATTGGGTAGATCTAGGATCTATTTAATACTTCAAGAAACATGTTGTTCAAGTCAAGTATTAAAGCCATGAAGATTGGACGAAGAAACAAGTGAAGACGGGCTGTTTATTAAAGTTGGACAGATTCTCGACAGCTCTCAACAAATAATATCTATCGAGGTTTAATGAGTCTTGACAGCACTCGATAGATTCTATCTATTGAGGTCTCGACAGCTGCTTGACAACTGTATCTATCGAGAATTACAAAATTCAGATTTTCAGATCTGATTTTTGGCCTATGCTTATGTATTTATATAGAGTTTATTTTTTCACAACTCTAGACATATATAAGACTTATTTTAAAGGCCGTCACATAAGAGAATACAAGGTGAACACATGCAAAAAGTGACCGAGTGCCTATTCTCTTTGAAAGAAGCTACTGTATCTTTGCATCTTAGTGTTTTGTAAACAAGTGCTTTTTGATCTTCATTGTTGATGAAGTGAAGAATTTTGCCACCAACATCTTCTTCAAGTTGGTGAGTTAGTCACGTACTAGGAGCTGTGTATCATTGGTTAGTCATGTATTGGGATCTGTGCAAAAAGGGTGGCGTTCATATATTAAAAAGTTCAGAGGTTCTGAAGCGGTAGAAGGTTTTTGCTGTAAGTTCATCTACGGGGATTGTAGAGTCTAGGGACAAAGGTTTTGACTTAGATCTGAAACTTCTCTTTATTATAGTGAATTGCTTTTTGGGAAGGTTTCCCCCTAAGTTTTTTACTGTGAAATTATTTTGTTTTATTGGTTTTCCTGGATCATCATATCTTGTCCTATTTACTATTCCGCTGTGCATGATATTGACATGATATTGATGTTAGTTTGTTTTAACAAGGTTTATTCATAATAAATCTAATTAGCAACTTGAGTTAAAAACTTATTGATTCTATCAACTGGGGTCTAAATTTTTCAACAAGTTGTATCAGAGCGGGTACACTCTGATTGGATTAATTTCCTAAGTGTGATCCTTGACCCCCATTGTCATGGATCATGGACAATCTTTTTTGATTCTTCCTTTATTTGATGACACTAATTATGCGTACTAGAAAATTCATATGAAAGTTTTTTTTTTCAGGCCCTAGGTGAAAATGTCTAGCAAGCTATTGAAGTTAGCTGGATTAAGTCAAAGGAAGAGCTGGTGGATTGGGATGAAGCAATAATCAAAGTGGCAAGTTTCAACAATAGGGCCTTGAATGCTTTATTTTGTGGGGTGACCAATAAGAAATTCAAGAAAATATCATTCACAAAAGTTGCCAAGAAAGCATGGACCATTCTTGAGACCACCTATGCAGGTACTAGGGCAGTAAAGACTGTAAACCTTCAAAGACTCACTAGTAGCTTTGTAGAAATAAGGATGGAGAAGGATGAGACATTTGATGAATTCTATTCTAAACTTAAGGATATTGTGAATTCTACCTTCAACCTTGGAGAATCCATAACAGAATCCAAAATTGTTAGGAAAATCCTTAGGTCCTTACCTGAAAGATTCCATGCCAAGATCATTTCCATTGAAGAAGTGAAGGACATTGATAAAATTCCTTTGACTGAGCTTGTTGGGAACCTTCAAACCTATGAGATGAGATTAGGCGTAATGGAAAAAAGTGAAAAGAGTAGAAACTTGGCTCTTAAGGGTATAGAGGAAAAGATTGATAACTCTGAAAATGAAGATGAATTTGAAGATGAAGATGAAGATGATGATGAGGATAAGGATCTAACCTTCATAGCTAATGAGATTATCGAGCTTCTTCAATTTTGAAAAAATGATAAGGACAAACCTTCTAGGAAATCAAAATCCACTAGGAAGGGCAAGAATGAGAATTCCTTTATCTAATGCCATGAGTGCAAAGGTTTTGGTCATATGAGGATAGAGTGCCCAAACTACCTTATGAAGGAAAATATCAAGAATTCAAAAGATAAAGGGTTGGTTGCTACTTGGAGTGATACTAAGGATGACTCTTCTGATGAGTATGTGGATGAATGTGGTCACTTTATGGCTTTTGTTGCCACAAGCGATAAGGTTTTATGGAGAGTACTAGTGACAGTGAGGATTCTTCTAATGATGAAGTACCCAAGAAGTTGACCCTTTAGGAAGCCTATAATAAGCTATGCATTAAGTTTATAAAATCTGAAAAGACTTATTATCTTTGTAGAAAAGAGCTTAATAAGGTAAAAACTGAAAAAGCTGAAGTGTTAGTCAAACTAGATAAGACTACAAGGCTAGTTAAGATTCTTGTTGTGGAGAACACCTCATTAGAAGAGAAGGTCAAGAATCTTGAGGAAGAGCTTAGTTAAGCTAGAACTCAAATAAAGAGGATGTCTAGTGCAAAACTTGATGAGGTATTGAGTGCTCAAAAGCCTAGTTCTGATAAGGCTGGCTTAGGACATGTTGACTCCTCTGACCCGTCCTCTTCCACGGCTTTTGGATCAATGACTGTCTTTGTACCCCAATTTGAGAAATGTGATAAAGATATGAAATCTATAACTGATTTTTCTAATTCTAAATCATTTATTAGACCTCATGTTTGTCACCATTGTGGTTTTCTAGACACATTCGTCCTAATTCCTTTAAGTTGTATCCTCAAAAGCAAGTGTCCAAATAGTCATAAGTTTCCTCTCAAGGATCTATACTTTTGTTTGGAGAGTTATTCAAAACTTAGAGCTTTTTAACTCAATTTTAGGAGAATTCTAATTCTTCTATGTCCTTTAGTAGACATACTAGGACACGTGCCTTTTCATCTTCACAGCCAAAAACTCGTACTGTGTGGGTGAGAAAGGAGCCTAAGACTTATTTGTCTTTTCTGTTTATCCTCTACTTTAATTCTTTCTATCTAAAGTAGGACTCTCTTTGCTTAATTTCTTATCTGCTTTTGGAATCATGCTTTTATGCATCTGCACCTCTCTTTTATGCTTAACATATTGTTTGTCTGTTTTTGTTTGGTTGTGTAGTCTTTATTTTGTTTGTTTTTCAAAATAAAAAGAGAAAAATAAGAAAAATACAAAAATAGTGTGTGTTTTGTGTACATTGGTAGTTATTTACCTTGGATGGCCGTTGAAACAAAATTTTCTAAATTTTGTATCTTTTTTTAACTTAGATGAGCATCTCTATGCATAATTAAGCAAGTGAGCTTTGTGACTTGTGTTTGTGATGAGTAAGATTAAGTAATCTTTTGTACTTAACACTCATATCACTCTTTTTGACCGGAAGGATTAGAAAATCCTAAGAGAAAGGCATAAATAACCATCTCATCACTGTTGCCTGGCAATCATAAAATGACATCTGTATGTTTCGACATAGCAAAAGTGCAATGTCAAAATTTTAACATCATTGGGTATTTATTTATTCTCTCTTATATGCCCATGCATGGTTTGCTTAAAAGAAAATATGCAAAGAAAAATAAAAGCAAAAAGAATCAAAATGCTTTATATATGATTGCAAGCGTGTCTTCTAGGAGATGTGGGAATTATAGGATGTGTCTCGAAGGTGATAGTCCCCATCAAGCAGTTATGATTATGTGTGAGTTAAAGTGATTTTCTCAAATCGTCATAACATGTAGATACTTATGTAATCTTGCAATGTTTTTCACACACAACTCGCAATATTCTTTGCTACTTTTGATACATGTGCAAGTACAATGTGATTTGGTTATCACAAGGAATACATGTGTTAATGTATACTCACTAAACTGTCTTGACTTGTTTTTAAAATATAAAATTGGTTAGACTTGTTTAGTGTGTGTGTGTGTGTGTGTGTGTGTGTGTTTTGGATCTAAATGCTTGACATTTTTTTTTTGTTGAAAGATGTTCTTGGGAGCTTTTAATGTTGTTTGGATATTTGGTTGAGTAGCATGCTTGATTGCATTCATATCTATGTTTTTCCATTCTTTGAAAACTGTTTTTGAGCAATCTTGATAGCTTCTCGATACCTCTCGACAGCTAGACTATCTATTGAGCTCTTCAACTTCTTTTCTCGACAGTTGCTATTGCAAATCAAGCTTTCTGGACTTTGTCATGATAGCTTCTCGACAGATTCTTGATCCATCGAGAAACTTTCTGTCTGCTCTATAGATCCTCGACAGATTCTCGATCCATCGAGGTTGGCCTCTGCTTGACAGCTTCTCGATCTATCGAGATCCTTTTGCATGCATTATTTTTCACATATTTTGCATCTTTCTTTTATATTGTCATCCATAGCATCTTTATTCATTACATTCATGCATTTATATGGATTCCTTGTGCCACCTTGATCATCTTTATGTTTCTCAGGTGAAACTTTCTAGCTTCTTGTACCTTTTGTCAATCATGACAAAAAGGGGAAGAAATTGTGAAGAAAATTTGGTTTCTTTTTAAGATTCTAGATATTAGGGGGAGAAATACATGCCTTTGTAAGGGGGAGTTGTGTTTCATCTTGTTAGGGGGAGCTTCTTTTAGCTTCTTCTTCATGTACACTGGTCTTGTGTGACCATTTTTACATACATTGTGCTTATCTTAGCTATATATATGATGATGTATGTCTTTTTCACCTATCTTTACATGTATTGTGTCTTTTCTCTCTTTATGCACATGCTTCTTATTTATAGTATGCAATCTTTTATTTCTATTTCATACTAAGATGCCGTGATAATTTTGTTTAAAGTGTTTCAAATATACAGGATGTCAAAGTCTTCTTCCCATAAACTCTCTTCTTGAAAAGTTTTTCAAGAGTTTGTGTTAGGATAGATTTTATTGCATTCAACATTTGATTATGAGTTAAGTGATTTATGACTTCTCTCATATGTTCATTTTTTTTGTTTTGGTTTTGTCACGGATTGCCAACGGTGGAGATTGTTAAGGACATATTCTATGTTATTAGCTAATCTTTTGACAAAATGCACTTTACTTGTAATTGGGTAGATCTAGGATGTATTTAATACTTCAAGAAACATGTTGTTCAAATCAAGTATTAAAGCCATAAAGATTGGACCAAGAAACAAGTGAAGAAGGGTTGTTCATTAAAGCTAGAGAGATTCCTGACAGCTTTTGACAGATAATATCTATCGAGATTTAATGAGTCTCGACAGCTCACGATAGATTTTGATAGATTCTATCTATCGAGGTCTCGACAATTGCTTAACAACTGTATCTATCGAGAATTACGAAATTTAGATTTCCAAATCTGATTTTTGGCTCATGCTTATGTATTTATGCAGTGTTTCTTTTCTAACAGACCTAGACATATATAAGACTTATTTTAAAGGTTGTCACATAAGAGAATACAAAGAGAACACATGCAAGAAGTGACTAAATGCCTTATTCTCTATGAAAGAAGCTACTACATCTTTGCGCCTTAGAGTTTTGTAATCAAATGCTTCTTGATCTTCATTGTTGATGAAGTGAAGAACTTTGTAGACAACATCCTCTTCAAGTTGGTGAGCAAGTCATGTACTGGGAGTCGTGCATTATTGGTTAGTAACGTATTGGGATCCGTGCAAAAAGGGTGGCATTCATATATTGAAAAGTTCAAAGGTTTTGAAGCGGTAGAAGGTTTCTATTGTAATTGGGTATTTCTTTTCTCTCTCTTGTATGCCCATGCATGATATGCTTAATAAAAGAAAATATGCAAAGAAATAAAAAGCAAAAAGATCAAAATGCTTTAAAATATGGTTGCAAGCGTGTTTTCTAGGAGATGTGGGAGTTATAGGATGCACCTCAAAGGTGATAGTCCCCATCAAACAGTTATGATTGTGTGTGAGTTAAAGTGATTTTCTCATATCTCAAATCGTCATAACTTTGAGATACTTATGCAATCTTGCGATGTTTTCACACACAACATGCAATACTCTTTGCTATTTTTGATACATGTGCAGGTACAATGTGATTTGGCCATTACAAGGTTTACATGCATTAATGTATGCTCACTAAACTGTCTTAACTCATTTTTGAAATATAAAATTGGTTAGACTTGTTTAGTGCGTGTGTGCGTGTTTTGGGATACATGTGCTTTAAATTTCTTGTTGAGAGATGATTTTGAGAGCTTAATGTGTGCTTGGATCTTTGGTTGAGTTGCATACACGATTGCATTCATGTCTGTGTTTTTCTTCTTTTGAAAAACTGTTTTTAAAGGCATCTCGACACCTCCTCGACACCTTTCGACACCTAGCTGTCTGTCGAGCTTCTTAGACTTTTTCTAAACGCAGTCTTGACACATCCTCGACACCTGGTGGATCGATCGAGGTTCCTTCATGCTTGATCCTTCTTTCTCGACACATGACCTCGATAGCTGCATCTGACGAAGTGCATTTTCTCGACACCTATGTCGATAGCTGTCTCGATACCTCTCGATACCTTCAGCTGTCGAGAATTACTGAAGGTCTATATAAGGTTTCCTCGTGATTTTTCTCTCATTTCGCTCGACCTCTCTCACTCGATAGAACGTGTTCTTCTCTCCAAAACATTTCTCACTCACTCCAAACCTCTTCCTAAGGCATTTTCAAATGATTTTCTTGATCTTCCTCACTTGGTAAGCATCTTTTTCCTCATTATTCATGCATTTCATGTTTTAAAACCCTAGGTTTTGTGTTTTTGAAATTTTTTGGGATTTTTCAAAATTGTTGAGGTTTTCATGAATTTTTTGGGTTGGTTTTATAGATTTGATCTTTAAAACTAGGGATAATTACCGTAAACCCACCTGTGGTTAGGCCCGTTTTCACTTTGCCTACCCGTGGTTCAATCATTTACACTTTGCCTACCTGAGGTACCTTCCATTAGGGATCTGTTACCCACCTCTCCCTTTGCCGTTAGAAAAACACATTTTTAAAGAAAAACAAACATAACAAAGATCAAAAAGTTGGGATTTTTTATTACTTTCAGAACTTCTTTGAGAATAAAACACAAATCAACAATATTGCTGTTCTCAACTGGGATTTGAGCTCTTGTTCGTGGCGACATTGAAAGCCCAGTTCGTGCTTTTGTGCTTTCGTGCTTTCACTCTTGTTCGTGCTTTCGTGCTTTCCCTCTTGTTCGTGCTCAGTTCATGTGCAGTTCGTGAGAAGATCTCTTGTTCATGCTTTCCTTCTCAAACACGGGCCCAGTTCGTGGCGACATTGAAAAGCGCAGTGGTGGCCGCGATTTGAGCTTCAACGGAAATCGACAAATTGAGTTCGTTGCTGTCGCTGTTGCTGAGCAGCTTAAGAAGCGGCAGGACCCCACGTTTGTCGATGATGATCTTCTTGTTCCAATCATTGTCTTTGGCCAGCGAAGCGAGCTCGAGAGGCACGTCTGTTCTTTCCTTTTCTTTTGGCTTTTACTTTGCCGTTCAGCTACAAAGTCAAAGATGGGTCGGAAACTCAAGGACTCCACCACCATTGGTGTTCTTCCTGGCAATTCAGAACCCCCACAAAACCCAGAAAATAAGATAAAGAAGAAGAAGAATAAGCAAAGGAACAAGGACAAAAATGAAGAACCTGAAGCGAATAATCCGAAGTGAAAGCACGAAGAAATCGATCCCAAAGAGAAGAAGAGTAAGAACAGGAAATCGAAAGAGGATGACAAGGAAAGCAAAAATCCCAAGTGAACAATAATCTCAAGTGAAAGCACGAAGAAATCGATCCTGGATGGTTTGTTGTATATATTCATTTTGTGGATTTCTTTTTTGGTGTGTGTGTGTTAGGTAAGACACTGGCATTTGGGGTGCCCAAAATCCTTTCCTTAATTGGGATTTAGAGTGGGTTTGAAGTTGGGATTGGGGGTGGGTTTGAAGTTGGAAGGTTGCTTTCCTTTTCTTAATTGGTGATGTTTGGTTGTGTAAAAATTGGTTCACAATTTTGAGCTGTTATGAGATTGTTGCTATTGCTCTAAATTAAAAGTAATTTCATTGAGTCTTTGATCTGTGCTATTCATGTGTTTTGTTCTCAAAGAAGTTCTTAAGAAATAAAAAAACCCTGACTTTTTGATATTTGTTATGTTTGTTTTTCTCAAAAAATGTGTTTTTCTAACGGTAAAGGGAGAGGTGGGTAACAGATCCCTAACGGAAGGTACCTCAGGTGGGCAAAGTGTAAATGATTGAACCACGGGTAGGCAAAGTGAAAACGGGCCTAACCACAGGTGGGTTTACTGTAATTACCCCTTAAAACTACATGCATTGCATCACATTAGCATTCTAATTATATTTTCATGCATTTAGATGTGTGCAAACCTGTTGTGTGCTGTTAGGTTTGGATTGGGCTGAGCCCATGATGTTTTTATGTTGCATGTCACATGTTCATGCATTTCCCATGCATACGTTCTTTCTTTTCAAATTTTTTCTTCCTATATTGAACTGCTTGGGACTTTTCTGTTTGTCTTTTTCTTCTCCCCCTCTCTATGTTTGCGTTAGTAGTGCCTATGGCACCGAAACGTAAGTCTATTCCATCCCAGAACCCTCTGCATTCTAAGGGATCTTCCTCTTCGGATTCTACTCCATTATCTCTCCGGTTCCATGATGAGAAAGCCCACAAGGACTTCTCGGAGAACTTCTCTAAACGAGGTGTTCATTCGGAACGCCACATTGTCCTGGCAGACTTTGCCGATACTGACCTACCCAATGTCATTCACAGTCGGGCTTGGGGGTCACTGTGTGATGTCCCGATCACATGTCCTTTCGTGTTGATACAGGAGTTTTACTCCAACATCCACGGGATCGATTCTTCAGTACCTCTCTTCTACTCTAGTGTTCGAGGTACGCTTTGCTGTCACTTCGGAGTTAGTCTCCGAGGTGCTTCATGTTCCTAGGGTGGATCATCCTAATTACCCTAGTTGTGAGCGTCTATGGACTGTGTCCAAAGACGAGATGATCTTGGCGTTCTGTGAGCATCCTTCCTCTTGGGGAGATCATCAGTATACACCATGTCGACCTTTTGCTAAAGGTCCTCGTTTCCTTAACATGGTGATGACTTTTGTTTTGCACCCACTTTCTCACTATAACTCTATCACAGAGCCTCGTGCTCGGTTTTTGTTGTCCCTCCTAGAGGATCTCTCTATAGACTTTCCTTCACACTTTATTTTTTTCATCATAAATGTCTATAGAGATACGGCCACCCGTGATAAGCATATTTTCCCTTCCGCTATCACGAGGATTCTTCGCCGTTTTTCCATCCTATTCTCTTCATCCGATCCTTACCATGTCATGTCTGCCATAGACGGTGCTACCGTAAAACGTAGCGAGGCACAGTTTAGATCGAGACAGTTAGATGGTACCACTCCTTCCTCCCGTACGACTACCTCTAGATCTGCTCGAGCGACATCTGCTTCTTCTTCGAGCGACGTCTCTCTCGGAGACATCATGGCGCAGCTTCAGCGCATGGATGCTCGCCTCGATACACTCTCCACGGAGTTGTATCAGGTGAACGTTCGTGTTGGTCGCATCGCCAGGTGACAGGCGACCTTGGGCGGCTTTGCTCCAGAGGCTTCTCTTCCACCACCTCATGTTTCGACTGAGACTGAGGCTGATGATGACGGTGATGACGATGATGCTTCCAATGATGATGATGATGGAGATGTGAGCTTTTCTGACGGGATGTCTACATGACACTCTACCCTTTGTCACTCGTGACAAAAAGGGGGAGTAGTTTTGTATGAGAGTAGTCATACTTAGGGGGAGAGTTAGCATAGGACATTTTTGATAGGGGGAGTGTGGTTTGAGGGATGTAGTGAGGATCATATGTATTTTTTTTTTCTTTTCTATCTTTTTAGAGATACATTGATCATGTATTGACATACATTGTATTTATTTTCTTGATATATATGATGATGTATGTTTCTTTCACCTACCTTTCCATGTGTTATTTCTTTTCTGTCTTTATACACATGTTCTTTTACTTGTATGCAATCTATTATTTCTGCTTCACACAAAGATGCCTTGATGTGTTTTGTTTATAAGTGTTTCAGAAATACAGGTTGTCAAAGTCTACTTGCCATAAACTCTCTTCTTGCAAAGTTTTTCAAGAGTTTGTGTTAGGATAGATTTTATTATATGTAACAAGTGAATATGAGTTAAAGTGCTTTATGACTTCTCTCATATCTTTATTTGTTTGTTGTGGTTTTGTCACGGATTACCAAAGGGGGAGATTGTTAGGACATATGTAGTTCAAATTTGTTGACATATGTCGCTATTTTATGTAATTGACTTATCCTTAGACAAAACACACTTTACTTGTAATTGGGTAGATTTAAGATGTGTTTAACACTTCAAAAAACAGTGTTTCAATATTCAGTGTTGAAGTCATCAAGTCTATCTAAGAAACAAGCAAGGAAGTGCAAGTTACTAAAGCTCGACACCTGTCTCGACATATGCATCTATCAAGCTTTAAGAAGCTGTTTTAGCCCGAGCCTCGACAGCTTCTCGACAGATCCTCGACACCTCTATCTATCGAGAATTAAAGAAAACAGATTTTCAGTTCTGTTTTAAGTCTAATCCGTGAATGTGTCTTTGGGATTTCTTTTCTCCTAACCCTAGACATATAAAAGGATTGTTTTAAGGGCTGTCAAATAGAGATGCAAGTTGCATAAGTATTGAGCAATCCTTATTCATGCAATTTGTGATCAAAAACAAAGTTTGTGTCCTAGTTCATCTCTTGTGAAGAAGATTGCTGTGTAGTGTGCATTGTAGGGTTTTGTGACCGAGCATCTTCTTGATTTTCATCGTGCAGATGATTTGAAGAACTTTGCAGCTAACAACTCTTTCTCTAGTTGGTGTTTGAAGTCGCGTACTGGGATCTGCGCATCTGGTTAGTCACGTACTTGGGAGCCGTGCATTGAAAGGAGAAACTGTCACTACAGAATAAGTCCAATTGGGTATTGGGGTAAGGGTTCAACTGTAGGTTGGTAAGGTACTTGGGATTCCTTTCTTGTAACCGTTTGTTGTGATAATAGTGGAGTTTCGGGAGTGGTGACCTTAAATCACCCGGTGGGATTTTTGCTGTCAGGTTTTCCCCATTCATAAACAAATCAACGTGTCATTTATTTTCCGCTGCATAACTTAGTTTTGGTGATTTTTTTGTGCTGCCAGGTGATATTGCATGTTAATTTGATGAATTAATAATTAGGGTAATTAATCAATCTAATTTATCATAAGGGGTCAACGCATTTGTGGCCTGTCAAGAATGAGTGAGATTTGAGAGGGGGGGGGGGGAAGGAAAGAGGATTTAAGGTAGTCTGAAGTTTGTACACTTCTAAACTTTTTTCTACAACCCACTATGTGATAGTTGAAAGGACTATCGAGTATCGATATGTGCTTTTAATCATATGAACGTTTTAATGAATCATATGACTTGTTTAAATAAAATATGTGAATTATAATTCTTCATGTAATGGCTTGGAGGAGATTTCTTCAAATTGATTTGGAGTAAAATGTTGTATTTTTCGTAATCTCTTACTAATCACTTTATTTAAGTTGTCAATCAATTTTGACAAATTTCTAATTAATCATTGTCGTTCACTCATCAAAAACTATTATTTGTTGGTTGATTTGGTTCAACAAGGTAGCTGTTAGTTAGTGTAGTCCATGACTTGAATAGCCCTAAAGATTTTTCAAAGCTTGCTCATCTCAAGCACAATGCTGGCTCTACACTAGATGCAGTTGATATGGTCGCCTACAGCCCAGGTAAAAAAAAGGGCCGCAAAATTTAATCAATAGGTTTTTTTTTTAATTAATTAAGCTTAAATATTAGCTAACAAAATAAAATAATTTTTTTATCAAATGAAAGACAAGAAAAAAAAAGATAGAAATGATACATCCACAACATTTTTACAAAAAATCCTAAATAGCAAGTTGTTACAGGCCGTTATTGATGGAAAAAAAATAATTCTAGTAGTAGGTTCAAATTAGAATCAGTAACAATTTAACACATAGGATTTGTTGTGAAAAAACTTCTTAAAAAATAAAAAGTTCACATCATTTTCATAATAGTTGAGTTGGCAAATTTTTACTAGTTCTTACCTAGATCTACCACTAACATCATTTTTTTTACTTACCACTAGTAATCTACCACATTAATAGGTGTGAAAAGTTTTGTAAAATTTTTTGTGTCTATAGACTTTCTAAATTTTCTTTTTACGTGGCTCATGTTAATTACTAATTAGTAATTGTGGAAGTGATTGATTCGAGCACACTACTTGGCATGGGCCCTATTTGAGGATGAATAAAGATCACATATATGTCAACCAAAATCTGACACGTGGGCCAAGTCCGAGGAGGGAAGACGTCTAGATCATTCAGAAACAGACGAAAGTTATGAATCAGAGGTTCGAGGAGAAAAGGCAGACTAGTTCGTTGACCGAGGATCCCGAGGAGCAAAGACCTTGGGAATACCTTAAGTAACTACCTACACTAGAATGTAAAGCTTCAGGGAAGACAACAGAGTCGTGTAAGTAACGAAAGGAGGAAATATCTAGGAAGGTGACTGCCACCTCCACGTTTAATGCATTGCACTAACTGAACTGGCCGCATTTATAAGGAAAAGACATTAGAATAGTTTCACAGCTCATAACCCTCTCTACCACCTCTAGAAGGGTCTTGATAGGACAGGCATCCAAATGGTTCACTTGAAACTTACAGATGTAGGGCTGAGATGCAATGGGAGGGACTATATAAGGAAAGGAATCCCACAGAAATAAGGGATGGATATTTGACACAAGAAATAGAGAAAGGTAGAGAAAACTGAATCTCATTGTAAAAGTATCAACATTGATTTTTAATGAACAACTCCTCCTTGGACTTGCTTGAGGAAGATTTTATGCTTAATTTGCATCTCTTGCACTCATATTAATAACGCTAGACCAATTATCCACAAGTCTGGATTTACTCTGCATTGTAGTTGGCTCATAAAACTCATTCTCTTAAAAATCTATTGTTTTGGGCTTGTTGTACTGGGTCACACTGCTCTAAGTGGTCTTGGACCACAATCCTAGTCCTTACAATTGGTGCCGTTTGTGGGAAAAGGCACCTACAATCTTTGTTTGTCAGGCTGTCTTTCTTGATAGGCCAAAAACATACTGACCCCTTGTGATGATTTAATTGATTAATTAGCCAAGTTAAATTAATTAACCAATTTAACATGCAAACACATGGTAGTACAAACAAATCACCAATAAACTAAAGTGCAGTGAAAAATAAATTCGACACGGTGATTTGTTTACGAATGGGGAAAACCTCCAAAGCAAAAACCCCACCGGGTGATTTTAAAGTCACCATTCCCGAGAATCCACTATTATCACAACAAGATGTTACAAGTAAAGGAATCCCAGTACTTTATACCAACCTACAGTTGAACCCTTACCCCAATACCCAATTGAACTTATTCTCTAGTGACAATCTCTCCTTTTGATGTATGGCTCCCAGTATGTGACTAACCAATTGCGCATATCCCAGTACATGACTTCAATCACCAACTTGAGAAAGATGTTGGCTACAAAGTTCTTCAGTTCATCCTTACAATGAAGAACAAGAAGATGCTTGAATAAGAAGATGTTGGCTGCAAAGTTCTTCAGTTCATCCTCACAAGAAGATGAACAAGAAGTTCATCTTCACAAAAAGATGAACTAGGGCAAACCTTGTCTCCGATCACAAATTGCTTGAACAGACTTTGCTCAATGCTTATGCAACTTGCGCTTACTTTGACGGCTTTTAAAATAATCTTTTTATATGTCTAGGGTTATGAGAACAGAAGACCCAAAGACATATCCACAGATTGGAATCAAAACAGAATTGAAAATTTGTTTTTCTTAAACCTCGATAGATAGAGGTGTCGAGGGGCTGTCGAGTAGCTGTCGAGCCATGGGCTGGAACAGCTTCTTAAAACTCAATAGATGCAACTATTGAGCTTTAATGATGAGCACTTCTCTGCTTGTTTCTTGGATAGACTTGCATGACTTTAACACTTGATCTTGAAACCTTGTTTCTTGAAGTATTAAAAATATCCTAGATCTACCAAATTACAAGTAAAGTGCATTTTGTCAAAGGATTAGCCAATTACATAAAAAGAACAACATATGTTCATATCAAGTGAACCACAAGGAGAAGAGATGGCAGGCTCTAGGTAGAATAGAAAGGATTCTGTGGGGTTGCAATGTGTAGACCATTTTGTCAGCTTAGAGAGAAGAAGGGATCGAGAGGCTAACCGAACTCCTAGTGTATGGGTTGAAACGGACTACACGAATCATACTAGCAGAAGTCATTTGAAACCTGGAAGTCATATCTCTCATGATGAAGAAACGAGGAATCTTTGGCTAGAGATTGATCATTTATTTAAGAAGTTGTGCCGCAAGGAGCATGTTAGGGGGAATAGGATGCCCCCATCCAACTCAGGGACTATTAGGGGAAATTTCCTTTAGTTTCCCTTCGAGTTTAGACCAATGGATAACTCAAGGAATTAAGGTGTGGTAAGCTGCATCTCTAGTTCATTTTGTGAAAATTAAGCGGAAGATTTTAAACAGCATGTGCTGGGCATTCTGGGGAGAATTAATTTCAAGTGTTTTTGGGTGTTATTGTGTCTGTGTTTCCATGTCAATTGGGAGAAAAGTCACATCCTAGTTTTAAGCTCTCCATAAGTTTTTGATCTGCCCAATGTTTGAATTTAGGGTTTAAATTTCTTTCCTTGATGAAACCAACAAAACCTAGGTCTAGCCTCATTATTATAAACAATAAGGCCTTAGTCCTTTGGGGTTCGCTATGGATCTATTTTTTATTTTAGGGAGGGTGGGGGGGAGTCCTTACCGTTTCTTTTTTTGGGGGAGTGGGGTGGGGGGGGGGGGGGCGGATAAATAGGTATTTTAGAGGTGTTATGTAAGTTATTTGAAGTTTCATAGGCGATTAGCAGTGAGTGACATCATCCAATAGGATTAACACAAAATTTATGCCTTCTCATAAAAACGAAAGGCCTATGCAAGAAATATTGCTTATGTTTGATTACCTAATTTTCCTTTCTGTTTTACAAGATTATAATGCTATTTGGTCTCTTGAATTATTGTTTATATTAGCATATCATGTTTATTCCCTTTACACTCTCAAAAAAAAAAAAAAAAGTTTATTTCCTTCAAGTTATTTTCTGAAACAAAGTGTTCATCTATTGATATTGAGTTGTGCTACATAACACCGTTTAGAGACTTTTTCAACCAACACCCCCTCCCCCCGAGGGGCATGTACACTAGCATGGGCATACTAGTAAACACTTGGGAGGGAGAGATGCGATAGTTGGTGCTTTTTTGGTGTCAATAGACTTACCTACTGATATATGATTTGAGATTCCTAAATTTGACAGCATGAAATTAGAGTCGAAAATATCTAGTATACGGCTCAAATGTTGAGCAATGACCTTCTTCCCTTTTCAAACTTTAATGCAGGCGGTGACAAATCTTTTAAATAGTGGAAGTGTATCTGATATTGACCATTTACACTTAGTGATGCTTTATGCTTTGCGTTACGAGAAGGAAAGTCCTGTTTAATTGATGCAACTTTTTAACAAACATTTATGTTTTACATGCTTTAATGCTTTAGTAAAGCCGCAAATATGTTGAAATTGTTGTGTTCCTTGCTAGTTGCTAGATGATTCACTGGTTTTGGAAAATTGGCCATCATGGTATGACAGCTTGTCCAGTTTGTCTTGAAGCAAGCAGGGGTTGATAAGCGAACTAGGGATCTTTTTGGAAATCAAGATCTTTTGAATATTGCTTATAACATGGCTCGTGGACTGAAGGTTAGTTAGAAACACTTCACTTTCTGCTTGATTTTCCCATATGCTGTAGGGGTTTGAGAATGTTTACAATTGTTAAGGATACAACGTAGTTGTCAAGGATAGTAGCTAATTCATAAGCAGCATGTTAGTTATTGATGTATCATAGCTGTAGTATTCAAAATACGAATCTCGAATTGTGATGAGATAGGATTAGGATAAGATAGAATTGTATTTTGAATTTGTATCTAAGTGATAAGATAGAAGTATATCTAAATTTTTATGTATGTGATATGTCAGAATTGTATTTGAATTTGAATATGTAACAAACTCTTCTATAAATGAAATGCCTTGAACCGTGAAAGGTAAGCTTGAAAAAAAATTCAATTACCCTGTTTTTACATGGTATTAGAGCTATTGTGACATACGTCCTTTTTTTTTTCAATGGCTTCCTCTTCTTCATCAACTTCTGCTGTCAACACTGCTACTTCTCCTTCTCCCACTTCACTTACTACTATTCACCATCTCATCACCATCAAACTTACCCATGACAACTACCTACTGTGGAAAGCTTAGATTGTTCCTTATCTTAAGGGGCAACATCTCTATGGCTATCTCGATGGAACCACCCCTGCTCCGCCTCAGATTATCACCATTGCAGTTGATGATACCACTCAAGCTATCCAAATTCCAGAGTTCCAGCACTGGCATCTACAAGATCAAATGATACTCAATGCCATTATTTCTTCTTTTTCAGAGAAAATTCTGGCCCATGTGGTTAAATTTCGAGATATCTGACAAGCATTAGAACACATATTCACCTTCCAATCTAGGGCTAGGACAATGCAAATCCACTATTAGTTCGCCACTATGGAGAAAGGCAATTCATCTATTGCTAATTATTTTCACCAGTTTACTACACTGGTTGACACCCTTGCTGCCATTGATCAACCCTTGAACGAGTTTGAAATTGTTTCTTTTCTTCTCACTGGTCTTGGATTAGACTATGATTCATTTGTCACCTCAGTGACTACAAGAGTTGATCCTCTCTCAATTGAAGACTTGTATAAGCATTTATTAGCTCATGAACTTCGGCTTGAGCATCAACAACCAACTGTGGACCTCTCACTTGCAGGGAAAAATTTTGCCGGGTGAGGGCCTTCATGTGGTGGTCGTGGAGGTGGCTCCTCCCCTTCAGTAGACTGTGACTCTTCATCCAGGAATCGATGGAATTTTCAAGGATGGGGTTGTGGTCATTCTTCCTCTTCCTCCCAAAATTGTCCCATTTGCTAGGTTTGCCATAAGACAAGACATACGGCCTTGAAGTGCTATCACAAGTTTGATAATTCCTTCTCTACTGACACTACCAGCAACATGCATGCTCTGCTTACCACTCCACAAGCTTCACTTGATCTCAATTGGTACCCCAATTCTTGTGCAACTCATCATCTCACTTTCGATTTTGCAAATTTGAATGTGAAGGCAGAGGAGTATCATGGTCTTGATCAAATTTGCATTGGTAATGGTATTGGTTTAAATGTTAAACACATTGCCTTTACTAAATTATCCATTCCTTCCTCTTCTTTTCTTTTACATGATGTGCTCCATGTGCCTCATATTACCAAAAAAATGATTTCTGTTCATAAATTCACATCTGATACTAATACCTCTATTGAGTTTCACCCCACTTATTTTTTTGTGAAGGATCAAACAATGGGGAGAGTTTTGCTACGCGGGCTAAGTAGAAATGGGCTGTACCTTTTTCCTTCTACTTCCAATAAATTGCCTTCATCATCATTTGTCTTTGTTGGTGAACGTACTTCTCCAGCACAATGGCACTCATGCTTGGGACATCCTGCCTTTTGTATTGTTAATCATGTTCTTCCAAAATTTAGTTTGCCTATTATTTCCAGCAAAATTTTTCACCCTTGTTCTGCTTGTTTCAGTTCTAAGAGTAAACAACTTTATTTTTCATTATCTTGTACTCAAATAAATTTTCCTTTGGATTTGATTCACATTGATGTATGGGGTCCATCTCTTATTTGTTCAAAATCTGGCTTCAAATATTATGTCTCTTTTTTTGATGCGTACAATCGCTATACTTGGCTTTATCCCATGACAAATAAAAGTGATGTGCTACCGATTTTTATTAAATGGCAAAAATATGTTGAGCGTTATTTTAATCGCAAAGTAAAAGTTGTTCAATCTGATTGGGGTGGTGAATATCGCTCACTTAACCAATTTTTCCAAAACTGTGGCATTACTCATCATGTATCTTTTCCTCACACACCCCAACAAAATGGTGTTGTTGAGCGCAAACACCGTCATCTTGTGGAAAATGGTTTAGCTTTATTAAATCATGCTCACATTCCTCTTCAATATTGGAAAGATGCATTTCAAATAGCTTGTTATAAGATAAATAGACTCCCCACTTCCATAATACAAAATCTCTCTCCTTATGAAAAATTGTTTGCTCAAGCACTTGATTATAATTTCTTGCATGTTTTTGGTTGTGCATGTTGGCCTAATTTACGTCCTTATAATTTTCACAAACTTCAACCACGCTCAACTCACTATGTCTTCCTTGGTTACAATTTACTTCAAAAGGGATATAAATGTTTGCATCTTCCTTCAGGTTGTGTCTATTTTCCAAAGATGTGCTCTTCAATGAAGATGTCTTTCCCTTTACTAGGCCTTGTTCCACAAATTTCCAGCCACTATCTACTTCAAATTTAGATTCTTTTTAGGTACAGTCCTGTACTAGGCTTCACACAGCAACCCCTCTCTTTGTTGGACTGCTTGCTTTCACTTCAGCAACACTCACCTCTTCGGCCCACATAATTCTCCACAGGCCCATTCCGAAACACTTGCTAGCCCATAATTGTTGGCCCATCCCTCATCTCCTTTACCCCATTTTGAATCCCTTCCCTCATATATCTCTCTGCCTCCCTTAACTTTCCTTAATAATACCCTTGACGATGGCATTGTTTCTTCTACATCCACCGACCCTCAACCCACCCATCCCACGATCACCCTCTCCAAAAACTTAATCACCAAACCCAAACCTTCACTGATGATACTATGCGATATCTTGTTCTGAATGCACTCGCTGATGGTAATGTCTTCATCATTGAACCCATTTGTTTCACCACTACTGTGAAAGACTCCAATTGGCTTGCAGCCATGAATCTCAAGTTTGATGCCTTGTGTTAGGACATATGTGATTCGTGTTAGGAACATATGTTAATATTTTATGTAATTGGATAATCCTTTGACAAAACACACTTTACTTGTATTTGGGTAGATCTAGGAAGTGTTTAATGCTTCAAGAAACAAGGTTTCAAGTTCAAGTGTTAAAACCATGCAAGTCTGCCCAAGAATCAAGTGAAGAAGTGTTGTTTATTAAAGCTCGACAGCTATCTTGACAGCTAGTATCTATCGAGGCTTAGAAAGCTGTTTCAGCTTGTGGCTTGACAGCTTCTTGATAGATAGGGTATCCGTCGATGTTTCTAAAAACAAATTTTCAGTTCTGATTTTCATCCAATCCGTAAGCATGTGTTTGGGCTTTTTTGTCTTACAACCTTAAACATATATAAGGATTGTTTTAAGGGCTGTTACAGTGAGTACAATTGCACAAGTATGAAGCAAAGTGTTGTTCATGCAAATTATGATTGGAAACCTAGTTTTTCTAGTTCATCTTGAAGAAGCTGCTGTGTTTGTACACCGTAGGGTTTTGTGACCAAGTAACTTCGTGATCTTCATCGTGTGATGAACTAAGAACTTTGTAGCCAACATCCTTCTCAAGTTGGTGATCAAGTCGCGTACTAGGATCTGAGCATCTATTGCTTAGTCACATACTAGGAGCCGTGCAATACAAAGAGAGATTGTCACTAAAAAACAAGTCTAATTGGGAATTGGGGTAAGGGTTCAACTGTAGGTTGGTATAAGGTACTGGGATTTCTTTACTTGTAATCGCTTGTTTTGATAATAGTGGATTCTCGGAAGTGGTGACCTTAAATTCACCCAGTGGGGTTTTGCTTCGATGGTTTTTCCCATTCGTAAACAAATCACCCGTGTCAAATTTAATTTCCGTTGCATTTAGTTATTTGGTGATTTGTTTGTGCTACCAGGCTTATTGCATGTAATTGAACTTAATTAATTTACTTGACTAATTAATTGGTTAATTCATCACAAGGGGTTAATACATTCTTGGCCTATCAAGTGGTATCAGAGTAGGCACACTCTGATTTGGGTTTAATCTTTGCTATATGATCCATTGACCCTTGTATGTCATGGATAGAGGAAAGTCACTCATTGTACCTCATTTATTTGATGGTACTAACTATGCATACTGGAAAGTACGCATGAGAGCTTTCTTGCAGTCTTTAGATGAGAAAGTGTGGCAGACTTCAACAATAAGGCATTGAATGCTTTATTCAGTGCGGTCACAAATGAGGAGTTCAAGAAGATATTCTCCATTGAAACTACGAAGGAATTATGGACCATCCTCTAGGTAACTTATGAGGGAACCAAGGCTGTCAAAGATTCGAAGTTACAAAGGCTCACTACAAGCTTTGAAAAGATCAAGATGGAGGAGGATGAGTTGTTTGATGAGTTCTATGCCAACCTCAAGGACATAGTAAACTCAGCCTTCAATCTTGGGGAAACCATTCCCAAACCCAAGATTGTGAGAAAGGCGCTCAGATCCCTACCCGAGAGATTTCATGCCAAGATTAGTGCTATTGAGGAATCAAAGGATATTGACAAGATTCCTTTGACAAAGCTGGTTGGTAATCTGCAGACCTATGAGTTAGGTTTGACGAGGATTAGGAAATTTAGTAAGGGAAAGAGCATGACACTGAAGGCCAAGAGTAGTGACACAGATGAGTCTTCCGATGATGAAGATTCTAAAATGAAGTCCTACATCACTAGGCAATTCAAGAAGTTCATGAAGAATGTCAATGCAAAGGGCTTTGACAAGGACCGTAGGCAGTCGAGTTCTTCTCAGTTTAAGAGCCAAAACAAAGGGAAGAAGGATGCAAGGGATGGTGGTCAGTGCACTTTCCCCCCAGGACCCAAGTGTTTTGGGGGTCAAGGCTTTGGTCACATGAAACAAGAGTGCCCTACTTATCTCAAGTTCATTGGGAAAAGTAAGGCACTTGTTACAATTTTGAGTGACACTGAACATGAGGATGATTCCAAAAATGAAGATGATGGAATCCTAAATGCCTTCTCGGCCACTGTCAATCCTATTGAGAGATTGTAGAAGATGTGGATGAGGAAGAAGACTTGGTGGAGTCAAAGTTTGAGAAGATGGATGAACAAGATGACATGTATACTGCCTAGGTAAAATTATACAAGATCTTAGAAAAGTATGAGAAGTTGTATAGGTTGGCTACCAAGAAGCTCAATGACGTGGAGCTTGAACGAGAAGAACTCTTCATAAAGTTCGATGAACCTAATTAGACTATAAGAGCATTGAGGTTTGAAAATAATTTCTTGGCTGAAAAGACCAAGAAGCTTGAAACGGAGCTGTTTCAAGTCAAAGCTCAATTGGAGAGGACTTCAAGTGCAAAGCTTGATGAGATGCTTAGCTTTCAAAAATTTGCTTTTGATCGAAATGGTTTAGGGTATGATTTCTCCTCTTCTAATATTGCTTCTTCTAGTACTACAGTTTTTGTTTCTCCTGCTAATAATGTTGAATCTGAGAACAATAATGTGAAAAATATGATAGCTAGTGAGAACATAGACAACAGTAATTCTATCTTAGGAGTACCCCCTAAGCTTGCTAGGAAAGGAACCAAAATTTCTAGGGCTAAGAAGAGTAATGCTCAAAAGTCTAAAGAGAAGAAGCAGCATCTCAGTCATCACTGTGGAGCAACTGGACATACTCAACCTAATTGCTACAAGTGGCAAGCCACTCAATAGAGCAACAGTGTGGTCTCATCCAGAAACATGAGTTAGTTTCCATCCTCTCTTGCTCCTTTTAGAGATCTCCTCAAAGCCCCCATGTTCCTTTCAAATTTGAACAGTTACAATTCTTCTTCCTCTCCACCGGTACAAGGGTTCGCCAAAAGAAAAGGTTCTTTGAAGGCGTGGAAGGAAAAGGCTCTAAGTGATTTAGTCACATTTTCTCTCTCTCCCCCTTCTTGTTTTTGTTTTTGCATTACTTGTGTGTTTTGCTTTCTTATTTTGAGTCAGTCTAGCTTCTATGCATTGCTTTACTTAACTTGTTTTTGTTTGTTTTCAGTTTTTGTTTTATTTTGGTTTCCTCCATAAAAAAAATAAAAATAAAAATTGAAAAATCATAAAAATACAAAAATAGTGATGTTTGTGTACATTGGTACTTATGTACCTTGAATAGCTAATGAAACAAAGTTTTCTAAAGTTTGTATCTTTTGTAGATTAGATGAGCATCTCTATGCACAACTAAGCAAGTGAGCTTTGTGGCTCTTATTTGTGATGAGTAAGATTAATTAATCTCTTGTACTTAATACTCGTATCACTCTTTTTAACGGGAAGGACTAAAAAATTCTAAGAGAAAAGTACAAATAACCATCTCACCACTGTTGTCCGCCAATCATGGAATGACATCGGTATGTTTCGGTATAGCAAAAGTGCAACGTCAAAAGGCTTAACATTATTGGGTATTTCTTTTCTCTCTTTTATATGCTCATGCATGATATGCTTAGTAAAAGAAAAATATGCAAAGAAAAATATGCAAAGAAAAATTAAAGCAAAAGAAACAAAAATTCTTTAAATTATGATTGTAAGTGTGTATTTTAATAGATATGGGAGTTATAGGATGTACCTCAAAGGTGGTGGTCTCCATCAAGCAGTTATGATCATGTGTGAATTAAAGTGATTTACTCATATCTCAAATTGTCATAACATGTAGACACTTATGCAATTTTGCAATGTTTTCACACATAACCCACAATACTATTTGCTATCTTTGATACATGTGTAAGTATAATGTGATTTGGCCATCACAAGGTTTACATGTATTAATGCATACCCACTAAACTGTCTTGACCTATTTTTGAAATATAAAGTTGGTTAGACTTGGCCACTGTGTGTGTGTGTTTTGGATCGAAATGCATGACATTTTTCTTAATGAGAGATGTTTTTGAGAGCTTAAAATGTTGGTTGGATCTTTGTTTGAGTAGCATATTTGATTGCATTTATGTTTGCGTTTTTCTTTTCTTTGAGAAACTTTTTTTAAGCAATTTTGATAGCTCCTTGACACTTCTCGACAACTAGGTTATCTATTGAGCTCTTCAACTTCCTTTTATCGCAATCTCGATAGCTTCTCGATAGCTCCTCGATTCATCGAGAAAGTTTCTATCTTCTTGATAGATACTCGATAGTTTCTCAATCCATCGAGTCCCTTTTGCTATGGACACCTCTTGACAGATCCTTGATAGCTTTTCAACAGCTAATTCATGCGTTTTTATTCTTGATAGCTCTTGACACCTCTAGATCTATCGAGCTATTGAGATTTCTATTTAAAGGGTCCACGCGACATTTATCTCATTTCTCCTTGATCTCTCTCGACAAAACATGTATCTTTACCTCCCAAAACCTCTCTCACTCACTCTAAACCTCATCCCCACTCATTCTTCAGTCTCAAGATCTTCCTTCTCCTTTGGTATTATGCTTTCTCACTCATTAATCATGCATTTCATATCTTTTGACCTAACTTTTGGAGTTTTTGAAAAATTTTAGGGTTTTTCAAAATTAATGAAGTTTTTGTGAAATTTTTGGGATGGGTCTTGCTTAAATGTTTTTAAACCATCATGCATTGCATCACATTTGCATTATAACAATGTTTTATGCATTTTAGATATGTTTTTACTTTGTTGCAAACTTGTGTGCTAGTAGGTTTGGATTGGGTTGAGCGTATGATACTTTTAAATTTGCATGTCACATGCTCATGCATTTGCATGCGTACGTACCTTCAATTCTTTATATTCTTATATATTGATTATTTTGGTGCTTTTCCAAGTCTCTCTCTCTCCCTCTCTCTCTCTCTCTCTCTCTCTCTCTCTCTCTCTCTCTCTCTCCTTCTTTTGGTTAGTTGCTCTATGGTACCTAAACAGAAATCTACATTGTCTCGAAACCCTCTTCATTCCGGGGCATCATCTTTTGATTCCACCTCCTCTCACATTTGATTCCATGATGATAAAGCCTGTAAGGACTTTTCAAAGAACTTTTCTAGACGAGGCATTCATTCGGAACGCCAAGTCATTTTATCGGACTTCTTTGATATTGACCTACCCACTGTTATTCACAGTAGGGGTTGGGAGTCACTGTGTGGCATCCCGATCACTTGTCCATCTGTGATCATACAGGAGTTCTGCTCTAACATGCATGGATTCGATTATTTAGTACCTCTTTTTATTACTCGCGTTTGAGGTACGCATATTGTGGTAACTCTGGATATTGTATCCGAGGTGCTCCAAGTCTTGAGAGTATCGTATCCTAACTACCCCAGCTGTGATCGTCTTAAGACTGTGTCTAAAGACGAGCTCATGTCTTCTTTTCATGAGTGTCCTTCGGATTGGTGTGATCGTTAGTAAACCCCTTCCTCAGCCTTTGCTAAAGGTCAGAGGTTCCTTAATATGATGATGACTTTTGTTTTGCATCCTCTGTCTCACTATTACCCTATCACAGAGCCACATGCTCGATTTTTGCTATCCCTCTTAGAGCATATCTCTACTGACTTCCCCTCTCACTTCATTCTATCCCTTATAGATGTTTATAGGGATACGACGACCTGTGATAAGCTCATTTTTCCTTAGGCTATCACGCGAATCATTTGTCATTTTTCTGTCTCCTATCCCGAGTCAGACCACTTCTCAGTTATGTGTGCCATAGACACCGCTACCGTTAAACAGAGCGAGGCGTAGCTACGATCGAGACCGCCTGGGACGGTGATTCCTCCTGCTTCTACAACTCCATACATCTTCATTCTTTCTTCTTCTGCTGGCGGGGTGACTCTTGAGGACATCATGGCACAGCTTATGCATATGAATGCTCACCTTGACACTCTCAGTGATGAGTTGTGTCAGGTGAACACCCGTGTTGGTCTTATTGCACGACGGCAGGCTACCATGGGTGGTTTCGCTGCTTACCCTTTGATAGGCCAAGAATGTATCGACCCTTTATGATTAATTAATTAATTAATTAGGCAAGTTTATTAATTAATCAAATTAACATACAATGTATGTGGTAGTACAAACAAATCACCAACTAAAATATAATGCAGCGAAAAATAAAGTTGACACGGTGATTTGTTTACGAATGGGGAAAACCTCTAAGGCAAAAACCCCACCAGATGATTTTAAGGTCACCACTTCCAAGAATTCACTATTATCACAACAATCGGTTACAAGTAATGGAATCCCAGTACCTCATACTAATGTACATTTGAACCCTTACTCCAATACACAATTGGACTTGTTCTGTAGTGACAATCTCTCCTTGTATTGCACGGCTCCCAGTACGTGTCTAACCAATAGATGCACAGATTCCAGTACGCGTCTTTATCACCAACATGAGATGGATGTTGGCTGCAAAGTTCTTCAGTTCATCACAAGATGAAAATCATGAAGTTTCTTGGTCAAAAAACCTATGGTGTACAAATACAGCAACTTCTTCAAGATGAAGTAAGGCAAATTAGGTTTGCGGTCACAATTTGCATAAACAACACTTTACTTCTGCAATTGTGCTCTCTATGACAGTCCTTAAAATAATCTTTATATATGTTTAGGGTTGTGAGAAAGAATGCCCAAACACATAGTCACGGATTGGATGAAAATTAGAACTAAAAATCTGTTTTTCATAAACCTTGACAAATACCTTATCTATCGAGCAGTTGTTGAGTCTTGAGCTGAAACAGCTTTTTAAATCTCAATAAATACTAGCTGTCAAGCTTTAATGAACAACACTTCTTCACTTTTTTCTTGGACAGACTCGCATGGTTTTAATACTTGAACTTGAAAACTTATTTCTTAAAGCATTAAACACATCCTAGATCTACCCAAATACAAGTAAAGTGCGTTTTGTCAAAGGATTAGCCAATTACATAAAATGTTAACATATGTTCCTAACTTGATTCACAAGTACCAATGTACATAAACACACACTGTTTTTTTATTTTTCTGATTTTTCAATTTTTATTTTTATTTTTATGGAGGAAAACAAAATAAAAACAAAAACTGAAAACAAACAACAAAAACATGTTAAGCAAAGCAATGCAATGCATAAAAACTAGATGCAAATGCATGAGGAAAGAGGGCGAGAAGAAAAGATCATTCCAAGGAGATAGCACTAATGCTTTGATGAAGGAATTTGAACCGTTTGCTATCAAGAGGTTTGGTGAACAAATCAGCCTTTTGGTCATCAGTGTGAATCAACTCAAGAGTAAGGGTACCATCTTTAACAAGCTCACGAATGTGATGTCGAATCTCTATGTGTTTAGTTCGAGAATGTTGAATCGGATTCTTAGAGATATTGATAGCATTGTTATTGTCACAATAGATAGTGAGGTGTTCTTGACGAATACCATAATCATGAAGGATTTTTGCATCCATAGAAGTTGGGTGCAATAGCTACTAGGAGCGATGTATTCTGCCTCTGCAGTGGATAATGAGATGAAATTCTGCCTTTTGCTCATCCAGGAGACAAGATTATTACCCATATAAAAATAACCCCCCGAAGTACTCTTCCTATCATCAGCGTTCCTAGCCCAATCAGCATCAGAATACCTGGCCAAGACATCATTTGTGTCCTTGTTGTATCACACACCAAAGTCGACAGTGGTTTTGACATACTTTACGATTCTTTCCAAAGCAATCAGATGGAACTTTTTGGGATTAGCCTGAAATCTAGCACATACTCCCACACTGTAACTAATGTCAGGTCTACTAGTAGTAAGATATAGAAGACTTCCTATCATGCTTCTATAGAGAGACAGATAAACACTTTTTCCTATGACATTAACAGTGAGTTTAAGATTTGGACTCATAGGGGTTCTAATAGAACTAGCAGATTCCAAACCAAACTTTTTCACAAGATTGCTAGCATATTTAGATTGAGATATGAATATACCTATCTCTTGCTGATGGATCTACAATCCAAGGAAGTGATTTAACTCTCCAATCATGCTTATCTCGAACTCAGCCTACATGAGTTTGGAGAAACCATGAGCAAGTTCATCCTTTGTTGACCCAAATATGATATCATTAGCATAGACTTGAGCAACTATCAACTCGTTGTCTTCCCTTTTGATGAAGAGCGTTTGATCAGCCTTTTCTCTTGTGAACCCATGTGACACTAAGTATTGTGTGAGCCGATCATACCAAGCTCTGGGGGCTTGCTTTAAACCATAGAGTGCCTTCTTAAGATAAAACACATGATTCAAAAAATGGGGATCAATGAATCCTTTTGGTTGAACCACATAGACATTTTCTTTAAGGAACCCATTTAAGAAAGTAGACTTGACATCCATTTGGTAAAACTTGAACTTCAAATGGCATTCTAGGGCTAAGAGAATTCTGATGGACTCCATGCGGGCTTCTGAAGCAAATGTCTCATCATAGTCCACTCCTTCCATTTGTGAGTATCCTTGAGCCACAAGACAAGCCTTGTTACAGATTACATTGCCCTTCTCATTTGTCTTATTAAAGAAAATTCACTTTGTGCCAATGATGTGCTCACCCTCTAGTCTAGGTATTAGAGTCCAGACATCATTCCTTTGAAATCAAAGCAGTTCATCATGCATAGCCTCCACCCATCTTTCATCCTGAAATGCTTCCTCAACCTTGGTAGGTTCAACCTATAACAAATAGCAAGAATAAGACACAAAGTTAGCAACACATTTATTAACTATGCGTTTCCTCAGTGTAAGTTCATTCATATTTCCCATAATAACATCAGGAGGATGATTCAACTGAATTCTAGAGGAAGGTCCTTTCTCTTTATGAGATTCAGAATTAGGTGAGGTTGATCTGTTTGTTGAAACTCCTGCAACACTTAGAGTACTGAGAGTACTTGGAGAGGCAGGCTCTTGATCAACAAGTTCTTGAATGTCCTTAGGCTTGGGAGGAAGAATTTCTTTGGGGATTTCCTCACTGATATTTTCAGAACCGGACTCCGAAGCTTCATCGATAACAAAATTTATTATTTCCATCACTTTCGTGGTTCTCTTGTTGTATACTCGATAAGCCTTGCTTGTAGAGGAGTAACCCAAGAATATTCCTTCATCGCTTCAAGAGTCAAATTTTCTCACATTCTCTCTATTCTTGAGAATGAAACAAGTACTTCTAAAGATATTGAAATGCTTAACATTTGGCTTCCTTCCATAGCTCATAAGAAGTCTTTTTGGTACTGAGTCAGAAATATACCATATTAACTGTATGACATGCAATGTTGATGGCTTTTCGCCACAAGTTTCTAGCCACATCCTTGTTGTGCAACATGGCTCTAGCCATCTCCTAAATAACTCTATTATTTTTTTCTACTACACTGTTCTGCTGAGGAGTAATAGGAGTAGAGAATTCTTGAGATATACCTGATTTAGTGCAAAAGGACTCCATGTATGAGTTTTCAAATTTTTTACTATGATCACTTCGAATTTGATCAATCTTTAAACTCTTCTCATTTTGCAATCTTGTGCACAAGGCTTCGATGTGCTTAGGAGTATCTGACTTGGATCTTAGAAAAATGACCCAAGAATACCTAGTGAAGTCATCTGCCATAACCATGATGTATCTATTCCCATCAAGGGACTCGGTTTGAGTTGGACCCATGAGATCCATATGCAGTAGCTTCAATGGTCTAGATGTAGCGTATGTCTGAGTACCTGGATGTTTAGCTTTTGTCTGTTTCCCAAGCTAGCACAGTCCATACACAACATTGTCCACTCTACTAAGCTTTGGCATCCTCAACACTAATTCATGTTTAGATACAATTGAGAGATGTTTGAAACTAGCATGTCCCATCCTTTGGTGACATAGATCTTTATTTGGCAAACGAATACTATTGCACACAATATCAGCATCAGGGACCAGACCATAACAATTGTCTAGAATGCGAACACCACTTATGAGTTTCTTTCCAAATTCGTCCAGCACAAGGCATTTTCCTTTAGAGAACAAACACTATAAAGTCTTGATCACATATTTGACTTATGCTCAATAGGTTCACTCTAAGACTTTCTACATATAGCACATTTGCAATATCTGGCAGTCCAGGTAAAAGGATGATTCCCTTTCCTTTAATCTGTGATTTGCTCCCATCACCGAAAGTGACATTACCACCTTTCTTAGGCTAGAAGACCTTAAAGAGAGAGAGCGATCTCCAGTTATGTGTCATGAGCATCCATTGTCAAGGTATCACAAGCATGTATCCATTACCTTGAACGAAAACTTCATCATAAAGCACACATCATGCTTTGATGATAGATCTGTAGGAATGGTGTTCTCTTTCATCTGCCATTTACAAACAAGGCCTTTAACCTTCACTCTTCTCAGATGAACTACTCTGCACATTCTCATTCTGAGGCAATCTAGTTTCTTCTTTGCCATGTTAAGATATTTGTCAGTCATCATCATGATAACTTTAAAATAACTTTTAGACTTGCATTTCTGAGACACTCAAATAAATAGATATTAGAAAAACAAGAAGTATTTGAAATAAGATATCTTTTCTTGCCAATGGCAGCCATAACAACAGGAGTCAATGGATCACACAACAGAGATTAATACTCTAATTAGAGTGTGCCTGCTCTGATATTACTTAATAGGCCAAGAATGTATCGACCCCTTGTTATTAATTAATTGATTAATTAGTCAAGTTTATTAATTAATCAAATTAACATGTAATGTATGTGGCAGCATAAATAAATCACCAACTAAAATATAATGGAGTGGAAAATAAAGTTGATACGAAGATTTGTTTACGAATGGGAAAAACCTCCAAGGCAAAAATCCCACCGGGTGATTTTAAGGTCACAACGCCCAAAAATTCACTATTATCACAACAAGCAGTTACAAGTAAAGGAATCTCAGTACCTTATCCCAACTTACAATTGAACCCTTACCCCAATACACAATTGGACTTGTTTTGTAGTGACAATCTCTCCTTGTATTGCACGGCTCCTAGAACGTCAATAAACAATAGATGCACAAATCCTAGTACATGACTTTATCACCAACTTGAGAAGGATGTTGGCTGCAAGGTTCTTCAGTTCATCACATAATGAAGATCATGAAGTTGCTAGGTTACAAAACCCTACGGTGTACAAACACAGCAGCTTCTTCGAGATGAACTGAGGCAAACTAGGTTTCTGGTCATAATTTGCGTGAACAACACTTTGCTTCATACTTGTGCAATTGTGTTCTCTATGATGACCCTTAAAATAATCTTTATATATGTTTAGGGTTGTGAGAATAGAAAGCCCAAACAAATAGTCACGGATTGGATGAAAATTAGAACTGAAAATTTGTTTTTCATAAACCTCGACAGATATCTATCGTGCAGCTGTCAAGTCTCAGGCTGAAACAGCTTTTTAAACCTCAATAGATACTAGTTATCGAGCTCAATGGATACTAGCTATCGAGCTTAATGAACAACACTTCTTCATTTTTTTCTTGGACAGACTTGCATGACTTTAACATTTAAACTTGAAACCTTATTTCTTGAAGCATTAAACACATCCTAGATCTACCCAAATACAAGTAAAGTGCTTTTTGTCAAAGGATTAGCCAATTACATAAAATGTTTACATATGTTCCTAACATGATTCACATATGTCCTAACACGATTCACATATGTCCTAACACTCTCCTCTATCTCCACCAACTTTAGAGGATGAGAGTGATGATGACTTCAGTAGTGATTATGCTTATGAGAACGATGGTGCTAACTCACCTAGTGATGATAAGAAGCCCATTTGATGTACTTACCTTTTATCACTCATGACAAAAAGGGGAAGTAGTTTTGGATATGAAAGTAATCATATACATAGGGGGAGAGTTAGTACTTAGAAGATTTTTGTTAAGAGGAGTATCTATATTTTGAGGGATGCAGTGAGAACTTATGTATCTTTTTCTTTTCTTTCTATTTTAGATACATTGTTCATGTACCTTTGGTCTTTGATGATATATATATGATGAGGTTGTTATTACAGTTCATTCACCTATCTTTTCATGTGTTGTTTCTTTTCTTTCTTTATGGACATGCTTCTTATATATTGTATGCAATTTTTTATTTGTCTCACACTAAGATGCCTTGATGAGTTTTATTTAAGTGTTTCAGAAATACAAGTTGTTAAAGTCTTCCTTGTCATGAACTCTCTTCTTGCAAATTTTTTTAAGAGTTTGTGTTAGGATAGATTTTATTATATTCAACAAATGAGTATGAGTTGAGTGATTTATGATTTCTCTTATATGTTCATTTGTTTATTGTGGTTTTGTCCTAGATTGCCAAAGGATGAGATTTTTAGGACATACGTGATTCATGTTAGAAATATATGTCAATATTTTATATAATTGGCTAATCTTTTGACAAAACGCAATTTACTTGTATTTGGGTAGATCTAGGATGTGTTTAATGCTTCCAGAAACAAGATTTCAAGTTCAAGTGTTAAAGTTATGCAAGTCTGTCAAAGAATCAAGTAAAGAATTGTTATTCATTAAAGCTTGACAGCTATCTCGATAGCTAGTATCTATCGAGGCTTAAAAAGCATTTTTAGCCCGTGGCTCAACAACTTTTTGATAGATAGGGTATCTGTCGAGGTTTATGAAAAACAGATTTTTAGTTCTGATTTAAATCCAATCTATGAGTATGTGTTTGGGCTTTCTTTTCTCTCAGCTCTAAACATATATAAAGATTATTTTAAGGGCAGTCACAATGAGCACAATTGCACAAGTACGAAGCAAAGTGTTGTTCGTGCAAATTGTGACTAGAAACCTAGTTTGCTCTAGTTCATCTTGAAGAAGATACTGTGTTTGTACACCGTAGAGTTTTGTGACCAAGTGACTTTGTGATCTTCATCGTGTGATGAATTGAAGAACTTTGCAGCCAACATCCTTCTTGAATTGATGATCAAGTAATGTACTGAGATCCGCGCATCTATTAGTTAGTCACGTACTAGGAGCCGTGCAATACAAGGAGAGATTGTCATTGCAGAACAAGTCCAATTGGGTATTAGGGTAAGGGTTCAACTGTAGGTTGGTATAAGGTATTTGGATTCTTTTACTTGTAACCGCTTGTTTTGATAATAGTGGATTCTAGAGAGTGGTTACCTGAAATTCACCTGGTGGGGTTTTGCCTCGGTGACTTTCTCCATTTGTAAACAAATCACCCGTGTCAAATTTAATTTTCGCTACATTTAGTTATTTGGTAATTTATTTGTGCTACCACGCTCATTGTATGTAATTAAACTTAATTAATTCAGTTGGTTAATTAATTGGTTAATTTATCACAATGGGTCAATACATTCTTGGCCTATCACTTTACTTAAAAATCAGACATGGGATTTTGTTCCTCCTTACATTGCTCGCAATGTCATTGGATGCAAATGAGTATTTCTGGTTGATAGGCCACAAATGCGTTGACCCCTTGTGATTAATTAAGTTGATTAATTAGCCAAGTTTTTAATTAATCAAGTTAACATACAAATTGCGTGGTAGCATAAACAAATCACCAATAATCTAGAGTATGTAGCGAAAAATAAATGACACGGTGATTTGTTTACGAATGGGGAAAACCTACACGGCAAAAACCCCACCGGGTGATCTAAGGTCACCACTCCCGAAACTCTACTATTATCACAACAAGCGGTTACAAGTAAAGGAATCCCAGTACTTTACCAACCTACAGTTAAACCCTTACCCCAATACCCAATTGGACTTGTTCTGTAATGACAGTTTCTCCTTTTAATGCATGGCTCCCAGTACGTGACTAACCAATTTGTGCGAATCCTAGTACACGACTTCAATTCACCAACTAGAGAGAGAGTTATTGGCTACAAAGTTCTTCAATTCATCTACACGAGAAGATCAAGAAGATGCTTTGTTACAAAACCCTACGGTGCATATACACAACAACTTCTTCACAAGAAAGATGAACTAGGGCATAAACCTTGTCTCGGATCACAAATTGCATGAACAAGGATTTCTCAATGCTTGTGCAACTTGTATACTCATTGACGACCCTTAAAATAATCCTTTTATATGTCTAGGGTTAGAAGAAAAGAAGTCCCAAAGACATATTCACAGATTGGAATCAAAATAGAACTTAGAATTTGTTTTCCTTAAATCTTGACAGCTAGAGGTGTCGAGGAGCTGTCGAGTAACTGTCAAGCCTCAGGGCTGAAACAGCTTCTTAAAGCTCGATAGATGCATGTGTCGAGCCTAGGTGTCGAGCCTAGGTGTCGAGCTTTAATAACTTGCACTTTCCAGCTTGTTTCTTGGACAAACTTGATAACTTCAACACTTGATCTTGAAACACAGTTTCTTGAAGCGTTAAACACATCCTAAATCTACCCAATTACAAGTAAAGTATGTTTTGTCAAAGGATAAGGCAATTACATAAAATAATGACATATGTTCAAAACAATTTGAACCACATATGTTCTAACACTGGTTAAGAGTGATGAAGATGGTTTCATTGAACACTATTAAGCTCATTTGGTGGCCAAAGGATTTCATCAATTACTTGAAATTGACTTTGGAGAAACCTTCAGTCCTGTAATCAAACCCACCACTGTCAAGATAGTTCTCTCTATTGTTGTTTTAAGAGGTTGGGTCCTTCACCAATTTGATGTTCAGAATGCCTTCTTACATTGCCATCTATTTGAAGATGTTTATATGTCTCAGCCTCCTGGGTTTGTTCACTCCCAATTTCCTAATCATGTTTGCAAGTTGAAGAAAGCTCTTTATGGGTTGAAGCAATCCCCATGAGCTTGGTTCTCACAGCTCTCTTCCCACTTACTTGCTTTGGGCTTTAGAGGATTGAGGTCTGATTCTTTTGTGTTTATTTATCATAGTGCCATCGTTACTATATATTTTTTCATTTATATGGATGATCTTATTGTTACTGCCTCTAAACCTTCTGCAATTGATGATCTTCTTTGTCATCTAAAGACTAATTTTGCTATTAAGGATCTGGTTAATCTCAATTTATTACTTGGCATTGAGGTTCTGCCAAACTCCTCAGGTCTTGTGTTGTCTCAAAAACGTTAAATAATTGATCTTTTAAGGAAGACAAATATGCTTGAGGCAAAGCCCATCGACTCTCCCATGGCTCAATCAATAAGTTTATCTGCTTTTGAGGGGGATCCACTTTATGATGTCACTATGTTTAGAAGTACCGTTAGGGCTTTGCAACATCTCTCCCTCACCCGTCCTGACATTTCTTTCACAGTCAACAAACTCTCTTAGTTTATGCATTGCCCTACTAACATCCATTGGCAGTCTTTCAAATGCCTCCTGTGTTATCTTAAGCAAACTATTCATTTTGGTTTGCAGTTGCACCGCTCAAAGTTCAATTTTTTTCAAGCCTTCTCTGATGCAAATTAGGCTGGATGTCGTGCTGATCGAAGGTCTACTGGAGGTTTTCGTGTCTTTTTGGGCAACAATCTTATTTCCTGGGGTTGTAAAAAAACAATATACAGTGGCTCGATCCAGTATAGAGGCTTAATACAAGGCCCTTGCCAATGCTTCAACAGAGGTTAAATGGTTGCATACCCTTTTATTTGAACTTGGAATTCCTATCTTTAGTTCTCCTGCTCTGTGGTGTGACAACATTGGTGCAACCTATTTATCCTTCAATCCTGTTTTAAGGCTTGAAAACAAATTCAATTATCTTGTTTTTACAATACCCAGCACCAACCCCATTTGTTCCAAACCAAGGAAAGCATTTCCAAGAATTTCCAAGGGACGGTTGAGAGATATGGGATACCCGTATGTTAGCAATCACTTTCAGCAGGGCAGGTTCGTTTTCTAAAATAATTGCTTCTTCCTAGGAAGGTTGCAGTTTATCTATTGCAAATTTTCGAATGTAGCATGGTTTCTTTCCACTGTTTCAAGAACTGGAGCAAACCAATTGATTCGACTAGTTCAATCAAGAACTCTATACCAATCCAAATATAGCCTAAAACGGTAAAACAAGATTTTCTGAAAAAATCGGGCTTAACTAAATGGTTGTGGTCAGACTACAAAAACTGGTAACTGGAACTTCATATGCATGTGTGTGTGGTACATGTTTATGTCTATGTGTAGGTTTGTATGTACATGTATGTGTGCATATTATCAAGAAGTAGTGCCAAGGTAATTCTAGTTATGCTACTAATTTTACCCTTTAATAATGAGAAGAGTTTATGAGGAAAAACCCATTTCATACAACTTTCTCAATATAAATAACATATTATCTCTCATCAAATATACGATGCCAATGTGCAACTTTCAGCGCTTGTTAAAGAAGGTATGCTGGTCCGCTAATGGCTCATTTAAAGCAAACCACATTATATCAACATAGTTTATGGCAGGCCACACACCAAAGGTATCAATTAGGGATTTCTTATCTGGGAGTTTGGCCCTGTGCATATTTTGGGCACTGATGCTCCACCTTGACACTAAGCTATATATAGTCATAGGGATTGATATGAGTTAACTGAGGTGTCTGTGTCCCCTCAATTTGTTGAAGACAGTTTTTAAGCCATTTAGCCTACCCCCAAAACTTAGATTATTGTTCATTTAATGGAAACTATTACTATTTCTGCGTAGCTTATTGATTCCCATACTACCATGCATCCAAATCAGATATACAATTTCGATAAGTAATAAATTGTATTAAGAGGGAAAAAAAAAAAAAACAAAAGGAAATCCTAGTGCATGAGAGGTATGCAAGGAAAGCACTTAAATATATATATATATATATATATATATATATATATATATAAGTAAATAGTTTTCTTTTCATTGAGAAAGTGCAAAAAGGGGCAATGGTGGGTTTTTTGGGAGTGTTTTCTTAGAAGGGTTAATGAGAATTTGGAATGTGATAAGAGAGCATGGGATTGGGTTTTTGGGTCTTGTGGGTATCGGTGGTGGGTAAGCTTTATTTTTGAGATTAGAGGTTGTGGGTGAGGGTGATGGTAAGGTATTGAAGTGCAAAGAGGCTTGCATGGCTATCTGAAAATATTTGGGAGAGAAGAAAGGTGTGTGGAAGAAAATAATGGTGTGGGATCCTTTGGTTGCTTTGTTGGTGTTCTTATAGGAAATGAACAAGTACTATGTCAAGCGGGAGCTATCTAGCTGTTCGAGTGAGTAAGAAGAGCAATGGACACGTGTGAGATGCATTTGAACTTCGAAGGTTGGTGTTAGAAATACTGAATAATTGTATTGTATTTCTCACTGAAAGAATATACATGAGTGCCTTTATATAGGAGGCATATGAGTGCAGTACAAGTAAGAGTGTAGTATAAGTAAGAGTGTAGTGCAAGAATATGTGCTATACAAATAAATTAGGCCTAAAGCCTATAACACTATACATGTTAACAGCCCCCCTTAAATTCAAGTTGGATGTGAGACCAACTTGAGGTTGTCAACCAAAGTACGAAGGTGTCCCTTAGGATGTGACTTGTCGGAGATATCTGCAAGTTGATCTGCAAAGGAGAATGAGATTAGCTTGAGAGCACCATGGACAAGATGATAACGGATAAAGTGACAATCGGTCTCGATGTGTTTAGTCCGTTCATGGAAGACATCATTGTGAGCAATATGAATGGCACTCTTATTGTCACAACAAAAAGGAGTAGTAGAGGATGTAGACACACCTGAGTCTTTAAGAAGCCATCGTGGCCAAAGAAGCTCAGATGTGGTATTAGCAAGGGCACGATATTCTGCTTCAGTACTAGAGTGGGCCATATGAGTTTGTTTCTTGCTTGGCCAAGAAATCAGAGAAGAACCAAGAAGAATGCAATAACTAGTGGTAGACCTACGATTAGTGGGATCTCCTACCCAATCAGCATCAGAAAATGCACGGAGAACAAGAGGAGACTAAGCAGAGTAGAAAAGACCATGGAAGAGAGTGCCCTTTAGGTACCAAAGAAAGCACAGAATAGCAACATAGTGAGTCGATCGTGGAGTTGATAGATACTGGCTCACTTAGTGAACAGCATAGGAAATGTCTAGACGAGTAACAATGAGATAAACTAGGCTGCCAACTAAGCATCTGTAAAGAGAGAGATTAGACAATTGTTTCCCTCCTGAGTGAGTCAGATGCGCATTAAGCTTAACTGAAGTGTCAACAGTCTTGCTCTTAGTTAGTCCAGCTCGAGACAAGAGTTCAGAGACATACTTGGCTTGAGTAATGTAAAGTCCAACTGTAGAATGAGTGATTTCAAAACCCAAGAAGTAGTTGAGATGTCCAAGATCTTTCATATCAAACTACTGACTGAGAAAATCCTTGAGTTCTTGAATGCCATTGAGGTCTTCACCAGTTATGATCATATCATCCATATACAGGAGAAGTAAAATAGTGCCTTTGTCAATGTGACGAAGAAATAAGTAGAATCATAATGACTGGCCATGTAACCCAAGCGAGAGATAGTAGAGTTAAATTCGGCAAACCAAGCTTGTGGAGCTTGTTTAAGGCCATAAAGTGCACACCAAAGGTGACAAACCTTGTTTGCTTTAACAAAGAGACCCAAAGGAGATTGCATATAAACTTCTTCACTTAAATCCCCATTAAGGAATGCATTTTTGACATCCATCTGGAAAAGGTCCCATTTACTGGCAGCAATAACAACTAAGAGGGAACGAACAAATGAGATACGAGCAACCGGAGCAAAGGTCTCTTCATAATTAATCTTATACTCCTGTGTAAAACCTTTTGCAACAAGACGAGCTTTGTAGCACTTAATGGACCCATCAGAGCGAGTCTTAATCTTGTAAATCCACTTACAACCAACCAAAGATTTCCCAGGGGGGAAAGTGACCAAGTCCCAAGTATGGTTTTTAGATAATGCATTAAGTTCCTTTTTCATTATAATCTGCCATAAAGCCACACGATAGGTGTAAGGCTCGTGCAGTGTAACAAGGGTAGTGTAACAATAATAGTCAAGTAAATGTGCAAGAATGGATCTCACTCGACTTAAGTGATGAGGTGGAATGTCTTGTGCAAGATCTTCAGGCGGAGTAGGAGCAGGGTACCTAAGCACAGGGTTGGGTAGCTCGTCTTCGACCGGTTCATCTTCCACCTGTTCATTAAAGGGGGAACTGGGAAAGGGATCAAGGATATCTAGTGGTTGGACAGAAAAGTCTATAGGGGAATCAGGAATAGCTACAGGAGGATAAGGAGCACCTATAAGAGGTTCAGGAGCAGCTACAGAAGGAATATGTGCCTCATCTGACAATAGATCTAAGACAGAGAAGCACGAAAGTGAGAGAGAGCTCGACAAAGAGGTGATGTTCCCAAAAGACAACATTGCGGGTGATACGAAGACGATAAGAAATAGGACCATAACACCGATACGCCTTTTGAGTTTCGCCATAGCCAAGAAAACAACAAAGCCTTGACCTAGGCTCAAGTTTGTTATGCTCATGTGGCTGAAGAAGAACGAAACAAGCAGAACCGAAGGAGCGAAGGTGGTGATAGTCTGGAGGTGACCCAAAAAGGCGCTCATATGGAGTTTGATTTTGGATGACAGGACTGGGAATGCAATTAATAGCATGAAGAGCAGCTTCGCCCCAAAAAGGAGCAGGAATTTTGGCAGAGGGAAGGAGAGCACGAACAGTGTCAAGAATATGGCGAAGTTTAAGTTCAGCTTTACCATTTTACTGAGAGGTACCTGGATAAGTTAGTTGATGAACAGTGCCATAGGAATGCAAAACAGCTTGGAAAGTATATTAAGTGTACTCAAGAGCATTATCAGATCGAAAAATTTTGATATGTTTGGAAAATTGGGTTTCAACCATTTTTTGCAAAATTAGAATATACTTGCAATAATTCAGAACTATGTTTCATATTAAAAATCTAGCTATAGCAAGAGTAATCATCAACAAAGACAACAAAATACCGAGATCCACCAATACTAGAGACAGAAGAAGGTCCCCAAACATTAGAATGAAGGTCAAAGATATCAGTGGATATTGATTCACTAGTATTGAAGGCAAAGCTGGTTGTTTTCCTAACTGACATGAAACACAATCAAAATTTTCTGTAGACACTGACCCTAACAAACCTCTAGAAGCCAATTGTTGTACTCGAGAAGAAGATGCATGACCAAGTCGAGCATGCCAAAGTGCAAAGGAAGGAATAGAAGAAATTGCAGCAGTTGCGGCAATAGAAACAGGAGCAACAAGTGGAAGATGAAGGTTATCCATGGGAAACATACGTCCAACTCTGGGACCGGTCCCAAGCTCCTGTCCCGTCCTTGGATCCTGCACAATACACCCAGAGTAATCAAATATAATGTGATAACCCAACTTAGCTAATTGTTCCATAGAAAACAAATTGTAAGAAAGGTCAGGAACATTAATGACCTCAGGAATTGAGAGGATGGAGGTCGAAACGAAACCTATAATATGACAGGACATTGTGGAACCATTTGCTGTGCGAATATTAAGAGGGTGTGGTACAGGTTTAAGTACAGAAAATAAGGACGAGTGAGGTGTCATGTAATTGCAACAAGCAGAATCCATAAGCCAAGAGGAAGGAGACATACTAGATAAAGCTAAGAGAAAAGAGGAATAAGATGCATTACCAACCATATGAATGACATTGGCGATAATGTTTCTAAGGTCATTTATGGACATGGTGAAAGTGCGACCTGAAGACTTAGACTGTGTAGAGATGGGAGCCATTGGTTGGACACTCTAAGTGTTAGCAACAGTAGCAGCAGAAATTGAAATAGTTGATTTGTTGCGATGATAGCAAGTCTCAATATTGTGGCCAAAACGTTGAAAAACGTTTGTTGGATTGTCGGCGACGATTATTGCAACAAGAAGAAGATATGTCCTTATTCTTCATTTAGAAGCAAAATATGCAAAAACGGACTGCAAAAATGAAATCTAAGCGAAAAACTGAGTAAGGAGCACTTGGATTGCAAAAAAAAAGTCAACCTTGGAGAAAAGTCAACAGTCAAAGTCAACCTCCAGTCATAGTCAACCTTCAGTCAAAGTCAACGTCAGGTCAACGCGGGTCAACATCAGGTCAACACGGGGTCAACGATGATGTGGCAGGTGACGTCAGCAGCGTGGATGGACGATGATGTCAGCAATGACGTGGCAGTGATGACGTCACCTAGGGCTGACGTCACTAGATACAGACTGGTGTGTGCAGTGTATGGCAGCGCGTGAAGAAGGCTGTCAGCGCGTGGCAGCGCGTGGGCACGTGAGCTTCAGTGCAGGACCTTTGACCGGCATGTGGGGCGCGTGCAGGCTCAAATAACTTTGAGTTTTCCACGATTGAGTAGATCGATGTGAGACGATCACTGTGGTATAAAATACTTATCGGAGCAAGATGCACGACGAAGACAGTGAGTGCAGTGGTTTGTGTGGTGCAAGACTCCTCAACAACGGCAGTTGCAGGTCCAGAACCCAAGGACAACGACTGGAAGACGTTAGAGGTTTTACGGCGAAAGACTGCGGCGGTTGCTATGATGGCAAAAGTGATGTTGAAAATGGAGTAACACCAATAAAGACAGGACTGCAAAGAAAAGGTTAGAGCAGTGGCTCTAATACCATATTAAATTACCGATTGTCCCAAAAGCTTAGCTATTGGGATATGGTAAATTTAATAATTTAACTAATACTTATAACACTCTCCCTCATGTGTAGGCCAAAACTATCTTTTAATAGGTGAGGCCCAACATATGAGAATTTAAATGGGAGGTAGAGTGGAGGAGACAAGGATCGAACTCAGGATCTTAAGCTCTGATACCGTGTTAGAAATACTGAATAATTGTATTGTATTTCTCACTGAAAGAATATACATGAGTGCATTTATATAGGAGGTATATGAGTACATTACAAGTAAATATGAGTGCAGTACAAGTAAGAATGTAGTGCAAAAATGTGTGCTATACAAATAAACTAGTTGGGCTTAAAGCCCACAACACTATACATGTTAACAGTTGGGTTATGTACTATTTATTCAACATTAACCTTTTCCACTAGCAAGTTATCATTTTTTATTTTTTATGGTAAAAACGCTGGTTAAAATTTGAATTTTTGTCGAAATCAATATGAATACTTGTTCTATTCTAGGTGCTTCACCAACCAACCGTTAGTTACCATATCTAATAGTGAAATATTAAGATTCAGAAACCCAAAAAAAAAAAATAAAAAAGAAGTGAAATATTAAGACTCAAAAAGTAGTACCCAACTTTAAATAATATATAATTTGATAGTTAAGAAGAATGAGATTTGAACTCAAAATATCCTAATTGGAAGTATCAATGAGTAATACAAAACTCTTAGCAAATTCTAAAATTTTTATCTATATAGAAATTCACTAATACTACATGAGATTTATGCCGATGATGAATTCAAATAGTAGCCTATTGCAATCACCGTCTCATGTAGGCGAGCTGGTACCCGGGCTTCTATTGAGACCATTCACTCGGGGGTTCAAGCCCCCGCATTTACCTAGGAAAAAAAAAAATAGTAGCCTATTGCAATGTATTGATTAAGACTCAAAAACCAAAACTAGCAATCACCCATCACAGACATTACTCCAAAATCCAAATCCAAATCAATCCCACAATGAAACCAACCACCTCAGTCACACCATCACAAATCAACCCAAATACGACAAGCAAGTCACTATCTTAGCAAAGGCTACTCAAAAACCAAGTTCCATGGTTGCGTAGAAATATAGCCATCCCCTACAAACCATGATGACATTTTATAGTTATATATTTTAACTTTTACAACCATTTTTATTGCTAAAGGTAAAATAGTAATTTTACACAGGTATAAATTTCGTAAATGACCTTGACATGTAATTTCACATATCACTAATAGGTCCGTATATTTTGTGTACAAAACAATGCTTAGACTATTGTTTTATGGAAGCTTTGAATTTTATTGGTCAACAAATTATCTTACCACAGACATGCATGCGTAAGATTATCCTATATTCATTTTTATTGGTCCTAAAAAATTAATTCTATTGGTCTGAATTTGTAAGGCACTAAACGATTCCAAGTTTTTTTTTTTTTAGAAGAAGGTTTAGGTTGTATCTTTATTAAAACAGTAGCCAAAATTGGCTACAAATACAATATTAAGATGTGAAAGAACATCTTCTATCCACACCAAAAAATTGCTAATACTTTATATCTCTTTTCTTGTAAAGGATAAACGTCAAATAGTGTCTTCAAATGTAAGACTATTCAACCCTAAATACAATGAAAATGCTTAAGTTTCCTCTTATAGCGATTCTTATGAGCCTCAATACACTACATAGTTTTGAAACTCGGACCGTTCAATAAACTGTAAAAAGATGAGGTTCAAAGTTTTTAAGGTTGGACCGAGATTGAACCGAGGTCGAATCGTAATGACGTTATAATTAATTTAATAATTATTTAAAATATAAATTAATATATTAAATTAGTAAAAATGGAAAAATTACATAAAAAATCCAATTAAATATAGAGATCTAATAGAAATTTCACATTAAATTAATTTATGAAACCCAATAAAAAATTTAATAAACATTTTCCCATAAAATTAATTTTTTTAAAAAAGAGGAGTTAACTTGAATGGTGGGGGACATTAGCATGTGTATAATGTTATATATCTTTTTTGTTGTAAGTGTATATAATATTTTGTGCATTTGTTTAATCTTATAGTGTAAATCTTACATTTATCGGACAATCTTATAGTGTAAAGCAATAAATAAATTTAATAAATTAATGTAAGAACTGGTGAGTTTGTACTTTGTAGAATTAAGAATTAGACTAATCACTAAATAAATTAATTAAGAAACAAGTCAACAAAGGTCCAAAACCTTCCTATCAAAAAAAAAAAAAAAAAAAAAAAAAAAAAAGTCCATAACTTCTTTTCAATCTTATGTGGCGTGCAAGCCTTAAGTTAAAAAAAAAAAAAAAAAAAAAAAAAAAAAAAAAAAAAAAAAAAAAAAAAAAAAAAAAAATTCCAAAAATTCAGAACCACAAGTCCACTGTCTGTACCCAGAGCTTTCAAATCTCAAGCTTTTAAGTGTAAAAAAAAAATCCCAAAGCTTCGGATCCACCAGTGCTTTCAAATCTCACTTTTATCTCTTCTCTTGTTAACATCCTCTTCTCAAATCCTTCTTTTCTCTCGTGAAACACAAAGTTAGGCTAGCTCAAATCTCAGTTTTTCATTTTTTGCCAGCAATGGTAGCCATTAAAATCCAGCAAAGGGTCTACTCCGCGGCAAAACGACTGGGTCCTTTTTTTTATCCTTGTTTTTGTTGTCATCTTTCATCTTCTTCCTCTTGTTCTGTTATTCATCATCATCATCATCTTCTTCTTCTTCTTCTTTTAAAAGAGCTTAGGCCTGAACTGTGAGACCCGCTCATTCCTCTTGTTCTGTTCTTCATCTTCTTCTTTTTCTTTTAAAAGAGCTTAGGCCTGAACCGTGAGACCCATTCATGGTTCTCATACCCGTACGGTTCGACCGAAGTTCGCACGGTCCACTGGATTTTTTGTGTAGAACGGGTTTTGGAAGCTAAAGAACCATCTTAAGGAGCGGTTCCCGGTTAATACGGTCGGACCGTACAGTAAGTTCACCCACACACAACCCAAGCCACAAAATATACTATATTTCTTTGAACTTTTTTTATCACACACATATTATAGATATTCATAGGAGTCGTCCACTTACAACAACTTTTAGTCATTTTCTAGCTTATCATATTGATTACATAATCAGTGGAGCATAGATTTGCCGAAAGCATAATTGTTTCCAAAAAAATCATTTAAAGAGCATGTGGATATGGGGTAGAAGAGAATGAATATTAGATATTGAATTAATTGCAAAAGCAAAGGAGTGAAGAGATCCTTTTGCTAATTTATGATCTACTAATTGTTCATGCATTCGCGTGCATTTAGGAAAATTCTTGGTTCCATAATAGTTAAAGCTTGAATTTTTTTTAAACTATATTAATTTAGATTATTTTTATTTTATAAAAATGAAAAATCCAAAAATATGTATTGGATTACTATTTCCTTGTTAGATCATTAGAATATGTTCTTTGATTAACCATAATAATTTCTAGATCTATATCTATTCGAAACTCAATTGTTAATTTCCATGTTCATGCATTGCATCTTCACAAGATTTAGTTGTTATGATAGTACATTTAATCATGCTTTTTGTGGGTGCTCGAGGAACGAAGATGAAGTTGTAGAGTTATAGTATAAATGTGAGAATATCGCGGTCCATGGTCTCAAGGAGGGAAATCACTGGAGGAGAGGAAAGGAAGAGTCAAAGGACTCTGAAGTGTTCTAGGTGGAAAGAGGGATATGAAGGGAGGGAATCAATGATCATAGGGGAAGTCTCTAGTTTGGAGTAGCCTCTTGCCTCCGCATTAAATGGTGGGCAACAACTTTATTAGCTGCATTGATGAGGAAGTGACCTGAATAGTATAAGTCATAGCTAAACACACTCTTTCCACCGCCTTTTTCGAGTGTGGAAAGAGACAAGTGTTATGAGAGGAGGCTTGTTAGGTAAGGATGGATGGCTGAGATATGTGGTAAGGAGAAGTATATAAGAAAAGGAAGGTTTATAGAAAAGAGGATCAAGACACAAGTACCAAGAGATAAAGAAGAAAAAAGAAGAACGCCGGAGAAAAAGGGAGTGAATAGTAACATTTTTTACGTAAATGTGGCCTCCTCGGGCTAGCTTGTATGAAAAAAATGGTTCATCCCTCTAAGAATATCGGCCTTTTCTTCCTTATTTTTTCTCTTAGGGCGGAGCTCCCCTTTTGTTGTTTGTTTCCCTCTCTTATAAATTCGTTGTTTTGGGCCACTATTGGACTGATCCAGCCACTATTCTAAGTGGGCTTGGGCAGTCAGTTTTTCTGGTCCCTACACTTTTCATGCATATCTTGGTTAGATTTATACATCTGTATGCTGAAGATGATTATATGATATGAAATTTCTTTTCCAACGTGTGTCACTGAGCTTACATCACATAAATTATTAATTAATTAATTAATTAATTAAAGAATATGTTTTTTTTTGAGGTCATGTTTTACATGTCGTTTTAAGATAGATCTATGCACCCATTTTTTTACGTAATAACTATATTAGTTCACATGAAATTGGAAAAAATAATTTGAATACTAAACTTTTTAGATTTGATTTTTTATAAGAGTTTTCATGATATATGTTTGTTCATCATTCAGAATCCGCAGCTAGGGTTTGTGTAATTGTACATTTGTACCCTCACACGTTGATGAATTGTTACATGATTTTGTGGATATATGTTTGTGGATGTCCTATCCTATTAGATCATAATGTATTGCATGGTTTTCCTACTTTTTTTGTTTTTACTTATTTCTTTCATGATTAGCCTGTTTATGTCTTGATTTCCTAGTTGTTATTTTTATCTAAGCAAACTTTATGTGCATTGAATTTGAAAATTTTTTGTTTTAATTTTCTGTTTTCTATTGCATACTGCTATCATGTAATTGCATGATTAGATAGGTGGATTTATTTATATTGGCTATTTACCCTTAGTGACCAACTTAGGTTGGGTGAGATAGGTTCCTAACACTTTTCACCCGATAACTTACCCATAAACTTAGTCAATTAGATGCAATGACGAAGCGAGATTTTTTTCTTGAGAGGAGGGGGGCAATGAGTAAAACTGAATATAAATATAAATATATATATATATATTTCATTTTTCATGAAAGTTGCAAATGGTTGTAGGGAAGTTTTTTAAAACCCATGGGGGCCTTGGACCCCCCTCTACCCACCCTCCCTTTGCCAGTGATTAGACTCAGATTAGGCCTTTCCAATGTAAGTTTTCTTATTTAACTTGAAAACAAAGCTATATCCTTTTAGTTTTGTAGATTGTATTTAAAATTAAAACCATGCAAGTCAATTTTTGGCATTTCAAAATTGACATATTGCATATTGTATGTGAGTACATAAAAAGTCATCAATAATCTAGAAGACCAAACTATGTTCGAGCAGAGTGGGTGTTTAACACCTTCCCACTCTATAACCTAACCCCCAAATTTAAGATTTTAGGTTCGTAAATTAGTGTTTTCTTTTTCTATGGTAGAATGTAATTAGGACCAAAATTTTGTATTCTTTTATTTATTAGCAGTCCTGTTTCAGATCCAACCAACATCGGTGAAACCGGCTGACGCTGAACCAATCCGACCACTTCCACCATAGGTGTCCGACACGGTGGTCGGCAGCGATTTGGATAAACCGAAGACGTCCGGTGTGGCGGGCAATGGCTATTTTGCACTCCCACGAGAAACCGCACCGCATCGAAATATATATATATATATATATATACACTAAAATTTAACATATATGTATCAATGTGTACAGTTTTATATTTTTATGTTTCAATAGATTGAAGAAAAGAAAACCCAGAGAAGACATGAAAGCAAATGCAATGAAAAAGAAGAAGAAAACGGCGCTGATGGGTTAAGGAGAATGATAGGTTTTCTTCTTTAAATATATATATATATATATATATATATATATATATATATATCTATATATCAACTCCAAAACGACGTAGATTTATCATCATATTAAAATATTAAAAATAAAAAAAACTTTTTTTTCCTTCTAACCCTAGGTTTATTCACCTATCCCTCTCCTTATCTCTCACTCTCATCCATTTGCCTCTTCCAGTCCCAGCGAGTTAGCAACAAATAGTCTTCATCTCTCTCTCCCCCCCTCAGCCTCCGCCGTTTGCTGTCATTGCAATCTAATCCTCGATATTGCATTTTTTGGAGTTTCACCCTCTCTCCTCTTTGTCACAATATTCTCAAGAGTTTCTAGTGAGCTCTTCCTTGTAAATGCAATGCTTTCTACCAAGTTTGTCTATGTAATTTATTTTCACCAGTTTTGTTTGATCTTTTTATAGGTTTGGTTTAGTTTTTTTATTTGGGTTTTTGTGATTTGAAATGGGTATGTTTGAGAGAAAGATTGTGAATTTGTTTTCTTTTGATTTTTTGTTTTTGGAATATTTGGGTTTTTTTTCTTTAATGACGATGATGTGGTTTGAGTTGTTAATTGCATTGTGTTTGGTTCCTGAGAAAATGAGGAATTAACCAAACTAACTGTACTGAATCGGTATTTTGCACAGCACCTTGTATAGACCGGTTCCCACCTCTCAACAGGTGAGAGGTGCGGTTAGGGATGAGGGTAAACCACCTGTATAGGTGTGATGCAAAAATTCCCCAAAAAATCGGTAGCACTGCACCATGTACAACCCTACTTATTAGATTGTAACTAGGACCAAAGGGATGTAATTTCTACCAATTGTACATATTTTGATTAATGAATACTTGAGACAATTCAACTATACAGTTTTGTATCTTGTAGCTTTTCTTATTTTTTGTAATATAAAAAATAAATGGTGACTAGTACTCTACATTAATTAAACCCAAAGAGGTATCACATATACTCTTTTGAGAGATCATCTAAATCTTGTCTCTCACACCTAGATGTCATAAACATGTCAAAAAGTGTCAACTAATTGAGTCACAAGACTCTTGGTGATATGATAGGATTCTAAACTATAACATTTACTACATAATTATTATTCTTTACTATCAAGTCAAGACATCAATGACTTTCTTTTATCCGAAATTTTTTAACTTGAAGATAAGAAACATTACCTAATAAATTAACTAGAACCCACAGCTCGATATATGATTCTAAATTAAAATACTCCTATTAATTATCTTTACTTATAATTATATTCCACTTATACGAAAATCAATTCGTATCTTGTTTTGATGATAATTATCATGGAGCAGAAGCTATATGTTCAAAATGAATAAATATTGTTTCTTTTGTTTTATTGTTTTTTTTTTTAAATTTAAAAGAAAAATAAGTGTATAATCAGTAAATTTTTCAATCATTTACTAATTTGATTCACAAATGGATGAAATGACAAATTAAATTAGCATAAAGAAATATAAATTAAATGATAAAGATAAGAATAATTTTTTATCACAAATGAGAAAAATATTAATAATACAAAATCAAGAAATAAGAATATTGACTCTACAGTATAAAATTTTGTAAACTTTTAATATTTACAAAAGAGGAATGAAAGAAACATAAATTATATAAATTACAAATTCTTTCATCATTTCTTTAATAAAAGAAGAAGAAAATATTTTTATGGACTTAACTTTTAAATCTCACTAGTCGCTAACTCGAGCTATGCACAGGACCCTATATATTTGTGAGGTAGATTAAAATAATTTTATAAAATCTTAAATTGATTAAGAAACAACACCATTTCATGATTTGCTCTTGTATGACTTCAATTTGTGTTACAATTTGATGAAAAAGTCATTGCTTGAACGTACAATGACTTACAACAAAATTTGTCAGAAAATATCAAATACTGTAAAAAAAAATTAAAAATTCAGATATTAAAACTTCTAAAACCATAAAATATTAAAGAATTAGATAATTTATTGCTTAGAAATTATTGAAACAAAACAAAATATATATGATTAAACAATAGATAAATATAAAGGAAAGATGGGTTACATTTAAAAGAATAATTTCAATTATTGCAAGTTTTTTTATCTTGTAAAAAACAGCTAAAAAGAGTTTGGTGGTTTATGTACAAAAATTACTTTTTAAAGGAGTTGCAATAGAATTATTCTATTATCCAAAGAAGTTGAACTTTATCAATAATTGATGATTTTTATATTTATCCAAATAAAGCCACGTTTAGGATAATCTTAATATAGGATTTATTCAAGTTTTTTTTTTAATTATCAACATTTGAGTTTGAGTTTAACTTAGACTTGTTAAAGAGATAGAGTTTCACTCCTTGTTAAGCTTGAATTAAACAAAAATAATTTTGTTTAAAAAACGATAATAATGAGCTTGAATTTAAGTTGGATTTGTTAGAGAAATAGGGTTGCACTCTTTGTTAAGTTTTAATTAAACAAAAATAATTTTATTTAAAAAAAATGATTAAAAAAATGATGAGTTTGAGTTTAAGTTGAACTTGTTAGAGAGATAGAATTTAATTCCTTGTTAAATTTGGACTAAAATAATAATTTTATTTAACTAAAATGATAATTTTATTTAACTATTGTGCTGATGTAAGAAATAGAGTTTCACTCTTTATTAAATTTAAACTAAACAAAAATAATTTTATTTAAAAAATAATTAAAAAATGATGAGTTTGATTTAAGTAAGACTTGTTAGAGAGATAGAGTTGTACTACTTGTTAAATTTGGACTAAATAAAATTAATTTTATTTAACTATTATGTTGTCGTAAAAAATTGTGAGAGTTTCAGAGGCTTAAGTTTTATATATATATATATATATATATAGATTAGGTACATGTATCATTTATCTTAATAAAAAAAAGTGGATATAGTATTAGATTTGGATAAAACTTATATACAATACCTTAAGTACGGTTTCAAGAATAGACTACATTCTACCATGATGTTATGTTAGGTGACATTTATCAATTGTGCTAATTAAATGCAATCAAGCTCATGTTGATAAGCAAATTCATTTGGCAGTAAAAAAATGGAGGTGCTGACTGCTGAGTCTGTGTTACCTGAAATGATCACAAATAGCAATTAACGTTTGTTAAACCCTTCTCAGTACCAAAAGCGGGTGGAACTTTGAGAAAGTAGTGCAGGCAGGAAATCATCCCCTGACCCCTGGCATTTTGCGTAAACTAAACCGTCGCACTAACACTACCCATTGAAGAGTTAAACACGTGACATCACTGGATAAAAATGTGCCAGGGAATATATATTCCTCTTTCTCTTGGCCTCGCTCTCTGGCTTTCTTCAAACTCATCATGACGACCTTTTTAGCTTGGAGGTGTAGTGTGACTTGCTAATCCCAAACACGTGTCCCATTGATGTCTATTCTTTTTTTTGATGTTTTTTCTTCCTGCTGGTGCATGTGTAAGGATAGTGTATAGCTTAGACTATACTAACCCATTGGGCTTAGCCCACTACAGTATAATTATAATTTACTCATATTACTTGTACTGCACACATACTTAGTCTATATAAAACTCTTTATTGTACATTATTATTTACATATAATATACATGCTATTTAGTCTTTCTTCTCACTTTATATTCTTAACATGGTATCAAAGTCAATGCTCTGACTTTTTGGCACTTGTGGTCTTCTCTAGCGTCTTTCCGCTACCCTTGCCTTTGTCTAGTGCCCACTGTCAAAAGCAAGTTACCACCATCAGACCCACAACACCAAAAACTCTCAGATCCAATCTTTCTATCCATCACCCTACCAAACTACGAGCACAAATTAATAGATTACACAATTTCGAGAAAAACCCAACCCGAATCAACTCCATCTGAAACTGCACGCGCTTCCATGTGCACCAGAAGGTTCGATCTCACAGTAACACACGCCCACACGCCTACCCGCGCCACCGCCCAATCTCGCGCACCTTCACGTGCCCCACGTGCCCACACACCATTCACTACCGCTTCGCCACGTCAACCTTAATGACGTTAGCACACATCAACCCTGTAACATTTGCCCCAATGACGTCAACATCCATTGACTTTGACTACCGTCGTTGATTGAGGTCAAAATTTTTCAAAAGGGCATATCTTGCACAGTTTTTCACGTAAATTCCGTTTCTGGGTTTAGTTTCTTCGTTTGAGGTCCCTAAATTCCTTTTTTTGGTCATTTTCTTCATTATGGCTCAACAAAACGAACAAGATATCATATGTCCTATCACCATTATGTTGGATGGTCCTACTAGCTATCATGCATGGTCTCAGAATATAACTGTCTTTCTCAAGGATTGTAAACTCTGGAGATATGTGATTGGTTCAATTCCTAAGCCAGTATCAAAACCTACATCCAAAGCCACAGCTGCTGAAGATACCTCAACGACTGCTGTTATAGTGGATGATTATGAAGAACGCCTAGAGGAATGAGAGAGTATTCAGAGTAAGATCTTGTCTTGGTTTATCAATACCTCTATTCCCTCCATTCAAAATCTCCTTCCTCGTTTTGAGACTACTGAGGCTACTTGGAAATTTCTGGCTGATCGCTATAATTGCACTAATGATTCAAGCCTAGAGTTCCACATTGAATCAAAGCTTTATCAAATTCGCCAAGAGATAGGTTAGTCTAATTATGATTTTTATTCTTAGACTTCTAATATGTGGGAACAACTCTCTGTTGTAGATCTTCCACTAGTGTGTTCTAAGGATATTGAGCTCTTTGTCAAATATCGGGCTTGCCATAAATTTATGCTTTTTATAATGGGTTTACGTGAGAATTTTGAGCCAACTAGGGCTTCTTTGCTTAGCTAGTCTCCTACTCCTTCTCTTGATACTGCAGTCAAGGAGCTCATTTTTTAGGAGAACCGTCGGCCTACTCATCACATGTTATCATTTAATCATGTATTGACTACACCATCTCCACAACCTCCCATTGCTGTATTCACTGCTCCTCCACGAATAAACTCTGGGCGTCCCACCTCTCAGTCTTCCAAAAGTACTTGCTTCGAGTTTTGCCATGCCAAAAGCCATGACATCTCAATTTGTCACAAACTGCAGAAATTTATACAAGAGCAGAATAAAGCCTCTCCTCCTCAAGCAGCTACTGTATGTCTTTTAGATCCATCGGTTCCTGCAAGTCCATCTTTGGCTTCCTCACTTACTACAGCTGATATTGAGGTAGTAATTCAACAAATTTTATCTTGAACTTCCACTGCCCTTTCTGTCCCCTTATGTAAACAACCTTGGTTTTTTGATACTGCATGTTGTAACTATATGACTCCTGATGAAACCCAATTTTCTGATAAGACATCCTTAGAAAACCCCATCACCATTTACACTACTGATGGAACTCCTATGCCTATTAGTCATAAAGGAACAATCTCTTCTCCTTGTTTATCCCTTTGTGAAACTTTTCATATCCCATGATTATCCCTCAATTTTCTTTTATTGGTCAACTTTGTGAATTAAGCATAGATCTTCTATTTACTAATCATAGTGTGGATGTGCAGGATCCCCGGACGGGTCAAGTGCTTGGGACAAGCCGTACGGTTGGTCACATGTTTGAGATTCATGACTTGAAGATTCCTTCACAAATTGTTTCTATAGCTACTACCACTGCCAACCCCTCACCTGATCTATGGCATACTCGTCTTGGTCATCCATCCCTATCTCGTCTTCAGTTGTTAGCTTCTCAAGGTCATTTAGGTTCAGTTTAGTTTCAAAATTGTGATTGTACTTCCTCTCATTTTGGCAAATAAACAAAATTTCCATTTAATAATAGTGACTCATTTTCTTCTGCACCTTTGACCTTATACATTTTGATATTTGGGGTCCTGCAACAGTTCCTACAGAGGGGAGATCTAGATATTTTGTCATATTTGTGGATGATTTTTCTCGATATACTTGGATTTATCTACTTCACCATAGGTCTGAACTTGTGTCTATTTACCAAACATTTCATAAAATGATTGAAATACAGTTTAATAGCACCATCAAAGTATTTCGATCAAATAATACTCAAGAATATAATAATAAATCTTTCCTATCATTTTTAGATAGTTATGGTACCCTTCTTCAGCAGTCTTGTCCTTACATCTCTCAACAAAATGATTGTGTAGAACGAAAATATCGTCACATTCTTGATGTTTTCCGCACCCTTCTCATTTCTACCTCTCTTCCTAAGCACTTTTGGGGTGAGGCAGCACTCATTACTATGTATACCATTAACCGTATTCCTTCACTGACTACATACAACAAATCACCATTCGAGCTTCTCTATGGTCAAACTCATGAGTACTCATCTCTTTGGGTTTTTGGTTATGCTTGCTTTGTCTCTCTTCCTCCTCATGAAAAAACAAAGCTCTATCCTCGTGCTTGTCTCTGTTATTTCCTTAGTTATGGTGTATCTCAAAAGGGGTTTTGCTACTATGATCCCATTTCTCATCACCTTCGTGTCTCCCGTCATTTTGAGTTTTAAGAACATCGTCCTTTCATGAGTCTTCAATAGTTTCCTGCATCCTCTTCCTTAGAGTCTCCCATTTTTACCGATCTTTTCCTCCCTCTCTATCTTAAACTTGTGGAGGATTCATTGACATTGGCCGTCTCTCTAGGTGACTTATATTCGGTTCTATCCTCAGCATATGACCCGTCTGTCTTGGATCTTGTGGCACCACCCTCTCCTGAGTCTTCTATTGGTCCTAAACTTCATCGTTCCACCCGGGTAAGTATTCCTCCCCCTTATCTCACTGATTATCATTGCTCTTTTGCTCTTGCCACCCTCTATGAACCTCACACCTATCGTGAGGCTCATATTGACCCTCTTTGGCAGCAAGCTATGAACAAAGAACTAGATGCCGTTCATAGGAATCACACTTGGGATATGGTTGATTTGCCTCTTGGTTAGTTCGTAGTAAGTTGTAGGTGGGTTTACAAGATCATGACCAAGGCTGATGGATCTCTTAAATGATACAAGGCTCACCTCATTGCCAAGGGCTTTACTCAAGATTATGGCATTGACTATGAGGAAACATTTGCTTCTATTGCTCACTTTACATTTGTCAAATGTCTTAATGCTATGGCTGTTGTTCGCCATTGGCCTCTTTATCAAATGGATGTAAAGAATGCTTTCCTCAATGGAGACCTCCAAGAAGAAGTGTACATGCAACCATCCCCTGGCTATCCACACTTAGGCAGTCAAGTTTGTCACCTTCATCGTGCTCTTTATGACCTCAAGTAGGCTCCTCGAGCTTAATTTGAAAATTTTAGCTCAATTGTTGCTCAACAGGGTTTCACTTCGAGTTCTCATGACACTGCTCTCTTTGTCTGAAGATCCACTGTTGGTATCACTCTTATTCTTCTTTATGTTGATGATATGATTATTACTAGAGATGATTCTGCAAGTATCTACTCTCTTCGGGACTTCCTTAGTCAGCATTTTGAGAAAAAAGATCTAGGGACTCTTAGTTATTTTCTTGGGCTTGAGGTTACCCCATCCTCTGATGGGTACTATCTTTCCCAAGCTAAATATGCTTCTGATCTTCTCTCCAAAGCCGGTATTACCAACAAAAAGACTGTTTCCACCCCCTTGGAATACAATGCAAAGCTCACACCCTTAGATGGTGAACCTATATCTGATGCTACTCGCTATCGTCAGTTGGTTGGTAGTCTGATCTATTTCACTATTACTCGTCTGGATATTTCAAATGCCATGGGTATGGTTAGTAAGTTCATGGATGCCCCTCATTTTGTCCACTATGCTACCATTCTTCTAATTCTCTGATATGTCAAGGGCACACTTTGTCATGGTCTCCACTACTCATTTCGGTCTTTTCTCGAGCTTCATGCTTATTTAAATGTGGACTGGGCAAGTGTTTTGATTGATCAATGCTCTATTACAGGTTTTCTGTTTCATGTTAGATAATTCTTTTGTCTCATGGCATAGCAAGAAGTAGGATGTGGTTTCTCGTTCCAGTACTGAGGCTGAGTATCGTGCCCCTGCCGACACCACCTGCGAACTTGTCTAGCTTCATTGGCTCTTAACTGACATGAATGCTCCACAGCCCACTATCACTCCTCTTTATTGTGACAATCGTAGTGCTATTTACATTGCTCATAATGATATCTTCCATGAACGCACCAAGCACTGGAGATTGACTGCCACATCACTTGCCAACATCTCAAGAAAGGCAACCTCAAGTTGTTCTCCATCTCCTCTACTGACCAGCCTACTGATATCTTCATCAAGACTCACCTGCCTAGTTGTTTTTGAGATTTTATATCCAAACTCCAGTTGGCTTCCTCTTTGCCACCTCAAGTTTGAGGAGGGATGTTAGTTTATAGCTTAGACTAGATTAGCCAATTAGGCTTAGCCCAGTATCCTATACTTGTAGTTTATTAATATTACTTTTACTACACACATACCTAGCTTATATAAGACTCTCTATTATACATTATTATTTACATAGAATATACAGACTATTCAATCTTTCTATCTCACTTTATATTCTTAACATGTAAGTAAAGATTATTACTCCTACTTTATTTATTGTTTGGTTTTTTTTTTTTTGCCACGATGAGAGAGAGAGAGAGAGAGAGAGAGAGAGAGAGAGAGAGAGAGAGAGAGAGAGAGAGAACATGTTGGTGAGATTCTATACATGTTGTCGTGTTCAATTTGTGGAGAAGCCAACGGGCTTGAAACTTGAATCCCATTTGGCACTTACCCTGCTGGTCTTCTCTTTAGTTTTTGACTTTGTGTCCAGAATTTAATTCTCCTCTTTCCCAAAATAAAAGTAAATAAAAAAACATTTTTTATTACATAAAAATATATAATGTGCCTTGGGTTTCAATCACGATTTTGATAAGGATCCTAAAAACGTACATTTTATTATGTCAATGGACCCAAACACACACAAAAAGGAACTGCTAAATATATTAATGGAAAAGTGACAGCATGCAATAGTGCTCACTGAGTGAGAGTAACAGTAAAGGAGATGCAAAAGTGATAGCATGCTAATGAGTGCCTTTAAGGTATTGGTTAATAATCCATTTTAGGAAAGTTTTGACACCACTTTTATGGAAAATGAAAAAAGTTGTCAAAAAATTAATTATTTTTTTCTTTTCCTATAAATACTTTCTTTAAATGGGTTGTTAACTAATACCCTAAGGGTATTTGTTAGCATTTCCCTTTAACTATTTATTTTATTTTTGCTATTATTTATAGGTCTCACTGCACTTTTTAGTACTATTTATGAGTTCTATTGTACTATTTCAACTAACTTTTTCCTTTATTTACAGTACTTTCAGTAAAAAATTTTCAATTTCAGCAAAATAAGCAAATCCCAAACAGACCCTAAACCTTTTTTTTTTTTTTAATCTCAAAAGTGATATCATTTTTGCCAATATTGGCTTATTTTCTATTGACCATTAAATATATATATATATATATATATTTATATAAAAGTAAGTAAAACTTTTGGGCATAGTACAATTTATTTCCTAGAAGTTTGGTAAATTGTTATGTTTTAGTCCACTAAGTTTAAAATTTATCATTTTAGTTTGTTAACTTTGACATCACTATTTCTTCCCTTTCATCTATTATTGTTTGAAAAATATCGTTATCCTCTTAAAATGATGTTATTTCATATTATAAAATAAGAGAGTTAAAAAATATTTTCAAACAGAAATAGACAAAATGACTAAAATGAAAATATTGTCACGATAAATAAAACACTATTTTTAGAAGGGTCATGCTAACGAATGCCCTTAGGGTATTGGTTAACAATTCATTTTAAGAAAGTTTTTACACCACTTTTATGGGAAATGAAAAAAACTGTCAAAACATTAATTACTTTATTTCATTTTCCCATAAAAACTTTCTTTAAATAGATTGTTAACCAATGCCCTAAGGGCATTCGTTAGCATTTCCCTTTTTGGAATAGCAAATTTTAGAATTTTGAATGAAAATTGAGGGCGAACAAAATATGGCATCAATATCCGCAACTTCATTGTTCCATAGGGGCATGTGCAGTTGAACTTTAAACATGCATTTATTTTTCTCTTTCTTTTTTATATACACAACAAGACATTGGGTTTAATTTTTCTTTATGAAGTGTGAACTACAATAAAGGAAACTTTGAATGGTTTTTAAATCATATTTGGTAATTAGAACATCACAAGCCTTCTGTTACGAAAGAAAATTTGAACCCTTGTTCAATAAAGTTTGTGCAAAAAGTTGACCCCTTTGCAATCTTTATACTATTCTTTCATGTCAACCTTCTTAAACAAATATATAAACCTGATAAAAATTTTTTTTTTTTGTTAATTATAAAGTACCCTCCGTTTTAAATCATCATTTCTGAAACTGTGATGCTTATTATACCAATATTGAATTATAAATATAAGTAATTAATAATATGGATATATGCTTCTCGCGTTCTGGTTGTCGACGGTCGGGGACGGTCAATAGATCAATACTATCAATTGTTTTGCTTGTAAATCTAACGGACTTAGGAATTATAATTTCTCAGCACATAAGGAAAAAAAAAATGTCAATATAATTTCTTAGGAAATATTATGGTTCATAAGGCGCGAAACATGTAGAAGTGTAGTGAGTCATAAAGCCCAAAAATATTGTGCGTCGTAAAGTCCAAAAGATTGTTGGAAATGAAGCTCGAAAAAAGATTTTGAGTAATAAAACCCAAGAAAATTTAATGGGTTTTAAAGCCTAAAAATTGTGGTGGGTCATAAAGCTATTGAAGAGGAAAAATATATATGACGGATATTATGAGGACGGATCCTTTATGGACGGGTGTAGATGACATGTGGCAGGTATTGGGTTCCGAAGTCTTTTATGGAACATTGACTTGCGGTTCACGTTAGGACTCTCATGGCATTGCTTGACCTACACGTTTAGCCCTAATAAAGAAGACTCCTATAAGGAAAAGGGTTAACCACGAGTTCCTCTCCTAGAAGGAAAGTACTTCTTGACCAAAGCATGAGTTTCGATTCTACGCTACTATAAATACTCTAAGACTCTCAAAAATTAAGGTACGCATAGTTGACTCAACTCGAGCACTCAAGTGTTGAAAATAAGGTTTCTAACTTGACATTCGGACGGTTTTTGGCCGGCACCACACCGGTGCTCTCTGTTAGATCATTTCTTTTTATTGTGTAGGTTTTATTTCACTCTCGTAAGGACCATGCAGCTTACTGGTGTTTTTTCGACATCATCAGTTGGCGCCATCTATGGGAAAGACTAGTAGGGTGATCAAACGTTGCCTTACTCCTGAAACAAAAAGTTACATGGTACTCACAAGATCGATGGCAACAACTAACAACCAGGGCGACGAACCGCGCGCTACAGCGCTAGAGAGACAAGTCCAAATGCTCGCAGCAGTGGTCAAAAGCCTGACCAAATAGAATCACGACTTAGAGGAACAGTTATGTCAAAAGAATGCACCTCCTGGAATGCAAGAGAAAGACCAGGAAGGAACGAGCGCTGAAAGGAGGAATCCCAAAGGACCCAAGGGTAGCAACGCTTCGAGCAGGCCGGAGAGGCGGGATACCAATCAGCCAGCCCTTTCTGAAACTTTACCACCCCACATCGCCGTAGAGATGCAGGAGATGCGGGAACGAATTGACGTGATGATGAATGCCCTCAAAGGATGAGTATCTAGCGACCTCGATGACTTGGTCCACCGAACTGATTCGCCCTTCACGGCACATGTCACTTTGTGTTGTAATTATATTATGCATGTTTTATATGTAAAAACCTTTATTTTAAAACATCTAGTGGGAGGTCTTGATCTCACGGCCTCCATTGTCGTGTTTATTGTAGTGTGATTAAGCACCTCGCTTTGGCGTATATGCTTTACTCCCTTCGGAGGGTGTTTAATTCACTGGACTACAGGTTACTTTATGATGAATAATAGTGTTTTTTGATAAAGATCCTTCCCCAAAGTTTCGTATGCCCCAGGTGGAGAGCTACAATGGAACCAAGGACCCCTTGGACCATTTAGAGACCTTCAAGACTATAATGCACCTTCAAGACTATAATGCACTTTCAAAAGGTGCCGGACGAGATTATGTGCAGGGCCTTCCCTACTACGTTGAAGGGATCCGTAAGGGCCTAGTATAGCAGGTTAATGCCTAACTCGATTAGCACCTTTAAGGAACTAGGTGCTCAATTCGTGTCACACTTTATCGTGGGCCACCGATACAAGAAGTCTAGGCATGTCTGATGAGCATCAAACAACGGGAAGACGAGACCCTGAGATCGTATATAACGCGGTTCAACAAAGAGGCTCTTTCAATAGACGAAGCGGACGATAAGATACAAGTAGCAGCGTTTACTAACGAACTGCGAAAAGGTAAGTTCCTCTTCTCCCTGTATAAGAATGATCCAAAAACTATGTCCAAGGTGCTTTACAGGGTGACAAAGTACATGAACGTGAAAGATGCACTGATAGCAAGGGAAGATAAGCCCAAGAAAAGGGAGAGGCAGGAGGATGCACGATCAGAGGGAAGTCGAAAGATGGATAGGACGGGAGAACGAAGGGAGGATAGACGCCCGAAACCGCCCATGGGAAAATTCACCAGCTTCACCCCTCTGACAGCCCCGATCGACCAAGTACTGATACAGATAAAGGATGAAGAAGCCTTCACATACCCCGGTAAGTTGAAGGGGGATCCCAATAAAAGGTCAAGAAGTAAGTACTGCCACTTCCATTGTGACCACGGCCACGACACATCTGACTGCTACGACTTGAAGCAACAAATCGAGGTGCTCATAAGGCAAGGGAAGCTACAAAGGTTTGTCAGTAAAGAAGGGACGAATCTACCACAAGACTAGCCCCCCCCCCCCCCCCGACGGGAGAACGAGTGCCCAAGACCACCCATTACAGACATAAGGATAATCGTCGGAGGTAACGTTAACACAGGATCGTCTAAAAGGGCTCGTAAATCTTACCTACGAATGGTACAGAACGTCCAGATGACGGGCTCGACACCAAAGATGGCACGAACCGATATCCCAACTATCGGCTTTCAGAAGAGGATGCCTGACGTCTTCACCATCCACATGACAATGCGCTCGTGGTCAGCATACGCGTTGGGGATTACAACATGCATCTGGTACTAGTTGATAACAGAAGTTCAGCGGACATTCTTTATTACCCCGCGTTCCAACAGATGGGGATTAATAGAGAACAGCTTGTTCTAACTAACGCTCCCCTCGTCGGGTTCGGAGGGACAAAAGTCTATCCTCTTGGTGCCGTCACATTGTCCGTAACGGTGAGAGATCACCCACAACAAATTACCAAGGATGTGGTTTTTCTAGTAGTTGATTAATCATCTTCCTACAACGCAATCCTTGGACGGCCTACTCTTAATGCATGAAAAGCTGTAACTTCGACTTACCATTTGATGATTAAGTTCCCTACCGAATATGGAGTCAAAGAGCTACGCGGGAATCATGCAGCAGCACGAGAATGCTACGTTGCCATGACGGAGATGGACGACCACCTACAAACACTAAATGTCGAAGGACAGTGGGCTATAGCTGAAGCAGTGGAAGAACTGAAAGAAATAACACTTGACGACTCAAGGCTTGGACGGACCACGAGAATTGGTACAATGGCCAGTCAATCAATACGGCAAAGCCTAACCACGTTCCTGAGAGAAAATCGGGACGTATTTGCATGGAGTCATGAGGACATGTCGCGGATCGATCCGACAGTAATAGTACATAAGCTGAATGTGTCGCCTTCATTCTCTCCTATCCGACAAAAGAAACGAGTATTCGCTCCAGAAAGGGACCAGGCTATCGTCGAGGAAGTCCAAAAATTGCAGGAAGCAGGTTTCATACGTGAAGTACACTATCCAGACTGGTTAGCGAATGTAGTGATGGTCAAGAAGGCGAATGGGAAGTGGAGAATGTGTGTTGACTTCACGGATCTAAACAAGGCTTGCCCAAAAGACAGTTATCCTCTACTGCGTATTGATGCCCTAGTAGATTCAACTGCAAGACATGAGCTTTTAAGTTTCATGGACGCATTCGTCGGCTACAATCAGATCAAGCTCGATGAAGTGGATCAAGAGAAAACATCGTTTATTACTAGTCAAGGACTCTTTTGCTATAAAGTAATGCCCTTTGGACTCAAAAACACTAGGGCCACGTACCAAAGACTAATGAATAAGATGTTCGCACATCATATTGGAAGGAACGTGCAAGTTTACGTGGACGACATGCTAGTAAAAAGTGTTCGCGAAGGAAACCATCTGAGCGATCTCCAAGAGACTTTCGACAACCTTCGGTCCTACAACATGAAGCTAAACCCTGGCAAATACGTATTTAGGGTCATGGCAGGAAAATTTTTGGGTTTTATGGTGTCCCAAAGAGGTATCGAGGTCAACCTAAAGAAGGTAAAGGCAATAATAGGCTTAGCTCCCCCGAAGACACTGAAGGAGGTCCAAATCTCGAATGGCAAGATAGCCACCCAAAACAAATTCGTTTCAAGGGCAATGGACAAATGCCTCATATTCTTTCGCACATTAAGGAAATCATTTGAATGAACAGACGAATGCCAGAAGGCTTTCGAAGATTTAAAGACATAACTCTCCTCTCCGCCATTACTTAGCCCGTCTAAGCAAGGCGAAGAACTATTTCTATATGTAGCCGTCTCCCCAGCAGCTGTTAGTGCAGCTCTCGTTAGAGAATAAGATAGAATACAGAGACCTATATACTTTACAAGCAGAACGCTTAGAGGTGCAGAAGAGAGGTACCCACCGATGGAAAAATTAGCCTTCGCATTGGTGACCGCGGCCCGAAAGCTCAAACCGTACTTTCAAGCACACGTCATAAACGTCATGACAAACCAGCCCCTAAGAAGAGCGATGAGTAGTCCCGAAGCAACAGGACGAATGGCATTGTGGGCAATCGAGCTGAGTGAGTACGACATTCGCTATCGACCTCAACCCGCAGTGAAGGGATAAATCCTGGCGGACTTCATTGCGGAGTTTACCAATATGGAGGACCAGGGGGCAGGTGAGATCCCCGTATGGAGCGTTCATACAGATGGATCCTCTAACAAATATGCAGGTGGAGCCAGTTTGGTAATCCGCACACCCGAGAGGGACAAGATCAAGTGCATGATCCGTTTGTGCTTTTCAACAACAAATAATGAAGCAGAATATGAAGCCCTAATAGCAGGATTGGACCTCGCTATAGCTATAGGAGCTGAAAGAGTGGTTGTCTACTCTGATTCCCAAGTTATCACCAGCTAGATCAATGGAAGTTATGAATGCAGAAGTGAAAGAATGAAGAGGTACCTCGACGAGGTAAGAAGTCGAATGAGTAACCTCCAAACCAAGTTTATTCAAGTTCCAAGAGATGAAAACCATGAGGCTGATCAGCTTGCAAAGTCAGCCTCTGCAGAACTAATAACCGTTCTTGACCAAGTATTATCCTTCGTTCAGATTTCACCACTGATAGATGGTACTAGTAGTACGTAGGAGGTAAGTAGTAAGCATTGTTGGATGACTCCCATAGCTGCGTACTTGAAGGACGGCCATCTGCCAGACGACAAGGAGGCAGCGAGAAAACTAAGAGTTAAAGCCTCCCGGTTCACCATGATGAAAAGTGTTCTATACAAAAGGGGTTTTTCTCGACCCTATCTAAGGTGTTTAGCTCCTAAAGAAGCTGACTATGTCATGAGAGAGGTCCACCAAGGGATTTGCGAAAATCACTCAGGATCAAGATCTTTAGTGCACAAGCTTCTCAAGGCAGGATACTACTGGCCAACAATGCAGAAGGATGCCAACGCGTACGTCAGTTCCTGTGACAGGTGCCAACGCTTCAGCAATCTCATAAGGCAACCAACGGAAGAGCTCACGCCCATGACGGCTCCATGGCCATTCGCACAATAGGGACTAGACATCATGGGTCTGTTCCTAATAGCGGTCAGGCAACTGAAATTCTTAGTGGTAGGCATTGATTACTTCACCAAATGGGTAGAAGCTAAGGCCTTGGCCACTATCACGGAGAAGAATATCTGTGGCTTTGTATGGAGAAATATTATTTGCAGGTATGGCATACCAAGAGTGCTGGTTTCAGACAATGGCAAGCAATTTGACAACAAAGCATTCAGGGATTTCTACTCCCAGCTAGGGATAAAAAACCACTACTCGTCACCTGCACATCCACAAGCCAACGGACAAGTTAAGGTCACAAACCGATCCTTGCTCAAAATCATCAAGACTCGTCTTAAGGGGGCAAAGGGTATATGGCCAGATAAGTTACCAAGTGTTTTGTGGGCATACAGGACAACGACAAGAACACCAAAGAGAGAAACACTGTTCCGTTTGGCATATGGTACTGAGGCGGTCATATCGGCAGAAGTTGGACTTACAAGCTACCGTGTTGAGAACCACGATGAGCACAGAAACGATGAAGCCATGCGCGTGCAGCTTGACCTAGTAGACGAAGTCAGGGTAGCCGCAGAACAAAGAATAGCACGATACCAGGACCTAATGGCAAAATATTACAACTCTAGAGTTAGGCACAGAGACTTCTAGGTTGGAGATCTTGTCCTAAGGAAAGTACTCGGCACTACAAAGGATGCCACCCAAGGGAAGCTCGGACCGAATTGGGAAGGACCATACAGAATCACATCATGGCATAGGAAAGGAACATACTACCTAGAGACCCTGAATGGAAAGAAGCTAAGTTACCCATGGAACGCAGAGCACCTGAAGAAGTACTATCAATAAAAGACGACAGCAGCAGCACTACACTCCTCACTTCCAGTTTATCTTTTCTAGCATATAGTTATAGTTCTTATTTCCTACAGTACTTTTAAAAGCCAAAAGGGCGTTCTTATTTTTATAAACAGTGTTCTACGTATCCATTATAATAAGAGGAGTTTTTCAAAACATACAGAATGAATTTTTACCAACTTCCCTAATATTTAAGTCCGCAAAGTGGACGGAGCATCCAAAAGAGGGATGATATTTACTAAGTCCACAAAGTGGACAGAGCATCCAAAAGAAGGATGACATTTACAGTCCACAATGTGGACAGATCATCCTAAAGAAGGATGATATTTGCAATCCACAAGGTGGACGAATCGTCCAAAAGTTGATATTTACTAAATCCACAAAGTGGACGGAGCATCCAAAAGAAGGATGATATTTACTGAGTCCACAAAGTGGACGGACAATCCAAAAGAGGGATGATATTTACTAAGTCCACAACGTGGACAGAGCATCCAAATGAAGGTTGACACTTACAGTCCACAATGTGGACGGATCATCCTAAAGAAGGATGATATTTGCAGTCCACAAGGTGGACGGATCGTCTAAAAGTTGGATGATATTTACCAAGTCCACAATGTGGATGGATCATCCAAAAGTTGGATGACATTTACCAAGTCCATGAAAGTGGACGAAGAATCCAAAAAGGATAATGTTTACCAAGTCCACAAGGTGGATGGATGAGTATTTACAGAATACACATGGTGAACGGATCATAGAAACAATGAAAAGTAATTAAAGGCATTTATAAGAAAAGCATGCGACGGTTCAAATTACTTGAATAGATTGTTTACAAAAGATATATACATGACGGTTAAAAATTACATAGTCAATTGTTCTCCCATTCAAAAAAAAAAAAAAAACAAAACAAAAACAAAAACACTACTGTTCTTCAACGTTGACGGCATCAGCAGGAGTGGCAGGAGCGTTAGGGGAGGCTTGACGAGCATCGCCTTGGACGGGTACAGTCTCGTCTTCCACCGGGGCCTCGTCTTCAACAGGAACTTCTCCAAAAAGCTCCACGGTCCCCTCAGAGTCGACGATGTGAGCCGGTGTCTGGCCTCCAGCATCAATGTTCACATGGGAGAGGTTCAGGTCAGGATACAATGCCTTTACCTGATGGAGACAGCCGTCGAACCCGTCAGTAAAGGAAGTACCTAGCTCTGTCAAAAGAGCATCGGAGTCCTAATACTCCTGGACGGCCTCAACCTTTGCACTGCGAACATTGTCTTCATTGTTCTTCACAGTCTCCCTCAAGTACTCGACCTCCTTTTCCAGGTCTTCACGAGCTTGCTCAGATAGCTTTAGCTTCTCTTCCTGACGGAGCTTCTAAAGCTTCAGCTCGTCAAGCTCCTCCCCCACCATCCTGGCCTTGGCACGAACGCATCTACATCAACAAACAAACAAAATAGCGCATAAGCATGATGAGTCCAAGCGGAGCGGTAATTAACAGGCATATTACCTAAGCAAGGCTGTCTCCCCCATGGCTTCCGTCGCGTGGTTGCCAATATTCTCGTAGTCCTCCTCCTTGATGATGGAAGTCAACTGAGCAAGGGCATACTGAGGGTCCTCTCTAAGCAAGACAGGAGCTTTTTCCTTGACGGGGTCAAGGTTGGTCATGAGACCTTTGCCCTTTCCCATGCCAAGCTTTGGGGGTAGCTTTGCTGTAACCTGGACGGCTGGCAGACCCATCACCAGCCTTTGCTTTTTACTAGGACGGTCTACCTTCTCTGGACCTTGTTTGGTGGACGGGTGGGATAAACCCGTCTTAGGGGGAAGATTACCCCCAAGCTTTTTCTTGTTAGTAGCTTGTTGCTTGATAAGTGCTCTCCTCTTAGCGTCGTCCATTTCTACAAAAAAAAGTTGGCTGTAAGAAGACATGAAGGATGAAAAAGGTCAATAGCACTTAATCAAAAGGAGACTTACGTTTGCGTATTCCCGAATCGTATTTTTGTGCAGCAGCAGAAGGCTCAAGACTGTCACGATACCAATGGAGGGTGTCCAAAGTAACTAACTTTGCCCATGTCCTCTCTGACAAGTCGATTTTCTGGAAAATCCTTTCAAGGAAACCAAACTGCTCGGTGGTAATTTGTGGACGGTTGTGCGCTGCCAAAAGCAAATAGGACGGTTAGAATGATGTCAGAAATAGAGAAGCAAACAGGACGATCACACATTAGACACTCATAGTTACATCAGCAATGAACCAAATAAGGATGGACATATACCAGACGGTGACAATATGCCCCATGTCTTATCAACGGGCATGTACTCGTGGTCACCAGGACGACTCATCCATTCATCCCCTTGAAAGAAGAAATATCATCCTTTCCAATTACGATTGGAGTCTGGGGTCTCGGGCACTAACCTAAGTACCGGACTCCTCGCTGCGAAGCTATACATACCCTTCGACTTAACAATCTCGGACGGACGGTAACAGTTGAAGAACTCCTCCACTGTTAACCGTCTTGTCCCATGAGACATGACACCATACAAAACTTCAACGCTCAGGAAAACCCTCTAAGCGTTTGGTGAGATCTAGGTGACGGACAAACCCAAATACTAGAGAAGGCGACAGTGCACGGCACTCAAGGGAAACTGAAGGCCCACTTTAAGCATCTACTCGTACATACCGACATCTTAAAGACCCCTATAGTAGCACCTCTCGGACTTGAACGGTAGACGGATGGGTATGGTGTTTGGTATCTGATATTTTTCCCTAAGGGTGTTGAAATATTGTGGACTGATGGAAGAAGTGAAGTCGTTCACCGTCCACGTGGGGAGCAGGATGAATTCTCTTAACCCATCTTTGCCTATCACAGACTGGACGGGAGGATCTACACCATCTACACTCTCATTAGAATCATAATCTGACCCATCTTTACCTCGCCCTTCTTCTTCCAAATAGGAAGGAGAGCTGGATGACGGTTCCCTCTCCTCAATGGAGGTACCCGGGTCTCCCTAACCTGATGGGTACACCTCCTCATAACCCGCTCCCTCACGGACAAAAAAATGACCGCTAGTATTCTCACTAGACATCGGACACCTACAAATGACGGTAAAGGAAACCTAAAACTTTAGATCTACACGGACAACGGACTAACATACAAGTAAAAAAGGGAAAAGAAGGAATGATGCTTACAGTTGAATGGAGTGAGCATGCGACGAAAGGAAATTGAAGGAAATGACGAAGTGGTAGCTCTACGAGGTGACAGTCACACAAAGAGGATGGATGAGCTCTGGTCAGCAAAAAGTTTTCCCAAATGTGAAAATGAAAAGAATAGGTGGTATATATATAGAGAGAACAGCGCGACAAATGAAGAGATGCCTCGATTGAAGTAAGCCATTAATAAAGGCTCGCCACGTGTCCTCAAGCGCATTTATGACCCTAATCCAGCCTGGCAAACAATCCGCAGAAATTGCATGACGGATTGATAAGGTCGAACCAACTGTCATTCCATGAACCCGTCAGGAATAGGTGACGGATTCATGGAATGGGGGGCAACTGAAGAGGAAAAATATATATGACGAATATTATGAGGACGGATCCTTTATGGACGGGTGTAGATGACACGTGGCAAGTATTGGGTTTTGAAGTCTTTTATGCAACATTGACTTGCAATTCACGTTAGGACTATCATGGTATTGCTTGACCTACACGTTTAGCCCTAATAGAGAAGACTCCTATAAGGTCAAGGTTTAAGCATGAGTTCCTCTCCTAGAAGGAAAGTACTTCTTGACCAAGGCATGAGTTTCGATTCTACACTACTATAAATACTCTAAGACCCTCAAAAATCAAGGTACGCATAGTTGACTCAACTCGAGCACTCTAGTGTTGAAAATAAGGTTTCTAACTTGACCTTCGGAGGGTTTTTGGCCGACATCACACCGGTGCTCTCTGTTAGGTTCTTTCTTTTTATTGTGTAAGTTTTATTTCGCTCTCGTGAGGACCACGTAGCTTACTGGTGTTTTTTCGACATCATCAGCTATAAAAATAATGTAGGTTGTAAAACCCTAGAAGAGTTACAGATCATAAAGCGTGAAATATTGTGGGTTCGTAAAGCCTTAAAGTCATAAAGTTCGATAGATTGTGGGTCGTAAGCTCAAATCTTGTAGGAGAAATCATGGGTCTGAAAAGACTACGCCATATAATGAAGAATAGAATCTAACCATCCTTTACAGGAAAACGACATGAGAATAAAGTTTTTTAGTACTTCTTGTAGATAAAAGATTAATGCTATGTTTAGATGTTTGGGAAAGGAGGAGGAGTAGAGTAAAGGAAGAGAGAGTAATTTAATTACCTCATTTTAATATTTTTTAAGGAAGGGGTGGAAGGGATTTGAAGGAATCTGAATTATTTCTAATCCCTCATTTTTAATTCCTCCAAATTGGAGAAACTTGGAAGGAGAGTGAAGTATAAAAATACTTGACCAAATAAATTATCAAATTTACCCTTACTATATTAACAAAATTACAAATAAAAAAACTAATTATTCTCCTCCCCCTTACTTAATTTTAAAAACATCCAAACAATGTGGAAGATAATTATTCCTCTTTACTCTCCTCTCCACTACTCTCCTTTCCTCTACTCTCCTCTCTCTCAAAACTTCCAAACATAACATTAAGTTTATGGCATGAGGCTTGCAATTTTTTGTATTAGGCATTTGATGACAAATCACAAGCTGTCACCAATCTTTTGGATCTTTTCCCCTCTCTTCTTGTCACCAATCTTAGTATTCATAAAAAAAATATATAAAAATAAATAAATAAATAAATAAAAGCTGCCACCAAATTGTAGAGAAGAATATATAGGTCCTTAGAAGTTTTTTTTTTTTCGTAGGTCCTACGAAGTTAGAACCCGTTAAACGTGGCCAAGGTTGTATCCAGTAAATCTTCTAATTTCTGACAACTGAACTTTTGTAGTTCACATGGTTAGGCTCAAGCCATGTAGAAGAAATTATGGGTTTAAAAGTGTATGCCATGTAATGAAGAAGTTTAGGCTAGACATGGTAAAACAGGCTGTAATTTGTTGATTCTGTATGAACCCAAATTTTGACTCTACCAGATTTTGAATTTTTAACCCGAATTCAAAAGGGCTAACCCACGACCTGTCCATTTTTTTGGACTAACCCGATCCAAACCAACTAACTTGTGACTTAGCCCTTTTTTTAAAACTTTTTTTTTTCCAAAAAAATTATATAGACTACATGCCAACATGATAAATACATAAATATAAAGGCACAAATCATTGCACTAGCATTGCCTAGACATTTAGTAGCCACCAGTGGTAGTGGCTATGCTCCCCATTTATTTGAAAAATAAAAAAGAGTTAACTAAAAGGAAAAAAAAAATACCAAAGGCCGAACTACACATCTAACTACTAATTGTCTAACACTCAGTTAAATACTAAGACTATGTTACTAACAATAAGTATACGTTTGGTACATTGAATGTGGATTACGACAGGAATGACAATCTTTATTACTAGGAATAAAATATGTTGTAATGGAATTACTAAATATATTCATAAGTTTGGTTGTGAGTTGTAACATTAGAATCAAACTTAAGATATATTTTAGAAAATATCTTACTCATACAATTATATTTCCTAAAAAATAATATCTGTTAAACTTGAGAGAGATACTAGTTATTTTTTAGAATTTCTTTTCATAATTATTGTGTATATATGGAAAGTTTATTTATTTGAAAATATATTAATTTTATAAATTATTACACGTACTAAGTAATAGTTATTACAACCTTTTAGAAAAGAATAATTACTCCTCATTTTAAAAAATAAATATTTCTAAGGCATGACTATTCTCTATAATAAAAACATAATTAAACTATCGAATAGCTAAACCATTGGAATAAATATTACATTATGGTTCCTATTATAGTCTACAAAATGTACCCTAAGTCTACTAGCACAAAATAAAACTACAATAACAGAAAAATATGTTCTTTTTTGTGCTGCTTAGGATCTCTCTCTCTCTCTCTCTCTCTCTCTCTCTCTCTCTCTCAAGATGTATGTTAAATATAACATTATTAGCAATGCAATGTGTTATACCATGTCGTATATGCTAGAGTGGATGCGGAAGGGGAAGCATAGAATAGGAACATCAAGAATACGAGGGTTACGTGGTTCAGCCTTGTCGGCCTACATCCACGAAGGAATCCCTTAAGGGTTACATCTTTATTGTAAAAGAGTGTATATGCTAGAGTGGATGCGGAAGGGGAAGCATAGAATAGGAACATCAAGAATACGAGGGTTACGTGGTTCAGCCTTGTTGGCCTACATCCACGAAGGAATCCCTTAAGGGTTACATCTTTATTGTAAAAGAGTGTAGTACAATAACCTGTGTTACAATGAACCTTAACATGAGTATATATAAGCGACTAAACCTTAAACTACTAGTACAAGCAAGACTGGGCTTGGGCCTATTACATTGAGCTAATATGTCTAATATATCTCTAACAATGTAAATGTGTAATTATAAGTATTCTGGCTATGAGTTATTAACATGGAAGATTTTGTTATCATAACTGTAGATAATTTTAGTCATGCACAAAACTATCAAAATTGGAAAAATATGGTAAGTAGACATGACAAAATGAGCTAGAATTCGCTAACCCGACTTGAACCCGAATAAAAAACAAGTTAACCCATGACTCGACCCATTTCTTTTTGCGGGTCAACCCAACATAGTTGACTTGTGACCCAAATGATTTTCGGAACTTTTTTTTTTAAGGCAAAAAATAATTAACCCATGATTATTTTCCCTAAAAAACATCAATTTTTTAAAATATTTTTTGGATGAAACCATTAAAAGAAAACATGTATTTATATTTAATTTCATTCAAATACAATAGCCTCAAGAAAATTATTGAGGCTTTTACCTAGTTGCATGCAAACAAATTGATGATTGCATGCAATTAGTAAAAATTGAGGCATTCTTCTTGCTTGAATAATACGATAAATAAAGATTTTTTAGCAATCAAATGACAAAGTACATACCAAATAATTTGGTTGCATTGCAATAAACTTTAAAACATATATTTGAAAATATAGACATGTATGAGAAGTATTCATAATTGTGAAAAGAGTGAAGCCTAAGTATATTAATGAAATTGGCATAAATTATGCATGCTTAGGCCTACTTTTTAATAATCCAGAGCCAAAATAAAAGGATTTTAAAAATAAAATATGATATTTTTTGTAGTGTATATTACTTAATAATAACATGATATTTATAAAAGAGACCATATAGAAATAAGTAAATAATCAAATTTTGATGTATATTCCTAAATTGAAAATTAGTGCCAAACACAATTCATCTAAAATGAAACACAACTATTAGATTATTTTTCAAGATGTTAGATTATGAAATTAGTTTTCAAGATTTTAATTTTTTTTTTTTTATATGATGATATGTGGTAGAATTTGTTTAAGTCTATTAACCAACACTTTTGAAAACTATTTGTACAAGACATTGCAAAGGCTAATGGGTCGACATTTTGAAACAAGTTTGGGATTTTTGACCTTCAAAATGAGTGTGAAAAATGTGTAATTTAGATGAGGGGAAAGGGAAGCCAATTTGATAGGTAAGAACAGATTGTGTACGTCGTGACCGACAATTTGCCAATAATTCTAGTAAAAGAAAGGGGCATACTATCAAGACGAGTTGCTTTCGGAGGGGCCACTTGTTTAAAAGCAACTTGAACTTCCCATTCCATAAATTTAGCAAAGAAATTTATGTTCATATCCTTGGTGATCATACTATGAATTGAAATAAAAGTATCATCTTGTTGACTTGGATTTGATAAAGTGAATAAATCTTGTTAAAAATTTATTAGAGAATCGACTACATCTTTAGGATGGGAACAACGTTATCTTTCTTTATTCTAAATCTCAGTTACGTGATGAATGTTGCACAGATGTGAAAATATTTGGAATTTTTGTCACCATGAGTCACCTATAAATTATTAGATCTCTAAAACTACCTATGAGTTTCCTTATCTAGGAGCTCATTGAATTCCAACCTAAGCTCTCTAACTTGATATAAATTGATTCTCTCTCTACTTGAACTAAATATTTACATTTATCTTCCAATTTTTGACGAACATTTCCAAAACATTTGTGACTCCATCTTCTCAAAGCTTTACCACACTTGGAAACTTTGCGAATAGTTCAAACCTTAAGGTCTACCCCTTTAAGGGAATTCCACATAGGTTTAGCCATTTCATTATACCCCTTGTTTCAAAGCCACATTTCTTCAAAACAGAAGGGTTTGGAAAACTTAACAAGTTCAAATCCAGCAGAAACAATCCAAAAGGAGAGCGATATGAGGAACTACAATTTAAGTGATGAACCCATGTCCTTGCAAACTTGAGAAACCATTCATACGTAGCTAGACCTCTATTTAATTTTTCCCATACCGAGTGACCATCTACATAATGCTTTTGCCAAGTAAACTAGGAACCCAGGTACCCAAGATCTTAAAAACCACATTCATCAATAGCATCACAAAAAATTTGCATTTACTTGTGACTATGATTGCTACCCACTTTCTTCTTTAAACTCTACATTAGCTCATTAAAATTCCCAAGACATAGCCATAGGAGACTCAAGCAGTTATTGAGTTGACAAATTAATTCCCAAGAATCATGTCTCTTACTTGTATTGGGTTCCCCCTTAAAAACTAGTAAACCTCCATACTTCTTTTGAATTCTTATTAATGATAAAATTAATATAATTTTTGGAATAGGTTTTGATAGTGACATTAATTGAATCCCTTTAATACATAATCAATCCTCCACCTCTGTGAACTCATGGAAGAAAGAACATATTTTCAAATATCGAACTTCTTTTAGCCTTGTATCATCTACCCATGTTTTGGCTATCAACACAACAGAGAGATCTTTTCCCACACCAAATCTATAAGCTCTTTTCCTATATATAGGTTCTCAAGCCCACGATAGTTCCATACTAAGAAACTCATTGTCATTGGTGGGGCTAGATCTCAACCTTCACCATATAATAAAAAATCTCATTGTTATTCTTTAAAAATTGTGATTTCTTGCTAGGTAAATCTAGATAAATTTCACCCTCTACACCACTTCTCTTACTAATAGTCTAGCCCTACATAATAGAATCTACAGCGAACCCTAATCAAGTTAACTTTTTCTATTCCTCGAATTCGGAAGAAACGGTAAACTAGAATAGGGATTTTAATTAGGATTATTATTGGGAAGCGACTACACCAAATCAAAATTTTCTCTATCCTCACAAACAGTAACTGTTAAGTATATGTGATTAGCTTTGAAAGGAAATCGCATCAACTTAAAACTCTCCTTAGTTGCATGATTATCTTCTCCTAAACTCAAGTGAAAAGGTTTTGCATGCATAGGAAGGGAGGCTATATAATCTCCACCTGAGATATCCTCCATCTCACTCAATTCCACTAGCTTGTCAAACTTCATCAAGTCTTTATCAATCTATTGGATTTGAAGATTAAGATTATATTGGATGTTGGACTCCCACAAATTAGGCAAGAGAATAATGCTTGATTGTAATGAAAGACTATCACCAAGGGAAGGAGGGAAACTTTTCCCCCCATTTTCCAGACTTTCCGTATTGGAAATTTAAAAATGTGATCTTGAACAACTGAAATCATGTTATCGAATGGTGGTTCCGAAACTCCTACTAGTGGAGGTGGATTATGCATAACTTTGATGACCTTTAAAACTCATACCCCATTCTCCTTATCAAGGCCCTGAACAATAATGAATGTCTTTCTACTCGGATTGAATAAGGAGCATTATTATGAATATCATTCCATTTCAGCCAAAATGACCATAAAATACTATTTCAGTATGCAAACTGGAACAAGAAACCCACTTGTTCCACCTCGGATTAAATTTTGGGTCATTCCAGTCAATTTCGACCATTTCAGCCTATTTCAGTAAATGATAGCCGAAATTAAAGTTTCAACCGGTATGAATTTTGCCTCTCTCTTGGGTTTTTTTTTTTTGGGTCAAAATTCACATCAACTTCACTAGCAAATTAAAAGAAGATGAAAAAGAAAAGGACAAAAATCTATAGTCACAACAAAGGAAGCTTAAGTTTTAGCCATTGGTGATGCCATCTGAAACTTTCTTCCCTACTTCTGAAACTTTCCAAGAGAGAAAGTGATGATTACTAAGACTTGAACTTATTTTAACCAAAACAAATAGAAAGCCTTTTGACTTTGAAGCAATTTTTGTGGATGTTGTGCTACCAACGCATTCTTGAAACTTGAACACTTTCAGTTTAAGTTAATATTTGTAACCCTTATTAGCCTTCTTGGTTATGGAATAAATATCCTATGGGAATAAAATATAATAATAGGTTAAAAACTTCTAATATCAAATTATCACACCTTTTTTTAAGGAAAAACCCATATTTGACTATATAAAAATATATGCCCTAAAAAAAGACTAAATATAAATATAAATATATTTTTGACAAGACTTTAATTAACTTTACAAAAAAAACTCAAATTCAATATGTGAATTCTTGTATGGATAAACTACATATTTCATCCCTATCCTTTACACCATATTTCAATTTGGTCCATAACCTTTCAATTGTGTCAATTTAGTCCCTAACTTTTCAGTATCGTATCAATTTAGTCTCTACTGTTATATCTTGGATAAATTATACTGACATGACAAAAAACCAAAATAAAATTTTGGTTTATCCTCACATCAACGGAAGCTAATTTTTTATTTTGGTCATTAGACACGTCATCCATTTTCATTTAAAAGATAACTGCAAAAACTAAATTGACACAATAGTAAGAGTTTAGGGACCAAATTAACACAATTGAAAGGTTAGGGATCAAATTGAAATATGGTGCATAGGATAGAGACCAAAAACGTAAGTTACCCATTTTTGTATTAAACATTGTAGAAAATCCAAAGCAATACACCGATATTGACAAGAACTAAAATATTCCGTTCTAATAACAAATCTGGAATGATCTCTGAAATAGTATTCAAAACATTGATAAGGAGCATGAACCCAAGCTCCATATTCCAATGTTTCCACCTTTAGAGTACCTTTGCTTGCTATCCAAATATCACAATCTTTATCATTGTGAGACACCATACCACACCAATAACAAAAATTTGAGAGTTTCTTGTATTGAAAAGATACTCACACTTCTAAATCTTGATCTAGTAGCACCTTATGACCTCTGCATAGGGATTTAGAAACATAAATTTCTACTCTCACTCTCATGAAACCCTCACCAACTAGGTCTGGGTTATGTTGAATATGGAGTACCATCCCCATTGGCCTAGTTCTTCAGCTGTCTCAACATTCAACCTATTCACAAGTTAGTCATTGATTTGCATCCAAAGAACTATTTTGTTTAAATTGAGGCTTTGAACTTGACTTACATCATCATAACACTGAAGTAAAATTAAGTGCTTGTCTAAACTCTAGGGTTCATTCATTAAAACATGCTCTACATCAATTTCCAACCTGAACACAAAGAGAATAACATGATTACCTACCTTATGAATCTAAAATCTCTCCTTAATCTCCATAATGATTTGAAAGTTCTCCTAATAGCTTTAATATTAATGTAGACACCTCATTTGGTACATTAGGTTTGATTGATTAGAAAGCTTACTTGGCCATGTTTGACTGATTAGAAAGCATACTAAGTTATTTAGATTAGATTTTGATTGGTGTTTTCTTGTTGTGTTTTTGGTAAAGGTTGCATACGCAGACTCATGCCTGCATACGCATCCTCTTGATCTTGCATACGCATGCTTTTGCATGCTTACACAAGCTCAAACCCAAAAATCCAGATTTATGTTCCTCTCATGTTATCCTTTTTAAATGTATGATTAGCTTTTGTTTAGATTTATCTTTCACATGTTTTAGGTTTTAGGTCAGTGGTATAACATGTTTCAATCTATTTTGCTTAGATTATATGATTAGGGTTTTATGCTTGATGAACAAAATGAACATGCTCATAAACATGAACATGCATTAATGCATTAGTGTTATGGCAGTGAGGTAAGTGAGGTAAGCCATGCATAATCACATGTACATGCATTTGATTTGGTTGTTTAAAGTGAGTTGTTGGATGAATGTGATGAACATGCTTGTTTAGTGCTATGATTCCATGCTTCAAATTACTTGATGCTATGTAAGCATGTTCCTACCTAGATATAATTGCTTTGGGATTTATGATGTTTGATAACATGTTTAGATGAATGCTAGGTTTAGGAATGATGTGCCATGTTGTTTACTTAAATGCGTGTGTGTGTGTGTGTGTGTGTGTGTGTGTGTGTGTGTGTGTGTGTGTGTGTGTGTGTGAGAGAGAGAGAGAGTTTAGAATAGCCTTTTAGAAAACCCTTTGATGGGACTAGGATTTTGAACATAATGAGTGGAGGCCGACTTTCGGTCGGGTGGAGTTGGGTGCCTAACACCTTCCCATCACCATACCTAAGCTCCGAATACGTGCTCTAGTAAGATTAGTCCTTCACAAAAGTGCGCTATATACATAGCTCTTAGATCTAATCTAGGTGGCGACTCTAATTACACCCTCCAATTGGTACACCTAGGCCGAGGTGTACTTTCCACGAGAAAACCACTCACCACAAGCGCTTGCGCCCACAATTGAGGGTACATTTTCGTTAAAAATTTTACTGCTAAGAAAATCTCTGATCAAACTTTATTCTTATGAGTTTGATATTGACTCCTTCTCACTCTGTGAGGGAGAATCTATTCTAGTCATTTAATACCAAATCCATAATCTAATAGAAAATAAAAGAGAGAGAAAACATGCTATTGAACCTTGAAAAATAAAACCACAATGCCCTACCAATAACAACAAGAGTAGCTCTACATTGATGCTAGGGTGGTCACTAGACCACCTTGACCTGAAAAAAAATAATTAATTAAAAATATATATATATTATATAAAATTTAAGATTTTTTATCTTTCAAAAAAATCGATGACCGTCCTAAAGTTTTCTAGAACCAGTGGCAGAACTAAAGCCAAGGGAGGGGGGCTCAAGCCCCCCCAATTTTTTTTTTTAAATTCTTTATATTGCTTATAATTATTAAACATTTTTTAAGATATAGCCTATAAAAAATAGGAGTTGGCCCCCCAAACAAGAAATTTCTAGTTCCACCCCTTTCTAGACCCAACATAAATAAATTTTGGACAGTTTGGCAACAAACTTTTGTAAATTAAAGCTACAACTCCACTTAGGGCCTGCTTGGGATTCACTTATTTTATTGAAACTGAAAATTTTTTGCTAAAAGTACTGTAGATAAAGATAAAAGTTAGTTGAAATAATACAGTAGGAACCATGAATAGTACCAAAAAGTACAATGGAGCCCATAAATAGTAGCAAAAATAAGCTGAATAGTAAAATAAGCTGGTTTTTTAATTTTTGCCAAACACACACTAATATGTGAAATATATAATAAAGAAAAAAGTGCTTACCTTTCTTTCTTTCTTTTTTTCCTGGTTATTCTTATGATAAGAACTAGCTAGAGTTTCAAAAGTTTGTAATTTTTTTTTTTTTTTTTTTTTTTTTTTTTTTGAGAAAGCAAAAGTTTGTAAAGTGCTTACCCTTTTTTTCCCTTGATTATATATTCTTATGCTTTTCACGATCCAAATATGGAATAGAGAATTATCTTGAAATAGTTTGTAAAGTGCTTACCTCTTTTTTTTTTTAATCTTTATCTTTATTATATTCTTATGCTTTTCAAGAGCCAAATTTCGAATAGAGAATTATCTTGAAAATTTAAATTCAAAACTGGAACTCTTGAGAATTATTTTGTAAACTATTACATTTTTAATTCACTGGCAAAAAAACACATGGCTATTCCTATATGAGGTATCTGATGGACAAGTGACATTTTTAATCCATCCGAACTGTTAGCATGTAATTTATAAATAAAATGGTAATGGATATACGTTACTGCTAGTTTCTTTAATACATTCTCCTTTCTCCCCTTGTGTGTGTGTTAAAATACTTATTAGTATTCTCAAAAGAAAAAGTAATGGGTTAATCCCACATTAGAAAATGGTTTAAAATTTGTATTGTATATTCAAGAGTTAGACCCTTTTGGAAATGCAACACTCTTAATTGCTTTAAAACCTTCCTCCCTCTCCCCTTGTGTGTGTGTGTGTTAAAATACTTAGTATTTTCAATATATATATATATATATATATATAAAATTCTAGAATTTTTTGTTTGGTGGGGGTAAATTTTGGTTCTAATATAGTAGTCATGAGCCAAGATAAATCATCATACACTTGTGTAAATGCATATACACATATATAAACAATAACATTTTGATACTAAAGTACATCATAATTTATAAATATATTGTATATAAAATTAGCAACTTTCTCATATGTATATTCGCAAGAAATTTTTTTAGGGAAACATATCATTCTTTAAACTCCAATTAGGATATAAAAGTTGTCTAGTTCGATATTAAATATGTACCCAAAAAAATGAATTTGAGAAAACAAAATCTATTTTATCTCTATAACTAATAGACCAATTGAAAAATTCTACTAATATTTAAGAGCATCATTAGACTAACTCAAACATTTGGCAGGCCAACTTTTATTTTTGTAGCTAAATATTTAAAGCCTTGCTATAGCTCAGCCCTGTTGTTCTCTTTCTTTTTTTTTTCATTATTTTTGATGAACTCTTTGCTGATTCATCAAAGTTACTGACGCATTGACTGTAAAACTTTTAAATATTAACTAATACTCCGTATGTAATACATTTTTATTTTATGAATGTTAATAGTTTTTATTTTAAGAATCATGAATGTCTTTTCTTTTTTCTTTTTTTGGAGAAGAAAGAACCATGAATGTTAGACAGAAAATACTTAGGGTCCATTGGTGGGAAGATGGAAAAGTGGGAGGATAGAAAATTGTGGGAGGATGAAAAAGTGAGAGGATAGAAAAGATTTAGTTTTCCCTCATTTGTGTTTAGTTGGAGGGGTGGTAAAGTAGAGGGATGAAAAACTTTTTTGTTTGGTTGAGATAAAAAATGAGAGGATGAAAAATAAAGTTGATATAAATTTACCATTATGTCCTTACTAAATATATAAACAAAAAGTAACACATTTATTATTAAAAAAGAATTTGTATTGACACTTTAATTTTATTTATTTATTTATAAAATTAGCAAAATGCTAAAAGGATATTAAAAAAAAAACAAATAAAAACAAACAAAAAGAATGGTGCAAAATTTTATCCACAAAAAAAAAAAAAGAAAAAAAAAAAGAAGAAGGGAAAGACAAAAAGTATAAAAAGCAAAAAGTTGGCTATTGGATGGAGAAGGGCAATATTGTCCAACACACATCTTCCTCTTTTTCTCTCTCATTTCTCTCTATTTTGAAGAGATTGAATTTTGGTGGGCCCAGGGAGAAAACAGCTAGGCCTCACTACTTTTCTCTCCCCCTTTCCCTCTCAACCAAACGCCATTCTCACTCATTTTCTCTGCTATTTGCCACTCTTTTGTTTCCATCATCCTTAAAATCTACCAAACCAAACATACCCTTAAGTCTATTTGGAATCTACTTATTTTACTAAAACTGAAAACTTTTTACTAAAAGTATTATCGATAAAAGTAAAAGTTAGTTAAAATAGTACAGTGATCTATGAATAGTACTAAAAAATGAAGTAGAACTATCCCTCTCAACCAAACGCCATTCTCACTCATTTTCTCTGCTATTTGCCACTCTTTTGTTTCCATCATCCTTAAAATCTACCAAACCAAACAAACCCTTAAGTCTATTTGGAATCTACTTATTTTACTGAAACTGAAAACTTTTTACTAAAAGTATTATCGATAAAAGTAAAAGTTAGTTAAAATAGTACAGTGTGATCTATGAATAGTACTAAAAAATGAAGTAGAACTATCCCTCTCAACCAAACGCCATTCTCACTCATTTTCTCTGCTATTTGCCACTCTTTTGTTTCCATCATCCTTAAAATCTACCAAACCAAACATACCCTTAAGTCTATTTGGAATCTACTTATTTTACTGAAACTGAAAACTTTTTACTAAAAGTATTATCGATAAAAGTAAAAGTTAGTTAAAATAGTACAGTGTGATCTATGAATAGTACTAAAAAATGAAGTAGAACTATCCCTCTCAACCAAACGCCATTCTCACTCATTTTCTCTGCTATTTGCCACTCTTTTGTTTCCATCATCCTTAAAATCTACCAAACCAAACATACCCTTAAGTCTATTTGGAATCTACTTATTTTACTGAAACTGAAAACTTTTTACTAAAAGTATTATCGATAAAAGTAAAAGTTAGTTAAAATAGTACAGTGTGATCTATGAATAGTACTAAAAAATGAAGTAGAACTATGAATAGTAGTAAAAATAAGCTAACTTTTAAATTTGGAGCCAAACACACACTTATGTTAACTTAATAGAATAATGCTAAGGTGTACCATATTAACACTATTTCCAGAAGTAGGATAAAAGCCCCGACGCAGTTTTTTTTTTTTTTATTTATTTAGAAACTTTGATCAACATTTTGAAATTTTTGATGTTTTAAAAAAGAAATATATTTTTTGTTAGCCCTTTCCCAATTGGGCACGCGTTCCTGTGCCCGGAATCAACAGCAACCACGCCCGTTGAAGCACGTGCACAAACGCCCTATGAGGAGAAAATATAATGAGCAATGCAAGACTCAATAAATAAATTAACCATCCACTAAGATAAATAAAAGGAAATAAAATAAGGATTTTGCAAGGGCATTCATTAATGAAATATTTTTAAAAAAAGTTTAAGTAAAAAATATATTTCTTACTCTAAAATAGTTTATTAATAAGGGTTTTACTAATATATACCCTTAGAGTATATATTTGTAAACTATTTAAAGAATTTTTTTTTATGAGAATGCAAAAAAGTGATTCACTTTTTTTATAGTTTTTCAATTTTTCATATAACGTTTTTTAAAATGGATAATTAATATGTGTCCTAACTCCTAAGAGCATACATTAACCGAGCTCAATCAACAAATATTTTAAAGACACGCGTTAACTGAATCCATTAAATAAAAAGAAAAATATACACTTTTTCAATCTTAATTTATCACCTAATGTGCAATGTCCTTTGGACAATAATCATATTGTCATATTAATGTCCTAATTTGAGATAATTATGCTAATGTTAATGTACCCTTTACAGTATCGCATTCACTTTTGCTTGACTGTTCTACTATGTAGTTTGAATATTATGTTACTATGTAGTTGGATATTATTTTCTAGCCATTTATAATGTTTATATTACCCCATTCAAGCTAATAAATGACAATGAATTTCAAGCCATCACCTGCCAAAAACCAAACTGCATTTACAATCCCCCATATGTAACACATATGGTAGACGGTATGAAAAAATGCACACTTGCTTCCCTAATTTATTACCTTTAATATGAGGTGCAAAATGTTACATGGGTAACAATTTAAGAATAAGTGTACATTTTCAGAGTTCATAGGGCAAGTATTATGCAAATAATAGTTTAGGGAGTAAATGTGCATTCTTATAGTTTATGGGGTAAAATGTAATTTCCCTCGATTAAAATCTAACTCAACCCACCTGAGCAAAACTAATAGAACTACCTTCTCTTTTCGTTAACTCCGAAACTATTTCATTTTTATCCTCACTATCCCTCGCAACTTTGATTGCCACATATTCTACCATCACTGAAAAATTCTCACCATCAAACAATAATAATTTATCACATATACATTTTTATCTTTCTAATTTAGAAATAGTATAGATTCAAGGCATCCACGCATCATGTCAAAAGCTTAAAGGCATCTAAAAATAGAAAGTGAACTTAATGACATTTAGATTCAAGTGCATTGTATTAGGAGAAGGAGGTGATGGATGATGGTGAGAAGGATCTCAACAACTGCGAGACTTTGGTCTACCAAGGCACTGATTAGTTGCGTTCATTGGGGGCTGCTAGACGCCACAATTCAACAACAAAGTAGTACGATGAGAAAAAATATGAAGGGAATGAGAGCGAAGAGAGATGACTCGATGAGCCAAGACACTAATTAGTGAGAGACTGGCGTAAAATTTCATGCACCACATCTGACAGGACTGACGAAATAAATACGGATGAGAAAAGCTTCACTAACGAGAAACCACAATAGACGAAGTAATCGGTGAAGACGAGGATAAAATGTGTAAGAGCAGGCGAAAGCGGCAGAAACATTTAGTATTACCAATAATGCTCCCAGGCTGGATAAAACAGCTGTACAAACCGTTAGAGACGAATTGAAACCTTGCCATTAAACGGAAGGTGTTACTTAAAGCGGTATTAAAACCACAATAACTGCTACAACGGCTAGGAGGCCAAAGGAGCATATATAAAGCCTCCAAAAACACCAATCAAGAGGTAAGAAAAAACACCATAATATATCCATTCTTTATCATTATTTGTCTGTGAAAAATTCCTAGAAACTAACTTAAGCATCGGAGGTGTTTTGGCAGGCACCATACCGGTGACCTCACTGATAGATTTCCCTACCATCATCGTGACTACCAGAACGACGAGAACAGGCACCACACCGGTGACCTCACTGATAGATTTTCCTACCATCATCGTGACTACCAGAACGACAAGAACAGGTTTGGTTCCATCTTGACTCACACTTTCTCGACTGACGAATTCTTGTTTCATCAACATCAAACCATCACCTTAATACCCAATGGCTAGATCTTATCTCCTTAATCACTAACCCACTCATGCAACTTGCTGCCATATAGAACCATCTCAAACCTCGACCCACAACCATGAATCCACCACCATGAAAGGTTGAGAGAAAGAGAGAGAGAGAGAGAGAGGAAGGAGGGGTTGGTCAAATGACAGAGAGAGTGGGAATGACTAAGAGTTGATAATATGGTATTTTTAATTTTGTTAAGGTGGGTGTTAGTTGGATTTTTAATTGTGGCTAATATTGATTGGGCCAAGTATGTTATATTGAAGGGATTGTATTAGCAAATTGCAAATGATATGCTCCTTCTAATATATTCAAACTCTCCATGGCTAGGGATGGCAATTTTGCCCCGCCCCGCTTAACCTGCCCCTCCTCACTTCGTCCCGTGCGGGTTTTTCCTACCCCGCAAAGGTGGTAGGGTAGGGATAGGGCAAGGCAAAACCATGCGAGGCAGGGACGAAGATCTTATCCTTCAATGTGTGGATATATTATTCAATTTTTTTTTCTAAAAATTGATTTGATTTGATGGGATAAATTTAGTTGTAATTTCAAGTATATTTTTATTAATAAAATAGGTTTCATTAAAAAAATTGTACTAGTTGTAAGGAAAATTAACAAAAAGTAGAGTTTTAAGGGGTGGGACAGAGCTTCGCAGGGCCCCAAGGGTTTTCCCTGTCATGTGGGGCAGGATGGAGATGGGACAAGACAAATCCATGCAAGGCGGGGACGAAAAGCCCATCCTTCGGCCCCGCCCCGCCCTGCCCCATTGCCATTCATGACGTACACTTGTGATAATAGCTCTATATTTGAATTGAGTTTGAAGAATATTTTATATTCAACCCTCTATTTTATATCTTGCTATAATTAAAATAAAAAATGATTAATTACCATAAATACTTTTTTCTTAAACCATAATTACCTATAAACGACTATTATAATTACTAAATTTCATGTTTAGAAAAAAAATAAAAGACCATTATAAAAACTATAATTATCAAATTTCATATTTAGACAAAAATAAAATAAAAGGAAAAAAATCATTTTTTTAAGAATCATATTTTATTAAAACTATCTTGTACACCGGTTATAGACGAGTTTATTCACTAAGGACAAGGTTCTTCACCAAATCAGATTGAAAAGACCTCCTACAACCTACTATGTGAAAATTTATAAGACTAAAACAGTTGTTGATGCCTATTTTTGTGAAAATCCTGCAAGTCCAATGAAAAGCAAAGCTTGACTCTCTTTGGGCCAACTATACATATTTTATAACATCTTTATTCTTTTATGCATGGTCCACTACCATGTAATCTTAATGGGTATTTAATATTGTCTGGTTTGGAGGGTATGATTAGCCCTATTTAGACTTTTTCATTGGAAAAAAAAAATATTTTTTTTTTTAGTAAACAGTAATACTTATTAGAATACACATGAAAATAGTAATATTAGTGTTTTAAACCGAGTTCATAATACATTTCATAACCAAAATACAATTACAAAAAGGTCTAATCTTTGTAATTGTAGACTGAGTGTGCTAAACTTGCGACTAAACTCTTTTTAGCCCATAATAGTACGTTGTTTCATTGGTTGAATTCTAACAAGATTGTCACATTAAGCGTCTTCTTTACTATCTAATTTAGCTCTAAAAGTGTAGCCAATCAGGTTTAGTCAACAAATTTCCTTAACCATAACTAAAATAGCTCCTATATTTACCTCAGCAAAAGACAATATGAAGTTTACACTTATTTAACAAAAAAGGGTCAATAGCTTCACTCTTTATTCAAAAACTAGTATGTAACCTATGCTACCGCACGGGAATTGATATAATTTAATAAACCAATAAATATATTGCATTTTATTATTTAAGTGATACTGTTGGCTTTGTTTTTAATTTATTTATTTATTAATCATGAGTTTAGTTATGTTTAAAAGACTTATTTTATTCATGTTTAATAAAACTTAGTATTATATAATTTTTTAACAAATATTTTTATCATACAAAATTCTAATGAAAGAATGCTACATAGACATATATATTCAAGGTTGATTCATTCACGGTACTTATAGCTATGATTAAGTTGTTTTACCCTAAACCATTTTTAACAAAATATTTTAATCAATTAAATGTGAATCTCATAACGTGCATCTCATAACAATATATAACAATAGAATAACATGAATCTCATAAAAATAATTATCAATTAAAAATCACTAAAATTATGAGCATAAAACGTAAAAACAAACAAATAAGATAAATACTAATTCCTTAAAAGAAAACCTACAGTAAGTTGAGAAAACTACATAAATAATATTTGATATTTGAAGAATAATGGGATTACAACTTCCTTTCAAAATTGGGCAGAGACTCGTGCTGATAACATGTTATGAAAAAAAAAATGCAATATCAATGATAGGAAAACAAAACAATTTTATAATTAAACAATAAAAATTATTGACAAAAAGGAAAAAAAGTATAGGCAAATGAAAGATAATAAATATACAACATCAATCATAGGAAAACCACAAAATTATATAATTAAACAATAAAAAATTTACACAAAAAGGAATGATAGTATAGGTAGATGAAATAAAAGCAATAATCAAACCTTAGGAATGGTTGGAATTCGTTTTGCAGTGCATAAACCAGGACCATGAAAATTAAAAAGACAAATGCAATTAGAATATTTGGAGAACCTCTTCTTATATAAGATTCAAAAATACTCAAATACATGCATCATTGATATCAAGAGATTCTTTTAAAATTCCATGTGGAAAAAGGAGGTGAACTTGAAAATACATGGGTGTGGAAAAGGGAGGTGAACCTGAAAATATTTAGGTGTGGAAAAGGGAGGTGAACCCGAAAGAAAGGGAGGTGAACTTGAAAATACGTGAGTGTGGAAAATGGAGGTGAACCTAAAAATACACGGGTGTAGAAAAAAAAAAAAAAAAAAAAAAAAAAAAGAAGCACATCAGAATTACAAATTATACTCCAATTTCATATTTACATTGACATGTGGCACAACAATAGATTAGAATTCTAATTTAGAATTCCAATTGGAGTTTCTCTCTGCTTCACCTATTATATATATATATATATATATATAGACTAGACTAGACTAGACCCAAGGGACGTCCAAGCTTGCTATAAAAGCTTTTATTAGATCTTGCATTAAAAACTCATCAAAAAATCTCACAAATCCTCACTCCTCCAATCACCATACTAACTAAACTCAAACCTTCTTAGCAACTTAAGAGTAGCAAAATATTAAGGGTTTGATGTGAATGTGGCAATGATATAGAGTCCTTTCTTAAAATTATTATCATGTTGTATGTACAAAACAGTAGATATAAGCTAGTGTTATCAATCTTTATGTTGACAAGCACCATTGGTGTCCATTTAGCTAAAGGCAAAAAGGTTTTTTATTTTTTATTTTTTTGCTTTTTGTGTCTTTTTTTTTTTTTTACATATAATCTAACTCTTTATCCTTCATTTTTTTAGTTTTTAAAAAGTAACTACTTTTAACTTTTTGTCATACATTTAACATAAAAAATTATATAATTTTGATAAATACTATGCAAATAAGTTATTAGAACCTACAAGATACACAAACGAATACTTAAACTTGTTTTTGTGACGCATCTACTTATTGAATATTTGAATTCTGGGTTTAACTTTTTTTTAAAAACAAATTTATCAAATTTTATAATTGGTAACAGTTTTTGTTTTTATTTTCAAAAACTTGTTTCTATGAGTATTAAGAAAAAACAATTTTCTTGTATTTTTAAAATCGAAAATATGTTTGGTTAATTGAAATTTAAAAAAAAAAAAAAAAACTAGTTTTTGAAGAAAAGAAGAGAAAAGAAAATACTAAGATATGTTATTACTAGGATTTGAACTCTAGTACTAACTAATTAAATGAGACAAATTTATTAAATTAATCGTGTGTTTTCATTTACTTTTAAAAACTAGAAATTGAAAACAGCTCTTTATATGTTTTTAATTTCCTTCATAAATTGAGTTTTGAAAACAATTTTTGTTTTCAATTCATTTTGAGTTGTCAAATAAGTTATTTAGTCTTAAAAATAAAAAATTATTTTCGGAAGCAATAAATGAGGAGAAAAAATAGTTATCAAACATAGCACTTCCACCAATTGACCGCAATGATGACTAAAATAAATGTGAATATTTCTTTCTAACAATTTTCGGAACGGTTTGGGAGTAAACTTTCTCCGTTTACTAATAAATAGTCTCAAATAAATACCATTCGGAGGATGGCAAATTGGACAGTGTAGCAAGCACGCGCAAGAAAAGTGAGTGCAAGGGAGGTTTAGATAAGCATTTTGATTGGATATCCAAATCATATGCATGTAAAGCAAAGTTGACACTGTTTGTAACTTTGTATTGTTAGATGTTTTTTTATTCTTTTTCTTTTTATTTCATTTGCCACTTTCTACAAATAAATACTACTTGTTTTCCATTAAAAAAAAAAAGAAATATCAAATATCATCAAAAGGATTTTCTTTAATAAATAACTACCAATATTTTTTTTTATAATCGAAAAGGACTTTTTTTTTTTTTTTTTGCGGTTTGAGAATCAAAGAGTTACTACTAAATTTATAATAATAATCATGTTTAACCCCTAAAAAATTAATTTAGTAGAAACAATATTTTATTTGTCAAATATATATGATTCTGAACAAAATAACAGATGTCCTAAGTATATTAATTTATAAAATGTTTTTTTTTTAAATTTGTTGGGAAAAAAAGTTGACTAGTTTCTTTTACAATTTTTTTTTTTGTTGGCACAATTTTTTTATTATAAAAAAAATAATATTAAAACCTGTTGAAGTCTATCCTAAGTTTTGGATATTAATAAATATAGTAAATTTGATTTGCTTGATTGGTCCTCCAACCGCCGTACATCACTATAAAAATGAGCACCGCCCTCTTCCGTTTGTTGTCTTGGTGACTACAATTCTAGTCTAGAAAGAGAGAGAGTCTGAGATGGAGAAAGCTATCAACAGGCAACGTGTTCTGCTGGAGCACCTTCGACCTTCGTCTTATTCTTCCTTTGTAGTACGTGGGATCTTTACTCTAAAATTAACATGCGCAAAAGACGGGAATCTCCTCCCCTTGTAAGAACATGCTAAAAAGAGAGGGTAAAAGGACTAAGATATGAAATTAAAAATGTCCATAAATTCCAGAAACAAAAGTAATGGTAAGCTAGAAGTAGATGTCAACGTCAGAATCAGATATATATGCCCCTGATCACCTATCCTCTCAAGTTTCTCTACCATTTTACTCAAGTCTCCTATCTTTCCCCTTCATTGTGCTGTTACATCCTACAGTAAAGGCTTTTCAAGCATGGACAGAGTATTGTGGGATTGAATATTAATTTATATTTGAGATAGCAATAGCCTTTGAAGTGAAAGTTATAGCCTTTAAATAAAAATTTTTAAAAGGCTTTGGGTAATATAAAGCTTGAATGACAAACACTTCATCTCTGAGCAGGCCACAGGAAGTAGTCATATTCATTGTTGGAGGGACGACAAATGAAGAGTCACGTTCTGTTGCTTTACAAAATGCCAGCAATTCTGGAATTCGTTTTATACTTGGTGGTTCTGAATTCTAAGGGGTATGTATGCTTTTGAATCATCATTGTGATTTTAGAAGCACACTATTGCTGTGCTAGCTGTGGTTCATGCTTGGCACTCACTAGCTCTAAATGCTAACTTCTATGGCCTTCATCTTTCTTGCATCAGCTGCAAATTTGAGAATGTAGTTGTGGGTTGGATTGCGTCATGTTAATTTGACACTCGGTGAAACTATGTTGGGCTTGTGGATGTTGGTTTGGCATTATTCATCCCATGTAGGTTGCAAGCATGCAATGATTTGTGGCTTCTTAAAATCTACAGATCAAAATTCTTTTGAAGTTCCATTTTTGACCCAATCTCGACCCAAGCCTAGAGAACGGAAGGTTGTTATAAGCCAGACTTCTATAACTTCAGTCACACTTTACTGAAGTGAACTTAAATCTCAACTAATACAAATATCCATAAATTGTATTTAGTTTATACTTTTGTCATATATATAGTGATAATTTGAGGCTCGTTTAGTTATTTGATGGAATGTAGTTAAGTGGAAACTATACTTGCTTTACATGATTTCCTCTGATCCAATAATCACTTTGGCCAAAAAAAAGCAAGTTTCTGAAAGACTTGGAAGAAGCTCAAAGGAAAGCTCGTTCTAGCACAACAGTGATTTTGAAGGCCCATCATATGGGCCTTGAGAGCCAATAGATAATTTTTTTGGCTTTATACGGAGCTTTTGACTTGGTGACTGGCAGTGGTAAGATTGTTAATGAATATTGGGAAGAGGAACTTGATGATCATCAGAATCAATCCACCTTTCTTGCATAAGACATCCAATATTCACCAATTTGCAAAGGAATAAAAAGTAAATAGGTTTTTTGGAGACTAAACCCATTACATATTGGAATATGAGATATTCGCAAGAAATAATTTGCAAATAGCCTTATTGCTTGTTTAACAACGCTACCTTGCCTTGTGAACGAAAATGTAAAATCGAATACAATTTTTTTTTTTTTCTTTCTTTTTTGGATTGTATAGATGCTTGACGTATCGTAGGTAGTTTTGTAATTGGACCATATTGTGAAAAGTTACAGCTAAGCATATGGTTGAGCCAGGGCTAGGGGTTTTGTTTATACTTTAGCAATCAATGTTCCGGTGAAAAGGGAAGTTTATGAATATTTGTGTGCGCATAACTGGCATTGAAACTTTTGCTATTACATATATTTTGATCATGTTTTCTGGTGAATTATATTATGAAAGAGAATCTTTTGCTTTTATTAATTGGTGTTGTGTCCAGTTATGCGCCTGTGGACCTTGGTCCTCTTGATTTAGCCGAGTCATCTTCCAATTACTCTTTGCTTGCTTTTCCTGAACACAAGCACAGACAATCTTTCATATAACCAAGCTGTTAGTAGATTGGCGTCAAAATGTACTTGCTGATGCTTTATACTTGCTAATGAAGGATGGGTGTGATCAGTTCAAAATTTTAAATAGTGAGCTACAAGTTCTTAAACCCTTAAACTCTGTTGTGGGAATATCTAACTCTCAGCATGCTCTCTCTCTATCTCATGAAACCATACACAAGGAAAGGAAAAATAAAAAAAATAAAAAAACTCCTCGATCGGGTCATTTCATTTTTTTTTTTAATGTATAAAAATCGTATCATGTATGGATTTAAACCGCCCAAAAAATTATAAAATAAGAACATTTTTAAATTTTTACTTAAATTAAAGTAATTTATATCTTTTCCTTATCTGTTGGTAAAAAGTGTTACATACATAACGACACTCCTAAATAAATACCATCAATAGATTCAATACTATCAATAAAAGTAATGAAGTTTGAAATATTGCCCATAAGTTGAAATATTTGTGAACAAATATAATATGAAAAATGTTTGATATACATTATATACCTTTAATTATAGTTCACAGTATTTTTGTCTGATATGATAAATTGGATATTTTTTTTAAAGGTACTTTAATAAAACACTACAAAGGATATATTATTATTTATTTATCATCATTGGATTATCATTTGAACCTTAGTTGTTGACTATTTGGCACAATCACTTCTAGACAAACCCAAAAACAATTATTTTACCATCACAACTTTTTCAATAACCAATGAAGTAGACCACAATTTTTTTTTTTAATTTTATTATTGAGATAGATAGAAAATGGGAGAGGAGGTGATATAAAACACAGCAAACGTTATATAATTATTTATTCATTATCATTGGATTATTAATTGAATCTTAAGTGATTGACTGTTCGACTATTAGCTCACTATTAAAAGAACCACCTAATAATTTTTCTTCACCAGTCACTTTGTCATTGTACATCTATGTTCTAGGGTCAAAAGTTGTTACTAAAGACTTAAAGTTGCCCAAGAAGACCGGTGAAAATGGTCAAATACTACCATTTTGCAAAATTTGTAACAAACTAGCACTGTTTCGTAAATATTTAGCAATATACCATTTTTTTAGTACTTGAGTTTCACAAAATTGAGTTCTAAATAGTACTCGAGTTCAGTAAACTCAAGTTCCTAGGGAGTCACCAACATGGCACTGCTGATCTGGAATTTGTACAATTAAAAAAATAATGTGATACTCGAGCTTGGTAAACTCAAGTTTCATGCAACACAATACTTGAGCCTACCAGGCTCGAGTTCTTTGTTAATAAAATTTTGTTTATTTTTTTTCTACGACACTCGAGCTAACCAAGCTCGAGTTCTTTGTAATATGGAACTCGAGTTTGGTAAGCTCAAGTTCCTTATAACTTTTTTTTTTTGGATAATCGACAAATAAACATAAACATAAAAATAAGTAGTTTTTTTATATTTTTATTTATTTAAATAGAAGCACTGTAAAATATAGAGATTTTAATTTCAAGATATGAATTTTTAGGCCACTCATACCTCTTGTTTATTCATTTTTAACACACTTATCAATTTCTTATTTCTTGGAAGCGTTATGGTCAAATTGGTTAAAATATTGGGGGTTACAATGAGAAATTGGAACACATGTAAAAGAAAAATCTCACTCCATTTTTAGCCATGGGCACACCAAAGAAGTTTAAGCTAAATATTGCTACTTTATCAATCATGTTCCGAATTACCAGATAGTCAAATGATTGATAAATATTGCAGAAAGAGTAGACCACTCGGATATAAAGAAGAACTTAAGCTTTACCACATCTAGATATGTAAGTTCTTAACTTACAGTGTTTCTGAGAGGAATGTGAAACATTTTTTAATGTATATCTAAATGTTTGGCTGATGATGTGAAAGTCACTTTGGCAACTTTTTTTCTTGGCGAGTTGTAGCACCCCATGTTTAGATATTGTTCACTGTTTTCTCATAAAACACCTCCTGAAATTGTGTTCTCTAAATTTAAAAGCCAAATCTGTATGCTTTTTCATGTTTAAATTTCACAATAATTGAATCTGTTTTTTTGCATATAAAATTTGTTTCTACATTAATAAAATTTGCTCTTTGCACATTATGTTTACTGTATATACAAATCTGCTTACTGCATTCATAAAATTTGTTTTATGCATTAATTAAAACTATTCACTATTTTCTCATAGAAACTATGCACTATTTTCTGCATTAACTATTTTTAGCATTTTGCATAAATTTATTTTCAATTCAGCATTATTTAAAAAATTGTTCACTGTTTTTTCTGCATAAATTATTTACTATTCACTACATGTTTACATACAACCTTAGGACTATATGATTTGTCCAAAAAATGCATAATAACTACTTTTGTCTATATAGTAGGATTATTAGTTGCTCTTTGGATTTATTCGAGACATTTACCTTTAAGTGATTTATACGAATCATTCATTTTTCTTTCATGTAGTTTGCCCATTATTCATATGGTTACATATTTAAAAAAACAAAAAAACAAAAAAACCATTTAAGTGCAATAACCGTGCCAATGCTAAAAACAGTTTATGCAGAAAATAGTAAACAATTTTTATGAGAAAACAATGAAAAGTTTTAATTAATGCAAAAAACAGAATTTATGAATGCAGTAAGCAATTTTGAATATACAGTAAACATGATGTGCAGAGAGCAAATTTTATTAATGTAGAAATAGATTTTATCAATGCAGAAAAATAGATTCGATTACTGTATAATTTAAATATGAAAAAGCATTCAGATTTGGCTTTTAAATTTAGAAAACACAATTTCACGAGATGTTTTATGAGAAAACAGTGAATAGAAAATAATTTATGCAGAAAAGAGAGTGAACAATTTTTTAAATAACGCTGAACAGAAAATAATTTTATGCAAAATGCTAAAAATAGTTTATGCAGAAAACAGTGAACAATTATTATGAGAAAACAATGAACAGTTTTAATTAATGCAGAGAAGAGATTTTATGAATGCAGTAAGTAGATTTGAATATACAGTAAACATGATGTGAAGAGAGCAAATTTTATTAATGTAAAAACAGATTTTATTAATACAGAAAAACAGATTCGATTATTGTGAAATTTAAATATGAAAAAGCATACAAATTTGGCTTTTAAATTTAGAGAACACAATTTCAAGAGGTGTTTTATGAGAAAACAGTTAACAATATCTAAACACGGGGTGCTACAACTTGCCAAGAAAAAAAAGTTACCAAAGCGACTTTCACATCATCAGCCAAACATTTAGATATATATAAAAAAATGTTTCACATTCCTCTTAGAAACACTGCAAGTCAATAACTTACATATCCAGATGTGATAAAGCTTAAGTTCTTCTTTATTCGAGTGGTCCACTCTTTCTGCAATACTTATCAATCATTTGACCATACGGTAATTCTAAACAGGATTGATAAAGTAACAATATGTAGCTTAAACTTCTTTCGGTGTGCCCATGGCTAAAAATGGAGTGAAATTTTTCTTTTACATGTTTTTTTTTTTTTTTTTTTTTGAGCAAAATGTAAGCAAGATAATATTAATAAGTAAAAAATCAAGGTACATCCGATTGGAATATAGCATCCAAATCACTGGGTAAATCCTCTACCCAAACATCAGTGTCAGCAGCTAAAATCGCTCGTCTAGCTAGGCCATAGGCCAATCTATTCCCATCCCTTTTCACGTGTTGAAATTGACAATGCTGCAATAGCCTTCCCAATTTTTTGTCTCATCTATAATATGGCCATAGAGAGTATTGCAATGATCTTCAGCTTGCAAAGCCTATATAACATGAAGACAATCTCCCTTGACTTGCACATCAAAAAAACTCGACTCCCTTGCAAAAACAACTGCTCGTTTAGCAGCCAAAGCCTCTACCATCTCCACCAATTGAACCAACCCCACTTTCTGACTCAAAGCAGCCAACACAAGACCCTCAAAGTCCCTACACACCACACCTAACCCAACTTGGTTATAACCATCCAAAATTGCAGCATCGAAATTAATCTTATAGCACATAGTTGGTAGAGGATTCCATCGCACAATAGCTGGATGAAAACTGCCCTGCGTCTCCGTACAATGGACATCCCAGAACTCCTGAACCAGTTTCAAAGCACTATCACCAATTTCGTGGAGCTGCCAGGTACGTTGATGAACTCTTAAGCGATTCCTATGCTCCCACAAACATCAAGCAGTAATGGTGAACTGAGCACACTAACAACTCAACGCAACACTGAACAGAGTCTCCAAAATCTCCAAAAAAGATCTGCACTTCTTCTGAGTAAGAAACAAGAACCCAGGATCAAACAACCACACAGATCGAGCTTGATCACAGAGCCATAAACAATGCAGAAGGGATTCCAATTGATCATTGCATCCTTCACACGTATCATCGATTGGAATGTGCCGACGTCTCAGATTTTGCTTGGTAGGAAGAGAATCTTTCGCAGCTCTCCACAAGAAATGGCAAACCTTCTTGGGAACTTTTATTTTTCAAATCTTCTTCCAAATACTCTGCTTAGACAAGGGAGAAGAGGAACTCGGCAAAACAGAATTAGCAACCTCCATTAACATGCGATATGCACTTTGCACACTATAGCTTCCAGATGAGGACAACGGCCAAATCAAAACATCTTCAGCGGCATCTTCACCCACATATATCCCCCCTACCTTCTCAGCCTCCCAAGGTAGAAAGCAAGCAGCCAATTTAACCGGATCCCAGACTCTAGAATTTGGATAAAACAACTCATTGACCCGAACCACACCAGAACCCGCCCTTGGAGATATTATTTTACTACATCCCAGTTCAGGCAACCATTGATGATCCCAGACCTTAATTGTTTCGCCATTCCCAATCCTCCAAATTGCCCCCTTGTGAATTACCTCACGTGCTTGCATAATGCTTTTCCATGCATAAGAACTCTTCGGATGGACAGGAGCATCAAGTATACTACCTTCGGGAAAATATTTGGCACTAAAAACTTTATACTATAGAGTATCTTTATTATGAATTAAGCGCCAAACCTGTTTGGCCAACATAGCACTATTAAATTTTTGAAGAACCCGAAACCCCATACCGTCAATCGACTTGGAAGAACTAAAGGAGCTCTACTTTACCCAATGAATCTTCTTAGTCTCACCATTACCCCACCAAAATTTCCGAATCATTGCCTCAATATCCTTACATAAATGCCCCGATAATTTAAAAATATTCATGGAGTAAACTGGAATAGATTGGACCACAGCTTTTATCATGATCTCCTTACCAGCCTGAGACAACAACTTCACCTTCCACCCTTGCATTCGAGCCCAAATTCTCTCTTTGATCGTAGTGAAGCATCCTTTCCTATTCCTACCAACAAAAGAAGGCAGCCCCAAATATTTATCATAATGACAAATAGTCGAGACTTGTAAAGCTACTTAGATAGCCATTTGAGAGGACTCCTCAGTATTCCTGCCAAAGAAAAGAGTCGTTTTCTCCTTATTAATCATTTGACCAGATGCCACTTCATAGTACCCAAGCAACTCCTGAATTTTATGGCATTCCTCCAAGGTAGATCCGCAAAAAATAATACAATCATCGGTAAAAAATAAATGTGTTAGTTTAGGACCATTCTTACAAATAGAGAACCCATGAATATCTCCCCGGGCTGCCACATCACATAACAAGGCATTCAAACCCTCCACACAAAACAGGAATAAATAAGGAGAAAGGGGTCTCCCTGCCGCAAACCCCTTGACGGTGTGATCATACCCTTAGGTTCACCATTCACAAGAATAGAGTACGAGACCGTTGTAATACACTCCATAATCAAATCCACCCAAGAATCCTGTAATCCCAATTTAAGAAGAATTTGCTCAAGAAAAACTCATTCCACCCTATCATAAGCTTTGCTCATATCCAACTTCATAGCCATAAATCCCTTCTTCCCTGAACAAGTAGTCTTCATATGATGTAAAGACTCAAAAGCATTTAAAATATTATTTGTAATCAATCAATCAGCAATAAAGGCACTTTGTGTTTCTAAAATAATGGAATGAAGTATAGGCTTAAGGCAATTGGCTAACACCTTACTGATTATTTTGTAGATCACATCACAAAGACTTATAGGTCTAAAACCAGTAACTTTCTCAGGATTTTGAACTTTAGGGATTAGGGTGATGAAAGTATGATTAATAGATTTAAGAATAGACCCTGAATTTAAGCTAGAAAGCACAGCCTGAGTAACATCCATACCTACATCCATCCAATATGTCTGATAGAACAACGGAGGTATCCCATCCGATGCAGGAGCTTTAAGTGGAGCCATTTGCCTCATTGCTTCACCCACCTCCTCAATAGTATAGGGTTTACCCAACTCCGCTCTCATATCATCAGTAACCCTTGGTTAAACTCCATCCAAAATGCAATCTAAATCATGCGGATTAGAAGCGGTGAAAAGTTTAGAATAATACTCAATAAGAAGGGCTGAAACAGCCCTTTCATCCTCCTGCAATACTCCCTGAGCATCCCTTAAGCCCTTAATAAAATTCTACCTTTTCCTTTGTGTTGCAGACCCATGAAAAAAGCGAGTATTCTTATCCGCATCCTTCAACCATTGTATACGAGACCTCTGATGCCACATCTTTTCTTCCTTATCACATAAAGCATATAACTCTTTTTTCAAGCGATCAACCACATCACAACTTCCAGATCTGACAGAATCCTCTTCAGCCCTCCAAAGCCACTCTTTAATTCATTTTATGCTACTTTGAACATGCCCAAAATGATCTCAACTCCACACCCTCAAACTAGGTTTACACTTTTTCAATTTCATGGCCATTGCATACATAGGAGAACCACTGGGTGAACAATTCCATGCGTGAGAAATAGTATCTCTACATCCTGAATCCATGACCCACATAGCTTCAAATCTAAAAGGTTTTCGACGCCACTTGTGACACTCCCCACCTGCATCCAAAGACAAGAGAATGGGACGATGAAACCCTACGCAGTAGTAGAAGGAGTGCCTACTCTCTGGGTTAGGCTTCAGTTTTTCTTTAGGTTTTGATCAGAAGGTCGAGGTCTGCATAACTGTGAGGACGTGATGGAGGATCTCTCAGCAATGTGGGAAACTTTCTTGTTGACAGAAACTGAAGGAAGCAAGTATAGGGTGTGTGGAAACAGTAGGGAGGGTCCATACCTCTTGGCGACTCGGTTTTTCACAGGTAGAGTCCTTAGTATGGAATCGATTGCTAGAAACTTTAAAATACTTTAGCACATTAAGAAGGGTTTTGAGGTGAGGGATATGGGAAATCACTGCATATTATTTGTTTTCATGGAGGAATCTGATGTTGATAAAGTTTTAGCGGATGAGCCATGGTCTTTTGATAAAAATTTGGTTGCGTTAAAGAGAGTTTCGAGACCGGCAAGGGTGAAAGGGTTGAACTTTGATAGAGTTAGCTTCTGGAATCAGGTACATGATCTTCCGCAAGATTGTTTGAACATGCGAATTGCTTCAAATATTGTGTCGTCGGCAGGCACAATGATTCCAGGCTCGAGAGCCGCTGAGGAGTTTGAAGGGGATAATTTTATGCGAGTAAGGGTATCTATTGATATTACAAAACCCTTGAGTAGAGGCAGGAAGGTTGAGTTTGATAATGGGGAAGAGAGTTGGGTTAGTTTTAAATATGAGCGTCTGCCCAATTTATGCTACTAGTGTGGATGTCTGACTCACCAAGATCGGGATTGCTCACTTTGGCAGAACAAGGGATCCATGCTAGCAAGAAATCAGCAGTTTGGTTCGTGGTTGCGTGCTAGTACTCCAAACTTGGCCAAGAGGACGGTTGTTAGGGTGGCTGGTTATGAGGAAGAAGTTCCGGGGGGTTTTGAACAAAATTCATCTATCAGAATGCAAGAGAGGCAGGGACGGGCTAAAGTGCACTCTGCCCAGAGGACTATGAACATGGATAAGCAACAAGTTCAGTCTGATAGGGATGAGCAAGGAGATCAGGCAGTAGAGAATGAGATACTAGCAGAGGTGGATAGGGTCTCGGGTCGTGGTTGTGAGACAAATCAGACCGAGTACACTTCCTCACAATCTTTTTAGGCGCAGTTGGATGAGATTGATGGTGAGTTGTCACGATTTGATCAGGTGGAAGATGACTTAGAAACTTTACAGGGTGGTGTGGGGTCTAGGATGATGGGGTTAGCCTTTTTTTTGAAAAAAATATTTACATAGGAGAAGTCCTCTCTACACAATCCAAGTATCTCTAAGTTTACTCATGCCCCTAGAAAATCTGGTAAGGTCCTTGAAACTTTGGGTGTAGTTTTGTCTAAACGATTGAGACAAAAGGAGAAGGGTGGGGTTTTGGAGGAAGGCAGTGAAAGTTGTAGGAAAAGGGTAGCTTTTTCAGATGATTTAACGGTGGAGGCTGATGGTCAACCCCGCCGACAGCCATGAAACTCTTAGCATGGAACTGTCGAGGGCTTGGGAACCGTCGTGCAGATCAAGAGCTTGTAAATATTGTACAAGCTCAAGATCCTATGATTGTGTTTTTATCTGAAACATGGTCATCTAGAGAGCATATGTTGTGGGTTCAAAACAGGATTCAGTTTGATGGTTGTTTTACGATTCCTATGGATGGTAGAGGAGGGGGTTTGGCCCTCCTTTGTAAAAATGGGGTTGATGTATGGGTGGATAGTTTTTCGAGTTATCATATAGATTCTATAGTAGATGGTAATTCGGAGTGTGCTTGGCGATTGACTAGATTTTATGGGGAGCCTGAGGCAAGTTGTAGAAGTGAGGGATGGAATATGCTATGTATGTTGAGTTCAAAGCCAAAACTTCCATGGTGTTGTTTTGGGGATTTCAATGAATTGCTTGAGGTTCAGGATAAGAAAGGTGGGGTCCCGAGAGCCCATAACTTAATGGAAAGTTTTCGTGAGGTTCTAGATATTTGTGGCTTTGTTGATTTGGGATACTCAGGTCCGGATTTTACTTGGAGAGGTAGACGAAGGGGTGAGATGATCTGGAAGAGGTTGGATAGAGGTATAGCAAATTACATATTGTTCTAATTTCTCATTGTAACTCCAATATTTTATCCAATTTGACCATAACGCTTCTGAGAAGTAAGAAATTGATGAGCGTGTTAAAAATGAATGAACAAGGGGTATGCCTAAAATTCATATTTTGAAATTAAAATCTCTATATTTTACAATGCTTCTATTCAAATAAATAAAAACATAAAAAAAAAAAAAAAAAAAAACTACTTATTTTTATGTTTATGTTTATTTATTGATGATCCAAAAAAAAAAAAAAAAGTTATATAGAACTCGAGCTTATCAAATTCGAGTTTCATATTACAAGGACCTCGAGCCTAGTGAGCTCGAGTACCATAGAAAAAAACCTAAACAACATTTTATTTACAAAAAACTCGAGTCTGATATGATCGAGTATTGTGTTGCATGAAACTTGAATTTACTAAACTCGAGTATTATATTTTTTTTAATTACACGAATTTCAAGTCAGTAATGTCACGATGACAACTCTCTAGGAACTCAAGTTCACTAAATTCAAGTATTATTTAAAACTCGAGTTTTTAAAATTTGAGTACTAAATAATACATTGTTAAATATTTTTAAAATAGTACTAATTTGTTACAAATTTTCTAAAATAGTAATATTTAGCCATTTTCTCAACGAAACTGGAGTTTTCATCCACTTGGGAAGAACCTACTACTAACTACTCAATGACGAGTATCTTTCACTAATTTAATGTACACATGATTGAGCAGGTGTAGGTCCTTGACAAGTTGACAAGTTGATGATAGATGCTAATTTAATGTACACGTAATTGAGTAGGTGTAGGTCCTTGACAAGTTGGCAAGTTGATGACAGCTTGCATCCGCCTTCTTTCATATGTCGAATAACTGATTTAATTTATTTTTATTTTTATTTTTAAAAGAAAAATGACTAATTTAGGGTGAGTTTGGATTGAGATGCCAGCGTCCACTGTTTGGGTTTTCTATGTTTCAGACTTTTTTTTTTTTTTTTTCTCCTGCACAAGGGTTTCAACCAGGGACATGGGTACTGTTTATTACTGTATAATTACTGTTTATGTACAGTGATATACTGTTTATACACTGTTTTGACTATTTTTTTATTAAAAATATGACCTGCAATAATATTCACATATTTAAAAATTATTTTGTTATAATGTTTTCAATTTTTAGCTGTATTTAAACGGACCCTTAAGCAATTTAAGGGTCCATTTGAATAGAATTTATTGTTAAAAATTAAAAATACTGTAACAAATAATTTTTAATAAAAAATTATTAAAAATTAAAGTTTATTAGTCTTATGAACAGTGACCAAATATACTGTTTACAGAAGAATTAGTCATAGCTGAAAAAAAAAAAAAAAAAGCTGAAAACGCAGCGTCAAACGTGGACGCAGCAATGTATCCAAACGGGCGCGAAGCTCCCTTGTCAGACGTGCACGTTGTGTCTTTGTCATGGCTTTAATTTCATCCCAACCATCTTGTCAGACTTAATTAAAATCCATGTGGGCGCGAAGCTCTTTTTAACTGCCCAAAAAATTATAAAATTTAATGAAATTTTTAAATTTTTACTTAAATTAGAAAAGTAAAGTAATTTATATATTTTTCTTATCATCGGTAAAAAGTGTTACATATATAACAACATACCTTAATAAATATTATCAATAAATTTAATATTATCAATAAAAATAATTAAATTTGAAATATTTGCACATAAGTTGAAATATTTGTGAACAAGTATAATATGAAAAGTGTTTGACATACGTATTACTTATAGTCCATTATATTTTTGTCTGATATGATAAATTGGATATATTTTTTTAAAGATACTTTAATAAAACACTACAAGGGACATATTATATTATTTATTTATTAACAATGGTTATTACTTGAATTAAGTGGTTGATTCATTCTAAAAAAAAAAAGTGGCTGACTGTTCAACTATTAGCGATAAACAATCAATATTAAAAAAACCACACAATAAATTTTCTTGACCAGTCACTCTGTCATTGTACCTCTAAGGTTCTAGGGTCAAAGTTGTTTACGTAATACTTAAATAGCCTAAAAATACCGGAGTTTTCGTTAAGTATCTTTCACTAAGGTGAACGGGTGTGATTCAGTAGAATGTAGTAGGTCCTTGACAAGTTGACGATAGCTTGCATTTGCCTTCTTCCATAAGTTCAACAACTGATTTAATTTATTTTTATTTTTAAAAGAAGAATGACTGATTTAAGCTATTTGAGTCAGACCTGTACTGTTAATTAAGTTGCACGTTGTGTCTTTGTCATGGGCCTCATTGCTTTCATAGTTTCACCCACCCAACTCCCTTGTCAGACTTTCTTAAAATCCAAGTCGGTGCAATGGTTTGTTTTTTTTTTCGAATTTGGATTTCAAATCTTCCCAACCTAAAAATCAATCAGTAATTTTTTTTTTTAAGAAAGTTTCAACATATGGCGTCTGTTCTTGATGATAATTCTTTATCATCAGATCAAGACACCAATCAGTTTTTGGTGTAGGCAGAGATTAAACTCCAGATCTCTTATACAACCATCAGAAACTTTACAAGTTGAGTTAACTAGAACCTACAAAATCAATCAGTATTTTAAGTAAAATGATAACAAGTAATTACTATAGAATCCAACATGTATCTTAAAAATAAAGAAATAAATAGAAAGCTACATCCAAGATTTTCAGTATATATGGCTATCAAGCTCAATACTAGCCAGCCAGGTCAGCCACAATTTTTGTGTCATAACTCGACACGTGACTAATTGTGATTGGTATATGTATAATTGTGGGTTATGTGAGGGCATATTTTCACTACTCGCAACTCACCACATAGCGAGTTGTATCACAAAATTGTGCATTTTTTTTTTATGTCACATGGCATGACTCATCTTTCACTAATGTGAATAGGTTTTTAAGGTAAACATGATTTGGGTGTGTGGGTCCTTGACTAGTGGACGACAGCTTGCATATGTCGAATCACTCTTTTAACTTTATTTATAAAAGAAGAAGAATTGATTTTTTTTTTTTTTTATTTTATGGCTATCAAGCTCTCTATAGGCTATACTAGTCAGTCCACCATAAGTCCTATTATTGTACTCTTCATTAGGAAAAATGATGAATCCTGCTAAAGGGAATACATTATTGCTTTTTCTCTCCCTTCTTCTTGTTTGCCCAATCTGCACTTCCCTTGACACCATAACACCAGACCAACCCCTCAAGGATGGTGATGGTCAACTTCTACTCTCAAACCAGAAAACCTTTGCACTTGGGTTTTTCAACCCTGGCAGTTCCAGTCAACGCTACATTGGAATTTGGTTTAACCAAATCGTCGAAAAAACCGTTGTGTGGGTTGCAAACAGAGACGCTCCTCTCAATGATACCTCTGGAGTCCTCTCCATCAACGGTAAAGGAAACCTTGTACTCCACACCCAAAATCAAACCACTCCTATTTGGTCCACCAATGTTTCTTTTTCTGTCTCATCCACAAATAATTCTATGGCTAAACTCTTAGATATAGGAAATCTTGTTTTGGTTCAGCAAGACAGCAAACGTGTTACATGGCAAAGTTTTGATTATCCCACCAATACTCTACTTCCGCTTATGAAACTTGGGTTGGACCGGCAGACCGGGTTGTACCGGTTCCTAACATCTTGGAAATCCAAAGATGACCCAGGAATTGGCAACTATTCATTTCTATTTGTTCCAACTGGGTACCCTCAGTTGAACTTATACATAGGTCAAACTCTATTATTTCGTTTGGGATCTTGGACTGGCCTAACATGGAGCGGTGTACCCAAAAGCGCATCAAATTACTTCAAAGTTAACTTTGTGAATAATCAAGATGAAGCCACCGCTATGTACAGTATACAACCGAATTTACCCACCAAAGTTATCACTAAAATGGTGGTGGATGAATCAGGAGTTGTGCAACGGTCCTTATGGCAGGAGACTGCATGGGTCGAATTTTGGTCCGGCCCACGAGATTCATGCGATAAGTATTTGAATTGCGGTCCAAATAGTTATTGTGACCTACACAATATGGTCATTTTTGAGTGCAAGTGCTTTCCTGGATTTGAACCCAAGTCATCTCGTGATTGCATGAGGGAAAAGCAAGGAGTGTCCATGTGCAACAATGGAGAAGGGTTCGTGAAGTTGGCACATATGAAGGTGCCAGATACTTCAATAGCACATGTGAACATGAGTTTGAGTATGAAAGAGTGTGAGCAAAAGTGTTTGAAGAATTGTTCTTGTATGGCTTATGCAAGTGCAAATGAGAGTGAGGGAGGGATTGGTTGCTTGACATGGCATGGGGACTTGGTGGACACAAGAACATTTCCTGATGGAGGACAAGATTTGTACATACGTGTGGATGCGGTTGTATTAGGTACTCTTAAATCTTTTTCCTTTAAAAATTTGGTAAAACATTTTATGAAAAATACACAATGACTTTTCTCACTACAATTGGTGGCTGGGTCACTGGTTCGGTGAGTTAGGCAGATGACGTCAGTAGTCCGGTGGTTAGAGCCACCACTCCAATGATCAGCCTCAACATTCTAGTAGCTAGAGCCATCACTCTGGCAACCGATGCGGGCAATCCGGTCACTGAAGCTATTTGCTAGAGGTTTGATAATCGAAGCCACCATTCTGGTGGCCGGAGACATTGCCTCGGCAACAGTTGCCCCCTGTTCGATTGTAGAAGACATTTTTCAATCTACAATTACGACAGTTTGGTCACTAGACCTCCTACACCAACAATTTTGGTGACTCAGCTACTGATTTTGTTTGTTTGCTTGAAAATATTTATTTGTCATACTAAATACCTGAAAATTTTATTTATTTTACTTCAAAACAAATAGGGTGTTAGTCAAAGTTCATGTCTATTGTATTATATTAGTCTGAAATTTATGCAAAATACTAGCTCAACATCTAATTTTCCCTATGGTACTAACCTTAAAGTTGATTTAGGTCATACTATTGAAAAATTATTTTCTCCATTTAAAATAGATCTATTTCATATTAAAAATCTAAATGAGTATTGCATTCCATATGGGAAAGAAATTATGTATGGTTATGCTAAATTATCTAAAAATATCAAAATTTTCACAATGCTGTCGTATCTATTTCATATAATTCAAAACTCAAATGATGTGTGGAGAAGTCAAAATTATTTAAGAGTTGTATTCCCCTAACAACACAGCATTTCTACAATTATATTCATCACTCGTAGTAGGTCCTACTATGTAATACATGTTTTATTTTATTTTTATATAGTTACAATAATAGGAGAGAGAATTTGAACTGTGATTCTACTTATATTAATAAGAAATACTCTCTTGACGTTTGACATTGTTGTTACAAAAATAGGTTTGCAATTTTTGTTTTTCGTTTCTTCTTTTAACATGTTTTCGGCCTCAAAAAATAGAATCACATATGGACATGACATTGTTGTGAGAACATGTTTATCTCTTTGTTTTATTCTGTTTATACATTGGACCTAAAAATGAGAAATGCATTTTCTCCATTTTAGAAAAAATAATAATAAAATCACATATTTTCCTTAAACCCATTGTTTCATCCCTACTCTAATTTTCCTGTAAAATTGTATCAATAAATATTTATGTTCAATCAACTTCTGAAATTTATGATGTCATTTGAATATATATTTTTTTTTTACTCAGCTCAATATGCTAAGAAAAATGGTCTTACTCAGAAAAAGAGGATGCTGGCAATTCTGGGAGTTTCTGTTGCTATAATGTTTCTTCTTGTGGTCTCAATTGTGTATTGTTTTGTAATGAAGAAGAAGAAAGGTAAGGAAGTTTAGAGCAATTTTTTTAAACCTATTTTTATACTTCTAAGGCCAGTGAACAAATGCTCCCAAGATTACTCCAACACTATGTTTCAAAGTTTATAAAAGAATAGGCAAAATATGTAAATCATGAAATAAAATTGAATAAAATGGAATGGAACTTGATATATTTCTCAAACACAGAAGTTGATAAAAGAAAAAATGAAAAAGAACTGGATATATTTTGTTATTATGCTCATAATCATTTCTTTGGATCCAAAGATGGTATACTGAACCAACCAGGGAAATTTTTCAAATGCTATTCTTCAACTTCTTGCCTTTCAGCCTACGAATAAATGCATTAGCTCATTCCATTTGCACATTCTTATGTCTACTATACCCAAATGTCAAATTCAAAAGAAAGAACACTCGATCTTGAAGATGACATGATCAAAAATCCCTTTTGACATCTACAAAAAACATACATGAGCACTATTGTACCCCATTTTACAAGCCTTTCTTGGGAGGGAAACCTGTCCTTCACTACCAGCCAAGATATGAAGGACTTGTTGGGAAAAGCTGCTTTAGACCATACCAGTTTCTACCATTCATTGAGACATACATGTTTCTTATTTAATTCTACTTTGAATTGCAATTCATCCTTCACTGCCAGACAAAGACAAAGCATTGAGGAATGCTTAGAAGCAACTACTTTAGACCATACCACTTTCCACCATTTAGCTGTATCCATCTTGTTTCTTATTTCACTTCAGGTTGAAATTCATATGACTTTTCCACATTTAGATGAAATCTGGTACATTGAGTTGTCTTAGCTAATTTTAATTGATGAAAATAAGCTTGTAGGGTAGTATCTTTTGATCTGATAGGTTTCCAAGGCTACTGCATTTCTTTCAAAATACTGGATACTTTTGCAATCTCAAAAATTGCAGTATCATACACCACCTTTTGGACAAAGTTGGGGATTAAAACACCTTCAAGGTATCAATTATCATGCCATATGGATAATTTTTTCACCCTTTCAACTAAAAGCTTAATGAATGGCCCAACCAATTTCTGGACATTTTAAGATTTTCTCCAGCCCCATCAGCAAGCCTGAAGAACTTTGATCACCCATAAAGCACTTACCTCTTAAAAAAGTGCATTTTAACCAAATGGGATTTCCTGTCAATGATAAATAGAAAATTGTAAACTTCAATTTTTCCTCTTATTTTCCTCTATTTCATTCTTTTATTTTAATGTGTTTCTCAGTTTTATTAAATTAGGTTTTTGTGTAAGAATTCCTAATTGGACAAATATGGTTACTAGCATTATTAATTACTTGTTTTTTTTACAGAGAAGAGGCATAACACATATTCATATAGTGCTGACTCCACTTTACAATACTTCAAAGACTCTCCAAGTAGAAGGGACCTCAATGGAACTAGAAGAAATTCAAATTTGCCATTATTTAATCTAAGAACCATTATTGCAGCTACAGATAACTTCTCTTTTGCTAACAAGCTTGGCCAAGGTGGTTTTGGCCCAGTTTATAAGGTAGTCTCATTGAACGAGTCCCAGAATTTGCATAATCTCATTTCAAGTGTGTTTATGCATCATAAATTCCATCATGAATGTTTACAGGTACTCATTGAGTATGAATTTGTTGTGTACAAATGAGTTTCCCCAAATAATTCACCAAGTTGAGTTTCTTTCAACAATTGTGCATTATGACAATGATATTTGGACTTTAATTGCAGGGTTTGCTACAAAATGGAATGGAAATAGCAGTAAAAAGACTATCAAGATGCTCTGGACAGGGAATAGAACAATTCAAAACAGAAGTTGCACTAATTGCTAAACTCCAACATAGAAACCTTGTGAGAATTTTAGGTTGTTGCATTCACAAAGAAGAGAAGATGTTGATCTATGAGTACTTGCCAAATAAAAGCTTGGACACTTTCATTTTTGGTATGTCTTCTTTTTCACATTAACCTCACTCATCATCACTAAAAAATGATCCTCCCAGTAGTTCCAAATAGCAAGATTTATACATAAGTAAGAAAGCACGAATGCAATATAATCTAATCCAAGTTCTCATTTCTTCATTTAGATGAAGCAAAAAGATCATGTTTAGATTGGGAAAAGCGATTTGAGATTATTTGTGGAATTGGTCGAGGGATCTTATATCTTCATCAAGACTCAAGATTAAGAATTATCCATAGAGATTTAAAGGCCAGCAATGTTCTACTTGACAATGCATTGAATCCAAAAATTTCAGATTTTGGTATGGCTAGAATTGTTGGAGGGGACCAAATTGAAGCTAATACAAATTGCATCGTTGGAACATAGTAAGTTCGCTAGAAAACAAAGATATACTTTTTTAACTGATTACTTGACTACCATTTTTACATTTAAGGAGAGTACAAACTACAGGCCTATGTAAGAAAAAAATACTAAGGATGTCTTTGTAATTTGCTTTCATATTGTGATACTTCAAATTTTACGTGTATGTTAGTGCCCAAAGGGCTATCTTTGATCATTTTATGTTGAGGTTCAATATCTTCCTTTTCATTGTGCTATGACAGTGGTTATATGTCACCTGAGTATGCAATGCAAGGACTTTTTTCAATAAAGTCTGATGTATATAGCTTTGGGGTATTGCTACTGGAGATCATTACTGGGAAAAGGAATGGTACTTACCATCATGATGGTCCTTCCTCAAATATGATTGGACATGTAAGTACATGTGCAAACAATGACTGCAAAATTATGCCTATATTGTTGAGCTTAATATGATTAATATCTTGTCTCAGGTTTGGGACCTATGGAGAGAAGACAATTCCATGAAAATAGTCGATCCGTCACTAGATGAGACATACCCTACTAATGAAGTTTCAAGATGTATTCAAATTGGACTTTTGTGCGTGCAAGAACATGCAACAGATCGGCCAACCATGTCAACTGTTGTTTTCATGTTGGGTAATGACACTCCTCTTCCTTCTCCAAAACGACCTGCGTTTATTTTGAAGGGTACTTACAATAGTACAGACAAATCAACTAGCGCAGCATCTAATTCTATAAATGAAATAACACTTACTAAAATTGACGGTCGTTAAAACCCTAAACTATTTGAAGCAAGTGTACAAATATTCCATTACAACATAGGATCGAGTTACTCTAAGTCTACTCTACATTACTATTTTTTTTGTATGAACAATTGAACAAAATGTATGCACCGTAAATTATTACAAAAAAGAAGATAATATATAATATTACACAAACTGTTATTGTCCAAAACTTGTGATGAAATCACTACCATCTCCTTTAGCTTTTTCTTTCAAGTGGTTTCTTAAATTAATATACAAAAAGTTAACTACGTATATATGTTCCGTGGAGATAACTTCATTGGTTTTCAGAACAAGATGTCCAAAGTTACAAAGATCTTTTCTTTAGGTGTGAAATTAACTAAGTTTAACCATGAAGATTTAAAAAAGGGACGCTAAGTGCATAATACTAGAATTTAATTTGGATTTCAGGGTGTTTTACTCAAAACGGAACCATTGTATTTATGAATTGTGCCAAGTCTATTGATATGCTTGGGTATAGCTAATATTTTTAACCTAAAGAACACTTCAACCAAGATAGTATTACAAAATAAGTTAGAACAACAGTTTATAACTTTGATGGTAGATCCTCTTGTACAGCAAGGAGAAGTGTGAAAAAAATTGGTGACAAAAAGTTGTAATCATTTCCTCATTTTTGCTTAAATTTGGCCCAATTCTACTTTTTGGTCACTTACATATTGTGAAGGTGCCTTATTGAGAGTGTGTGATTCTCTCCTTGAAGTTCAACTAAAAAAAAAAAAAAAAAGAGAGAGAGAGAGAGAGAGAGGCTCGAACTAGTTTTCACAACATTAGCATCATATGGACCAAATTAATGTTTTATAGCAAGACATAAGTGATGAATATAATTGTAGAAAATCTTATTATGTTAGACATCTACAAATTTTAAACAATTTCAATTTGTCAACCTGCTGCTTATAGGTTTGCCTATTTTATTTTATTGGTGAAATGGGGGTAGGATTGTAAAAATTTTAAGAAAAAGAGAAGATCCATTGAGAGAATTTTAATATTTTTTGGGATGGTTTAATGAAACTATATATGACTAATAAGTTGCTATACACGGATAATTTTGTGATATTTTATATAAAACAGTTTTGAATAATGTTGTACATAAATTATATATAAAAAAAAGTAAACTAAATTAGAGTAAAGAAACATATATTTTGAGATATTAAAAATTGGCTTAGTAGTTTCATTACATATTTGTAGCCTTCTTAAGGTAAGATTATTTTTTTTAAAAAAATCATGAAACCAAAAATAAATGCAAAAGAGTAACGGAACCATGAAAATCAACTAATTTGTGTTGTGTTCATATATGTATACTCAATTCTCTGACTGTCTTCCACTCATCAATAGTGCGATATTAAGACATGGTGTGGGTAAGTGTATATGCATGTGTCTTATAGATGATTTGAAATTAAACCAGAGTAGAATATGACTTTACATTGCACACCAAATATTCTCTCTACTTATATACCCAAAACAAAAACTAACTAACCAAATTACCTAAACCTAAATCATGTTTAAGCTCTCAATTTAAAAAGAAAAAAAGATTATCCGTAGGGGTTTCGGTGTCTTGATGGTGGTGAAAGGCCAGTATAACGGAAGTGGTGACCCCTGAGATTCCTCATTCTATCTGTTTCAAATGTTTTGTTAGTCTCAAGTCTTTTATTTTGGTAATATATAGTGAAATAGTGCCTTTTATTTAACAATCCACAACATATTTGTGTCTCTCTATCTCTCTCTAAAGTCTTATCTTGTTAGTTATTACTATTAGTCCTTACATTTTTTATTCTTCTTTACCTAATAAAGTTTTAACTTTCTGTAAGTACATTTTTGCTTCAAGAAAATGAATAGAAATCTCCCTTCATGTTCATGCTCATGTTAAAGTTCATATTTGTATCTTTTGCAATACTCAATAAGTTGTTTACTCATTTTGTGAATTATCAATTGTAGTTAAGAAAAAAATATAAATACAATACTATTCAATTAAACTAACGTGAAAAATTAAATCTATAAGATTAAAAAATGGACATGAAAATAAAATTTGCACAAAAAATTTCTTAAATAGAATTAAAATAATTTTTACTAAATATTATTTATCAAGCAATCATGTACTAACTAACAACATTCCAAACATTACATGCATAACGGGGTAATGAAATGGTTGTTCAATTTATTTAAGAAATGTGATCTAGCTAATAGAAATTAAAAATATTAAAAAAAGAAAAAAACAATAACTTTCATGCATAGCCATGAATTATACCTTTACATATATCTTAAGCATTTTATGAGTTATTTTATATAAATGTATTTCATAAAATTAACAAAATGATCATAAAACCCTTCATTGTACTTTTTAAAATCACTACATAAAAATGAAAAAAGTTTTTTTTCCTAAAAAAATGCTCTCCGATCATAAAATTTACCAAAAAAATCATACCAATTAGATTCTAAATTGGATTCCAATTGTTGTCTAATTTTGCGCCACGTGTCCAATTTATGGTTTTTTTTTTTAAATTGATTTCCAAATACCGATGGACTCACCATTCCAAATACATTGCAAAATACTAACACTTTTTTTTTTTATGAGATAGTTTTTGTGATGAGATAGTGGCTCCTAAAAAATGGCCATATATGTGACTATGATTTCATAAACAACATGTAATTTTAAATAGAGTGATGGTAAGTAGCTATACATACATACATATATATATATATATATATATTGTCAAAAATTTAATTAAATTCTAAATTGTAGTCTAATTTTAAGCCACGTGTCTCATCTAATTTTTAAATTTTTGTGTCAACTGAATTATTAGGTGCAAAAATCAAAATCAATTAGATTCTAAATTGAATTTAATTGGAGTTCAATTTTGCGCCATATATCCCATCTAATATTTTAATTTTTGTAGCAGGTGAATTATTTGGTACAAAAATCGAAGAGTCTAGATCTAATTAGATTCTAAATAATACACACACACACACACAATTGTGATTGTTTTTTGATGTACATTTGCATATGCTCGGGGTTACACACTACTTTTATTAAATGAATATGTCAATTTTTAAACACAAAATAGAAAAATAATTAGGAAATTGATTTATTACCTTGTTGACATGACACTAATTATATTCATTACCATGTTAGTTTACAAGATTTTTATAATATAATTGGTAATAACTTTAACTTCGTAAAAATATGATAATGTAAAAAATTGACATTTGGAAAAATTTGGTAAATAATATGTTTTTTAGATGATGTTCATGAGCACTTTACCTAAAAGTCAAGACTTAAACCCCATTTGATTGCCAAGAAAGCAGAGGAAAAGAAAAGAAAAGAAAAGAAATTTTCAATTTCTACTAAAAAAATGACATCTCATTTACTTATGGAGATGCAATTAATATATTTTCAAATATTTTATTTTATTTTCTAATTAAGGACACGTGATAATTCAAAGGATAGCTTAGATGACATAAAAATATTATTTTGATATTAATGTTAGATACATCAATTCTTTTCATGTACTGCTTAATAAAAATGATTATTTTAACACAATGCCAAAACTTTAGAAACAAATTGACACGTTTAAGATGTTGAAAATCATATTTTTTTATACAAAAAACCATTTTGATACATAGTACAACTGTACAAGTGTTAAAGACTAAATCAGTAATTAAACATGTTTTTTACATATTTTTATTGAAGATTAAATTCTATAAGGATGTGGTTTAAAACCCAAATATCACACCCTCCAAGCCCAACATGTCACATCATCTTATCACGTATTAAAGAATAAGAACAACCACACTTAATCAATTATAATACTCATCTGAAAATTCAACCAAATTGGGAGTTTATTAAGATATTATTAATTTTAGTATGATGTATTGAGTTTTAAATGAAAAGCTGATGTGACATCTCTTATTGGATGATAAAAAATATGAATTTTACACCCGATTCTTACCAAATTCAAATTCTTTTTTATTAATATCCTCAAAACACTTTTTTTTATTAGTTGAATTTGGAAACTAATATCTCATTTAGTTGTAAGGGAGATGAAAAGGTAAGAAGGGAGGAAAAAAGTAAGGGAAGGGAAAGGGAAGAGGAGAAAGTTGTACATAGAAGGATTGCATTAAAGAATTTCTTCAAAAGAAAGGTCTTCTTTGAAACAATAATGGGACCGTCTAAAGGATTATGCTAAGAAAATTTTAGAACACAAACTTTTTATCAAAATTATGGGTTGTAAGAAAAGTACGAAACTTCATCAAAAAAGAAAAAAAAAAGTATGAAATATTGGCAAATTGGTCAAATTGTGTATTCTCACTTTTTGATAGGAAACTGAAAAATGAAACGCTTGGGACCATTACAGCACATATTAATATAGAAAAACTTAATGAAAGAGGTAAAAAAAGACTAAATGCAAAGTTAGAGCGCCACTTGGCAAGACCTCATACACCCTCGTATGAGGTCTCTGCTTTTATATATATATATATATATATATATATATATATATATATACACACATTGATTTCTTTGCAACATGCATAAAAATCTGTATGTTCTAGATGTGCTAAACATCCTATTGAAACCTTCATTTAGTTAAAAGGTAGAACTAAATATTATACAATGTTTTGTTTAAGACATTGTTTTAAATGATATTATTCTTAAGACCTTACTTGATGATTTTACTTTGTCTTCAAACAAGAAGGGATTCAGTGATGCCAATTTTTTTTTTTTTTTTAATCAATGTGAATTACACTATGTCGAGTAATCAAAAAGAATGTCAAATACAATTTTTTTTTTTTTGAAAGAACCCAAAAATGTAGCCTACTTTCCAAGCCGTTCACTAAGAATGGGCTTAGATACTAAAAATGGGCTTTTAAAAGGTGCTACTATACCATACACGTAATCATGTACATCACAATTTCACAGCACGCAGCTAAGGTTTGTATTTTACATCTTAAAGTGCGAAACATATCTTTAGGAATGTTTGGATTTTATACCTTAAAGTTTTAGAATTTAAATTTTACCCCTAATATTATATGCTATTTTGATTAGCAACCTCTCTGTTAAGTTTTTACTAGTGTGTCCATTAAGTAACACATAAGCTTATGATATGTATCTATTGATTCAATCAAATCATGACACATGGATTTCACTATTCCATGTCATGTGAATAGCCAAAATAAAAACAAACTTTAATTATTAAAATAAATTCTTTAAAATTCAAAATTGCATAAACTAAATAAAATAAAATCAAAATCAAAATAATACATTTTTTTTCTTTGATTTGTACCCTTCTTTTTTAGTATCCCTTAGATTTGTACCTAAAATAAAGAAAAGAAACCAATTGGATTGATCTAGACCTTAAAACACAATCCTTCATTTATGAGTCACCTTTAGCCAATTAAAAAATAAAGAACCCTAATATCAAACATATTTGTTGGATCTAGACCTCAAATTTCACAACCTATGTTCCAGAGCTTGTAGATTTTGAGTTGTGCTGGGTGCCCTTGCTTGTCACTGCTCTTCACCACCATGTACATATTAGTTTTTTGTTTTTAATTTTTAATTTGATGAAAATAAATATTTTTTATTTTAATAATTAAAGTTTTGTTTTGCTATTTATATGACGTGGAATAGTGAAACCCATGTGTCGCGATATAATTTGATCAATCAATACACACCATAAGTTTACATGTCACTCAACAAACACATTAGCAAAAAATTAACAAAAGGGCTGCTAATCAAAACTGCACATAATGTTAGGGTGTAAATTCAAATTCTAAAACTTTAGGCAATGTCAAAAAAATTTGGTGATGGCAATGACAAATTGACAATGGCAAAGTATGTAGCAAGTTGGTGTCTAGTAAACCCACTTCTACAACCCACTACATGATAGTTGAAAGGACTATCGAGTATCGATATGTACTTTCAGTCATATGAACATTTTAATGAATCCTATAACTTGTTTAAATAACACACATGAATTATTCTTTATGTAATGGCTCGGGGGAGATTTCATCAAATTGGTTTGGAGTCAAATTTTGTATTTTTCGTAATCTCTTACTAATCACTTTATTTAAATCGTCAATCAATTTTGACAAATTTCTTATTAATCATTTTCGTTGACTCATCAGAAACTATTATTTGTTGGTTGATTTAGTTAAACAAGGTAGCTGTTAGTTAGTGTAATCCGTGACTTGAACGGCCCCTAAGATTTTTCAAAGCTCACTCATCTCAATCTTACTTATAATGTTCAAGTTTAGACTAGTTAAAAATTCAAGTAAGGTCATCTTACTTCATTAGTCAAGCACGAGCTTTTTTGTTCATGTAAAATTTAAAAGAAGAAGAATATATTGCATCTTAAGAGCATACAATTGAAAACTAATAATTTCACATAAATATAAGGTTGTAAATGAGCCAAACTGAGTTATATGCCTACAAATTAGGTAGGGTTTTTTTTTTTTTTTTCCATGCCAAGTCCATAACAAACTTTAAACCTAGTCTAGGCTCAACTTGATTATTCTCAACCTTGTTCATAAACAAAATAATTTGCTTAATTCAACTCATTTACTAGACAAACCTCAAAATTATAGTCATGCTTACCTTATTTATAAACAAACAAACAAACAAAAATAAGTTTAATATATATTAAGCTAAGTTTGATTTGTTAATAAACAACTTCATTCAGATGGGTAAAGTATAGTATATACGAACTTTGCTGCCTTTTGGTGTTGTGGTAGGAAGATTTCAAGGTTTTTTTCTTTTTCGGATAACTTGACATGATTATTCATGTGGGCATCACATGTTACTAACTTTTTAGGTTCAATCATCCAAAAAAAGGGACAGTTTGTTGATCCTCATTTTGCACTTTCATGATTGCAGAGACTCGTTTGATTGATCATTTAAGTTCAATGCCAAGTTTAGGAATAAGGTCAAATTTTTATCTGGTATGCCTGTTTTTCCTTTCCTGGGTTATTGGTCAGGTTTTTCTTTTTTTTTTTTCTTTTTTTTTTTTTTGTTTTATATATAAAGAACTTCATTATTGTTAACCATTCCATTAAATTTGTTTTTATGTGTTTTATAAAGAACTTCATTATCTAAATTCATGATTAGATTTCTTCATAATACCAGCACTAAGCAGATCTTTTACTTCTTCTAACTTCATTTTAATAAAATTGAAAAAATTCTCTTAAACTATAGCATAACTCACACTATGATTTTACAATTTTTCGTAGATAAATTAAATGAACTTCTCTGAAAGTAAGATTTAGAGAAACGTACGTAAGGTATGAACCATTTTTTTTCCTTCTTTTTTTTTGGATATATAGGTATGAAATTTCCTTTCATAATTCACACTCAGCCCCTGAAACAATTTTTACTTTTCTTTATTTCTTTCTAATTTTCTTTGTAATCTAACAACAAAGTAAGGTATCAAATTTTGGATGAGTTTAGTTTGGCAGAAGAATACACACAGACACTTGTTTCCCAGTTCCAAAAATATTCAAGATCCCCTGTGAGGAAAAAAAATTTTGCACAGACAAAAATAAAGATATCAAATTGCTACCAAGATCATTGGAAATTTCAACTAATAAAAACCCTAATGAACATTAAAAGAGAGAGAGAGAGAATAAAGGCCCAACAAAAATTACTTGTTTTTCATCCTCTATTGGATCTTGATTAGAGTTAAGGGTGATGGTTTGGGAATTGGGATTCCACTAAGTTGGCCTTTCTATTTCGTTTGTTTTTCCTTTGTTTTCAAATTTCAATGAAATATTTTTATTCAGCTATAAATAAATAAAATTTTCCCATTCTGATAAGTCTATCCACCACAATCATGAGGATCGAAATTTCAATAATTTATGCAAAGATGGAGTCATGGAACCACAATTTTATCATTGGGGAACCAAAACATGAACCTAAATATTTTTACCATTCAAAAATAACAAAATATACTAAAACTTAAAATTAAATTAAACATGAAAAAAAAATAAAGCTAAACATCCATTTTGTATTTAAATTACACATAAAATAACTCAAAGTTATTTCAAATTATGAAAATTATGTATAATTGATTTTATACTAAAATTTGCAACAGTTTCTCTCTTAATATATAAAATCAACCATTTCTCTTTTACTGAACATAACCTTGTCTGTAAAGCGGATTCAAGAAGTTTCCATGCAATGACCAAATACAATAACAAAGATTGAGAGTATTAGAGTAGAGATCACTCTTGATATTGACCAGTAAAATAAAAATGAATGTGTTTTTAATCTTTTTTGGGAGGAAGGGGTCCACTAGAACCACACGTCTATTCACAAAAAACTAAAGTACAACATGCTTGCTGGTGAAAAGAACATTCCCGGGATCATTACATGTGGGATGTTTTAGGATCAAACAAACCCTGCCAACTATCATTACAGACATACCAAATCTCACATTTTCTTCATTGCTTACAATGACAACATGATTATATAATTTCATCCCAACAAGCTAGATTTAACACATCAGCTTAGAGACGTGTACAAAACCATACCAGTCATGAACCAGCAAGAGACAAGTCAAGTCAGTTCAAGCCACTTTAATTACAGCAATGAATTCCATCAGGGACAAAGTTTTCCATCAAACCAGGTTGAAGGAATCTCCTCTAACTCATTACATGATTGTTCATAAGACCATCCGCGTGTATTTAATCACACAATTCATTCAATCATTTAAACAAGTCATGTGACTATGTATTTAGATTGGTAATCTCATGCCTGAACAAAGCACATACTAAAAATGGAGAGAAAATTGTTTATAGACTCATTAAACAGAGTTCTGAAATCACAGGCAACACAGCCAAACCACTGGTTAAAGGCAAAAAGCAGTTGAACAAGAACAGATATATTTGTTTGATTTACCGATATCATACTACTTATATGGACCATCTTATAGCTAGAAAAAGAACAAGAACTGGGACCTCTAGGGATTCTAACTATGTCAATCATGGCAAAGGAATGGTACCTATATCGGAATTTGCTATTCAGATAAATTCATGAAGGGAAGATAATGACATACAACCCAATCGATGAATTTGGGAGTGTTTATTATGGAGGTGGGACAGCTAAACTGCCAAAGAATAAATCCAAGTTCTAATGTACAATAGCAACCATTATACAGAAGAAATTTCTGGGGACTTTGGGCTTGATTTATTGTGACTAACATGCCTGATGTGACAATCCCTCCACTTTGCACTGGGCAAAGTTGAAAGTTGGGTATGAGCCTATATGGGCAAAGCATGGTTTCCACCTAGCATGTTCAAGCAAAGTTCATATAGTGCATGCTGATCTGCATCTGGATTCAATTTAGCTGATCTGCATCCGGATTCAATTTAGCTGGGATTGAAGGCCATCTTCCTAGTGCTTAGGTTATCTACAACTTAATACATAGACTGAGTATAAATACCAATATACCAAGACTGGGTATATTATACCTCAAAATTTTGACATCAAGCTCTTAAATCCCAACTAGTTTCTCTACTAATGAAAGAAGAAACGCAAACTTTCAAGGCAACATAAGCTAATAATCATGTGACCCTTTTTGAATCCAAAGACAAAGGGGGAAAACAGTTTATGAACAGTGATATAATGTAAGATATCCTGCCTTAAGCCCAAAGGGAGGAAAAAAGAAATTGACAAGGTTCAATGATGCATAATGTAAAGTTGAAACATATCATTTTATCCATTTATAGCCAAAGAATAAAGTTCAGAATGTAAGAACACGAAATCAGTAAATTTTAATATTCATTCAATAGAGCAACTGTTTTCCACAAGTCTTTTCTTTTAGCTTATTTGCTTATGTACAACATTTTAACTCCTCAATTTATCTAGGAACAAGTATATTTCAACCAACTTTCAACAAATAAGCAATCAGCAAAGAGCTGCTTCCAAAAGCACATTAAGAACCAAAAAGGAAAAGTCAATATTGTGAGAAGGAAACAGAGTCCAAAAAAAAACAATTGTAGGCGTCTACACTCTTAACCATCACACATCAAACCTTCTTCAAACTCTCTGAAATTGGAAACAGAGTCCTTCAAGTTTTACACTTGAGCATAACAATCCAAGTATAAGTCCCTCAACAAAAGTGGTGCACACCAATTAAAAAAGAAAATGAGAGAGAACCAAAGAAGTTTTGATTATCTTACTCCTTTGAATTCTCGATTCCACCCACCCCTAAACCCGTAGGTAGGACTTCAATTTTTTACCAACGCACTCGTAAGTGACTTGGTCCGTCCGTCCTCCCCTAGGGAGAAAGAATTAGCTTTTTTACCAAGGCACTTGTAGGCAGCTTGGCTCGTCCATCCACTAGTGGGTAGGAGACTTATATTTTGACCAAGGCACTCGCGAGTGGCTTGGTTCATCCTTCCACCTGTAGGTAGGACGTAAACTTTTTACCAAGACACTCGTGAGTGACTTGGTTCGTCCGTCCACTCGTAAGTAGGAAAACTTAGAGCCTTTTTGGATGAGTGGATTTTTGAATCATATCACTCAGTTTCCATAACTAAGTTATCAAAACACGTAGGTTTCACAAAAAATTTTGTATTTGGCTTGGTTTTCAACCCTTGTTTCTATCACTCAAAACTCAAAAATTTGAGTTAGAGTGATGGAAACAGGAAACAACAAATGGGTGTTTTCAAAAACTAAGAACTAATTCTCAATGGCACGCTGGTAAATATAAGGACTTTGTGGGGCCCATGACTTGTGTGTTGTCAAGTCAGACCCACTCATTACCAACAACATTTTCTCCTTCTTCTTTCTTTCTTCTTCATTTTCTTTCTTTCTTCTTCCGACCCACTCCAAGGCTTTTTTTTTTCCTCATCTTCTTCTTTATTTTTCTTTCTTCTTCAGACTCACTCCAACGTTATTTTTTTTTTTTCTTCTTCTTCTTCTTTCTTTTTCTTTCTTTCCTTCTTCTTCAAACCCACTCCAACGTTTTTTTTTTTTTTTTTTGTTCTTCTTCTTTCTTTTTCTTTCTTTCTTTCTTTGTCAGACCCACTCCACCATTTTCATACATGAATAAATTTATACCCAGAAACAAAAACCCACACCTCATTTTCGTGATTTTAGTTTTTCATCTAAGGATTCTTGGGTTTGGGTTTGGGTTTTTAGAGTTTATGGGTTTTTGTTTATGGGTTTTTTGGTGGAGGTTGTGGTTGTGTTGAACTCTGTTGAAGAATAGAAATTTCGAACTTTGTTGAATATGGGTCTGCAATCTAGATGAAGAGATAGGTCTCTCTATTTTCTGCAGATAGGTATTGTGAAATTGAAAAAGGAAAGTGAAAGTGAAAAAGGAAAGAAGATTAAAACGAAGAAGAGAACCTTGGATGATCTGCGCGTGCGATGATGTGGGAGGTGAGGGAAGAACCTGGGATGAATGGGTATTGTGAGATGTGTTAAATGGGTTTTAGATGGGACAAAATGAACCACTATCTAGTATAGAAGAAGGGGATGCGGGTAGCTGTTAGTGAACCACCACGTAGTGTCAATGGGCGAGGTCTATAGTTTTGGCAAAAAGTTAGGTTAAAAATGTGAGATATCTGATTGGGTTTTTAAACCAAATAGTTGTTTTTGAGTTTTTGAGAAAAAGTGAGATTTGAGTTATGAGTTATGGGTTTTGAGTTTGAATGATGAGTTTTGAGTATTGAGTGATGACCAATCCAAACAAGCCCCTCAAACTTTGACCAAGGCACTTATGGGTGACTTGGTTCATCCGTCCACCTGTGGGTAGGAGACTTATATTTTTACCAAGGCACCCATGGGTGGCTTGGTTCGTCCTTCCACCCATAGGTAGGACTAAAATTTTTTACCCACGCACCTATGGGTGACTAGGTTCATCCGTCCATCCGTAGGTAGGAAGACATAGAATTTTGACCATGGCACTTGTGGGTGACTTGGTTCATCCGTCCACCTGTAGGTAGGAAGACTTAGAATATTGTCCAAGGCACTCGTGAGTGGCTTAGTTCGTCCTTCCACCCATAGGTAGGACTTAAATTTTTTACCAAGGCATTTATGAGTGACTTGGTTCGTCCGTCCTTCCATATGTAAAAAGACTTAGTTTTTTTTACCAAGGCACTCATAGGTGGCTTGGTTCGTCCGTTCACTTGTAGGTAGGACTTAAATTTTTGACCAAGGCACTTGTAGGTGACTTGGTTCGTCCGTCCATATGTAGGTAGGAAAACTTAGAATTTTGACCAAGGCACTCGTGAGTAGCTTGGTTCATACTTCCACCCGTAGGTAGGACTTGACTATTTTTACCAAGGCACTTATGAGTGACTTGGTTCGTCTGTCCACCCGTAGGTAGAAAGACTTAGAATTTTGACCAAGACACTTGTAGGTGACTTGGTTCGTCCGTCCACTCGTAGGTAGGAAGATTTAGAATTTTGACCAGGGTACTCGTGAGTGGCTAGGTTCGTCCGTCCACCCGTAGGCAGGACATAAACTTTTTACCAAGGCACTCGTGAGTGACTTGGTTCGACAGTCCACCCGTAGGTAAGAAGACTTAGAATTTTAACCAAGGCACTTGTGGGTGACGTAATTCGTCTATCCACCTTATGTAGGAAAAATTAGAATTTTGACCAGGGCACTCGTGAGTGGCTTAGTTCGTCCATTCACCCGTACATAGGACTTAAATTTTTTACCAAGGCACTCATGATTGATTTGGTTCGTCCCCTCACCTGTACGTAGGAAGACTTAGAATTTTGACCAAAGCACTTATGGGTGACGTAATTCGTCTATCCACCTTAGGTAGGAAAAATTAGAATTTTGACCAGGGCACTCGTGAGTGGCTTAGTTCGTCCATCCACCCATAGGTAGGAAGACTTAGAATTTTGTCCAAGGCACTCATAATTGGCTTGGCTCATCCTTCCACCCATAGGAAGGACTTAAATTTTTGACCAAAACACTTGTGGGTGACTTGGTTCATTCGTACACCCATAGGTTGGAAGATTAGAATTTTAACCAAGGCACTCGTGAGTAGCTTGGTTCGTACTTCCACCTGTAGGTAAGACTTAACTATTTTTACCAAGGCACTTATAAGTGACTTAGCTCGTCCGTCCACCCGTAGGTAGGAAGACTTAGAATTTTGACCAAGGCACTTGTGGATGACTTGGTTCGTCCATCCACCCGTACGTAGGAAGACTTAGAATTTTGACTAGGGCACTCGTGAGTGGCTTGGTTCGTCCGTTCTCCTGTACATAGGACTTAAATTTTTTACCAAGGCACTCGTGAGTGACTTGGTTTGTCCATCCACCCGTAGGTAGGAAGACTTAAATTTTGTCCAAGGCAGTTGTGGGTGACTTGGTTCATCCGTCCACCCGTGGGTAGGAGACTTAAATTTTTACCAAGGCACCCATAGGTGGTTTGGTTCGTCCTTCCATCCATAGGTAGGACTAAAATTTTTTACTAAGGCACTTGTGGGTGACTTTGTTCGTCCGTCCATCCATCCATAGATAGGAAGACTTAGAATTTTGACCAAGGCATTTGTGGGTGACTTGGTTCGTTTGTCCACCCGTAGGTAGAAAGACTTAGAATTTTGTCCAAGGCACTCGTGAGTGGCTTGGTTCATCCTTCGACCTGTAGGTAGGACTTAAATTTTTTACCAAGGTACTTATGAGTGACTTGGTTCATCCATCCACCCATGGGTAGGAGACTTATATTTTTACCAAGGCACCCATGGGTAGCTTGATTCGTCCTTCCACCCATAGGTAGGACTACAATTTTTTACCAAGGCACTTATAGGTGACTTGGTTCGTTCGTCCACCAGTAGGTAGGAAGATTTAGAATTTTGTTTTAGGCACTCATGAGTGGCCTGGTTCATCCTTCCACCCGTAGGTAGGAAGCCTTAGAATTTTGACCAAGGCACTCGTGAGTGGTTTGGTTCGTCCTTCCACCCTTAGGTAGGACTTAAATTTTTTACCAAGGCATTTGTAAGCGACTTGGTTCATTCATCCACCCATAGGTAGAAAGACTTAGAATTTTGATCAAGGCACTTGTGAGTGACTTGGTTCATCCGTCCACCCCTAGGTAGGAAGACATAGAATTTTGACTAAGGCACTCGTGAGTGACTTGGTTCATTCGTTCACCCGTAGGTAGGACTTAAATTTTTTGCCAAGGCACTCAAGAGTGACTTGGTTCGTCCGTCCACCCATAAGTAGGAAGACTTAAAATTTTGACCGGGGCACTTGTGGGTGACTTGGTTCGTCCGTCCACCCTTGGGTAGGAGACTTAAATTTTTACCAAGGCACCCATAGGTGGCTTGGTTCATCCTTCCACCCATAGGTTGGACTAAAATTTTTTACTGAGGCACTTATGGGTGACTTGGTTCATCCGTTCATCCTTAGGTAGGAAGACTTAGAATTTTGACCAAGGCACTTATGGGTGACGTTCGCCCGTCCATCCATAGGTAGGAAAACTTAAAATTTTGATCAAAGCACTTGTGGGTGACTTGGTTCGTCCTTCCACCCGTAGGTAAGAAGACTTAGAATTTTGATCAAGGCACTTATAAGTGGCTTGGTTCATCCGTCCACCCGTAGGTAGGAAGTCTTAGAATTTTGTCCATGGCACTCGTGAATGGCTTGGTTCATCCTTCCACCTGTAGGTAGGACTTAAATTTTTAACCAAGGCACTTATAAGTGACTTGGTTCATCTGTCCACCCGTGGTTAGGAGACTTATATCTTTACCAAGGCACCCATGGGTGGCTTGGTTCGTCCTTCCACCCATAGGTAGGACTAAAATTTTTGACCAAAGCACTTGTGGATGATTTGGTTCATCCGTCCACCCGTAGGTAGAAAGATTTAGAATTTTGTCTAAGGCACTCATGACTAGCCTGGTCCGTCCTTCCACCCCTAGGTAGGAAGACATAGAATTTTGACCAAGGCACTCGTGAGTGACTTGGTTCATTCGTCCACCCGTAAGTAGGACTTAAATTTTTTACCAAGGCACTCGAGAGTGACTTGGCTCTTCCATCCACCCATAGGTAGGAAGACTTAAAATTTTGACCGGGGCACTTGTGGGTGAATTGGTTCTTCCATCCACCCTTGGGTAGGAGACTTAAATTTTTACCAAGGCACCCATGGGTGGCTTGGTTCATCCTTCCACCCATAGGTTGGACTAAAGTTTTTTACCGAGGCACTTATGGGTGACTTGGTTCATCCGTTCATTCTTAGGTAGGCAGACTTAGAATTTTGACCAAGGCACTTATGGGTGACTTGGTTCGTCCGTCCATCCATAGATAGGAAAACTTAAAATTTTGACCAAAGCACTTGTGAGTAACTTGGTTTGTCCATCCACCCGTAGGTAAGAAGACTTAGAATTTTGATCAAGGCACTCATGAGTGGCTTGGTTCGTCCGTCCACCCGTAGGTAGGAAGTCTTAGAATTTTGTCCATGGCACTCGTGAATGGCTTGATTCATCCTTCCACCTGTAGGTAGGACTTAAATTTTTAACCAAGGCACTTATGAGTGACTTGGTTCATCTGTCCACCCATGGTTAGGCGACTTATATCTTTACCAAGGCACCCATGGGTGGCTTGGTTCGTTCTTCCACCCATAGATAAGACTAAAATCTTTGACCAAGGCACTTGTGGATGATTTGGTTCATCCGTCCACCTGTAGGTAGAAAGACTTAGAATTTTGTCCAAGACACTCATGACTAGCCTGGTCCGTCCTTCCACCCGTAGGTAGGAAGACTTAGAATTTTGACCAAGGCACTTATGGGTGACTTGGTTCGTCCTTCCACCCGTAGGTAAGAAGACTTAGAATTTTTCCCAAGGCAATCGTGAGTAGCTTGGTTTGTCCTTCCACCCTTAGGTCAGAAGGCTTAGAATTATGACCAATGCACTTGTTGGTGACTTGGTTCATCCATCCACTCGTTGGTAGGAAGACTTAGAATTTTGACCAAGGCACTCGTGAGTGGCTTGGCTCGTCCTTCCATCCATAGGTAGGGCTTAAATTTTTTACTAAGGCACTCGTGAGTGACATGGTTCATCCGTCCACCCGTATGTAGGAAGACTTAGAGCTTGTTTGGATGAGTGGGTTTTTGGATCATATCACTCAATTTTCATTTTTGAGTTCCCAAAATACATGGGTCCCACTAAAAATTTTGTGTTTGGCTTGGTTTTCAACTGTTGTGTCCATTACTCAAAACACAAAAATTTGAGTTAGAGTGATGGAAACAAGAAACAGCAAATGGGTGTTTTCAAAAACTAAGAACTAATTCTCAGTGGCACGCTAGTAAATATAAGGACTTTGTGGGGCCTGTGACTTGTGTGTTGTCAAGTCTGACCCACTCATCACCAGCGACATTTTCTCCTTCTTGTTTCTTTCTTCTTCTTCTTCTTCCCTTTTCTTTCTTTCTATCTTTGTATCTTCTTCAGACCCACTCCAAGGCTTTTTTTTTCCTCAACTACTTTTTATTTTTCTTTCTTCTTCAGACCCACTCCAACGTTTTTTTTTCTTTTTCTTTCTTTCCTTCTTCTTTAGACCCGCTCCAACATTTTTTTTTTTTTTTTTTTTGTTGTTCTTCTTCTTCTTTCTTTTTCTTTCTTTCTTTCTTCTTCAAACCCACTCCACCATTTTCATACATGCATAAATTTATACTTAGAAACAAAAATCCACTCATTTTCGTGATTTTGGTTTTTGATCTAAGGATTCTTGGGTTTGGGTTTGGGTTTTCTGTGTTTGTGGGTTTATGCTTCCTAAATTCCATCACGAATATTTACGGGTACTTATTGAGTATGAATTTGTTGTGTAAAATTTGGCTTCCCCAAATAATTCACCAAGTTGAGTTTCTTTCCATAATTGTGCGTAATGACAATGATATTTGGACTTTAATTGCAGGGTTTGCTACGAAATGGAATGGAAATAGCAATAAAAAGACTACGAAAATGCTCTGGACAAGGAATAGAACAATTCAAAACGAAATATGCACTAATTGCTAAACTCCAACATAGGGCCTTATGAGAATTTTAGTTTGTTGCATTCACAAAGAAGAGAAGATGTTGATCTATGAGTACTTGCCAAATAAAAGTTTAAACTCTTTCAATTTTCGTATGTCTTCTTTACCACATTAACCTCACACATCATCACTAGAAAACAATCCTCCCGTTACAAACATATCAATTCCAAGTAGCAAGATTTTATACCTAAGTAAAATGGCACGAATGCAATGCAATCTACTCCAAGTTCTCATTTCTTCATTTAGATGAAAGAAAAAGGTCATGTTTAGATTGGGAAAAGCGATTTGAGATTATTTGCGGAATTAGTTGATGGATCTTATATCTTCATCAAGACTCAAGATTAAGATTTATCCATAGAGATTTAAAGGCCAACAATGTTCTACTTGACAATGCATTGAATCCAAAATTTTTCGATTTTGGTATGGCTAAAATTGTTGGAGGGGACCAAATTGAAGCCAGTACAAATTGCATCGTTGGAACATTGTAAGTATGCTAGAAAACAAAGATATACTTTTTTAACCGACTACTTGACTACCATTTTTACATCTAAGGCAAGTCCAAACTATAAGCTTTTGTAAGAAAAAAAATATTAAGGATATCTCTATAATTCATTTTCATGTTATGTTGCTTCAAATTTTACATGTATGTTAGTGCCCAAAGGACTATCTTTGATCATTTTATGTTGGGTTTTCTATGTTTGTGGGTTCAACCAGGACATTTGAAGGTACTGAAATGATTTTTCCTTACAATTTTTATGATATTGGTTACGTCAAGTTTCTTACTACACTGCACAATTACATTTATGAACAATCACAATTAAATATTTAAAATTTTGATCTAATATACTCATTAATTTCAAATTTTCATTAGAGAATAAACTCTAACTATAATCCAAAAAAGCCAAATTATGTGTTTTTTTGTTTTTGATAATACATAAAAAGATAAAGTAAGTTTTTGATGTGTTAAAATAACATATTTTTACAACACCTGATGCTGATCTCTAAGAGGAATCCCTTAATGGTAATGCCTCATTAATGATGTTTAAAGTCATATTGTTAAAACTATAAAAGAAATATGCAATTGTGGGATATAGAAATTTGATAAGGTAATAAGGCCACGTATCATACTAGAGGCCAAGGAGGCCAATGTAGTTCTGAGGAGGCCATATCCTCAGACGGTAATGCCGGAGGGGCGAGCCATGGCCATGTCAATGGCACATTATCAGAGGAGGCCACAATGCAAAGGAAGAGCTTCAGAGAGGGGGTTAGCCCTAACGTGACTGGAGGGATGGTAACTGCTACCATATTGAATGCACCCCACCAAACCCCCTGGCCACATTTATATGGAGAAGACTCCTGAATAGTGTTGTCTTGGTTGCCGCAGCTCACAGAAGATTTGGGAGAGCATCTGATTAGACAAGCACTGGAGTAGTGGCGTGCATGATTAACAAATAGAATGCCAAGATCAGTTGAAAAAGGCTATATAATGAGAAAGATCCTCCTGAAAGGGGAAGTTCATGGATGGTCCCAGAGAGAGAAATACTGTAGAAAATTGTTCTTGAAATCAAACCAATATAAATATCTGTCCTCGAATCTTTGCCGAGGACTAATACTCCGCATTATTCCTTGTCTTTTTCTTCTTCTTCAACTGTGCTAGGTTATTTGACTCAAGTTCTCGCCTCTACAAATTCATTGTATTACATCAACTCATTTTTGGCACTTATAGCAAAAAAAAAAAAAAAAAATCTCATTTTTCCCAATTGCCAAGGGGCCTCGATAAGTCAAAATAGCATTGGGGTTGAAGCCTTAAGAGATTAAATTTTATAAGAATATGGTGTAAAAGCATAGTTTTAGCCCTCCAATTCCAACATGTCATTTCATCGTATTGCATATATTAAAGAATAGACACAACTACAATGAATCAATTCTAATACCTATTTGAAAATCCAACTTAATTATGAGTTTAATGAGATGCTATTATGTGTGGTAGGATCTATTGAGTTTTAAGTAAAAAACTAATGTGGCAACTTCTTTTTGGATGGTGTAAAACATGGGTTTTAGATCCCATCCTTACTGAATTCGGAATCAACCCCTAAATCAGCTAAGGATCACAAATATCTTTTTTACAACTAACTTCACTAAAACGGATGATACAAAATTATAAACAAAAATAACCAAATACAAACAAAAGCAAAAACTAAATTAAAAGTTACATTTATTTGGTTCTAATAGATGAGCACCCAATAAGAATCATAGATGTGATATTGCAAACTGCATCCAATAGCAATAAAAACGGCTTGATTATTTGAATAATTGATCATAGATGTATTGAATTAGATGCTTCATTACATTTTTTGAAATCTCCCACGTTACAACTCCTTAATAAGTATGGAAACTGCTTGGAAAAGGCTATAGCAATACATTAAACATATATTATCAACACATGGGAGTAGAAAATGATAAATCCAAATGATTCATTTATCATAGAATTTAGTGCATTGTTCGTAGGAGCACTCAACAATCATAAACCATAACAATTGCAAACTAAAACTTGTCGTTGTAAAAGTAGAAAATAAAAAGAAATGTAGACACATTAAAAGTAATAGGTCTTACAAAATTAGCCCCCAAAAAAGAAACAATATCTTCTAAATGCCCAAATTTATAAAGTAAAATTAAAAATTTACCAAAAGTTGTTTCACCAACTTGATAGAGGCAAAAGGGTGATACGTGGTAACCATCAGATCTCTCTCTCTCTCTTTTGGTCTTTTCTTTGGAGTGAAAATAGCAATAACCTTCATTACATAGGAATATGGTTGAAGCTTAATCAAGCAATATGGTTGAAGCTATTCCATCCACACTTGAAAAGAGTCCACATGGCGAGCATATTAATTGAGCTAGTAAGTGAGCCATGGACTTACATGGGACAAAGCAAAACTAAACGTATACACCCATCAAAATTCTTGGTGTAATGTCTGCCATCGTATAAAATTACTAAAATATGACCAATAAATTTATATAAATTTATATTAATATAAATTTTCATCATGTATGAATGTTGGAGTAGATCAGGACATATATGGAATGGATGAAACCCCCTTTGAACGTGGACAATGCAATTATACATGAAGAGTATCTTGTGGGACTTCATTACAATTATTACAGAAATGATCTTATAAGATACTTCGTCACAACAATGCTATCTTCGTGGGGAGTGAATCAATATTTGCTTGCCACAAAAATGTATTTAGCGTTGGCTAAATCTTGAGAGACCATAATCAATCTCAGTTTAGACTGTTGTACAGAAACCCTAATACTTCGTCGTCCTCTATTTTGTTCGTCCATAGCAGATTATAAGCAACATGTAATTATATATAGAGAACTGATCTTTCTGTTTGCCACTTCTTTCTTGGTCTTTAAGTTTTAACGCATTAGGCCCCTCGGTTATCTAAGTGGTATAAATTCCTGCACAAAAATTTAAACAATCAGCTCCTCGTTTTTTGTACAAAAAAACTTATTTGACACTATTAAGAAGGTTTTATTCGGCCAAAAAAAAAAAAAAAAACAGCATATCCTTTAAACTTAAAATGCAGAATTCTAAACAAGGGAGGTTAACCTAACGTGTTATTCAGCCAAAAAAAAAAAGAGCACGGCGTTTGTTTTAATGAGAGTGGGCATTGATGGATAATTATAATGTTGTTCCACTTAAATTTAAACAAATAGAACAAAATTAGACTCCAATTTCATATTTGAATTGACCAATTGGAATTATAATTAAGGTGTGGTCCCCATATAAATCTAAATACATGGCACAAAATTGGAACTCTAATTTAGAATTATAATTTGACTTTCTCCCAGCTTCTCCTATTATTATTATTATTATTATTATTATTATTATTATTATTATTATTATTATTATTATTATTATTATAAATTTGAATTGTTTTTAGTTATACAAAAAAAATGCTCATAAATATAAAATCATTCAAACTTTCTCTTCCTCTAATTTTATATATAGTCTTATATACATGATTATGTTTTTTATGATTTATTTATATTGGGCTCCTTGTTTTTTACACTAAATTAATTCATTTGGCACAAAAATTAAAAAACTTTGATTTGATTGGACACGTGCCGTAAAATCAAGCTCTAATTGAAATTCAATTTTTACACTGAATTAACTAACTTGGCATAAAAATTTAAAAATTTTGATTAAATGGGACATGTGGCACAAAATCAGACTCTAATTGAAATTCAATTTGAAATATAATTGGATTTTCTCTTAGTTTTAACTATTAATATATATATATATATATAGATGACTTATAAACTTGAATTGTTTTTATTATTATTTTTTTTTAAAAACTCATAGATATAAAATCATTCGAAATTTATGTTTTTTTTTTTTATGGTTTACTTATATTGAACTCCTAGTTTTATATACTAAATTAACTTATTTGGCACAAAAATTAAAAAAACTTAGATTAAATGGGAAATATGTAGTAAAATTAAACTCCAATTGAAATCTAATTTTTACATTGAATTAACTCACTTGACAGAAAAATTTAAAAACTTAGATTATATGGGACACGTGGCGCAAAATTAGACCCTAATTTAATTCCAATTTGAAATCTAATTGGATTTTCTCTCAGATTTACCTATTATTATATATATATATAGATAAAACTGAGAGAAACTCAAATTAGAATTCCAAATTAGAGTTCCAATTTTGCGCCATGTGTCTTAAATTATTTATTCTTAAAGAGTTATATTTCTTAATTTTAGAATCAAATGTGGAACCATATCATAAATATTCATCTAAGTGAGTTATTAAGTACAAAAACTAAAGAGTTTAAAATAAATAAATAAAAGTGCTTCACAATAATTAAAAATAAATGGACAATTTACATTTTATACTTAATAATATCCTTACAAAATTTTTTAAAGAGTTAATAAAATATAAAAATGACTATCAATAGTATTTAAATTATGTATATAAGAATTATTTTATGCAGGTTATTGTATATCTTTAAGTGTATCTATGCATGTGCATAGAGTTACAAGCTAGTATATATTAATAGCCAAAACAGAGAGAGAATCCAATTAAATTTTAAATTGGAATTCAATTAGAGTTTAATTTTCCGTCATACGTCTCATCTAAGCTTTTAAATTTTTGTGCCAAGTGAGTTTATTTAGTATAAAAAATGGATTTCAATTAGAGTTTAATTTCACGTCATGGGTCCCATCTAATCTAAAGTTTTAAAATTTTTGTGACAAGTGAGTTAATTTAGTGTAAAAAACAAAGAGTACAATATAAATAAACCAAAATAATATATATATATATATATAGAAGTTGAGTTCAAGTTATACTTAGTGTAACTTTAGTAATGTTACACTACTCAATATTTTGTAATTTAATGCGAATTTTAACAAATCAACCATTAGATTATACTATTTTCATGCATTCTCCATACTTGCAAAATTTTAAGATAATTCAGAGGCGGCGCTAGTCTATATTCAAGGGATTCAAATGAACCCCCTAACTTCAAAAAAAAAATTATATATATAAAATATTTTTTTTTGTTAGTTTAATGCTTTAATTTATTTTTAAAAATATTTTTGCACACCCTGAATTAAATTTTGCACATCTTTATTACAAGTATTTCAAACTCTAATAGTAAACAGTAAGTGTTTGTAAATTGTAAGTATCACTCTTTTTTATAAATTTATATTATGTGTATGAGTGTGTCTAATATTGATTGTGTGCATTACTTTTTATTATAATGCTATTTGTGTGAATTATGATGTGTGTGGACGTATGTGTATATAATATAAATATAATATAAATTTATATAATTTAATAATTAGGAAATAGAAATGGTTTGTTACATGTGTGTGTATTATTAGCATGTTATAATAACTTTTTGTTATAAAGTTAGTAAAATTTAAGAAAAAATTATAAAGTTAGTGTTTGTCTAAGCATTTGATTGGTTAAGAAGACACGTAGCGTATAATTTTATGTATGAATGAGTGTGGTTGTGTGTGTCAATAATTAATACAAAACTAATGAGTTTAGTTTAGTCATTTAGTTTAAAATATTTTTATAAAAAAATAACAAATAGATAATAACAATTGCATTAAAATAAAAATGTTAGATAAATTTAACAAAATAAAATAGTCATATATATGCTCACAGCTACCCGCATTAGCAATAAATACTCATAATGAACTATCATATAACAATTAAAAATTTGAGAATTTGTAGAATAAAATTGTAAAACTTCATGTAATAATTTTTTTTTTTTTGTCGATAACTAGGTATATTCAAGTTCTATTTTTATTAAAAAAATTTAATGACCCCTCTAAACAAAATTCCTGAAGCTGCCACTAAGATAATTAAATATCAATAGCCATGTCATCAATCAATTATTTAAATTCAAGTTTTTGTAATTTAAAATAATGCATAAAAAATAAATTTATGGATTAAATGGTAAATAACAATTGATTAGCTTGAATATCAAAATATTTATATGCATGTTAAAAATATATTAAACATGCAATCCATTGGTAAAATTTTTAAAATATGAATTCAACAACAAATTATTGGATGGTGTGTATATATATATATATATATATATATATATATATAACCAAAGTTTAGAGAAAATTTGATTAGAATCAAATATTCTACCTTTGTTAGCTTTTCGTAAAAAATTAAATTGTTTAGATTTTTGTTTATATATTTTTTATATTGTTTCTGTTTAGATATTTTGTATATAAAGATCTTGAACGTAACAAATTGTGATTGAGCTAAACAATTCCATGCATTTATCTCCATTCAATTTAGGAAATACTATTGAACCAATTTATTCTTTTATTTTGCGTTATATTTAGTAAAATTTTAAGAACAAAGACAATGAATTGGTATAGTATATGTAGTATCTAATAGTGATTTTCAAAAGAGATGTACTACGTCTACAACATTTTTACAACAAATCATAGGTGGGTGGTTGTTATTAGTTCAAATCTGAACCTAACACTAATATTACTTTTTTGTCCTAACAATAACAACCAGTAATAACTTGTCATTTAGAATTTGTTGTAAAAATATTGTAAAAATATTGTGGACATATCATTTCTCTTTTCAAAATTATCATATCATATATATATATATATATATATATATATATATATATATATATATATATAACAGAAGGCGAAAGAAAGTCAATTTCTACCATTAGGGAGGTGCTGCCGTACAAGGAAAAATGCATATCTAAAATTCAGACAACTACAATTTAATCTTTAAAAAATCGTACGGTGCATTGTTTGGAGGCTTCCTTTTAAAACCATTTGATGGCCTCTGGGTAATTTACATTCAAAAGGCTTGCCCGTATACGGAGAAAGAGAGAGAACAAAGTTGTTCGTCGGATCCCAAGAGAGAGAGAACAAAGTTGTCCATTCCCTGGCCAAAAGCAAGCACAGAAAGAAACTGTTAGGTCATGTGTCAACCGCCCAAATCGACGGAACCGCACCGGTAAATTTTTTCTTTTTCCATTTTTCAGATTTGGGTATGAAATGTTACTTTTCATTGATTTTTTTTTTTTTTTTGTTGGGTAGGTTTAGATTTGATTCGTTTTTGTTTTTGTTTTTTTTTTCTATCAATTTAGAAATTTGGATTCATAACCCTTTTCCTCTCTATTTGTTAAAATCAGGGAAACTCCTCACGGTTTAAAATAAAAATACCGTTAAATTGAAGGAGACCGAATGTCTGATAAACAGAGAGAGAGAGAACGAGTCGATTAGGCGTAGAGAGTTGGGGGAGAGAAAAATCTAAGAAATCAAACATAAATTTATGCCACATTCACGTTTAAAAAAAAAATTGGAAAAATTGTGCCTTTTCCCTAAAGCCATTAAAGTAATTGTGTACAACGTTTGGTTTTTGGGTAAATGTATTTTCTTATGCACAAGGCACTTTGAGAAGAAATAGAGAGCCGGAGAGAGAAGTCACCGCATCGGTAAATGTATTTTCTTATGCACAAAAAAATTTGATATGGACTGCTTAGTTTTGATTTAGGCATCTAGCCTAGATTTGATTTTGACTAAGGTTTAAAATTTGGAGTTGGTTTGAGGGAGTTAGAAAGATGAGAAAAAGAATGGTATGGTTGGAAGACTCTGAAAAAAATGTTGCATGTCATGTGTTTGAGGAAATTTCTCTTTGACAGGTGGTACATAATCCTTTGATTCAATCTTTTCTTTTCCCTACCTTGATATAAATTTTGGCCTTTTGTTGGATTCACAAAATCCAATTGACCACAAGTGTTTAATTTTTGTGTGTAAGGTTTTAGTTGTAATTGATTTCTTGGCTTAGTTGGTTTGCAGCAGTTTTTCTGCTTTTGGGAAATTCTTAGATTCCAACATAAACAGACAAGGCAATATGTGACTGGTATGAAAACCATGAATATTGGAACACATTTGGGGTTTGTAAGTTGGAAAATAGGATTACAAACCATTTGCATGTCACAGTAGTTTTTAGCAGCCCCTAAAAAGAAGAGACAGGTTATTCTTATTCTTGATTTAGTCCGTGTAAACTACATGTCTAGCCTACTGTTTTTGTTGCATAATGCAATTTTGGGTGTTGGTCCATTTCTTGAAAACAATGCATGAGGTAGTCTTGATCTAACTCATTGTAAAGGTCAGAACCTTTAGTTCATGAATTACACTTCATAAGTTGCCAAAAAACAAAATCTATTTTTAACATTGTTCTGGAACTGATTCATTCATGACTAAGTATAATTTAAAATGTAGTTTCCTTCATACTGATGATCCATTATCAATCACATGACCATATATAAATGGCTGTGGAACATAACGAATTGATAATGAATGTGTCTTTCTAATTATTTTTACAATAAGCATTTGATACCATTTTTAGATATTTGGTTGTGTAATGATTGGACTAATCATTATACTAATAGTTGGTACATGTTAACAATTAACTGATTAGCTTTCTATAACATGTGAGAGTTGGTAATGGTATTATTAGAAGGGAAAAATTTTTGAAAGGTAGAACATATAAAGTATGAATGACAGTTTTGCTTGAAAACATTAATTCTTTGTAGTTGTAGTTCTTTTATTGACAAGCTTTGGTTTCAAATTAAAATTTCAATTTTGAATAGATTAAGGCAAAGAGGAAGTCGTCGTTTTTAATAGTAGGTCATTTACCATGAATTCTAGACAATTGTTAAAAACATATACCTTTCTAAATTAGAAAAACTTGGAACTTACATTCAACAAAAAGGAAATTGCAAAACCTCTCAAATTTTATTTTCATTGGGTTGAATAAGGTGAATTAGATTTGGTTACATGTATTTGGAAGTATACTAAAAGTATGCTAAATGATTTAAGTTCTTATATCATTTTCTTTCATTCTTGCATAACAATTTTGTTTCTTATTTTTTTATTGGTGGCTTTAGGGGACCAAAATTGAGGTAGATTTCAAGCATTGGTTTTAGTTTTGATATAAGGCTCACAAGGTATGTTTACTGTATACAGAGGTTTTTGAGTTTTCAATTCATCTCATGACATGAGAAAATCAGATCTATATTTTAGATTGGGCATTGAAGACCCTTTCCGCATTTGATGTTAAAAAGATTGCACTTAATTTATTGAAAGCCATGACGTTTTTGTTTATGTGCACAAATACTAAATTTACCGTCTCATAACAATATGATAGTGTTAGCTTCTTTGCATTTTATATTTTTGCTTAGTGAATTCAATAGCTTGAGAAATGAAAGTCTCTTCATGACATATGTCCTAATTGTTCCAGTTCATCAAACAGTTCTTAGCTTTCACAAAAGTGGGTTTGTATTTTCAGTTTTGTGGTTTTTGTCAAGAGATCAGTTTTTTCTTTTAAGCCTTTGTGCTTTTCAAGTTTTTATTTTACTGGGATTTGTTAGTTTTGAAAGGATAATTCGAATGAGTTGTTTGATGGGGTTGCAAAAATATTTTAATGCTCCCATAAGGCTTGCATTTTTGTTCTTCAGAAAGAAGTTTATACCTGCACGTGTAGTTCTTTTCCAGTTGCAGTTACATTGAGGTTTATTGAATCTGTTCTCTTCTATTAATGTTTCCTAAATGTGGGTTGAAAATTGGATTCTTATTGTTTTGCTTACAGGGATTTGTCATTTTATTATCTGGGTTATTTGGAACTATGGATTCTATGCATCTGTGTAAAACTCTTAATACGTTACACAAATCCTACTACTAGAAAAATTCAAAAACTACGAGACTAGAATAGCTAGGTATTTACCAATCTTATCCTTTATTCTGTATGGTTTCTTGCATATTTATTGTTAATATGTTTCTATAAAGAATATGAAATTGGAATCTGATTGCATATTTATTGGTTTTGATATAGGAATTTTATTTTTTCAGTTGAGACTGTTTTTCTGCTTCACTCTCCTTAGAATTTTGACTTAACAATTGAAGTTTTTCATTGAATTTGATCCTTCTACTTCACTCCATCATAGAATTTTGATTACCCTATTGAAGTTGTTAATCGAATTTTGGCTGGTACAAATTTGCATGGATTTAGTTTGAAAATTTTAAAGTTGAGGCAATGTTTACTTCTTTATGATGTTTTGAATTTTCTGAATTTTTAATTTTTTTTCCAGGTTCCTTCTCAGGTGATTTTTTTAAAATTAAAGTCTAAATTTCCAATAAATCTCTACCAATTCTGACTTTCTAATGATATCATTCAATTTACCACCTAACCAAGAGTGAATGGGTGATTTGTTGTCCCTTTTATATATCAATCTGTTTAGTCCATAACTTAAAGAGTGCCAAAGTTCTCCAAATGGAAAACTGTTGTTTAGAGGGAGTTCAAAATATAGAGAACCAATCATGAGAGCAGTGCTGCATTGGCTGCTAGTTAGGAATGCTATGTGATATATTGGACCGAACAGAATTGAACTACTGGTGTGGTTATCAAAAAACTAAGTCTCTATGGTGAGTATCACCCCTATTGCCACGAGAGTATAATCAGATGTATATGTGTGTCTGCATGCGTGTGTACCTGTGTATGGCAGGGGCATGTTGTAAAACACGAGTCAATCTCAGTCACTTGCAAAACTCATTTCTATTGTGTATGATACTTGGTTTGGGTTGACATTGTTTAGATACCATAAATATGTAAATGATGGTTCTACTAAATGACAATCCTATGCTCAAATCCTAATAGAGCATAAAATTCATGCAAGTTTGATATTTTAACCGTAACTGGCCAGCCCTCACAAACCATGATAGTCCTTATTAACTGACAGTGGCAGTTCTATCTCTCATCTCTTAAGCATCTTACACATGTTTTATGGAGACATATTGTGAACTTCAAGCTTAATGAGTCTCTCTCTCTCTGTTAGATGAATAGATTTCATTACACAAAAAATACATAAAACAACTAATAAACAGTGCTATGTTCAATTTTTTCCCTTTTAAAAAAATCAACTTTTTTCCTTTTGTATTAATTGAGATGTTGCCTCTTGACTGTTTCTAAAATCATTCTTGTCTATATTATTTTTCTTTGTTAGATGAATAAATTTCGTTACACAAAATATACCTAATGATAGTAGCAAAACTTTTTCAAAAAAAAAAAAAAAAAAGAGTAAAGAACTAACTATTGAAAATATCAGTATGAATACCCAGCTACTGCATTATCTGAAGAAACAAAAAGACTGTTCAGTGCATTGTGTAACTCCTAGGCCTAGCATTCTTTTAGAACTCAGACCATATGAAGAAGTTATTTACTTAATATTTGAAAACTCATTTAAGTAGGTTGGCAATTATTGTTTCTGCAAGGCTAACAGTAAGCTAAGATTGATGGTGTTCTTGGAAGTTCAGGAAAGAATTCTGATTCTAATGCTATTATCACAAAAATGCTATTATCACATGCTAAAAATTTTCAGGCGTTCACGTGATAATAGCATTTTTGTGGACCCTAATATTAGATTAAACCCCACACTTCCCTCCCTCATTATCTACCTACCTCAAAAAAATAAATAAATAAATAAATAAAAAGCAAATGAGCTTAAATATTTTTGTGGTTAATCTATTATTTAGTTTGTCTATATGTGTATTTATACGTATGTGTATGAATCTTAGTGCTTGAGAAAACAAAAGGTTTAGGCATTTTCATCTTCGGTAGAGTATCAATTGAAGTTTTTGATTAAGATGATGAGCAATTGAAGTGGAAAGTGAATGTTCCAAATGGAGGTACCAAAACATCTGAGGAGAATCCATCAAGAAAAATATCTCAACATATTGCAATGTACTACAGGTGAATTAAGATGTTAGAATGCTTCAATTTGTCTCCTTAGCAAAAGGTGTGATTCACTTTGTAAATTTGATTTTATGCTTTTAATTATTTGTTTTATGAGTTACTACACAAAGGCAAAATGAACTATCAACTTCTGTCTTTTAATCTATAGACATTTCATACTTTCAATTTATAAAAATTTTGCACAATTTGTGTCAACCAACTTTGTAATGGTTTCTTAAAAAAAAAAAAAAAAAAAACTCTTTATAACAGATAAACTACATTGTACGGACAAACGCTTTGGGTATGAAATTTCTTATGGTGGCATTTATTGTTGCTAAGAACATGTTCTACTGGAACTTGCATGTTTCATATCAAAAGCAATTCAAAGAGATAAACCTGTGCATCACACTAGTTAGCGATTAGTATAGATAACAATAGTGTAATGAGAAATTTGGCGTACCCAATATCATTAAAATTACAAGGAAAATCATTTTATTACCTCCAAATTTATTGGTTGAACTAATGTTCTATATATTTAATAATTCAAATTAACATCATTAGTACGACAACAATTTATCATTTTTTTGCGTAAGTTCAGGATATATACTAGTGAAAGTTATGGACACAACAGTTTCACAAAAATCACATTAAAGTTTATGTGACAAGTTAAAAGTAATACTACAGTTACAAATTATTTAATTACAATTTTATAAAAGATTGATGTGATTAATTTTTTTATTGATTTTCACTAGCGCACCCTTAATATCACTTTTTAATTTGTCAAAAACTTTTTAATTTATCCTGTTTTGACAGCCATGACTTAAGGGATATCTTGCTTGTTTAACACGTAAAAGAAGATGGTCAAAACAGGGTCAAAACCGGGTATCAACGTATGAATTACGGGTATGACCCATACATTCAATGTGGAAATAGGTAAAGAGCAAAATAACAAACAAAGCGGAAAAATAGAAAAATCTTTTGAGTGTCAAACGCGATGGAAATTTATCATGCTCCAAAAAAAGTTCATCCAACGTAGAAAACTGGGCGAGAAAATTTTAATATCCAGTGAAGTGTCAAACACGGTGGAAAAAATTATCTGGTTCAAACATCCAATGTGGAAGTGGAAGTGGAAGTGCCATCAATCAAGTCCAAGCATCCAAGTTGGAATGTGGAATTACTGATATCATTAACTAAGAGTCCACTCATTTTCTTCTAATTGATAATCATAAATTGAGTAGTTGATAGACTACTATATTAAAACACTATATCCGTTTCTTTTTCTTTTTTGGCATTTATTTTTTAAACACTAGAGGCATGTTATTGTGATGATAGCTTGTAATCACCTCACCTGTATCGAATATGGTATAAATGGCCTTAAAACAAAGCTGTGCTGAAAGTTTCAGTTAAATTAATTGGCAGTCTTTTGTCAATCAAATAATGAATGATAAAAAATAATCAGCATGTAGTAGATAATATTGGTTTTAAATCCTATTATATTTATCCAAATTTAAATATATTTAAAAAAAAAAAAAACTGTGGTATAATTTTGTATTTTTCATGTGTCTGATACTAAATAAGTTACAGTACATACTACATAACACTTATAAAACCCTCCAAATTTCTGCTAGCATCTGACTCTACTAGCATGTAACTTAAAAGAACAATTCAAGCCAAGACAATATTACCAAATAAGTTAGAACAACAGTTTATAACTTTGATGGTAGATCCTCTTGTATAGCAAGGAGAAGTGTGAAGAAATGGGTGACAAAAAGTTGTAACCATTTCCTTCTTTTTACTTAAATTTGGCCCAATTCTACTTTTGTGGTCACTTATATTTGTGAAGGTGCCTTATTGAGAGTGTCATTATCTCCTTGAAGTCACTTGAAAAAATAAAAAAGAGCAAACTAGTTTTCACAACGTCAACATCATATGGAACAAATTAATGTTATATAGCAAGACAAAAATATAATTGTAGAAAAATCTTATTATGGTGGACATCTACAAATTTTAAACAAATTTCAACTTGTCAACCTGCTGCTTATAGGTTTGCAATTTTTTTTTTTCTTTTTTTGGGTGAAAAGGGGATAGGTTTGGGAAAAAATTAAGAAAAAGAGAAGATGGCCATTGAGAAATTTTTTTTTTAAATTTTTTTGGATGGTGTAATGGAACTATATATAATTACTTTGCATCATGTATAGAATCTAGACATTCTAGATGTGCAAAGTATTCAAAAAGTGTTAGAAAATGTGAGATAGATAACTATTATATCACGTTATAATAAGAAATTATTAAGAAGACTTTAAAAACCTAATCAGAAAATCATCCTATTCAAACCTTTATTTTCCTTTCTTTCTCATACTTTAAACAGAATTTCCTGTACTTTCAAATTTTGGTATGGCTAGAATCATTGAAGGTGACCAAATTGAAGCAAATACAAAATTGCCTCATTGTAACATAGTAAGTGTGCTAGAAAACAGAGAAGTATTTATATTTTCCAATCAATTACTTGCTACCAATTTTATATCTAAGAATAATACAAGCTACAGGCCTTTGTAAGAAAAAATATAAAGGATATTTTTTGTTGATCTTTTTCATCTTATGTTATTTCAGTTGCTACAAGTTCTTAAACCCTTACACACTGTTGTAGGCATGTCAAACTCTTAGCATGCTCTCTCTCTAGCATACACACAAGGAGGAAAAAAAAAACTCGTTGATAGGGTCACTTCATTTTTGTTTTAATGTATAAAAATCATATCATGTATGAATTTAAACCACCCAAAAAATTTAGCGTTGAAGAAATTTTATAAATTTTTACTTAAATTAGAGAAGTAAAGTAATTTATATCTTTTCCTTATCTGTTGGTAAATAGTATTACACACATAACGACGCACCTTAACAAATACTCTCAATAAAAGTAATGAAGTTTGAAATATTTGTGTACAAGTATAATATGAAATTTTTTTGATATACGTTATATACGTTTAATTATAGAAAACATGTATTTTCCAATGTATTTCTGTTTGACATGATATATTGGATATATATATATATATATATATATATTTTTTTTTTTTAAGGTACTTTAATAAGACACAACAAAGGATATATTATTATTGGTTTATCATTATTGGTTTATCACTTGTACCTTTGTGGTTGACTGTTCAGTTAAACAATCACTTTTTAGATGAATCTAATAACAATTATTCTACCACCACAACTTTTGCCATAAACGATGAAGTAGACTACAAATTTTTTTATTTTTTTATTGAAATAGATAGATAATGGAGGAGGTGATATAAAACACAAAAAATGATATATAATTATTTATTTATTATCATTGAGTTATCTCTTGAACCTAGTTGATTGTCGACGGCTCCAGGAGTTTTTTCCAGAATGGTCATTAAAAAACTTAAATTAAAAAAAATTAATAAAAATAAAACTTGAATATATTAACATCACCACTTGAAATTACATAAATTTTTAAAATTTTCTTCACATGTTTTCAGATTTTGAAATAGTTGTATGATATAATAGCTTCGCTATCAATGTTATCAATTACATCCTTTTCAATATATACAATTAAGCAATCATTAAACTACTGATCTCCTTTTCAATTACCAACATATTGCCTAAATAAGTAACAATATAAACAAAATGCATTACCTTTTTGAAAAAATGTATCACATAAATCCAAAAAATTTGACTAAATACTTAAGAATGCACTAACAAACTATCTATTTGAAAAGTGTGCTTTTATTTGAAAAAAAAATAGCAATTTTAAAATATGAAATTTGAAAACACAATTTAAAAATTCACAATTAAATGTTTGATTTGGGCTTTTAGGCTAATTTGTTTGTTTGGGCAATTTTTGAAAGTGCTATGTCCAAAACATTTTTACAATACTTACACAACAAAGCCTAAGTGATAGTTTTTACTAACTAGTTCTAATTTGAACATATCACTGAAATTATTTTTTTGTCCACAAGTAACAACCTGCTACTTATGATTTATTGCGAAAGTGTTGCGAAAATGTTGTGAACATAGCATTTCTCGCAATTTTTTTGTTCAACATTCAACGAACCAAAATTTTGGAGAAGTTGAATTTAATTTTTAATGGTCTCAAATTGTTATTTAAGGTGTTCAAATTTTTTTAGAGTGGTCTAGTTTTTTTTTAAGCAGTTAACAATCCATATTAATTTACAATTCAATATTTTTAAGGTATTTTTTTTAAAAAAAATTCAAGTCAGGGTGGTCACAGTTGGTTAAAAAATAAATAAATAAATAAACCCAATAATTTTTCTTCATTAGTCAATGTACATCCGAGTTCTAAGGCCAAAAATTGATTACCTAGACTTAAATTTAAGTTGCTAAAGAAGATCGAAGTTTTTGTCAAAGTATCTTTCACTAAGTAATATTATTGACACATAAAAATGTACAATTTTGTGCTACAATTCGCCACATGGCGAGTTATGATTAATGAATGTATGATTGTGGGTCATATAAGGACACACTTTCACCACTCATAACTCACCACGTAGCGAGTTAGAGTACAAAATTGTGCATTTTTTATGTCACCATAGCATGACTCATCTTTCACTAATGTGAACAGGTTTTCAACTTAAGTGTGATTAAGTGTGTGGGTCCTTGACAAGTGGACGACAGCTTGCATAATAACTCATTTAACTTTATTTTTTAAAGAAGAACAACTGATTTTTTTATATGGCTCTCAAGCTCTCTATAGACTATAAAAGCCAGTCGGTCATTTTTTTAATTTAAAAATTTATATATAACATAAATTTATTGATTAAATAATGAATAATATCTAATTAATACAAAATTTAATATATTAATGAGAACTTATGATCCATCGGAAATATGCTAGAGCTATGCATTAAAATATATTAAAATAGCTTTTTTTTAAAGAGTGTAACACACAAAAGAAAATATAAATAAAGGAAGTAGAAGGCAAATTTGAGTCGGATTTTAATTTCAAGAAGTGGAAAAGAAAAAAAGGAGATGGATATACGGGCTTGAAAAGTGAGTTCACAGATTTTTTACGAAATTGCAGAGAAAACTGAAAAGCTCCAAAATTTTCTTTTGAATTAACGCTGGATTCATAAATGAGTTACAATCAAAATGAGTGGAGTGTTTGTGTTTGGAAGTGACGGAACGCTTGAGAGGGACAGGCATTTATACATCAATAATTAATATAGTGATCTCCGCGTAGTCGTAGTCGTAGTCGTGACATCAATGATATCTGGGCTTATTTTCGCATGGTTGTAATAAGTAATTTGGAAATTTGGAATCCCTGTCCTCACCTCTGCCACCGAGGAACCATCCTTGCAATGCAGTGGGAAATCACGAGGAAGCCCTTGCAAAATATATCTTAAATTTGTACTATCATTTAAAATATATATGCCAACTGAATTTTGTCACACCATTATAAATTTTACTACTATATAAGTTTATTTTTTAGAAGAAAAAAAAATTAGAAATATTATTCTTGTAATTTTTTGCTCTGTTCATATCTATGTTCTTCTTTTAAATAAACTTTGTCCTATTACTGTACTCTTCATTAGAAAAAATGATGAATCCTGCTAAAGGGAATACATCATCGCTTCTTCTCTCCCTTCTTCTTGTCTGCCCAATCTACACTTCCCCTGACACCATAACACCAAACCAACCCCTCAAGGATGGTCAACTTCTACTCTCAAACCAGAAAACCTTTGCACTTGGGTTTTTCAGCCCCGGCAATTCCAATCACCGCTACGTTGGAATTTGGTTTAACCAAATCACCGAACAAACCATTGTGTGGGTTGCAAACAGAGACACTCCTCTCAATGATACCTCCGGAGTCCTCTCCATCAACGGTAAGGGAAACCTTGTACTTCAAACCCAAAACCAAACCACTCTTATTTGGTCCACCAATGTTTCTTTTTCTATCTCATCCACAAATAATTCTATGGCTAAGCTCTTAGATATAGGAAATCTTGTTTTGGTTCAACAAGACAGCCAACGTGTTACATGGCAAAGTTTTGATTATCCCACCAATACTCTGCTTCCATTTATGAAACTTGGGCTGGACCGGCAAACCAAGTTGAACCGATTCCTAACATCTTGGAAGTCCAAAGATGACCCGGGAATTGGCAACTGTTCATATCGAATGGTTCCAACTGGGTACCCTCAAGTAAGCTTATACATGGGTCACACTCTATTATGGCGTACTGGATTTTGGACTGGCCTAAGATGGAGTGGTATACCGGCCAGAATGACATCAAAATACTTCAATGTTAGCTTTGTGAATAATCAAGATGAAACCACCGTTATGTACAGGACATTTTCAGATGTAGCAAAACCCAAAGTTATTGTTAAAATGGTGGTGGATGAATCAGGAATTTTGCAACGGTCCTTATGGCAAGAGACTACATGGGTCGAATATTGGTCCGCCCCACAAGAGTTGTGCGATAAGTATTTGAATTGCGGTCCAAATAGTTATTGTGACCCAAACAATTTGGTCATTTTTGAGTGCAAGTGCTTTCCTGGATTTGAACCCAAGTCATCTCGTGATTGCAAGAGGGAAAAGCAAGGAGTGTCCATGTGCAACAACGGAGAAGGGTTCGTGAAGTTGGCACATATGAAGGCGCCGGATACTTCAACAGCACATGCGAACATGAGTTTGAGTATGAAAGAGTGTGAGCAAGAGTGTTTGAGGAATTGTTCTTGTATGGCTTACGCAAGTGCAAATGAGAGTGAGGGAGGGATTGGTTGCTTGACATGGCAAGGGGACTTGGTGGACACAAGAACATATCCTGATGGAGGACAAGATTTATACATACGTGTGGATGCAGTTGTATTAGGTACTCTTAAATCTTTTTTCTTTAAAAATATGGTAAAACATTTTATGAAAATACACAGTGACTTTTCTCACTACATTTGGTGGCTGGGTCACCGGTTCAGTGAGCTAGGCAGATGACGTCGGTAGTCTAGTGGTTAGAACCACCACTCCGATGATCAGAGCCAACATTTTGGTAGCTAGAGCCATCACTTTGGCAACCAATGCTGGCAATCCGGTCACTAAAGCTATTTGCTAGAGGTTTGACAACCGAAGCCACTATTTTGGTGGCCAGAGACATCGCTCTGGCAACAATTGCCCCCTGTCCGATTGTAAAAGACATCGTTCAAGCTACAATTACGACAGTTGGGTCACTAGACCTCCTACACCAACAATTCTGGTGACTCAGCTACTGATTTTGTTTGTTTGCTTGAAAATATTTATTTTTCATACTAAATACCTAAAAATTTTATTTATTTTACTTCAAAACAAATAGAGTGTTAGTCAAAGTTCATGTCTATTGTATTATATTAGTCTGAAATTTATGCATACTAGTTCAACTTCTAATTTGCCCTATGGTACTAACCTTAAAGTTGATTTAGGTCATACTATTGAAAAATGATTTTCTCTATTTATAATAGATCTATTTCATATTACAAATCTAAATGAGTATTACATTCTATATGGGAAAGAAATTATATATGGTTTTGTTAAATTATCTAAAAATATCAAAATTTTCACAATGCTTCTTTATCTATTTCACATAATTCAAAACTCAAATGATGTGTGGAGAAGTCGAAATTATTTAAGAGTCATGTACCCCTAACAACACAAGATTTCTACAATTATATTCATCACTCGTAGTAGGTCCGACTATGTAATACTTGTTTTATTTTATTTTTATATAGTTACAATAATAGGAGAGAGAGAATTTGAACTATGATTCTACTTATATTAATAAGAAATACTCTCTTGGCGTTTGACATTGTTGTTTCAAAAATAGATTTGCAATTTTTGTTTTTCGTTTCTTCTTTTAACACGTTTTCGGCCTCAAAAAAGAGAATCACATATGGACATGACATTGTTCTAAGGACATTTTTGTCTTTTTGTTTTGTTCTTATGATACGTTGGACCTCAAAATGAGAAACGCATTTTCTCCTTTTTTAAAAAAATAATAATAAAATCATATATTTTCCTTAAACCCATTGTTTCATCCCTACTCTCATTTTCTTGTAATACTGCATCAATAAATATTTATGTTCAATCAACTTCTAAAATTTATGATGTCACCTAAAATTTTTTTTTTTTTTTACTCAGCTCAATATGCTAAGAAAAATGGTCTTACTCAGAAAAAGAGGATGCTGGAAATTCTGGGAGTTTCTGTTGCTGTAATGTTTCTTCTTATAGTCTCAATTGTGTATTATTTTGTAATGAAGAAGAACAAAGGTAAGGAAGTTTAGAGCAAATTTTTTAGACCTATTATTATACTTCTAAGGCCAATGAACAAATGCTCCCAAGATTACTCCAACACTATGTTTCAAAGTTTATAAAAGAATAGGCAGAATACGTAAATCATGAAATAAAATTGAATAAAATGGAATGGAACTTGATATATTTTTCAAGCGTAGATGTTGATAAAAGAAAAAATGAAAAAAACTGTATATATTTTGTTATTATACTCATAATCATTTCTTTGGATCCAAAGATGGAATACTGAAGTAGCCAATGAAATTTTTCAAATGCTATTCTTAAACTTCTTGCCTTTCAGCCTACGGATAAATGCATTAGCTCATTCCATTTGCAAATTCTTATATCTACCATACACAAATGTCAAATTCAAAAGAAAGAACACTCGAAGATGACATGATGAAAAATTCCATTTGACTTCTATAGAAAACATACATGAGCACCATTGTACCCCATTTTACAAGCCTTTCTTGGAAGGGAACATGTCCTTCACTGCCAGCCAAGATATGAAGGACTTGTTGGGAAAAGCTACTTTAGACCATTCATTGAGACATACATGTATCTTATTTAATTCTACTCTAAATTGCAATTCGTCCTTCACTGCCAGCCAAAGACAAAGTATTAAGGAATGCTTAGAAGCAGCTGCTTTAGACCATACCACTTTCCACCATTCAGCTATATCCATCTTGTTTCTTATTTCACTCCAGGTTGAAATCCATGTGACTTTTCCATATTTAGATGAAATCCAGTACATTGAGTTGCCTTAGCTAATTTTAATTGATAAAAATAAGCTTGTAGGGTAGTATCTTTTAATCTGATAGGTTTCCAAGGCTACTGCATTTCTTTTAGAATACTGGATACTTTTGCAAACTCAGAAATTGCAGTATCATACACCGCCTTTTGGACAAATTTGGGGATCAAACACCTTCAATGTGTCAATTATCATGCCACATGGATAATTTTTTCACCCTTTCAACTAAATGCTTAATGAATGGCCCAACCAATTCCCTGACATTTTTAGATTTTCTCCAGCCTCATCGGCAAGCCTGAGGAACTTTAATCACCCATAAGCACTTACCTCTTAGAAAAGTGCATTTTAACCAAATGGGATTTCCTGCAATGATTAATAGAAAATTGTAAACTTCAATTTTTCCTCTGTTTCATTCTTTTATTTTAGTGTGTTTCTCAGTTTTATTAAATTATGCTTTTGTGTGAGAATTCCTAATTGGACAAAAATGGTTACAAGCATTATTAATTACTTGTTTTACGATAGAGACGAGGCATAGCACATATTCAGATAGTGCTGACTTCACTTTACCATACTTCGAAGACTCTCCAAGTAGAAGGGAACTCGATGGAACTAGAAGAAATTCAAATTCAAATTTGCCATTATTTAATCTAAGAACCATAATTGCAGCTACAGATAACTTCTCTATTGCTAACAAGCTTGGTCAAGGTGGTTTTGGCCCAGTTTATAAGGTAGTCTCATTGAACAAGTCCTAGGATTTGTATAATCTCTTTTCAAGTGTGTTTATGCATCATAAATTCCATCATGAATGCTTACAGGTACTCATTGAGTATGAATTTGTTGTGTGCAATTGGGCTTCCCCAAATAATTCACCAAGTTGAGTTTCTTTCAACAATTGTGCACTATGACAATCATATTTGGACTTTAATTGCAGGGTTTGCTACAAAATGGAATGGAAATAGCAGTAAAAAGACTATCAAAATGCTCTGGACAAGGAATAGAACAATTCAAAACAGAAGTTGCACTAATTGCTAAACTCCAACATAGAAACCTTGTGAGAATTTTAGGTTGTTGTATTCACAAAGAAGAGAAGATGTTGATTTATGAGTACTTGCCAAATAAAAGCTTGGACTCTTTCATTTTTGGTATGTTTCTTTTTCACATTGACCTCACACATCATCACTAGAAAACGATCCTATCATTACAAAAATATCAGTTCCAAGTAGCAATATTTTATACCTAAGTAAAAAGGCAGGAATGCAATGCAATCTAATCCAAGTTCTCATTTCTTCATTTAGATGAAACAAAAAGATCATGTTTAGATTGGGGAAAGCGATTTGAGATCATTTGTGGAATTAGTCGAGGGATCTTATATCTTCATCAAGACTCAAGATTAAGAATTATCCATAGAGATTTAAAGGCCAGCAATGTTCTACTTGACAATGCATTGAATCCAAAAATTTTAGATTTTGGTATGGCTAGAATTGTTGGAGGGGACCAAATTGAAGCTAATACAAATTGCATTGTTGGAACATTGTAAGTATCCTAGAAAACAAAGATATACTTTTGTAACCGATTACTTGACTTCCATATTTACATCTAAGGAGAGTCCAAACTACAAGCCTTTGTAACAAAAAAAATATTAAGGATATCTCTATAATTTGTTTTCATATTATGTTACTTCAAATTTTACGTGTATGTTAGTGCCCAAAGGGCTATCTTCGATCATCTTATGTTGAGGTTCAATATCTTCCTTTTCATTGTGCTATGACAGTGGTTATATGTCACCTGAGTATGCAATGCAAGGACTATTTTCAATAAAGTCTGATGTATATAGCTTTGGGGTATTGCTATTGGAGATCATTACTGGGAAAAGGAATAGTACTTACCATCATGATGGCCCTTCCTCAAATTTGATTGGACATGTAAGTACATGTGCAAACAATGACTGCAAAATTAAGCCTATATTGTTGAGTCTAATATGATTAATATCTTGTCTCAGGTTTGGGACCTATGGAGAGAAGACAATTCCATGAAAATAGTCGACCCGTTACTAGATGAGACATACCCTACTCATGAAATTTCAAGATGCATTCAAATTGGACTTTTGTGCGTGCAAGAACATGCAACAGACCGGCCAACCATGTCAACTGTTGTTTTCATGTTGGGTAATGACACTCCTCTTCCTTCTCCAAAACGACCTGCATTTATTTTGAAGGGTACTTACAGCAGTACAGACAGATCAACTAGTGTAGCATCTAATTCTATAAATGAAATAACACTTTCTAAAATTGATGGTCGTTAAAAGACCAAACTATTTGAAGCAAGTGTACAAATATTCCATTACAACATAGGACCGAGTTACTCTAAGTCTACTCTACATTACTATTTTTTTTTTTTTGTATGAAGAATTGAACATAATGTATGCACTGTAAAATTATTACAAAAATTAATATAATATATAATATTACACAAACTGTTATTGTCCCGAACTTGTGATGAAATCACTACCATCTCCTTTAGCTTTTTCTTTCAAGTGGTTTCTGAAATTAATATACAAAAAATTAACTGCATAATACGTTCTGTGGAGATAACTTCATTGGTTTTCAGAACAAGATGTCCAAAGTTACAAATATCTTTCCTTTTGGTGTGAAATTTACTAAGTTTAACCATGAAGATTTAAAAAAGGAACGCTGAATGCATAATACTAGAATTTAATTTGGATTTTAGGGTCTTTTACTCAAACGGAACCATTTTTTTTATGAATTGTGCCAAGCCTATTGATATGCTTGGGTATGGCTAATATTTTTAACTTAAAGAACACTTCAACCAAGACAATATTACCAAATAAGTTAGAACAACAGTTTATAACTTTGAGGGCAGATCCTCTTGTACAGCAAGGAGAAGTGTGAAAAAATGGGTGACAAAAAGTAGTAATCATTTCCTCATTTTTGCTTAAATTTGGCCCAATTCTACTTTTGTGGTCACTTATATTTGTGAAGGTGCCTTATTGAGAGTGTGTGGTTCTCTCCTTGAAGTTCAACTACAGAAGAAAAAAAAAAAAAAAAAAAAAAAACAAAACAAAACAAAAAAAAAAAAAACAAAACAAAAAAAAAAAAAAAAAACAAAACAAAACAAAACAAAAAAAAAAAAAAAACAAAACAAAAACAAAAACAAAAACAAAAAAAAAAGAGCTCAAAATAGTTTTCACAACATCAGCATCATATGGACCAAATTAATGTTATATACCAGGACACAAGTGATGAATATAATTGTAGAAAATCTTATTATGTTAGACATCTACAAATTTTAAACAATTTCAATTTGTCAACTTATTGCTTATAGGTTTGCAATTTTATTTTATTTTAATGGTGAAATGGGGATAGATTTGTAAAAATTTTAAGAAAAAGAGAAGATCCATTGAGAGAATTTTAATATTTTTTGGGATGGTTTAACGAAACTATATATAAGTAATAAGTTGCATGTACGATGAACGGATAATTTTGTGATATTTTATGTAAAACAGTTTGGAATAATGTTGTACATAAATTACAAAGAAAAAATAAACTAAATTAGAGTAAAGAAACATATATATTTTGAGATATTAAAAATTGGTTTAGTAGCTTCACTACATATTTGTAGCCTTCTTAAGATAAGATTATTATATTTTTAAATCATGAAACCAAAAATAAATGCAAAAGAGTAACGGGACCATGAAAATCAACTAATTTGTGTTGTGTTCACATATTTCATATTATGAAATATAAGTATACTCAACTCTCTGACTGTCTTCCACTCATCGTTAGTGTGACATTAAGAGGTGATGGGCAAGTGTATATGCATGTGTCTTATAGGTGATTTAAAATTAAACCATAGTAAAATATGACTTTATATTGCACACCAAATATTCTCTCTACTTATATACCCAAAACAAAAACTAACTAACCAATAAGTTAAATTCGATGTCTTGATGGTGGTGGGAGGCTAGTATAATGAAGGTGGTGACCCCTCAAATTCCTCCTTCTCTCTCTTTCAAATGTTTTGTTAGTCTCAAGTCTTTTATTTTGGTAATATATAGCGAAATAGTGCCTTTTATTTAATAATCCACAACATTTTTTAATCTCTCTATCTCTCTCTAAAGTCTTATCTTGTTAGTTATTAATATTAGTCGTTACTTATCTTTTTTTTTTTTTTTTTAAATACTAAAATAGTGGATATGCTAAAAGACATGAAGTATAGTGAAAATTGTGGTGTAAGTTTAGGCAATTAATGAGATATTAATGAGATAATAGTAAAATAAGATAATGTGAAATTTTGGGTTAAAAAAAAACTTAATAAAAGAGGTAAATGAAATATATATATATATATATATATATATGTGTGTGTGTGTCAAGGGCCATGTAGCTAATTTGGCACCTTCCCATACACAAAGTGTCCAGGGTTTAAGGGAGAAAATGTTCAAATTGCAAGAGTCATGAAAAAAAGGTTCAAGTTACGGAATTAGTAGTCTATTGTAATTATTTCTAAATAATAATAAAAAGATATAGAGATATGTATTGTTTTCTTTGAGCTAAAGCAGTTGCGATGGAAGTGTGGAGTGGATTTTTTTTTTTTTGAGTCCTTGAGTATTTTGGATTGTTTCAAATGAGTAATGGCTCCTCTTAGGCTCTTAAAATTTTTGGTTTATTGATTTTGCTATCTATAACTTTGATTCTTCTTTACCTAATAAAGTTTGGAATTTTCTATAAGTACATTTTTTTCTTCAAGAAAATGAATAGAAATCTCTCTTCATGTTCCTACTCATGTTAAAGTTCATATTTGTATCTTTTGCAATACTCAAATAGTTGTTTACTCATTTTGTGAATTATCAATTGTAGTTAAGAAAAATTAAATCTAGTAGATTAAAAAAATGGACATGAAAATAAAAATTGCACAAAAAATTTCTTAAATAGAATTAAAATAATTTTTACTAAATATTGTTTATCAAGCAATCATGTACTAACTAACAACATTCCAAACATTACGTGCATGACAGGGTGGTGAAATAGTTGTTCAATTTATTTAAGAAATATGATCTAGCTAATAAAAAAAAAAAAAAAAAAAAAAAAAAAAAAAAAAAACACACAATAACTTTCATGCATAGTCATGAATTACACCTTTACATATAGCTTATGCATTTTATGAGTTTTATTTTATATAAATGTATTTCATAAAATTAACAAAATTAATTTGTCATAAACCCCTTCATTGTATTTTTTAAAATCACTACATAAAAATGAAAGATTTTTTTTTTCCCAAAAAAAGGTTCTCCAGTCATAATATTTACCAAAAAAGATCATACCAAAAAAAATTGTTCAACGCACAGGCCAATAACCAGTCTATATATATATATATATATAATTAAAGACAAAGCTGAGAGAAAATCTAATTAGATTCTAAATTTGATTCCAATTGTTGTCTAATTTTGTGCCACGTGTCCAATTTAAGGTGTTTTTTTTTATTTTAAAAAAAAACATTGATTTCCAAATAGCAATAGACTCACCATTCCAAATACATTGCAATATACTAACTTTTTTTTTATGAGATAGTTTTTGCAATGAGATAGTGGCTCCTAAAAAATGGCCATATATGGGACTGTGATTTCATGAACAACATGTAATTTTAAATAGAGTGATGGTAGGTAGCTATACATAAATACATACATATATATATATAGTCAAAACTAAGAGAAAATTTAATTAAATTTTAAATTGGAGTCTAATTTTGCACCACGTGTCATATAATTTTTAAATTTGTGTGTCAAATGAATTATTAGGTGCAAAAATCAAAGAGTCTAAAATCAATTAGATTCTAAATTGAATTTTAATTGGAGTTCAATTTTGCGTCATGTATCCCATCTAGTATTTTAATTTTTGTAGCAATAATTATTTGATACAAAAACCGAAGAGTCTAAATCCAATTAGATTCTAAATCACACACACACACACACACACACACATAATTGTGATTGTTTTTAAATGTACATGTGCATATGCTCGAGGTTACACACTACTTTTATTAAACGAATGTATCAATTTTTAAACACAAAATAGAAAAATAATTAGGAAATTGATTTATTACCTTGTTGACATGACACTAATTATATTCATTACCATGTTAGTGTACAAGATTTTTATAATATAACTAGAAAATTAGTTTATTAAACGATACACTAATATAAATAAATATTTGACACATGTATGAAGTTTAGGTATTAATGCTAAAAAAATAAAAACAAAAAAACAAAATCAAGTGGTGTAAGTGCCACTATCACTAAAGTTGAGAGTTGTTTTAGGGAATTCTTTCCAAAAAACAAAATTTCCCTAAGAAACACACATACACACAGAAAGAGAGATAATGAAATTCCAAAAATTCCAAAAATTACCCTTGAGGTTAAAAAAAAAAAAAAGACGCCATTACTTTTTCTTATTTTCTCTTCTTCCTCTCTTTTGTCTCTTTCCTCTCCCCCTTTCAGAGATCCTTGAGTTCTCCATCTCAAAACTCTTCTCTCCAATGGAACCTTAGCCCCCAGATGACTTCGATCCATCGAACCTGTACAAGGACCCAGTGGCGATGTTGCAGATAAGGGAGCACTTGGTGAGGGAGAAGTGGATCCAAATCGAGAAGCCAAGATCACCAGGGAGAAGCTTAAGTGGTGCTACCACGTCGAAGGCATCAACCATCTCTAGAAGTGTCGACATCTCGTCCAACAATATCTCAACTCCACTCGTGGCATCAGCTGGGGCAAGGACAGTCACCACCCCCCCTCCCTCCACAGTCCCTCTCTCTCATCATTTTTTTTTCTACAAAATGCTTTTACTATGAGATTGAAAATTTGGGGTTTTTTTTTTTTTTAAACAATAATTTCTTATATGAAGTGGGGTCTAGGTGCTTTGATATATAGAAAAGCTATTTTGGGTCAAAAACTATTTGTTTTGGTTTCTGCATGTTATGATACTTCTGTTTGGGTTCTGAGAAAGTAATGAGAGGAAAAAAGAAAAGGGTACTCCTTGATTCATGCTATGTTGTTCTGAATTCTAGAAGTTGAATAAATATTTGTGGGATTCATTTTGACATCTTTTTGAACATCATTCTGGGTGTTTGGAAAATTAAATAGGGATTTAAGTGAATTAATTAGGAAGAATAGAAGCAATCAATAGTCATGGGCTTCGCCGTGGCTAAGGTTCCATTAGAGAGAATTCTGAGATGGAGAACTCAGAGAAGAAAGGGGGAGAGGAAAGAGAAGAAGAAGAAGAAGAAGAAGAGGAGGGGAAAAAAAAAGTTTTGGGCTTTTTTTTTTAGTTCAGGGACAAATTTATCTTTTAGGAGGAAATTGGTATGTTTTAAAATATTGTGAATTTAGTTGGTATTATTACAAACTAGTATGTAACCCATGCTACCGCACGGGAATGAATATAATTTAATAAAACAATGGGAAAAAAATATATTGCATTTTATTATTTAAGTGATACTATTGGTTTTGTTTTGTTTTTTATTATTATTATTAATCATGAGTTTAGTCATATTTAAAAGACTTAGTTTATTCATGTTAATAAATCTTAGCATTATGTAATTTTTTAACAAATATTTTTATCATACAAAATTCTAAAGAAAGAATGCTACATAGACATATATATATATATATATATATATATATATATATATTCAAGGTTGATTCATAGACGGTACATATAGCTATAATTAAGTTGCTTTATCATAAACAATTTTTAACAAAATATTTTAATCAAGTAAATGTGAATTTCATAACATGCATCTCATAACAATATATAACAATAGAATAACGTGAATCTCATTAAAAAAAATTTAATCAATTAAAAGTCACTAAAATTATGAGCATAAAACGTAAAGACAAACAAATAGGATAAGTGCTAATTGTATATATGATCTGCAATATAGCTTGAGTTCATGTCTTCACCAATCGTATATAAGTCTGAGTTTTGATAAGTAAATATCTAAGAAGATTGTGGTTCAATCTTGAAAAGATTCTCATATTTAATAATTAAAAAAAAAAAACTATACATCCAAAGTCTATCTTTACAGTAAATACTATATATCTCTTTAACGCTCCAAAAAAAAAAAAAAAAAAAAAAAAAAAAAAAAAAAAGCCCATCATCAATCCTATAAACCAAAAATTCTTGAGAGAAAGAGATTAAGAACATAGGACGAAAATAAATAGATCTAATGAAAATAAAGAGTGAGAGCTAGATTATAAACCCCATAAAACTTGCGAACAAAAAAATAATAATAATAAAAGAAAATCATATCTAATTAACAATTACCTTGCATATGAAGCCTGCCTTTGTAAAGGAGATATATAATTGATCTGCAAAACAGAGGGAGAGAAAGAGAGATTAGATTGAATTTTGCAGAGATGGAACGAAACCAAAAAAAAAAAAATCTTGATAAAACAGATTTAGTAGAAATTGAATTTTGCAGAGAGAGAGAGAGAGAAAGAGAGAGGAGGTTCAGATGAATATGAGTAGTGGAGGCATGTTTTTTTTTTTTTTTGAGAAAAAATACATGAAATCAAAAATACAATAGAAATCTATAGAAAACCTCTTCTTATATAGGAGAGTTGTATTGGAGATGAGGAGATGAACCTTGAAATATGCAGATGTGGGGAGATGAACCTTGAAACACGCAGGTGTGATGAACCTTGAAATATGCAGATGTGGGAAGATGAACCTTGAAACACGCAGGTGTGATGAACCTTGAAATATGCAGATGTAGGGAGATGAACCTTGAAATATGCAGATGTAGGGAGATGAACCTTGAAACATGTAGGTGTGATGAACCTTGAAATACGCAGATGTGGGGAGATGAACCTTGAAACACGCAGGTGTGATGAACCTTGAAATACGCAGGTGTGAGAAAAAAAAAAAAACATCGAAATTACAATTAATCCACTTAAATTTAGACAAATGGAATCACATGAATCTTGACACATGACACAAAATTAGGATTCTAATTTACAATTGCAATTGGAGATTTTCTCTGCTTCACCTATTATATATATATATATATATATATATATATATAGATTGGTAATAACTTTAACTTCTTAAAAAAATGATAATGTAAAAAATTGACATTTGGTTTTTTTTTTAATTTCATTTTAAAATTAGGTAAATAGTATGTTTTTTAGATGATGTTCATGAGCACTTTAACTAAAAAGTCAAGACTTAAACCCCATTTGGTTGCCAAGAAAGCAAAGGAAAAGAAAAGAAAAGAAATTTTCAATTTTTGCTAATAAAATGACATCTCATTTACTTATGGAGATGCAATTAATATATTTTCAAATATTTTATTTTATTTTCTAATTAAGGACACGTGATAATTCAAAGGATAGCTTAGATGGCATAAAAATATTATTCTGATATTAATGTTAAATACATCAATTATTTTCATGTACCGCTTAATAATAAGGATTATTTTGACACAATACCAAAAGTTTAGAAACAAAATTGGCATGTTTAAGATGTTAAAAACCATTTGGATACATAGTACAACTACACAAGTGTTAAAGACTAAAACGGTAATTAAACATGTTTTTTACATATTTTTATTAAAGATTAAATTCTATAAGGATATGGCTTAAAACCCAAGTTTCACACCCTCCAAACTCAACATGTTACATCATCTTATCACATATTAAAGAATAAGAACAACCACACTCAATCAATTATAATACTCATCTAAAAATTCAACCAAATTGGGAGTTTGTTAAGATATTATTAATTGTGGTATGATGTACTGAGTTTTAAATAAAAAGCTGATGTGACATCTTTTATTAGCTGATGTAAAATATGAATTTTACACCCTATATTTACCAAATTCAAACTCTTTTTATTAATATCCTCAAAACACTTTTTTTTTTTTATTAGCTAAATTTGGAAACTAATATCCTGTTTGGTTGTAAGGGAGATGAAAAGGAAAGAAGGGAGGAAAAAGTAAGGGAAGGGAAAGGGAAGAAGAAAGAGTTGTACATAGAAGGATTGCATCAAATAATTTCTTCAAAGGAAAGGTCTTCTTTGAAAAAAATAATTGGACCATCTAAAGGATTATGCTAAGAAAATTTCTAGGCCACAAACTTTTATCAAAATTATGAGTTGTGAGAAAAATATGAAACTTCATCAAAAAATTAAAAAAAGTATGAAATATTGGCAAATCGGTCAAATTGTGTATTCTCACTTTTTAATAGGAAACTAAAAAGTGAAAACGCTTGGAAGCACCACAGCACATATTAATATAGAAAAACTTAATGAAAGAGGTAAAAAAATGCTAAATGCAAAGTAAGACCGCCACTTGGCAAGACCTCATACACTCCCGTATGAGATCTCTGCTTTTATATATATATATATATATATATATATATTGATTTCTTTGCAACATGCATAAAAATCTGGATGTTCTAGATGTGCTAAACATCCTATTCAAACCTTCATTTAGTTAAAAGGTAGAACTAAATATTATATAATGTTTTGTTTAAGACATTTTTTTAAATGATATTATTCTCCAGACCTTACTTGATGATTTTACTTTGTCTTCAAACGAGAAGGGATTCAGTGTTGCCAATTTTTTTATATTTTTTTATCAATGTGAATTACACTCTGTCTAGTAATCAAAAAGAATGCCAAATACATTTTTTTTTTTTTTTTTGAAGAACTCAAAAATGTAGCTTTCTTTCCGAGCCCTTCACTAAGAATGGCTTAGATACCAAAAATGGGCTTTTAAAAGGTGCTACCATACCATACACGTAATCATGTACAACACAATTTCACAGCACTCAGTTGAGGTTTGTATTTTACATCTTAAAGTGCAAAACATATCTTTAGGAATGTTTGGATTTTACACCTTAAAGTTTTAGAATTTAGATTTTACCTCTAACATTATATGCTATTTTGATTAGCAACCTCTCCCTTAAGTTTTTACTAGTGTGTCCATTAAGTGACACGTAAGCTTATGATATGTATTTATTGATTTAATCAAATCATGACACATGGATTTCGCTATTCCATGTCATATAAATAGCCAAAATAAAATAAATAAATAAATAAAAAATAAAATAAAAACTTTAATTATTAAAATAAATTCTTTAAAATTCAAAATTGCATAACCTAAATAAAATAAAATAAAAACTAAAATAATACCTTTTTTTTCTTTGATTTGTACCCTTTTTTTTAGTATCCCTTAGATTTGTACCTAAAATAAAGGAAAGAAGCCAATTGGATTGATCTGGACCTTGAAACACAATCCTTCATTTATGAGTCACCTTTAGCCAACTTAAAAATAAAGAACCCTAATATCAAACATATTTGTTAGATCTAGACCTCAAATTTCACAACTCATGTTCCGGAGTTTGTAGATTTTGAGTTGTGTTGGGTGCCCCTGCTTGTCACCGCTCTTCACCATCTTGTACATATTAGTTTTTTGTTTTAAATTTTTAATTTAAGGAAAATAAATATTTTTTATTTTAATAATTAAAGTTTTGTTTTGCTATTTATATGACATGGAATAGTGAAACCCATGTGTCACGATATAATTTGATCAATCAATACACACCATAAGTTTCCATGTCACTTAACAAACACATTAGCAAAAAATTAACAAAAGGGCTACTAATCAAAACTGCATATAATGTTAGGGTGTAAATTCAAATTCTGAAACTTTAGGCAATGTTAAAAAAAATTTGTAATGGCAATGACAAATTGAAAATGGCAAAGTATGTGGCAAGTTGATGTCTAGTAAAACCCACTTCTACAACCCACTACATGATAGTTGAAAGGAATATCGAGTATTGATATGTACTTTTAGTCATATGAACATTTTAATGAATCCTATGATTTGTTTAAATAATACACATGAATTATAATTCTTAATGTATTGGCTCAAAGGAGATTTCATCAAATTGGTTTAGAGTAAAATTTTGTATTTTTTGTAATCTCTTACTAATCACTTTATTTAAATCGTCAATCAATTTTGACAAATTTCTTATTAATCATTGTCGTTGACTCATCAGAAACTATTATTTGTTGGTTGATTTAGTTCAACAAGGTAGCTGTTAGTTAGTGTAATCCGTGACTTGAATAGCCCCTAAGATTTTTCAAAGCTCACTTATCTCAAGCTTACTTATAGCGTTCAAGCTTAGACTAGTTAAAAATTCAAGTAAGGTCATCTTACTTCATTAGTCAAAACGAGCTTTTTTGTTCATGTAAAATTTAAAAGATGAAGAATATATTGCGTCTTAAGAGCATACAATTGAAAATTAATAATTTCACATAAGTATAAGGCTGTAAATGAGCCAAATTGAGTTGTATGCCTACAAATTAGGTAGGGTTTTTTTTTTTTCCATGCCAAGTCCATAGCAAACTTTAAACCTAGTCTGGGCTCAACTTGATTATTCTCAACCTTCTTCATAAACAAAATAATTTGCTTAATTCAACTTGTTTACTAGACAAACCTCAAAATTATAGTCATGCTTACCTTATTTATGAACAAACAAACAAAAATAAGTTTATTATATATTAATCTAAGTTTGATTTGTTAATAAACAACTTCATTCAGTTCTACAGTCCTATAAGCTCCATCTAAATTTCAAATGGGTAAAGTATAGTATATACAAGCTTTGTTGCTTTTTTTGTGTTGTGGTAGGAAGATTTCAAGGTTTTTTTTCTCTTTGGGATAACTTGAAATGATTATTCATGTGGACATCACATGTTACTAACTTTTTAGGTTCAATCATCAGAAAAGAGGGACAGTTTGTTGATCCTCATTTTGCACTATCATAATTGCAGAGACTCGTTTGATTGATCATTTAAGTTCACTGCCAAGTTTAGGAATAAGGTCAAATTTTTATCTGGTATGCCTGTTTTTCCTTTCCTGGGTTATTGGTCTGGTTTTTCTTTTTTTCTTTTTCTTTTTTTGTTTTATATATAAAGAAATTCATTATTGTTAATCATTCCATTAAATTTGTTTTTACGTGTTTTGTAAAGAACTTCATTATCTAAATTCATGATTAGATTTCTTCATAATACCAGCACTAAGCAGCTCTTTTTCTTCGTCTAATTTCATTTTAATAAAATTGTAAAAATTCTCTTAAACTATAGTATAACTCACACTATGATTTTACAATTTTTCGTAGTTAAATTAGATGAACTTCTATGAAAGTAAGATTTAGAGAAACGTAAGGTATGAACCATTTTTTTTAATTCCTTTTTTTTTTGGGATATATAGGTATGAAATTTCCTTTCATAATTCACACTCAGCCCCTGAAACAATTTTTAGTTTTCTATATTTCTTTCTAATTTTCTTTGTAATCTAACAACAAAGTAAGGTATCAAATTTTGGATGAGTTTAGTTTGGCAGAAGAATACACACGCACACACACACTTGTTTCCCGGTTCCAAAAATATTCAAGATCCCCTGTGAGGAAAAAAAAATTGCACAGACAAAAATAAAGAAATCAAATTGCTACCAAGATCATTGGAAATTTCAACTAATAAAAACCCTAATGAACATTAAAAAAAATGAGAGGATAAAGGCCCAACAAAAATTACTTGTTTTTCATCCACTATTGGATTTGATTAGAGTTAAGGGTGATGGTTTGGGAATTGGGATTCCACTAAGTTGGCCTTTCTATTTTGTTTGTTTTTCCTCTGTTTTCAAATTTCAATGAAATATTTTTATTTAGCCATAAATAAATAAAAATTTTCTCAATCTGATAAGTCTATCCACCACAATCATGAGGATCGTAATTTCAATATTTTATGCAAAGATGGAGTCATGGAACCACAATTTTATCATTGGGGGACCAAAACATGAACCTAAATATTTTTACCATTCAAAAATAACAAAATATACTAAAACTTAAAATTAAAGTATTCATGAAAAAAAAAATTAAGCTAACATCCATTTTGTATTTAAATTAAACGTAAAATAACTCAAAGTTATTTCAAATTATGAAAATTTTGTTTAATTGATTTTATACTAAAATTTGCAACAGTTTCTCCTTTAATATACAAAATCACAATTTCTCTTTTATTGAACAGAACCTTGTCTATAAAGTGGATTCAAGAAGGGTCCATGCAATGACCAAATACAATAACAAAGATTGAGAGTATTAGAGTACAAATTACTCTTGATATTGACCAGTAAAATAAAAATGAATGTGTTTTTAATCTTTTTAGGAGGAAGGGGTCCACTAGAACCACACGTCTATTCACAAAAACCAAAGTACAACATGCTTGCTGGTGAAAAGAACATTCCCGGGATCATTACATGTGGGATGTTTTAGGATCAAACAAACCCGGCCAACTATCATTACAGACATACCTAATCTCACATTTTCTTCATTGCTTACAATGACAACATAATTGAATAATTTCATCCCAACAAGCTAGATTTAACACATCAGCTTAGAGACGTGTACAAAACCATACCAGTCATGAACCAGCAAGAGACAAGTCAAGTCAGTTCAAGCCACTTTAATTACAGCAATGAATTCTATCAGGGACAAAGTTTTCCATGAAACCGGGTTGAGAGAATCTCCTCTAACTCATTACATGATAGTTCATAAGACCATCAACGTGTATTTAATCACATAATTCATTCAATCATTTAAACATGTCGTGTGTCTATGTATTTAGATTGGTAATCTCATGCTTGAACAAAGCACATACTAAAAATGGAGAGAAAATTGTTTATAGATGCAATAAACAGAGTTCTGAAATCACAGGCAACACAGCCAAACCACTGGTTAAAGGCAAAACGCAGTTGAACAAGAACAGATATATTTGTTTGATTTACCGATATCATACTACTTATATGGACCATCTTATAGCTAGAAAAAGAACAAGAACTGGGACCTCTAGGGATTGGAACTATGTCAATCATGGCAAAGGAATGGTACCTATATCGGAATATGCTATTCAGATAAATTCTTGAAGGGAAGATAATGACATACAACCCAATCTATGAATTTGGGAGTGTCTATTATGGAAGTGGGACAGCAAAACTGCTAAAGAATAAATCTAAGTTCAATTATACAACAGCAACCATTAAAAAGAAGGAATTTCTGGGGACTTTGGGCTTGATTTATTGTGACTAAAATGCCTGATGTGACAATCCCTCCACTTTGCACTGGGCAAAGTTGAAAGTTGGGTATGAGCCTATATATGGGCAAAGCATGGTTTCCACCTAGCATGTTCTAGCAAAGTTCATCTAGTGCATGCTGATCTGCATCTGGATTCAACTCAGCTAGGATTGAAGACCATCTTCCTAGTGCTTAGGTTATCTAGAACTTTTTTTTTTTTTTTTGAGAGAAAGGTTATCTAGAACTTAATGCGTAGACTGGGTATAAATACCAATATACCATGACTGGGTATATTATACCACAAAATTTTGACATCAATCTCTTCTCTACTAATGAAAGAAGAAACACATACTTTCAAGGCAACATAAGCTAGTAATCATGTGAACCTTTTTGAATCCAAAGACAAAGGGGGAAAAACAGTTTATGAACAATGACATAATGTAAAATATCCTGCCTTAAGCCCAAAGGGAGGAAAAAAGAAATTGACAAGGCTCAATGATGCATAATGTAAAGTTGAAACATAACATTTTATCCATTTATAGCCAAAGAATAAAGTTCACAATCTAAGAACACGAAATCAGTAAATTTTAATATTCATGAAAAAGTGCAACTGTTTTCCACAAGTCTTTTCTTTTAGCTTATTTGCTTGTGTACAACTTCTAACTCCTCAATTTATCCAGGTACAAGTATATTTTAACCAACTTTCAACAAATAAGCAATCAGCAAAGAGCTGCTTCCAAAAGCACATTAAGAACCAAAAAGGAAAAGTCAATATTGTGAGAAAGGAAACAGAGTCCTAAAAAAAACCATTGTAGGCATCTACGCTCATAACCATCACTAATCAAACCTTCTTCAAACTCTGTGAAAATGGAAACAGAGTCCTTCAAGTTTTACACCTGAGCATAACAATCCAAGTATAAGTCCCCCCACAAAAGTGGTGCACACCAATTAAAAAAGAAAAAGAGAGAGAACCAAAAAAGTTTTGATTATCTTACTCCTTTGAACCCTTGATTCCGCCCACCCCTAAGCCCTTATTCAAAATTAATCTCATACAATAGTTTTTAAGCCAAAATGTGAAAAAAATGAATAATATCAAGGATATCAAATAGAAGCAAAGCAATTGATAAAATTGATAGTAGAAAGAACTGGAGCAAAAACTAATGCAGGAAGCTTTTTATTCATAATTATCTTATATCATTATCTTCATGAGTTTCTAATAATTTAAAATTTATAGTACAAAAAGAAAGAATTAATACAATGCCCATGTTGGCATTCACGGTACAATAAACTTAAACATAAAACTTATTGCTGATTTATCACCTGAATTTGCCTCAACTTGATGGCCTTGTCTCATTTTCTCTTTCTATTGGAAAAGCATCAGGTGATTATGACATCCACTGCCTTGCTTATTTTCCCTCTCGGTCAAATTCACCGACCATCCTCTCAAAGACAGGAGCTGGCTAGTTTGTGAACTCTGCACTATCTATATGGAAGAAAAATGGAAACAAGCACACTGGATCGAAGCATAGAACCCCTAATCCAGACTCTCCAATGACATTTACAATGGGAATGGAAGAATTCATGAGCCACGCAACTTATACCACCCTCTCCCCTCACAAGCTACGCAGCATCCCTCGCAAAATCTTCCTGACTAAGCTCATACCATAGCTTCCCAGATTGACTCTGCCATAGAAAACCAAATAACTTTCTTATTGCTTCAGAATATACAAGTCCAGCAAACTTGAAATGACAGTTGTTTAGTCACATACACAGAGCCTATAAGCATAACAAAAATTGCAATCACAAAGTTACTTAACCATTTACCAATACTCATTCCATTCTAAGATAGTATTCTAGGTATATAGTTCCAGTGGTTTAAAAACCAGAGGGGGAGGAGGGGGGCAGGTGAGAATATCACAAGCTTCAATTTGACAATTATCAAGATAACATCCATTACAAGAGCATTATAAATCATACAAACCAAAATCTTAAACTTCCTAAGTTCCCTGGAAGGCTGCAATATGATTCCAGAAATCCCATGATGTCAAATTGCTTGTGAGGATAGTTTCCAGTTAAGTTAGCTCAATTAATAAATTTTTTGTTGTCCAATAAGGAATTTGACAACGAGTGACTTTATGAAGCGGTATTCAAATCCAATCACATCTATTAAAAAACGCTTGCATGTGATCAAACCAAATGAAATAATTCAATGACCCTTAAATTCTTTATTTAAAAAAAATAAAGGCCAAAATTTAATATAGTCCATTGACTTTCACTTCAATTGTTAAATTACTCCTTAATGTTCAATCTTTGTCAATTTAGTCTCTCATTTTGTCAAAATGAATCAATCTAATCCTTTTATCCTAATCGATTAGCTAACAACACCGCTTAAACATTTGTTTTAATAGAATTCTAACCGAAAACATTAATGAGATGCGCCAAGTAATAGATATGGTTGTTTGATTACTACTGTTGTTTAAAAAATATACCAAGAATGTGTTTAAACAACTTCATTTGCTACCACATTTGCACATAAGGACCATATTGACTCATTTTGATAAAGTAAAGAACTAGATTAACAAAAATTAACTTTAAAGACTAATGGATAACGATTGAAGTAAAGCAAAAACAAAATCTTAAAATTCTCCAATAACATCAGCACATGATCCAAAATCTTAAAAGCTCCCCTAGATAAATTCTCTCATCAACCAAACTTAAGATGAATGAAACAACAAAACAATCCATTCATCAAACCTTAAAAACATGTCCAACTCCTTGTTGGGTGGGGTTTAGCAGCAGATTAGTAGTTGTCAACTCCATACAATCCGGCGGCGTTTCGAATAGCGACAATGAGAATTGCTTGAACACAACTCCAACATCAAAGTAAATCAAACCAGAGCTTGGTATATCCACACGAATCCCTTTAACTGGAAACCAAAGAAACAGCTCCTGAGCCGAAACACCAGACAACCCAGCAATCTGACCAAAACTTAGAGTCCCAGAAACGTTTCTGTCATAATGCAATTGACTTTCAAACTTAGCATTGCAAGCTTGATCCAAGTACACCTGAAAGTGCCCCTTTGTGTCTATATCAAAGTCTGTGATACCCTTTGGTAATAGTCCCATTGGGAGCCCATGAGCCTTAAGGATTTCATATATTGATGGTGAAAAGGATTGAGCTTTAGCATTGGAGAGTGGGATGAGAGTGTTTGATAGTAATGAGAGAAATGATAGGAACAGAAATCGGATTGGGACCATTGTAAAAGCTCTCTGTAGGTGTGTTTTTCTGTTGATAAGGCTAGTGCATAGGTATTGATAGGTGCTATGTTTTGTAAGAATTAAAAATAGTACAAACTATGTAATGAAAACTGGTGTTTATTTTTGTTGTTAGTTGCAGAGAATGGAAGTTTTAGAGTACTGGGTTTTAGCAAACTTTGGAGTTTGAAGTGAGAGAGTCAGATAGAAGGAGACAGTGAGTGGTGGCAGCCAGGCCAGCTTGAGTCCAGAGAAGATTACGGTAGTAATCAATTATTGGTGGGTGACCAGTGACTCAGTGAGTGTGGGACCTTTTGCAAAATGGGTGAGATTGTGACAGGTGATGTCCTGATGTTTCAGTAATTTTCCAATACATGGAATGAGTAATGTTTTATAGTGTCACAAAATAGTGTGTTTCATTGATTAAGTATATAGTAAATCCTATCATTAATGTGAGATGAAGAAACATTCCTTATAGTGTATTAAATAACTTTCCCACAATTGAACATTATTTAAGTATACTCTATAGCAATAAATACTATTCATTTAATATATCAATATGGCATAAAATCATAAATTAATGTGAAAAAAAATCAATTATAATGTTTGGTTGATGTGTAGTTATTGGAGTGGAGTACCATATCAACACTTAAAAAAAAAAAAAAAAAAAATTTGGCATCCCCCTTTATATACTTCTTAAATATTGTATATTAATATTTAGTTTTTGTTAACGATGTCTTTGTGCGCCTGTTAAGAAGATAGGAAAAATTCCACCTTAACGGGTGCACGGTACCTGTCCTTTAATATTATTTAGTATTATCAAAATATGAATAATATTTACAATAAATAGAAAGATCTAAGAGAAAGAATTTAGTATTAGGACTTACCTTGGTTTAGTGTTTAACCTTAATAGGTATATTTCTACAGTGTGGCATAAAGCCTAAAATAGCAATGTTTTAACTTATTCAATTTTTTTATGTATGGCATCAATTATTGAGACATTCAATGACTTCTTCCCTATTTATGAGGATTCAAATAATTATTTACTAGTGCAAGAGTAAAATGATGTGATCTCACAAATAATATTTGTAAAAGGATTAAAAAAAAAATTCGTTGTATTATTTATTATATATGAAAAGAATAAGTTAATTAAGTAATTTTTTATCAAACTTGGCTTTATTTGATAATAAATTGAACCAAGTTTGAATACGTAATTTAATTTGATGATGAATTCAAACTCAACTAGTATTAGATATAAAACTAAATGATCAATCCTTAATATATTTAGAGTCCTACTCCTAATTATCATTTATTTGACAATTGTATCAAAATTAGGTTGAGTTCAACGTATAATGATCTAAACCCAGTGGGCTCAATCTCAAAGATCGTATGATCAATAATGTTCAAACTCAGTGCATGTTAGCATGTGGTTGTACATCCATCCAATTCTCAGCTAAAAGTGAAAATAAATTACTACTTCATTTTCTCTGGACTACATAATAATTTTTCGTATCTAAAATTTCTATCCATAAAAAAACAAGAGGATAAAAGAGGTCATAGTTTATTGTCATAATTATTAGTGAGCAAAGTGTGAATTTCATGTATCCCAATTTCTAGCATCGCACTGACCATCTAATGGTCCATGACCTAAAAGATTACTCTGTAAAGGACCATGTATAGAGAGCCCCTCCCACAAAATAAGGTACATCTCATGCCTTTGAGCTGCTGTAATTAATTATTGAAGAAACATATATAGAAAATACAACAAGATAAATAAAATGCTCTTTTTTTTTTTTTGCTGCCAAAATACATTGTTGGTCTGCGAAGTTTATTGACTAGGTGCTCTTAGTCATTAGAGTTTTCAAATGACCATTAATCCCTCCATCAACTTCAGTTAGTTTTTTTGCTTAAATATACAACAAAGCAAGGACATAATATTTTTTAAATGGCGTGACGATGTTTTCATTTTAAAAAAAACACACACACACACACATAAGCATAAATAGACTTGATCCTTTTATTGGGTTTGCCCATCCAATTCAAACCCAAAGTCATGTTTAACAAGTTGAGGATAGAAATTTGTGATCTGGAATTTAAACCAGGTCAAAATTTTTAGTTTTTCACAATTAATAATCGAGTAATTATAGTGATGATGGTAAGTTTTTAAAATTTAGAGAGCAAGGTGAAAAGGCCCCATAATTTACGATGAATATTTACAATAATTTTTTTTTAATAATATGCCTGGCTTGTGTGAGCAAATTGGTAGCTTGATTACAAAGCACAAAAAAGTATTGTTGGCATGTGAAGGAATTCATTTTGGACCTAGAGGTGGCATTATTTATAATAATAATATGTAATACGAGAAATTCTACGTCCACAATATTTCCACAACACTTTTATAACAAATAATAGGCGGTTAGTTGTTATTAATTTTAATTTAAATATATTACTTAAATTATTTTTTTACTAATTAGTAACAGCCAATAACAATTTACTACTATTTCTAGTAAAAATGTTATGAATTAATACTCCTAACATCATATAGGATTTTCACATGATTTAGTGATAAAACAAAATTCGGATTCCTGCGAATCAGTTTAGATAAAAGATGTTTTGGGAACATGAGGAGCATGAGGGTTGTTGGGAATGCCAGAAAGGAAAGAAAAGGAAAGGAAATGCGTGTATATCGTGTATAGGTGCCGAATCCTGACGAGCCAGAGTTGGGATTTGGAAATCCGATTTTAGAGGAAAAACATTTTCTAATAATCCACGTTCTGAAAGTAGACAAAGTTGGGTGAGAATAAGATTGGAGCGTGACAATGATTATGATTTTGTCCTCACATTAATAACACACAATTATTTCAGTGACTAATTGTAAATAACTCTGTCAAGAAAATTCTTTATGAAAATATATAATAGATCATGACAGAAAAATTCAAATAATGTATTATCAAGTTGTCCAACCATGTTTTCGTGTTGTTTCAATTCTCTGTATCTAATAATAGATCTTGACAGAAAAATCCAAAGAGTGTATTATTTAGTTGTCCAACCATGCATGTTTTTGTATTGTTTATCTACATAGAGGAACCAGGAATATTTCACTTTTAATGGTTCAAATCATGAGAAAAAATTACCATTCAGAAATAAGAACTATTCAAAGATTTAAATATTTTAAATTAATGCATAGAAAGTTGAACTAGTGTGTATTTAGTATTAACTTATTAATGAAATATAATTCAAATAAAAGACATTATTTATTTTCGTAATAAATTTCAATATATCAATCATCAAGATGAGGCTCAACATTTTTTTTAAATGTTTGAAAATCATCTATCGTTGATTTTGTACCCTAAATTCTTTTATATAAATAAATTTTTGTTGTTCTTATATCCTATCAAACACAATAACACCTAACTCTTAAATCAAATTTAAAAATAAAAATAAAAAACTTTGAGAAAATGTAAATACTAAACAATTTGACATGAAATAGCATTTTCAAGTCCATTGCATCAAACCCACTCAAAATCATGTTTATGATTTTCAAAACATAATTTGTTTTTTGTTCTCTTAATTATATAAGCATTCAAACATAGTTAATCTCCCTTTTAAAATTTTTAATATTACAAATGACATTAGTAAACTAATCAGGAAAAAAATTTAAAAAAAAAAATGAAAAGAAAGGATATATTTTTCAACTCCAACGTTTAAGCATTATATAGTAAAGAAAATAGAGTCACTAATAAGGAACTCTCTTGCCCCAGCTGTATAAGGAATGATAACGTGTCAGATAAGCACAAAAAAGTCTTTATTAATTACAAACCCTCTAAATATTTTGTTTGATTACTGAATTAGTAACAAATAAATAAATAAATTGCTAATCAATTCTAGTATAGTTACACCACATACAGATTTTGATAACAACAATAACAAATTTTGGATGTAAACTTTGTTTGTAAATTAAGACTACAATTTCTACTAAAAACATTAATATGACCATATATTTTGAAATTTTTATTGTTGAATTTTGTCAAGTTTTGTGTTAATCAGGTGTTATTTACTATTCGATTTATAAACTTATTATATAATATGCATAAAATTAAATTTTCAAAAACTTGAAACTTAAATATTTGATTAATGACATAATTATTGACTTTTCATCTTCTAGAAATTTTGCAAAAAAATGGAGGATACAAGAAAAAATGTAATCCAATTGTAATTTATTAAAGTTCACATCTAATAAAAAATGTTAAGTGAGATTGTAAAGTTAGGTTACAACCTAATTTGTTGCCTTCAAGTGTTAAAGTTTATCTCCTTTTCTTTTAGGATTTTATAGATAACTACTGCATCACAAAATAGTTCTAATGGCCAATTAAGTTGTGATATGTCTTATTTATAAAACTTTAGTAGAACCCTAGAGTGGGCTATTTAGGAATCTAAATCTTCATTCATAGGATTAGTTAACACGTTGCAAGAATATTTCATAATTATCTCAGATGATATTAATAAAAGAGAAGTGCTACGTCTATAAAATTTTCACAAAAGAAAAAATCATAGATAGAAAGTTGTTATTGGTTTTAATTTAAATTCAAAACTTAAATTAATTTTTTACCCATCCGTAACAACCAATAGCAACCTGCCACTTAAAATTTATTGTAAAAATATTATAAATATAGCATTTTTCTTAATAAATATTGGACTTCTATAAATGGCTATAATGTCTCATCAACACATTGCAGCCTACCCTTAAAGATATGAAAATTATAAGGGAGGTCTCTTTATCTTCAATTTCACAAATTCTCCTTACAGTGGGACAAGCCGTGCCGCCGCGTTCGACCAATACCAATCCTACACCCTTTGTATCCAAAAAACAAAATCCTATAGTCTTCGGATGAAGAAAGGGGGGTCATTTGACAAGTAACCGAATGGCCTGGGATTAAGGCAATACTTTGGTCTTTGATCAAGTCATTTTTGGAGCAAATTTCTACCATATTCCACATGAGCCACCAGGAACAAATAAATATCACTATCAAGTTCCTAGCTCATGTAATCTTTAATTTCTCACTTTCAAAGTTTTGTTTTACTTTAAAATAATTTCTAAGAACTATATATCTATATATATATATATATATATTTAAAATTTTTCACAGTGCCATTTTTTTTAAGTCCAACTCTCAATTGAAATCTAAACAGATATACTATACATTTAAAAACTGGTGGATTCTTTGTTGAGCATTTTTCAGTTTACTAAAGGTATGTTTGAATACCGCTTATTTTGTTGAAATTGAAAAATTATTACTGAAAGTACTGTAGATAAAAGTAAAAATTAGTTAAAATAGTACAATGAAGCTTATAAATAGTACTAAAAAGTACAATAGAAACCATAAATAATAACAAATATAAGTTAAATAGTGAAATAATTTAAATTTTAATCCTAACTCAAACACACGCTAAAACTTGACCTAGTGTTTACTTGCATTGAATCCATAAAAATAATAAAACGTGTCATTATCCGATGAGTTCAGTACGTCAATCCAAGCCCCTTTTACCTCCTTCTCAAATAATAATAATAATAAAAATTAAAAATTAAAAAAAAAAGGCCCTTTTACGTGAGCTGGTATATGGTGTACCCGCCATATATGCCGGGTACAGCATATAATCTTCGCTTTTACGTACACCAAAAAAAGACTCCGTCTCACTCGGCTGTCTTAAAGCCGTATTAGGCTTTTACACTGCCCCCCCCCCCCTACGTTTCTACAACTTCTCATGCAAACAAAGATGGGTTTATGAATTCCTGTAATAATAATAATAATAATAAAAAATAAAAAAAGAGAAGAAGAAAAAAGACTCCGTCTCACTCGGCTGTCTTAAAGCCGTATTAGGCTTTTACACTGATTCCCCCCCCCCCCCCCCCCTACGTTTCTACAACTTCTCATGCAAACAAAGATGGGTTTATGAATTCCTGTAATAATAATAATAATAATAAATAAAAAAAGAGAAGAAGAAGAAGATTGATGAGTTGACATTGCCAGCTCATCCCCTGTCTCCTTGTAATAAATAACATGGGAAATGTTAGGGATAACCTACACATCCCCTGTCTTCTTGTAATGAATAGCATGAGAGATGTTAGGGATAATTCACAACCTTAGAGCATTAGAATCAGTTTGTTTTAAAATTCTCATTTATTTTATTAATAGAACCTACTTTTTTTTATTTTATATAATTATTTTGTAAAAAATATCTGCATCAAATTATCTATTATACTTCTTATTTTACACGGTTATTGTAGCAATATGTAAATCTACAATGTTTTAGATGGACTGATGTGGGATGTTTTTGAAAAAAAATATGTAAAATTGACAGCTTTTTATATCTTACAAAGACTGGTGCGATTGCTCTAAGGCGGCATTTGGTATCCTAATCTTTTAGGATTTTCGGGAGTGTTGAATTTTGAAACATTCCCATGTTTGATTATAAATTATACAAGGAAATCAAATGTTTGGAAAATCTAGATTCTCACTCAAGTTCTATAGGAATGTGGATTCCTTTCAAAACAAATGAGTATTCACATTGTCATGTGTGGAAAAAAAGATTATATTTTTCAAAACTGATACATTCTTCAATTCCTTCCTACCCTTTAACTAATAGAAATAAAACTATTCCACTCACTAACCTTAAGGTTTGGGTTAATTTCAACTGAGTCCAAAATATTACAAAATTGTCTAGCCCTAAATATTTACCCTAACAATTGTAAATGGAGTCTTCTCTTATTTTAAATATTAATTGAATAATATTTTTTGTTTTGATATTGTTTCATTTTAAAAAAATTATTGCCTTTTGATTTGCAAGATTACTGCTAATTATATTTATTTCATTTTTATTATATGTGTGTGCATTTTAAATTCCTCCAATATTTATTTTTCAATTAGTAATATCACATTCACTTAATCTTTCTTTTGAAATGGTCGATCATAGTGCATTATTTATATCCCAAGCTTTTGATCAATAATTTTGTAAATTTCATTGATAGTGACTAGATTTCAAATTCAAATCTCTGTCCACCTAGGCCATATATAGAGATTAGAATTTTGAAAAAAAAAAATTGCAAATTTTTTGGGGAAGAAACAGAAGTTTGTGCCAAATATTTATTGGCACAACTTAACATAAAATCTTTTTTTTTTTTTTTGGACAAAGTCTAGCTACAAAATTGGTTGTATCCTTAGGTTACAACCTTACTCAATATCTTTTCATTAAAGGTAAATTTTGACAAATTTACCATTAGATTACATTTTCTTCTTATATCCTCTTGCTTGCTCACTTCCAAGTACAGGAGATCGTAGCAAGATAATTCTCGGAGTACTGAGGTCGAACCACAAGGAGCAAGGTAAATTCAAAGACAATATAATTAAACAACAATTTGGATGAAAAAGAAAAATACTTTTGCTTGGCAATTGTTAACAAGAATAATAATAATAACTTATTTAAATCAATAATGTAAATACCAGGGCATCGAGAGGTGTTTCCCTATATTGATATGAGATTCTTTGTGATCTAAGAAAATATACATTTCATATTTGATTGTTCTTATACAATTAAAAACTTATGATTCGATTGAACTGAGACAATTCAAGAACGCATAATAATCTCAATTAATAATGCAGTTAGAATAGTTTTCAGAAAAACTTATTCACTTTAAAACGTGATTTCTATTTGAAAGTATTAGAAATTCATCTAAAAAATAAGAAAAACATGATTGAACTTATTGAAAGCATGAAAGAACTAATATATCAAAAGAAATCTAATTGAACAATCAAATATGTTATTGTCTAAAATCTTGGAGAGAATCACATTGAATATTCATACCATATAGAAGAAACATAACACCTAATCTTAGCAAAAAGTTTAGGCTGCCATTAGAGAAAGGAAAATACAAGGTTTTCTCACCAAAATTTGTTCTACACAGCCTCCCTTCAAAATCCTAACGTCAAAGTGTCCAAAGAAAATAAAATTTTTACTATTTTAATTTTCGTCCAAATTTATAACAATAACTTGTGAGTTAATTTCAGCCTTTAAAAATTGAGAATTTCGAAAAACGTAAAACTATAAAGTTGTAGATATCTAAGTCACGGTTCTAACCCAGTTGGTCTTGTGTCAATTAAATTTTTTAGGAGAGAGATACGCTCAAAATACTGATCAGTGCTCAAATCTGATTTTTCCTTTTCAAATTCTGTCTCCTTGATTTCTTTCCTTATTTGAAACTTCTAAACATGATAGACGACCCAATCACTCTAGTTGCACCTCCTTAGACATTTATGCATGGTCCTTTAGCTCCAATTTAATTCTAGTTTGGCCTCCTTTCTTTCACAAACTCTTGTAAACTCATTTTTTTCAAATGATTTTCTGAAAGTAGAAAATTACATGCAATGAATAACATCTTATTCAAAAAATTATGTAAAGATAAATAATAGGGACTAATGCAAATCATGGCTTAATTATACAAACTAAGAATAGTAATAAGGAGATAATGCCCATATAAATATATAACAAGTATACATTTTAAGGTGTTATCATCTTTATGTTTGCAAAATTTCTAGAAAATTAAAAATCAATAACTATGTCACCAATAAATTTTTTAAATTGTATATTTTTGTAATTTAAAATTATGCATAAAATATAAGCTTTCATATAGTAAATAATATCATATTGACACAAAATTTGATGTGTATTAAGAGTATAAAGAATATATAATTTAACGGTTAGATTTTCAAAATATGAAATATTATTTATTTTATTAAGTGAAGTTGTAGTCTAAAATTACAATCAATTTTGCAGCTAAATTTTGTCCTTTATTTTTATGGACTTAATGTAAATAGTTGATTACATATTGCAAAAATGTTTTTTTTTCATGATTTATTTTAGGAAATTCTTTATTCCCATAACAATTTTTTTATTGGATATTCCCAAAGAAAAAAATTAAGCACTATGTCTCAGGATTTTAAACCATACGAAAATTTTCATCTACATTCTCACCTTCTTTTAACTCTATTATTTAACTATTGAACAATTGTAGTATTTGTTTTACTCCATAGAAGATTTCTATTTTTTTATTCATTTTAATTTGGGGACTTGTAAGATGTGTTCTGATTGTTGGTTCCATTCAAACATAATTTTTTCTTGTTTGTTTACTGTGTAAGTTTTGAGTTTCAATGAAAATTATGGTTTCTTTCCAGTTTTTTTTTTCTTTGAAGTTTTTCTATTAATAGTTTAGTAATTGATTCTTTGAAAAAAAAATGTAGTTCAATATCTAAGGATTTGTTTGGTCACAAATGAGGGAAGAGAAGAGTAAAGAAATGAATAACAGAATGAGGAAGAAAAGAAAAGAAAACTAATCTTTCATTTATGTTTGGAAATAGGGAGAGAAGGGGGAAGGAAAAGAAAAGAACGCATTTCTATTTCATCTGTTTGGTTTGCAATAAGAAAGGAAACGAAAAAAAAAATGTATGTTTTTTTTCATACTTTTTTGCTCATATAAATGTGAAAAATGCAAAAAAGTTTCAACCAAATGTGTAATTTCAAGTCATAATATATTATTTATGTGGGCTTTGTTTTTTTTTTTTTGAAGAGATAAATTCTATAAGAATGTGGTGTAAAACTCAATTTTTACCCCTCGGATCCCAACATGTCATACCATCATACTACATATTAAAGAAAATGCACAATCACAATCAATCAATTATAATATTCATTTGAAAATCCAACTTAATTGTGAGTTTATTTAGATGTTATTATGTGTGATAGGATGTGTTGAGTTTTACATAAAAAGTTGATGTGACAATTTTTTATTAGACCGTGTAAACACTTGAATTTTACACCTCATCTTTACCAAATTCAGACTCTTTTTTAAAACTATTATTGCCCTTCAAATCCACCCAAATTGGGCGAATTGCCAAACTATGGGCCCAATGGAAATAGTTTGTACCCTTTTCTTTTCTTCCATGGCAACCAAACAGAGGAATCACTATCTTTCTCATTTCTTTTCTTTTCTTTTCCTTTCTCCTCCAACCTTTCCAAACAGACTGTAAGGGTTAAAGGAGGAAGGGAGAGGTTTGAATAGTAGTAGGTGATTCTAACTAAGCTAATGGTCTATTTGATTGGATGGAAAAAAAGGAGAGAAAATGGGGAGGGAAAGAAAAATACGAGCACTAACATCCAGGGATGCATACTAGTCTATATTTTATATCCTCAAACACCACTTTATCTATTTTATCAACTCATTTCACAACTCACTTAACATCTCAAGTCTTATTTTTACATACAATCCAATAAAATAATATAAACTACAAAACAAATACTATAAAAAAAAAAAAAACTATTGATTTCTCTCTCATCTCTACATCTTTGTCTCTCTCCTCAACAACCAAACTCACTAAAATACTAGCACCACCGAACTAGCTAGCCAGAACACACCAATCCAACCAACAACACCACCACCACCACCACCTCCACCACCACCACCATCACCTTTGAAACACCAAACCAAACACCAAAATCAAATATAGAGAGAAGAGGGAGAGACATAATCAAATATAAAGAGAAAAGGGAGAGACATGGAAAGAGAGAGATAGATAGAAAAGGGGGAGAGTCAGAAAGAGAGAATAAAATATTAGATTTTTAAGTTTACAACTATGAATAGTGGGTTGTATTTGTAGAAACTTACTGTTTACAAATGGTATACTTTTTTACATATACCAACCCGGATGGAGCATATTTTTAGTGGTTTTGGTTGTAAGATAGCAACTAAGGATTGTTTGCACCCCCTATACTAATGCTTTTAGGGTGTTTAGTTTGATGGGTTTATGGAAAGAAAACTGGGGAGCCGGAGTGTTTTCTCCACAGGTTCACCAAAATGTTTTCTCCCAAAATTAGGAAGAAAAATGAAGAGAAAACATGGGTGCTAGCAAAGACCAAATTTGCCCAGCATTGAGTTACATTTTCCATTTTTTTTTTCCTTCAAGTTCTTCGAGTTTACATTTATGTTGCTTTTATTATTTTTTTCAATGTTCTTAATCAAATTGTAGCTTTTGCTATTTTTTTTTTATCAACGGTGGGTCCTTGGTGGCTTTCCTCTCTTTTTTTTTAGAAGGCACCACAAATTGTTATATAAATAACAAAAACAATTATAATATAAATGATTCATTAGATTTTGTAAGATGTATTTTTTTTAAAAAAAAATTAGTTGATAATAAGTTTTTTTAATGATGGTAATAAAATTATTTCTTATATTATTATGCAATGGAGGCATGAGAGTAATTTTATACAAATTAGAGCAAATTACAACTTATCCACTTATAGTTTGGCCAAAATTTCAGTTGCCTACCTGTGTCAAGCGTGTGCACGGTTCGGTCGGCTCTGTTTTTTTTTCAAATTTGTTACCGAACTAATAAGGATTGGTTTTGTAATAATTAAAACCGATGAATACCGATTAGGGTTGGTTTTTCGACCTATAGCGGTGCAGTTTGATCGGCTCGGTTTAATCTATTTGGTCAATTTGATTCGAAACATTAACAAGTTGTTTTTATTTTTTATTTTTATATAAAAAAAAAATCTATTCAACCTATAAAAAAATCTATTCAATAGAAACTTTATAAAAAAATATGTTCACCCAAACAATAATGATCCAAAACCTGTGCAAAAAATATGTACACATAAAAAAATCTGTTCACATATGACAAACTATCCAAATTTTTTCATTTCATTCACCATGCAAAAATATTTTGAAATTGCCTCAATAAGAGTTCAATTCCCAAAATACTATTATGTAGCATATAATATCATTAGCGTCATTGTGTGTGTAAGTGTCAATAACAATAAACGTTAAAATACCCACTTACTAATGTATTATAGAATCATTTGTTGCTGTCCACAAATGCCAAAAGAAAGATATACAAACTAAATTAGCATTTAAGCAAAAGAATGCTAATTGTTTATATCCGCAATAATAATCCCACCCATGAATACCTAAATAGCTACCATTAGTGAAAAGTCCACTACCAATAACATGTACAAATATAATTAGCATATAGGTAAAAGAATGCTAATTCTTGTAAGTCCTTTGTTCAGTAAGTCTCTGCACTATGCATCATTCTATAACTCCTACAAAATACTAAACAAAACAAAATAAACACGTGTTAATAACGGTAAAACGTTTATGAACAATAAAATGTTTATAATTAACACTAAAGAATGATAATAGCAAGTATACTTATATAATACTAACTACTAACTAACTCCAAGTAAAGAGTAGCACATCATTCATCATCATCCAACACAACGGTGTTTGAATCCTCCTCCATAGGCATTGGGCAAACCGATGCAATTTCTACAATCCCATTCAAAACAAAATGATTCTTAAGCATTAAGCAAATAAATAAACAATTGAATAATTGATACATACAACAAACAAAATGAACATATATATATATATATATATTTATCAGTGTCAATCTCAAAACCATCCATATCCTCCACATTATCCACGCACCCCCGAAACTTTATTGGTCTTTTTTTCTTTGCATCATTCAACCAATTTTGGGTACAAATAAATGCTTCAACTGTATTAGGAGATAGTAAACTACAGAATGAATGCAAAACACGCCCCCCTGGTACTAAAAGCAGATTCAGATGCAACTGTAGAGACAGGAATAGCCAACACATCACGAGCAATTTGGGAAAAGACTTGATATCTAGAAGAATTCATTTTCCACCACATCAAGATATCAAAATCTTCCACATCAGGGTCCTCAAAAGATTTCAACAAATACCTATCCAACTCAGATTTACTTTCCACATGTCCTCGTCCGCGAATTGTTGCTTAAACCTATTATTATAGCTTTTAATGCAATCAAACAATGAAGCATTACCAACACTTGGCTTGGAGTCCCTAGACAATAAAGCACCATTACCACTATTACTACCACTAGAAATTGAAGCTACATTTTAACCCATTCTCTCCACATACAACCTCTTCAATGCATCCCAAACCTTAGAACTCATCGCATCCCCTTTGTCCTTTCCATACCACTCCCTAAACCAAAACCTGACATACTTCAATCTATACCTTGGGTTAAGAATAACAACAACAACAAAAAGTATTAAGCTGATATTATCTGTACTTCCTTAATATTTATCATTTTTTTTTTTACATCTCTATCGCCATACTTCTCAAAAGTGGATCCCTATCAACACTACATAACTGTTGCAATTGATCTTCAATGCTAATTAACTCATGGAAGTATGTATTAGAAGTAACAAACAAGGACCCAAAAAATCTAAGTGTCACCTCATAAAATATACCAAGAAATTTCACAAAGGTCTTGACATTTTCCCAATTAAGATAGTTAGGAGGACCAATGAGCTTTTTCTTATTCCCATCCGCTTCACAAAAATAAATTTCTTAATGTCCATACTCCTCTTCCAACCTATTAAATGCTCTCACAAATTTTAAAGCACAATCCAACATGAGATTAGTGGAATTGCACCTTGTTGGCACATCAAGGGACAACAAACATTTGACTTTGATTTTCTCATTTTCAACACATTCTTGAAACTTCTCAAACCTTGCGGGAAAGGCTCTCACATATCGCACCGCATTCCAAACCTTGGCAATTGATTCACGAATGGACTTCAACCCACTTTGCACTATCAAATTCTAGATATGCGCACAACAACGCATATGCATGAACTCACCACCCAATATGCTACTATCTCTTTCTTTTGTTCTTTACATAATCAATCGCCACATCATTAGAGCTAGCATTGTCCATGGTAATTGTAAACAACCAGTCTATACCCCATTTCAGCAAACATGACTCAACCACTTTACCTATGGTGTCCCCTTTGTGATTAGCTATAGGGCAAAAGTTCAAGATTTTCTTTTAGTAAGTCCAATCCTTATCAATGAAGTGTGTAGTGACTACCATGTAATTTATGTTTTGTATGAGTGTCCAAATATCCGTTGTCACACAAACTCATTACTCAACAAAAGCCCTTCTCAAAATATCCACCTCACTAGAATAAATCCTCATACAAGCTCCTACAATGGTAGTGCGATTGGGAATAGGAAACCTAGGCTCAACTATTTTCATAAATTCTTGAAGCCTTGCCGCTCCACAAATTTAAAAGGCAATTCATAAAAAATGATCATCCTTACCAATGCCAACCTTATCTTCTCTTTACTATAGTTTGCAACCACTAACACATTTGAACCACTTTCTCCTTCCCTCTTAGCTTGGAAGACAAAGTTTTTTGCTTATCATCACAGGAAAAAGGCCACTTCTTACACGCCTTCATGTGTTGCAACATGCTCGAAGTACCATTTGTCTTACCATGACAATTATATTGATTTTTACAATACTTGCATTCAGACCTAGACTTCTTAGGATCAAGACCATCCCACTTAATGAAGTGTTGTCATGCTATAGACGAGTCCTTACCACCTTATTTATGTGATAATAGGAGAAGTGATACACCAATACCAATTGGTGCTGCAGGTTCAGGTGGATTAGGGTCAGAAGGAGGTGGGTTAGGGTCCCTAGGGGCACCAAATCTAGGTGGAGCATCGACATCCATCTAATAAAAAAATTTCCAACCAACCAAAAAATAAAATTTCCACAACAATGTCAGATTATAATTTTTCAGCAAATATAATATCAAATAACTCACTCTCAATCAATAAATGTCACAACCAGATCCAATAATGGCAATAGCTAATCAGTTTAGTTACAATAAGGCAATAATAATGGACTAACAATCATTAGACATTACTCAGCAATTACTCAACAATTCATGTCACTGATATTAACAAGGAATTCATCATATTATTCTTAATATAAATATAAAATAAAAGTTAATTATATATATATATATATATAAACTTAAAGCAGTTGTTACTGAGTAATAAAAATTTAAAATGAAAATGCTGAATATAGTGAGTGATTAGTGTTTAGTGATTACCTCTCAGTAAAGGATTGAAAGTGTTAGATTCTAAGACCTTTAGGTTTAAATGTATTAGAATACTAATTTGTAATGTTGGCAAACCATGATCAAAACATTTAGTTTTGTTTAGACGTGCTCAAAGTATGTGTCTTTTATGTAAAGTTGGAATCGAATTGCTGCAGGATTTACTATGTAAATTTACCTGGCTCGATCGATCGAGAATTAGACTCAACCGATCGAAAGTTATGTAGATTGTTTTTCTGCAGAATTTTCCAACTCAGCCCAAACCCATTTTATGTATAAGGTTTTATGTTTTGCCCTAAGTATAAAAGGAAAAATCCAAACCACGTTCTAGTGATGCTCTTTATGCTGTGTGTGTGAATCTTTTGTGAAATCTAGAGGTGTTTGTCTTCACATATACTTAGGGTTATCAAGGATCAAGATTATGTCAAAAACTTGATGATCGTTTCAATTGCAGATTTCAGTGCTTAAAAATATACAAGCAGGAGTGCTTGTGCTTGCTGGAAATCCAAGAAAGAAGTAGTCTGTGAACTCGAAGCTGTCACGTGGTCGTGGTAGTAAGTTTCCTACTCGAGGTAGCAATAGAATGTTAGTGGTCTAAGTCACTATTGTGTAAACTTCAATTTTTTCATAGTGGATTCAGTTTACCTTGAGAATAGTTAGGCTAAATCCTCCCCAAGTTTTTTATTGTGTGGTTTTCATAGGTCATCATATTGTTGTATTCTTTATTTTCTGCTGCTTTATTGTTTCTGCTTGTTTTGATTTAACCTAGATATACATAATTTATCTAAGTAATCACTTGGTTAAATAACTAGGTTAAACAACTTGCTGGTTTAATGGGTCTAAAAACGTACAAGTAGTATCAGAGCAGATAGCTCTCTTGTTTTAGATCTTTTGATCTAAGAGCTAATTCTTGACCCCTGTTGTCATGGAACATGGTCACTCTCTTGTTATTCCTCCTCACTTTGATGGGAATAATTATGCTTATTAGAAAGTCAGAATGAAAGCATTCCTAAAATCCATTGATGAGAGAGTTTGGAACTTCATTGAATACGGATGGGAGAAGCCTACTAGTCCTGTGAGTGAGTGGCAAACTTCTCAAAAAGGAGCAACCGCTTTCAATAGCAAAGCCATGAATGCTATCTTTAATATTGTTTCTATGGAGGAACTTAAGTGAAGTTGCTCATATTGCTTGGAATATCCTCCAAACTGTGCATGAAGGCACAAAGGCAGTTAAAATTAATAAGTTACGGCAATTAATTATTAGATTTGAAAGCATTAGGATGTTTGATGATGAATCTTTTGATGAATTCTATGCTAAACTTAATGACATTGTTAATTCTGCATATAATTTGGGTGAAATCTATGATCAACCTAAAATTGTTAGGAAGATTCGTAGATCCTTCACTAAGGACTTTAGACCCAAAATGACTGCCGCCACTGAAAGCAAGGATGTAGACTCCATCCCTGTTGATGAACTTATAGGATCTCTTCAGTCCTATGAGTTGGACTTACCTAAGACTAGCAAATCCAAATCAATGGCTCTAAAGTCTGTTAATGATGTTGATGTGAGTGGATTTGATGATGAACTCTCTGTTACAAGGATTGCATATCTTGCTAATAACTTTAGAAACTTTTTTAGAAATAACAATAGAAGAGCAAGAGGTAAGAACACTGCTGAACCTAGAAATCTTAGGAGGAATAATCCCACTAAGGTTAATAACATTGAAAAATCTAAAGAAAAAGTAAGTCAACCTTCTAATAATTCTTTGGAACAATAATATTTTGGTTGTTAAGGGTATGATCATGTGAAATCTGAATGTCCAACATTCTTGAGGTCTAAGGATAAGGCTATGGCTACAACTCTTAGTGATATTGAAATTTCTAATAATGAGTCTGGTAGTGATGAGAATCGAAACTTCATTACTTTCACTGCTACTGCTGTAGTTGATAAAAGTGTTACTATTGAAGAGAACCCTTTTGATGGGGAACTCTTTGAGGATGCAGATTTACAAGAAGCCTACAATAAGTTTTGCGAAGTTGCTGCAAAGGATGCTATGAATGTTGATCTAGGCTTAAAGAAAATTGCATCTCTGGAACTTGAAAAGAAAAATTTGCTTGTGAAATTGTTTGATGCTAATGAACTGTTGAATAATATGAACACTGGGAACATGCTTTTGCTTGACAAAGTTAAAATGTTGGAACATGAACTATCTGTTGCTAGAGATCAAATAAATAGGTCTGCTAGTTCCAAACTTGATCATATGTTAAGTGTTCAAAAATCTCCTTCAGACAAAACTGGGTTAGGTTTTGTAGAAAGTATCTGTGTGCCTAAACCATGTTCCACAAAATTTGTTCCTTCTTCTGAGCCCCCTATGAGTGAGGTTGTCAAACCTGTAGAAGTTACACCTCTTAGGAATATTAGGGTTGATCTTTAAGAGTCTAAACCTAAGACTTCTAATTCTTCCAAGGGAAAGTTACATGATAGGCCTGTATGGGTTTGTTATTTTTATAGAAAGTCTGGGCACATACGTCCAAACCGTTTCAAGTTGCAAGCTGCTAAGCGAGCAAATAAACCAAAAGTGCCTGTGCCTTAGCCTTAAGTACAAAATCCTATGGTACTTATTGGTGAATTGGTAAAGGCTTTAAACTTTTATTCCAATTCCAAAGTTGCTCAAAATTCTAATGTAAATAAGAACTCTAATACTCAAGATGCATCTAAAAAGCTTTGGATGGAAAAGGCTCAATCTAAGTGAGTATTTCTGACATGGTCCTTATACTTCTTTGCTCATCTCTTTGTGGCCAATTTGCTTTGTTGTTTTTATTGTCTTTTTTTTTTTTTTTTTAATAATTTGCATTGCATAGCATTCATGTATTTCACTTTAGGTTGTTTTTGTTATTCATTTTCAAAAATCATATTATAAAAAAAAAAAAAAAAAAGGAAGCAAATTGTGTATTGCATCTTTATTCTTGGTTTTGAAATCAAGGTTAGCCAATTTATCTTTACATAACATGTTTTATGTACCTTGTTTAGCTCGGATGGACTTATTTTATTACGCTTTACTAGTTTGAGCTTTGTAGTATATGTTGTGTAGGAAGATATTTATAGTTTTTTATCACTTTGTCTTGATTTTGATATCACATGCTTTTGATTGACAGACTTGATCTTAATGAGAAAGGCATAAATAATTATCTCACTACTATTTACTAGTCAATCATGAACACTTTAGTGCATATCGTAAGATTTTGTGCTTGAGAAAATATAGCACATGCACAAAAAGAATATAAAATGTAGCCTCGATTTAAATGATAAAATTGGTGTGTACATTATTGGACTAAAATTAAATCGATCAAATAAAATTAGTGTGTACATTATCCCGGCTAATACCTAATAAGTTTCTGATCAAATAAAATTAGTGTGTATATTATAAGGTAAATCAAGAAATTTACATGATTGCAAACTTTTATTCTAGGAGATGTGAGAGTTATATGATGTAACTCTTTAAGAGATAGTCTCTTTCAAATGTATGTGATGGATTTTGTATAAATTGTGCTTGATTTCTATTCACATATCACCTCACATGTCTCTCAAGCTTTTGCTAGTCAAACACACTACACAAGTTACTCATTTCTAAACTTTATACATGTTATTGTGTGTGATTTTGTGTTGGCCATTTAGGATTGAAACTTCCTTGAGTTAAAATGCAAAATGTGTTTGAAGTTTGAGAATTTAAGTTGAATTGAGTGAAAAACTTAATTTTTGGGAAATTTGGGCCTAAATCATGTGTTTTTGAAAAGCATTTCATCTCATCTCATCTCATCTCATACTCATGCATTTTATTCATAAAATTCTTTGCTTTTAGGAGTTTCTGCATAAAAGTGCTTTGTTTTTCAAAAAATTGATTTTTTCAGAATTTTGATCGATCGAAGCTGGTTTTCAACCAATCAAAATTGCGATTAAAATTTGGTTAGCCTCTGTCTGTTTCGATCAATACTCGATTAATGCTGGATCAATCGAACCTGTTTCTTGATCAATCGAAAGTCATATAGAGAATTTTTAAAATCATGAGTTTTCTCATGTGTTCAAACATTTTTCATCCTTTTCAAACTTTTTCTCTCTCTATCCGATCAGTCAAGGCTCCAATCAAGATTTTTGTCATTTTCCCCCGATCTTTTTGCAAGATTTCTCTCTCCCAAGACCGTAAGGTCATTTTACCCTTCCTTTTTCATTTATTTTCACTTTTCATGCATTAAGAAGGGCATTTCGAACCTATTTTTTTGGGGTTTTGTGTTGATTCAAGTTTTTTTTGTGAAATTGATCAATGGGTTTTTGTTGTGGGATGTTATACAACTGTTTTTGATGAGTTAATTTGATCAATTTGGTGGATTTTGAAATCTTGAAATTTCTAGGGTTTGAAATTACCCGATTTGGGGATTTTGTTCAATTACTTTTAAGAGTGATTCATATGATCATTATATTGTGTTATCTATCTTGTTTAATGATCAATTGGTAAATTCCTTAAAATTTGTTCAAGTGGTTTTTCAAAATTTAGGGATTTTTGATATAAACTCTATGCTCAAGTCAATTTTGTAATTCTAAAAGTAAATTGAACTTATTCTCATTGCATTAGAGCATGCATCATGTGTTGATTTTGTTTATGCATCATATAGAATTGTTATTTATATCTTTGTTTGTGCTAACTTGCAGTCTACCTTTGATTTTTTTTTTTCTTTTGGCTCTTTTCTATATGTCTTGTCCTATTCTTAGCACTATGCCTAAGAAGGCTAGAGCCCATAGGCAAGCCCCCTCATCTCCTCCTCCTTCTTTTAATCATGATAGGTTTTTGAGTGAAAAATACCAAGAAGCCTATAAGAAGTTAAACCTTTTATGGAATATTTGGGCTGAAAGAAAGGTTCTTTTAAATGAGCTAGATCCCGAGATTAGGAGGAACTTTGAGCGTAGGGGTTGGTTACCTTTGTTAGATATTTCTCACCCCCCTTCGGCTACCTTGATCAGAGAGTTCTACTCGAACCTCTCTGTCCACTCCTATGATGCCAACACTCTTATGAGGAGTTGGATTCGTGGTGATGAGTACACCATTACTCCTTCAATAGTGGCTACTGCTCTTGGGGTGCCTCTCGTTCAGCAGCTTATTTATCCTTATGCTAAGTCTCCTCCCCTTGATGACATCATGTCATACATCACTGGTTCTTCTATCCAGTGGGGTTTTGATCCTCGGATCACATTTGCTAAGTTGACCAAGATTCAATATCTTTTCTTTCGGATTGCTTGTCATTCTTTGTGGTCTGTCTCTCATTTGCACACCCTCCCTTTAGAGCGTTGTGTGTTCTTGTATGCCCTTGTTACCAATGCTCCTATAAGTTTTCCTCATTTGTTCATGCGATCTTTGATTGAGGTTCATCGGATTAGTTCTACTGCTCATGCTCTTTTCTTTCTGATTTTTATTCATCGGATTCTTTTGCATTTATGTTTAGCGAACTTTATTGCTTCTAAGCCCGTGCATATCATTGCTCCTATAGGTGTCACCTATCTTAGGCAAAGAGCTGCTTAGAGGAGATCCAGCTCTAAACATCCTAGAGTTGAGTCTTCTGGTGTCGTACGTCCTTCTCCTCCTTCCTCTATAGGTGATCCTCCTGCTAAGGCGTCTGTTGATCCTACTGTTGCTGCTACTGTTCCTTCGCCTTCTACTTCAAATGATTCAGACATTTGTCGTATGTTGGAGACTATCATGACCGTTTAGGCTGCTCATGGTCAGCTTTTGGTGGATATATTTGATGAGTTTCTTGCTTTGCGAGCGGATCTGGAGAGTCTTAGACCACCACATCCTTTTGATGATGAGTGAGTGCCCTTTATTTGTCATAAAAGGGGGAGTACATACATATATAAAGGAGTTTTTGTTGTTTGAGATATGGAGCTTCAAATTGTGTCTAGGTGCTTCTTTTTGTATTCTTTTTGGCTCTTGATGTGTTATGTTTCATATGGTTTATATATGATAGGGGGAGACATTTGTTTTTGTTTCTTGTTTCACATTGTGCTACATTGAGTATTAATCTATATTTATAAGGTTATTCGTGATATATGTCTTGTAGTTTATGTTTATGTGAAATCAAAAAGTTATGCTGTTTTACTTGTATTTTTCACACATGCGTTTATGTGTTTGTTAAGTGTTACAGATAAATACGAGTTAATTTAATCGTGCTGCTGTCTACACTTACAACTGATGGATAGTAGTTAGGATTGAATTTGATATGATTGGACTTTTTGTTTTCTGGGCTGTTTTTATAGCTTTGAGCATTTTATTTAAGTTTGTGTTTTGTCATGGATTGTCAAAAGGGGAGTTTGTTGGGTTCTAAGACCTTTAGGTTTAAATGTATTAAAATACTAATTTATAATGTTGGCAAACCATGATCAAAATATTTTAGTCTTGTTTAGACGTGCTCAAAGTATGTGTCTTTTATGTAAAGTTGGAACCGAGTTGCTGCATGATTTACTTTGTAAATCTGCCAGGCTCTATCGATCAAGAATTAGACTCGACCGATCGAAAGTCGTACAGATTGTTTTTCTGTAGAATTTTCCAACTCAACCCAAGCTCATTTTACGTGTAGGGTTTTATGTTTTGCCCTAGGTATAAAAGGGAAAACCCTAACTATGTTTTAGTGATGTTCTTTATGTTGTGTGTGTGAATTTTTTGTGAGATCTTGAGGTGTTTACCTTCACACATACTTAGGGTTATTAAAGATCAAGATTATGTCAAGAACTTGATGATTGTTTCGATTGCAGATTTTAGAGCTTAAAGATATACAAGCAGGAGTGCTTGTGCTTGCTGAGAATTCAAGAAAGAAGTAATCCGTGGACTCAGAACTATCACGTGGTCGTGGTAGTAAGTTTCCTACTCGAGGTAGCAATAGGATGTTAGTGGTCTAAGTCGCTATTGTGTAAACTTCAATTCTTTCATAGTAGATTCAGTTTACTTTGAGGATAGTTAGGTTAAATCCTCCCTAGGTTTTACCATGTGGTTTTCCTGGGTCATCATATTGTTGTGTTCTTTATTTTCCACTGCTTTATTGTTTCTGCTTGTTTTGATTTAACCTAGATATACATAATTTATCTAAGTAATCACTTGGTTAAATAACTAGGTTAAACAACTTGCTGGTTTAAAGGGTCTAAAAATGTACAAAAAGCATGAACTCTTTCTATCTCGTCTCTCTCAAAAATTAGAACGCTAAAGAAGAAAAAAAATGTTCGTACTTACATAGGATACAATCTCTTTCTTTTTAAATAGTTAGCACGTGTCTCATTATGTATGCTGCTCGTGTATATATAATAAAGTTCCTAAATATTTAGGTGTAATAATGCTCATTGAAGGAAATTGAAAAATCAATGAGGATCAATTCCTAAAATGCTTGTCGTGAAAATTCCTCATGCTCTAAGCTTTAATAGCACATATAAGCAATAATATAATACAATCACATTAACAAAATCCTTCTAAAAATTATATGAGTTTGTTTTATTTAGATTTAATTTTCTGTTTTCATTAACTTTTGTGATTCGCTGGGTAGCATTTCCCTCCAATTCCATCCCAGATATTATACAACCTTTCTATCGTATATACACAAAATTCATTACTTCCATTTATCATGATCTAGAGGCTGTACATACATCAATATCAGTCAAAGTGTCAACCAAGAAAGAAGAATGACAAAAAACAGAGAAGAATTCTCTGGAAAGTTCAATATAAGTTTCATCTAGCAGATGTGGAAGGAATTTGTGTCCCACGTGCATTTTCTGAACAATGCACCTATCTTAACTATAATGTATCAACTATCAACTCCGCATTAAAGTTCAGCTAAAATTTGACAGATTTTGAATATCAAAGAAACATATTTATTTCTTTATATATATATATATATATACATATATACATACATACACACACATATATATACACACACAAAATGGCTTAAGTATATGTGTTAGTATCATGAGAAATCAAGACTCAATATTGTTGATGATAAAGAGATCGGTGTTGACTAGGGCATAAAAAGTATGTATACATTTATTAACCCTCAGTTCAATCATACATGCCATAACTCATACAATATGCAAATCAGAAAAGCACATCCGAACACAAACCAAACAACATAAACTGTTTTCCAAGGTTGCAAGAAGTTATTACAAACAAACACAGCAGTAATCTAGAATATGATTATAATGTATAATACCTTCATCAGTACTAGTAAACTAATCTAGAATATGATTATAATGTTATGAAACTAGCTCACCAATTTTGAGCGGCGAGAGCTCAGAGGCGAGGCATCAGGCCGGTGAGAGGCTAGAGGCGAGAGTGAAAGAGAGAGAGTTAAGGGTTATGAGAGAGAATAGAATGAATTTATACTTAGGGAAATTTGAAAACCTAGCATAAAATGGTGCCTTTTTTTTTTTTTTTTTTTATAATAATACCAATACGACGATGTTTTAGTAAAAAAAATTAAAAAGGATACTTACTGGGTAAACGACATCGTAAGCAGCAAAAGGCAGGGCAGAAGCAATTCAAGCAAAGCATATATGTTCATCGGATTGGTTCGGATCTCAACAGTGCTAGATTTCCTTCTTCGATCTCTTCACCGCACCGGCATCGAAACTCCTTTCGCGTTCTGATTGCCGGCATCGTTTCCATCGGTCGGTGGCACTGGCAGTGTGGGAATGCCGGTGCCGGTTAGTCTTGTCGGCTTCGATGAAGGTTTGCACAGTCCTACATGTGATTTAAAATTTAACACTTTACCCATTTAAGGTTAGCTCAATTATGGTTTTGTTACCCACCTTTGTTAAAAACAAGGGTACATATATAGTTTTGTTCCACCTTTATGTCTTTCTCCTCCAAAAACACAAAATACCAAAAAAAAAAAAAAATCAAAAATTGGTATTGGTCTCTCTCCATTTGCATAGATCTTAAACATGAAAAGCAAACACCTAGAAAAATCAAACTCAAATCAACATCCACAAAAACAAAATGATTGCAACAAAATTCCTCGATGTATTCATGTACTAAGGAATTTAGAAAGGGGTGGGGGTGAGGGAAAGTAAGGGATCACGCCATTCATAAAATCCTAGTGAAAGGGCAATACATCAATGGCACCACATCAAAGCAAGCAAAGCGGGAATTCACAAGTCATACCAACATAATGTCCCAAATGACAATTTTGTGAGTAAATCCATAATACTAACCCAAACTATAAGCTAACACAACATCCAAACAAAAGAATGAATGACAACAGAAATGTAGGTGTCATAACTATCATCACGGTAGAGAAATAAATACCCCAACAAATTATTCAAATTGGATTTGGACACCAAAAATTCAATAGCAGGTGACAGTGAAGAATTCACATTAGAACATCCCAAGATACATGCGATATCACAGCAACTAAAAATAGGAAAGAGAAAAATCATAAAGAGGAAAGAGAGATCAGATTAACCACAACCAAAACCCGAATTGCAAAGCAAGCGTGCTCGTCCTCAAAACCCAAAACCAAATTTATTGAAGTTCTTGAGTCAAATTTCTAAATTTTTACAAATGACATCTTTTGATCTTATTTTCTCTTGTTTTTTGTTTTGGGAGGAGAGACATAAAATGACGACAAAATACACATTTACCCCTATTTTAAACAAAGGTGGGTTACAGTTTTACGAAACTCTAACTAAGCTAACTTCAGGTAGGTAAAATGTCAAATTTTAAACCACAGGTGGATAACTTAAATTTTAATAAAACTACAAGTAGGTAAGTTGTAATTTTCCCTACAAATTATATTTATATCCCCTCACTTTTTTTTTTTTAAACCAAAAAAATAAGTTTTCCATCCTTTCAACCAAACACAAATGAGGTAAACTAAAATCTCTTTTATCCTCTCCAATTCTTTATCTTCCCATTTTTCAATCTCCCCAATTAAATAGACCCTAAAAGAAAAAAAAAATTGTGGCTAACAATTTAGGAATTCTTTGGGAGGGAATATAAAGTTTGAAATTCAAAAATAGGGGGCAAATACGTAATTGTAATTTTTGATCAAGGGGGCAAATATGTAATACACACAGGCACACTACTACGAGAGAGGACTGGGCCACATGAGAGAGAGAAAAAAAAAAAGAACTACCCATAGTGAATAATGGCATTAAAAATATAGTGAATATTTATCTATGATGGATTAAGCTTAAAACCATACACTATACCTCACATCAAATTGTATCGTATTGATAAAATAAGGTGTACTAAGGCTCAATATGTGATTTGACCACAACATATTAATGGACCCTCAAGTAGTTAATTTGAGTCACATCCAACTTGTTTTAGGAAACTAAAAACCTAATTGATGGAAGTCAATTCTAACAAATAATTCAAGCCAGCTAGAAGATAAAGTGTATGATATTAAGCTAAAGCAAACAAAATTTATTGTAATTACTAAAAGTTGCTCTAATAAAACCTAATTCTTCCAACCCCTGGAAAATAATATACAAACAAAAATATAGAGACATACAAAAGTAAAACAAAAACTAATAAAAGTATACTACAAGAATCTAGCAGCGAAGCCACCCCAAAAAATAGCCAAAAAAAGGTCTAAGTTCAACCACAAAAAGTTTATTGACTTATATCCAAATTTCAATTGTTGAATTTATTGTGTGTATAAATAATTATACATATGTATCTTTATTTTTATATTTCTATTTACATTAGGAGTGTGCACATGCATAAGTATATTAAGTTATTACAATGTACTGGTTTGACATGTACCAAAAATTTGCATCTTCGTTAGCATGTTTGACCTGAAAAATATTTTAGATTCAGCCATTTCATTTGCAAAAATCCTCGTTCTAGAATTGAATTATTTAAATTACTTTAAAAGTCTATACTATGGATTGCTTACGAATAGTTTTCTTTTATTCCTAATAAATATAATGCAGACATAATTCTATAAGAAAAAAAATCATAATAAAATAAAGAAAGCAAGAACTATTTTTGAAATCAAAATTCTCAAATAGTTTGAGAAACTTTTTTTTTCCTCATCCACACTCTATCTCACTTCTATATCATTTTCTTTTTTTAAAAATGTTATCGGGAATTCGGTTAATCTTAGTTAGAATAGCACATCATTAACTTGATGACAACTACATCAACACTTTATAGAGTAGGCCTGAGCTCAGTTTAGCAGATATGGTATGAAAAAGCACTATAACTTTGCATGTCATGTACATATCTATTTGTTACATTTTAGTCTAGTTGCTAATAAAAATTGAAATTGGCATGTTGTTGCAAGTCTTCTATGTGTAGCAGAATTCACATTAGTGAGAATTAATTGTCTTGTCAATTTAAATGTTTTTTACATGATTTTTGGGAAATATTTTTGTGTGTGATCAATCAGGGGTTCTTTAGGTCATAAAAAAAAAAAAAAAAATCAAGGGTTCTTTAAGGTAATCTATGTTATATCTTATAATTAAAAGTTGTTTTTCGTTATTTTTTTCTTGTATTTCATCAATATCAACCATTTTAAATAATAATAGATTATATAGAGATCCAATAAGCACCTCAAGTAAATTTGAATGTGTATTTCAACGAAAAACTTAAAAATACTAATTATCTATTCACTCATAATACTTAATGGTTTATTTTTTATTTATTTATTTATTGTCATTGTTATGTTTATGTTTACTTTTATACTTATAATTTTCACAATCATATTGCTTTCATACCTTTATCTATACATACACAAACAAGGATACATAAAGATATAAACATAATTGTAGTAGTTTCTTTGTTTACTATGGTAAGATACTAAGCTAAAGCAACAAATTTTGTTGTAATTACTAAATATTGCTCTAATAAAACATAATTCTTCCTATTCCTTGAAAACAATAAACAAACAAAAATATAGAGACATATAGAGGTAAAACAAAAACTAATAAAAGTATACTACAAGAATCTAGCAGCGAAGCCACTCCAAAATGTGGCAAAAAAAAAAAAAGTTCCGAGTTCAACTACGAAAAGTTTAGTGATCTTAATGACTTATATCCAAAAGTCAATTGTTGAATTATATTTATTGTGTATAATTAATTATGCATGTTTATTTTTATTTTTATGTTTCTATTTACATTAGGAGCATGCACACACATATGTATATTTAGTTATTACAATGCATTGGTTTGACATGTACCAAATATTTGCATTTTCGTTAGCATGTTTGACCTGAAAAATATTTTTGGTTCAGTTTTTTCATTTGCAGCAATCCTCATTCTAGAAGTGGGTTATTTAAATTACTTTAAAAGTATATGCTATGGATTGCATACGAATAGTTTTTTTTTCCTGATAAATATAATGCATACAATTCAATATGAAAAACAAAATACATAATTTAATAAAGAAAGCAAGAACAATTTTTTAAATCAAAATTCTCAAATAGTTTAAGAAACTTTTTTTTTTCCTCATCCACACTCTCTTTAAGACTCTAACTACTTTATTATTATTATTTTTCAAGAATTTCATCGGGAGTTTGGCTTATTTTAGTTGGAATAGTTAATTAATGACCCGGCGACAAATGCAACGACAGCGTTTAGAATGACCTTGTGTTTTTATTTGGAGAATACTATATAATGAAGGAGTATAACTTTGCATGTTCTGTACATATCTATATTTTTAGTCTGATTCCTAGTAAAAATTAAAATTAGCATGTTGTTGCAAGTCTTCTATATGTGGCAGAATTCATATTAGTAAGAATTAACTGCCTTGTCAATTTTAACGTTATTTACATGATTTTTGTGAAAATATTTTTGTGTATGATCAATCAAGGCTTGTTTAAGATAATCAATCTTATAATTATATTGTGTTTTTGGTCTTTTTTTCTCATACTTCATCAATATCAACCATTTAAATAATAATAGGTTATATAGATATCCACTAAGCATCTCAGGTAAATTCGAATGTGTATTTCAACGAAAAACTTAAAAAATTATCTTTTCACTCATATTACTTAGTGGTTATTTTTCTTTTTATAATTTATTTATATTTATATATTTCCATTGTTATGTTTATGTTTAATTTTATATTTATATTTTTCACAATTGTATTTTTTTCATACCGTTATCTATACGTACACACACAAGGACACATATAAACATAATTGTAGTGATTTTCTTGTTTACTGTGGTAAGATACTAAGTTAAAGCAAACAAATTTGATTGTAATTGCTAAAAGTTGCTCTAATAAAACCAAATTCTTTTGACTCCTTGAAAACAATATACAAATAAAAGCATAGAGACATACAAAAGTAAAACAAAAACTAATTAAAATATACTACAAGAATCTAGTGGCGTAGCCACCCCAAAAAATGGCAAAAAAAAAAAGTTCTGAGTTCAAGCACAAAAAAAATTTAGGCATCTTAATGACTTATATCCAAATGTCAATGGTTGAATTTATTGTGTGTATATATAATTATACATGTTTATTTTTATATTTATGTTTCTGTTTACATTAGGAGTGTGCACACGCACACGTATATTTACTTTTTTTTATAAAAAATATTGAGCATTTTAATACACACATATAGGGAGAAAGGGAGAAGGTTTTAAAGAAATTGACAATGGTGTATATCTAAAATGACCTAACTTCTGGATACCTAGCACAAACTTTAAACCTCTTTAACTCACTCATTTTCTAATGTGGGATTAACCTACTGTTTTTTCTTTTGAGAATATTAAGTATTTTAACAAACACACACACAAGGGAAAAGGTCTTAAAGAAATTGACAGTGGTATATATCCAAAAAGTTCTAATTATTGGATACACAGCACAAGTTTTAAACCAATATTGGAAAATGAGTGTAAGTTAAAGAGGCATACGTATATTTACTTATTACAATGTATTGGTTTGACATGTACCAAAAATATCAGTATCAAGTTCCTAGCTCGTGAAGACAAATATTTATTTTATTTTGGTGGATGGAGAGCGTTGTGGCATAATCCATCCTACTAGAGGGATTAGGCAGGGTGACCCAGTATCTCGCTTCCTTTTCCTACTTTGTACTAAGGGGTTGAATGAGCTGATAAAACATGTTGAGAGAAATTGTGATATTAATGGTTTCTCTCTATACAAGAGGGGCCCAAAACTAACACATCTGCTTTTTGCAGACAATGATCTTCTTTTTGCTGGACAACTATCGAGGAGTGTGGGATGGTGCTAGAGATCTTGGATTTGTATGAAGGGGCCTCTAGACAAAAAGTAAATAGGAGCAAAATGGCACTATTTTTTAGCAAATTCACTTCTGCCAATATTAAACACAACATCAAGATGGCATTGGGTGTTCTAGAAATCATGTAGTATGAATAATATCTGGGTCTAGCTTCTCTTGTAGGAAAAGGCAAAAAGGCAAGCTTCAATTATATTAAGGAAATGGTGTGGCGAAAACTCCAAGGATGGGAAGGGAAATTACTCTCTCAAGTGGGAAGAGAAGTTTTGATTAAATTAGTTATTCAAGCTATCCCCACTTATACTATAGGATGCTTCAAAATCCCCTTAGGATTGTGCCATAAGAAATTTTGGCGGGGACAAAGGGACGACCGAAGGAAGATTCATTGGATAAAATGGGATGAGATGATTAAGTCAAAAACAGTTGGTGGAATGAGTTTTAGAGATCTTGCCTTATTCAATGACTCTTTACTAGCAAAGCAAGCTTAACAACTTTTGCACAATAAAACATCTCTTTTCTATAAGGTTTTCAATGCCTAATTTTTCCCCAACACCACTATAATGGAAGCTAATAATTCTAGGATGAGTATGCATGAAGGAGCATCTTAAAGGAAGGGATGTCATACAACGAGGTGTTAGATGACGGGTTGGAAATAGGGAGAAAATCAAAATATGGCAGCATCATTGGCTACTGAGGAACACCCTCCTCCATAACTATCTGATTGTCCCATTGATGCTTTTAAAGACTTAACTATGGACATTTTAATTGATCCAAACACAAGACAGTGGATTGCCGAGTTGGTAGATGGCCTTTTTGTAGGGAATTTCCACGAATTCCTAAACCAGTGAGAAACAAAAAAAAAAATAGATAAAACACAAGCCAAAGAAAAGTAATCACACGCACAAGACAATATTTACGTGGTTTAGCAATTTGCCTACGTCCACGGAGTTGCAGGGATTTCACTATTATTAGGAAAAAATACAAAGTGCGGCTACAGTCTTCTTTTTCTCTCAAAAAACCAACAACAACAAAACCATAATCACACAATAGCATTTTCTACATCCTGCGCACAGGATTTACAATGGGCTACAAAACGGGCCAAAAAATTAGCGTTCCGGCTGGGGCTTGTCGGCCCAAGCCTCCGCTCCTTGGACTAAGCCTCAAAAAATCTCCCATTAAAAACTACGCAACATTATTCGGGTCGGATCGAGTCGTCAACCGGATCAAACATAAATTAAACTCCACAAAGCCCAACACTTTTCGCACCGAAGGAAGTTGAAATCATTAACAAAATCCCCCTAGGCCGTGCAGCATCTGAGGATGTTTTGTTTTGGCCTTATTTGAGCAATGGAAAGTACAATTGCAAGACAGGATACAAGTTTCTTAAAGAGGAAGCTCAATTGGGTGCTGCACATGTCTCTTCAAACCGTGACAAGCATGTCTGGAATGGAATTTTGGTCCCTGCGTGTGCCACAAAATTAAGGTGAAGAGTCTGCTGTGGCAGGCTTGTCGAAATGCCATGCCAAGGAAAGAGTCCCTAGTCCAACGTACAATCATTGAAGATCCTCTGTGTGACTGCTACCGTGTTGCATCAGAAAATCCACTTCATATGATATGGTCGTGTACTGAGCTTGATATGGTGTGGTCTAACCTGGAGTTGTGGAGCTTTCGAAGTGCAGTTCAGTTCCTAGACTACAAGGAATTATCATTGTGGATAATTTTGCAGAGAAAAAAATCTGGAACTCTTTGCAGTCACGGCTTGGTAGATTTGGACCCAAGGCAACCAAGTTCGACTTCATCAAGCCGTTGCTGCTCTTCACCAGGTAGCTTACCTATCCAGAGATTGTTTGGTAGAATTCCATGCGAGTCAAGTTGTTTCCGATACCCAGGACCACCAAACTGTCGAAATATTTGTCGTTGGTAGCCCTCATCACCTGAGTTAGTAAAAATTAACTTTGATGGCACAATTTAACGCAAGGAAAATAAGTCTGGGATCAGATTGGTCATTAGGAATAATAAAGGCTTGGTGATCACTTCTTGGTCAAAGAAATTTCCTCATGCAGAGTGGTAGTGATATTGAAGCTATGACAGCAGCAATGACTTTCTCTTTTGCCTGGGATATTGGTATTACACATGTCATCCTTGAGAGAGACTTGTGGGCAGTGATTAGTATGGATGAAGGATGTTCCATCACACTTTCACTCTGTTTTTCAATCTGATTTAGTTGGTTTACATTAATAAAGTTCCTATTTTTCCCCCTAAAAAAAAAAAAATTCCTAGCTCATGTACTCTTTAATTTCTGTTTGACTTTTAAATAATTTTTAAGAATTATATATATATATATATATATATGAAAATCTTCACAAGCTCATTTTCATTTAACCCCAACTCACATTTGAAAGCCAATTAAATATACTATGTGAGAGTTTGGATACACATTTTGAGTTTAAGGTTTTGTGTTTTTCAGCTTTTTTTTTTTTTTTTTTTCTTTTTCTTGCAGACAACTTTTTCATTGTACCGGTTACTGTTCATAAACAGTAACTAGTACTGTTTAGCACTGTGCGGTAGACAAAGTTACTATTCACACACTGTTTATGGGACCCACAAGTACTTTATTTAAAAAATAAAAATAAAAATGGGTTCTACAACACTATTCACATATTTAAAAATTATTTTGTTACAGTGTTTTCAGTTTTCAGCAATAAGTTATATCTAAGCGGATCCTATATATTTAAAAATTGGTGGATTCTTTGTTGTGCATTTAAGTATTCTGCCCATTATACAAACAACCCAATGTGTCAATGTATGGTCCTTAATTTCCTTGGATAATGTTTTTTTAATTTAATTGATTATGGGAATTAATTTTATTATTTTTAATGTATACCATAACTTTATTTAACTATATACACATTTCAATGCTATGGTCTCTAATTTAACTATTTTGAAAATTTTGCAGTTTGGGTTATCTGCTGCCATGTGGATATTGTAGCATTATAGCATTCAGCAAATGAGCTAAAAATTATAGCTTTTGGCAAATTAAAAAGCAATTTTATTTATTTTAACAACTTACTTTACAAAACACTCAACATCAAAGTATCTATATTTTTAGCAACTCATTTAAAATAATATAGATAACTCATTAAAGTAATGACAAACAACCACCACAAAATCCAAACCAACAGCAACAACCACCTCTACCATCGCCCCACCAGCCACAACCATAATAAGAACCCACAACTTGCAAGTTGCAACCCACTGCCAGCCACCACCACCACCACCATCACCGAAAAAAAAAAAAAAAAAAAAACCACCAAATCCATCACAACAACACTCACAACTGGCCATAAAACCCATTACCACCACACCCACAACCATAACAAAACCCATCACCACCACAAAAGAAAGAAAGAAAAAAAATCACCTCCAAAATCTACAACTCATTGCCAGCCACTCCCATCACCACCATTGGAAAAAAAAAAACCACAAAACTCATCACAACGACACCCACAATTGCCACAAAACCCACCACAACCAAAGCCAACAAAACCCATCACAAAAACACCCACGACCGGCCACAAAACCTATTACCACCCCACCCACAATCGGCACAAAACCCATCACCACCACAAAAGAGAGAACAAAAATTGAAAAAAAGAAAAAATAAATAAAAGAAAGGGAGAGACATGTTTTTGACCGTAGCTTAAGAAATTAAAAAAGAAAAGAAAAAAAGGAATGAAGAGGAGGTAGGCAGAGATCCGAAGAAGAAGAAATGAGAAGCTTAGAGAAGAAAAAGAGAGAGAAGAGAATAAAAGAGAGAGGGAAAAAAAATTTAAGACGAGAGGAGAGAGAAAGATATAAAATAATGGATTCACATTCTCTAGATTTCCTAGGATACTCTATCGATAGATTTCCTTAAATCCTAACCACACTTAAATCCTAAAATAATATATATATATATATATATATATATATTAAGTTTTGAGCTAGAATGAGCTGTTATTTATGACAGCCCATTGTAATTTTGTTGCTATTTTTTTTTTTTTTAAAATATAGCGACTTTCATGTAGCTTGCGTTTTGGTATTTTAGTTGCTAAAATAACATTATAGCAACTATACCTCCTTTACTGTGAATACTCTCAAAGCAACCACATTAGAGTTTTCAAAATAGAAAAAGGGTTAATTTTACACATTTTAACCAAAAGAACACCTGCATCAGTGCTTGCAAAAATGTGTATATATCCAAAGTGCTACAGTAACTGTGCATATATGCATGGTTATTGTAGCTTTCTATATATTATTTTAATTTTTTTTCTCTCCCTTCACATTCTCTCTCTTCCCCTGATTCTCTCTTCAACCTATAACCTCTACAACTGATAACCCAACACCACTAACCACAATAGACCGAGCACTGCAACTCAGCACTGCCAACCACACACGGACCCACCACCACAAATAAACCCATCATCACAACCTAGCACTGCCAACCATCACCACCACAACCCAACATTGCCTACCACCACCACAACACAGACACACATCAACATCGAACAAACTCACACAAGGATACACCAACAAAGACAGATAGATCATTTTTTTGAACTTGTGGTTGTGGGTTGGTGCTTGAGGCGACTGGAATGATGCTTGTGGATTGTTGATCGGTGATTGTAGATTGGTGATTGTGGATTGTTGCTTGTGATTGTAAGGGAGAGAGGGAGAGGCGATTTCAACCAAGAGGGGGAAAGGGAGAGACGATTTCAACCAAGAGGGGGAAAGGGAGAAGCGAGTTTCATCATAGAGGCAACGGTGTGAAACGAGAGAGAGAGAGTTTCACATGGGTTAAGAAGGGAGAATTGATAAATAATAATAAAAAGTGAGGAAAATATTTTTTAAATAAAATAGATGATAGAATAGGCAAACTGAAGTAGGTTTTTTATAAAAGGGTATATAAAATAAAAAAAATATATGTTTTCTATTTTACAAAATGAACAGAAATTTTCCATCTATTGCATACAAGTGTCCATTGCTTACATCATTTTCCCAGTTTACTAAGTGTGCGTTTTCGAATTTTTTTATATTTTTTTATTATTTTCTGAGTCGAAATATTTGACTTTTTCTGTGAACAGTACACACAGTGCACTGTTTACAGACCCACAAATTTCACTTTTTAACAACTTTTTTATTAAAAATGGGTCCTACGATACTATTTACACATTAAAAAATTATTTTACTATAGTGTTTTTCAATTTTCAGTTTCAATTTTCAGTTTTTAGCCCAATCTAAACGGACCTAAAAGGAAAAAAAGAAAAAGAAAAAAAAGAAGTTGTGGCTAACAATTTGGGAATTCTTTGGAAGAAAATAAAATTTGAAATTCAAAAAAAGGGGGCAAATACGTAATACAGAAAGGCACACTGCTACGAGTGAATGGGCAAAATAAACTCTTAAATAAATCCCTCTTTTTTCTTCTCTCTCTCACATTTCAATTTCAGTTTCACAGTAAAAAATCTCTCAGACTCAGAGAGAAACAGAGAGAGAACCCCAAAACAACGCACATTCCATTCAAGATTCAACACTCATGGAAGACCAAGCCCTGGTAACGGTGACTACCACCACCGCCGATTTTACAACATTGTTGTTTTCCTTCATTTTTTTGAACTTCGATTTTATCTTTTCGTCTATAAAATTTAAGTAAAGATTTGAAATTGAAAAAAATAAAAAAATTTTGTGTGTGTTTTTGTTGGGTTGCAGAAAATGGATGGGTTGAAGAAAGCTTATGCAGCGGCGCGTGTAATGCAATCGGAGAGGAAAGCGCTTCGCTTTCAGCACAATCTTTAGGGTTTAAGAAAAATAAAGGGTGAGAGATGAGATGGGAAAGCTTATGCGGCGGCGCGTGTATGTATGTATGTCCCTCTCTTAAAATGCCCAAATGTGCAAATCCTCAGGAGTCTCTCTGTTTTCATTTTCTGTATTCAAACTCACTTTTTTTGGTATATTGAAAATGGAAACTGGGTACAGATTTGCAAACCAAACGAAAATTTTGTGGTGGGTCTTACAAAAAACTGAAATTGAATACAGAAAACGCCACTTTTTTCTTCAAACCACACAGGCCCTTATAAGTTCAGGGTTAGTTCAAACTTTGGACAATGGAACAATTGTTATACCAATTTTTTTTTTAATAATTTTTTTTGAATTTATAGATAAGCATATAAATAAATAAAGAAATTAGTGCTACTGATTACAAAAAAAAAAAAAAAACTTTGTTTCTTGTCTGTTCTAGGACTGGGATTATACCCTTTCATTCTTTCATGAAATTTAATTACATATAACATTGATATTATGAGGTTTCATTATTCTAAATGACCTTTCCAATGTGATACAACTGTTCATCATTTTCCATGTTAAAGAGTATGTAGGGTTGATCTATTTTCTTTACCTTTAACTATCCAATTTCATCTGACGGTTGAAATGACGGTTGCAGCAGGGGAGTTGGTGAGAAAGATTGGTGGAAATGACGGGAGTAGAGATGCATACCAACATATTTATACATACATATGTATAGATGTGCAATCAGAAGTTTGCTTTTTTATATAAAGTTTTTGTTTGAATGGTTTTTCTAAATTTTTTGTTGTTTGCAAATATAGGCTCAATTGACTATGGTTATTGTATTTATATGATTTTGTTATGAGTTTTGCCATGTTTGGATTGTGGAATTAAAAAATTGAGACTCCACCTTGATTCTGGAAATCAATTCTTGAGGGTATTTGTGTTGCACTCAAAATGTTTTATGAAAGCCTCCAATGTAGAAGTATTTGAGTAGTTAAAAAAGAGGCATGGACTGATAGTCTAATACTCTTTTACTTTATTGTAGAGTAAGTTGGTTAATATGCACAGATTATACCATTAGTTTGTGGGGAGATGATAGTGATGATGTTTAAGCCATTTTCTCAATTTAGGCTCAACAACACTGAAAGCGCTACTGCCTTAAAATTTTGCTTTTTTAAAAATCACTGCAAGGCTTTAATATAAATTATAGGAAATTGGTTTAGACTTTCTTCTAAAGTATTGCAAGTTCTTTAGGAATATACTTTTACTGTCAACAATTTAGTTTCATTGTAATGATTGCCTCTAACTTTGCCAAGAGTTTCAGTTCATTGTTCATAGATAAATATTTCGTTCTGATTTTTATTGTTCAATCTAACTCTCTAAATCCTCATTGTACGTAGTGTAAATTGGATAGTGACAGTAAGAATCCTAAAATCATGAAAACGCTGTTGTTTGTTGTAATCGCTTTGATTACATAGGCTAGATTCTGATGGTTGCTGATTGATTTTCTAATCATTGAAAGTGAGCAGATGTTGTCAAAGTCCAATGTAGTTTGTTGCTACTCTGTAGTTGTTTGCTATTTTGGACTCAAATTCACTAAGCAACTTATGCTTTTTCATTAGCTTTTTTTGTTTTTTTTTGGGGACAATGTTTGCTTGTTTAAGTGTTGATATGTTTACTGGAGGAGAATTTGTGATTTGGACTTTGCAACAGATTTTGCACTGCTGGCTTCAACAATAAGAAAACTATTCTCTTTTCTTGATTTCAGTTTTTCCTTAAGTGTCTTTCAAGACTCTGTTCAATTATACGTGATACTATTCCACGTTCATTTTATTTTTATAGATTTTGGTGCTAGTCCCCTATTGAAGGCCTTTGTTGCAGAAAAGTTGGCTTCCCTTAATCGATTTGATTAGTTCTATAGGAGCACAAGTATGTAAACTTTCCCGCCCCTTTTTGTGAGATAGCTAGTAATCATGAGCTTTAGCTGCATTTCTTGAATTTATTAATTTCATCACTCTCAAAATGTTTTTAGCTGGCTACTCTTTTAAGGAGTTTGTTTTAGCAAACTTGGCTTCTCAGGATTTGCCTGTTAATGTTAAATTTACTATTCCCTTAAGCATGGTACTATCCCTTGATTAATTTATTTTATGGATTTTTGGTGCTCTGCAGTTTTCAAGGTTTGTATGTTGCGGCAAAGTTGTCTTTTATAGATTATTTTGGCTATTTTTTAGGAGCACAAGTGTATAAAGTTTACATACTTGCGCTTGGCTTGTGTTGTTGGACCACGCAGAGGGGTGTTTTGATGACTTTGTTGCCCCAATTCTCATGTTTACAAAATTTAAATGCTGTGGTGTATCTACTCGTGCAACGAAGTTTGATGGCATTTTTACTTTTATTTCTCCAAAAAATTTAAAGGTTTAGTTATTGGATTAAGATATTTATGCGTTAGAAAAATAATTTGTTGTAGTGACATTGGGTTGAGATATCCTCTTTGTTTTTCTCAACAATCTAATATTGGTAATTTTCTATTTATTATGCCTTAAAAATTATATATTATATTGAATAGAGATATTTATCAGAACCTTTTTGCGGTTGTGTCTTAGATTTTAGTTACCTTCGATCTTAATTCTCCCTTAACTACTTGTATGCTTCAAACATTGTTCTAAATGCTAGGAATGTATTGGATTAATTAGTGAAGAGTTATTCTGTTCATTGTTTCTCAACTTTTGCAACTTTGGGTGCATGTTATTTTGATAGGTGCTGGATTTTGTTTTGGGTGCTTGGCTGCGTAAGCAGTGGAGTTTGATTTGGCGATAAGCTCTGTCTGTCTCTTCCTTTTTCCTCCCTGTTTTTGTTATTTTCTCTTTTTCCAGTTTCTCATAGTGAGGGTTTGACACTTTCGTTACAGTTCTTTTCCTTTGTCCCTTTATTTATTTTATTATTGTTTTTAATTTCAAACTTTTAGTAAATTCTTTTTTATCAAGGTTATATCTAATTTGAATGTGGTCATCCTCTTATTGGTGTGGGGCAGTTAGATTAACAGGGATTGTGACAAACTTTTTAGTCAATTTTTTTTTGCCTTTTCCTGTTTTAATTGGTGTTAGGCTTGAGTTTTTGGGCTTTCTGGGCATTAAATTGCTTTAACCTATTTTTTTGGATTTGCATGATTATTCGTAATCCTGGAACTTGCTTGGTTATTCGCAATTCATTTTTTGCGAGTGAATTATCCAAGAATGACATCTTTATAAACTTGTTAGGACAATGTTTGAAAATATTGATCTTGATATATCTTCAGGAAGGAAGGTTTAATTTGGACTTTCTCTTGTACTCGATAAACAGAGTTTTTGGAGAACTGTTGAATCTGAAACAATAATAAAATCCTGTCTTATTTTTTTGATTTAATTTTTCTTTGAAGTTTCTTTCAAGATAATGTTCCTCCAAACATGATCCTATACAATTCCTTGTTTGATTTATTTTATAGATTTTCGTTGAAGGCGTCTTCTAGATCAATTTGGTTGTTTCTATTATAGTGCAATCACTTTTTGTTGGCTGGCTGATAATTATGGGTTTAAGAATTTAAGACTCACTTTTAAACAAAAATTGTGGCTTGCTATGTCTATATTTCGGGCTCCATTTGTTTGGCAGAAATTGGTGCTTGCTATGTCTATATATCAGTGTTGTGATTTATCATCTTTGGACAGTTTCATAAGTTAAGAGTTGCACGCTTTAAACATGGTTGCTCAAATGCCAGTAACGTGTAGGATTTCTTGTGTAGGGAAGAGTTCGCTTATTTGTTGTTTTGTTTTGAGTGCATGTTATGGATCTCTATTCTGACTTCTCTTATGGAGAAGAGTACTTTTATTCATTGTTTTGTAACTTTCAAATGCATGCTATGGATCTCTATCCTGACTTGTCTACAGGAAGCAGATCCTTTTTTGGTGCTTGCAGCTTAAGCTGCAGAGTTTGATTTGGGGGTAAGCTCTCTTTTCTTTCATCATGTTTTCGTTGTTCTATCTTTCATCATGTTTTCTTCTTTCATAAATGATTTTTTAGTGCCAATCTGAGTGTATGTACCTGGAAATTAAAATTCATCATGGAAATTTTGAATCTTTTAACTAAAAATTTCTTAATATCTTTGCCAAGAGAAGAATAAGAAAACTCCATTCTCATTCTTTTGATTTAATTTTTCTTGAAAGTTTCTTGCAATATGCTGTTACTTAGACATGATCTTATTCAATTCCTTTATTGAGTTATTTTATAGATTTTGGTTGAAGGCGTATGCTAGGTCTGTTCTATTGGAGCACAATCACTTTATGTTGTCTGGCTGGTAATTGTGGGTTTAATAATTCAAAAATCACTTTAAAAATAAAATTAGTGGTTGCTGTCTATATTTTAGGCTCTATTTGTACAGGTTTAACATATTCCAGCACTAGTCAGCTGGTTTATACTGCTTACTCTCTCTACTGCCATCTGTTGCACTTATAACATCTTATAAAAGTTAATCTATTATTATTTTTTGGAGCTTTATCAGTGTTGTGATTTATGTTCTTTGGACAGTTGCATGAGATAAGAGTTGCATGTTTTAAACATGGTTGCTTTAATTCCAAGTAAGTATGGGTTCCTCTTGTAGTGAAGAGTTCTATTTTTTGTTTTGTAACTTTGAGTGCATGTTAAGAGTCTCACTAATGACATGTTGACAGGTGTGGGAATTTTCTTTTTGGAGCTTGGATGTGCAAGTAGTGAACTTTTAATTTGTGATAAGCTCTCTCTCTTTGTCTCTCTATCACTTCTTTCTCTCTCCCGTTTTTTTTTGTCATTTTCTACTGCAATCCTAACCATTGGTGTATTTTCTTTTCATTCATTTTGATTTAGGTATTTGTGTTAGATTTTGTTTTCCTTAATGTTTGTGGTTGGAGTTGGTTCTATTTTGCATATTTGTAGATTTGGTTTTGCTTGGGTAGTGGGGTTAATTGATTTTGATTTATTTTCTTGAAAATCAATTTGCAGCCCTTATATTTCAATGGAATTGTTGAACCACATTGGAAAAAAAAATTGTTTTAAAAATCTACTTATTCATTTCAATAAGCTTGTGCAACTCCCGTGTATAGTCAGCTCTTTGTGGTTGTTTCTTTATCTTTTAGTTTAGTATGTTTACTGTTTGTTTCATGCCTGCTTGTTGATTTAGTTGCTTTGTTAGAATTTTTAAACAATTTCTCTTACATGGCATTATCTGATGTAAGTTGTAACTAATCACCTAAAATTCAAATTTAGGTCTACATTGTGCCCATGATAAGGGCATTATATACAGGAAAAATATTGGTAATTGTTTTACAAATTAGATGGGTGATTGTCTACAATAGACATCCTGAAAACCACTGGGTTCATATTGAAATTTAACCTAGATGAATTGTGATAGGAGTTTATCCCAAAAATGTTTGTTAAAATGTGGGGCCAGTAATGAACCGAAAATTGAGTGAGTTGATGTAATTAACTAATTATATATAAACTCACAATTTCTGTTTACATTGTTAGCAAAGTGATTTCTTTGAGAAAGTTATGATTCCTTTGAACTTAAATGCTTGGACTTCAATAAATCTATAATCTTTCAAGCTTGGACTTAACAATATATTTAGGCTTTTTTTAAAAGAATGAAATGGAACATGGTGTATTTTTTCTTTGGTTTTTCATGTTCTTTAAAGTTTTCTCAATCCTAAAATAAACCTACTTTGTTATTATCGGTGACTAAGCATTGGATCAGTGACATTGATGAGTCTTTGTATCCTTAAGTGTATGATTACAGAGTTGTAGTTTCTGCAACTTATTAAGGTTGCCATTACATGTTTACAGAAAAAAGCTGACTATTCATCAACCTTAAGTATTAGAGAAAATACCTGTAATCAGGGGTAAATATAGCTAGGTAGTGGGATGCTCTGACTGTTACAAGGTCAGCCAGGCTTTACTGCCATTTGATATATTGATTTTATAAAGTTTAGTGCATTAGAGGTCTGATGGATTGGGAGTGTGTTTAAGTGTGGGAGAATAGATTTAGTTGATGTTAGAGAGAAATAATAATACTAATAGTGACACTTACTAGCCTCTATGGGTGTTATGATCTATATATGTTGATTGATATTTCTGCTGGTATTTTTCTAGTAGGTAGACTATAACTTAGAACCTAAATGTGTATTAGATATATGAAAGTCCCAGCTTTTGATGATTTCTAATTTCTGTGTTATGATCTATGTAAAGTGTATATAAATTGGTGGTTTGATTCTGCTGAACTATTTTGGGTTAATCTGACATGGTTATTGGTAGATGTGCTTGCTGTTTAGGGACAAGCTGCTGAAATTGAAGAGAATGATGCACCTCTTTTGAATCATTTTCAGCTGTTATTGAGAAGATCAAACCCCTTTACAAGATATGTATATGTACATTGTATTTATTTTCCCCCTTTTGGTTCTGTTTTGGCGAGAATGTGTAGCAGAATCATTGATTTTGTGATATATGAGGTGAGTTATTGATTCTAAGATGAATGCAGTTTGTTGTCAATAGATAGGAGACTGGTATCTTTAAAACCCTATTTAAGAAAATTGATTCCTGGATTTTCTATCAGATAGTTGAGTCAATATGTTGGTTGGTTTAGCTCCATATATGCAGTCACTGGGTGAGAATTTGTCAGCCAATAAAACTGTTGGTAGGATGGTGGGACCAGCTTTGGGTGACCAGTAGCAAGGAAACTTTTCTATCAACATATTAAAGATAGCTTTTCAAGATGCTCTTCAATGACTGACCCTTTCAAGAAGGAATATAGCTTTCCAACATATGGGTTCCTCTCTCTCTGTTTGTCTCTCTATCTCTACTCTCTTTCTCTCTCTTCCCTTCTCTTGATTTCTGTTTTTGATTATGAGAATTTCGAAAATAATCTAACGTGATACTATTCCTTGTTCGATTAATTCTATAGATTTTGTTGCTTGGCTGTCTTTTAAAGTCTTGTTGCAGCAAAATTGGCTTCTCTATTTGGTTTGATTCTGTTCTATGCGAGCACAAATTTGTAAACTTTCCTTTCCTTTTTTGTTAGATAACTAGTAAATGGTAATCAATAATCTAACGTGATACTATTCCTTGTTCAATTTATTTATATAGATTTTGTTGCTTGGCTGCCTTCTAAGGTCTTTGTTGCAGCAAAATTGGCTTCTCTAATCGGTTTGATTCTGTTCTATATGAGCACAAATATGTAAACTTTACTTTCCTTTTTTGTTAAATGAATGGTAATTATGAGTTTACAAATTGTGCTTTCATTGTGTGTATTTCAGGCTGGATATGTGTGGTTTCAACTAATTCCAGCACTCTCAAAATCTTCCCTGGTTCTTTCTTCTTCTTTTTCTTTCCTTTTTTTTTTCTACTACCATCTACTTGCACTTATAAAAACTTTTTATACTTGTGTTTGTCAGTGGTGAACTTTGTAACTTGCTTTACAACCTATCTGATTTTTGGAGCTCTAGTCAGTATGGTGATTTGTTGCCATTGGTAGTCATATAGGATGTGATGTGCATGCTTTAAACATGCCTGCTGTATTAAATGCTAAAGTGTGACATGCATATGTTTGTAGAGGCAAAACTGCACCAGTTTTGTTTTCCCTTCTCCTTGCACGTGTTTAGCTTTTCGATTTACTTATTTCTCTAGATTTGCTTAATAATTTGTTAAGTTAGCTATTTTGTTTTTCTGTTTTTTTGCTTTACTATATGTATACCGCCTGTGTACCTGGTTAGCTTCCTTTCCTCTTCTTTTAATGAATTATTTGTAAAAAAAAAAATTGTGAACTTGGATTCTTGCTGATTGATTTCCTAGATTTGGCAGCATAGGAGAGCTAGCCTATTTAAGAAAAATGGATTTATCTTATATTTGTTGGATTGTTGGATTTGACTTTCATATTGTAGTTCTTTTATTTCTTGTTTGCTTCTCCTGCATTTGTTTGGTTTTAACGACTTCCAGCAGTATTATCATTTTTGTATCTACTAATTTTTATGGAGTATGTTGCAGCAACTTGGCTTCTCACGATTTTCTGTTAAGTGTTTTATATATTGTTCCCTTAACCATGATAGTATCATTCGTTCAATTGATTTTATGGATTTTGGTGCTCGACAATGTTTTTTTAAATTATCTATGTTGTTGCAAAGTTGACTGTTCTAAATCAATTTGTTTCTCGCGAGTGTTCAAGAATTTAAATTTTCACTTTGTAAGTGAAAATTGGTGCTTGCATTGTGTGTATTTTAGGATGCATTGTCTAGCTAATAGTTTTCTCCTTATTTTAATTCTTTCCAAGTCCTAGGCTGTGTTTGCTCATCTTACACTTCCTTTAGATTTGGATTATAAATTCGAGTCTCTCAGTGTGGGTTTGAAACTTCTATTCAAAATTTTTTCCCTTTTCCCTTTTCCCTTTGTCCTATTGTTTCTTTTTTAAAGTTTAGTTATTCTTTTTTAGCAAGTTCATGTCTCATTTGCTGCAGTTGTTCTCACTAATGTTAAAGTTAGTTAATTTAATTTCTCTTCTATTCATCTTTTCCTATGCTTAATCTCTATTTTGCATAAAATTTAATAATTCATATATATGTTAGTTTTAATTCTTTTTCTCTAAGCTTTTGCCCATGGCAGATTTCAGTTCCTGATGTTTAAAGTAGTCACTTTTTTAGTCCTTAACAACTTTAATTGATTGCTTTTAGTTTCTTCTAACAAACTTTAAATGATTGCCTTTTGTCTTAATGTGTTTAAGCAAGTGATAACAGATTGGTTTTTAGTTTGGCCACATACTAAAATCGCTTATGAGCTAAAGTCCAGGGATCAATGTTGTATTTTACCTAAAATATGTACCTTTTAATGTTTATGGGATTATGTGATTTCATGGTTAGTGGTGTTGGTATCATGAATGTAGTTCTGTTTTAAAACTTTATGCCTATGTTTCGGTGGAGAGAAATCCACAAACTGGTCTTTGTGTCCTTGTATCTTTAGGAATAGAGAATAGTTGGGCTTGACACCTGATAGGTACCTCTTGCTTGTTTTGATCAGGCTAATTAGCTGAGTAAATTCTGATTTTGTGACTGGAAGTTTGATATTATATCAGTGGTGATGGTGAGCGGATAAAGTTGGTAGGGAAAAACTTAAAATGTTGGTCAAAGTTGAAGTTAAAATCTGCTTAAACATTAAAGTTAAAATTGGTGATTTGTTGATACTTCATTACTTCTGTTTTTTGTTGTTGTTGTTGTTGTTATTTTCATTGCACTTTAAGTTTTTACTTATCCAAGTAAGTGCAAAATGATATTGAAACAAATTGTGTTATTTTGAGTGGGTTTTAAAGAATAAATTTTTATTCACCTGGAATTTACTTTATTATGTGTTAATGAGGAGATGCTATTTACTATAGAAGCAGAAGATTCATTAATTTTTTTTTATGTGAAATTTCAAGAAGATATGAATTATGCCCACGTTTTGTGAAAGAAAGATGATTCTGGAAAATATATTCACCCTTGTGAACAGCCATGTGGCTTCATAAGTAGGAGTTTATTTGAGAGAAGAGTTTTTGCTTTATTGATGTATTCCAACAAGATTTAAAATTTTTTTTTGATGTATTATTGGATGTAGACACTAATTTATTGTTTCTCAAAATCTCCATTTTCCTGAGTGGTGAATCAAAGGAAGCATGGATTATTCTCTCTTTGTATTTTGATTTAACTTGGCCTGTTTAGAACTAACATCTTTTCTTACAATGGTTATAAACTTACTCTTAGGTTTGAGTAGCAATACAAGGAGGAGCTTAAGCTCAAAGCAGCATAGGACATAAAAGATGATAAAGTGAAACAAGCTTCTGGAGAAAATGAGAAAGCAGAAGGGATGGAGGAGAACTTGAAGGGTAAAACTTCCAATGCTTCAGCTGAGCAGGACTTGGATAAATTTCTTTTGGGAGATCTTGAAGACAGTGATGGGGGTGCAGGTATACTTCCTTGTTGACATGTGGTCATGTTCAACAGCCTCAATTGCTATTTAGAATTTCCCTTCATCTGTTTGTGACCTGTTTTTGTGTTGCATTAATTACATTCTAGTCATAGAGTAAACTACAGCATAATTTTGCATGGAATCTAGATGTGCACACTAGCACATTTTGCATTTCTCCCGATTTTCCGCAGCTAGCACACTGCATTCCCATAGAGTTTACTAATATCAAAAGATTTATGGTCTCCCATTTGATCAATTGCCCTTCTTTTTTTATGGAAGTGATCAACTGAAAGTGGTGTTGATTGTCCAAAACAGAATTAGAACTCTGGAATATGAATGTCTTTCTGTCCTTTGTTTTGCTTATGTCATTTAGAGAAACAATGTGGCAGCATAATAACAGGACAAAAACCCTTCAAACGCTTAATAATATTGGACACATTTAAAATTTATTAAAAAATAATAAGCTTATTCAATTATTCTATTTATATGGACTCTAGGCACTTACATATTACATATCGCTTACAATTTTAAGGTGTTTGGCTTGCCAATGAGCTCTGATTCAAATCTCAGTTTTTCCCCTTTAGAATTGGGTGGAGGGTGGGGTCATGCTTCAAGACCCATTGAGTGTATGTGTAATTGATCAATAGAAGAAAGGGTGTACTGGTGCACAGGGCTCTTGCTTTTGTGGGTTCTAGGAGGCTAATTCGTGGACACAAACCTATGACACATTGCTTGGATGGAGGGCACTTGCCATCGCACCAATGTCTTACCTCTGTGTATTTTATCAAATTAATGTGGGAAAAAAGTACTAAGGTGTTTGTCTAAAAGTTTGGCTGTTTCTTTTGATCAATAGTTATATTTTCTCAGTGAAGTTATGGACAATTTGCGTACAAGATTTGCAATGTAGTGTCATTTAACTTATGAATAGTTTGGTTCATGTTGAGTAAAACATCTCTGATGAAATAAAAATGTGGTGAATATTGAGTTATGAGTCTTATGACTCATGTTTAGTTGGTTGATTATCTTATGTAGTCTTTCAGATGTGGTGAGGAAAGGTTTGATGGTGATTTTGACAAGATTGACAATTCAGTAAGATTTACTTATCTCTCGATTCACATATCCTAATGTACAACTTAGGTTAAGAACTCTTATAGTCTTGCTTTTAAGTCTGACTTAGAAGGCTCATATTATAGTTAATGCCTTGAAAATTGAATAGAAAATGTGCCTTCTTCTATCATAAACTTTTGGCGAGCTTGATCTACATTCCAATTAAGGTGAATATTGTCAACCCCATTTGGCATTTCTAATCATAAAACTTGATTTCTTCTTTCAGATTTGTATATTCCTTTTTGTTCTTCTTTCTTCTTATTTCAATTTCATTCTCTGAATTCAATTTGGTTTTTCTTTGCTCTTTCTCTCTTCTGCAGCCCTGCTATGGCAGTCGGTTTTTATGGAACACAGAGATCCCTCTTTACAATTGAAGTCCGAGAGTTGTTTACTTTTCTTAGAATGTCAAGAGTAAAGGTATGGTTTCTTTTGTGAAGTCATATTTTTCGTTTTGTTCAAAATTTTTAAATTTTGTTTATTTTTTGGTCTTTTGATCGATTTCAAACTGTTGATTGGTCAGTTTAATTGTTTTTCTTTTCATTCTTTGTTTTAATATAGGATATATGGCTATTTTTTTTGTGGGTGATATTAGGGATTTGGGAATTGTATTTTTGTTGTAGAAATTCGAAGGCTAAAATGTATATTACACCCTCTAGGTTTGACTGAAATTCTCTAAGTCCTCTGGCTCTAACTTTACTTTCTTTCAATTCAGTTCTCTAGGTTTCAAAATAATTCAATTCAGGCATTCCGTCCAATTTCGTTAAAGATGTGCCATTAAGGAAATATTTTTACATTTGTCAATTGTGAATTTGCTTTTGCTCTAATTCCTCGTAGGATTTGTGGAGCTTTAGTTAGTATGGTGATTTTTTGTCAGTGGTAGTCACATGAAATCTGCATTCTTTTCACTAGGCTTTGTTCTGTAAATGCTATGTGTTTAGGTCCGCGCTTCCTTACGTGCTCTCTATAGGTGTGTTGGTAGAGGTCTCAAAGTTATATAGTTTTCTTTTGCATTGTTGGATTGTGCTGGGATATTGGGATTTTTTTATAATTCTGTTGCCCCAAATTGATGCTTTATACATATGTTATTCCGGAATGTCTACTTGGGTGGTGGAGTTTGATGAGGAGCAATAAGCATGTTTCTTTATTTTTTTTGGATTCTACTGAAATTCCTACTTTAATTTAGGGTTTCTTTCAAAAAGTTGGGATGTTTTGTTTATTAGTTTTGATTATTAGTAAGGTTTTATGAGGAATAATAGAGTAACAGTATAAGGATTTTATCTTACATTTGTTGGATTTTACTGAAGTATCCTTGTTCTTCATTTTGTTGTCCCGCAACTATTGCAATTCTATGCACATGTTAAATAAAGGAAAAAGTTTTTGGGGGAAAATGCCTCCAACCCACCAGTGGCATGGCAATGATGAATTAGCCCCACTTTCTGGGTTAGACAAGATTCTACCAAAATATCAATCCTGATATGTTGGCTGGGGCCAAGAAATTTCTTTTTGTGGTTTAGTATGGAGTTTGATTTGATGGAAGGTAATTCAATTTGAATTTGCTAACTGTGTAAATTTACATTGGCATTATTCAATTTGCATTTAGTTTTTAATTTTTTGTTCTTTATATATCCCAAGGATGAAGGAAGAGAGTGGATAGTGGTTGTCATGTGTGAAGAAAGATAAATAATAAAAATATAGAACTGATATTTTAATGAAATATAGTGTAAAATAGATAATCTAACTTGGGGTGTTTTGAAAACTATGTAAAATAGAAAAAGTAGGTTCTTATGCTAAAATAGACAAGAATTCTTGCACGAGTTGATGCAAATGCTATTATATTGTTGCTGATTGATTTCTTAGTCATTGAGGGTCAGCAGATATGTCAATGTCCAATGCAGATCGTGGGTAGTATGAAGTTTGTTGCTATTTTGGATTCAAATTCGCTAAAGATATGCTTCTTTATACGCTGCTCAGTGCTGACTTTGGTTTTTTGAGGACAATTTTTTATTGTTTTAGTGTTGATATGCCTACGGGAGGGGAATTTGTGATTTGGACATTGCAACAGAGTTCGGCTATTTTGACTGCAATAATAAGAAAACTCTTCTCCTTCTCTTGATTTCACTTTTTACTTATGAGTCTTTCAACACACTGTTCAACCTAACATGACTATTCCTTGTTCAAATCTTTTTTTTTTTTTTTTTTGGGTAGATTTTTGTGCTAGGCCGCTATTTAAGGCCTTTGTAGCAGCAAAGTTGGCTTCTCTAAATCGGTTTGATTATTTTCTATTGGAGAATAAGATTTTAAACTTTCCTTTTTCTTTTTTGTCAAGTGGCTAGTGATTTTGAGTTTAAAAATTTTAAATTCACTTTGTCAATAATTCCCGTTGTCTTAGCATATGTTTTTATCTACTAATTTATATCGGGTATAGCAACTTGGTTTCTCACGAATTTCTGTTAAGTGTGTTATGTGTGGTTCTTTTAAAAATATATTTTCCTTTGTTCAATTCATTTTATGGATTTTGGTGCTCGACAAGGTTTTGTTTTTGGTTATCTATGTTGTTGCAAAGTTGACTGTTCTAAATTGATTTGGTTCTAGCTTGTTGGTTATTGTGTGTTCTAGAATTTAAATTTTCATTTTGTAAATGAGAATTAGTGCTTGCATTGTGTGTTTTTTAGGCGGCATTGTCTAGCTAATAGTTTTCTCCTTATTTTAGTTCTTTTCAATACCTGCGCTCTGTTTGCCCATCTTTCACTTCCTTTTGATGAGGATTATATATTCCAGTTTCTCTTAGTGAGGGTTTGAAACTTTCATTCCAATTCTTTTCCCCTTGTCCCATTCTCTCTTTTTTTTTTAAGTTTTAGTTATTATTTTTTAGCAAGTTCATATCTACTTTGAATGTGGTAATCCTCGTACTGGCGTGTGGCAGTTAGATTAACAGGGATTGTGATCTAAATATGGTTGCCAAGAGAAGAATAAGAAAACTCCACTCATTCTTTTGATTTAAATTTTCTTATAAGTTTGTGGAGAAATCTTGAACCTGAAACAATAAGAAAACTCCTGTCTTATTTTTTTTATTTAATTTTTCTTAGAAGTTTCTTTGAATATGATGTTCCTTGAAACATGATATTGTACAATTCCTTGTTTGATTTATTTTAAGAAAATGTTTAGCTACAAAATTGGTTGTAGTCTTACTCAATGTCTTTTTATTAGAGGTGAATTTTGACAAATCTACAAGTAGATTACATCTTCTTCTTATATCATTTATGCTAGAAAAATTTCTAAAAAATTAAAAATCAATAACTATGTTATTAATATATTGTTTAAATTGTAAGTTTTTGTAGTATAAAATATAAATTTATAGCTCATATAGTAAATAATATTTGATTGACAGAAAATTTGATACATATATAAAGAACGTAAAAAAACATGCAATTTAACAGTTAGATTTTCAAAATATATAGGGCCTCTTTTGGTACCCCATTCCAAACTTACATTTTTACATTTTAAACAACATTACACACATTTTCATCCACATGTATTTCAAAAAATACAAAAATCCCATCTCAAACTACAAAAATTTCATCTCAAACTATTCTACCAAACAATCTCATAGTAATTTTTATTTTATAGATTTTGGTTGAAGGCTTCTTCTGGATCAATTTGGTTCTTTATATTATTGTGCCATCACTTTTTGTTTTCTGGCTGGTAATTATGGCCTTAAGAATTTAAGATTCACTTTTAACTTTAAGAAATTGGTGCTTGCTACGTTTATATTTCAGGTTCCATTTGTATGGCAAATATTGGCTTGCTATGTCTATATTTCAGGCTGCATTTGTATGACAAAAATTGGTGCTTGTGATGTCTATATTTCAGGCTCCATTTGAATGTTTTTAACTTATTCCAGCACTAGTTAGCATGATTTTCCTTCTTCCTCTCTACTGCCACATATTGCACTTATCACAATGTTTATGAACTTATAATCATTTATGCTTTTTGGAGCTTTGTCAATGTTGTGATTTATCGTCTTTGGACAGGCATGTTGGATACAAGTTGCATGTTTTAAACATGGTTTCTCCAATTGCAGTGAAGTATGGGATTCCTCGCGCAGAGAAGAGTTCTTCTATTTGTTGTTTTGTAACTTTCAAATGCATGTTAGGAATCTCACTGATGACATGTTGACAGGAGCTGAAATTTTCTTTTGGGTGCTTGGCTGTACAAGTAGGGGAGTTCTATTTGACGATAAGCTCTCTCTCTCTCTCTCTCTCTCTCTCCTCCCTGTTTTTGTTATATTCTATTGCAATCCTATCTTTATAGGGAGGATTGCTTAATTTCCTAGCGGATTATGAATTTCAGTTTCTCTTAGTGAGGGTTTGAAACTTTCATCCCAATTCTTTTCCCTTTTGTCCTGTGTTTTGTCTTAGTTTTAGTCATTCTGTGTTAGCTATATCAATTCTAATTGGAATATAATGCCTCTTCCTGATGTGGGGCAGTTAAATTAACATGGATTATGATCTAAACATGGGTTCCAAGAGAAGTATAAAACTGGTTTTGCTTTGTCCTGTCATGAGTGGCATTTGGCATGAGTTGGCCTTTTTGGGAATTAAATTACTTCAACTTATATCTTTGGATTTGCAACATAATTTGTAATCATGGAATATGCCTGGTAATTCGCAAGTGAGTGAACAGATGCCATCCTTGTCAAAGCATGACATGTTTATAAATTTGTGAGGACAGTGTTGGTAATTTTGATCTTGATATGTCTAGAGGAGAAATTGTTGTTTTGGACCTTCTTGTACTTGAGAAATATATTTTGTGGTTAACACTTGAATCTGCAACAATAAGAAGACTCTTATCTTATTTTGATTTATCTTTTTTTAATTGGTTTCTCTCAATATACTGTTACTTCAAACATGTCTTATACAATTTTTTGTTTGATGTATTTGAAGCTCCATCTGGGTGGTATTAACTAATTCCAGCACCAGTAAGCCTGTTTTTGTCGTTTTAACTAATTCCAACACTAGTAAGCATGTTTTTCTGCTCCCTCTCTCTACTGCTATCTATTGCACTTGTCACAACTTTTTAGAACTTAAAATTTTATGCTTCTTGGAGCTGTCAGTGTTGTGATTTATCATCTTTGGGGAGTCGCATTAGTTAAGAATTGCATGCTTTAAACATGGTTACTCAAATTCCAGTAACGTATATGATTTCTCTTGTAGGGAAGAGTTCTTTTATTTGTTGTTTTGTAAGTTTTGAGTGCATGTTATGAATCTTTATCCTGACTTTTCTTGTACAGGAGTTCTTTAATTCAATGTTTTATTGGTAGGATAACTAAGGCTAGGTGAAAAAGATTTATTACTTTATTGTTCATGCGTAACTTGCTTGGGGGAGAGTTTGCAACACCTAAAATTCTGATCAAATGTTAAAAACTTTGATATTGATGTTTCTACTGGAATGCAAATTTTTCTTTGTTGTAAATCAGGGTTCAATACATTGCAATTCCAGCACCAGTAAGCATGTTTTCTAGTGCCTCCTTGACGATGTTGGTGATTGCTTCTATGAGGAATTGCAAAGAGTGACAGTAGAGATTTTATATTTTATTCTTCTTTCATCTTGTAGAGAAATATCCTAGTTCTTCTATATGTTGTTTTGCAACTATTTCAATTTTGAGCGCATGTTGATTATCTTATACTGATATGTTTAGAGGAGCTAGGAAGTTTCTTATTGTTCATAGCCTCAAAGTTTGATTTGGAGATAATTTAATTTGAGTAGGGTAATAGATCTTATTGGAATAAGTTAGGCAATCTTAAATATTGATTAACAAAGATCACGTCCTGAATATGTTTGCCAAGGGAATATAATACTGTTTTGATTGGCATGAGGTTGGATTTCTGTGAATTACATATCTTTGGTTTTGCATCCTAAATCAAAGTCTTAGACTGTTGCTGATTGATTTCCTAGTCATCGAAAGTGAGTAGATACTGTCAATGTCCAATCAAGTCCATTGTGAGTTTGAAGTATTTGCCATTGTTTGATTTGTGAGTTTGTGCCATGTTGACTGCAACAATAAGAAAACTCCTCCCTTCTCTTGATTTCTATTTTTGATTACGAGTCTTACAACAATAATCTAATGTGATACTATTCCTTGTTCAATATATTTTATTGATTTTGTTGCTTTGCTGCATTTTAAGGTCTTTGTTGCAGCAAAATTGGATTCTCTAATGGGTTTGATTCTGTTCTATACGAGCACAAATATGTAAACCTTCCTTTCCTTTCCTTTTTTGTTTGATGACTGTTAGTTAATGGTCTAATGTGATACTATTCCTTGTTCAATTTCTTTTACAGATTTTGTTGCTTGGCTGCCTTTTAAGGTCTTTGTTGAAGCAAAATTGGCTTCTCTAATAGGTTTGATTCTGTTCTATATGAGCACAAATATGTAAACTTCCTGTCCTTTTTGTTAGATGATGGTATTTATGAGTTTTAAAATTGGTGCTTTCATTGTGTGTATTTCAGGCTGGATTTGTGTGGTTTCAACTAATTCCAGCACTCTCAAAATCTTTCCTGGTTCTTTTTTTTTTCCTACAACCATCTACTTGCACTTATATGAAGCTTTGGTACTTATGTTTTTCATTGGTGAATTTTGTAATTTGCTCTTCAACCTCTTTGATATTTGGTGCTCTAGTCAGTATGGTGATTTGTTGTCATTGTTAGTCATATAGGATATTATCTATATGCTTTAAACATGCCTGTTCTATTAAATGCTAAAGTGTGACATGAATATGCTAAACATGCCTGTTCTAGTAAACTTCTCTCTTATTCTTTTGGTTTAATTTTTCTTAGTAGTATCTTTCATTATGCTGTTATCTCAAACATGATCCTATGCAGTTCCTTGCTTGATTTACTTTATGGATTTGGTTGAAGGTGTGTGCTGGATCTCTTCTATTTGAGCAAAATCACTTCATGTTGGCTGGCTGGTAATTATGGGTTTAAGAAATCAAAATTCACTTTTAAACTAAAATTCGTTCTTGCTCTGTTTATATTTCAGGCTGTATTTGTATGGTTTTAACATATTCCAGAACTTGGCAGATTGTTTATCCTCCTTTCTCTCTTTACTGCCATATATTGCACTTTATCTATTCATTTTGTTGGTGCTTTGGCAGTGTTCTGATGTCTCTTCTCTGGACAGCTGCATAAGATAAGAGTTCCATGTTTTAAAAATGGTTGCGTTAATTCCTGGGAAGTATGCGTTCCTCTTGTTGTGAATAGTTCTCTTATTTGTTTTTTTGCAAATTTGAGTGCATATTGAGTGTCTCACTAATAACATGTTGACAGGAGCTGAAATTTTCTTTTGGGTGCTTGGCTACGCGTGTAGCAGACTTTTATTTGGTGATATGCTCTCTTCCTTTGTATCTTTATCTCTTCTATTCTCTCTCCCTCTCCTCCCTGTTTTTGTTGTTTTTTACTACAATCTTAACTTTATAAGGACAATTTTTCGTTATTTTATTTCTTTCCTTTACTTGTTCTGTGTTCGCTCTTCAAAGGGTTCATTTCCTTGAGAATTATGAATTCCAGTTTCTCTTAGTATTTCAAAAATATATAAGGCCCATGGAAATTCCACTGCAATTCATTACCCTTTTTCCTGCTAATCTGTTAAGTTTTTGGTCATTTAATATGAGTCTGTACTGTTTGAAATTTGTGTGGGGTTGCCAAGAGAAGAATAAGAAAACTCCCCTCTCATTCTTTAGATGTGATTTTTCTTGTAAGTTTCTTACAATATGATGTTATTTTAAATATGATCTTATTCAATTCCTTTATTGATTTATTTTATAGATTTTGGTTGAAGGCATGTGCGAGATCTATTCTATTGGAGCACAATCACTTTATGTTGGGTGGCTGATAATTATGGGTTTAAGAATTCAAAAATCACTTTTATAATAAAATTCGTGGTTGTTATGTCTGTATTTTATGCTTTATTTGTATGGTTTTAACATATTCCAGCACTAGTCAGCTGGTTTATACTGCTTACTCTCTCTACTGCCATGTATTACACTTATAACAACTTTTAAAAGTTAATTTATTATTTTTTTTTGTAGCTCTGTCAGTGTTGTGATTTATGTTCTTTGGACAGTTGCATAAGATAAGAGTTGCATCTTTTAAACATGGTTGCTTTAATTCCAGGTAAGTATGGGTTCTTCTTGTAGTGAAGAGTTCTTCTATTTTTTGTTTTGTAACTTTGAGTGCATGTTAAGAGTCTCACTAATGACATGTTGACAGGGGAGGGAATTTTCTTTTTGGAGCTTGGATGCGCAAGTAGCGGACTTCTATTTTATGATAAGCTCTCTGCCTTTGTCTCTCTATCACTTCTTTCTCTCTCCCTTTTTTGTTATTTTATACTGTAATCCTAACTTTCTACTACAATCCTAACCATTGGTGTATTTACGTTTCATTCGTTTTGATTTTGGTGTTTGTGTTAGATTTTGTTTCCATTAGGGTATTGCGGTTGGAGTTGGTTCTAATTTGTGTATTTGTAGATTTGCCGATTTGGGTTATTTTTTGATTTTGGGTAATTTTTTTTGAAAATCCATTTACAGCCCTTACCTATAAAAGAAAAAAAAAAAAAAAATCCATTTACAGCCCTTATATTTTATTGGAATCCTTGAATCACATGGGAAATTAAAAAAAAAAAAAAATCTACTTACCCAATTCAATAAGCTTGTGCTACTCCCGTGTATAGTCTGCTCTTTGTGGTTGTTTCTTTATCTTTAAGTTTAGTATGTTTAGTGTTTGTTTCGTGACTGCTTGCTGATTTAATTGCTTGGTTAGAATTTTTGAACAATTTCTCTTACATGCCATTGTTTGATGTAAGTTGTAACTAATCAGTCAAAATTTTTTTTCCCTCTCCCTTGTGTGTATGTGTGTGTTTGTTGAATTGTTGCTCAAAAAATCAGCCAAAATTCAAATATGTCTACAGTGTGCCCATAATAAGGGCATTATAATGGCATACAGGGAAAATATGGGTAATTTTTTTACAAATTAGATGGGTGATTGTCTACAATAGTCATCTTGAAAACCACTGGGTTTGTATTGAAAATAAACTAGATGAATTGTAATAGGAGTTTATCCCAAAAAGTGTTTGTTAAAATGGGGGGCCAGTAATGAACTGAAAATTGAGTGAGTTGATGTAATTAACTAATTATATATAAACTCATAATTTCTGTTTACATAGTTGGCTAAGTGATTTCTTTAAGAAAGTAACTTCCAAGCTTGGACTTCAATGAACCTATAATCTCCCAAGTTCAGACTTAACTATATATTTAGGTGCTCTTAAAAGAATGAAATGGAACATGGTGTATTTTTCTTTGGTTTTTCAAGTTCTCTAAAACTTTCTCAATTCTCAAGTAAACCTGATTTGTTAATATCAGTGACCAAGCATTGGATCAGTGACATCGATAAGTCTTTGTATGCTTATTAAGTGTATGATTACAGAGTTATAGTTTCTGCAACTTATTAAGGTAGCCATTACACGTTTACAGCAAAAGCTGACTATTCATCAACCTTAAGCTATTGGAGAAAATACCTGTAATCAGGGTTAAACATAGCAAGGTAGTGGGCTGCTTTTACTGTTACAAAGTCAGCCAGACTTTACAACCATTTGATATATTGATTTTGTTAAATTTAGTGCATTAGAGGTCTAATGGAGCGTGAGTGTGTTTAAGTGAGGGAGAATAGGTTTAGTTGATGTTAGAGAAAAAATAATAATAATAATAATAGTGGCACTTACTAGACCCTTGGCCTCCATGGGTGTTGTGATCTATTTATGTCGATTGATATTTCTACTGGTATTTTTCCATTAGGTACACTCTAACTTAGAACCTCTTAATGAGTATTGGATTTATGAGAGCCAGAGCTTTTAACAATTACTAATTTCTATATATATATATGAGCAAATTACACCTTACCGACTTGTGGTTTGGCTAAAATTTAATCCTACTTGTGGTTTAAAATTTGGCACTTTACTCACCTGTAGTATGCTCTGTTAGGATTCCGTAATCCACCTCTTCCCTTCTCCTTTATAAACATGAAACACATAAAAAAAATTAAAGAAAACAAGATCAAAATGAGGCATTTGCATAAAAAAAATTAAAGAAAACAAGATCAAAATGAGGCATTTGTAAAAATTTAAAACTTTGGCTCAAGAACTTCAATAGAACACAAAAGTCACTGAAACATGGACTTTACCATAAAATCAGCCTCTTGGGCAACATCAAAAAGGAAAAAAGAAGTCACTAGTCTCTCTCTCTCCGATTTTCCTCAAAGTCTCTCTCTCTCTCTCTCTCTCTCTCTCCCTCCCGTCTTCCATGATCCAGAGTCCATACTCACTATTGATCTCCAACCAACATCGATTATCAAGATATAATCACCAACTTGAGCCACCATTGCACCACCAAACCCTTGGCTGAATTTTTCCCTCTGTCTCACTTTCTGATCTGGCCTACCATGATTCAAACCTAGGGGTTTGACGTATTCACATATTGTTTTCTAATGGCTGACTTGGAGGTTGAATCATGGATTAAGGTATGGGTCTTGAACAAAACCCAAATTCAATTCGTTGAAAATTTCACTTTTCTTTTTCAAAATGTGATATGGATGTGTTGAATGTTTGATAGTGGGTTATTGATTGATGATGGGTTTTCTGAATTAAGAATTTGGTTAGTGGAAGGTGTTGGATTAAGGTTGACCATGGTTTATTTTGTTGAGTGAAGTGGTTGTCAGTTGCGGAGGTCAAGGTTGCCTCATGGCGGCAGCAAGGTGGTTGTCTACAAGGCAGAGGGTTTGTTTGGGGTTAATGCTCACAGTGCTGAGATTTTTTTGATGGATTTGTTGTTTTCCTTTGGAAACTGTTTTCAAAAACTGGGACTGTTTTGTTGTTTTGCAGCAAGCTTAAGGAATAGAGGTTGAGAGCTGTGGCAATTCTGGATTTAGTGCTTTTGGTTCAAGTAATGTTTGTGACTTTGTGGTGCTCCTTGTAATGGTCACTTACGCATCTATTGGTATTAAGAGATTAGGTTCGTATGAGGCCTTGCCCACTGCTGATTATCACACTCAAATTAAAACTTTGACAAGCTCGATGACTTGATTTTTTTTCTTCTTTTTAATATTTCTTGATCTAGCTACTGGGTGGTTGTGTACACAAATGGTAATTTTTTTTTTTTACCTCTAAATTGTATACAGCTCATAATTGTTTATCTGAGTTCTTTTGAAGTTCTTGAACCAAATATTTAGAAATTTTTACAAATGCTACTTTTTGATCTCCTTTTCTTTGATTTTGTTATGTTTTAAATGTTTATAATGGAGAAGAGAGGAGGTGGGTTACGAAACCCTAACAAAGCATACCTCAGGTGGGTAAAGTGTTAAATTTTGAATCATAGGTAGGCAACTTAAATTTTAGCCAAACCACAGGTGGGTAAGTTGTAATTTGCCTTATATATATATTGTTGGTTTTATGTGCATGGTGTTTAGAGACAAGCTGCTCAAATGAAGAGAATAATGCACCTCTTTTGAATTATTTTACTGCCGTTATTGAGAAGATCAAACCCCTTTACAAGGTATGTGTATGTACATTGTATTTATTTTCCCCCTTTGGTTTTGTTTTCACAAGAATGTGTAGTAGAACCATTGATTTTGTGATATATGAGGTGAGTTATTGATTCTAAGATGAATGCAGTTTGTTGTCGATTGATAGGCGGCAGATATCTTTAACCCCATTAAGAAAATTGAACCCTGGATTTTGTATCAGATAGTTGAGTCAATATGTTGGTAGGTTTGACTCCATATATGCTGTCACTAGGTGCAAATATGTCAACCAATGAAACAGTTGGAAGGTTGGTGGGAGCAGCTTTGGGTGACCAGTAGCAAGGAAACTTTTCTATCAACATATTGAAATAGGTTTTCAACATGCGCTTTGATGACTGACCCGTTCGAGAAGGAAGACTTGAATGCAGCAATGATGTGAAATGAGCTCCACTATATGAAGGTTTGGCAAGTTTTTTAATCTTTACATTGACAGAAAAATCTGGTAAATGTATTGAACTCAAATATTTTTCAAGGTAATGCCACCTATGCAATTCAAACAAAAGTCATAGAATCAAAATTAATATTGCCTGTGTAATATTTAGCCAAATTTTAATGCTTTATTACCTGGGCAATTGTGGAACTTAGTTGCCAATGTAATTTTAAATGAAGATTAACTTGCTCTATCTCAAAACATGAATTCAAAGCTATTAAATTGATAAATTTTACTGGGCATATCTCTTGGTTGGATTCAATGATTTGTCTGACATAATTAAAGAATTTTATCATCTGAAATTTTATTAAAAATTGTTGGAAATTTCAGTTGGTTTTGTTAGAGTTCATTTTACTTACATGGTCCTTCAAGTATCCTACAAATAACTTGCATCCAAAATTTGATGTTTGTGGATGATGTACAACTTTTTCTTTTTTAAACTAATTTACTAGAATGTATTGAAATTTCTAACGTTGCAAACTTTCATTTTTGTTTGATCTCATAATATAGTGTCACATAAGCTTTTCACATCTCACATTTTTACATGTCATTATTTTAGTATTTAAATCATGTTCTATATTCAAATGTTCCTTTGGAATACTCAATAATTTCTCTAAATGGTAGAATATATAGTTCTGTAGACAAATACAATCATAATAAATGCCTAATACTAGAATATATAATTTCATATACATATACCATTATAATAAATGTTCATCAGTTATCATAATTATCAAATTTCTTATTTATAAAGAAAAAATGTCAAACTTTCCCATACATTGCTTGGGTTGCTGGCTGGTTTTGCTTATGTGTCTTTCAATAAGCTGTTCAATCTTACATGATATACTCCCTGTTCAATTCAAGGGCTTAGTCTTTTGATTTTAATTTTTTATCAGTTTCTTTCAATATGCTGTTCCTTCAGAAATGATCCTTTACAATTCTTTGTTTGATTTATTTCATAGATTCTGGTTGGAGGTGTCTGCTGGATCTCTTCTATTGGAGCACAATCACTTTGTGTTGGCTGGTCATTAGTCATGGGTTTAAGAATTCAAAATTCAGTTTTAAACAAAAATTAGTGCCTTCTATGTCTATATTTCAGGCTGTATTTGTATGGTTTTGACATGTTCCAGCACTAGTCCACTTTTTTATCCTGCTTGCGTTCTCTATTGCCATCTATTGCACTTATAACAACTTTTACAAGTTAATCTAACTTTTTTTTGGGAGCTTTGTCAATGTTGTGATTTATCTTCTTTGGATAGCTGCATAAGATAAGAGTTGCATGTTTCAAACATGGTTGCTTTAATTCCAGGGAGGTATGGATTCCTCTTGTAGTAAAGAGTACTTCTTTTTGTTGTTTTGCAACTTTCAGTGGATATGAAGAGTCTCACTATTGGCATGTTGACAGGAACTGGAATTTTCTTTTGGGAGCTTGGCTGCGGAAGTAGAGGACTTTTATTTGGCGCTAAACTCTCTCCCTTTGTCTCTTTACTCTACTCTCTCTCTCTCTCTCCCCCTCTCTCTCTCTCTCTTTTCCCTGTTTTTGTTATTTTCTACTACAATACTAACCATATAAGGACAATTTCTACTTATTATATTTCTTTTCTTTTCTTGCGCTGTGTTTGGTCTTCAAAGGCTTCATTTCCTTGAGAATTATGAATTCCAGTTTTTCATAGTGAGTGTTTGAAACTTCCATTACAATTCTTTTCCTTTTTGTCCTGTTGTTTTGTTAGATTGATATGGATTATGATCTAAACATGTGATTGAGGAAAAAATGGTGAAACGGAAAGATGTTTTAGAAAGCTAAGTTGCTTAGAGAAAAGAAAGAATCAACTAGCTACAATGAGGGCTGCCTTGCTTATTTATAGTTACATAAGCAAGCTATTGATTTAGTTAGAAGAACCCACCATGTGGCTGCCATATGATTGGCCAAAGCTTAACAAACTTCTTTAGCTAACTAATAGGCTATTGTACTTATTACTAACAAACAATCAGTTAACTAACTTTCTGTTACTAGTGATAAAGACTTATAAGTGTAAAAGGAATCTACTTTTTATAAAACATAAGATAGTAATAGCTAAATTTAAAAATGAATTGCATCAAGACTATCCCTCTTTGGAACACACTTGTCCTCAAGTATGGCTTGTAAGCTGATCTGGTGCATGATGTGGGAGCAAGTGATGTACATTGAAACTGTTAGAAATGCGTAGATGATCAGGTAGCATGACTTGGTAGGCATTGTCATTGATCTTATGTAGTGTAGGACAAGGACCAATCTTCTTTTGCTGCAACTTAGTATAAGGTCCAGCAGGTTCCTCTCCTTGGTCAGGATCACCCGTACTAGGTCACCTTCCTTGTAAATCACTTGCCTTTTCTTCATGTTAGCTTGTGCCTTGTACTTAGCATTGCTGGCCTCTATTCATTTCTTAATATCTGTATGTAGCTGTTGTATGAAGTCAGCTAATTCAGTGGCTTTCGGATGCTCCTTCTTGGGTGATGGTAAGCTTGACAGGTCGAGAACACTAGCCGGTTGCATTTCATAAACAATCTCAAAAGGAGTGTTGAGTTGTTCTATTGGTAGATGAGTTGTAGGCAAAATCTACTATAGGTAAAACATTCTCCCATTCCTTAGGTTTGTCCCTTAGAAAACACCTTAGGAGGTTGCCCAAGCTCCTATTGACCACCTCAGTCTATTGAAGCTAAATGGATGCACCTTAAACATATTGGATGCTAGTGACGTATAGTAATTCTACTTGTTTGTAACTCATGCAATTTTCAGTCCAAGTTAAATATTTCAACCTTGATTTGTCTAGGGGAATTGATCTCTTATTTTTGGTGTGCTTAGCATACAATACAACTGGTTTTTTGAGGCTATGGTTTCCAAGTGTATCATAACTTCTTGATTCACTTGGTGAGGTTTTGAAATTTCAATTGCACTTAATGGTCCTTGTCATAGAAAGTTGGTGGGCTGATAATGTCAATGTCCAATCAGGTCTATATTAGTATGAAGATTTTACTATTATGGACTTGTCTATTGAGCTCCCAATAACACATGCTTTTTTTTATAAGTTGGCGATGTTCGTTTTTTGGGTTTGTGATGCTCAAACTTGGGCAGTGTTGATTGCATCAATAAGAAAACTCTCTTCATATTGTCTTGATTTCACTTTATCACTTACTAGTCTTCTAATCGGCTGTTTCCTCATATGTGATACTATACTATTCCTTCAGTTTATCTTACAGGTTATTGTCCTTGGCGGCTATTTAATGGCATCTGTTGTGGTGAGGAAGGCTTTTTTACAATGGTTTGGTTCTCACCTATAATAGCACAATCTCATATTTCTCGATGGGTGGTAATTATGAGTTTAAAATATTAAAATTTGCTTTGTAAACACTAATTGGTGCTTGGATTGTGTGTATTTCTGGCTCCATATGTTTGGTTTTTAATAATTCCTGCACTGCCTGGATTGTTTTTCTAGGTTGGTTTTTCTACTGCCATTTACTTACTTTCACAACTTTTCAGAATATAAATCGTCCATTTTGTCATTTGGCTGCATTATAAGAGATGATAAATGCTAGGGAAGTGTTTGATTTACCTATTATAGAAGATTTCTTCTGTTCAATTTTACAACTCTGCGTGCTTGTTAAAACAGCTGCTGGAATTTTCTTTTGGGTCCTTGGCAGGGCAAGTGTTGGAGTTTGATTTGGCGATAAGCTCTCTCTCTTTCTCTCTCTCTTCTGCTTTTGTTATTCTTTCTTTCAATCCAACCTTTATAAGGACAGTTCTTGCTTCTATTAATTCTTTTTAATACTGGCACTGTGTTTTCTTTTCTTACATTTCATTTCCAAGAGGATTAAATAGAATTGTTACTTTCCAAAAATGCTTGCTGAAAATCAACTTTCATTCCTGTACTTTTTCCTTTGTTCTGTTGTCTTGTTTTAGTCATTCTGTTTTGGCAAGCTTATGTCTAATTTGAATGTGGTAATGCTTCCCATTGGTGTGGTGCAGTTAGATTAACAGGGATTGTGATTTTAAGATGGATGCCATGAGAAGAATAAAACAGGTTTTTGCTTGATTTTGTAATGATTGGCATGCTTGGTTTTCTGCAAGTCATCCTTATATGGAAGTGATTGGACAGATGCATTCTTGTCCAAGCATGACTTCTTTATTAGCTTGTGATGTTTGTTTTTTGATTTTGTGTGGACAATGTTTGATAATTTTGAACTGGATGTGTCTACATGAGGGGTAATCATAATTTGGACTTTCTTGTACTCAAGAAACAGAGTTTGTGGTGAACTCTTGAATTCATTAATCTCCTGTTCTTTTTTACTGCACGTTTTCTTGTAAGTTTCATTCAATATACTGTGCCTTTGAACATGATACCATACAATTCCTTGTTTGATTTATTTTATAGATTCTGGTTGAAAGTGCTTTCTGGATTGATTTGATTCTCTTGTTAATTTCACTTTTTGCTAGTGAGTCTTTCAAATTCAACACGGTCTTAGCTAATTATGAGTTTAAAATTTTAAGTTCACTTTCTAATTGAAAGGTGATGCTTTCATTGTGTATTTTAGGCTGCGTGTGTGTGATTTTAATTACTATTGCACTCCTAGCATTTAGCTGGCTACTCTAAGGGTTTGTTGCAGCAAACTTGGCTTTGCTTCTCAGGATTTGCTTTTAAATATTTTAATTTACTGTTCCCTTAAACATGATATTATCCCTTGTTCAATTCATTTTATGTATTTTTGCTACTATTTGTTGGTGCCAGATGATAAAAGGTCTCAAAAAAGACGATCTTCTTGAAGAAATTCTATTTACCTTGAGCCTGAGGAGGTCAGGTAAAAAATTTACTATATGGAACGTAATTCTAGCTGATGAGTCTGCATAAACACAAATGTTTTTTCATACATTGCGGTGGGATTTCATAATAAGAACTTATGATGATTTGATTGAGAATTTGGTTTTGAGTTTCTGATTTGGGAGTTGATCAATTTGAATTCAAGAAAGTATAGGGCTTTGATGTTTTATGTAATGTGTTTCTAGTGGGTTTTGGTTTAAATCTTTGATACACAAGTTGAATGCAATGTGTACTTGGTCACTGTCTTATGTTCATTCAACTTGCAATAACACGAAACTTTGTAGAAGTTCTGGAATGGAGTAAAGTATGACATTTGATAATTTATATCTTTTTGGGGATTTATTACCCTAGGACGTTGACATGAGTGTCAGTTTGGTTCTTGGGCTTTCCATTTTACAAATAAAATATTCTATTACCATTTTATTTTAAAATCTAATGGGTTTAATAACATATTGTGTACATGGAAATAAAAACATTTCAAAATAATTGATGATGTGGAAGAAACTATCCCCTACATCTCATGAACACCTTCACCTGTGGGAGGCAAATAGGCAATGGATGCCAGAGGGTGGGGAAAAAGAGGCCTGAAGTGGCTCTTTTTTTTGGGGTGGCTGTGGAGGGGAGAAAAACTAGGGGAGGGGGGGGGGGGTGAATTGGAGTTGGGGGCCTGTAAGTTCTCTGATGATGACAAAAAGAAGGATTCATAATAACAAGAGGAAACACACCCTGTATAATAAATTTGGGAACTTGATATACACAATTAGATACTTGGTGAATCTATGTATTTCAAAACTATAAGAGCAACCACATCAGCATGTGTAAAGTCTTGCAAAATAGAAAAAGGTACCCATTTTACACATTTTGACCTAAAAAAACACCCACATTAGTGGGTGTAAAATTGTGCATTTATGCACAATTGCTACAGCAATCATGCATATATGCACAGTTACTGTAGCTCTTGCATTTATTATTTTACATTTTTTTCTCTCCTCTTCACCTCACACTCTCATTTTCAGCTTCTCACTCTCACCTCTCTCTCTTTTATCTTTGGTCCCTCAATCCAGCCAATCATGGAGGTTTTTTCGGCACCGAACTGGGCCTGAGTGATGACATCTCGGACCTGGAGAATTGGAACCACGGCGCGCTGTTGAATTGCGGATGGCTTCTCGAAGCTGTACTGGTAGATGCCGTGGAGCAAATCGTCTTTGATTCCCATGTCTGTGAAGCTCGTTACTACCTGGACCTCCTTTGAGGTCTCGAATTCCAGCGCCTCCTCCAGTGCTGTGACCTGCCGTGAGTTTTGGCGGACCATGCTTGCGTTGTCAAGGTCTGACATTTTTTTGGTCTTGATTTTCTGTGGGGATTAGGGATAGTGAAAATAAAGAAGGATCGAGACGATGACAGTCTAGAAGCTCCAAAAAATGAGTAAGGAAAAGGGATGAGGTGTTTTTAATTTTTTTGTTTGATTAGTGGGTTTTGGGGTGATGGTGGGTTGATGATGGTGGTTGGGTGGGTTGATGGTGGGTGTGGATTGATCGTTGATGGTGGGTGAAGATGAATATTTTATTTGAATAAATGTGTATAACAGACAAATTGATGTGAGTGTTTTGTAAAAATGGGAGTGTAAAATAGAAAAAGTAGGGTTTAGATGTGCAAATTTACAAAATTTTTGCATCCATTGATGCGGATGCCCTAATATTCTAGTTTTTGGCTTAGTTTACATTTGTTTATGTTTAATCTAATGCTGTGAAAACTTTCAGGCTCCACTTCTAGCAAGGTACCCTGCCAGCCTATCAGGGACAGCATATTCGTACTCTTTCAGTGCTCTCTTGATCGTGATAACTGCATTCTTTATGACCAATGAACCAACAGACTGGAGTTTGACGGAGTCTGAGTTTTTGGAAGTCATTTATGCTGTAAGTTTCTTACTCGTGTCTTGCATCTAACATTTCTCCATGCCAATTGAGTGCCAGTCTAAGCTATAATTCCATCTGACTTCAAAGAAATTTTTGGCGGTTTTTGCATCCTCTGAGTCCATGTCTGATGTTGATAATTCTGTGTTTTTTTTATTTTATTAAAGAGGTCAGCCTCTCTTCGTGGAGAATATTGTCAAGTTGTGTTGGTCCGGCTCCACCAATCATGTATGGTAGACTGCTGATTTCTCTAATCTTGTGCTTTTTGGCTGTTCATTTTTCTAATTTTTATTACTTAATTCTGATTTCTTTAATTCTTCCTTAACTACTTGTATGCTTTAAACATTGTTGTTCTAACTGCTAGGAATGTATTGGATTAATTAGTGAAGAGTTATTCTGTTCATAGTTTCTCAACTTTTGCAACTTTGGGTGCATGTTATTTTGACTGGTGCTGGATTTTGTTTTGGGTGCTTGGCTGCGTAAGCGGCGTTGTTTGATTCAGCAATAAGCTCTGTCTGTCTCTTCCTTTTTCCTCCCTGTTTTTGTTATTTTCTCTTTTTCCAGTTTCTCATAGTGAGGGTTTGATACTTTCGTTCCAATTCTTTTCCTTTTTCCCTTTATTTATTTTATTATTATTTTTAATTTCAAACTTTTAGTCAATTCTTTTTTATCAAGGTTATATCTAATTTGAATGTGGTAATCCTCTTATTGGTGTGGGGCAGTTAGATTAACAGGGATTGTGACAAACTTTAATCTAGTCTTTTTTGCTTTTCCTGTTTTAATTGGCGTTTGGCCCGAGTTTTTAGGCTTTCTGGGCATTAAATTGCTTTAACTTATTTTTTTGGATTTGCATGATTATTCGTAATCTTGGAACATGCTTGGTTATTCAATTCATTTTTTGCAAGTGAGTGAATTGTCCAAGAATGAGATCTTTATAAACTTGTTAGGACAATGTTTGATAATATTGATCTTGATATGTATTCCGGAAGGAAATTTTAATTTGGACTTTCTTGTACTTGATAAACAGAGTTTGTGGAGAACTATTGAATCTGAAACAACAAGAAAATTCCTGTCTTATTCTTTTGATTTAATTTTTCTTTGAAGTTTCTTTCAATATGATGTTCCTCCAAACTTGATCCTATACAATTCCTTCTTTGATTTATTTTCTAGATTTCGGCTGAAGGTGTCTTCTGGATCAATTTGGTTGTTTCTATTAGAGTGCATCTCTTTTTGTTGGCTTGCTGGTAATTATGGGTATAAGAATTTAAGAGTCACTTTTAAAAAAAATTGGCGCTTGCTATGTCTATATTTCAGGCTCCATTTGTTTGGCAGAAATTGGTGCTTGCTATGTGTATATTTCTGATGCAGGGGAATGTGATGGGCTGTTTGTGTATGCTTTAGAAACAATGAAAGGGTGAGTTACTTAGGACACATTGATAGGTGGATAAGTACCTCTGCAAGAACACACAGTTTTACTCAATTACCAAAAAACTGATTTACAAAGAGCTTACATTCTACTACTTATACTAGTTGTTTGGCATTGGCAGCCTCTAGATGGTTGACAAGTGTCTAAATTCTATGGGATAATGCTTAAGAAATCATCTAACTAACTAACTAATTCGTTATAAGAGGATTAGGATAGCTACTTGAAATTGCCCTGCATCAATTTTAGTGTTGTGATTTATCATCTTTGGATAGTTACATAAGTTAAGAGTTGCATGCTTTAAACACGGTTGCTCAAATGCCTGTAACGTATAGGATTTCTCGTGTAGAGAAGAGTTCTTTTATTTCTTGTTTTTTTTTGAGTGCATGTTATGAATCTCTGTTCTGACTTCTCTTGTGGAGGAGTTCTTTTATTCATTGTTTTGTAACTTTCAAGTGCATGCTATGAATCTCTATCCTGACTTGTCTACAGGAAGCAGAACCTTTTTCAGTGCTTTCAGCTTAAGCGGCAGAGTTTGATTTCGGGGTAAGCTCTCTTTTCTTTCCTCAAGTTTTTGTTGTCCTATCTTACTATCAAAAGAATTATAATTATTAATTTTGACGTATTTTAATTCTTTTTAATTCTTGGACCAGGAGTGCCTATCTTAGGCTTCCGTTTACATTAGGGTTATAAGTTGGAAGTATTTTGGAAATTCCATTGCAGTTAATGTCCCTTTTCCCTGCTGTTCTGTTAAGTTTTTGGTCATTCAAGATGAGTCTGGACTGCTTGTAATTGGTGTGGGTAGACAGATTATTAAAGGTCGCATCCTGAACATGGTTTATACTGCTTACTCTCACTTCTGCTATCTGTTGCACTTATAACAACTTTTAAAACCTAATCTATTATTATCTTTTGGAGCTTTATCTGTTTTGTGATTTATGTTCTTTGGATGGTTGCATAAGATAAGAGTTGCATGTTTTAAACGTGGTTGCTTTAATTCCAGGTTGGTATGGGTTCCTCCCGTAGTGAAGAGTTTTATTTTATTTTTTCTGTAACTTTGATTGCGTTTTAAGAGTCTCACTAATGACATGTTGACAGGTGCGGGAATTTTCTTTTTGGATCTTGGATGTGCACGAAGTGAACTTTTAATTTGTGATAAGTTCTCTCCCTTTGTCTCTCTATCACTTCTTTGTCTCTCCCATTTTGTTTTTTTGTCATTTTCTATTGCAATCCTAACCATTGGTGTATTTTCTTTTCATTCATTTTGATTTAGGTATTTGTGTTAGATTTTGTTTTCATTACGGTATTTCGGTTGGAGTTGGTTCTATTTTGCATATTTGTAGATTTGGTTTTGCTGGGGTGGTTGGGTTAATTGATTTTGGGTTATTTTCTTGAAAATCCATTTACAGACCTTATTTTTTATTGGAATTGTTGAACCACATTGGAAAAAAAAAATTGTTTTAAAAATATACTTATTTATTTCAATAAGCTTGTGCAACTCCCGTGTATAGTCAGCTCTTTGTGGTTGTTTCTTTATCTTTAAGTTTAGTATGTTTACTGTTTGTTTCGTGCCTGGTTGCAGATTTAATTGCTTTGTTAGAATTTTTAAACAATTTCTGTTAGATGACATTATCTGATGTAAGTTGTAACTAATCACCCAAAATATAAATTTAGGTCTACAGTGTCCCCATGATAAGGGCATTATATACAGGAAAAATATTGGTAAATTTTTATAAATTGGATTGGTGATTGTCTACAATAGACATCTTGATAACCACTGTGTTCATTTTGAAATTTAACCTAGATGAATTGTGATAGGTGTTTATACCAAAAAAGTTTGTTAAAATGGGGGGCCAGTAATGAACCGAAAATTGATTGAGTTGATGTAATTAACTAATTCTATATAAACTCACAATTTCTGTATACATTGTTCGCTAAGTGCTTTCTTTGAGAAAGTTAAGATTCCTTTGAACTTCCATGCTTGGATTTTAATAAACCTATAATCTTTCAAGCTTGGGCTTGACAATATATTTAGGCTTTTTTTTAAAAAGAATGAAATGGAACAAGGTATATTTTTTCTTTGGTTTTTCATATTCTCTAAAGTTTTCTCAATCCTAAAATAAACCAGATTTGTTATTATTGGTGACCAAGCATTGGATCTGTGACCAAGCTTTGGATCAGTGACATCAATAAGTATTTGTATGCTTAAGTGTATGATTATAGTGTTGTAGTTTCTGCAACTTATTAAGATAGCCATTACATGTTTGCAGAAAAATATGACTATTTATCAACCTGAAGTATTAGAGAAAATACCTGTAATCAGGGGTAAACTTAGCAAGGTAGTGGGCTGCTTTGACTGTTACAAGGTCAGCCAGGCTTTACTACCATTTGATATATTAATTTTATAAAGTTTAGTGCATCAGAGGTCTAATGGAGCCTGTGTGTGTTTAAGTGTGGGAGAATAGGTTTAGTTGATGTTAGAGAATGATGATAATAATAATAGTGGCATTTACGAGCCTCTATGGGTGTTATGATCTATATATGTTGATTGATATTTCTGCTGTTATTTTTCTAGTAGGTTGACTATAACTTAGAACCTAAATGAGTATTAGATTTATGAGAGCCGAGGTTTTGATGGTTTCTAATTTCTTTGCTATGATTTATGTAAAGTGTCTATATATTGGTGGTTTGAGTCTGCCGAACTAATTTGGTTCAAGCTGTCATGGTTATTGGTAGATGTGCTTGCTGTTTAGGGTCACGCTGCTGAAATTGAAGAGAATGATGCACCTCTTTTGAATCATTTTACTGCGGTTATGGAGATGATCAAACCCCTTTCCAAGATATGTATATGTACATTGTATTTATTTTCCCCCTTTTGGTTCTGTTTTGGCAAGAATGTGTAGCAGAATCGTTAATTTTGTGATATATAAGGTGAGTTATTGATTATAAGATGAATGCAGTTTGTTTTCGATAGATAGGAGACTGGTTTCTTTTTGAACCCTATTAAAGAAAATTGATTCCTGGATTTTCTATCAGATAGTTGAGTCAATATGTTGGTTGGTTTAGCTCCATATATACAGTCACTTGGTGAGAATATGTCAACTAATAAAACAGTTGGAAGTATGGTGGGACCAGCTTTGGGTGCCCAGTAGCAAGGAAACTTTTCTATCAACATATTGAAGATAGCTTTTCAAGATGCTCTTCAATGACTGACCCGTTCAAGAAGGAAGATAGCTTTTCAACATATGGGTTCGTCTCTCTATCTCTACTCTCTCTCTCTCTCTCTCCTCCCTGTTTTTGTTATTTCCTACTACAATCCTAACTTAAACTTTATAAAGACAATTTCTCCTTGCTTTAGTTCTTTCCTTTACTTATGCTGTGTTTGCTCTTTATAGGCTTCATTTCCTTGACAATTATGAATTATAGTTTTTCGTATCGAGTGTTTAAAACTTTCATTCCAATTATTTTCACTTTGTCTTGTTGTTTTGTAAGATTGACATGGATTATGATCTAAATATGGGGCCAAAATGGCCAAATACCACTGTTTGGCAAAAAATATAGGGATCTACTACTGTTTGGCAAAAAATATAGGGATATACTGCTGTTTGTAAACTATATAGGGATATACCGCTATTTTGGAACTCGAGTTTCTCAAACTTGAGTTTGCTGTGTAACTCGAGTTCCATTAAAAATTGCCACCGTGGCTGGGTGAGTTGGATTAGGAACTCAAGCTCAAGAAGCTCGAGTTTCTTGTTGATACAACTCGAGCTCTTCAAACTTGAGTACCGTAAAAATAAATTAGAACACTGAGATGCATCACAACACAGAAATGCATCTTGGGAACAAAATAACACATTGAAACTCAAAAACAATGACAAACGAAATGGAATCCCCATATCGACCTCACCCTATAATTTTGACCAAAATGTTAAAAACAAGAAAAGTAACACGAAAAACAGAGACCCAGTACTACTTATCCAAAAAAAAATCAAAGACCTAGTATTATGAGAACTAGAGTAGCAAGAAAAAAATAAAGGAAGAAAAGGAAAGCTGACGTTGAGCAAGAAATTGGAGTTAGACATTTCTAGTGGCATCAAACGCAGATGGGTAATTGGGAAATTAAAAATCGAATAAAAAAGACATGAACCCAAAAGGAGCAACTGCAGATGCAAATGAGTATTTGCGACAGGAGGAGGAAAGACATGAACCCAAAAATTAAATCCTATGGGTGTTTCTCAGATGCAGATGCTAACGGATAGGGAGAGTGGGTTTTCTGGTGAGAGATGGGAGACTTGGTGCAGCCTGGACTCTTTCCGGTGAGAGTTGGGATTTGTGGTTGAATCAGCTTTGCTTGAGTTTGGCATGTTGGCCATGGTGGTGAAGTAGCAGATTAGGGGTTTTGGGAGATTGAAAAATAAGAGTGATAGTGAGACTGAGAACAAGATGAGTTTATCACTTAAGCAGAACTCGCTGTTTTAGAACTTGGGTTTTATTTTTCAAGGAAATCGAGTTTTCTAAATTTGAGTTCCATATGGAATTTTTCAATTAAAAAATCTTGCTCAGTGGGTGCCACAATGGTGGACCGCGAGTTCCTGGAACTCGAGTTACACAGCAAACTCAAGTTTGAGGAACTTGAGTTCCAAAATAGTGGTATTTCCCTATATAGTTCAAAAACAGTGGTAGATCCTTATATTGGTAGTTTTTTTGTGCTTGCTGTTTAGAGATAAGCTGCTGAAATGAAGAGAATAATGCACCTCTTTTGAATCATTTTATTGCTGTTATTGAGAAGATCAAACCCCTTTACAAGGTATGATTTTATTGCTGAAATGAAGAGAATAATGCGCCTCTTTGAGTTATTGATTCTAAGATGAATGCAGTTTGTCGTCGATTGATAGGAGGCAGATATCTTTAACCCCATTGATAGGAGGCAGATATCTTTAACCCCATTACGAAAATTGAATCCTGGATTTTGTCTCAGATAGCTGGGTCAATATGTTGGTAGGTTTGACTCCATATATGCAGTCACTAGGTGAGAATATGTCAACCAATGAAACAGTTGGAAGGTTGGTGGGACCAGCATTGGGTGACCAGTAGCCTGGAAACTTTTCTATCAACATACTGAAATAGCTTTTCAATATGCTGTTCGATGACTGACCCGTTCGAGAAGGAAGACTAGAATTCAGCTAGTAAATGATGTGAAATGAGCTCCACTATTTGAAGGTTTGGCAAGTTTTTTAATCTTTACATTGACCAAACAATCTGGTAAATGTACAAAACTCAAATATTTTTCACGGTAATGCACCTATGCAATTCAAACAAAAGTGATAGAATCAAAACTAATATTGCCTGTGTAATATTTAGCCAAATTTTAATGCTTTATTATCTGGGAAATAGTGGAACTTACTTGCCAATGTAATTTTAAATGAAGATTAAATTGCTCTATCTCCAAACATGAATTCAAAGCTATTAAATTGATAAATTTTACTGGGCATATCTCTTGGTTGAATTCAATGATTTGTCTGACATAATTAAAGAATTTTCTCGTCTGAAATTTTATTAAAAATTGTTGGAAATTTCAGTTGTTTTTGTTTGAGTTCATTTTACTAACGTGGTCCTTAAGTATCCTACAAATAAACTTGCATCCAAAATTTGATGTTTATAAATGATGTACAACTTATGTTTTTAACTAATTTACTAGAATGTATTGGGATTTCTAATGTTGCTAATTTTCATTTTTGGTTGATCTCGTATTATAGTGTCACATAAGCTTTTCACATCTCACATTGTTACACGTCATTATTTTAGTATTTAAATCATGTTCTATATTCAAATGTTCCATTGGAGTAGTCAATAGTTTCTCTAAATGGTAGAATATATAGTTCTGTAGATACAATCATAATAAATGCCTAATACTAGAATATATAATTTCATATACATATACCATTATAATGAATTTTCATTAGTTATCATAATTATCAAATTTCTTATTTAGAAAGAAAAAATGTCAAACTTTCCCATACATTGCTCGGGTTGCTGGCTGGTTTTGCTTGTGAGTCTTTCAATAAGCTGTTCAATCTTACATGATACTCCCTGTTTAATTCATGGGCTTAGTCTTTTGATTTTAATTTTTTTATTAGTTTCTTTCAGTATGCTGTTCCTTCAGAAGTGATCCTTGACAATTCTTTGTTTGATTTATATCATAGATTTTGGTTGAACGCGTCTGCTGGATCTCTTCTATTGGAGGACAATCACTTTATGTTGGCTGGTCGTTAATCATGGGTTTAAGAATTCAAAATTCAGTTTTAAACAAAAATTAGTGCTTGCTATGTCTATATTTCAGGCTGTATTTGTATGGTTTTAACATGTTTCAGCACTAGTTCCTTTTCTATCCTGCTTGCGTTCTCTATTGCCATCTATTGCACTTATAACAACTTTTACAAGTTAATCTAACTTTTTTTTTGGGAGCTTTGTCAGTGTTGTGATTTATTTTCTTTGGACAGCTGCATGAGATAAGAGTTGCATGTTTCAAACGTGTTTGCTTTAATTCCAGGGAAGTATGGATTCCTCTTGTAGTAAAGAGTACTTCTATTTGTTGTTTTGCAACTTTGGGTGGATGTGAAGAGTCTCACTAATGGCATGTTGACAGGAGCTGGAATTTTATTTTCTTGGCTGCAGAAGTAGAGGACTTTTATTTGGTGATAAGCTCTCTCCCTTGGCTGCATGTGTGTGATTTTAATTACTATTGCACTCCTAGCATTTTTCTGGCTACTTTTAAGGGTTTGTTGCGGCAAACTTGGCTTGGCTTCTCAGGATTTGCTTTTAAACATTTTAATTTACTGTTCCCTTAAACATGATATTATCTCTTTTTTGATTCATTTTATGTATTTTAGCTACTATTTGTTGGTGCCAGACGATAAAAGGTAACAAAAAGATGATCTTCTTGAAGAAATCCTATTTACATTGAGCCTGAGGAGATCAAGTAAAAAATTTACTATATTGAACGTAATTGTAGCTGATGAGTCTGCATACACACGAATGTTTTTTCATATATTGCAGTGGGATTTCGTAATAAGCACTTATGCTGATTTGATTGAGATTGTGGTTTTGAGTTTCTGATTTGGAAGTTGATCAATTTGAATTCAAGGTAGTATAGGGGCTTTTATGTAATGTGCTTCTAGTGGGTTTTGGTTTAATTCTTTGATAAAGGAGTTGAATGCAATGTGAACTTGGGGCATGTTTGGTAGACTGTAATAGACACTGTAATGTAATAGATATTCCTATGGCATAACTATTCGGTTGTTTGGTTATGTTTTTATTACAATGAATAGTTATTCCTTATGAATAGCTATTCTTCAAAATGAGGAATAACTATTCCTTATTAAAAGTGCTGAATATCTATTCCTTCACTTTATGTAATAACTATTTTAAAAAATTTCCTAAAAAGCCATTAGTTGCCACATCTTCAAAAGGAAAGAAAATAAATTTTCCTTATTGTTAATTATTAGCTCTATTGAACACCCTAAAATAAGTGTATTTTAGGAAATTTGACTTAAAAATAATTTAATTACACATTTTTTTAATACTCTACTAAATTGTGGATACATATTCAGAATTCTATTCCTAAATGGTCACCAAACTAATGAATAATAATACTTGTTACATTCCAACTTAATGTATTCCTTGTAATACTTATTCTTATTCCTATGTAATAATCATTACAGTGTACCAAACGTGCCCTTGGTCACTAAGTGTCTCAAGTTCATTCAACTTGCAATAACAAGAAACTTTGTAGAAGTTTTGGAATGGAGTAAAGTATAATGTGTGATAGTTTATATCTTTTGGGGATTTATTACCGTAGGACGTTGACATGAGTGTCAGTTTGGTTCTTGGGCTTTCCATTTGAACAATTAAGCCCTTACTCATTAGGTGTGTGACAAATAAAATATTCTATTACCATGTGTACATGGAAATAAAAACATTTCAAAATACTTGATGATGTGGAAGAAACTGTCCTCTACATCTCATGAACACCTTCACCTGTGGGAGGCAAACAGGCAATGGATGTCAGATGGTGGGGAAAAAGAGGCCTGAAATGGCTCTTTTTTTTTTTGAGGTGGCTGTGTAAGGGAGAAAAACCTGGGGAGGGGGGTTGGGGTGGGGGTGGGGGGCTGTAAGTTCTCTGATGATGACAAAAAGAAGGATTCATAATCACAAGAGGAAACACACCCTGTATAATAAATTTGGGAACTTGCTATACAATTAGATACTTGCTGAATCTATGTATTTCAATACTGTAATATTCAAGTCTTATCTGTTTTTTTTTTTTTTTTTGCTTAGTTTACATCTGTTTATGTTTAATCTAATGCTGTGAAATCTTTTTGGCTACTCTTCTATCAAAGTACCCTCCCAGCCTATCAGGGACAGCATATTCGTACTGTTTCAGTGCTCTCTTGATGGTGATAACTGCATTCTTTATGACCAATGAGCCAACATACTGGAGTTTGACAGAGTCTGAGTTTTTGGAAGTCATTTATGCTGTAAGTTTCTTACTAGTGTCTTGCATCTGACATTTCTCCATGCCAATTGAGTGCCAGTCTAAGCTATAATTCTATCTGACTTCAAAGAAAATTTTGGCAGTTTTTGCATCCTTTGAGTCCATGTGTGATGGTGATAATTCTGTGTGTTTTTTTTTTAAAGAGGTCAGCCTCACTTCGTGGAGAATATCGTCAAGTTGTGTCGGTCTGCCTCCACCAATCATGTATGGTAGACTGCTGATTTCTCTAATCTTGTGCTATTTGGCTGTTCATTTCCTAATTTTTTTTTCTTTAATTCTTCCTTAACTACTTGTATGCTTTAAACATTGTTGTTCTAACTGCTAGGAGTGTATTGGATTAATTAGTGAAGAGGTACTGTTCATTGTTTCTCAACTTTTGCAACTTTGGGTGCATGTTATTTTGACTGGTGCTGGATTTTGTTTTGGGTGCTTGGCTGCGTAAGCGGCGTAGTTTGATTTGTCGATAAGCTCTGCCTGTCTCTTCCTTTTCTCCCTGTTTTGGTTATTTTCTCTCTTTCCAGTTTCTCATAGTGAGGGTTTGACACTTCCGTTCCAATTCTTTTCCTTTGTCCCTTTATTTATTTTATTATTATTTTTAATTTCAAACTTTTAGTCAATTCTTTTTTATCAAGGTTATATCTAATTTGAATGTGGTAATCCCCTTATTGGTGTGGGGCGGTTAGATTAACAGGGATTGTGACAAAGTTTTAGTCAAGTCATTTTTGCCTTTTCCTGTTTTAATTGGTGTTTGGCTTGAGTTTTTGGGCTTTCTGGGCATGAAATTACATCAACTTATTTTTTTGGATTTGTATGATTATTCGTAAACTGGGAACATGCTTGGTTATTCGCAATTCATTTTTTGCAAGTGAATTGTCCAAGAATGACATCTTTATAAACTTGTTAGTACAATGTTTGATAATATTGATCTTGATCCTATACAATTCCTTGTTTGATTTATTTTATAGATTTTGGTTGAAGGCGTCTTCTAGATCAATTTGGTTGTTTCTATTAGAGTGCAATCACTTTTTGTTGGCTGGCTGGTAATTATGGGTTTAAGAATTTAAGAGTCACTTTTAAACAAAAATTGGCGCTTGCTTTGTCTATATTTTGGGCTCCATTTGTTTGGCAGAAATTGGTGCTTGCTATGTGTATATTTCATTGTTGTGATTTATCATCTTTGGACAGTTTCATAAGTTAAGAGTTGCATGCTTTAAACATGGTTGCTCAAATACCAGTAACGTATAGGATTTCTCGTCTAGAGAAGAGTTCTTTCATTTGTTGTTTTTTTTTTTGAGTGCATGTTATGAATCTCTATTCTGACTTCTCTTGTGGAGATGAGTTCTTTTTTTCGTTGTTTTGTAACTTTCAAGTGCATGCTATGAATGTCTATCCTGACTTGTCTACAGGGAGCAGAACCTTTTTCAGTGCTTTCAGCTTAAGCGGCAAAGTTTGATTTGGGGGTAAGCTTTCTTTTCTTTCCTCATGTTTTTGTTGTTCTATCTTACTATCAAAATAATTATATTTATAAATTTTGACGTATTTTAATCTATATCTATATCTATATAATACTAAAAGCTGAGACGTAATATTTAATGTTGATTCCCGCTCATTAAGCCACATCAGTAGCTATGTCATTACCAACAATTTTTTCTGAATTTCTCTTATAATTTAAAATGCATTTCCTAAATTTTAAAATACTAATAAAAGAAAAATGATTCCCAACCTTATCTCCATCATAAAGTCCAATCTTTATAGCTTTAATTATAGACATGTATCTCACATTAATGATGACTAGCATGAAGCCCAATCTATATATGTTGTCCACCATAAAGCCCAAACCCAGCCGAATGGCCTTTAATTTTTAACGGCAAAAAACCCTTTTTGTCTCCCCACCTTTTGCTTTACCCCTGTTTCACGGTTTCAAACTTGCTAACGGCAGCCTCTCTCTCTCTTCCAAAGATAGTTTCAAAGTTCAGACTTCAGATTCATAATGCCAGGGCTTTCCCCCCTCTCCCTTCCTCCAGATGTTCAAGTCCTTTTAGTTGCTACCGTTGCAGAAAAACCGAAGTCAGGGTATTTGACGCAAGGTGAATTTTTTACAGTCTCCATGTATCTTTTAGCTTTTTCAACCTTGCAGTGCCACAACTACACAATTGAAGATCTCATCACCAAGAGCTTGAACAACGTCGTCTAGCAATCAGATTGGCTAGATGAATATAGAGAAAGGTACATCATGACAACAACACCTAATCTTTTTCCCTCTCTCTCTTTGGTATTGGAACATCCATGTTTCATTTTTTCATCCTTTTCAGTTTTCGATTCTGGCATATTTTTATTTTATTTAGTTTCTCAATTTTTGGAATTTTTTTTTTCTTTGGTTTCTTAATGCCCGCACAAGTGTTAGAAGAAATGCTTAAACTGAACTTTAGATTGGATGTATGGAACCCAATTGCTTATGCATGGGCAATGCTATTTACATATTTCTTTTAAATTTTGTTGTCAATTGTGACATTAATATTAGTTCTTTGGAAATTTGGTTTTCTTTTTATTGTTGTGGTTTTATTCAAGTATATGTATGTGAGATTGACCTATGTAAGCTCTACATATATATTTTTATTAGTATATTCAATTTGCGTTTGCCAATTGGGTTTGTGTGTGGCCTTGGGTCCTTGCTATCTAATTGTTACTTTCTCTCCCTCAAAAGGCTGAAAGCTTTGCTATATTGAGTTATTTGGGTTTTGTTTGAATGGTTTTCGCTGTTTTTTATAGGTAAACTTTGGCTTTGGGATTTTTTTTTTTTTTTTAATTTTCTGTTAATAAAGTATATTTACACTCAAAAGTTGTTGGGTTGGTAAGTGAAGGGTTCCAATGTTGATTAGCTTCTTATTTCTAGTTTTTCGGGTGCATATATTTTATAGGAATTTGTAAATGTTTTGGTGTTTTGGCTGCTTTTTGTTCAGGTGAATTTCATGTAATATGTGGTTGAGATTTGTAATAGAAATTGGATGTGAAGTTGATCACAAAGCACTTGCATGCCTTAAAATCAAATCCACCATTTGGTATGGTTGTGCATGTTCTACCTCCAATTCTTGGAGTACAGGTAATGTCCTCTTCAAACTTATCATTCTTTGAAGCCTATTTAGTTACTTGATAAGTCATTTCATTTTGGGTGTTTCACATCTTAATTCCCTAGAACCATTATTTTCCATAAATTCAACCATTAGTGCAAATTGTTCAATGTTGATTTGCTTCTGAAAGGTTGGGCCTAACAAGTTTTCATGGGGAATTCAATTGACGACTTTGGTAAGTTGGGTCCATCAAATTAACAAATGATATACATATATATATATATATATATATATATTCCATGAGTCCTTCATTTGCTACTTAATATAACATTGCAAGTGAGATCTTAGATGGTGGTTTGTTCTAAACCTCATGGATGCTATTTCAATGCAAAGGACCTGGTCATTTTCTGAACATGTCAGCCAAGCAAATTATAAGTTTGAGTTTCTTGATTGCAGTCAATCATTTTTTTTTTTTGGGGGAGGGGGGGGGGTTATTTTCAATTGCAAAAATTTGGAACTTTTCTATGCAATTTGGATTTTTTTATATGAAAATTTCAATCTAGGACCATTAGCTATTTAGGTTTTGCAATGTTAGCCAACAACTGCAGCTCCTAAAACATGGCAATGGTAGCCACCTATTTCTCCTCTTCTCAAAATGAATATGGCGTTGACCTTTTTCAAAAAGCCATCAATCATGCAGGTTTGGGCATTATTGTTAAAGATAGTTATGGTTTTCTTATTATAGTCCATACTGAATTAATTCCTTGCCAAAGATTGTGGATGTTGAAAGCATCACACGCGTTAATTTAATATTTTTATTTGAATACAGCAAATTGATTTACAAAGCGAGCAGTGTTATGGTCAATGGTGAAAATTTTTAATTTGAGTACTTTCTCTTGGTTTTGAGATCCTTTGGGCATATTTTGGATATGACTAGGCAAGGTCACTATGCAAAATCTATTGTACCATTTAGAGTACTTAATATTTTGCATTTCTTACTCTTGCATTTGATTTTATTTGTAGGAATTGATGGCAACAATGCCAAAGCACAAGAAAAGGTGGTGGCATTGATGAATAACTACCAAATTTGAAAGCCATTGAAGGTACTCCCTTTCTCTATCTCTCTTTCCTTTTATTTATTTTTTTCTTTGAACTGTATATGGAGGTTGCATTGGACTTGGCTAATACTCCACTGAAAAATTATGACAAACTGTCTGAAAAATGGGGGGGCGGGAAAACCTCTTTCTTTTTTATGGACCATACAATAAGGGCAAGTTTGTATGTGTAAGATTTTTCCTTAATGTTCCATTTTTTAGGTTTTAAGTAGTTATTGAAGAGAGACACAACTTGATTATTTATTGTTTAATGGTCATTTCTTCTTCTTTTTTATTTTTATTATTTATTCATTTGGTTTTGTTGTATGGATTGCAAATTGTCAAAGTTGAACTTTAATTTGAAGGAAAATTACTGGCTAGGGTGCCTCAACGTTATTTTGGAGCATGGGATGCTTTTCTCGCTATAGTGAGGAATTTCAATCTACTTTCTATAATATTTTGCCTTTTGTTTTATGTATCTCAATGCATTATTTCTAATACCTTTCAAAAATTAGGATCTCTATGAAGTGATCTCAGAACCTCTAGCTTTATTAGGTAAATCAATTAATTTATGAGAGGTTTATGTGTAGATTACTGTGTAGAAGTCAGATTAAATCTCTTGAGAGGTTTATGAGTTGAGGGAACGGAACGGTCGACTCTTGAGATTAAATCTCTCCTCCTCCACTCTTTGTTTGCTTGGTATTCTGCTTTCTCTTCTTTTTCGTGCTTTAATCTTTTTGTTATGCTTGATCATTGTAGTTTTTGATCTTGATGTAAATCTTTCCATGTACATTCCTGGTGTACCGAGGGCTTTTGTTTTATGAAATATCGTTATTTATCAATAAAAAAAAAATACTGTGTAGAAATCAAATGGATGCAAGGAGAACATAGAAATTGTAGAGAAATGGGTTCAACTATTTAGTACTCTCTATTTCTTAGTCATAGCTATGAGTGCAATGGACACATTCAGTTGATAAAAATTAACTTTACAAATTAGTTGGCTAGAAATATGAGGTATCATAATTGCAAATTGTTTATAAAATCCTTGACATGATTAGAGGAATTGTCTTAGAGTGATTTGTAAGTAGATTTTAATACGGTAGAAAAGTAAATTTAAATTTCCATTTTATATGTTGGGTATGATTCGGTGCACATCAATCAATCATTGCATTCATGCTTTGTTCATAATTTCTTTATATAATGTTATCAAATTAATCCAATATGTGGAAGGAGTTGAACTATGTGGTACCCTTAAAAACTTTGTTGACTCAGCAGCATGTCAGTAGTACAATTTAGTTCTTTCTCTTCTTCTTTAAACAATTCTTATAAGTAATGGAAGAATTATTAACTAATGGGACAGGTTCTTTGGATGACTTGTAGATGGGAAATAACACAAAATTATGTGCAGAGAATTCTCAACTAAGCTAGAAGTTATTTAAGTAGTTTATTAGTTTCTCATTTGCTTTACTGTTTATCTTGGTTGTTAATGTATGTTTAGACTACAATAATGAAAATTGGTTTATAAGAGATGAGGGCATTTACCAAGTTATTGTTTTCATTTGTCAAGGATACCACCTTCTTTGAGACCCATGGGGTGGTTGATCTAAATAGAACATGCTATAAGGAAGTAGATAATTGTAACATTTATTCATGCATAATCTATAAAAAGAAACGACTACAAGTTTAAAGCATAAAGGCAAATTAAATGATTTGTAATATAAATGCACACACTCATAAGATAGTTGGAGAGGACTGGATAATCTACCAATGGTTTCTTTGCTATATTACATTAAAAACATGCTATGATTAAGTACTTTTAATGATCTTTTTGTGCAAGGGTAATTTGTAATTAAAAATATATATGTGCAACATAGTAGTATGACATAAATGTTTGGTTTACAGACTCATCAAAAAGTTTAAATGTCGAGGTGCTTCAATTCTGGGGGTAGTAGCTCGAGATGAAGGGTAGTCTTATGTTAAATCTTGGACAAAGAAATTTTATTTGAATGATCCTTCAATGGCAAAAGTAGTGGTCATTAAAGGATCACTGTAATCAAAGGGTTGGAGCATATGGTTTATTGTGTAAGGACTGTGGCATTATTATGAATCCAATGGATGGATATTTTTAATAGAGGAGTTTAGACAGATACTTTGATAGGTGCAATCTCTCTCTCTCTCTCTCCAACACGAGTTGTCCATATTTTTGTAATGAAGTTGAAAAGGATAGAAGTTGTTAACATGCATATTCTTTTGAAAAGCTTTGAGAATACAATGTATTTAAATAGATATTTCAAAGTATCTTTCCCGTGTATCGCACAGGTTAGCGACTAGTTCTTTCTAACTAGATGATGTCCCGCGCAATGTGCGGACAACTTTACAATTTTATTCGAAATCATTTTTATGTATATCAAGACCTACATAAAATACTTACTTTATGATATAATATTTATGTTTGCCCACAATATTGATGAATCTTTGAAAACTTGATTTTCTTAATTCATATTTTATTTTTAAAAAATTGTATAACATTATAAGACTATAACATATTATAATATTTACCGTTAAAAGTAGATTTTTTTTTTTAAACTGATTAAATGATTTTGAAATCTTTAAATAAGAATTTAAAGCATAAAATGCTTTTATATCCTAAAATTATATAAATTTAAACAACCTCCTAAACACTTCCTTAATCAATCTATCATCACAACTAAATATGGAAACCTTAATCACAAAATCCAATTCATTATCTCAATGAAATTGAGGGAATCATTTATAAGTATCAACATAAAGAGAACATGATTAAATAAAAATAAATTTGATAAAAACACATCCAATTATCAAAATTTAATTGTCTTTAGTTGGGTTTCAGTATAATTTTTTTATCTTAAAAAAAAAAGCGGAAAATACTTTGAAATAATCATTGATTTTTATTTTTATCACTATGGCTTATACCGATGAAAATAGCAGTAAACAAAAACCACAAAGAAACATACAAATTATGAGTTCTAACATTTAAAAAAGAAAAAGAAAAAAAAAAGCTAACTTCATAAATAATCGATTAGAATATTTCTTTTTCTTTTTTCTTTAGTACTAAAACAAAATATATTTATGACTTTTCCGAAACAATATCCCAAACACCTAAAGACTGAAAGCGAATCACAGCATTCACAAAATCCTCCTCAAAGTCCAACTTCAATATCAAAACTGTAAGCTACCATCACTAAATAAAAAACGCAACCCTCCTTCCTCAGTCATAACCTACTCATATAGATTATAATCAAATGGTACTACAATGTTGAAGTTACGTAGGTACCCTTGAAAGGTTGAAGGTAAATGACATCATTTTTTTTTCTACGTGCATATTTGAGATGGGTTTGGAGGAAGGGCTGTGGGCATATGTATATATAGAGGAGAAGAAGTTAAAAGGTTGAATGAAAATGTAAAAAAAATAAAAAAAATTGTGAGAGAGAGGAAAAGGCTTGAAATAATAAACCAAATGAAATAAATAGTAGTCTCAAAACATTGAATAAAAAAAAGTAACAAAAAGTAGTCTTAAAACATTGAACCAAAGAAAATAAAGAGTCCATATTTTTAAATTTATTCTTATCTTTAATGTGTTTTAAGAGTATTTCAATTATTTTCATAGAGTGTGCCACATGGCAGAACCTCGTGCCCTTTCTCATGAGGTCTCTGCTTTTATATATATATTGATGATTCTTGGAGCAGAGGTGCCTTTCTTAGGCTTCTGTTTTGATTAGGGTTATACGTTGGAAGTATTTTGGAAATTCCATTGCAGTTAATGTCCCATTTCCCTGCTGTTCTGTTAAGTTTTTGGTCATTCAAGATGAGTCTGGACTGCCTGTAATTGGTGTGGGGTAGACAGATTATTAAAGGTCGCGTCCTGAACATGGTTTATACTGCCAACTCTCTCTTCTGCCATCTGCTGCACTTGTAACAACTTTTAAAAGCTAATCTATTATTATTTTTTGGAGCTTTATCTGTTTTGTGATTTCTGTTTTCTGGATGGTTTCATAAGATAAGAGAAAAATGGTTGCTTTATTTCCAGGTAAGTATGGGTTCCTCTTGTAGTGAAGAGTTCTATTTTATTTTATTTTATTTTATTTTCTGTAACTTTGAGTGCATGTTAAGAGTCTCACTAATGACATGTTGACAGGTGCGGGAATTTTCTTTTTGGAGCTTGGATGTGCAAGTAGTGAACATTTAATTTGCGATAAGTTCTCTCCCGTTGTCTCTCTATCACTTCTTTCACTCTCCCATTTTTTTGGTCATTTTCTACTGCAATCCTAACCATTGGTGTATTTTCTTTTCATTCTTTTAGATTTAGGTATTTGTGTTAGATTTTGTTTTCATTAAGGTATTGCGGTTGGAGTTGGTTCTATTTTGCATATTTGTAGATTTGATTTTGCTTGGGTAGTTGGTTTAATTGATTTTGTGTTTTTTTCTTAAAAATCCATTTACAGCCCTTGTATTTCATTGGAATCATTAAACCACATTGGAAAAAAAAATTGTTTTAAAAATCTACTTATTCATTTTCAATAAGCTTGTGCAACTCCCGTGTGTAGTCAGCTCTTTGTGGTTGTTTCTTTGTCTTTTAGTTTAGTATGTTTACTGTTTGTTTCATGCCTGCTCGCTGATTTAATTGCTTTGTTAGAATTTTTAAACAATTTCTCTTACATGGCATTTTCTGATGTAAGTTGTAACTAATCTCCCAAAATTCAAATTTAGGTCTACAGTGTCCCCATGATATGGGCATTATATAGAGGAAAAATATTGGTAATTGTTTTAAAAATTTGATGGGTGATTGTCTACAATAGACATCTTGAAAACCACTGCATTCATTTGAAATTTAACCTAGATGAATTGTGATTGGAGTTTATCCCAAAAATGTTTGTTAAAATGGGGGGCCAATAATTAACTGAAAATTGAGTGAGTTGATGTAATTAACTAATTATATATAAACTCACAATTTCTATTTGCATTGTTCGCTATGTGATTTCTTTGAGAAAGTTATGATTCCTTTGAACTTCCTTGCTTGGACTTCAATAAACCTTTAATCTTTCAAGCTTGGACTTGACAATATATTTAGGCTTTTTTTCCAAAAGAATGAAATGGAACAAGGTGTATTTTTTCTTTGGTTTTTCATGTTTTCTAAAGTTTTCTCAATCCTAAAATTAACCTGATTTGTTGTTATCAGTGCCAAGCATTGGATCAGTGACATCGATAAGTCTTTGTATGCTTAAGTGTATGATTACAGAGTTGTAGTTTCTGCAACTTATTAAGGTAGCCATTACATGTTTACAGGAAAAGCTGACTATTTTTCAGCCTTAAGTATTAGAGAAAATACCTGTAATTAGGGGTAAACTTAGCAAGGTAGTGGGCTGCTTTGACTGTTACAAGGTCTGCCAGACTTTACTACCATTTGATATATTAATTTTGTAACAATTAGTGCATTAGAGGTCTAATGGAGCCAGTGTGTTTTTAAGTGTGGGAGAATAGGTTTAGTTGATGTTAGAGAATAATAATAGTGGCACTTATGAGCCTCTATGGGTGTTATGATCTATATATGTTGATTGATATCTCTGCTGGTATTTTTCTAGTTGGTAGACTATAACTTAGAACCTAATTGAGTATTAAATTTATGAGAGCCCGAGGTTTTGATGATTTCTTATTTCTGTGCTATGATTTATGTAAAGTGTATATATTTTGGTGGTTTGATTCTGCTGAACTATTTTGGTTCAATCTGTCATGGTTATTGGTAGATGTGCTTGCCGTTTAGGGACATGCTCCTGAAATTGAAGAGAATGATGCACATCTTTTGAATCATTTTATTGCTCTTATTGAGAAGATCAAACCCCTTTACATGATATGTATATGTACATTGTATTTATTTTCCCCCTCTTGGTTCTGTTTTGGGAAGAATGTGTGGCTGAATCATTAATTTTGTGATGGATGAGGTGAGTTATTGATTCTAAGATGAATACAGTTTGTTTTCGATAGATAGGAGACTGGTATCTTTAAAACCCTTTTAACGAAAATTGAGCCCTGGATTTTCTATCAGATAGTTGAATCAATATGTTGGTTGGTTTAGCTCCATATATAGTCACTAGGTGAGAATATGCCAACCAATAAAACAGTTGGAAGGATGCTGGGACCAGCTTTGGGTGACCAGTAGCAAGGAAACTTTTCTATCAACATATTGAAGATAGCTTTTCAAGATGCTCTTCAATGACTGACCCGTCCAAGAAGGAAGATAGCTTTTCAACATATGGGTTCCTCTCTCTCTGTTTGTCTCTCTATCTCCATTCTCTGTGTCTCCTCACCAGTAGTTCGAATGGAAGGGAACTATCTTTTCTCAGCACTTGATAAACGAATGCCACCTTGCTTAACACTTTTAAATAGATCTATTGTCGGGAAGAGCAGTAATTGGTGGTCTGGTGTGGATTGGCGCATAAGCAGCTAGTCCTAATCTAGGCACATACGCCGGTTAGAGCTGCTAATCAGTTGGTTAGGCCGGTAAGAAGCAATGGGGCAGGGGAGGAGGGATTCGGCTTTTTTTGTTATTTTCTACTACAATCCTAACTTAAACATTATAAAGACAATTTCTCCTTATTTTATTTCTTTCCTTTACTTGCTCTGAGTTTGCTCTTCAAAGGCTTCATTTCCTTGAAAATTATGAATTACAGTTTTTCGTCTTGAGTCTTTGAAACTTTCATTCCAATTATTTTCCCTTTGTCTTGTTGTTTTGTTAGATTGACATGAATTATGATCTAAACATGGGGCCAAAATGGCCAAATTCCACTATTTGGCAAAAAAATATAGGGATCTACCACTGTTTGTGAACTATATAGGGATATACCACTATTTTGGAACCCAAGTTCCCCAAGGAGCTCGAGTTCCATTAAAAATTGCTATGTAACTCGAGTTCCATTAAAAATTGCCACTGTGGCAGGCTGAATTGGACTAGGAATTTGAGCTCAAGGAGCTCAATTTTCTTGTCGATACAACTCGAGTTCTTCAAGCTCAAGTATTGTAAAAATAAATTTGAACATAGAGATGCATCAACACACAGAAATGCATCTTGGGAACAAAATAACACATTGGAGCTCAAAAACAATGTCAAACAAAGTGGAAACATCATATCCACCTAACCACGGAATTATGACCTAAACGTTAAAAACAAGAAAAGTAACATGAAAAACAAAGACCCAGTACTACTTATCCAAAAAAAATCAAAGACCCAGTACTATGAGCACTAGAGTAGCAAGAAAATAAATAAAGGAAGGAATGGAAAGCTGACGTTGTTGAGCAAGAAATTGGAGTTAGACATTTCTAGTGGGATCAATGCAGATGGGTAATTGGGAAATTAAAAATCAAATCAAAAAGACATGAACCCAAAAGGCTAGGTCGCACCGACACGCCATTTTTAGCAGAGTACCGGTGTTCGACACGTGTCGGACATCGATACTGGTAAGACTTGCCAGACTCCGATGTCCGAGCGTGTCTTCTTCTTTTTTTTTTCTTTTTTTTTTTTTGCTTCTCTAACACAGAGTTGACATGGTGGACACGTCAGCAGTGAAAAAAAAATTCATAGATTTTGACAGATGGGCAAATCTTTACCATTGATTTTGTGATAAATCATTACCATGAAAGTTGAAACCCATAGCCAACCCTCCTGTTGCCCTCTGCCCCTTACCGGTGCTAGATCGGTGAGTCGGCGAGCTCCATAGACAGTTGTCATGCTCTCTGTCCCTTTCGATCTCTCTCTCTCTCTCTCTCTCTCTCGGCGTGGACAGGTTCGACCTTCTCTTCTCTCTCTCTCTCTATATATATATATATATATTTAAAAATTTTTTTTTTTTTTTTTACTCAGCCTTTTGCCTATTCAAACTTTCCCAGGCATTGATTTGTTTGATGTTGAATGTAGCCTATTTAAACTTTTGGTTTGTATTCTAAACATTTTGTGTGTATTATTGTACTACTTTGGGTGTTTGTTTACTTATTTGTAGTTCTTACATAATTTAAATTCTAGACATAAACATATATTATGTCTAAAAATATTAAAAAATGTCTAAATATAAAATTTAATTAATTATTTAATAGATATACCCTTATTTTTCAAAAATTGTTGTACTCCCGTATCTGTATCTGTGTCCGTGTCGGTGCAACTTAGCCAAAAGGAGCAACTGCAAATGCAGATGGGTATTTGCGAAAGGAGGGGGAAAGACTTGAACCCAAAAATTAAATCCTATGGGTATTTCTCAGATGCAGAAGGTGACGGATTGGGAGAGTGGATTTTCTGGTGAGAGATGGGAGACTTGGTGCAGCCTGGACTCTTTCCAGTGAGAGTGGGATTTGTGGTTGAGTCAGCTTCGCTTGAGTTTGGCATGGTGGCCATGGTTTTGAAGTAGCAGATTTGGGGTTTTGGAAGATTGATAAAGAAGAGGGAGAGTGCGACTGAGAACAAGATGAGTTTATCACTTAAGCGGAACTTCTTGTTATAGAACTCGGGTTTTATTTTTCAAGGAAATCGAGTTTTCTAAACTCGAGTTCCACATGGAATTTTTCAATTAAAAAATCTAGCTCAGCGGGTGCCACAATGGTTGATTTTAATAGAACTCGAATTCTTGGAACTTGAGTTACACAGCAAACTTGAGTTTGAGGAACTCAAGTTCCAAAATAGTGGTATATCTCTATATAGTTTACAAACAGTGGTAGATTGCTATATTTTTTGCCAAATAGTGGTATTTGGCCATTTTGGCCCTAAACATGGTTTCCTAGAGAAGAATAAGACTCGTTTTTACTTTATATTGTCATAATTGGCATTTGACGTGTGTTGGGTTTTTTGGGAATTAATTGCTTCAACTTCTTTCTTTAGATTTTCTTCATAATTTTAATCTTGGAATATTTTTTTTTATTTGCGAGTCGTTCCTTGTTTATGCATGACATCTTTATAAACTTGTGAGGATAATGTTTGGTAATTTTTATCTTAATATGTTTTGTGGAGGGAGAATTGTGGCTTGGACTTTCTTGTACTGGAAATATGAAGTTTTTGGATAAGTGTTGAATTTGCAACAATTAGAAGACTCCTCACTTATTGTGATTTAACTTTTGTTTTTATTATTGTTATTTAAAAAAAAAAAATTCTCAATATTCTGTTCCTTCAAACATGTCTTATAAAATTCCTAGTTTTCTTTAATTTAAAATTTTTGGTTGACAGCGTTTTCTAGATGAATTGGGTTCTCTTCTATTGGAGAGTATTCACTTGAAGTTGGCTGGCTGGTAATTATTGTTTTAAAAATTTAAAATAATTTTGTAAATGAGAAGTGGCTCTTGCAATGTCTGTATTTCAGGCTCCATGTATGTGGTTTTAACCAATTCCAGCACTAGGAAGCATGTTTGTCGTTCCCCTCTCTATAGATAGCTATAGCACTTATCACAACTTTTAGGAATTTGTCCTATTATGCTTTTTTGGAGCTTTGTTAATGTTGGGATTTATCATCTTTGTACAGTTGCTTAAGTTAAGAGTGGAATGCTTTAAACATGGTTGCTCAATTGCCAGTAAAGTGGTGTATTTCTTTTGTAGAAAAGAGATCTTTTGTTCGTTGTTTTGTAACTTTTGAGAGCATGTTAAGAATCTCAGTCCTGACATATGACAGGAAGCAGATTATTTTTTGGACCTTGGCAGCTTAAGCGGTAGAGTTTGATTTGGCGAGAATCTCTTATTTCTTTCCTCTTGTTTTCATTGTTCTATCTTACAATCAAAAGAGTTATGATTATAATTTTGACTTGTTTTAATTCTTTCTAATACTCAATATTGGGACTGTGACTGCCATTCTTAGTCTTAAGTTTAAGTTAGGGTTCTATGTTCAAGTCTTTTGAAAATTCCATTGCAATTCATGGCCCTTTTTCCTGCTTTTCTGTTAAGTTTTTGGTCATTGAATTTGCGTCATGGTTGTAGTGGGAAAATAAATTAGGCTTTTGCTTAAATTCTATTGTGATTGGCATGAGGTGGATTTTTTGGAAATCATTTTTTTTTTTTTTTTGAGTGTGTAAATTTGCCTCGTTATTCAAAATGTTGGATTTGATTTCGTAGTCATAGAAAGTGGGCTGATATTGTCAATGTCCAACTAACTCTGTTAGTATGATTTTTTTATTCAAATTTGAGCATTGAGTAATATAATGCTACTTTATACAGTGACGGTGATTGTTTTTGCCCTCAGGCCTCTTTTTGCCAACATTTTTGTTATGTAGCCCCAAAAGCAAACTTTTAAGTAGCGTCTCGAATCTTTAGAGACTTGAGTTCACTGAAGGAGCTTGAGACTCTAAGACTCGAGTTCAGGTGGCAAAACTGACGTGGACAAAAAATCCACGTGGAAATCAAGTCTCTAAGACTCAGTTTCCTAAAGAAAACCAAGAGAAACTTTGACTCTGCCCAAATTCACCAAAAATACACCTGCAAGTCCTCAAATATTCACATAAACACAAGTTCCTCTTAATTCCTTCTGTGACTCAAGTTTAGAGACTCAAGTTGAAATTGAGTCTCTTAGACTTGAGATACTACTTAACTAAATATGTTTGCTTTTGGGACTACATAACGAACATGTTAGCAAAAAGGAGCTAAAGAGCATAAAAAATCCTTTAATCTTTGTATGTCTAGGGGAATTTGTCATTTGGACTTTCTTCTACTTTAGAACTGAGTTTGCATAAAAGTCTTGGACTGTCTTGAACATTGGTTGTTTTGACTGCTACAATCAGAAAATTCCTTCTCTTGGTTAAACTTTTGGGGGCTGTCTGTAAATGGCTCTTGGGATGACCTTTGTTACTGATTAGGGTTTTTGTTAATAATTTGGTGATTTCTTTTAGGAAGGTTTCTTTCTTTTCTACAAATGAATACGAGGGTTTGATCATTTTGTTGATAGGATAACTACGGTTTGGTGAGAAATATTTCTTACTTTATCGTTCATGTATCTTGTACTCAGTGAAGAGTTCAAGCTTTGAGGGTTACATGAATTTGTCTTGTGCTTTTTTGGATTCTAAAACGTACCAGTTTTTCCATAGATGGTTTTGCAACACCTGAAATTCTGAACAGATGTTAAAAACTTCAATACTGATATTTCTGCAGGAATTTGAATTCCAGTGAAATGTGGGATTCCTGTCGTGGAGAAGAGTTCTACTATTTGAAGTTCGTTTTATGGTTTTGTATAGACCATGTTTGATGGTTTTAATCTTCTAGGGGAATTTGTCATTTGGACTTTCCTGTACTTTAGAAACTGTGTTTGCGTAGAAGTCTTCAATCTGTCTTAAACTTTTTATTTTGACTGGAATAATCAGAAAAATATTTCTGCTGATTTCACTTTTCGGCTGTCTATATATGCATCTCTTGATTGCTTTCTGGAAAGACCTTGTTTGTTATTATTTAGGGTTGCTCTTAACACGTTAGTGATTGCTTTCTGGTAGGTTTCTTTCTTTCTACGAATGTATATTAAGGGTTTGATCATTTTAATGACAGGATAACTAGGGCTTGGTGAAAAAGATTTGTTACTTTATTGTTAATGCATAACTTGGTGAGAGTTTGCAACAACCAAATATCTGAGCAGATGTTAAAATCTTTGATATTGATATTTCTACTGGAATGCACCTATCAAAAAACAAAAGATATTTCTACTGGAATGCAAATTTTTCTTTGTTGTAAAGCTGGGTTCAATACATTGGTCATTGCTTTGATTTTCTAGTGCTTGTTTGACAATGTCGGTGATTGATTTTATGAGGAATTGCAAAGAGTGATGGTAGAGATTTTATACTTTGTTCTTCTTTCATCTTGTAGAGAAATATCCTACTGGAATATCCTAGTTCTTCAATTTTGAGTGCATGTTGAATATCATAATCCCGATATGTTTAGAGGAGCTAGGAAGTTTCTTATTGTGCATAGCGGCAGCGTTTGATTTGGAGATAATTTTATTTGAGTAAGGTAATAGATCATACTGGAATGAGTTAGGCAATCTTAAATATTGATTAACAAAGATCATGAACGGAATATGTTTGCTGAGGGAATATTTTACTGTTTTCATTGGCATGAGGTGGGATTTCTATGAATTATGTCTTTGGATTTGCATCATAAATCACAGTGTTAGCTTGTTGCTGATTGATTTCCTAGTCATCGAAAGTGAGTAGATACTGTTAATTTGAAGTATTTGCCAATGTTTGTTTTGTGAGTTTGTGCTGTGTTGACTTCAACAATAAGAAAACTCTTCCCTCCTCTTGATTTCTGTTATTGATTATGAGTTTTTCAACAATAAGCTTTTCACATCTCACATTTTTACACATCATTATTTTAGTATTTAAATCATGTTCTATATTCAAACATTCCATTGGAATACTCAATAGTTTCTTTAAATGGTAGAATATATAGTTCTGTAGACAAATACAATCATAATAAATTCTTAATACTAGAATATATAATTTCATATACAAATACAATTATAATAAATGCTCATTAGTTATCATAATTATCAAATATCTTATTCAGAAAGAAAAAATGTCAAACTTTCCCATGCATTGCTCAGTTTTGCTGGCTGGTTTTGCTTATGAGCCTTTCAATAAGCTGTTCAATCTTAAATGATACTCCTTGTTCAATTCAAGGGCTTATTCTTTTGATTTAATTTTTTTTACCAGTTTCTTTCAATATGCTATTCCTTCAGAAATGATCCTTTACAATTCTTTGTTTGATTTATTTCATTGATTTTGGTTGAAGGTGTCTGCTGGATCTCTTCTATTGAAGCACAATCACTTTATGTTGGCTGGTGGCTGGTCGTTAATCATGGGTGTAAGAACTCAAAATTCAGTTTTAAACAAAAATTAGTGCTTGCTATGCCTATATTCAGGCTGTATTTGTATGGTTATAACATATTCCAGCACTAGAACGCCTTTTTATCCTGCTTGCGTTTTCTATTGCCATCTATTGCACTTATTACAACTTTTACAAGTTAATCTAACTTTATTTTTTTGGGAGCTTTGTCAATGTTGTGATTTATCTTCTTTGGACAGCTGCATAAGATAAGAGTTGCATGTTTTAAAAATGGTTGCTTTAATTCCAGGGAAGTATGGATTCCTCTTTTAGTAATGAGTACTTCTAGTTGTTGTTTTGCAACTTTGAGTGGATGTGAAGAGTCTCATTAATGGCATGTTGACAGGAGCTGGAATTTTCTTGTGGGATCTTGGCTGTGGAAGTAGAGGACTTTTATTTGCTGATAAGCTCTCTCCCTTTGTCTCTATACTCTTCTCTCTCTCTCTCTCTCTCTCTCTCTCTCCCTCTTCCTCTCTTCCATGTTTTTGTTATTTTCTACTACAATCCTAACTATATAAGGACAATTCCTCCTTATTATATTTCTTTCCTTTACTTGCGTTGTGTTTGCTTTTCAAAGGCTTCATTTCCTTGAGAATTATGAATTCTAGTTTTTTGTAGTGAGTGTTTGAAATTTCCATTCCAATTATTTTCTCTTTGTCCTATTGTTTTGTTAGATTGACATGGATTATGATCTAAACATGTGATGGAGATAAAAATGGTGAAAAGGAAAGTTGTTTTACAAAACTAAGTTGCTTAGAGAAAAGAAATAATGAGCTAGCTCTTCAGGAGACACTCTTGGAATAATACCTCATAGGTAGAGATTTCTTGGATTCAAATTCAACTAGCTATGGGGTGGCCTGAGGGATGAACCCAAATTTCATCATGTTAATTGGGCTACTGTTTGTGCTCCACTTTCTTCAAGTGGTTTGGGGATTAGAAACTTGAGAATTTTTAATGTTGCTTTATTAAGGAAGTGGTTATAGAGATTTGGGCAAGAAAGGGATTCTCTTTGGTGACAAGTGAAAGAGGTGAAATATGGTTGTGGGGTGGTTGGTGTTTAAGCTCATTCTCTGGTCTATATGGAGTTAGTTTGTGAAAAAATATTAGACGGGGGTGGCCCTCTTTATCTCGGTTTATCTTGTATGAAATTGAAGATGGATCAAAAGTGCAGTTCTGGCTAGATTGATGTTGTGTAACATCTCTTGCAAATTATTATACTGAATTATATAGGATTTGTCGAAACAAAGAGGCAAGTGTAATTGATCTAATGAGGTACACCAATGGAATTTTTCATTGGGATATACATTTTTGTAGGGATGTGCATAATCGGGAATTGGAAGCTTTCTAGAGCTTCATGAAAGCCATTTATGGCACTCTTGTAAGGGGGATTGGGGAGGATAAGGGATGTTGTTTACTTGTAATAGTAAGGGGTTTATGGTTAGTGCGTATTACTATCTTCTAGCTAGCCATTGTAAGTATTTTTTTCCTTGGAAGAGCATTTGGAAGCAAAAGATTACTTCTAGAGTGGCTTTCTTTGTGTGGACTTTTGCCTTGGGGAAGTATCTGATAATTGACAATTTAAGGAAAAGAAAGCTGTGCATTTTGGATTGGTTTTATGTGTAAGTGTAATAGTGAAACGGTTGACCATCTATTCCTTCATTGTCTGGTTGCCTTGGAGCTGTGGGAAATGGTTTTTGGTTTATTTGGAGTTTGTTAGGTTATGCCAATGTCTATTGTTGAGCTCTTGCTTGCTGACAAGGTCGATTTGGTCGCCATCATAATGGATATATATGAATTGTTGTTTCTCATTGTTTGATGTGGTGCGTTTCAAAGGAAAGAAATAGTAGGTGTATTGAAGACTGTGAATGTTTTATGCCTGATCTCAATCTTTTATTTTTTAGAACCTTATTAGACTGGTTCTTATTTTGCAGAAACCAACCCTTTTCTTTAATTTTGGATTTACTTGATTTATGTAATTTTTGTATTTGATATATACACTCCTGTATACTCCTTGCGTATTTGGGTGTCTCATTTTTGATATCAATAAATCTTTATTACTTATGAAAAAATAAAATTCAACTAGCTATAATGAAGCCAGCCTTGCTTATTTATAGTTACATAAGCAAGCTATTGAGTTTATTACAAAAACCCTCCATGTGATTGACCAAAGCCTAACAAACTTCTCTAGCTAACTAATAGGCTATTGCACTTATCACTAACAACCTATCAGCTAACTAAGTTTATGTTACTATTGATAATGGATATTAAAAGTAAAAGGCTAACTAACTTTCTGTTACTATTGATAATGACTATTAACAGCAAAAGGAATCTACTTATTATAAAACATAAGCTATTAACAGTTAACTTTAAAAATGAACTGCATCAAGATTGTCGCTCTTTGGAACACACTTGTCCTCAAGTATGGCTTGTTGTAAGCTAATCTGGTGCATGATAGGGCGGCTAGTGATATACATTGAAACTGTTAGAAATGCATAGATGATCAGGTGGCTTGACTTGGTAGGCATTGTCATTGATCTTATGTAGTATAGGACAAGGACCAATCTTCTTTTGTTGCAACTTAGTATAAGGTCCACCAGGGTTCCTCTCCTTGGTCAGGATCACCTATACTAGGTCACCTCCCTTGAAAATCACTTGCCTTCTCTTTCGGTTAGCTTGTGCCTTGTACTTAGCAGTGCTGGCCTCTATTTTCTTCTTAATATCTGCATGTAGCTGTTGTACGAAGTCAGCTAATTCAGTGGCTTTCGGATGCTCCTTCTTGGGTAATGAACAATCTCAAAGGGAGAGTGTTGAGTTGTTCTATTGGTAGATGAGTTGTAGGCAAACTCTGCTATAGGTAACACATTCTCCAATTCCTTAGGTTTGTCCCTTACAAAACACCTTCGGAGGTTGCCCAAGCTCCTATTGACCACCTCAGTCTATTGAAGCTAAATTGATGCACCTTAAACATGTTGGATGCTACTGACGTAAAGTAGTTCTACTTGTTTGTAAGTCTTGCAATTTTCAGTTCAAGTTAAATATCTCAATCCTAATTTGTCTAGGGAACTGATCCTTTTTTTTTTGGTGTGCTGAGCCTATAACTGGTTTTCTTAGGCTATGGTTTCCTGGTGTACCATAAATTCTTGATTCACTTGGTGAGGTTTTGAAATTTCAATTGCAATTTTTTGTCCTTGTCATATAAAGTGGGTTGGCTGATAATGTCAATGTCCAATCAGGTCTATATTAGTATGAAGATTTTGCTTTTATGGACTCTTATATTGAGCACCCAATAACGTTTGCTTTTATATAAGTTGGCGATGTTCGTTTTTTGGGTTTGTGGTGCTCAAACTTGGGCAGTGTTGATTGCATCATTAAGAAAACTCTTTTCATATTGTCTTGATTCCACTTTATTAGTGGCTTGGGAAGCATAATTCGAGTATCTGGAATTTGATTTCAGGCTGCTTAATGTAGACTATTTGGTTGGAACGAAATCTTCATTCCTTTGAGGACACTGAGAAAACGTTAGATGAGTTAAAGGTTTTATGCTAACGTAGTCTTTTTGGGTGGTCTCGGTGTTGGGGATTTACGGATTCTTCTTCTCTCTCTGAGTTTATGTTGTCTCTTAGATTAGTTTCTTGATTTCCATCTTTTTTGTTGTTTGTTTTATCTTTTTCTTCTTGTTCATTATCATGAACAACTTGTGCTATTTCCTATTTTTTCATTAATAATAGTTCTTTGATTACCTATCAAAAAAAAAAAATTATCACCTACTAGTCTTCTAATCAGCTGTTTCCTCATATGTGATACTATACTATTTTGGAAAAAATGGCCAAATACCACTATTTACCGAAATATATATCAATCTACCACTGTTTTGGAAATATGTAGGGATCTACCATCTTTTTGAAACTCAAGTTTGTGAAACTTGAGTTTCATAAACTCGAGTTCCTTGAAAAAATTGGCTTCAAAGTTGCCGGAAAATTTTTTATGGTACTCGAGTTCATGGAACTCGAGTTCCATAAAAAATTTCAAAATTTTTCCATGGAACTCGAATACCATGGAAAACTCGAGTTCCCCAAACTTGAGTATCCAAAATGTGGTAAATCTCTATATATTTTTGAAATGGTAAATTGCATATGTTTCGGTAAACAATGCTATTGTGACATTTTGGCCATACTATTCCTTCAATTTATTTTACAGGTTTTTGTCCTTGGCAGCTCTTATATGGCATCTGTTGCAGCAAAGAAGGCATTTTTACAATGATTTGGTTTTCTCCTATAATAGCACAATCTCCTATTTCTAGATGGGTGGTAATTATGTGTTTAAAATTTTAAAATTTGCTTTGTAAACACTAATTGGTGCTTGGATTATGTTTTTTTCTGGCTCCATATGTTTGGTTTCAAATAATTCCAGCACTACCTGGATTGTTTTTCTGGGTTGCGTTTTCTTCTGCCATTTACTTTCACAACTTTTCAGAATATAAAATCGTCAATTTTGTAATTTGGCTGCCATATAAGAGATGAATTTTATGTTTAAGGCATTTTGTTCTAAATGCTAGGGAAGTGTTTGATTTACGTTTTATAGAAGATTTCTTCTGTTCAATTTTGCAACTCTGGGTGCATGTTAAAACAGCTGCTGGAATTTTCTTTTGGATGCTTGGCAGGGCAAGTGTAGGACTTTGATTTGGCGATAAGCTCTCTCTCTCTCTCTCTCTCTCTTCTGCTTTTGTTATTCTTTCTTTCAATCAAACCTTTATAGGGACAGTTTTGCTTGTATAAATTCTTTTTAATACTTGCACTGTGTTTTCTTTTCTTAGGTTTTGTTTCCATCCTTATATGGAAGTGATTGGACAGATGCCATTCTTGTCCAAGCATGACTTCTTTATTAGCTTGTTTGGTTGTTTTTTGATTTTGTGAGGACAATGTTTGATAATTTTGAACTGGATGTGTTTACATGAGGGGTAATTATAATTTGGACTTTCTTGTACTCGAGAAACAGAGTTTGTGGTGAACTCTTGAATTCGCTAATCTCCTGTTCTTTTTTACTGCACGTTTTCTTGTAAGTTTCATTCAATATACTGTGCCTTTGAACATGATGCCATACAATTCCTTGTTTGATTTATTTTATAGATTATTGTTGAAGGTGCTTTCTGGATTGATTTGATTCTCTTGTTGATTTCACTTTTTGCTAATGAGTCTTTCAAATTCAACACAGTGTTCAATCTAACATGATTCTATTCATTGGTGAGTTTATTTTTATATTTTTTTCTGTAGGCTGTTAGTTAAGGCCTTTCTTGCAGCACAGTTGGATTCCCTAAATCAGTTTGTTTCGATTCTATAGTTGCCCAAGTATTCAAACTTGCCTATTCCATTTCGTCAGATAGCTAATTATGAGTTTAAAATTTTAAATTCACTTTCTAAATGAAAGCTGTTGCTTCCATTGTGTATTTTAGGTTGCATGTGTGTGATTTTAATTACTATTGCACTCCTAGCATTTAGCTGGCTACTTTTTAAGGCTTTGTTGCGGCAAACTTGGCTTGGCTTCTCAGGATTTGCTTTTAAATATTTTATTTTACTGTTCCCTTAAACATGATATCATCCCTTGTTCAATTCATTTTATGTATGTTTGGTGCTTGGCCATTTTTTAAGGTATGAATGTTGTGGCAAAGTTGGCTTTTCCAGACCAATTTGGTTTTATTTTTATGGAGCACAAATATGTTAACTTTCCTTTCCCTTACTGTTCTGTGTCTGTTCATTATGTGTTGAAGGGTTTAAATATTCACTTGGTAAATGAAAACAGGTGCTTGCATTGTTTGTACCTCAAGCTGCATTTGTCAAGCTTTAATAAACTTGAGCAGTGCTCAACACTGTTTTTATTGGGCAATTGTATAAGTCGAATGGTTGCGTGCTTTAAAACATGAGCTTCCTTGTGTGTTCAATATAAAATATATCAAGGTTGTTACTTATATGTGGTTTTATGACACTGTTACCCCTATGTTTAAAAAATTAATGCTGGTATATTTGCGTAGGCTACAATGTTTCATGGGGACTGAAGGAAATAATATCTCTTTATCTCTTGATTTTAATATCCCTTTCCTAAAATTTAATGGTTTAATTATTAGATTAAGATATTTATGAGTAACAAAAACCATTTGTTGAAGTGACATTGGGTTGAGATCAAGATATTTTTTGGTGTTCTCAACAATCTAATATTGGAAATTTTCTCATTACAATGACTTAAAAATTTATATCGAATATAGATATTTATCATAACTTTTTAGCTGTTGTGTTTTAGTTTTTTTTTTTTTTTTGATAGGTAATATAAGAATTATTATTGATGTAAATGGAAAAAGAAACATACAATGTGTTCATGAGAATGAACACAGCAAAACACAAAACTGAACACCATAGAAAACAATCAAGAGACTAAACTAAGAGAAGAAAAAAACTGAACGATAGAAAAACATTCGGTAAAACCCCAGCACCGAGACCAATCAAAAAGACTTCTTTGATGCAGGCCTATTAACTTAACCAAAGACTTCTCAGAATCTTCAAAGGATCGACGATTATGCTCCATCCATATAGTCCACATCAAACATCTTGGAATTAAATTCCAAATATCTGAATCATGTTTCTCCAGCCAATGATTCCAACAGAATAATAATTTCACCATAGAACTAGGCAAGACCCACTGAATAACGAATGCTTGAAGCATAAAAACCCATAAAGAATTCACCACATGACAGTGAATAAGGAGATAATTCACAGATTCCCCACTGCACCGGCACATACAACACCGATTTGCCAAAGGGCGACCTCTAAGCATGAGATTATCCAATGTAAAAATGCAATTTTGAGCTGCTGTCCATAGAAAAAAAGCCACCCTTTTGAAAACCTTTGCTTTCTAAATGCCCTTTTAAGGGAAGATAGAGTTGGGAGTCGTCCTTAACTCATTGTAAAAGGAACAGGTATCAAACTTACCATTTCCATTAAGACCCTAACACAAAGAATTGCTGCCTACTCCACATGGAATATGAGCTTGAATAAAAATCAAGAAGAGAAAAAGTAGCAGCAAGCTCCCAGTCTTAGAAATACCTATAAAATCTCAAGTTCCAAAATCTAACATCATCCCCCTCTTGATGACTTACAACATCAAAAAAATACAAGTTTCCTTATCTGTTGAAATCACATATAACTCAGGGTAGAGGATTATAAGGGGATCAGCCCCAACCCATCTATCATGCCAGAAACGAATCCGGGTACCATCACCCACAACAAAAGAAAAATGCTTAGAGAAGTTTTCCTCCCTTCATTAATACTTAGCCACATACAACACCCATGAGTTCTCCTACAAATTTTAGTACTCCAACCCCCTTAACCCTCCTAATATTTAGTGGATATAACCCTCCGCCAAAGATGAGTAACTTCATGCCTATATCTCCATAACCACTTCCCTAATAAAGCTTGATTAAAGGACATCACATTTCTTATCCCCAAACTAATGCAGGGGATGTGATGGGTTGTTTGTGTATGGTTTAAAAACAATGAAAGGGCTGAGTTATTGATGGAGGAAAAAAAAGGGTGAAAAGGAAAGATGTTTAGAAAGACAAGTTGCTTAGAGAAAAGAAAGAATGAACTAGCTCTTCAAGAGACACATTCTTAGAATAATACCTCATAGGTAGATTTCTTGAATTCAAATTCAACTAGTTACAATGAAGGTAGCCTTATTTACAGTTACATAAGCAAGCTGTTGAGTTAGCTACAAGAACCCACCATGTGGTTGCCATGTGATTTGGCCAAAACCTAACTAACTTCTCTAACTAACTAATAGATTATTGTACTTATCACTAACAACCTATCAACTAACTTTCTGTTACAAGTGATAAAGGCTATTAAAAGTAAAACAAGAAATTACTTATTATATAACAAAAGCTAGTAACAGATAGATTCAAAATTGAACTGCATCAGTTACTTAGAACAAATTGATAGGTGGATAAGTACTTCTACAAGAACACTTTGTTCCAAATAGCACTCAAAGGCTAACAATTCATTCAATTACCAAAATTGATTTACAAAGAGCTTACATTCTCCTACTTATACTAGTTGTTTGCATTGGCAGCCTCTAGATGGTTGACAAGTGTCTCAATCCTATAGGCTAATGCTTAAAAAATCTTCTATCTAACTAACTAACTAATTAGTTACAAGTGGATTAGGATATAGGCATATAGTTGCTTGAAATGCCTTGCATAAGGACCCTCTCTCTTAAGAAGCACTTGAACTCAAGTTCTCTTGGTTGCCACAAGAATTGTATGAAGCTATAGGATGATACAGCTGCCTTGTATGATGAGTTTGCTGCTGTTGCAGCACACCAAAGGTTGTTGCTTCTGCACAGCCAAGTCCCACACAAATGAAACACCAATGTAGATGCATCTGCATTAAGAGGACTCCCTTTCTTGAAAGCAAACTTGTTCTCAAGTTTGGTTGCCTTTTCAACTATAAAAGTCAACCAATCGTGCATATTTTGATACTACTAGGCTTTATTCTTCACTGGTGACTCAACTTTCTTCATCTTAACCATTGGCTTGGGGCTTGCCTTCCCTTTCTTTGGTTGCAAGCAGGTGGATTCACAAACTTGTACATGCAGTGTGTGTTGCACCTTCTGCCCATGATAGCTTCATATGATTTTTCACATCTATGAAAAAGATAGAACCTATTCATGGCTACCTCCTCACAAAGAACATAGCCTGTATGTTGTCTATCATCCTCCACTTCTTGTTTTAGAACTTGCATAACCCTTGTTGCTAATAGAGAGTCATTTGCTTCCTGAACAACAGCATTTGCTCGTTCTTCCACATACTAACCGTGCATAAATTCTACCATATTTATTATGCATTTAGTCAATTCTTGTCCTCCCTCACCAATCTGTTCTTCAATGTAGCTATTAGAAACAAGATGTCCAATGTCTTGGTCTTCTAACTCTTTAGCCAGAATGTCTTGATCTTTTATCTCTTCAACAACCAAGGTTTCATTCTCTGACAAAACAGGTTGGTTCTTGGCTGGTACCTTGGAAGCCTTACTTGATTTAGCAACATTTGATCCATTTTCAACCTTCTTGGTGAAGAAGGATGTTGCACCACCACTTTGAGCACTGATTTTAGAATTGAAAGGAGCTGATTGTGCCCCCTTGACTTGATAATTCTTAATCAGCACTGCCCTATTGAAAGCTTCTGAAGCAGTCAACCGTTTTGGAGGAAATGGACATCTTGGATTTGCACTTTGCTGTAAAGGGTGTGGCTATAGTTGTAAGCCAGGAATTGCTCTCTAAGCTTCTGTTTCATCTTCTCCCAAGTATGAATCTTGGTTTTTCCTTTCCTCAATCTTTGGATCTTCAACTGCTCCCACCAAGATCTTGCCTTGCCTCTCAAATTAGTTGCTGCCAATTTAACTTTCTTGGATTTTGGAATATCATAACAAGCAAAGATCTCTTCAACTTGGCTAAGCCAATCCACAAACTCCTCATGATCCAAGATGCCATCAAATTTAGGGAATCCAATCTCAAATCTTGATTCCCAATTCTGGTTTGGCATCTTTGGTTGAACCATCACAGGATTGCGGTTATGCCACTCTAGTTTTTGCTTAGGAACATGAACAAAAATCTGCTCATAATCCCCCCCATTTGAAGTTGCACTTCCTGCAACATCATGCTAATTGTGTTGTTGTTGTTGTTGTTTCCCATCTCTTCTCAATTGTTCAGTCAAGACTTATAATTGCCTCAACAATTCCACTCCAGGCTCTAAGCCATTCTGAACCCTTCTACACCTTGGTCCATTGGCTGCAATATCATCTTCCTCTACTACAAGAACAGCTTGCTTCTTGCCCTTATCCTTGTCTTCTCAAACACCATGGCTTCTTGCTGTTACAAACTAATTGCTAGCACATATGAAGGCTTTGGTTTTGGTAAGAGAGGTATTTTAGGCTAGGAAAAGTAATCAAGACTGAATCTTGATAGGTTCTTGGACAAAAAATGAAGAAACAAATTGCAAATGAACTTGAATCCTAAGGATCTCAAGCTCTGACACCAATTTAATGCAGGGGATGTGATGGGTTGTTTGTGTATGGTTTAGAAACAATGAAGGGACTGAGTTACTTAGAACAAATTGATAGGTGGATAAGTATCTCTACAAGAATAGTTATTTAATGCAGGGGATGTGATGGGTTGTTTGTGTATAGTTTAGAAACAAAGAAAGGGTTGAGTTACTTAGAATAAATTGATAGGTGGATAAGTATCTATGCAAGAACACTTAGTTCCAAATAACACACAAAGGCTAACAATTCATTCAATTACCAAAACTGATTTACAAAGAGCTTACATTCTCCTACTTATACTAGTTGTTTGGCATCGGCAGCCTTTAGATGGTTGACAAGTGTTTAAATCCTATGGGCTAATGCTTAAGAAATCTTCTAACTAACTAATTAGTTACAAGTGAATTAGGATATAGGCATATAGCTGCTTGAAATTCCCTGCATCACAAACCTCCCATTTCAATAGGTGAGCTAACCTTATCCCACGCCACCAAAGGGTATTTGAAGCTCCCTGCAGACGATCCCCATAAAAAGTTTCTTTGGATTCTTTCCAGCCTAGCAGCCACTGCTATAGAAATAGTAAATAACGATAAAAAATAAGTAGGAAGATTAGAAAGAGTGCTCTTCAATAAAGTGAGCCTACCACCCTTGGATAAATAAAGGCGTTTTCATCCTGATAATTTCTTCTCCATCTTCTCTAAAATGGGATTCCAGATAGAAGCTGTCTTGAATGACGTTTCAAGTGGCATCCCCAAGTATTTCATAGGCAAGCTGCCCACCCTGCAACTAAGGATATTAGCCAAAGCATCCAAATTATTCACCTCCCCAATAGGGACAATCTCACTTTTCCCTGAATTAACCTTCAAACCTGTAAAAGCTTAAAAACACGATAAGGCGAACCTTATAGACAGCAACTGATCCCTAGAGGCATCCCAAAATAAAATAGTGTCGTCCACAAACAACAAATGAGGAATGCGCACACCAACAAGTTCATTGCTCCCACGTGAAAACCATGAATCAAACCACATTCCTCAATTTTTCTCAGAATCTTTCTTAAGACCTCCATAATCAAAAGGAAGAGGAGAAGGGATAAAGGATCACCTTGTCTCAAACCTCAAGAGCTCCCAAAAAAACATTCAGGGGAACCATTCACTAGAACTGAAAACCGAACTGAAGTCACACAAGCCTTTATCCACCCACTCCATTTCACCCCAAAACCCATCCAATCCAAAAGATTGAAAAAAGAATCCTAATTAACGTGATGGTAGGCTTTTTCAATGTCAAGCTTGCAAACCACATCTGGTACACGACTCTTTAACTTGCTATCTAGGCATTTATTGGCAATGAGCATTGTATCCAAAATTTGGCTCCCACCTTAAAGGAATTTTGAGACTCAAAGATGAGATTGTCCAATACCGCCCTCAATCTATTAGCCAAAACCTTGGATAAAAGTTTATACATATTGCTCACCAAACTAATGGGCCTAAAATCTTTAATATTAAGAGCATTACTTTTCTTAGGAATTAAAGAAAGAAAAGAGGCATTCATATACCTTTCAAACACAGAATAACGATGAAAATGTTCAAAAAAAGCCATGACATCCTTTTCCACAACACTCCAACATTTATAGAAAAAAGCCATAGTGAAACTGTCCGGACCAGGTGCTTTATCCCCCTCTATTTCTTTCAAAACCTGGATGACTTCCTCCTTAGAGAACGCCCTCTCTAATGACAGCCTTTCTTCTTCCTCTATACAAGAAAAATCCAACCCATCCATAGATGGGCGCCGCATCTCAGTCTCCTAGTACAAAACCTGGTAGAAATGAACCACCTAAGAACGCACCTCCATCTCATCCTCATACACAACCCCATCCACTTCAATATTGTTAATCTGATTAGCTCTTCTATGGGGATTTGCTAATCTGTGAAAGAAGCTTGTATTGTTGTCCCCCTCCTACGCAAACAAGACACGAGATTTTTGTCTCCAAAAAATCTTCTCCAAGGAAGCTAAATATTCAATATCCCCTCTAACCTGTATACAGCGAGACTGTTCCTCATTCAAAAGATCCCACACCTCTGAAATAGCATCCAGCCCCAGCATTTTAGACAAGAAACTTTCTTTTCTAAAAGCCAAGTCATCAAACTCCTCCCTATTCCACTTCTTAAGATAGCCTTTAAGCCTTTAATTTCTGGCCTAAAATGAACCTTGGAGACCCCACAAAACAGTACCCATTCCATCATTGCTGAACTCTCTCAAAAATACCCTCGGCTTTCAACCACATATTCTCAAATTTAAAAGCACAACATCCCCAACAAAAACCACCATGTTTTAGATTTTATTTCCGTTTGATCTTAATTCTCCTTCAACTACTTGATTTACCCTTTGGGATTGTTGATTTTCTCTTCTATATATATGTGTGTATATTTTCTTTCTTCATAATCATTTTTGAATCTCTATTTTTGTAATTGGAGGTTGGATTTTGAGTTTTATTAGCTGCATTATTAGAGGTTAACTAATTAAATGGGCAACGCATTTGAAGTGCATTTACTAAAGTTGATTCGATTCTGTTGCTCCTCAATGAAAAATGCTCTTGAGTAGTCTTGATATTTATTCTTTTTTTCTCATTTTAAGAAAAAAAAATCTTGTAATTTGATTTTGTCCTTGTTCGTGCAGGACAGCTGGGTAGTTCTTGTAACTAATGGGCGGCAATGCTAGGAAGGTGGTGAGAATTAAGTTGGGAAAACATAGAAAAGAGGAATTGAAGCTTGGGGTGGCTACGTAGAGGTGGGGAATAGCCAGATTTGGTTGGAAATCAAATTATGAGAGATTATGAGATGGGGAGATTGAGAATTTCAGCCGCCAGGAGAGGGGGGAGGGGGGGAACCGAAATAACTAGTGAGACTATCAGAAACAAAGGGAGAAAAAGCTTCTGAAAAATCAAGAAAATAAGTGAAAATAGAGAAAAATACCATACGGCTATTTTTTTATTAATACAACTACTCTTATTTATCAAAAAAAATATAGAAAAGACTAGAAAGGAAGAGATACAGGGGGAAACCAAGTAAAACTCAAACAAAGTCAACTTCAATTCATGTCATCACCTCCAATAGAATACAAATTATATCCTTTTATAGCCAAGATTACTTGCCAAGGAAGTATCCACATAGTCCAATGAAAAACAACTAAGAAAACTCACAAGTTACTGGGATGGTTCAAAGTATTGCAGCTGACAGCTAGAGGCAGACACCCTTCTGCTCTGTTAAGTTGCGAACTACTTTTATTCTGAGTAACTGACTGCTAATTTACGGAAATCTAGAAAACTTTTAGTACTTAGCTAATAGTTAAGCTAACCAGAATTTCAAGCACTACCTGCTGGTGGTTGTGTGTGTGCTTATACGGGGTTGGCTTAATACATAACATGCTTTGTCCAGCAATATAACAGCTGCTGTTTCACTTGGTTTTTAGTCTAGTGACTTGCTACTAGTAAATCATCTTTGCCATATAGAGCACATAGATGTGCTGCATTCTGCAACTATATTTACACTTGGCTTTGCAGGTGGTAGCCTCAGCTAAGTGAGCTTTTTTGGTTATTAGTTCTTGAACTTGTTTCACTTTTTCTCCTTCATGATCTATAGAGGGTGATTTATTTATTTCAAGTGGGTCTCAGCCAAAGATGTGAGCCTGTTAATTTGAGGATTGCATGTATCAAACTGTACAGCAACAAATTTTGATGATAAGAAAGAATATTTGCTGATAAGTTGGTGTAAAACGCAAATACATTTAATGGACTTTTGGCTTAACTCAATAATTTAAGATTTAAGTGATCTTATTCTTTCCCTAAATACTTAAACCAATGGATTTCAATATTCTCTTGTTTGTGCATATTTAAAATCTATGCATTGTTTTTCATGAGATATTGTTTTTCAACATTTTGTTCTCTCTTACGCTTAAACACAGCAATGGTCTTGAGAAAGGAAAACATGACCACGGGTGGTTTGGTGTTAGTATTTACTCGGCTACTCAGACTGAGTTCCTCGGAGAGAATGGGTACAACCTCTTAGGAGTTTCATAGACCAGCTCATTCACCAAAGTTAAAGCTTTGCTTTGAAAACTGGCTAAAAGATGGTGGTGGTCATGGCTAGCACCGCTTTATAGGTGGTTTAGTGTTGGGATTGACTTGGCTACTCGGACTGAGTTCCTCAGAGAGAATGCTTACAACGTCTTAAGAGTTTCATAGACCAGCTCAATGCTCATTCCTTAAAGTTAAAGCTTTGTTTCGCAAACTGGCTAAAAGATGGTGGTGGCCATGACTAGTCCACTCTGATTCGTGTGGTGGCTGATTTCTTTAGTGGGTTTTGTTTTGGCTGTGGGCTTGATTTGGTGGTGTGGGAAGGGAGAAGACTGCTGCATGAGAGAGGAAAAAAAGAAAAGAAAAAGAGTGTTCCCTCCTACCTATAGTGAATAATAGCATTAAAAATATAGTGAATATTCATCTCTCATGATTAAGCTTAAAACCATTTTATCCAAAAAAAACTTAAAACCATGCACTACCTCACATCAAACTGTGCCATCTGATAAAATAAGGGGTACCAAGGCTCAGTATGTGATCTGACCACAACATATTGATGGACCCTCAAGTATATTATTTGAGTCACATCCAACTTGTTTTAGGAAACAAAAAATCCAATTGGTAGAAGTCGATTCTAATAAATAATCCAAGCCAGCTAGACGATAAAGTGGTAAGATAATAAGCTAAAGCAAACAAATTTTATTGTAATTACTAAAAGTTGCTCTAATAAAACCTAATTCTTCCAACTCTTTGAAAAAAATATACAAAAAAAACATAGAGACATACAGAAGTAAAACAAAAACTAATAAAAGTATATTACAAGAATCCAGTGGCTTCCAAAAGAGGGCAAAAAAAATTCAACCACAAAAAGTTTAGGGATCTTAATGACTTATATCCAAATGTCAATTGTTGAATTTATTGTGTGTATATATTACTATACATGTTTATTTTTATTTTTATGTTTCTATTTACATTAGGAGTGTGCACAGGGATATGATGTTTAGTTATTACAATGTATTGGTTTGACATGTGCCAAAAATTTGCATCTTTGTTAGCATTTTTTACTTGAAAAATATTTTAGGTTCAACTTTTTCATTTGCAACAATCCTCATTCTAGAAGTGGATTATTTAAATTACTTTAAAAGTATATGCTATTGATTGCTTACGAATAATTTTCTTTTATTCCTAATAAATATAATGCAGACAGTTTTATAAGAAAAAAAATACATAATTTAATAAAGAAAGCAAGAACTATTTTTGAAATCGAAATTTTCAAATAGTTTAAAAAACTTTTTTTTCCTCATCCACACACTCTCTCTCTTCTTTATCATATTCTATTTACAAGAATGTTATCGGGAGTTTGGTTAATCTTGGTTAAAATAGTAGAGCACAGTCTGTATGACAACTGCATCTGCAATTTGGAGAGTAGCTCTAAGCTCCTGTTAGGAATGTAAGTATGCAAGTTGTGTACGTATCTATTTGTAACATTTTTAGTCTGGTTCTTAATAAAAATTGAAATTAGCATATTGTTGCAAGTCTTCTATGAGTAGCAGAATTCATATTAGTGAGAATTAACTGCCTTGACAATTTTAATGGTGTTAATTTGATTTTTTGGGAAAATATTTTTGTGTATGATCAATCAAGGCTTGTTTAAGGTAATCTATCTTATAATTAAATTGGGTTTTTTTTTTTTTTTTTTTATTTCTAGTATTTCATCAATATCAACCATTTTAAATAATAATAGATTATATAGAGATTCACTAAGCACCTCAAGTAAATTTGGGTGTGTATTTCAATGAAAAACTTAAAAATATTAATTATCTATTCACTCATAATACTTGGTGGTTATTTTTCTTTTATTTATTTATTTATATTTATTTATTGTCATTTTTATGTTTATGTTTACTTTTATATTTATAATTTTTACAATTGTATTTTTTTTCATACCCTTATCTATACATACATACATAATTGTAGTGGTTTCTTTGTTTACTATAGTAAGATACTAAGCTAAAGCAAACAAGCTTTATTGTGATTACTAAAATTTGTTCTAATAAAACCTAATTCTTCTGACTCCTTGAAAACAATATACAAACAAAAACATAGAGACATATATAATTAAAACAAAAACTTTTAAAAGTATCTAATGGCAAAGCCACCCCATAAAACGGCAAAAAAAAGGTCTGAGCTCAACCACAAAAAGTTTAAGGATCTTAATGACTTATATCTAAATGTCAATTATTGAATTTATTGTGTGTGTGTGTATATATAATTATATGTGTTTATTTTTATTTTTATGTTTCTATTTATATTAGGAGTGTGCACATATGCTTATTACAATGTATTGGTTTGACATGTACCAAAAATTTTCATCTTCTTTAGTATGTTTGACCAGAAAAATATTTTAGGTTTAGCTTTTTCATTTGCAGCAATGCTCATTCTAGAAGTGGACTATTTAAATTACTTTAAAAGTATATGCTATGGATTGATGATGAATTGTTTTCTTTTATTCTTAATAAATATAATGCAGACATAGTTCTATAAGAAAAAAAAAACATAATTTAATAAAGAAAGCAAGGAATTTCTCAAATAGTTTAAGAAACTTAAAAAAAAAAAAAAAATCCTTATCCACACTCTCTCTCACTTCTTTATCATTTTCTTTTTTTCAAGAATGTTATTGGAAATTCGGCTAATTTTACTTGGAATAGCACACCAGTGCCTTGATGACAACTACATAGGCTGTATGTAGAGTAGCCCTGAGCTCCTATATGGCAGATATGGAATGAAGAAACACTATAACTTTGAATGTTGTAGCTTTTTGTGTGAGGTAATAATTCTTACCTTTTCCTTCCCTTTTTTTTTTTTTTTTTTCATTTCTATTGCTGTTTTATTGTTTTGATTGTCTTCTATGTGGTTTAGGCTTATTGCTTTGATAGTTAGAAAGCATGCTAGGTTAGTTAGAGGTAGTTCTGACTATGTATTGCTTGCTGTGTTCTGGGCAGGGATGCGTACGCATGTACGCATGCTCGTGCATGCATACGCAGCTCCATGACTCTATGTGATGGAGGAAAAATGGTGAAAATGAAAGATGTTTTAGAAAGCTAAGTTGCTTAGAGAAAAGAAAGAAAGAATGAACTAGCCCTTCAAGAAACACACTCTTAGAATAATACCTTATAGGAAAATTTCTTGGATTTAAATTCAACTAGTTACAATAAAGATAGCTTTGCTTATTTATAAATACATAAGCAAGTTGCTGATTGGATAGAAAGTTAGTTACAAGAACCTATGATGTGGCTGCCATGCAATTGGCCGCCATGCAATTGGCCAAAGCCTAACAAACATCTCTAACTAACTAATTGGCTATTGCCCCTTGTATTGGGCCTTTTATGTGATATTGGGCTGGACTAGTTCCTGTCATGTTAGGCTCAAGGTGTTCTGGGTCAGGGAGTTGGGATTGGGACCGGTCCAATTGCAACCCACCTTGGTTCAGCTTGTGCGCAAACTATGTTTGATTTAGCCTAGGTTTTGATCACATACCTCTAGCAGGCAGAGTTGTTATGACAATTACAGCAGGCAGATATGATAAAGATGATAACAGAGATTTATTCACCACTTAGACAAAATAAATAATGGGTCATTACAAGAAACACATGTTTTACGAGGTAGCAATACAAATAAATACGGAACAGGTGATAATGAACTAATTGAATGACAAAGAAAAATCAGTCTGCCATGTAGAGTTATGTCATGACATCTAAGTCAAGAAGGAAAATCCATTTCCTTAATGTGAATAATCTATCCTGTGAAGAAATTAACTGCCTTGAGGGAATGGATCCTAAATGACTTGTGCCCAGAGGAGCATCTTGCTTTTAGCAGAAAGCGTAATTTGAGAGGGAGAGGGAGAAATCATCTTATTCGGTGCATGCCTACTGTGCTATTCTATCCTTTTTTTTGTTTTTCCTTTTCTCTCAAATTCTTTCTTTCTTTTCCCTTTCGTTTTTTATCTCTTCGTGTTTTTACTTAGTCGTTGTGGTTCTCTACTTTTAGATTATTGTCGTCGTCCCCCCTCTTATGCATAGTAGGGGTTTCTTATATAATGCTTGCTGTAGCTGGCTTTTACCATTTTAGCCTTTAACCGTTTTTATTTGGTGTTAGCTTACTTGCCGACCATTACTGATTGGTCAGTCGCCAGCCAGTGCCACTTATCTGTATTGATTGTGCCACTCTACCTCACCAGATAAAGAAGACTATTTTATTTTTTTTGTTTGCTTGTCGTGGCATTCTTACCTACCACAATGTAAGTACTCTCTTCCTCTCTGTTCCTTATGGCATGCACCTAGTGGTTCCAACTTAGATTTACTTCTTTTAGGCGGTATGTCATCCCAACAGGACACTACCACCAAAAGAGGCAGAGTAGGAAACACAAAAATAGGTTTTTCCCCCTCCTCACCACCAGACCATGCCTTCTTACTTCTGACCTATGACCCACCACTTCCTATATTGGCTGGGTACAGGCTGGTTTCTTGATTTCTCATTCTTTATGGCTTACTGGACTTTGTCCAATTGTGGGCTTCCCCTCCTTCATGCCATTCTCCGTGGTTTATTTTCAGTCTTGCTATTACTTCTTGCCACATCATTTTGCCATGCCTACCGTGATGTTTACTTGACCTAAAACTATTGGGCCTCTTTGGGCTTACTGTTTATCTCTTTTCTGATGGCCCAATAAACTCATTGGGCCTTTTACTACGTTACTTGCAGGCTCCCGTATCCCGTTTACTTCCTTTTGGGTATCCTTAGCTCTATTTACTTTCTTCGGGCATCCTTAGCCCTTTCTAATTCTGTACTTCCCATGGGTTTTTACTAACTCCTTGGGCAACCTTGGCCCAATTACTTTATACTTCATTCTTGGGGCTTATGGACTTTCCATTGTCCCTTACTTTTTTTACTTACAGTACTTTGGGTCTGCTGTGGCCCATTCTCATTTTTCTACATCCATCCCTCCCATGGGTTTGCTATTTCTTTCTTTCCGGGCATTTTTAGGCCCATTTACTTCTTCAAAGTTCATTTATTTGCTTTGTAGACCAGTGATCCATTATTCACACTGCTTGAGCTTATGGCTTTTTTATCCAACATTTTTTTGCCCACGTTGTTGGGCTTCTTCCTCTTGCTGGGCTTCCAAAAAAAAAAAAATGAGCATCTACATTTAGCTTCCTAAGCATATGAAATGCTCCTGCAGTTCATATGCGAATAAAGACTTTCCTACTCCTTTTGTTTTTTTCTTCTTCTTTTCCTTTGTGATCTTTTTCGAATAGTGGACCCCAACTCATACGTTTTTTTTTTTTCTTTTCCTACCGTGAACATTGTTGTCTCTTCGAATTTCTCAGTTTAGCAGTTATTCTAAAACACAATCTCTGCTTCATTAACTCCTTCCTTTATCCGATGATTGACCCATCGCATTCCTTTGTACCACTCTCAATGGCGCTAGTATTTAAGATTGAGTCCTTTCATATCTCGGACACAAACACTCTTTTCTTTTCCCTTCTCTTCTCTATGTCTTTCTTCCCAAACACCACAAACCGTCTTCCCCGATCAACCGATACTCCATGACATCGACGAACGACCAAACCTCTTCCCGCCGTAAAGGGAAAGATGTTGTCGATGATCCTGCTGCGTGTGAGGTGGGTGAAGAGGCCACCTATTTTGAATCGGACCATTCTGATGAGGTAGAAGAATAGTACGATCCCAACAGTGAGTGCACCCCCTTATAAATCCTTGGTATGTGTCCATGGCCATGTGTGGCTTGCCTTTTGCCGTCGTAGCACAAACATTTCTTGGGCTCCATTGGCTTCTTCGATTTTCAATCTTGCCATCCACAAAAGCCCCTCACTCCCCATACCCATCCACTTCAAATTTGGGTCCAATGCCACTTTGGGTTGGAAGGAGTGGGTGGATAAAGAGTTATCCGATACAGGCTTTGTAGGGTTGCTACAGTGGGCTGGTGTATTGAAGACCATTATTCTATCCCGCCGTTTATCCAACTTTAGAGATTTGTTCAACCTCCGCCATTTGGTTCATCGATGGTGCACTAATACCCACACTTTCTTTCTTTACTACGGTGAGATCACCATGACTTTGGAAGATGTGGCGAATCAATTGCTTTTGCCCATACTTTGTGATGTCGATCTTGCCACTGTAGAGCTTTCTCTGGAGGAAGAGGCCGTGGAGGCCAAGTTGAAGAAAAGAATGAGTGGAAATGCAAAATTGTCATTTTGGATTGGTTCTCCTTCCAAGCTTTCCGTCGCTGCCAGTCATGCGGCCTTCATCACGTTCTGGCTTTATAAGTTTGTCTTTGGCTCCTATCCCCACTATGTTGTGAAGCTTCTGTACTTTTGATTGGCTCTTAAAATTTCTGCTGGAGTGAGTCTGCCGCTAGCATCCATGTTCTTGGGACATTTGTATGTCCAATTAGATATTCTGCGGAGCGATGAGAGTCAGGTAGGTTCCTGCCATATAGTCATCATTTATGTTCATAGTACCATCCTACAGCACTTGTTGTATGAGCATTGTGCCAGGCATCTGGCAAAGTATAGGCCCGTCCACTTCGCTAAAGAGAAGTACAGCTCGTGTCCAAAGGTCATCACGGATTTCTATGGCAAGTTTGATTCCAATTTTCCGTTAGCTTTTCGTTGGGTTGGTTTAAAACTGATTGACCATCTTGCTGTTGAATTCTTTGATACGGGGTTAGGTTTTCATGGAGGGCATACAAGAATTTAAGTACATGTTACACATGTGTGGATTCTGTGATGGGTACATTTGTTGATGTTGTTGGCACCACTACCTCGTTAACCAGCTTTAAGGAGAGGGGTATCACATACTTGGCAGTCACCAATGCCGGGTGGTTGCCTTTCTTGGCTGATAAAGGTATCAGATTTGTGCACTACCCTGCTAACCGAGTGAGGAGGCAATTTGAGCTGGATCAGGACATTCCTAATGATATCTCTTTTCTCATGGAGTCTCCCACTTCCGTCCGGCCATTCTTACGGTATACAGCTTTTGAGTTTTGGAGCCAGCACTTTACCGTAGTTACCATTCCAGGTGTTTATACCACTGCTATGCACAGGTATTGGCAAGTAATGATGATTTCATTCGAGAAGGAATTGTTAGGTAGCTGTGGATTTTCCCTCATCCCTCCTGATGGGCTTGGTGCAATTGTCTCTGCCAACCCTCGATTACTTCTGCCTTCTACGTCCGTGTTGGCGTATGCTAGGAAACAAAGTCATTCTGCCATATTTGAGTGGGTCAAGGAGGAGAGGAGGAGAGAGGGTGGTACTGGCACAGTAGTGATTATCCCACAGGCTGGGAGAAGAGGGTGAAAGTGACCAATGTTCCCGTGCCCGCAAAGAAAAGTTCCACCAAGTCCAAGTCTGTGAAGAAGAAGATAAGTGATGATTCCTCTAAGACTGGCTCGGATATTGTACCTTTTGAAAGTGACCTTCCTCCCATGAGTAACATTGTTTTAAAGGGCACTACTCCTCTCTCTGTTCATACCTGTTCTAGCAAGAGCTCTGCTGTAGGCAAGACCAAACCCACTATTCCTTGGCCATCTGTTAATGCTCCTCCTTCCAGTAGGACCTGAGGCAGTAAAAGGAAGACTTCTCCTCCTCAAGCACCCACCACTACTAAGGGAAGAGTATGTCATCTCTAACTTTTCATGTTCTTTATTATTCTTGTATAGGATTCCTCTTGTGGCTAACTTCGTACTCCTGTTGGCTCGTCACCTTCTTTCCGTCCCTTTTTTTTTTTTTTTTTTACAGTCTAAATACAAGGAGGATTCATCTGCTACCCATCCTATTTCACTTGACGAGCCTGAGTTTGAAGTATGTCTCTTTCTTTCTTTCTTCTTCCCCTCCCCCCTTTTTTTTCCGTACACGTCATTAACCTTCTTCCTTGTTTCTCAGGCCGAGTTTGAAACCATCTCTGTGTAACTCCCTACAGTTGAGGAGATTTCTGCTTCCATGGGTATACCTATGGAAGGTTTCTTTGACGAAGTCGATGTGGTGTTCCCTACCGCGGCTTCTGCCATTCCTGCTGCCACATAGGGAGTTCCTGCTGAGGGAGTTAGTGAAACCATTCTCATTCCTGCCATGACACCTACTTCCTAACAAGGGGCCGTTCCTGTTGCTGATGTCCAGGCCAAGCCTGCCTCTCTTGTCACACCCCTTATTATCTCTACCAGTGACCTTTTCGTGGCTCTATTCCAAGTCGTAAAGGATGGCTCCTCCTTAATAGTTACCTCTTCTTCCATCCCTAATTCTGCCACACATGGTCCTGATATGGACTTGTCTTCTGAAGATGTTCTTGAGGACCCTGATAATGAACCTATCAAGAAGAAGAGGATTTCCGAATCTGAAGGAGAAGAAAAGGAGGGCGCTGAGCACGAGGTCGAATTCATGGGTACATTTCTCTTTGTATTACTTTCCTTCCCTTTCCTTCCCTTTTTTTTCTATCTCCTATATATATATATATATATCTATGTCACTCCCCCTACTACGATCTCCCTTTATTTTGCATTTCCATTTTTTTTTTTTATTGCATAAACCTCTAAAGAGCCAAGAGTTGCAGCAGACAAAGATATACCTACAGCCACTTCTCCTGCCGCACCTGTAGCACCTGTTTTTGCCGTTCCCACAGCTCCCATTCTTACAGGCTCTGGTGAGTTCCTTTTTCCCTCTTCTCTTCCTCACCCATTCACTATGAATTTCAATTTGCTTGTCTCGTGGTTTCTTATTCCATTTTTTACACCTCCTGCTAGATCCTCTTCCCACCGTTCCTTCTCAGTTTGAGGTGGGTAGCAGTTCTGCCACAGTGTTGAATCCGGCGAGTGAAGTGCAGCCTTCTTTACCCGCTTCGACCAACACGAGGTCAATGACCTCGATCTTGCAAACTACTAGGGTTCTGGGTCTCTCTATGTTGACTTTCATGGTTTTAGGATACCTGAGGATTGCGCTTCTCACCTCGTGGCGATTTACAGCAACCGCGATGACTTTATGCAGGGATTCTGATATGGACGTTCTACTAGGGAGTACTTTCTAAAGCTACTAGGGAGCGTGATGAATGACATTGAGCATAATTTTGTTGACACCGTTTCTACCGAGAGGATCTTCCAATAGAGGGCTGCGATTCAGGAGCTTGTCAGTGTGAGGTTTGCTATGGAGTTCATCTTGGATCATCTCCGTGGGATCGCTCGAGCCTTTTTCATAAGGAAGGTTCAGCCTGCCATTGATGCCATTGACGCATGCCTTGAGGTTCTGAAAAAGGAGGTGGCAGACTTGGAAGGTCGTCGTGAACGCCTTCTTTCCAGCATTAGTGGATCCAGCTGTTTTAGGGACCGACCTTTATCTCTGGACTTCGTTGATGATGATATGGTTTCCTTCTTTTTTTATCTAGTCCACTTTCTATTCCCCCCCCCCCCCCCCCGCCCTTTTTTAGCACTCATCTGGCAGTTTTGCCACAATTTGGGTTTGTAACTATAAAATGCTACACTTTATTACTTTTTTTTTTGTTACTGCTATGACATAGAATGTTTTATAATGCTTCGTAACTTTTCATTGCATATTTTATGAAAGCACTTTACAATTCTTTGTTTTGTGACATAACCACTTGAAAAGAAAACAAAAGGGAAACATAAGACTTATTAAACAAAAGGGGTAATTTCGTAATCTCTTCTTCTTCCTCCTTCTATGCATAATAACGCTTCAACCACTTCCCCTTGATGGGGTTCATCAGGTTTTTACCATCCGTTTGGGTCAAACAGTAATATCTAGTGCGATGCGCCTCTCTTATCACAAAGGGTTCTTCCCATTTTGGTGCAAACTTAGACGATTCTGTCATGCCTCGTCTGATGTAGTCTGTCATCTTTAACACAAGTTGTCCTTCCACGAACACTCTTTCTTTAGTCATGCTGTCGTAAGCTTCTGTCATCCTTCGTCTATATCTATAGCTGTGCTTCTGAGCTTTTTCTCTCTTCTCGTTGAGCCCTTCTAAGTCCTCATACTTTTCTGTCGCAAAGACTTCCTTCTCCTTTTCCTTCTCCTTCATTTGCATAACCCGTAAGGAAGGGGTCATTACTTCTGTTGGGCTCATCATTTCTATTCCATAGACTAGAGAGAAGGGTGAGAATCTTATGGCTGACTTCGGCGAATTTCTGTAGGCCCGAAAGGCGTCTGGCAGATGCATTGCCCATCCCTTTATATACTCTTGACTCATTTTGTTGATGATCTTTATGAGGGCTTTGTTTGTCGCCTTTGCTTGCCCATTTCCTTGCAAGTAGCAAGGTGATGATAGATAGTGTTTAACCTAGTATAATTTCAGCATCTTCCTCACGTCACTGTTGACAAATGGCGTGCCATTGTCGATGATAATTCTATAAGGTACCCCAAACCTTACAATTATACTTTCCTTGATGAAGTTTGCCACTGCTCCTCCCATGGCTTTGAGAAGTGGCACTGCCTCTGCCCACTTAGTGAAATATTCTATAGCCACTAGGATCCATATGTATCTGCGCGATGATGGGTTAACTGGCGCTACCAAATCAAGCCCCCAAGTACGAAATGACCATGGGGTAACCATACTGTGTAAATTCTGCAAGTGGGTGTGAATTAAGTTGGCTTATACTCGACAGCTGTGACATCTTTTCACAAATTATACCGTATCCCTTTTCGTGGCAGGCCAGTAGTAACCCATCTGCAACAGGCATCTGGATAACTTCCTCTTCCCCTGGTGTTCCCCACAGTCTCCTGCATGCACTTCCTTTATCATATCTTTTGCTTCCTCGGGGCCTAAATAGCGTAATGGGTCTCCGTCATACCCTTTCTTGAAAAGGATTGTGTAGAAATTAACATGTTGCCAGCCTCTTAAGCTTATACCATTCACTGTGCCTTTGTAGCAAGATGCCTTTTGCTAAGTACTGAGTGAATGGTTTCTCCAGTCTTCACTGACAAACATGGCATAACTTTCTTCCCTATCTGTCGCAAACTGGCAGGTCTCGCATTAGACTTGGACTTGGTCCGCGTCTTTTCCCATACTTGGCCAATAAAAGCTTGCCCTTTGAAGTCTGCAGTAAAGGTTGATTTCTCCGCTGGATCCACAAGTCTTATCATGCACTTCCCTTAACTTTCTTTGGGCCTCCTTTTGCCCCACGCATCTAAATAAGACCCCGCCTGGCATCTTATGGTAAAGCTCTCCTCTTACCAAAACGTAATCTTTTAGTACCTTTAGCTCTGCAGCTTCTCCTTCCTTCATCAAGATCTCCCTTATGGGATTCCGCCAATCTTCTTCACATTGTTCCTCTTGGAACCTTTCTTTCAATACTTCAATAATAGACTATTTCCTCTTGTTGACTTCTATCCTGGTGTTATACCCTTCGAAGATTATTTATGAACTTAACGTGGCTAGCACATCTACGAACTAGTTTTCGCCCCTTAAAATGTGTTCTATTTCAAGGGTCAATTTCTTTTCCTCATTCTTCTGGGCCATTGCCCTGTACGGGGCTAGATTAGGTTCCTTTAAAGAGAAGCTTCCTTTGGTCTAGCAGACGACTAGGTTCAAATCTCCTATTACTCTTTAGTGCTTAACCCTCATTTCAAGAGTCGTGGCTAACCCACTTAGATAGGTTTCATATTCTACCGTGTTGTTTGAATAGGAAAATTCTAATTTGAATGATAATGCCACAGCCTCGTCTTATTCATGATACAGAACTACTCCTAGTCCCCCTGATTGGGTGGTAGAAGACCTATCAAATTTCATTACTCACCATTCTCCAACTTCTTCTGCCACGGCTACTTCTCCTGGGACTTCATCATCTAGCAGGAATTCTTCTTCTCCTGGGAACTGTGCCAACAGATTCGCTGTAGCCTTACTCTTTACTGCCTTTGATGTTCCCATCTTCAGATCATACTGTGACAATTGTAGCAACCATTGGGATATTCTGCTAGAGAAAATCGGCTGTTGTAATAAGGCTTTGATGGCGTGGGACTTAGTCATCAGCCATACCTTGTAGGCTAAGAAATAATGACATAACCTTTGCGAGGCATGCACGATAGCCAAGCATGCCCTCTCTACCCTTAGGTAACGAGTTTTTGCATCTTTTAGAGCTCGCCTGATGTAATAAACTAGTTGTTCCACACCATCTTCATCCTCTTGGGCGATCAACGCGCCTATGGCATACTGGTTGGTCGCTAAGTACAACAACAATGGTTTCTTGGGAATTGGAGCTTACACAGTAGAGAGGATCATCATAATCTGCTATAGCCTTTTGAAGGCCGCTTGTTGTGCCTTTCCCCATTCAAAGTTTTGCCCCTTTTTGAGCAATTTGCCGATAGCAGAGGTAATGGATGTCAATCCGGGGATGAATCTTTGGATATATGAGACCTTCCCCAAAAAGCTTTTCAATTCCTTTACTGTGGCTGGAGGCTTCATTGTTGCTATGGCTGTAACTTTGGCCGGGTCTATGTATATTCCTCTGCTGTGAACCAGGAAACCCAAGAATTTCCCTTAAGACACTCTAAATGCGCACTTGAAAGGGTTTATTCTTAGCTTGAAAGTTCTACATCTTTCAAATACCTTCCTCAACACTTGGACATGTTCTTCCCACTTCTTTGATTTTACCACTATGCCATCCATACAGTCCTCTAATTCTTGATGTATCATGTCATGGAAGATAGCTATCATTGTTCGTTAATAAGTTGCACCTGCATTCTTTAACCCAAATGACATTACTGTATAGTAAAAGTTACCTATAGTTGTTCTGAAAGCAGTCTTCTCTGCATCTTTCGACGCCATTCTGATCTAATCGTATCTACTAAATCCGTCCATGAAGGAAAGCACGAAGCTTTCTGCCGCAGAATCTATTAGTAAGCCCATGTTTGGTAGTGGAATTCGTCTTTCGAGCAAACCCTGTTAAGATTTCTGAATTTTACGCAACACCTTATCTACCCGTTCTTCTTCTTTACTGGTATTATGTTGGACAACCAGTGTGAATGTTGAATGGGTTTGATGAATCATACGTCTAACAGCTTTTGTACCTCCTTGACTATCTGCCCTTCTATTTCGGTGTGGAATATCCTAGCAGGCTGTGCAACTGGCTTGGCTTTCGGATTCACATTCAGCGTATGCACTACCAGCCCAGGATCCAATCCTAGCATTTCATTATAATCCCACACAAAGACATCTTTGTACTCTTTCAACAACCGCATTAATTCTAACTTTTCCTTTTCTGATAACTTTGAATTGATTGAGATGGGCCTTGGTTCCTGTGAGTCGGATCCCAAGTTGACTTCTTCTAACTTTTCTTTTGTCATAACCTGTACATCCTTTTCTGCCATAACCTCCTCATCTTTCTCTTCGTTACTTTCCTCTTTTGAGCCTTCTTAAGCTATGCAACATACCAAGCTTTTGTGCTGCCATTCTTGTTTGGAGCTCGCTTGTATTTCACTCATGGGCCCCGCGCACCTTTATAGTTTATATACAATTCTGCCATCAAGTCCTTAGACCATAACTCATCGTGGTGTATCATTCGGCTCTACAGCAAGTGCTTTTTTTTCTCTTGTTCTTCTGAGATGGTAATTCTCTCAGATCAGGCTCCGAGTCACCCCAAATGTCCTCCCACCTAGGAACATAAGTGCCTCTTGGTTTTGACACTGAGCTTTCCCCAGATGGTGCCCACTGATCATAAAACATGGTTTCTACTAGATGGGCCTCTACCTGCTCAAACGGAGACGGGTTTGCCTCTATATGTATCATACTACCATTCAACCTTCCTTTCATGCATTAGTGGTAGGTGGACGGTACCAACTGATGTTTATGCAACCATGACCTTCCCAAAAGCACATAATATGAGACCTCCGTCTTTACCACATGGAACCGAGCTAAAGAGGCTATAGGGCCTACCTTCAACCATAGTTAAATGTGGCCTGCAATATATTTGCCACTTCCTCCAAATCTAGTCACTTCCATTGGGTACCCCTGGATCCTTCTTTTTGAAATTCCCGCAGCTTGCAAGGTGCTTAATGGGACGAGGTTTACCGAAGCCCCTGTATCCACTAAGGCTCTTTTGATAGGGATTTGATTTATTGATACGGGCTAAGTATAGGGGCCTTTTATGGTTGGGGCACCCTATTTTGATATCCTCATTACTGAAAGTGATTTCATTTGATTTTTGCAAGAGAGCTCTATCATCTGTAACCTTCGCCAACAAACATTCCACTCTTGCCCTAGAGGCAATTCTCACTAGGGCCTCTGTGGTAATCTTTCGCTCATTCGCTGTAAGGCCTAGTTGGTCAAACAAATTTTTGAATTTGGAGCTCTTTTGTAGGGTGGTGATTGTCGCGGTAGGCAAGGCTAGATTCTCCTCCTCGTCTTTCCCTAGATCTGCACAGATTACTACCGCTATTACACCCTTCCCTTTGTGGTTTGGGAGTAGATTCCTTTGAACTTCCTGCTACGACAGCTCTAGGGTCCTTTCTTTGATCCTGCGGTGCACCAGTTTGCAGAGTGCCTAACATTCTGCAGTAGAATGTTGCACATAGTTGTGCAAGCAGCAGAAGCGTAGGTCCATCCGCTCTTCTTTTGTGGGCTCCCTAGATACTTAATTGGGCTTAAAGACTCCGTCTGCTATCCACCTGTCCAAGACCACATCTAGCTCTTTTGGGGTGCATGGTATTGGTGGAGGGGTATCGTACTCCCTCCCATCAGTTTTCCTCTTCCTCTCGCCGGTGGATGCTGCCATGGCTTGCAGGGCGTTTCTTTTGTCAAAACTTGGCCTTACCGATTGAGCGATCTTTCTGGCCTTCTGTAACAGCTGCGCAAACTGGGAGATCTCCAAATTTTTCTGAACAGCTCTATATTCCTTGATCATAGTCGTTATACACATCTCCATCAATGTCTTTTACTCACAATGATCATGGAATCAAGTGTCATGTCTCTAAATTTCTTAATATACTCTATTAAATCTTCACCGTTTATTTACTTAGTAGCTTGCAAAGTCGCAAGCGACACTGTTTTTTCTCAAAGTACTTAGTGCAAATACATCCACCATGTCATCCCAAGTTGAGATTGATCCTGGTTTTAGGCCGATGTACAAGATGTAGGCACAGTCACATAGTGATTTAGAGAATTCTCAAAGACATAAGTCCTCGTCTGCAGCATAAGGGCTAAGAGTATCAATAAACTTGCTCACATGCTCAATAGCACTTCCCTTCTTGCCATCATATTGCGCGAAAGCACATGATTCATGCCTTTCAGGGTATGGCTTGCTAAGCACTCTTAATGGATAAGGAGGCCTCCGCATGTAAAATCTCTCCTTAGGCACTCTGGCCTTCTCTTGTTCTAAAAGAGCCGCTACCTTGACCATGGTGATGTAGCGTTGTCTTTCACTCTGCAGAGCGCCCTCAACTGGCATCTCCTCTTTGTCTGCCGCATGCTCTGGGACATGCTGGCTCACCTTCTCCTTCGTCTTTTGTCTTCAACTGACAGATTTCCTCCATCATTTGTTGTTGTGAATGTTGCAGTGCTTATAGCACCTCAACAAAAGCATTGGCATTGTTAGCAGGATTCATCTCCTGTGGTTGGGGTCTAGCCCCCAACCCGTTAATGCCTTCCGCCTGGTTAGGCTGATGAGGTGTTGTTGGCCTTGACTTTGCCTGAGAGGGCACAATGCTCATGTTTCATGTTGTCCTGGATTTTGGAGGCATATGTTTGCGAGGATGTTTGTCCCTGTCTGCTTTCCAACTCCCTAGCGGAGTCGCCAATTTAAATGTAGTAGGCCTTTTGTGTGATATTGGGCTGGACTAGTTCCTGTCGTGCTAGGCCCAAGGTGTTCTGGGTCAAGGAATTGGAATCGGTCCAATTGCAACCCACCTTGGTCCAGCTTGTGTGCAAACTATACCTGATTTAGTCCAAGTTTTGATCACATGCCTCTAGCAGGCAGAGCTGTTATGACAATTATGACAGGCAAATATGATAAAGATGATAACAAAGATTTATTCACCACTTAGACAAAATAAATAGTGGGTCATTACAAGAAACACATGTTTTATGAGATAGCAATACAAATAAATACAAAACAGGTGATAATGAACTTATTGAATCACAAAGAAAAATCAGTCTGCGGTGCAGAGTTATGTCGCGGGATTTAAGTCAAGAAGGAAAAACCATTTCCTCAATGCGAATAATCTTTCCGACGATGAAATTAACTGCTTTGAGGGTACGAGCCCTAAATGACTTGTGCCGAGAGGAGCATCTTACTTTTAGCAGAGAGTGTGGTTTAAGAGGGAGAGGGGGAAATCATCCTATTTGGTGCATGCCTACTATGCTATTCTCTCTTCTTTTTCTTTTTTTTTCCTTTTCTCTCCCGATTCTTTCTTTCTTTCTTTTTCCTTTCGTTTTTTATCTCTTCAAGTTTTTACTTAGTCGTTATGGTTCTCTCCTTTTAGATTACTGTCACCATCCCCCCTTCTGTGCACAGTAGAGGTTATTTATATAATGCCTACCGCAGCTGGCTTTTACCATTTTAGCCCTTAACCGTCTTTGTCTGGTGTAAACGTCCTTGCCAACTATTACTGATTGTTCAGTCACCCAGCTAGTGCCACTTACATGTGTTGGCCGCGTCACTCCACCTTACCAGACAAAGAAAACTATTTTGTTTGTTTGTTTGTTTGTTTGCTTACCGTGACATTCTTACCTGTCACGATGTAAGTACTCTCTTCCTCTCCATCCTTCATGGCATGCACTTAGTGGTTTCAACTCAACTTTGCTTCTTTTAGGTCGTATGTCATCCTAGTATGACACTACCTCGAAAAAAGGTTGAGTAGGAAACACATAAACAAGTTTTTCCCCCTTCCCACTGCTAGACCATGTCCTCTTACTTCTAACCCATGACCTACTACTTCCTGTATTGACTGGGTACATGTTGATGGTTTCTAGACCTTGCATGTGCCTTACTTCCATGTTCGTCCAAAATCTGCCTGCTACTCATGCATTTGCCGCAGTCTGAAGGTCTATCTGCCTGCTTTGCCATTTGTTCTTGACTTCTTATGGCGTAGGCTGCTTTCTTGGTTTCTCATTCTTTATAGATTGCTGGGCTTTGCCCAATTGTGGGCTTCCCCTCCTTCATGCTATTCTCCGTATTTTATTCTCAACCTTGCTATTATTTCTTGCCACATCATTCTACCATACCTGCCGTGATGTTTACTTGACCCAGAACTGCTAGGCCTCTTTAGGCTTGCTATTTATCTCTTTTCTGATGACCCAATAAACTCATTGGGCCTTCTACCACATTACTTGCAGGCTCTTGTGTCCCGTTTACTTCCTTTTGGGCATCCTTGACCCTATTTACTTTCTTGGGGCATCCTTGGCCCTTTGTAATTTTGTGCTTCCCATGAGATTTTACTAACTCTTTGGGTTTCCTTGGCCCAATTATTTTATACTTCATCCTGGGGCTTAAATGTAAAGTTTTGTGCTACTTTAGTGACTGATTTTACTGTACTAGAAGTTGAAGGCAAAAGTAAGTAATTCATTTTAAAAATTTTTTGAAACCACTACTTTTATAAGATATAAAAAAAGCTGTCAAAACATTAATTAATTCTTTTTTTTCATAAATTTTTTTTTAAATGGATTGTTAACCATTGTTCTAAGGGTATTTGTTAGCATTTTCCTTAGAAAATTACTTAGGAAAAAAGTTTTATAACTAAGAAATTAAGAAAGTTTTGCCACGCCAGCCTTAGATTATCAACCTTTCAATAGTCAATGTTACGCATTACAAATTGTACTTTCATTGCTTTTGCTTCCCCTTATAGAATGTAATGCTTTGTTACTTTCTTTCAATGTTATTGAGATTTTGAAAATGACTATCTAATTATCTCTCTCTCTCTCTCTCTCTCTCTCCTAGGCAACAATTTTGAATTTTGGGTCATGTTAAAGTAGCTTTTAAAGACGCATGATCTAACTTGCATAAAATACTTTACTGTAGACCATGATCTTTTATAGCTCATTGTAGAATTGATATTCTCAAAGGGAATTTAGTGAATCTTAAATAATAAAAAAGGTGAAGATGCACATACTTGTGTGAATTGTCATTTTCACCGTTAAAAATTTTAATTTTTGTCATTTTAATTCTTGAACTTTTAATTTTTTCATCAAGTTAGTTCATTTCATCCATTGATATTTATAACATTGACTTCATTCACGTATGGAATACGCTTTTTTAAACAACTAGTATTGATGAAATGACTAATCTGAAAAAAAAAGATTTATTTGATATCTAGAAAATATTAAAGTTTCAATCTAGTTCTCAAAATTTGAAAAGTTGCAATCAAGTTACAAGATGATTTAAAAAGTCACAAATTGGAATTTTTTTTTTTTTTGGTAAACTCAAATTGGAATTGTTATATACTATCCAAGCATAAGATGCGTTTGGTTTCACAAGAACTAAGAATTTGGAAAATACTTCAACTTGTATACCTTGGAAAATACCTTTGATAGTTTTTTTTTTTGAGAAAAATACCTCTGATAGTTTGATATACACGTTTTCTCCCCAAACTAGCCAACCAACCGACACAAATCTTATGCTCGTTGTCCTTTTGGCCCCCACCAAAATCTCTCATAAGTCCTTGCAATTTATCATGCATTGAATCCGAAAGCCTGAAGCAATTTCATAGTAAAAGCTGGGATTGAATGTGCTACTCCCTTTATTAAAACTTCACTTTCCCTTTCTTTAGGGTAAAGTTTATCTTCAAATTAATTTGGAGTAAAATTTTTCAAACTACTTTAAATTGGTGGCATGTATCCTTCCAACTTGACCCATCTAAACCCTACACTACCCATAATTTGAATTTTATTTATTTTTTCGATAAAACCCAACTAACCAAATTTGACCATAGTTGGTGTGGGATTTAGAGTTAGAAGGACACATCACAATTTAAAATAATTTGAACAGTTTCTTTCAAAATTAGTTTGCTGAAAAACTTTATCTCTCTCCTTATTCCATTGCATTTGCTTTAATATTCCATAAAGTAACTCTTATAGATCTACCCACTAAAAAGAAGGCACACCAAGAATAATATAACAAACGCCACAACTTCATTAATTTTTTTTATATACGTAATTGAATCTTGTATTTCTCCATTGGAAATATAAAAGTATGAGTTTTTTTTTTAAATAAAAATTATACTCTAATCTAATTTAAATTTATATATGTGACAAGCTCTTTCTTAGAAACTTAAATTCTGGCTCCTACCTCCTTTTTTTACTAAACAAAAATCTATATATATATATATATATATATAATAGGTGAAGCAGAGAGAAACTCCAATTAGAATTTTAAATTAAAATTCTAATTTATTATTGTGCCACGTGTCAATGTAAATATGAAATTGGAGTCTAATTTGTAATTCTGATGTCCTCTTTTTTTTTCACACCCACGTATTTTCAGGTTCACCTCTCTTTCTTTCAAGTTCACCTCCCTTTTCTGCACCCACGTATTTTCATGCTCACCTCCCTTTTCCGGTTCACCTCCTTTTTTCGGTTCACCTCCCTTTTTCACACCTACGTATTTTCAGGTTCACCTCCCTTTTCCACATGGAATTTCAAAAGAATCTCTTGGTATCAATGATGCATGTATTTGAGTATTTTTGTATCTTATATAAGAAGAGGTTTTCCAAATATTCTAATTGTACTTGTCTTTACAATTTTCATGGTCCTAGTTTATGCTCTACAAAATGAATTCCAACCATTCCTAAGGTTTGATTATTGTTTTCTTTCATCTACCTATACTGTTGTTCCTTTTTGTGTAAATTTTTTTATTGTTTAATTATATAATTTTGTGGTTTTCCTATGATTGATGTTGTATGTTTATTGTCTTTTATCTGCCTATACTTTCTTTCCTTTTTGTCAATAATTTTTATTATTTAATTATAAAATTGTTTTGTTTTCCTATCACTGGTATTGCATATTTTTTTTTCTTTTTCATAATACGTTATCAGCACAAATCTCTACCCAATTTCGAAAGGAAATTGTAATTCCATTATTCTTCAAATATCAAAGATTATTTACGTAGTTTTTTCAACTCACTGTAAGTTTTCTTTTAAGGAATTAGTATTTATCCTATTTGTTTGTCTTTACGTTTTATGCTCATAATTTTAATGATTTTTAATTGATAAATTTTTTTTTATGAGATTCATGTTATTCTATTGTTAGATATTATTATGAGATGCACGTTATGAGATTCACATTTAATTGATTAAAATATTTTATTAAAAATGGTTTGTGATAAAGCAACTTAATCATAGTTATTTGTATCGTAAATGAATCAATCTTAAATATATATGTCTATGTAACATTCTTTCATTAGAATTTTATATGATAAAAATATTTGTTAAAAAATTACATAATACTAAGTTTTATTAATCATGAATAAACTATGTCTTTTAAACATAACTAAACTCATGATTAATAAATAAATAAATAAATAACAAAACTAACAGTATCACTTAAATAATAAAATGCAATATATTTATTAGTTTTTTAAATTATATTCATTCCCATGCGGTAGCATATATTACATATTAGTTATTTATAATTACAGAATGAACATCACGCTAAGGCTAAACGACTGAATTGAATCAGAAAGCGTCTGCCGGTAACACTACAAATTCAAATTTTATTAAAAGGGTGAGCCCCGGTACCCCTGTCCAAGCAAAAGCTGAGGCTCTTAAATGGGCTGTCCTATCCTTAATTGAACTAAATATGAGTAATGTCATCATAGAAGAAGACAACTAGAATATTAGGCCAGTGCTCCTTGACTCCTTGGAGAACAGCAAATCTCTGGTTAAAGATATTCAGCTCCTCTGAATGCAACAGATAAAAATATCTCTTTCAACTGAGTTCCTAGAGAAGCAAATCCTCTCAGGCTCTGGCAGGATGGCTCATTAACCAATCTTTTGTTGCAACTTCAGTTGGCCCTCCTTGTTTTGAGGAGATTTTTTCTGAGGTTAGACTATTCTGATGTAATTTGTTTAGTTTTCAATAAAATCTTTCTCTTAGTTTTTCTATTAAAAAATTAAAAAAAAAAAATTCCCTTTTGTCGGAGAAATCTGCTAATACATGAGATAGAAGTTTACTGCTTAAATGCAGGCAAAATTTGCTGAACAGTACCATTTGGCAAAAATTTAAGGGCGATGGCATGCGATCAAACTTATTTAGTTAGGTAGACTCTTTTTGGAAGTCGAGTACATGAAAATCGACTTCCATTTGAAAAATAGATCTGACGTGGATTAAAAAAAGAGAAAAAAAAAAAAAAGCCAACTAAAAGTCGAGTATAAGATACTCGACTTTCATTAAAAGTCAAGTATCTGATACTCGACTTCCATTGTGGTTAAAACATAAACTGTAATAGTAAAATTGTGGGTAAAACAATATGGAAGTCGAGTATACTATACTCGACTTCCGTTTTGTGCCCACTAAATCAACACTCCGATCAGTTTGTGCCCTTCTCTCTCTCCGGTGTCTCTCTTTCTACGCCGTTCTTCTCTCAATAGCTCTCTATCTCACTCTCTCTCTCCGGTGTCTCTATCGCTCTCTATCTCGCTCTCTCTCTCCAGTGTCTCTCTCTTCCTACGCCGTCTCCGTCCATCATCAACCAGCAGGTTCGTTCTCTCTCTCTCTCTCTCTCTCTCTCTCTCTCTCTCTCTCTCTCTCTCTCTAATGTGATTTCTTTCTCTTTATTATTGGCTGAAATGGGTTTTGATTTGCTTTCTAGGTTTAGTGATTTGGAGATTTGGGTATAGTTTTTGTGTTTTTGTTTACTGTGCTGTTTGAATTTTACTGTGCTGTTGGAATGTTACTGTGCTATTTCAATTTTACTGTGCATTTGCCGAATTGGTGCATTTGTTTATCATGCTAGATCTTAACATATTGATAAAATCATGTGAAATGATGTTTGTTCACAAAATTTCATGGTTGTAATCATGTTTAATTTTTATCTTGTTAGATCTTTGCCATGATAAATCATTCTCAAAACATGTGTGTTTCTACGTATATATGCATGCTAATTTTGTTCATCTTGTCACTCTTGTAAAACACATCATTTCCAAAACATAAGCACAACACACCCAACAACGACACCATCTGCCTTCTGTTTTTCAGCTTCTTTGGCAGCTTAGACTGGACTAAACTAATATCACCAAGCTCCCCAAAACTGCTGTCCATATTCAGCCACTGTTCCAGTCGCATTGCTCTTTCATTTTTTAACTCAGGTGTAGATGTTCTGTAGTAGTTAATGGCTTTCTCAAAAACCCCTGATTCATAGAAAACAAAAGAAAAGGGTTAGAGCTTGTTTTATTTGTGATGAGATTTAAAACACAATGAAATTATAAATTTAAACAATATGAGTTTACCAAAAATTCCTTACTTCTAGCATGCTGAATGCATTGCAAAAACTGCATTTGCACATTATTACCTGTCACTAACCAATATTGCACATTACACAAACCTATTATTTATAGCTGATATGACACAAACTTTTTGCAGCATGACAATAGATCCTGGACCCATTGATCGTAGTGTATTGACGGAACAAGTTAAACATCGATCTGAGTTACTGTGGAACCCTGGGGGACAGGTAATTGCATGAGTTTTCTTGTACTATGCATTCATGTCACAACTCTAATTAGCCATAAATACTAAATATTTGCGTAAAAGTTTTATCTATTGTTATAATATTTGCAGGATCCTCCTGGCACACTGGATTGTCGAAGTCGCCATGAAGAATTGACAATTCGAGATCCTATGGTAAATGATCGTGTCCTTGCCATTGTGAGGTTGCTTGGTCTTGAGGGTCTGCACTTGGTCCCATCCATACAGCTTGACCATGCACTAATCACTGCATTTGTAGAGCGATGGCGCCCAGAGACCCATACATTCCACCTACCACATGGTGAGATGACGATCACATTACAAGATGTGGAAGTTATTATGGGGTTGCCCATTGAGGGTGAGGCAATGGTTGGGCCTACTAAAAGAATTTGGGAAGACGTGTGTGCTGAAATGCTTGGAATTCAAATTCCAAATGGCCCTCAAACTGTGCTAAAAGGTCAAAGGATTCTGATACCCGCACTTGTCGAAAGAATCAGACAACCACTGCCTCCGGATGCCAATGAGCTTCAAGTTCATCAGTATGCTCGCTGCTATATACTAGCTCTACTAGGGGATATGGTATTTCTTGACAAGTCCGGAAATAGGGTCCATCTCATGTGGTTAGAGTTCATGCAGAACCTTCATAATCCATGCAAGTATAGTTGGGGTAGTGCAGCCTTATCATGGTTGTATAGACAGCTGTGCAATGCAACCGACAAGAAGGCAAAGCAGATTGGCGGACCATTGATTTTGGTCCAATTGTGGATATATGTTAGGTTTCCACATATGTCCCCACAGATGGTGCCCCAACCCGAGGGTGTTTATGGTCCACCACTACCACCAATTCCTCTTGCTATGAAGTAAGTATATATCGCATAATTAGTATGTTATCATGTATTATGCCACATTTTTATACATAAACGGCTAATGACCATGCAATGTCACCTGCTTGTAGGTGGGCTGGGGTGATGTGCACAAAGAATGCTCCCACGCACGTGCTTTCCGCATATCGCAATCAAATTGCCACGACACGGCCCGACCAGGTATAATACTTGTATTTATACGTCCATAACATCTTATGTCCTTCAAAAACTTCTGCAACACTATTGTGCTACTTGTTATGCAAATTATGGGAAATTATCTGAATGTGGTTGCTTTACTTGGTGGCTTTTGTAGGTTAAGTGGGAGCCATATGGAAATGACTTGAGCCACTTTCCTCCTAGTTTTTGCATCGAGGGAAGTAACGTGTGGAGATCGACCGTTCCACTTATTTGTTTTTGGCTTGTAGAGTTCCACCTACCTGATCGTGTCCTACGACAGTTTGGGCTAAAGCAGGAACAACCCACAGATGCTAATACCAATCGCAATTTGCACAAAATAGATGCGAGAGGCAAGGTAGAGAAAAATTGGTCGGTGGAACATGCAGTCCATATTCAGAAGTGGAATGATCGCGATGAGTACGTTTGTAATTCACCCAGGATGGAGGAGGTGATGTCACATCATCATCCATATATGGTGTGGTATCGTAGGATCACTCGATTATATATTGACCGCGCTAGCGCTAAGATGGACATTTTGGTAATGTGCATAAATTTTTTTGTAATTTGCATGTTGTGTTTGATGTTATGTATGTGTTGTACTTAATTTATGCCTGGGATTTAATGACAGATTGCAACCCAACTGGCTGTCCTAAACTGGTTCAATGAAGAATCTTATGAATATAAGTTCATTAAGAAGGCCCTTAAGGATGTGGATGAGGTTGATCGTATCGAGGTGCCAGCCAATGATGAAGCAGTAAACCAGACTGAAATACCAGATGTAGGGCCCAGTATGAGGTCAGCTGCTCCAATGACACATCATCGACCTGCCCCCACCCCTCCTCTGGCCACTGTGACCCCTGTACCACCTGTGTCCACCCCTGAGGACACAATCGGTCCTCCCATGCCACCCATCCCTCCCATTGACACCAGATCTCCCTCACAGTTTACCCATATTGAATTCGAGTCCTCACACACCACCACTGTTGACCACAACTCACCCATGGCCCCGTCCTATAGCTCCCCTCAGATAGTTATACCCACCCCTAGGCTTCAAACACCCCACGTTGAGCTCATGTCTACCAGCCCAAGTCAGACACAATCACCTCCTACCTCATCAACCTTGATACATGTTCCACAAGCCACGCATCCACATGACAGTGACGTTGAGCAGGGGCAAGGTGACCAAGCTGAGCAGCCACAAGATGCAAACACTCACGCTCCACCCAAACGGAAATCGACTCGCGCCATCCAACCAAGGAGATGCGGCACAGGTTCCCACCTGGTATTCCAAGTGCTTTACTCTGATTTTAATTCCATTTATTTTTTGGGTTTCTTTGTGCATGAATTTGTTTGTTTGTAAATGCTTAAAAAACTGAATTTATGAGCAGGTAACAGAGCATGTTCCGGCCAAACAATACACTAGACGCAACCAAAAAAGAAGTAAACGCGGGGAGGGTGCATCCTAATATGTCACTCCATAAGGGCTGCTGCAGTCTTATTGTAAGTATGAACTAATTTCCTTTTTCGTTAATGGAAATTTATATTGTTTGGGCTAAACTTTAAAATGCAGCTAACCCTTTGTGAGTTTTTGGGTTTTATAGGCAATTTGTTTTTTCTTCTTAGCTAGACTTCTTATGGTAGAGTTCTGTGAATGTGGAAGACTTTAGGAATTCAAGTGAGGAGATGTGAATGAACTTGCAAACTAGTACAGAAAACACATGCAGCTATGTTGCATAAGGCTAAACCTCACCTTTTGCATGTTTAAGATATGATCTTTACAAAATATATTGGATTCCAAAGTTAAAGTTAGAATTTTTGTTTTGGATTCCTATTCTCTTGTCTCATCTGCTACTCTCTGAAGCTCCCAGCTCCTATTTTCTTATCTGGGTCTGCAAATTCAATGCTCTCAATCCACAGTCTTGGCTTGAAGTTGAAAGAGGGAAACTTTCCAAACTTCCATTGCATCCTTCTTCTTCTTCTTCATCCATGTCAGTTTTTTGCACTCAAATTATTTAGTTACAGCAGCTTCATTTATTTCCCTATTAACTGAATTAAACCTGATAATGAACTCTGGTTCTCCTCATAATGAATTTGGGAGGGCTGCCTAATGTGTCTAAGTCTGCATAGATGTCTAAGTAGTTTTTGTCACTTGCAAAAACCTTCATAGATGTCTTCTCTCTACCCATCTGCATTGTGCATGAACTTTTACAGTTAGACTGCAATTTCATTGTCTAATTCATCATGAACTATGTGTATGTGAATGTCAGGTCATAACTTGGAATTTTTTTTTTTAATTTTTTATCATTGGTTGTGAGATTGATTTTGAACTTGGTTCCTATCTTGGGCATTCTTGCAGATTCATTGGATATTTGTTGCTGTTTTTGAGGGTAGGAGAAGAAAATGGCTTAATGGTTTGTTCAGTGCATTTGTTTTCTCTTAAATGGCTAGGAGAAGAACATGCTGTATCTTACTTTGGTGCCTATGCTGTCTATTGTGTTTTATGCAGGCCGCGCCGCGCTGCAATGATAGGCTTTTTCATGGCTTATATAGTTGATAGCTTGACTGGGGTTGGGTTTGGTTAACCAAATGGGCAACTTCTTTTGTACATCTAGTACTGTTTATAGCGGTTGTTCGAGTCCTTCTGTTGTTGGCACTATGTAATCATCTACACATTCTCTGTAATGAATCCATAACTCTGTTGTTTGGGTTGTTGTGATTTTTTGGTCATGTAAATTTCCCATTTCATCTAAAAGCTCAATCTTTTGGACAAGTTGTTCAAATTTCAATTTTTCTTGGTGGGTTTGAAGAAGTCAGAGATTTTTTCAGCTCATGTGTTACATTATCCCATATAAATATCTCTGACCCAATTTGTTTTGATGGATAATTAGAAGAAGGATAAAAAAAAACTGAATTTTGTTGAATTTGGCTATGGAGTTTGATGAGAATGAGGCTACAGGTATGTGTAATTGAGGCTACAGGTACGTGTAATTGAGGCTACAAGGTCTGAACTTGGGCTAATTGGGTTCTTAAGTTTTGGGTTTTTTCTTCAAAAAAACATAAGTGTAGTAGTGACATAACTCATACTGCATTCATATGCCCTTAATGTGTTATAATATGTTAATTCTGATCAATAACTTAATTGATTTCTCTAACAATGACCCCTATAAATTTGTGTTGAGGCTTAGGTTGAGTTATGCTAGGAAGCTGTATTGCTCAATGCCTATATACACGCCTTTTTTCTCATATATGTATATATGTTAAACCATCCCCAGGGCATCACCTTTGGCATCTATCACTATACGCAACCTTTTGCTGTATTCTACAAATGAAAATTGGCAGGTAATTTACTGATTAAGCTTATGTGATGGTTTATTGACTACTTTCTTTTGTGCAACTACTAACAACCTTTCCTAACAGGTTGTAAATCTTAAAGAGGCACGGGACTTCTCCAATAACAAAAAGTACATCTATGTGTTCAAAGTAATATAATGAATTTCTATAATATCTATATTGATGTATACATCACTTTATGTGTTGGGCATTTTTATTTGTGTGGTGGGGTTTGGGAGAGGGGGGGGGGGGGAGGTGTTGGAGTTGGTGAGGGCTCCCACTGCCTTTGTTTGAATTGCTCTTCTGTGTTGTAAACTTATTTTTTTATGATAAGGTGTGTCCTGTCCTGATCTTGCAGGTTGCTCATGTTTACATGAGTATCTAACAATACTAAATTCTTTCCTCACAGAAACTTGAATGGGAATTTTTGTCTATTGATCTCCTGCCTCATCCTGATATGTTCATGGATGCTAATTTTTCTCAAGAGGGAGGAAGCCAGAGAGATGATGATGGTGCAAAGCGAGTTTTTTTTGGCGGAGACAGCTTTCTTGAAGGAATATCAGGACAAGCTTATGTAATGCAAATCTGATATTATAAGTTGATTTTTATATTGAACTCAGCCATGAAATACTAGAACATCTAGATTCTTGTGGGGTCCACATTACTTATTGTATCCTGACTTTGTGATGATCAGATCACAGTGCAAAGGACTGAACTAAACTGTCCACTTGGGCTTGAGGTCCAATTACATATTACAGAAGCTGTTTGTCCTGCATTAAGTGAGCCAGGTAATGTTGTTTAGATTTTCTTGTTCACTATTGTAATATATAACAGGGGGCTAATGTAGCATCATGCGAACAAGACAACGTGCTCTTCTACGATTCTTGATTGGATTATATGTCTGTTTAAATAGAGGAGATGTTGATTCAAAGGCCCAGCAGGTTTTATCTTGATTTAGTTGATATTCTTCCAATAAGTCTTATCTTGCAAACCTGTTATATAACAATCTCTCTCTCATGGAATCCTGGCAGCGATCTACTGAAGCAGCTGGACGTTCTCTAGTCTTTATTGTTGTGGACCACATATTTCTCTGCATTAAAGATGCTGGTTTGTCCCTCCCACCCCTCCTCCCTTTCCAAAAAATGGCTGTATCTTTTAATTTGTTATTCTGTGCACTTCGATAATTTAAATATTTGAACTATTAGTTTGATCTCTCTCTCTCTCTCTCTCTCTCTCTCTCTCTCTCTCTCTCTCAATACCTTCTATTTTTAATGAAAAAAATTCTTCTTCTGTTTCAACTTGCAGAGTTCCAGCTTGAACTTTTGATGCAGTCACTCTTATTTTCATGGGTATTTTTTAATGACTTACTCTTCAACTTCTTGGTGACATCATCTTACTATTTTATCCGAGTGCTTTTTGGCTAAAAATCAATCCCATCTTACCCATTGGGACCCTTGATGTTTTACAGGATCTTCTCCTGCAGGATCTGTACCCTTTTTTCATCCACTTTGATTTTTATTTTTACATTTCATAATAGTTTCTTTGCAAAATTTGTATTCCAGAATTTGATCTTGATTCAGAGGTTCTAGTAGGAACTATGTGCTGCCTACAGCAACTCACAAATTCTTACGTGCCATGCAGGAATGTAGAGACCAATCTATTCTCTGGACCTATACCTGCAAAATTACTGAGTTTTCCAAATTTCAGGTGGTGTAGAGAACAATCTATTTTCTTTTGTTTATTCAAGGGATGTCTTTTAACATGGATTTAGATCTTTCATGTATGCCAAATCCTGGAGCTAGTTGTAAGGCTTGGATTTTCCTTTTAACACGGATTTGGTTCTGTTGTGTATGCCAAATCCTGGAACTAGTAATGCTAGTGCGTCTCTCCCCGGTTGTAAGGCTTGGATTTGCCTTTTAACACGGTTTAGTTATGTAGTATATCTTGTATGCTTGAGATAACCTATCCCTGAACCCCCGGCCCTCTCTCTTCCTCTCATTGGCTCTATTATCTAGTCACACGTCTTTATTTGAGATCCTAATTGTTAATCCTCCATTTCTGAATTCTTTTATAGCTACTGGCAATCAAAAAACTGGACGCTGAAGTTTCCGGGCAGCAGAGTGATGAGGATTTTTTTGAACTACTTTCTAGTATCTCTAAACTTCACCATGCTAATATTGTGGAGCTTGTGGGTTACTGTGCTGAGCATGGCCAGCGGCTACTTGTATATGAGTATTGCAGAAATGGGACACTTCAAATTCAAATTCCCATCCTTGTAATTTAGTCTTTTAATTTAGTCTTTTGAAGAATGTTGAATTGTAGTTATTCTGTTTGACCAAGCTGAACATGTTCAGCCAATGAATCACAAACTGAAAAAATCATGGTGGCACTGTGTAATCATCTAAACAAGGATACATGCAGCTAAGTACTCATTGTATGCATTTTAAGTGTTTGTGTACTTCCGTTTTAGTGTCACATTCATTTGTGATGGTTAGTGGAAGTTACTTTATGCCTAAAAAATCAAATGAAAAATACAAACACAATGGCAACTTACAGATCCAATTTAATGAGTTGCGTGATGTTTTATGACTTGTCAAATAATTGGTGATTCCTCCAAACCATGGCAACTTACAGATCCAGCAAACCATGTCCTCCAGAAAACATTTTGAGAACAGCTTCCATTCCAAAACATGCAGATACTATATGGTAAACAGTAACGAGAAAGAAATGATAATTTGCCTAATGAAATGATCTTCACATGAATGAACTGTGAATTACTCTAGAATGCTTTCTGTTAAGGAATTATAAGAATAGGCTCTAATCCCTACCATTCACGACCAAATAAAGACCAAATAACCACAAATAAAATCGCAATTAGAAATATTGCATAACATCTCTCACACTGACATCTTACCCTTGAGTTAAACATCCAAAACCAAGTCTACCACAGTTTCAAGTTCCTAACATAGAAAAACTAAAATAAGCCAACATAATGAAGTGACCACTGGAAGAGTCAAATGCTAATCAGCTTCCTCCTGCCTGCCTTAAGTACCTGCAGTAAAGAGGAAAGAAAGATATAGGTCATCAAAACCTTTGAGTAATGCTATGGATTTTACAAATTTTACTACGTAGGCTTTACCAACTTGTGTCAACTTTCAAACTCAACACACCAAACTTGTGTCAACGTTCAAACTCAACACACCAAAATAAAAAATAAAAAGGGTAAAGAGAAGATTTACTTATTATTTGAAATTGAATTTTCTAACCCAAACCTTTTTTTTTTTTTATGAACCCAAACATATTTATGAGTGTTCTAAAACCTATGAGCTCCAACATTTAATTTATCACTCTAATTTGGATCAAAGGATAAACTGACCTCAAAGCCAATCATCAGTAAGGCTTCAGCAGCTGTACTTTATGATCCTCACACCAAAGTATCAGTCAAATATCTTACATACATGCTAGTTTCTAAAATGTTTTAAGGACAACCCAAGACAATTTTAAGTTCTGGAAGGAGTAGCCACACGTACCTGCTGCAATCAAGCTGGGTGGTACAGCTTAATATAAGAGAGTGCAACAACAATTTTTGAGCAAGCATATAAATGAAAATTTATGAGATACAGTTGGGTGGTGCAGCTTGTTCATTAAACTAAACAACTGTGCCACATGGAAATATTGAAAAACAGTAATAAACCACGACTAAGTTCTAATAAGTATATCCCAAAAAAAAAATCCCCTAAAAGAGAATCACTAAATTGCATGCGTTGCTTACCTAGTTCTGAACATGGCTGCTTGTTGATGCGCGAATCACATTTGGACATCTCCTGCGGTTATGGCCTTCTTCATGACACACTCCACATTTCGGCTTGGGTTGACTCTCCCTCCAATCCATCTCATTTCTTATTCTTGTTGACATAGGTCGACCTTTGTCTCGCAACATTTCAGGGTCAGGGTACAACTTTGGGCCGGCAACCTCCCGCCATAATGACTTATCCTTGGGCACACAAAACTCATGTGCATAAGTGGCAAGTCGCTCTTGTAAAGTATAACATGGGTCAATATACCTCATTGCATTGACATGTTCCCTGATACAAACTGCAATCACATGTGAACAAGGGATCTTATAGATTTCCCATTTGCCACAAGTACATGTGTTCTCCAGCAATCTTACTTCATGACTATGGTCTCCCCCATCAGAGCTGTTTGGATTATGTGTTGTGCAAACCTGATATACACCGTTCTGTTGGTTAAATGGCCTCACATAGTGTCTTGTCCCTTTTTCGTAATTTGCTTCATATTTCTCCATCGCATGCTTGCTGAACTTCTGACCATGTTCAATATCACCTAGTATTTTAGTGCGCCGATCATTGAAATAGGCGACAAGTTTGCACCAAATGTAGTCAATCAATGCAGATATGGGTAGTCCACGTGCACCTTTTAGAACTCCATTGAAACACTCAGACATATTGGTAGTCATTGCCCCATAACGACGTCCACCATCATGTGACAGTGTCCACTTATCCAGACCCTCCTTTGTTAGATAGGAGTATGACTTCTTTTTTGCTATATTGGGATTGGGATCCTTACTGAATTTGAGTTCAACTTCCTTAAGGCAATCCAATATTTTCTCAAGTTTGCGATCTTGATGCTCATATCCTGCTTTCAAGGCCAACGACTTCAAGAATTTGTCATTAAATTGGGTGTTGAAGTTGCTGGCCACATGTCTAATGCAATATCTATGATATACCGGAACATAGTCATTGGGCCACTGTGCAATAGATGATATTATACCTTTATGTTGGTCTGATATTATGCAAATGCCGGAATCGGGTACCACATCCTGTATCGCAGTCCGCAAGCATTCTAAAAACCATCCCCAACTGGCCCCCGTCTCATCATCCACAACCGCAAAGGCAAGCGGAAAAATCTCATTATTAGCATCGGTAGCCATTGCAATCAACAACTTTCCTCTATATTTTCCATAAAGATGAGTTCCATCAATACTAATCACTGGCCTACAATGTGCGAATCCAGCAATGGAAGGAGCAAAAGCCCAGAACACATACTTGAATATAATAGTACCCGGTATGTCCCCGTTGATCGATCGAAACTTTACTTGTGTACCTGGATCGCTATCCTTATATGCCAGTAACAACTTCTGTAACTTTTGGTACGACTCTTCCCAATTCCCGTGTATGTTTGCAATAGCCTTTTGTTTCGCATCCCATATCTTGTAGTACGATATATCGTGGTTAAACCTTTCCTTCATCAGATTTTGGAGATCCTTTATTTTACTGGTGTGATCGTCAAGTACATATTTATGAAGTTCCTTGGCAAGAAACTTTGAATCCATCATTCTGCCATCTTTGTTCACCCCAACTGATGGACAAGTGTGAGGACCGTCGAATACTTTAACAGCCCATAATCTGTTAAGCTTCGGTTGCGGGAATGCTCGGACTTTCCATGCACATGACTCATTTGCACACTTCACACACAATCTTTTCTGATTGGACCTCTCAGTTATATAATTTTTGTTGTTGTCCAGAGAGTAAACTATTAATGCCTGTTTCACAGCCTCTTTATTAGGGAAAATCAATCATTTGCTAAAATTCATTCCACGCCCCCAACTTGATAAAAATGGTATCTCAACATTTGAAGGATCAACTATATTATCCCAAGTGTTTGCATGGAATGACGGGCCGTGAGCTTCATATGCAGGGACTATAGCATGATCACCATCGCCTATATCATCTTGAAACTCTACACCCTCATCATCATGATCATCCACGACATCATGACAGACATTGTCAACATTTTCATAGTTTATAGTATTCTCGTGAAAGTCATCTCTCCCAATCATCTCTTCATACTCATCTCTACCATGATCAACATCATCTTCGTCTTCGCCTTCCCCCCCTAGAGATGGAATATATTCTTGTTGATAACTAGATCTGCAAGCTTCCATTGGAGTTGGTGTCTCTTGACATGGTAGTGTATAACCCCCAACTATAGTGCACAGGGTAAGAGTCGGATGACTATCTGCATGTAATGATTGAAATTCTTCCCCGCCCCCACCCTCCAAAGTTGGTTGTTGCACATCTTCACCGCCAACTTCTATGCGAGGCTCCACACTTATATATAACTCAGCAGCTTTCAATTGGGGCGTAGAGTTTATCCTGTCAAACATAATCTTAACATGCTTGTCCCCTTTTATTTCAACAGGCGTGAAGACAATACGGTCACTAAACACTGCAAGAGGAGCACGATATGTAATCTTTATGTTATGCAACCGACGATCCAAATCCAGCTCTTTCATAATTTTCTTTTTCAACTTCTTCAAATTGATCTCCCGCTGTTTTTTTAGTTGAATAATCTCTAACTTTTTATCAGGCCCTTCATATGTCACTCCATAAGTCACATCATTGCAGAGCTCCCCACCATAATATAGATATAAATCAATCGAACTCATTACAAGCCTATCAAATAAGTTTACTAAAAGTTAGTGACAAGTATAACGCATTTATTCGATATGAACTACAAAATATTGCCTCAAGGCAAATATAAAGATAACATTGTATAGTCCACCAAACAACTATAAACAAATTTTTAAACTCAAATGAAACAGCACGTCATCAACAATATATATATCTACCAAATGAAAAAGTGAGTACATTTATTAAAAAAAATTGAAGAAGATTTGAATAACCAAGTCTAACAAAAAAAAAGTTCCATTAACTAATGATTCAATATAATAGCACATCATAATAATAATAATCAGTGGCGGAGCTAGGATTCTAGTTTAGGGGGGGCAAGATGAAATAAAGAGTAGAAGGCAAAATCAATTTCAATTTTTTTAATTAGTATAATTAAAAAAATACTTAACTAATTAATCAAAAAATTTGATTAGCATATAAAATATAATGTAAGTGTTAAGTTGTTTCTTTTTTTTCCTCGTGCATAGCATTAGTTTTTTTATTTACAAATAGATTGTATGGCGTTTTTTATTTTTAAATCATAAGAGTATTGATGTTTATTAATTCTATGCTATATTGTGTTTATTGTAAAAGCATTATAGAAGAATTAAAGAAAGCAACATAAAATTTTTGGCATATTGGTTGGAGATGTTGTGATAATATACCATTTTTTAATTTCAAGATTACATAGAGTACATACTAAAAATGATATTTTTAGGGGAATATAATGAGCTTCTTGGAAATCATCAACCAAGATAAGTACATTACAAGTGGAGCCAAAAGTGACAGCCCCGTAGCTAATATGACATGCAGAATATAAGCTTAAAGCAAACAAAAACATAATGATAATGATTCAATATAATAGCACATCATAATAATAATAATAATGATAATAAATTACCATTAACAGCATCTAATCAACAATATATATATATATATATCTCTATCAAATTTTAGTGAGTAATTTATTAAAAAAAATTGAAGAAGGTTTCAATAACCAAGTCTAACAAAAAAAAAAAAATTGCCATTACCTAATGATTCAATATAATAGCAATTCATAATAATAATAACAATAAATTACCATTACAAACAACATCTAATCAACAATATATATCTATCAAATTTTAGTGAGTAATTTATTAAAAAAAATTGAAGAAAGTTTGAATAAACTAGGTCTAACAAAAAAAAATTAGAAGGCTTGAATAATTTACCTACAAATGATGAAGAAGAAGAGCCTTTTAATTTGTACAATGATTTGTGTGGTGAAAGGGAGAATTTGGGCGTAGGAGAGAGCTGGAGAAGTGTTGTGCTGAGACTGAATTAGTGTAAGGATTAAGAGAGAGTTTATTAATCTAAGACAGTTGGGGAGGTGGTAACATTAATTGGAAATCGAGTATGTTGAACTCGATTTCTATTTAAAAATTTTTTTCCACCGTCCGCAATAACTGACTTAGGTGGGGTAGGTGGGTTTGAGTGGCTGGAAATCGAGTATGATATACTCGACTTTTGCTATAAGTCGAGTACACGGTACTCGATTTGCTTGACATAAAGTATTAGACAACCTTGATTGAAGTCGAGTTCAGTATACTCGGCTTTGAAGGAAGTCGAGTTCAGTATACTCGACTTCCACGTGGTGTTTTTTCCTTTTTTTTAATCCACGTCAGATCTCTACAGCCGGTGGGAGGGAATTTAAGTTGTAGGAAGTCGATTTTCATATACTCGACTTCCAAAAAGAGTCTAACTAACTAAATAAGTTTGATCGCATGCCATGGCCCTTAAATTTTTTCCAAATGGTACTGTTCAGCAAATTTTGCCCAATGAATGCAACTCCCTCAAAAGTGCTTCCAAAGTATAAGATGTTATTTTCTTTAGACCCTTTCTTTTGTTTCTCCAAGCAAAGGTCTAGAAGATTCACTGGCAATCCAACGAATAGGGAATGTAGAAGCAAAAGTTTGGCTTGGAAGTTTGGTTCCAAATAATTTAGAGCATCTTTTCCAACCTATTACGGTGGTGATTTATAAGATAAGCTGTGTATTATTTAAAACGGTCATGTGACTAATTCTATGCACAGATGACCTCTTTGATTACCACATGATGGGTTGGAGGAAGGTAGCTCCCAATTGGTTTTGACCTAAACTTTTTTCTATGACTATTTGTTTAGGTTAAAATCTAAATTACACCTTTGAACTTTTGGTAAATTGTTATTTTTGTCCTTAAAATTTGATTTTTGTCATCTTAATCGTCAAACATTTTAATAGTGTTGTCAAATTGGTCTTTCTATCAATTGTTGTCTATAAAATGCCATTAAATCCAAGAAAACAATGTATCACGTATGTGAATAGTGTCCGTTTTATAAAGAGCAATGGAGCAATCAATGGAATGACAATTTACCCAAACTTAGCTCCCAATTGGTTTTGGTTTTGAGCTAAACTTTTTTCTAAGACTATTTGTTTAGGTTAAAATCAAAATTACACCCTTGAAATTTTGGCAAATTATTATTCTCGTCCTTAAAATTTGATTTTTGTCATTTTAGTCATCAAACGTTTTAATAGTTTTGTCAAATTGGTCTTTCTATCAATTGTTGTCTATAAAATGCCATTAAATCCAAGAAAACAATGTATCACATATGTGAATAGTATCCGTTTTAGAAAGAGCAATGGAGCAATCAATGGAATGAAAATTTACCCAAACTTACTTAAAGGGTATAATTTAGATTTTGCATATTATTTTTATGAGATATTCCTTACTAGCCGCGAACTTACACGTTGAGCATAATAATTTTTTTAAGGTGGCTTCATTAAATTTATTTTAACCACCAAGTGTGACTCAGTAGCTTGTGGCTAGCAGTAGGATCCCACGACAAGTGGGGACTAGTTGAGATGCGTGTAAGCTGACCCAAACACCCTTGTGGAAAACCAAAAAAAAAAATTATTATTAATTTTATTTTTTACAATTTCGATTAATTTAATAAAGAGTAATGTATTCTTTTAGATAGATATATATATATATATATTATATATAAAACCGAAGCATCTGAAGCTCCTATAATTTTTCACGTCACCGCTATTTTCTTTTTCTTTTTATTTTACGTTTTATTTTAAAAGGCCAACTCTCAGTCTCTCATGCAGCCTCTTTTATCATCTGCTTCTTTCTTCTATCTTTTAGTCACGCTTCACTCTGCTCCTCTCTCAAACCCTAAAACGCCAGCCTTATTTGTCTCCACTCCAGTCATGTATCTTCTCCACTATTTGGGTATTGGTCACGTTTCCCTGCCTCTAGTATTCCGCTCCTAGTTGCTTCTCTGCCTTCTGGATTTCAATTATTTTGAAAAAACACACAGTTTGAAACTTGGTGTATGAATTATATAAAATTTCTAATATGTATTGGAGTTATTCGATTTGATTATATTGGTTGAAACTTGGCTATATGATGTTTTTAGAATGACTTGACTATTTAAATTTTATATGACTTTAAAAGGTTTGCTTCTCAGTTGAATGTAGTTCAACTATTTGATAAAATTCCTCTTTCAAAATATGCACAATACACATCTAATATGAGTGTGTATATTGTGTTTGTTTCTATGCTTTTAAACCTACATCATTGTTTGTAGTGTGAAACCTAGTTGAGATTTTCACCATTTCAATCAGTCTTTTTTGTTTATAATAAACACACAAGATAGTTTGAAGAATTACATAAAAATTATTACCTTTCTTTTGACAAGTTGTGGTATTTTTTTAATGGAAACGATTAATATATGCTTAAGATAATGAGCATGAGCACATCGTAACATTAAAAAATTCTGCTTAAATAGATTGCTTCTTTCAACTTTATTCTGCAATGTTTTATATTCTACAATGTTCTGTTGATCAAATTGGCTACAACCTAATAATCCTAAGTAGGAGACATTATCTGCCCATTTAGTAAGCCATTCTTTTTCACATCTTTGCTAAAACTTCTATTTTGTAGAGTGCTTTGATATGCTTATCTAAGCAACATTTTGTGCTAACCTTATATGAATTTTCTAATAGGTGTTGGTGTGGTTGCATTTGATTATATTGGTAGAAACTTGGCTATATGATGTTTCCAAAATGACTTTCCTATTTAAAATATGTTAATTATCCTTAATTTACTGTTAAGTTGGTGCCAAATGTTATTCAAAATCATATTTTGAGAGGTAGTTTTTGGTTTTTTTTTTATTTTTTGGATTATTCCAATCTTCTATTAAATTTGATTGAAATAGTAAGCTTATAATTTAATCACCATTATGATTTCAAATTTTATTTTTCCTGCTACCAATTTGATAGTTATCGTCATTGAAAGTGTCAAAGTTTATAATTTTAGTACAAATTTTGTAGTTTGTTATTTTGATTATCATGTTTAGTTTCTGCAGGAATATAATAACGATGACTATGAAAGGCTTATTTTGTTTATTATTTTAATTTATGAAGGGATCTAAGAATATATTCCGCTCTCAAAATGGTTTTTTACCCCAATTGTTTTAGGGGCTCTATATACTTGAGAGACTCTTTGAAGTTTGAAGTTTCTAAGTAGGCTCTTAGTTTTCAATATTAATTTCTAGTGTCTATGTCAAACTTATCTTTCATACCCCCCCCCCCCTCTCTTTCTTTTTGTATCATTGCGTTATTATTTTATTTTATTTTTTTATAATGACTTCTCTGTGGTCAGTCAAAAAAAGTGGGAATGTAATTTATATATATAATTATAGGTTACTTTTGGTAGTGTAATTGGGATTCAGTCATCTTTATATAGCTGTTGGGTATGATTTTTAAAAAAAAAAGATTCTATTGATCATTGATGGAATGCAACACCAACTCTTCTAAGTTTATGAAAATTATTCTAAAGGAAAAATGTCAACAAAAACTTATTTCTTTTGGTAGGTTAATTACTTACTTTTAACAAAAATTATTGTCAACAACTTTCTTTAAATTATCCCATGCATCGCACAGGTTAGCGACTAGTTATTATATATAATGAAATGCCTTAACAAAATAAACAATTATACTATCAATAAAAGTATTGAAGTTCAGTTAAGTTGAAGTATTTTTTTTTACAAGTATAATACGGGAAATGAAAAAATTAATACGTTGAATAATAGAATTTCTGTAATTTCATACTTAGCATTTTTGTTTTGTACTGAATGCTCTTAATTAGATGTGTTTCCAAAATTAACATTAGTAGGCATGTCACATTTTTATTTAGCTTTCCCATCTCAGTATCTCATTACTACTGCCATGTCTGCATCTCCAATTGCTCACATTTCCTCTTCATCTTCTCCTTCAAAAACCAAATATAAGTATAGTCTTAAAAGAGGTTGATCAATGATTTACCAGAAGAAATTTTATTTACATATACGATTAATTATACAATTGAATTGTAAGTACTTTTTTTTTTTTTTACGAATTAAAAAATCAAATGTGAACTTTTATGAATAAACTAGTTTTTCAGTAATGGTATTGGGGTAATCTTACCCTAAAAAGAATAAGTTCATAAATGTTGTTATTTGTTTTCCTCCATAGTTTATTGACTGACTCAAATTCTGTATGGTCATCTCGTTTTTGAGTCTGGACTTGGAAGTTTCTTTGTTGTTGTTGATGGTTTTTTTTTTTTTTTTTTAAACAGCCTTAAATCATGGTGCACCATGTCAACATGAGAAAATAAGGAAGGAATAAAGCATTGTTTTATTATTTTTTTGAAACTGAGTTAGAATATTGACTTTGCAAGTATGATGTTGGAAGTCTCTCTCTCTCTCTCTCTCTCTCTCTCTCTCTCTCTTTCTTATATGTTTTCACTATAAACACCCTCATGAGATAAACATTACAAATTATTTACACAAACCTTGGTGTACTATCATCTTTGCAGTAATTGGGCGAAGATAAGCAGGCAACTGGCTAGAAGCACATAGTATTTTGATGGTCAAGGTTGCCTGGAGTGGTATGTATCAATTTTTATTTTTACTTTAAAAAAAAAAAGCATGTTCACTGTGGTTTACTTTTATATATAATTATTTATATATTCATATATTACAAAAATATGATACTCCTGCCAAAACAGTTCACAAATTTAACCCATTTTAGAAGTGGAAAAGGTGTAGGATTTGTCAATTTGATTATGAATAAATGATACGCTTTGAACCTGCTATTTTGCACTACTTGTTCTTTTTGTGTTAAACAATAAAAACAAAACCATGACTGGAATTTTGCTTAATCAGCTTATTTTCCTCAAACTTTTAACATGGTATGGAAGAGTTTCTTATGATTATGATTTTGTTTATCAGTTTAATTGTCTCTCTTAGGAAAATAGGGCATTTATATCTGAATTTCTTTAGTTGCAAACCTGCAACTTTCAATATGGTCTAGGCACTCTAATTGTACACTAGCAACTTAGCAAGCATCATTTTTTGAAGTTTCGATCTTTTTCATTGTTCGTTTTTTTTTTTTTCTTTGGATTTTTGTCAAGTTTGGACATTTCATCATGTGTTGGGCATTGTACAAATTTTTTAAGAAGAAAATATAAAAGGAAATAAACAATTATAGAATAAATTTGAAATAGTGTGTGGTACGTTTTATGCAAAAAAATACAAACTACACCTTTTAGGTTAAAATGAATGCCTAATTTCTTCCATAAAGTTTTATTTTGTCATTTTATTTTCATCCTCAAAGTTGACATTTGTTGTTGAGTTGATCTTTAATTTTGTCCATTCAATTATAAAATTCTCCTTAAATCTTCTTCAAAACAACATAGCTTTGATTTCTATCCTAATTTTATGCAATAAAAATTACTTACCTAATGATTCATGACTCCAATAGCTCCTCTTCTAGCAACCAGAAAAAAGAGACTCTAATAGCTCCTCCACCATGTCCATTTTTTACTAAAATGCTTGGAAAACCTCATATTGACATACCAAAACAACTTGATCTAGCATGACCATTTTTTCGTCATCAACATGTCTAATTGGTCGTTGAAGTTGCAAAAAAGCAACAAGTTCACCAATGCAATAATGATGTCGGCTCCATGTTGTGCTCGGTTTGCCTTGAAGTTGAGGTTGATAACGAGGACAGCTTTAATGTGGCCACCAATTCCATCTTGGTGGTAACTCATGAGTGAGGAATTTGAAAAATTTTAGGATGATTTAGATTTAGATTATTGTGATTGTTTTGTGAGTTTTGGGTCTTGGTGTGATTTGTTATTTGAAATTTCAAATGTGTTTTAGCTTAAATTAATATTTGAATATTTCTTTACTTTTAATTCCTTAAATTCTTGGTTAGAATTTTGATCAAATTAGCTCTCATTGAAATCTTCTCTTGAGTAAATCTGGTGCAACAATTGAGGGTGTTTCAATCTTGAGAATGTCATTATTCTGTAGCTTTTTGAGGCTTTGTTTAGAAACAAAATTGGTGTATTAGACTTTGAGTTGATGCTTCATCCTTAAGGGGTTTGGCTTGCCTCCAGTCCTTTTTTAATTAAACATGTTTCTTTGTTTTAAATATACAATGACAAGTAATAGTAGATTTTAATCTCTATATTTTATTTAGTTAACGTGTGATGTGGTAGTCTCTCTTAAAACAAAAGGAAATTCTTTTTTAAAAAAGTACTAGAGATAAGCCATACCTATCTTTAAGAAGCTTCAAAACACACTTTGTGTAGTCTCCCTATTGTCAACAATAGGAAATTTTTTGAAGATAATCTTGAAAAGGATGTTGCAAGTTTGAATTCTGTATTTTTTTTATTTTAACTTAATCCATTTGAATTGCTACAAAATATTAGTATTTTTTCCTTGTTCACTTCAATCCCTTCATTGATGGAGAATATAGTTCTCTCTCTCCCCCCGCCCCCCTCTTTTAATATCACATTTAATTTTTAAAATAAAGTTTAGTTACAAAAGTGGTTGTAACATAATGCTACAATACTAAATAAAATAAACATTACTACATATTTTGAAAATTTAATCATTGAATTGTATGTTTTTTATTCTCTTAACACACATGTCAAATTTTGTGTCAATCATATATTATTTACTATATAATCTATAAGCTTACATTTTATGTATAATTTTAAATTACAAAAACTTGCAATTTAAACTATTAATTAATAACATGACTTTTGATCTTTAATTTTTTAGAAATTTTACAAGTATTGAGAATATAAAAAAAAGATGTAATCCAATGGTGGATTTGTCAAAATTTACCTCCAATAAAAATATTAAGTAAGGATGTAGCCTAATGCTATAATTTTGAAACGAAAATGATAAAAATTATATTTAAGGTTGAAAATAACCATCCCAAACTTAGGGATGGCAATTTAGATCCGACCCGCGGATACTCGGCCCGATTTAAGATTTTACCCGGTCCGATAAAGAATAGGGTCAGATATGGGTTTTTAAAAAAAAAAATCGGGTCCGGGTTTTTTAAAAAAATCCAAAACCCGGCCCGGATAGTTATATTAAATTACTAAACCCTCCCCCCCCCCCCCCTTATATATATATATATATATATATCATATTAGTAACCTTTGATTTGAATCGATGAAACTTTGTATCTTTATTTATATAATAATAATAAATATGATATTATTTTGAATTTTTGAATATGTAAATGTAAATATATTAATCATAATAATAACCTAGATGCTGAAATATTAATCATGAATTTTTTTTTTTTTTTGGTTGGGCTAGATTTGAGCCCAAGAGATAAACAGGGCCCGCGGGGCGGGTTTGGGCCCCGGAAAAAAAACCGGATTAATAATCGGGCCGGGTTCGGGTCTCGGGTTTTGCCCTGCAGGTCGGGTCTGGGTATGTAAAAACCCGGCCCGAACCCAACCCGTTGCCATTCCTAAACTTAAAGATTGTACTTTGAAGTAAGTTCTAGTTAGCTCAACTGGTAAAATCTATGATAGTTGTATAAGAGATCTGAAATTTAATTTCCGCATATACTAAAAACTTATTGGTGTCTTAGTCTAACAATAAATAACTACAATTAGGAACAAACGTCATAGGTTAAAACCCTAAAAATAAAAATATATATTGTACTTTGATCTTTTACCTAAATCTTCTCTCTTTTCAAGAGGATAAAAAATTTGTAAACAACGTGTTGGGGAAAGTATATTGTTTCTTTCCTTCAATATCACACACATGGATTTTAATTCTACTTTACATGACAATTTTTCTTTTGCATTCAGCATTTATAGGCCCAGTACCTTCCTCAAGAACATAATGTACGATACACATCATTCAAATGTTGCTAGGCAAGATAAGCTCGAAAATCCATAGATGGGGAGGATAAAATATTTGAAACTAATGCTTTTATAGGCGTGGTAAGCCCGGAAATTCATGGAGGAGTAATCAAATATTTAAAGCAAATGGTTCTAAAGACGTGCTAAGCTCGGAATATCCATAAAATGAGCAAGCAAACGCCTAAGTAAAACCTTTTAAATGTGGAATTTGAAGCGTTCATTTTAACGAGTTCAATGACTGTAGGGATGATTTCTGCAAGCTTGAAGCTCGTGATGGGATATTCATCTATCCAACGAGGCAAAGTCAAGCATAACTAGAAAAATCACGTAGGAAAAAAATTGTATAACAAAGACATTAAGAAAGTTTTGCTACGCTAGCCTTGGATTACCAACCATCAAATAAACCCCATTCAATAGAATAAGCATTACAAAGGTTGAAAAATGTTGTTGACCATGAAGGATTTGCAAAATCAACCAATATATTGAATATTATGTTCATAACATTTTCACGATACTTTCACAACAAATCTTAAGTGACAGGTTATTTTTAGCTGTAATTGGTGGGCGCAAATTTGAACTAATAATTTACCACTTAAGATTTGTTGTAAAAATGTTGTGAATATGACACCTCTCTTAAATGTTTACGCTACCAAAGATTGAGAAATTTGTGTATAGGTCCTAGAAATATTTTTAGCATACATGAGTGACTTAGAGCATGGTTTTGGTGTCTCATAGCTTTGACCAAATGGGAAGAAAAGCTGCATACTTCAATATTCTGCCATTCATAGAAAAAATTTTCCAGCCACGAAAAGTTTATATTTTATAAACCCAAAAAAGATAGTTTACAAAAATAATTTGGCTCTAGTCCTAGCATGAATTAGATTTGACAGCAAGTAAAATTTAAAGGCATATACACGCTATATACTAAAACATTGATAATCAATAAATCTATAAGGGTATAGGCATATACCTTCTAAATACCATGAGCAAATCTGAATAAATTACGCTCGTGCAATTCAATACATAGCATACAGGATCCTTTCAAGACAATTCTCAATGGCGCAAAGCCATCATAATATCTAGAAAGAATGTCATCAATTGTTTTGTCTAACATTAGGGGTGGAGAGGGGACCTAATAGAATTAAAAATATAGCGAAAATTCATCTATCATGGATTAATCTTAAAACCATACACTCTACCTCAAATCAAACTATACCATCCTAATAAAATAAGGTGTACCAAGGCTCAATATGTAATTTGACCACAACATAAATTGGACCCTCAGGTATATTATTTGAGTCACATCCAACTTTTTTTAGGAAACTAAAAATCCAATTGATGGAAGTCAATTCTAACAAATAATCCAAGCCAGCTAAAAGATAAAGTCGCAAGATACTACGCTAAAGCAAACAAAATTTATTGTAATTACTAAAAGTTGCTTTAATAAAACCTAATTCTTCCAACTCCTTGAAAACTGAAAGCTCACTTAGTGTGTAATACACTAGTAAATGTTTAAACCCCCAATTTCAAATTAACCAACACAAGCTTATACTCAAACAATATATATGCGGAATGATAAGTACAAGCAATAACCAAATAAATAAACAACTCTAAACCAAAATTAATCACAACACAACAGCAATTAAAAGGCAAGAGTAAGGGCTAGAGAGATGCAAACACAAAGATAACATCAGCACGTGTTATTGAAGACGAAACCGAATAACTCAGCGAAAAACATCTCCGTCAGCCTCCAAGCGGTGAAATGATCCACTAAAGAATACAGTTGGAATACATGAATAGAAATAGACCCTCCAAGCCTAATCTGCCTAATGCACCTAAGCCCTTCAAGCTTCTTGCTCCAACAAGGTTAAGTATAGCTGTGTCTTCTTTAGCTTTCTAGATCCCGCAATTTGCATCAACCAAATAAATTGGTCATCTCCAAATTGCTTCCCAAGGATCAAATTACTCCTCACTTTATAGGTATGGTGAGAAAAGGACTTGGCTAATGAACCTCTCAAAGATATGTCAATGGAGAGGGTGAGAGTAGAGGAATTTTGGAGAATCAAATATCTAAGATTGTAGATGAGTCAATCTTGTTTTTCTCTAGGGTTTCTCTCTCAAAATTTTCTCTAAAAGGTCTCTACATTTCGTGGGTATAAGGGTATTTATAGTAGAGTACGTGAGGAATGTGAAAAGTCATTTTTTTGCAAAATAGGGTGTCTCGGCGACTCACTCCCGACTAGGATTAGTCATCAGTTTGAGTCACGAAATAACTGCCAAGCCAGACTGTCCTTTTTTGTCATATAGTGCTCCAGCTATCGTGACCCTTCAGCTTCCTGCATGCTTCACATATATGGCCTTTTGGCGAGTCGCCAGTCGCGAGTCACTCGCGGGATCCAGTCGCAAGAACCTCTCTGAATGCTCACACACTTGAATTCTTCACACTCTCTCACACACAACCCTTACATGATTCCCACCTAAAAAACAAGGTATTTAGTTGCTAAAATACAAGCAAATTTGACACCGAATAAAGCCAACACATGGTTGAATATATTCAAACTTACAAGAACAATATACAAACAAAAACATAGAGATATACAAAAGTAAAACAAAAACTAATAAAACTATACTACAAGAATCTAGGGGCAAAGCCACCCCAAAAAAAAAAAAAAAAAAAAAATCAACCTCAAAAAGTTTAGGGATCTTAATGACTTATATCCAAATGTCAATTGTTGAATTTATTCTGTGTATATAAAACTATACATGTTTATTTTTACTTTATGTTTCTATTTACATCAAGAGTGTGCACACGCATATATATATATATATATATATATTCAGTTATTACAATGTATTGGTTTGACATGTACCAAAAATTTGCATCTTCATTAGCATGTTTAACCTGAAAAATATTTTAGATTCAACTTTTTCATTTACAACAATCCTCATTTTGGAAGTGGATTATTTCAATTATTCTAAAAGTGTATGTTATGGATTGCTTACGAATAACTTTCTTTTATTCCTAATAAATATAATGCAGACATAGTTCTATAAGGAAAAAAAAATACATAATTTATTAAAGAAAGCAAGAACTATTTTTGAAATCAAAATTCTCAAATAGTTTAAGAAACTTTTTTTTTTTAATTTCCTCATCCACACTCTCTTTCACTTCTTTATCATTTTCTTTTTTCAAAAATGTTATCGGGAGTTCGGCTAATCTTAGTTGGAATAGCACACCATTACTATGATGACAACTGCATAAGTAGTTTGTAGAGTAGCCCTGAGCTCCTGTTTGGCAAATATGGTATGAAAAAACACTATAACTTCACATATTGTGTATATATCTATTTGTTACATTTTTAGTCTGGTTCCTAATAAAAATTGAAATTAGCGTGTTGTTGCAATTCTATCATGTGTAACAGAATTCATATTAGTGGGAAATCACTGTCTTCTCAATTTCAATGGTGTTTACATGATTTTTGTGAAAATATTTTTGTGTATGATCAATCAAGTCTTTTTTTAAGGTAATCTATCTTATAATTAAATTTTGTTTTTGGTTTTTTTCATATTTCATCAATATCAACCATTTTAAATAATAATAGGTTATATAGAGATCCACCAAACACCTCACGTAAATTTGAATGTGTATTTCAACGAAAAACTTAAAAATACTAACTATCTATTCACTCAAAATACTTGATGGTTATTTTTCTTTTTATTATTTATTTATTTATTTATTTATTTTTATTTTCATTTATGTTTATGTTTACTTTTATATTTATATTTTGCACAATCGTATTGTTTTCATACCCTTATCTCTACATACACACACAAGGACACGTATAGATATAAACAAAATTGTAGTGGTTTCTTTGTTTACTATGGTAAGATACTAAGCTAATGCAAACCAATTTTATTGTAATTGCTAAAAGTTGCTCTAATAAAGCCAACTTCCCCCGACTCCTTGAAAACAATACACAAGCAAAAATATAGAGAACTACAAAAGTAAAACAAAAACTACTAAAGGTATACTACAAAATCTAGTGACAAAGCCACCCCAAAAAATGGCAACAAAAAAAAAAAATCTGAGTTCAACCACAAAAAGTTTAGGGATCTTAATGGCTTATATCCAAATGTCAATTGTTGAATTTATTGTGTGTATATATAATTATATATTTTTATTTTTATGTTTCTATTTACATTAGGATCGTGCACACGCATATGTATATTTAGTTTTTACAATGTATTGGTTTGACATGTACAAAAAAATTTGCATCTTTGTTAGCATGTTTGTCCTGAAAAATATTTTAGGTTCAGCCTTCTCATTTGTAGCAATCCTCATTCTAGAAGTGGATTATTTAAATTCTTTTAAAAATATATGCTATGGATTGCTTACAAATAGTTTTCTATTATTCCTAATAAATATAATGCTTACTCAGTTCTATAAGGAAAGCAAAATACACAATCTAATAAAGAAAGCATTAACTATTTTTGAAATCAAAATTCTCAAATAGCTTAAAAAACTTTTTTTTAATTTCCTCATCCACACTCTCTCTCACTACTTTATCATTCTTATTTTTAAGAATGTTATTGGGAGTTTAGCTAATTTTAGGTAGAATAGCTTACAAATTCCTTAATCATTTAGCTTCTGCAATTTTTAGAGTAGGCTTGAGCTTATGATTCACAGATCTGGTATAATGAACACTAAAACTTTGCATGATTTGTAGATATTTATTTGTCACATTTTTTAGTTTGGTTCCTAGTAAAAATTGAACACATTTTTTAGTTTGGTTCCTAGTAAAAATTGAAATTAGCATCTTGTTGCAAGTCTTCTATGTGTAGCAGAATTCATATTAATGAGAATTAACTACCTTGTCAATTTTAATGGTGTTTACATGATTTTTGGGAAAATATTTTTGTGTATGATCAATCAGGGCTTGTTTAAGATAATCTATCTTATAATTAAATTGTGTTTTTCATTTTTTTTTCTCGTATTTCATCAATATCAACCATTTTAAATAATAATAGGTTATATAGAGATCCACTAAGCACCTCAGGTAAATTTGAATGTGTATTTCAACAAAAAACTTAAAAATACTAATTATCTATTCACTCATAATAGTTAGTGGTTATTTTTCTTTTTATTATTTATTTATATTTTTTTTATTGTCAATGTTATGTTTATGTTTACTTTTATATATATTTTTTTCACAATCGTATTGTTTTCATACCCTTATCCATACCTACACACACAAGGATACATATAGATATAAAAGTTGCCCTAACAAAACCTAATTCTTCTTACTCCTTGAAAACAATGTACAAACAAAAACATAGAGACATACAAAAGTAAAACAAAAACTAAAAAAAGTATATTACACGAATCCAGTGACGAAGCCACCCCAAAAAATGGCAAAAGAAAAAAGTTTTGCAGTCAACCACAAAAAGTTTAAGGATCTTAATGACTTATATATAAATGTCAATTGTTGAATTTATTGTGTGTATATAATTATACATGTTCATTTTTATTTTTATGTTTCTATTTACATTAAGATTGTGCTCACGCATATGCCTACTTACTTATTACAATGTATTGGTTTGATATGTTTCAAAAATTTGCATCTTCGTTAATATGTTTGACCTGGAAAATATTTTAGATTCAGCTTTTTCATTTGCAGCAATTCTAATTTTGGAAGTGGATTATTTAAATTTCTTTAAAAGTATATGCTACGGATTGCTTATGAATAGCTTTCTTTTATTCCTAATAAATATAATGCAGACATAGTTATATAAGAAAGAAAAAAACATAATTTAATAAAGAAAGCAAGAATTATTTTTGAAATCAAAATCCTCGAATAGTTTAAGAAACCTTTTTTAAAAAAATTTCCTCATCCACACTCTCTCTCACTTCTTTATCATTTTCTTTTTTCAAGAACGTTATTGGGACTTCGGCTAATCTTAGTTGGAATAGCACACCATTGCTTTGATGACAACTGCATTGGTAGTTTGTAGAGTAGCCCTGAGCTTATGTATGGTAAATATGGTATGAAGAAACACTATAACTTTGAATGTTGTGGCTTTTTGTGTGAGGTAATAATTCTTATCTTTTCCTGCCTTTTTTTTTATTGCTATTTTATTGCTTTAATTATCTTCTGTGTAGTTTAGGTTTATTGCTTTGATAGTTAGAAAGCATGCTAGGTTAGTTAGACATAGTTTTGATTTCACGTTGCCTACCATGTTCAAGGATGCATATGCATGCTTGTGCATGTGTACAGAACTCCAGGACTCTGTGTATACATGCCCATGCATGGTTAACCCAAAAACCCAAATTTTTTTGCTCTTGGTTTCTATCCTGATTTATTAGTTTGAATACATGTCTTAGCTTTTGTTTAAGTCAATTTATGCACGAATAGGTCCTAGGTCAGTAAAATAACTCATTTACATGTTTTGTTTAATGGATTAATGATTAGAGTTTTTAGTTTGAATGAACAAAATGAACATGCATAAGAACATAAACAATTAAACATGCATTGATGAATGGGTGCGAAGGCACAGTGAGGTAAGTAAAGTGAGTTCATGCACATGAATGCGAACATGAATCTTTTGATGTAATGAGTGGTCTCTTTAAATGATGAATGTTATGATACAAATGCTTTAATGATTGAACATCTTTGATTAATACCATGACTGCAACTTGCTACCTTATTGATGCTATTGCCATATGATGTGTTGCTGCCCTTGGTTATAAAGCATGAATTGCTAGATGAATGGTAGAAACATGCCATGAATCTGTTGAGATGAATTTGATATGCATGTGTAAATAAATGGTAGGATGCCATATTCAAATGTATGTTAATTTATTTGTGTCTGTGTAATATGACCTTATGCTACTGTCTTGTTATAAGCATGATGTAATGCTATGTTGAGTGTTAGATGCATCTTTAGCGTAGACTTCGTGTGTGTGTGTGTGTGTGTGTGTGTGTGTGTGTGTGTGTGCATGTAGAATAACCTATTAAAGGACTGTTTAATGGGATTAAGATTTGGAACACAATGAATGGAGGCTAGCCCATGGGTCGAGTGGGGTTGGAATGCCTAACACCTTCCCATCTTCAAACCTAAACTCCAGGCGCGTGCTCTAATAAGATCAGTCTTTCACATAAGGGTGCCAAGTATATGGTTTTTAGACCAGATCTAGGTGGAAACTCCATTTTTGTCCTCTGTCTGGTCCACTGTGCTGAGATGTACTTCCCAAATGAATGTGAAAGAAATCATCACAAGTGCTTGCGCCCACAAATATGAGATTTGGGAAAACAAGATCAAGACTCCACTTTGGTCTTAAAATATGCCCCAAAGACTATCAGTGAAGTGCGAAAGGTCCATTTTCGCTCATGGTCTGAATTGCACCCGACAAAAATTATAATAAGGTCTCAAAAATACCTCTTGTAAAGATAAGCTAGTACAAAGGATGACACACCGCAATAAGTGCTTAAATAATAGTCCAACATTAGATGTTTGAAAAATTAATAAATGTATCCGCATAGTAAAAATAATGCATTTCCTCCATTATTATTATCCCCTTAATAAAATATTTTTGGAGGCCAAAACCGAGATTCAACATTGGGCTTCAAGACATGGCCCAAAGGCTTTTTTTGTAATTGAAAAATGTAGTAATTTTAAATTATAATAAATGTTCTAAATTAACCCTTACCCAAAAAATAGAAGAGCCTCTGAGGGTGCTCACGCGCGTCCTCATAGGCTAGTATATATTTATATATTTTTTATAAAAAAAATTAACACCCATTAAATTTATTAGTGAATTGTTCATATGATAACATGTGGGCTGCTTTTTGCAACACTCAATCTTGATCTAATAAGCATTTTACACATAAAACAACAATGCAAGAGGTACGTGTTGCGCAATGTTACCTCAAATTGGTTCAAATAAAAAGAAAATCAAGTACATACCAATAATCGATGTTTAAATTACTACATGATATTAAAAATATATATCTATAAAAAGACAAATACTAATAATTACAACCCAAAAATGAATTTAGAAATATTTTCATGAAAAACAATCATCTAGGGGCAGAGATAGGAGTTTATGGGTTTTCTTTTGGAGAGAAGAGATGAGATTGGTTTGGCCTATAACGACTCAAGAAAAAATGCTAGCTACACTAACGAAGATGTTAGGGATTTAAGTGGCGGAGATTATGATGCTCCAATTTGATTGATTGTGTGATGTGCGTTGTTTGATTCACGCTTATAGTTCACTGAGAGATATGGGATGAAAAAACCTTATTGCGAACTTTCATTTTGAGGAAGATCCCAACCAAGTGTTCACACCATTATAAGAATTAATTCTTACAATGACATCGCTATTAGATAAAACTAGTATGTAACCCATGCTACCGCATGTGAATAGATATAATTTAATAAAATAATGAAAATAAATATATTTCATTTTATTATTTAAGTGATACTATTGGTTTTTTTTTTTTTTATTAATCATGAGTTTAGTCATGTTTAAAAGACTTAGTTTATTCATGTTAATAAATCTTAGCATTGTGTAATTTTTTAACAAATATTTTTATCATACAAAATTCTAAAAAAAGAATGCTACATAGACATATATATATATTCAAGGTTGATTCATACACGATACATATAACTATAATTAAGTTGCTTTATCATAAACTATTTTTAGCAAAATATTTTAATCAAGTAAATGTGAATCTCATAACATGCATTTCATAACAATATATAACAATAGAATAACGTGAATCTTATTAAAAAAAAATTAATCAATTAAAAATCACTAAAATTATGAGCATAAAACGTAAAGACAAACAAATAGGATAAGTACTAATTGTATATATGATCTGCAAAATAGCTTGAGTTCATGTCTTCACCAATTGTATATAAGTCTGAGTTTTGATGAGTAAAGATCTAAGAAGAATGTAATTCAATCTTGAGAAGATTCTCATATTTAATAATTAAAAAAAAACTATACATCCAAAGTCTACCTTTGCAGTAAACACTATATATCTCTTTAACACTCCAAAGGAAAAAAAAAAAAAAAAAAAAAAACCCCATCATCAATCCTATAAACCAAAAATTCTTAAGAGAAAGAGATTGATAATATAGGACGAAAATAAATAGATCTAATGAAAATAAAGAGTGAGAGCTAGATTATAAACCCCATAAAACTTGCAAAAAAAAAAAAATCATATCTAATTAACAATTACCTTGCATATGAAGCCTGCCTTTGTAATGGAGATATATAATTAATCTGCAAAACAGAGCGAGAGAAAGAGAGATTAGATTGAATTTTGCAGAGATGGAATGAAACCAAAAAAAAAAAATTTCTTGATAAAACAAATTTAGTAGAGAAGTAGAAATTGAATTTTGCATACAGAGAGAGAGAGAGAGGAGGTTCGAATGAATATGAATAGTAGAGGTGTGTTTTTTTTTTTTTTTTTTAGAAAAAATAAATAAAATCAAAAAATTACAATGGGAATCTATAAAAAACCTCTTCTTATATAATATATAAAAATATCTAAATACATGCATCATTGATATCGAGGGATTCTTTTCAAATTCCTTATCAAATTTCATGACATTCATTGAACAATAGGAGAGTTGTATTGGAGATGACGAGATGAACATTGAAATATGCAGATATGAGGAGATGAACCTTGAAACACGTAGGTGTGATGAACCTTGAAATACACAGGTGTGGAAAAAAAAAAAAGAACACACTGAAATTACAATTAATCCACTTAAATTTAGACAAATGGAACCACATGAATCTTGACACATGGCACAAAATTAGGATTCTAATTTTGAATTTCAATTAGAGTTTCTCTCTGCTCACCTATTATATATATATAGATTTGATAAGCTGCTGTATTTTGTCAATTTTTGTATACCATTTACCAATTGAGATCGGCCAAATGAAGACAAACAATAGGCAAATACGAAATTCCATCAAGAAAAAAAAATTAAGAGAAATATGCTTGATCTTTAGATAAAATATTCAAGAAACAATTAATGGCCCAAAAAATATATGCAGGTGATTCTAAGGAATAAGTCAAGGTAAAATGATCCCATCACATTTAAAATGAGAAAATTATTGTGTACTTTCAGAATATCATAAATGTGTACTCTCTCCTCTCATATGAATGATGGGTCTCACTAATTAAATTCATTGTGGGATCCACCATTCATGTGAGAGGGGAGGACTACGCATTTATAGTACTCAAGGAATATCTAATAATTTTCCTTGAAAATGGATCAAAAATATATAAATATTGGAAAAAAATGCCTTCATAAGATACATCTATATCCATATCCAACTCTATGTCTATATAGCCGAAAAAAAAATATATGTTTTTATTTTATATTTATAATTTTTATTTTAAGAATTTAATTTCTAAGTGGATAAAGAAATTTGAAAATTTGTAGGAGAGTGACTCTATTTTTTAGGCAATGTTTTAATGGGAGTTGAAGTTGTATTTTTACCAGATTGTCCTTTAGTTTTTTCTCTACTTAAACATAGAGATGTAGGGACATTTTTTAACCAAAAAAAAAAAATCCAAATAGGAGAAGTCCCTTAAATAATAGTATAGATAACATTAATAAAACAAAATGGTATTCCTTCATGCTGTTCAGATTAGAATAGATTTATTGCTTACTATCTATGCTTTGCTTCCACTATTTGTCGAAAACCAATTAAACCGAGCCGATCAAACCACACCACTATAGGTTAGAAAACCGACCCTAATCGGTATGCATCAATTTTAATTATTACAAAACCGATCCCTATCGGTTTGGTAACAAATTTGGAAAAAAATCAAGTCGAATGAACCGCACACACCCCTAGATTACATTATTTCATCAATTGCACTCTAGTAAAAGATCTATAGTATTATATTGCTTTACTCCAGCAATTCCTCATAGATAGATTTATTTCCATTGATTTAATTATTATTTATTGTTTGATCTCAAAATCGATGTAGTTTAATTACCATCGATATTAACGAAAAGTTGTTGATAAGATTCTCAATTATTTTGGAAATAGAAATTTGAGTTTATATCAAAACGAAATCTATAAGGTTTCATTTTAATTTTGGTTAAAAAAAATTGTAATTTTGTGATGAGTTTCAATTATCTTAATAATCTCATTAGTTTCTCCAAAAAAAAAAATATCTCATTAAGAGAGTAAAAATTTTGAATAATAAATTTGAAACTCATAAAGTATAGTTGTACATTAGACAAATATAACACGTTATAATAGATTAGAAGAAAATGAATCACTTAAAAAAATTAATATCAATGAAACACTCCTAAAATAATAAAATAATATATTTGTAGAGATAGAAAAATAAATAAAAAATACTTAGAAAATTTGTTGCTTTTTGGAGTGAACAAATTTCAGAAATCAAATTATATATTATAGAACATTGCAAAATCTATATGTATTAATAACATGGTTTAACCTATAACATCTGCTCATAATAATAGCTCTTTATTATTAGACCAAGCCATCAATCAGTTTTTTATGTAGGCGGAGATTGAATCTCAAATCTCTTATATAACCATTAGAGACTTTACCAACTGAACTATTTGAAACTCACTTATATATATTATAATGCATGCCATTTATTAAGTCAAAGTGAAATATATTTATGTAGAGAAAGGCAACCGACTTCTCCTTACCTTAACCCACCAGCCCAACCAAAAGGACCAAAAGGCCCAATAACTCACTTCTAAACCATTTGGACCCAAATTTCCAAAACCTCTCTCTCTCGCGCTCTTTCTCTCCTTGCTGCGCACTGCTCAGCGACCATCTCAGGACTCTCTCCTCTCTCTTCTCAGTCACCAACTACTCTCTCTCTCAACCCATTTTTAAATTCACGTGACCATCCAGCTTTGGTGAGGTAAGTAGAAATTTCATTTCAGTTCATTCATCGGGCTTCATTTTAATCTTTTGTTGATCAATAAAACTTAGTATTACTTATCAGAAAAAGGAAAAGAAAAAAAAAATCAGTTTACACATCAGGGTCTAAAAATGGTTCATGGGTTGATAGTCACATTTGCATCATTGTTGTTTTTTTAATATACTCATGGATGCAGGGCTGACTATTTCACATTCTCGGTCATGGTGGTGCATTTTTCAGATGGAATGTCTCTGCTGGTGCTGCTCGCCCAAACCCACAGGGATCTTTCAAATATGGTCAAATTACTGTCACAGATGTATATGTGATCCTCAATAGACCGCCAGAGCTTATAGATGGGAAGTGGCAGACTGCCCTCAATGGTATTTCGTACTTAATTACCACCTTCAACACCCCTGACACTTGCCCAGCAGTTCAACATTCCAGGGGTGACAAGCTAGATTTCCCAAATAAATTGATGAATAGACCTCCCAAAATTGATACATCTCTAATTAATGGTACTTACAGAGGTTTTATGGAAATTATCTTTCAAAACAAATGATACAAATGTCCAGAGCTACCACTTGGATGGCTATGCATTCTTTGTTGTGGGGTGAGCCATCAGCTTTGATATTGTCATCACATTATTTCTAATTTATCAAATTCAAAAATTAATTTGGATAATTTCCCATTTGAACTGTAGTATGGATTTCGGAGTGTGGACAGCGAATAGCAGAGTAACTTATAACAAATGGGATCCTGTTGCTCGCTGCACTACACAGGTACTCTTGTCTATAATCTTCACCCAAAATGCTTTTGTATGAATCATTTGGTTAAGCAATTTTCGCATTGGAAAGCTAGTAGGAATGGGATATGCAATAACAAGAAAGGCATATCAAGATCCGTTTTATGAAAAAGAAAACTAAAGGTAATCTTAAAAGCCAAGGGGTATTAGAATCTCCAAGGGACTGTGGATTTTGTGATGCATTCAGCCTCTCATTGTATTGGGAAACTCTACTAGCCATGTTGTCAAAATGAAATGCATTGCATGGGGATTTAATATCTGGGACTGGGAAGAGCTTTCCCTAAAATCTATAAAATGAACCCCTTACCTTCTACTGTGAAGTAGGTGCTAGTTGCATTTACATTTCAGCAGTGATGTTTAAGCATATTCCATCTAAACAGTAGTAAGATATCAATAAGGTTGCGTACTAGAATCTAATGGCCGGAAGAAATCTGTTCAGAAGTCCATAAACATCCTGTTTTTGGAAAACATACATCATAGATGATGGAAAGAACAGCATATATGATGGTAATATTCTAATGAAACAATTTTTAAATCAAATTAATTGATTTGACACATGAAGACAGATGTCACGTAGTGAGCAGTGGAAAATTATTAGTTTATTTCCCATGTTCAAGTAAAGATCAGTGGCTGGATTGATTACCAAAAGATGTTCAACACCCCTTTATATCTATTTGGTGGCTTCTAGACTCTCTTCAACCTTTCCATTTATGACATGTCATGGATGTGTAGACATGATTAGAAATGGAAAGCAAGTAGATACTATATGTTGCAACTTGGAAAAAAATATTCAAAATTTGGAGGCAACAATTCATATCAGAGTCATAATTGGTTGTGGCCAATTTAATATCTTGAAGAAATTATGTTCCACATTTAAGAAGTAAACTAAGAACGTAAGAAGTCTATTTGTGTACCAGGGATGGCCAGAAGATAGGAAAAAATAAAAACACACGTAAAAGAAAGAAAAAAAAAAAAAGATACGGCTCGCAAAGATCAGCTTTGAGGTCCTCAAAATAGCCATCTTCATTCATCTTATTTAAATGATCTGGTTTGACCAGCAGAGCTTGCATTATCTCTCTCTCTCTCTTTCCATTGCACCATCCATCCTTTTTTTTTTATTGTCAATTTGTATTAGAACTATCATTGATGAGGACTAAAGTCCATTGCAATTACATCACTCATAAGATGGTTTTCAATACACGGTGGGCAATCCTCAACCCAGATTACACATTCGTTCACATTCTTTGCCTCTCTAGCCAATACATGAGCAGCCGAGTTGTTTATTCTATTCGTGTGTACTACCTTCCACGAGCTAAACAGCTGCAGATATTTCCTTGAACTTTCAATAATCTTCAATATTGGTATAGCAGGCGTTGTAGTACCTTTCAAGGAATGAATTATCAGTTGAGCATCACCTTCAACGATAATATTCTTCAGCCCCAAGTCCCACACGAGAAGGATTCCAGCTTCCATTGCTTTGGCTTCTGCTTCCAAGGCCCCCAAACTCCAGTTGTTTACACATAGCCCCCATGAGCTGTCCCTGATTGTTTTCTATGACCACACCGATACCACACTACCCTTGTTCCTTGAAAACTGCAGCATCTACATTTACTATATACCAGCCTTCTGGTGGGAGGGGCCAATGTTTATGAATGATTTTGAGCTTCGAAGGTCTACCGTAGGAAGGCATAACAGAGCGGACCTCTGCCCAATATTTCCTTGCCTCTTCAGCTATAAATTTACCATTTTTACCATCCTCACCATGCCGCACCTTATTCCTATTGTTCTATAAACACCATGCCACAATAGCAAAAAACTCCCAAACCTTTTCCCCCTCCGCATCAATCATAGCCCACAACACATGCAAAAATTCCCTGGGGGTTGGGGTAGGATACTGCAATTGATCCCCACTTCCTTCCATGTTTCTCTCGCAATCATGCAGCTCCAAAGTATATGGCCCAAAGACTCAACTCTCACCACAGAAGTCACAGCAGTCCTCCTTTAAAATCTTCCTATGCATTAAGCACTGTTTTGTAGGGAGTACGTTTCTGCTAGCTCTCCAAAGGAAATGCTTTATTTTATTTGGGCATTGGAGGTTCCAAATGATCTTCCAAATTTTGATCATCCTAGAGCTATCCGAGCACCCTTGGACTTCCTCAACTCTTTCCATGTCAGCAAGGCATTTCATTGCTACCCTATAAGTACTTTTCACAAAAAAGCATCCGTTAGGAGTTTGTGCCCAAACTAGAAAGTCAGCCTGGTTCAGAAAACTAAGGGGGATGCTTAGTATGGTCTCAGCTTCATGGGGTAAGAAAGTGTTTTTGACCAACGAGATTCTCCACTCCCCTTTCTCTGCATTAATGAGGTCTGTTACCATGTCACTCTGCCCCGATGCTGGTTTTGGAGTAATCACCAAGCCTGATGCTGATGTAGGCGGCCACCTTGCCTTCCATGTCTCAATACTTCTTCCATTTCCCACAGCCCACCGAGCCCCCTCATTGATGATGTTTCTTGCCGCCATGATACTCATCCATATATATGATGGCTTCCTCACCAGGTGAGCCTCCAAGAAGGATGTACCCGAGAAATATTTAGCTTTCAAGACTCTATGAGCCAATGAGTTGGGATTTTGTTGTAGTCTCCATCCCTGCTTGGCAAGGAGGGCTGGATTAAAGGCTTTAAGCTCTCGAAACCCGATCCTTTAATTGGGGGCTTTAGGTGCTTTAAGGCCTAATCGCTCAAGCTTTTTAATCACTTTCTTATAGGTTGTTATTAAAGTACTTGCACACAGATGTACATGCACATAGATTGAAAAATAAAATTATACTACTATATATTTAGGTTGGATTCTTTGTTGATAATTAGCTAAAAAAAACAAAAAGATCCCAAAGAGAGAGAGAGAGAGATTGTATTGATAACCACTTATTTCTCACTTAAGGTCTTTCCTGGAGCTTGGACAGCCATTTAAGTTTCTCTTGACATTGCTGGTAACTGGAGCCTTCGTGCGGAGAATCTCGACTCTTGTTATCTAGGGCAAGAAGTTTATTTGAATGTTTTAAACACACAGAATGACAGCGATAAGGCTCCCTTGCCTGGCAATGCAATATATTGTGGCTTACTTTCATCCTTACAAACGTAAGGCATCAGAAACACAGTTAAACTTTGTCAATATGGCAAATTTACTATATTTAGGAAGTGTAAATCAAAATACATAAAAATTATCAGGTTTAGCCTTGCTTTTGTAATAATTTATGCTGAAAAGTGGTTATTATTATTTTATTGTCTAGGGATACAACATTTTTGATAACTATTGATGTGACTTATGATTGTTGCATAATAGTAGTGTCAATGGTGGGCTCTTTTGAAAGTGTCATTGCAGCAATACAATTTTCCATCTTAGCATGTTGTTAAAAAGATTGTGAAAAATGTTGTCTCGAGAATTGCTCTTATTGTTTAACTCTTCTAGATATTGTTTCAGACACATACTATACACAAAAAGTTATGTGTCAATGAATTTTTTATATCCCTTCTATTCCAAACACCTTTACTAATAATTTCAATTGTTTCTCTCTTTGGCAGTGATCAGGCTCAGAGAGTCAACTTCTCTGGTGCATCTTCTTTATCTGATGGACATAGAAGAATTTTGGTTATGTTACTTATAGCATTCTTAGGAACTTTCTTCAAGTAATCAAATTGAATTGAATAATAAGCAAGCATTATGTTTCAATTAAAGATATTTATTTGTAGTTTGAGGAATTAGTTAATTCAAATTATAGAGTGAAATCAAGTGAAAGGGGTGTAGAATATTGTTGGATCAAACTATGTAACATTGTAATTATAATGTGTATCATTGTAATTTTAACACTGAATGTTTTGTTAAGTAATTACTGTGGTGTGATTGATGAATGAGCATAGCTTGTGTACAAAAAAAGCAAGGATATGGTAATTGTATTGATATTACCAATTTGCCTTAGCAATTCAAGTTTAAGGGTACATTAAAATAAAGAGACTTTTTTTTTTTGGCAGAATAATGCAGGAATTCCTTTTTTTCGTTATAATTTTATAACTTTTTTGAAATATGGTTGGGGCATTAGATAGTTTCAAAAGCTAAAAAGGAGAAAAAAAATTATTGTTCCAAATCATAAAGCTAATTAAATAAAACATTTGAATTATGAATATACTCTATTTCACAATGTTGCAACTGGGCCACATTTATAATAACATAAAATAAAATTGACAAATAGGATATCACGTTGTTTGTCCTCTTACCCATTTTTTATTCATCAATATATATATATATATATATATATATATATATGAGAAAGAGGGTGTTTGAGCTTTGCTTGAAGCTTATGGTTGTGTGATCATCATCATAATAACAATAACAATAACAAACATGTTTTAATAAGGGTCAAGAATCTTGTAATTCAATTAGTTAGCAACTCTTAATGTTTTTAAACATAAAAAACATAGCAAATAAAGGAACATAGGAAGAAAAAAAAAATTCAAATCCAAAGTATTATTAATTTGAATTTCTCTGGTTCATAGTAGTAGATTAGGTGAGCAAATCGTTTTCTTTTTAATAAAACGACGTCCATTAAAAACAAAAAACAAAACAAAAACAAAAGCAAAACGCACCGTTTTGCTTTAGGTTTTCAGATTCTCGGCCGTATAAATTCATTCTTTTGTCTGCTCTATTCTTTAACTCTCTCTTTCTCACTCTCGCCTGACGCTGACGCTGACGCAGCAATGCTCGCCTGAGCTCTCGCCATCGCTCACCAGTCACGGCAAACCAACGGTAAGCCTCTGCATGAATGATTCTTAAGCATGAATGACACGGTATAATGGGTTTTAGGCTTGTGAGAGAAGTGAAGTTTATGATTTTGATTTATTGGTGAGAGCTTGTGTTTGTTTCTGTATTTGTCTTTGTGATTGCGAGAGTGTTTCAGTTTTGTTTTCCTTTTCATTTGTTTTTCGTTTGGGGAAGCACGAATGATTAAGTTGGTTTGATTAAGTTTGGCTCTTTGGGAAAGCATGAATGTCTTCCGTGTTTGAGGTTTATTAAGGTTGATTAAGGATGGCTGTTTGATTAAGGTTGTAATTTTCATATTAGGGCAAAACTTAGGTACTGCACCTTAGGTGCAGTACCTTAGGTTCCCTACTTAAAATTTTAACACCTGTCTAATTTAACAACTCAAATAGACAGCGTTAAAACTAAAATATTTTTTCTTTTTTTCTTTTTTTTCCGTCTTCCTTCTTTGTACCAGCAAACACTTCCCTTCTAAACCCAAAACCTTTCTCTTCCAAACCACCATGGACCCTCCTCTTCCAAACCCAAAACCCAGAAAAGAAAAAAAAAAATATATATCTCATATCTCTCTCTCTCTCTCGGTTTGTATGTATGTTTACCTATTTCTTTTTTCTTCTTTTCTGATCTATGATTCTTTCTTTCTCTCTCGCTCTCTCTGTCGGTGTGTGTGTATGTACGTGTATCTGTTCCTTTCTCCTTTTCTGATCTATCATTCTTTCTTTTCTGATCTATGATTTTGTCTTCTTTTTTTCTGAACTGTGATTCTTTCACCGTTTCTGATCTATCCTTCTTTCTTTTCTGATCTATGGTTCTCTTTTCTGATCTATGATTCTTTTCTGTCTTCTTTTCTGATCTATGATTCTTTTCTGTCTTCTTTTCTGATCTATGATTCTTTTCTGTCTTCTTTTCTGATCTATCATTCTCTCTCTCTCTCGGTGGAGATTTGAAGCTGTGGGTTCTCAAAGCACAGGAAAAAAAAAAAAAGAAAAAAAAGGAAGAAGTAAAAAAGAAAAAATTTTAAACGGTGGGTTAACGCTGTTTATTTGGGTGGTTAAATTGGACAGGTGTCAAAATTTTAAGCAGGAAACCTAAAGAACTGTATCTAAGGAAATGTACCTAAGTTTTGCCCTTCATATAAAACTTTAAATTGAATACCCCAAAATTGTGTACCGGTCATAATGAATGGGCCTTGTTAATTGTTATTATGCTGTTGTGAGCTCGTTGCCAAATGGGTGGGCCTGCCTAGCTCATATATAAGTACTGGTTCACTTGCTCTGTACATGTACAGAGCTCTTCTATTTTTTTTTTTTTAGATTAATTTAGAGAATTTGAGATTACTACAATTTTTTAATTACAAAAAAAAAAATAATCTAGGGCGTGATGATCCTAGGTTTTTTTCTGATTAAAAAATGTATTAATTATAAATTATAATAAATGCTCTAAATTAACCCTTACTCAAAAAATAGAAGAGCCTCTGAAGGTGCTCATGCGCGTCCCTATAGCCATAGGATAGTATATGTTTATATATTTTTTATAAAAAAAATTAACACCCATTAAATTTATTAGTGAATTGTTCATTTGATAACATGTGGGCTGCTTTTTGCAACACTCAATCGTGATCTAATAAGCATTTTACACATAAAACAACAATGCAAGAGTTAAGTGTAACGCAATGTTACCTCAAATTGGTTCAAATAAAAAGAAAATCAAGTACATACCAATAATTGATGTTTAAATTACTACATGATATTAAAAAGATATATCTATAAAAAGATAAATACTAATAATTACAACCCAAAAATTAATTTAGAAATATTTTCATGAAAAACAATCATCTAGGGGCAGAGATAGGAGTTTATGGGTTTTGTTTTGGAGAGAAGAGATGAGATTGGTCTGGCCTGTAACGACTCAATAAAAAATGCTAGCCACACTAACGAAGATGTTAGGGATTTAAGTGGCGGAGATTGTGATACTCCAATTTGATTGATTGTGTGATGTGCGTAGTTTGATTCATGCTTATAGTTCACCGAGAGATTTGGGATGAAAGAACCTTATTGCGAACTTTCATTTGGAGGAAGATCCCTACCAAGTGTCCACGCCACTACTGAATTCTTATAATGACATCGCTATTAGATAAAATTTGATAAGATGCTGTATTTTGTCAATTTTTGTATACCATTTACCAATTGAGATCGGCCAAATGAAGACAAACAATAGGCAAATACGAAATTCCATCAAGAAAAAAAAAATTAAGAGAAATACGCTTGATCTTTAGATAAAATATTCAAGAAACAGTTAATGGCCCAAAAAATATATGCAGGTGATTCTAAGGAATAAGTCAAGGTAAAATGATCCCGTCATATTTAAAATGGAAAAATTATTGTGTACTCTCGGAATACCATAAATATGCACTATCTTCTCTCACATGAATGGTGGATCTCACTAATTAAATTCATGATGGGATCTACCATTCATGTGAGAGGGGAGGACTACGCATTTATAGTATTCAATGAATTCCTAATAATTTTCCTTTAAAATGGATCAAAAATATATAAATATTGGAAAAAACGCCTTAATATGATATATCTATATCTATATCAAACTCTACATCTATATAGCCCAAAAAAAATATATGTTTTTATTTTATATTTATAATTTTATTTTAAGAATTTAATTTCTAAGTGGATAAAGAAATTTAAAAATTTGTAGGAAAGTGACTCTATTTTTTAGGTAATGTTTTAGCGGAAGTTGAAGCTGTATTTTTACCGGATTGTCTTTTAATTTTGTCTCTACTTAAACATAGAGATGTAGGGGCATTTTTTAACAAAAAAAAAAATCCAAATAGGAGAAGTCTCTTAAATAATAGTATAGATAACATTAATAAAACAAAATGGTATTCTTTCATGCTGTTCAGATTAGAATAGATTTATTGCTTACTGTCTATGCTTTGCTTCCACTATTTGTTGGAAACCAATTAAACCGAGCTAATCAAACCACACCACTATAGGTCAGAAAATCGATCCTAATCGATATGCATCAGTTTTAATTATTACAAAACCGATCCCTATCGGTTCAATAACAAATTTGGAAAAAAATCGAGCCGACCGAACCGCACACACCCCTAGATTACATTATTTCATCAATTGCACTATAGTAAAAGATCTATAGTATTATTTTGCTTTGCTCCAGCAATTCCTCATAGATAGATTTATTTCCATTGATTTAATTATTATTTATTGTTTGATCTCAAAATCGATATAGTTTAATTACCATCAATATTAACGAAAAGTTGTTGATAAGATTCTCAATTATTTTGGAAATAGAAATTTGAGTTTATATCAAAACACAATCTATAAGGTTTCATTTTAATTTTGGTTAAAAAAAATTGTAATTTTGTGATGAGTTTCAATTATCTTAATAATCTCATTAAGAGAGTAAAAATTTTGAATAATAAATTTGAAACTTATAAAGTATAGTTGTACATTAGGCAAATATAACACATTATAATAGATTAGAAGAAAATGAATCACTTAAAAAAATTAATATCAATCAAACACTCCTAAAATAATAAAATAATATATTTGTAGAGATAGAAAGATAAAAAAAAAAATTTTAAAAAACTTAGAAAATTTGTTGCTTTCTAGAGTGAACAAATTTCAGAAATCAAATTATATATTATAGAACATTGCAAAATCTATATTTATTAATAACATGGTTCCCTGTTTGGTTTTCAACATTTTCATACTAAAATGCCCTTACACAAATTCTTAAACTCTTTAAAATATCCTTGTCTTTTAGTTAAATACTTTTAAATTAGAAAACACAAATTAGTTAAATGAGTAATTTATTATTCCTAAGTTTTAGACTTTTTTCTTTATATTCTCCACTCGGTCTAAATCTTAGGACTATATCTCCATTTAATTTTTAAATATTATTCCACGTAACCTTACATCTTTCTTAAAAAAAAAATACACACGGTTATTTATGTATTGTTTATGTATCACTTTTAACTATTATAACACTAAACCAAAAAACAAATAAATTTTAAAAAAATAGCATTATTGCACATGCGAAAGGGGTATAACGAGTCTAGTAATTATATATATTCTTTTTTTAAATTTTTTAGAGAGTTTTAACCTATGACGTCTGCTCGTGATAATAGCTCTTTATTATCAAACTAAGATATCAATTAGTTTTTTATATAGGCAGAAATTAAATTCTGAATCTCTTATACAACCATAAAAAATTTTACCAATTGAACTAACTAGAACCCGCTTATATATATTCTAATGAATGCCATTTATTAAGTCAAAGTGAAATATATTTATGCAGAGAAAGGCAACCGACTTCTCCTTACCTTAACCCTCCAGCCCAACCAAAAGGACCAAAAGGCCCAATAACTCACTTCTAAACCATTTGGATCCAAATTTCTAAAACCTCTCTCTCTCTCTCTCTCTCTCTCTCTCCTTGCTGCGCACTGCTCAACCACCATCTCATGACTCTCTCCTCTCTCTTCTCAGTCACCAACTACTCTCTCTCTCAATACATTTTTAAATTCACGTGACCATCCAGCTTTGGTGAGGAAAGTAGAAATTTCATTTCAGTTCATTCATCGGGCTTCATTTTAATCGTTTGTTGATCAATAAAACCTAGTATTACTTATCAGAAAAAGGAAAAGAAAAAAAAAAAATCAGTTTACACATCAGGGTCTAAAAATGGTTCATGGGTTGATAGTATATTTTGGTTTTTGCTCTAAATATGTTTTTTTTTTTTTTTTTGTTTGGGTAGCAGAAAAACCTAGCTAAACCCTCAGAGTCAGGAACAGACATATTTCCAAATATGTTTAGTAGGTTGGCATTTCTGAAGAGGATCAAAGCTCCAAATGGGGGGACATACAATCTTAGGAAAACAACAACAACAACAACAACGTTGTCTGCTGTCTTGCCCGAGCAACCCATTGGATTCAGATTCTTTGCTTCCCAAATTGCAAGGAGGACATCATGCTTCAAACCTATGCCAAAGGTCTTTAACTTTTTTTGTTGTTGTTGTTATTCTTTTGGGAAAATTAGTTTTTGATTGGATCTATCAAATCCCATTACCAAAAATAATAATAAACATGTCTGCAAATATAATCTTAGCAGGGTGATTATGTGGGGTCCTTTAGAAAAATGTCAAGCACGGCGGGGATTGGCATGTCAAAGAATGAGGAGGGATTAAAGCTGGTGCTAGTAAATGGAGGTTCTCTTGCCCGCATAATGGTGGGGATTTGGCTTTTTGGGTCTGCTGCATGTGTGCTCAGTATGGTGCTACATGGTGGTGTTACCAGACTTACACGCTTTGGCCTTTCCATGACTGATTGGAAATTTACTGGTTCCCTCCCTCCCCAATCCAACGAGGAATGGTTGCGCGAGTTTGGCAAATATAAGCAATCCCCTGAGTATAAATGGTAACTACAAGCACAACCAACATTATATATATATATATATATATATATATGTTTTTGTAAGAATTATACTGTCTTAGCTCCACTTAGAATTTATGTATTTATATGCTCAACCCAATTGTAGCACAATTGGCTGAGACCATCTTACATGAAATGTTGGTTAATAGTTCAAAATCTCCCCTTCCCCCCTCCCCTTGGCCCAAAAATTTATATATAGAATTTGTAGTCAAAGTCTTCCAGACTCTTTTGAATGCTTGGTTATAGATTTGCAGTACATTGTTAACTACTATTTTATGGGGAAAAAGAAATAAGAAGATACTGTGATCTAAAGGATGATTATTTATTGTTGATTAAGGTTCTAATAATCATATCACTCTGTAGTTCTATCTTTATCTTGGATAATTTCTGTGTATATAGTAATGTTACAATCTTTTGGACCTTTTTTTTTTTTTTAAAGAATTTGGTTGGTAAGTCTTTTGGATTTATTGATATTTACTTGGTTTTGGACCTCATGCAGTGTAAACAAAGGGATGAGTATTGAAGACTTCAAACTTATATATTGGACCGAATATGCACATCGTATGTGGGGAAGGGCACTAGGTGTGATGTTTGCTTTGCCTTTTTCATATTTCCTTTGTAAGGGATACATTGCCTTACATCTTGGAGTGAGAATCTCTGTTCTTTTTGCCCTTGGTGCTGGGCAGGGTTTAATTAGCCGGTGGATGCATAAAATTGGTTGGGAGGTTAGAATATCATACTTTTTCTGTCAGCTTGCTTACAAATTTCTTAAAATTGTGAAGTTCCTAAAGATATCCTTTCTCAATAGGTGCCAGCATTTGAATATACTCCGCCAGGAGTATGCCCTTTCCGTCTTGCATCTCATCTTTTGACAGCATCTGGAATTTCCTATTTGCTTTTCATGAATGCTGTTTCGGTTGTTATGCCCGAGCCACCTGCTGAATCAGTAGCTTGGGTTCGTGTAGCGGCCAAAGTACAGAGACTTACCGTTCCTGTTGCCGTACTTTTTGCCTTTACTGCTGCCTATAGAGGATTTGTTGCTGGAAATGATGCTGTACGTAATTGTGTTTTATTCTTGTCTTGCTTCTCTTCTTACATGATGAACTACTAGATGATTTGCTTTGCTTGCAAATTATGATCAAGCTCTTGTACAAAATTTTTCAGGGTCATGCTTATGATACTTTTCTAAAATATATCCTTGACATGAAGCCACTAATTCGATTTTCCTTTGAGAATACCTCTACTGTGCAGGTATTAATTCTCAGCTGAGACTATATTTTAACTTCTTTAACAGTTTAATTTTGTTGTTTTCTGGATGGTTGCTTCAACTGCTATGTGCTAATGCCATGTTGCCTCTTCAAATTGGGAAAGATTGAAATAAATAAAAATTAAGAATTGGCAAGAATATGTCATGTGAGGTTTTTATTTGTAGAGCCAATGTTGCTGAATGAGAATATTAATAAATCCTGTGCTCCTCTTCTTTAGTTTTTCTTTTTTTTTCCTGAATATCATCCTTTGAGGAGACATTTTAGGTTTGAGTAAATTTCATGAGAGAGAATAAATTCTTGGAGAAAATACATTGATCCAAAGTTTTGTATCAGCCAGGTGGCCAAAACTTTCTGTACTGGCTACCAATTCTGTCTTGCTCAAAATACTGGCCAAAAATATGGCTATCTGTGTTTGTTGACAAAGTAATCCAATATCTGTATTTTGAGCATAGGGTTCAATCACATTATGGCACTCCTTTACCAGCACATATGTGAATACTGGCCAACATTACAGTACAATCAACTTGGCCATCTGTGTTCGTTGACAACATGATTCAATATCTGTATTTTGAGTGTAAGGTTCAATCACAGTATAGCAGTCCTTAACCTGCATATATGTGAATCATTTTTTATGTTTTGATATTAAAATAGAATGTGAAATTAAAAATGATAATTCTTTTGTGAGTGAATTAGAACATTTTTTAGTTATCAAAATGCTGGTTTTGTGTTTATAATACGTGAATTATATATACGGTACTCTGAAATTAACAGAAGCCAACATATTTTGTTCCAGCACTAACAAACCAAAAATGGCCACAAGGCAGTATTTATAACTTTGCATTGATATCTGAAGTGATTTTCTTATGGCCTGTATTGAAGCCACAAAATTATGGCCTTGCGGATTTAATGAACTTAATAATAGTGTTGTTGTTTGCGGAGTTCATGATTAAACACAAGTATAAATAATTATGCGTTTTGAAATTGTAGAATTTCTGAATCTTATATTGAATAAGCTCCTTCAAGCCTTAATGAAATACCTTGGTGTTATAATTCAAAATTTGTTCTCAGAAAAATCCCGAAAAACTAAAACTAAGGTCCTGAATCCATTTTATATTTTCATAATTTTTTTTAACAATAAAAACAACGATTACAGAAATAACAAACAATCCAAATGAAAACTATTGTAAATTAGAATTAAACGAATAAAATAATCCTCAAGATACATTTCAAACGAGAATAACAACTAGATATACCACTTTATATAATAAAAAATTCAAAATCAAAACACGATCTAATAAAATAGAAAATTTGTGAAAGGCATAACAATTGTTGGCTTATATGGAGGACACAGTCACATAGACACGATTTAGTAATATATTTTACTGAATGATTCTTCAGGCGCTTGATGAGTCGATTGAGTTTGTCGATGCGGATGATGAGATGAGTGACAGAACAAAGGAGCATTGTGCTGAAGTGGTTAATGAACATAGAAGACAATGATGGCGGCGGTGAGGAGAGCGTTGCGCTAGCTTCGTGATGGGTGGGTCGCTGATCTCCGCTCAGCCAGGCCTCTCCGTTAGCTATATTTTAACTTCTTTAACAGTTTAATTTTGTTGTTTTCTGGATGGTTGCTTCAACTGCTATGTGCTAATGTCATGTTGCCACTTCAAATTGGGAAAGATTGAAATAAAGAAAAATTAAGAATTGAGAAGAAAATGTTATGTGAGGTTTTTATTTGTAGAGCAAATGTTGCTGAATGAGAATATTAATAAATCCTTTGCCCCTCTTCTTTAGTTTTTTTTTTCCCCTGAATATCATCCTTTGAGGAGACATTTTAGGTTTGAGGAAATTTCATGAGAGAGAATAAATTCTTGGAGAAAATACATTGATCCAAAGTTATATCATTTTGTATCAGCCAGGTGGCCAAAACTCTCTGTACTGGCTACCAATTCTGTCTTGCTCAAAATACTGGCCAAAATCTTGGCTATCTGTGTTTGTTGACAAAGTAATCCAATATCTGTATTTTGAGCATAGGGTTCAATCACATTATAGCATTCCTTTACTGGCACATATGTGAATACTGACCAACATTACAGACTTACAGTACAATCAACTTGGCCATCTGTGTTCGTTGACATCATGATTCAATATCTGTATTTTGAGTGTAAGGTTCAATCACAGTATAGCAGTCCTTAACCTGCATATATGTGAATCACTTTTTATGTTTTGATATTAAAATAGAATTTGAAATTAGAAATGATAACTCTTTTGTGAGTGAATTAGAACATTTTTTAGTTATCAAAATGCTGGTTTTGTGTTTAGGAAAATACATGTATTATATATACGGTACTCTGAAATTAACGGAAGCCAATATTTTGTTCCAGCTCTAACAAACCAAAAATGGCCACAAGGCAGTATTTACAACATTGCATTGATATCTGAAGTGATTTTCTAATGGACTGTATTGAAGCCACAAAATTATTGCCTGGTTTGTGGATTTAATAAACTCAATAATAGTGCTGTTGTTTGCGGAGTTCATGATTAAACACAAGTATAAATAATTATGCGTTTTGAAATTGTAGAATTTCTGAATCTTATTTCGAATAAGCTCCTTCAAGCCTTAATGAAATGTCTTGGTGTTATAATTCAAAATTTTTTCTCAGAAAAATCCCGAAAAACTAAAACAAAGGTCCCGAATCCATTTTATATTTTCATAATTTATTTTAGGGATAATTACACTTTACCCACCTGTGGTTTGCCTCTAATTTGATGTGCTCATGTGCTTATCCGTTGTTTAAATTTTGACACTTTACTCATCTGTGATTCTTACCGTTACTCTGCCGTAACTCACCTCTCCCTCAGTTGTTACTCTAACACAGAATATGTACAAAAAAAAAAAACCAAATAGATCAAAACACACACTCACTCCCAAAACTCACTCGCTCCCATCCAACCCAACTTGCTCACCAAACAAAGATCCTACACAATGCAATGCGCTTTGCTTGAGACTCTAGACTAAGAACCATCTGGGCTTTGATCGTGCAAGTAACCCAAGGAAGAAGGAGCTTTGATTCTGGGTTCTTCATAATCCCTAAGTTTATCTGGGTCAACATTATTAATAAAAGAAGTACTACCTTCTAAATATACCAAATCTGGGAGATGAAACCCAGATTTGCAGTAAATACCCATAGCAATAAAAACCTGTCTGGTTTTAAACCTGAAAAACTATTTCCTGTAGAGGAATGAAGGCTTCCAGTTTTGTACATTAGTAACACACTCATTTCTTATGTTTACTAGAGTCAATGCTAGATTCTTAAGAGATAAGGTTTCCCTACGAAATAGGGAAACAATTGAGTATCCTAGGCCCAAACGCAGGAGGCCTTGATTTGAAACTGAGTGGGATTAAACTTATCTTTTGCTCCGAAATTTTAAACACGGAGTATGTGGGATTAAATATATAATACCAAAGGAACTACAAACATAGAATTCAAATCTTAAACTCAACACAGAGTAAATAGTGCTTCAGAAAAGAAGAATAATGATGTGTCAATATCTTTGGTTCATGAACAAATCCTGCATCTAGATTCATACCTCAATTTTATCTAGCATGGCTGGGTTTCATCTCCCTGTCCTTATCAAGTGAGTGAGTTTTGGGAGTGAGTGTGTTTTGATCTGTTTGGGGATTTTTTTTTTTTACATATTCTATGTTAGAGTAACGGCTGAGGGAGAGGTGGGTTACGGTAGAGTAACAGTGGAAATCACAGGTGGGTAAAGTGTCCAAATTTAAACCATAGGTAGGCACGTCAAATTAGAGGCAAACCACAGATGGGTAACGTGTAATTATCCATTTATTTTAACAATGAAAACAACGATTACAGAAATAACAAACAATCCAAATGAAAACTATTGTAAATTAGAATTAAACGAATAAAATAATCCTCAAGATATATTTCAAACGAGAATAACAACTAGATATACCACTTTATATAATAAAAAATTCAAAATCAAAACACAATCTAATAAAATAGAAAATTTGTGAAAGGCATAACAACTGTTGGCTTATATGGAGGACACAGTCACATAGACACGATTTAGTAATATATTACAGAATGATTCTTTAGGCACTTAATAAGTTGACTGAGTTTGTCGATGTGGATGATGAGATGAGTGAAGGAACAAAGGAGCGTTGTGCTGAAGCAGTTAATGAACATAGAAGAGAAGGATGGCGGCGATGAGGAGAGCGTTGCGCTAGCTTCGTGATGGGTGGGTCGCTGATCTCCACTCAGTCGGGCCTCTCCATTAGCTAGCTTCGTCTTCGTCTTCATCTTCCTCTCCTAAATGTGTCTCTTAAGGTTGGAGTGTTTCACTAGTAATGGCAGCATGATATTGAGATGAGAATGTATAACCTCCCATTGTACAGCCTTCCATTGTAGTGCATCCATTATCTAGGGTTGTAAATTGTAAAGATGTAGTTGTTTGTTGCATCTTCTCGGTGTCAACTTCTACAAGCGGTTCCAAACTTACGTACAACTCAGTGGCATTTACTTGGGGCATTTTATGGATCCTATTAAACATGATCTTTACATGTTTGTCTTCTTTAATCGCCATATACTCATAATTTATTTGTTCATGAAGGACTTCTTATGGGTAACGGTAAATAAGCTTTAAGGGTAATTACACATAACCCATCTATGGTTTGGGCGAAAATCATTTTACCTACCCGTGGTTTAAAAAGTGCCCACCTCTGTTAAAATCAGGGATAAATAGGTATTTTTGCTTAAATTTTATATCTCTCTCCTTCTAAAACAAAAATAGCACAAAAATGCAAAAGAAACAAGATCAAAAAGTAGTATTTGTCTCTCTCTTCATTCACACAAATTTTGAACATGAAGAACATACCCAAAAAAAAAAAAATGAACACCCACAGCCCTTCACGGCATCTCTATCTCTCTATTTTTTCCCTCTCTTCCCTCTCTTTGACCCACAGCCCCTCACAACACCACCACCACTCACTGCTGTGTCAAACCAACCCAGCCACCAACTCACAACCAATGCACGACAAAACTCACCATCGATTTACCACCTGCCACGATCTACCACCACAAACCTAGCAACCATCAATCACCAATCTGCCACTATCCATGATCCACCATCACAAACTCAGCTACCATCAACCACTGATCGACCACCATGGACCCAACCACAATCCACTACCAAACCCATTAACAAGAAAAAAATCAAAAACAAAATCTAGCAACCCAGACCACGACCATGATCCACCCATCAAAAACAAAATAAAAAGCAAAACCCATTAAACCATGACCACGATCCACCCAAAGAGAGGAGGTATGGCGACGAAATTCAGCAACCCAACTACCACAAAACCCAAATAAAATCCAGCCACGCCACCATTGACCCACAGTCCACCACAAAACCAACCAAATCCACTGACACAAACCCACTACCAGGGCCAAAATCCACCACCATCAAACCCATAAACCATTAAACCCGAAACCCACATTGAACACGACGAAACCCACGGCTTAGGTTGGCGAGAGTGAGGAACTGAAGAGAAAGTGAGGATCGGCGGAGAGTGGAGGAACACGTGACTTTGTCAAGCCCGTGACTTTATCCAGAATGCTGTCGTTTGGCTTGAACAGCACGTAGTCCAGAGTTTTATCTGTGTATTTGAAGAATAGGTACGAGTTGATCATGAAGGGTGACTTGGTTTTCCTATGGAAGTCAAGAATTGGTGTGAATATAACCTCGTCGTACCTGCATCTGAAATGGAAGGATGTTATTGGCTACCCAAGACTTAGCGGCGGGGAGTTCAACTACGGCTAGAACGTCGCCGTTTTCGACGGTGACTATGATAGAGATGTTGGTGTTGGCGAAGGCTTTGAGGATGTCAGGATTGGCGTCCAAGATCTTGATGCGGTCGATGATGGTTTGGGTTTCCAGGAAGTGGGTGACTTGGGAAAGTGTTAGGAGGTTGTTGGCTGTTGTTCCATAGTTGACGCCGATGGATAATGTGGTGGCAGAGGAGTGGTGGAGTGAGAACAAGGATAGGAAGATGAGAATTAGGAGAAGTTTGGGTTGTGATTTTGAAAGTTTTGCCATAGCTATTAATTTTCATAAAACCCTTCCTTTTTGATCTTGTTTCTCTTGCATTTATGTGCTATTTTTTGTTTTGGAAGGAGAGAGACATAAAATTTGAGTAAAAATACCTATTTACCCCTAATTTTAACAGAGATAGGCTATGGAAAACAAACGAAACATACCTTAGATGGGTTAAATGACACTTTTCAAACCACGGGTAGGCAAAGTGATTTTCACCCAAACCACAGGTGGGTTATGTGTAATTACCCTAATCTTTATGTTATAACAAGCAGGGTTCAAATTCAATTCTTCCATTATTTTCATCTTCAAATCATTCAACATCTTCAACTTATGACGTATCATCATGTAATAGCATTCGACATCCGACCCTATAAATGAGAATCCGTCAATCTCTTCAGAATTGACAAGGGGTCCACCGTAGTCCGTAGTATATATTTATATCAATATTTTTCAAAGATTGTGAACCTATTAAAGTCAAGTGTAATATGTTAGTAACATATTTTATTTATTTCATTTAGCATCAATTACAAAACCTTTTTTTATCTACTCAAAGTACAAAAATTACAACTTATTACATTATATGCATATACAAATACACCTCACATTTGCATATACTCACCCCACATCACATACAAACACACTCAATCATTATCATTTCATACTCAAACAAATAAAAAAAAACTAAAGACAAAACTCATCCCATTACAAAATTTCAAAATTTCAAATCATTCTAACAAAAAAATAAAGAAAAATATTAAACCAAACAACAAAAAAAATAGTCATGATAAAAAGCCTAACAATACAAATATATCTACAATATTTTTACTTTTTATAAAAAGCCTAGCATATATACAAATCCCACATTTGCATATATTCACCCTATCACATACAAACATACTCAATTATTATCATTTGTTTCTAAAAAAAAAAAAAAATCATTAATCATACTCAAACCAAAAAAAAAAATTAAACACACAACTCACCCCATTACAAAGCTTCAAATCATTCTATCAAGAATATAAAGCAAAATATCAAACCAAAAAAAAAAAAAAAATAGTCACGATACATACCCATAAAAAATCCTAATACATATATGTAACTAACAACTAGAGAGAGTGAGTGTTATAAAAACCTTACCTGACATGAGGATGTGTAAACGGAAGGTGAGTTGATTTGAAGTTTTGTGTGAGAGTGAGAGAGGAAGAGAGAGTTGCTGGGTTTTTGGGAGGAGGAAACGGCTCTACCCAGAGACCCACATTATGAGGACTAAGGACAAGCAATTGCCCTAACCATGTGGATGCTTGTGGACCAAAGCTTGCAAATCGAGTCTTAGAAACTCGATTTCTAGGTGGACGCCACGTGAATGCATGTGGATGCAAGTGAACATAAACCCTGAACATAAATTGAGCATTTAATTATCGAGATATAAATCAAGTCTCTAAGACTCGATTTCCAAGTGGACACCACGTGGAAAAGCGCCAACTCAGACTTGATCAAAACATAAAAACCAAGTCTTTAAGACTCGATTTATAGGCCTTAAATCGTGTTTTAGAAACTCGAGATGTTAGTAATATATATACTTTCGAAATAGTGCTTACTAACTATATAGTTTGACAAATAGGGTTAATTGTCAATTTTCTCCCTACAAAGCCACATATTCATATATTAAATTCATGTACTGTTCTTCTCAACAACCATCTATGTACTGTTATTGTAAATTAGGATTTATATTATAGATTAAATAAATGTGTATAATATTATATAAATTTATAAAAAAGTGTACAATATTATACATATTTGCATAAAAATATATAACGTTGTAGACATTCATTTTGTTTATAATATGAATCTATTTTATTTTGATAGTATAATAATAATAATAATAATTTTGAAACACTAATGAAAGTTATAATATAAAAAATACATTTAAATGACAGTTGTAAGGGCACAAATCGAGCTTTATGTTGAATCGAGCCTCCGGATTAAGCCTATGAGCCCTAAACAATGAATTTATAGAGAGCAGGATTCTAATCCAGGGGTTTGGGCGGTAAATAACATAAAAGTTTGGTTTGATCACAGAACATATGCATACTTATCAAACGTGGACGAAATATTACTTCGTATATTACTGCCGAGGACAAATGTTTGAGTTTCCTTACTAGTTCTCTCCCCCCTCCTCTTTCTCTCTTTCTTTTCCTTTTATAGGCCTCTCTCATTTTTCCTTTCTTCCACGTGTAACCTGGACCTTCTTCTCTTTTGGATACTTGTCCCATCATCCCTTTTTACTAAGGTCTCTGGTGGTGAAGATAAGGTTCAAACCCAACGTTCAGGCGTCACTTCTTCATTAATGCGGCCAGAGAAGCAGGTGTAGAGTTTTAAATGCGGTGATAGCAGCTTTTTTCTGGATATTCTCCTACCCCTCCCCTTTATTCTTTATCTCTATTTCATTAATTCCAGCATCAAAGGCCTCCGTCAGTGGCGCTGTTGGACTGCTAGATCATTCACGTCGTCCTCGGCAACCCTTGCCGAGGACTATGCTGTCCTCGGACGTCATATTCCTTGGTATTTTGGTCATGCATGACACCCCTTTTTATCACGTGACTTTGTAGGTTGGACTGATTACGTCCTCGGACCATTTCAAGATGTGGGGTTGGGCTTCTTTCATTGTGAGAGCCTTTGGGCCGGCCCACTGTGTGTAATTCGGGCCCATTGGTACATTAGCCCCTCGAAGCCCTTAGTTCTATCTTATTAGAAGAAGTGAGGGCTTCGATATACGCGCGTGGAATGATCCCTTTTTGGCGTTTCAGTCTATAAGCGGCGCTTCAATTAAATATTGGCGGCTCTTTGTTCCCCACGTCCAACCGTGCAATGATCATCCAACGGGTGGGCGTGCTTCAAGGGGAAATAAGCGGGAGATTTTTTGCTTTACGCCTTCCCACGAAATAAATATTGCCACTTCAAAGGTCTTCTGTTCATTTCAGACTTTGCACACTGAACTTAACCTTTCCTGCAACCTGCACGCGTCTTCACACCCTTCATTTCTAAGCCGAGGTGACGTAGTTATTTAAAAGTAAGTTCTCCAACCTTCTGTTTTCATTATCGTTGTTTACTCTTTTGATTGTCCCCTTTCTTCTGTCCTCAGCCATTTAGATCTTCCGATTCTGTTATAGTGTTTACTCCCTAGTTTTAAGAAATGGGTAGGTTCGCATCGCTAGTGAATACCCCTGAGAAAATAGAAGCCTTTAAAGCCAAGTATGAGATCCCACCCGGAGTGTCCATTAGGTACTGTAAGACGGGAGAGTGGCTCACCAAGAGAAAGACCGGTGAGGTAGCGATTCCCATGATAGCATTTATAGAGGGAGGGATAAGAATCCCTATGATGCCCATTACCATGAACTATCTTAGAACCGCTAGGCTATCCCCCACACAGTGCGCTCCAAATATGTTTAGGATCCTGGGTGCTATAGACGTCCTGAACGAGAGATTAGGGTTAGGTCTTACTCATCACGAGGTGAATTGGGTGTATACCCTTCACCGTTTGAGAGGGCATACCTACTATCTGAAGTCTAGACACCCTGAAGTCAGATTGATCCGATGCCTTTCCCATTCCAACAAGGGTTTGGACAAGGACTACCTTATATTGTCCGGGGAGTGGTATGACGGTCTCCACTGTCCGACGACGGAGGGAGATCCTGGTGAGTGCTCACGTAGTGTTAGCCTCAATCAATGATAAATCTGCTGTTTCTTTCGTTGGTTATGTTTTTCCTAATTTGCTTGTACTAATCTGTTTTTTGATACACACGTGCAGATCGTCGTGCGCTCGCGCCCCGTGCCAATCTCGTTAACTTCGACCGTTTGAACAAGATCTTAAAGGCCGAGGTCTTTGTACATTCAGACGGTTAGCTTCGCGCCGCCCACCGCATTCTCGGATACACACCCATCTCCTCCACCTTCCAAGAAACCAAGTGCGTCATCAAGGAGAAAGATCCGCGACTTCCGAGGATCAGTGTAGCGGTCGAAGGTTCCTTGTTGCCTCCTGGCGCTCCAATCCCTCAAGGCGTTCTAATTACTGAGCCTGTCAGGGTTACTCCAGGAGCCACTCACCTTGCCACTTCCTCGGCTCAACCCCAGTTGGGTGAAGGCTCATCTTCCCATCCACCCCTAGAAGAAGAAGAAGAAGAAGAAGAAGAAGAAGAATAAGAAAAAGAAGGAGAGGAAATCGTTGAGCTATCGGATTCAGACGAGGAGTCCGAAGCTTTTGATCAGCTCTTTCCTCCCAGGCATCCATCACCGGTCGTCGGCTCCCCCTCCTTTACATCTTCAGACGACGACGAACAACCCTTAATAAGAATGGGAGTCCAGTGCCGACCCAAGCCTAGTTTGAAGGATGTTTTAGAAGGGCAGGTTGGAGCGCAGGACCCTTCGAAGGTGCCTCAGGAGAAGGCTAAGGATAAGGGTGCCGATAAACTTCCCCCGGTAAGGGTTATTCTTCCTCCTTCCCCTCGAAAGCAACATCCAGACCCGGCTGACCACAAAAGAAAAAGAGACCAGCCGAAGGGGAAAGAGATAGTTGAAGGCGGTAAGGATCTCCCTGCTAAGGAGATAGACCAGGAGAGGGGTGGCAAGCATGCTCGCCATGCCCATCCGAGGCCGGAGAGACGAAGTGATCCTCCGGAAGCCCTCCATGTGCCTATTTGGGCTCCTCAGATGCACGTAGACGATCAGGCGGTCACCGCCGATGCATCTATCAGGGGATCCGATGAGGGCACAGCTGCCTGCATCACCGACGCGTTGGAGCAGGTGCTACTACTGCCTGAGGATATGGGGGAGCTGCATAGGATGAGGGATCATAACGTCTTTATGACCCTCAAAAAAGAGTTAGCTATGGTAAGGATTCAAATTGGCCGATCCTCGGTACTTATGCTTTTCTTTACCCTTTTTTTTTTTTTTTTTTATATGTAGTGTGCCATTTACTAACAATGCTTGTACGTAGGCTGTCCAATCTGCCCATAGGGCAGAGGAGATCGCTGCCAGCTCCTACAGAGCGCTAAGGGACGAAGTGGTTAGGCTGGACCACACTAAGAAGATACTGGAGCTTAAAGAGAAGAAGCTCCAAGAGGTGACCACCAGCTTGGGCAAGGCGGCGAGTGAGAGGTCAGGTCTAGAGGCTGAACTGAAGAATACCACTAGGCAGGCCGAGGATCAGAGGCTGCAGCTCAAACGTGCTAATGAAGATCTCGCCTCGGCCAGGTCGTTGGCAGAAGGCCTTGCAAAGGACCTTACGGCATCTGAGGAGGCTAAGGAGGAAGCTCTAAAGGCCAAGGAAGAGGCACTTGCCAAGGAAGAGGCACTTGCCAAGGCACAAGTAGCCGAGGCAATGGTTAACGAGGCTGAGCAGAGCAACTATGACATGGGCGTGGCCGAAACCACAGAAACGTTCAAAGCCCAAGTGCCGGGGGTTTGTAGGGACTACTGCCTCCAGGTGTGGAAGGAAGCTCTTTCCCAAGCCGGGGTTAATGCTTCCTCTCCCCTATGGAAGGTGGAGAACGCCTACATTCCCCCTGCAATCCGCGTGGCTGCATCTAGCTCAGCCAAGGATGATTCCCCTCTCCCCCCAGCCGAGGTGCAAGTAGAGGAGAGTGTTGCCGACGACACTGCCCCTGTCGGCCAAGTTAAAGATGCTCCACCTCCTCCTGCCCCCGAGGAGTTGCCTATCAACCCCAAGGTTGGGTGGTCCTCGGCCTCATTGGTGCCTCTTGCTGATTCAGAAGGTCAAGCCCAGCCCAAGCCATAATTACTCGTGCCTTAGCAGCTCCCAGTTTCTTTTCTTTTTCCCGTATTTACCTTTGTATTTTTACTTCTTAGTTTCGTTTTTTTTTTTTTTTTTACCTTCTTTTCTTTGTGACTTAACAAGTTTGGTTATGAATGTACTGACAAACCTTTTGTTTAATGAAAAGAGTTCCCAATTTAAACTGATATTCTATGTTATGTTCAGTGTTGATGTCTTATTTCGTTGTTACACATGTAATATGGCAATACAATAGCTTGGATCCACAACTAGTATTTATAATTTTCTATCATTACTCAAGGAAATTGGTGTAACTCCTATACATGTAGATGCTTTAAGTAACAACTACCAAGTCTTGTTCAAATTTAAAGACAAACAAGGAACAAAAAAAAAAAAAAATACAATAAGATGGAATCCGTTTGCTTAGGATTTATTTAACAGTTATTTTCATAACAACACATTTGAAAGGAACGTAATGACATATTTCACATTTGAATTAACAGTACTTCAAGCTTCGCGCTTAGCACTTAGCAGCCATTAAAGATCCGTTCACTTAGTAGCTTCAACGTTGTTTTTGTATCACGGAAAAAGGGTCCGAGATAACCTTATTTCTTTGCTTTAAATTAAGATAGAGGATCTGTTGATTCAGCATGACCTTAATTAAATTTGAACTAAGGTAGAGGATCCGAGGACCCGGCGTTACCTTACTTTTTTGTTTTGAATTAAGATAGAGGATCTGATGATCCGACGTAACCTTAATTAAATTAGAGCTAAGGTAGAGGATCCGAGGACCCGGCGTAACCTTACTTTTTTGTTTTGAATTAAGATAGAGGATCTGATGATCCGGCGTAACCTTAATTAAATTAGAGCTAAGGTAGAGGATCCGAGGACCCGGCGTAATCTTACTTTTTTGTTTTGAATTAAGATAGAGGATCTGATGATCCGGCGTAACCTTAATTAAATTTGAGCTAAGGTAGAGGATCCGAGGACCCGGCGGAACCCTTACTTTTTTGTTTTGAATTAAGATAGAGGATCTGATGATCCGGCGTAACCTTAATTAACTTTGGATTAAGGTAGAGGATCCGAGGACTTGGCGTAACCTTACTTTTTTGTTTTGAATTAAGATAGAGGATCTGATGATCCAGCGTAACCTTAATTAACTTTGGACTAAGGTAGAGGATCCGAGGACCCGGCGTAACCTTAGGCACAACAGAATTAATTGTATAAAAATGATAGGTATAAAATGACAACAACACTTTTCATTAATAATAATATCGTTTCAAATTACTTACATTCCAAGGATGGGGTACAACTTTTTCATCCAAATCTGCCAGGTAGTAAGCTCTTATTCCGGCTATTGCCGTGATGCGATACGGTCCTTCCCAATTCGGCCCAAGTTTTCCCCATGCTGGATTTTTGGTGTTGCCCACTACTTTCCTCAGCACTAAGTCCCCGAGAGCAAGCGGTCTTGAGTTTACATTCGAATCATATCCCCGTTTCAATTTTTGTTGGTAGTAAGCCAAATGAATCATGGCGACCTCTCTCCTTTCCTCAATCAAGTCCAGGCCCCTTTCTAGCAGTCTATCATTGCTTTCCATAGTAAAGGAGCTTGTCCTCATTGTTGGAAAACCAGTCTCCAAAGGGATAACAGCCTCGGTGCCATAAGTCATCGAGAATGGCGTCTCTCCCGTTGATCGGCGGGGTGTGGTTCGGTATGTCCATAGAACATGGGGCAACTCCTCCACCCATCTCCCTTTGGCGTCCTCCAGCCTTTTCTTCAGCCCGTTCACTATAACTTTGTTAATAGCCTCGGCCTGCCCATTTCCTTGCGGATAAGCCGGAGTGGAGTACCTATTGGTTATGCCGAGACCACAACAATATCGTCTGAACGCCTTGCTATCAAACTGCAAACCGTTATCGGAGATGAGGGTCTGAGGGACACCAAATCGAGTGACGATATTCTTCCATACGAATTTCTTCTCATCGACATCCCTGATGTTTGCCAGGGGCTCGGCCTCTACCCACTTAGTAAAATAGTCGGTGCCGACGACCAAATATCTCCAGTTTCTAGGCGCCTTTGGGAAAGGACCCACAATGTCTAAACCCCACTGTGTAAAAGGCCAGGGACTCGTCAGAGGATTGAGCACACCTCCAGGCTGATGAATGTTTGGTGCAAACCTTTGACATTGATCGCACTTCTGCACATAACTCTGAGCTTCTCGCTGCATGTTCGGCCACCAATACCCCTGTGTTAGAGCTCTGTGAGCCAAAGACCTTCCTCCCGTATGACTTCCACAAATTCCTTGATGTAACTCTTCCAAAAGTAGCTCTGTCGCCTCGGGATGCATGCATAATAGGTATGGGCCAGAAAAAGACCGTTTATAGAGTTTATAATCCTCGGCCAACCAGAATCGGGAGGCTTTTCTACATATCTTGTCCGCCTCGATTTTTTCCTTGGGCAGAACATCATCTTTCAGGAAGGATATAATCGGGTCCATCCAGCTAGGCCCCATTCTAATCTGGTGTATAAAGGTAACACTTCCGATCATTTTCGAGGGTTTAGGTAAGTCCTCAACTATGATAATCCGAGGTAGTCCCTGTGCTGACGATGTGGCAAGAGTTGCTAGGGAATCAGCATGTGTATTGCTACTTCTAGGGACATGGGACAAAGTAAGGGACTCGAACTTATGTTGTACAGCTTTGACTTGATTTAAATAGTCCTGCATCCTCGGATCTCTGGCCTCCACCTTTCCATCTACTTGGCCCATAACTAGTTGTGAGTCTGAGAACACTTGCACGATCTTTCCACCCAACTTATGGACCATATCCATCCCATTCAGTAAGGCTTCATACTCGGCCTCATTATTAGTAGCCGAGAATCCCAGTCTTAAGGACTTTTCCAGTGTGAGGCCTTCTGGGGTTGTAATTACCACACCCACCCCGGATCCCCTTTGATTAGCAGCCCCATCAACGTAAACAATCCATACCGCGTGACCTTTGCATGCGACCATACCAACTGATTTTTCATCAATGTCCCTGTTGATCACATTACTTTCCATTGTGGGTTCTGTAAATTCCGCGACAAGATCAGCCAACACCTGACCCTTTTTTGCTGCGCGGGGCATGTACTTAATATCAAAAGAGCCCAAGATGGTTCCCCATTTCGCAATCCTGCTTGTATAATCCGCACTCCGGAGTATAGCTTTGAGGGGAAGCTGAGTCAAAATAACCACCGTATGGGACTGAAAATAATGGGGGAGCTTACGTGTACCGTGCACCACGGCAAGGATTGCCTTATCCAATGGTGGATAACGTACCTCGGCTTCATGCAAGGATTTGCTCACATAGTAAACTGGCCTTTGTACGTCCCCGTCGACCCTTATTAGCACCAAACTAACGGCGTGGGTTGCCACTGCAATATATGCAAATAGGACCTCGTCAACTTCAGGCCGAGACATAACAGGAGGATGAGCAAGGTATTCTTTAAGTTGCTGAAAAGCCACGGCACACTCTTCTGTCCATTCAAACCCTTTCCATTTGTTTAACAATTGGAAGAATGGCCTGCACCGATCAGCAGATCTGGAGATAAATCGATTGAGGGCGGCCGTCATCCCAGTCAACCTCTGCACTTCCTTTGGATTCCGAGGTGGTTGTAAGTTATTGATGGCCTTGACCTGAGCGGGGTTGACCTCAATTCCTCTATGCGTCACCATGTAACCCAAAAATTTGCCAGATCCAACGCCAAAGGAACATTTGGATGCGTTGAGGCGTAATTTATGCTTCCTCAGCGTTTGGAAGGTGTCGTCGAGGTCTGGTATGTGGGCCGAGATAAGTTTACTTTTAACCACCATGTCATCCACGTACACCTCAATCGTCTTCCCCAGTTACGGTTTAAACATCCGCGTCATCATTCTTTGATAGGTAGCTCCGGAATTCTTCAGGCCGAAAGGCATCACTTTATAGTGGTAGTTCCCTGTGGGTGTGACAAAAGCTGTCTTCTCCTAGTCTTTTGGAGCTAAGGGTATTTGATGGTAACCTTGGAAAGCATCTAAAAAACTCATCCGAGGATGCCCTACAGTAGCATCCACCAATTGATCTATGCGGGGCATTGGAAATGAATCCTTTGGGCAAGCCTTATTCAAGTCTGTAAAATCTACACATACTCTCCATTTTCCATTCTTCTTTTTCACTACCACTGTATGGGCCAACCACTCTGGGTAAAACACTTCCTTAATGGCCCATGCCTTTTTGAGTTTCAGCACTTCTTCTTTCACGGCGTCGGCGTGCTCTTTAGATGAACGCCTAGGTGGTTGCCTTCGTGGTACTGCGGCCGGATTAACATTGAGGTGATGACAAATAAACTCTGGATCGACCCCTGGTGCTTCGTAAGCATCCCATGCAAACACATCGATGTTTCGTTTCAAAAATGGAACTAGATCCTCCTTCTCCTGTGGGGGCAACTGACTTCCTACCTGGAAGAATTTCTCCGTATCATCTGCAATAACCATTTTCTCCAAATCCTCACAGCATGGCCCTTCAGCCTCGGCCTCATTTGGTTCGGCCGAGAATACTAACTGCTACAAATTCTTCTCGGCCAGGGTTTGAGACTCCTGTCTCGTCTGATGTGTAATAGCTGCTGTTATACACTGCCTCGCCATGGACTGGCTGCCTAGTATTTCTTCAACTCCACCTTCGTACGGAAACTTCATTTTAACGTGCAGAGTTGATGATACGGCACCTAAGGCGTGCAGCCATGGTCTTGCCATTATGGCGGTGTAAGGGGAGGAGGCGTCGACTACGATAAAATCCACGTCCACTACCACTGGTCCTGACTGTATAGGTAGTCTGATTAACCCCTTTGGAAATACAGCCTTCCCTTCAAAACTTATCAATGGGGAGTCATAAGCCGTGAGATCTTCGGACTTCAAATTGAGGCCCTTGAACAAATCCGGGTACATAATGTCAGCCCCACTCCTTTGGTCAACCATTACTCTTTTCACATCGTAACCCCATATCCTTAATGTAATGACCAACGCATCGTCATGTGGTTGGATAGTGCCAACCTTGTCCTCCTCAGAGAATCCCAGTATAGGTAGAGGATTCTTCTTGATCCTCTTTGACTCAGAGTTGAGGTCCTCGGCAGTGGGACGTAGTACTGACATTATTCTAGTAGGGCAAGACCCAGTCCGACCTGGCGCCGCAAAAATGACATTGATCGTGCCCAATGGAGGCCTTACATTGTTACTGCCTTGGTTTACGGAGCCAGATTGGGTACCTTGTTCATCAGGTCGATTCGTGAATTGTCTTAATTTCCCCTCTTTAACCAGCTGATCCAGGTAATTCCACAAGTTCCTGCAGTTCTCTGTAGTGTGGCCTTTATCCTGGTGATAATTGCAATAGAGGTTTTGATTACGTTTTGTAGGGTCTCCTATCATCCTACTGGGCCATCTAAAATACGGTTCTCGGCAAATCTTCTCCAGCACTTGATGTACCGGCTCACGAAATACGGCGTTCACTGTCTGGGGCGGAGCCGATCTAGTCTGGCTAGTGAAATCTCTTCGCGGCCACTTGCTATTATATCTCTCCGCCTTGTAGTCCCTACTTTCCTGGGGGATGCTTTTCATTTTCCCTTTACTCTGCTGCTGATCCTCTTCAACCCTTTTATATTCGTCAATACGATCCATGAGCCGACGAACTGTTTTTACCGGTTTCTTGGTCAAGGATTTTCTTAAGTCGTGCTCAACTGGAAGGCCGACCTTAAAGGTATTGATCGCTACCTTATCAAAATCACCATCAATCTCGTTAAATGCTTCCCAGTATCTATCTGAATAGATTTTCAACGTCTCGCCCTCTCTCATGGCCATGGAAAGTAACGAGTCTAAAGGCCGAGGTACTCTACTGCACGTAACAAAACGGGACCCAAATGCCATTGTAAGTTCCATGTATGAATTAATGGAGTTCGCCTTTAAGCCGTTGAACCATCTCATCGCAACGGGTCCTAAACTTGAGGAAAAGACTTTACACATCAGGGTTTCATTCTGTGAGTAAACCGCCATGCGTTGATTAAAATGGCTTACATGCTCCACTGGGTCTGTTTTGCCATTATAAATGGTGAAGTTTGGCTGCGTGAACCGACGGGGTAGTTTCCCCTTTTCAATACGATGTGTGAAGGGTGATTTGGAGAGCTGGAGCAATGCCTTCCCCATGGCGTCACTGCCCGAGCCCCTGTGAGTCGTTCCTCTACTCCTTCTATCATGGATATCTTCCTCTTGGTACGAGAAAGTTTCTGTGGGAGGGGTTCTTGACCTCGGCCTATAGCCACTGTTCTGAGAGTCGTCTGACGAAGGGTCGGATATGGAAGGCGTCCGTTTCTGCTCGGCATGACGAAGCTTCCTTTTCAACTGGTCAATCTCTCTCTGCATGGCCCTAGTGTTATCTTCTCTAGAGCCCCTGCTTCTGCCCTGTGGACGGTTACCAGCTGTTCGCCCTGAGTGCACACTGCCCTCTCGATTTCCTATTTGTTCTAACTGTTGTAATGGATCCTCGTGCTGAGATCCTAGAGACTCTGAATGGTCTGGATTCAAATTCGCCATCACGTTATCTGCGCTAAAAACTCAAGGATCCCCACAGACGGCGCCAATTGTAAGGGCACAAATCGAGCTTTATGTTGAATCGAGCCTCCGGATTAAGCCTATGAGCCCTAAACAATGAATTTATAGAGAGCAGGATTCTAATCCAGGGGTTTAGGCGGTAAATAACATAAAAGTTCAGTTTGATCACAGAACATATGCATACTTATCAAACGTGGACGAAATATTATTTCGTATATTACTGCCGAGGACAAATGTTTGAGTTTCCTTACCAGTTCTCTCCCCCCTCCTCTTTCTCTCTTTCTTTTCCTTTTATAGGCCTCTCTCCTTTTTCCTTTCTTCCACGTGTAACCTGGACCTTCTTCTCTTTTGGATACTTGTCCCATCATCCCTTTTTACTAAGGTCTCTGGTAGTGAAGATAAGATTCAAACCCAACGTTCAGGCGTCACTTCTTCATTAATGCGGCCAGAGAAGCAGGTGTAGAGCTTTAAATACGGTGATAGCAGCTTTTTTCTAAATATTCTCCTACCCCTCCCCTTTATTCTTTATCTCTATTTCATTAATTCTAGCATCAAAGGCCTCCGTCAGGGGCGCTGTTAGACTGCTATATCATTCACGTCGTCCTCGGCAACCCTTGCCGAGGACTATGCTGTCCTCGGACGTCATATTCTTTGGTATTTTGGTCATGCATGACACCCATTTTTATCACGTGACTTTGTAGGTTGGACTGATTACGTCCTCGGACCATTTCAAGATGTGGGGTTGGGCTTCTTTCATTGTGAGAGCCTTTGGGCCGGCCCACTGTGTGTAATTCGGGCCCATTGGTACTACAACAGTCTTTATATTTATTTGAATTATTTTAGTCAGTTTTTCTATTTATACTAATTTATTATATTTATCTATATTTTAAATAACTATTAAATTAATTATGATTTTATCACAGTTCGACCACGGTTCGACCTCAGTCCGACCTTAAAAACTTTGAACTTCTTCCTTCTTTGATTTTTTGAACAGTTCGGGTTTTAAAACCGTGCTTAGATTATCAACCTTTCAATAGACCCCACTCAATGTTACACATTACAAATTGAACTTTCATTGCTTTTGCTTCCCTTTATAGACTGTAATGCTTTATTACTTTCTTTAAATGTTATTGAGATTTTGAAAATGGCTATCTAATTATTTCTCTCTCTCTCTCTCTCTCTCTCTCCTAGGCAACAATTTTGGGTCATGTTAAGGTAGCTTTTAAAGACGCATGATCTAAACTTGCATCAAATATTTTACTATAGACCATGATCTTTTATAGCTCATTGTAGAATTGATATTCTCAAAGGAAATTTAGTGAATCTTAAATAATAATTAAAAAAAAAAAAGTGAAGATGCACATACTTGTGTGAATTGTCATTTTCATCATTAAAAATTTTAATTTTTGTCATTTTAATCCTTGAGCTTTTAACTTTTAGCCAAGTTAGTCATTTCATCCATTGATATTTATAAAATTGACATTATTCACATATGGAATACGTTTTTTTTAACAACTAGTAATGATGAAACGACTAACCTGGAAACAAAAAATTTATTTGATTTTAGAAAATATAAAAGTTTCAATCTAGTTCTCAAAACTTGAAAAGTTGCAATCAAGTTACAGAATGATTTAAAAAGCCACAAATTGGAATTGTAAGGGCCTGATTGGTAGGAGAATTTTTGTTTTTGTTTTCAAAACAATATAAAAACAAGTTTCAAAAAATTGAACTTGAAACTAGTTTTTAGATAATAATTTTTATATTTTACGTGTTTGACTCACACTTTTAAGAACAAATTTCAAAATACTAATGTAGTGCCAACAGGCCCAAGGTATGTATTGGGTTGGCCCAAGAGCTCTCGCGGAATTGAAAGCCCAACCTAACAGCATGGATGGTTCGAGGACATGAGAAGGCCCGCCTGTGAAGTAACGTGACATAAGAAGGATGCCATGGCTGAACAGAACATCCCGAGGCATGATGGCTGAGGATGGCAACGTCCTCGGCCACACGCTGCCGAGGACGAGAAGAGTGATCTGGCAGTTCAAGGGCATCAATACTGAAGACCTTGGGCACAAAGGCTGGAAAAACAAGGATGGGAGAAAAAAGGAACGACAAAAAATATCAAGGATAAAGCTGCTACCACCGCATTGAAAGCTCTATACCTACCTCTCTGGCCGCATTCATGAGGAAGTGACGCCTGAATATTAGAGTTCAGTCTTAGACCTACCGCCAAAGACTTTGGTAGAGTGGGGTGATGAGACAAGTATCTAAAAGAAGCATATGACCTACACGTGGAGAAGGAGGAGGGGGGCCTATAAAAGACAAAGGAAGAAGAAAGGAAGGGGAGAGAAAAAACAACGAAAACACGCACAAGAGAGAAATTGTAAGAAAAACACCAAAAATTGTCCTCGGTATCAATATATAAGAAAGTTTTCATCCATGTACAAAGGGTATGCATGTGTTCTGTGATCTAATTTAGCTTTCATGTTATCTAACGTCCTTGGACCTAGATTAGAAGCTCACTCTCTATAAATTCATTGTTTTGAGCCCCTTGGGCTGGCACCGAAGGTAGAACGTAGGTCCAGCACGATTTGTGTCCTTATAACTAAAAACAGAAATAATTGTTTAGGAGACCATTTCTATTTTTGAAATTTTAAAAAAATATTTATAAAAAGTAACATATAGAATCTATAGATTACTTTTTTTTTTTTTTTTTTTTTTTTGTGGATAATGATAAGGGAATAAAGCTTATCATGTTTTTTATTTTATTTTTAATGATAAGTTTCAAATTTAAAGTGTGAGAATTCTTTTTGTGATAAAGATAAACTCCTAAATTTAAGAGATAAAAGAGTCTAGACAAATATGTGGGGTTCATTATTTTCAATTTATTTATAACTATGTCATTAAAAACATTTTCTATATCTTGAAAACACCCCCTAAGCCGTTTTTAAAATCTTGTTTTAAATAAGGAAAATAGGATACAGTTTTTTGAAAACTGTATTTAGAAAATATTAGCCAAACAATAAATTCAAGTGTGAGACCCACCATTTTATAGATTGCAAAACAAAAAATTATATTTAAATACTCTTACCAAACAACCCCTAATATACTCTCCAAGCACAAGATGCGTTTGGTTTCACATGAACTAAGAATTTGGAAAATACTTCAACTTTTATACCTTGGAAAATACCTTTGATATACACGTTTTTCTCCCCAAGCCAGCCAACCAATAGACATAAATCTTATGCTCGTTGTCCTTTTGGCCCCACTAGAATCTCTCAAAAGTCCTTGCAATTCATCATGCATTGAATCCGAAAGCCTGAAGCAATTTCATAGTAAAAGTTGGGATTGATAATTGAATGTGCTACTGCCTTAATTAAAACTTCACTTCCACTCCTAACAAAGATTATCTCCAAATTAATTTGTGTTGAGAACTCTTTTTTTGGCCCACATGGCATTACTTCATTGGCAACCCATGTCACATCAACATATTCTTGATTTTTTTGGGTAAATCTCTTTAAAGCCCAAAATAAGCTCATATCTCATTCAACTTCATGGATTGGGCTCGCATGGCACATGAGATCCTTACTTCAAGAGCCGGATTTATGGTCCACATTTTCTTTTCATCAATTGGGATCATAACCCTGCGACATCATCAACACAAAATATGGATTGGGCTTAAGCAATGAATCAAAGCTCACGGCCCATAGTACCTCTCTTACACTCATGGCAAGCGGCTTCTTCAACAAGAGTCTATATTTACACAAAAATGACAACAAAACTCGAGATACGTCATCTTATCTTCGGCTTATGATCCAACTTCATAAGTCTCTTTGGGGAAACTTTGGGAGTCGTGGTTGGAGGGCCAAGAGTTATGTTCAGTAAAGCTCCAGCGGTTTAAAGTTGATAAAAGAGACATGTTACTTGGCGTGTCATCTCCAACTCCCTGAACTCTGACTAGTCAATGTGTAGCGGGTAACATATGGTAAGCATTTTTTATCACATAACACTTTAGATGATAAAATTCCCTATTATTCTTTTCCTAAAGCTTAATATTCATTATGTGACAAATATTCAATATCCCCAACCATCTAACTGCTGGGAAAATAACTGTTCATTCAATCCCAAGCTGTTACTATACAAATTTAGAAACTTCATTATATTATTCTACATAAATCTTATTACTGCTTTCAGCTAAAATCTAACTCAAACACATGGCTTAAGATGATTGGCTATCTTTAATCTCCAACTATATACAAAAATTCATAATATCTCTCATACCTAGCTGTTGTCTGCCACAATCAGACCATATATTTCTGTGCCAGCTGCCAGAGCAGAATATTAAATATACTCTTCTTACTCACCAAGATTATGTCACAACACAATGAAACCTTCACTAAATCTCTAAAACTTCATTAACTTTCAACCAATTGTTCTATTACTTGCTAAAAATGTGTTGTAATAGAACCTTGCACCAAAAACACAAACACTCAAAAGGGGAAACATTTCCAGCAGAACCCCAACAGTGTATTTAGCACTTGACACCTAGCTGGAAGTGATATCATTAGCCATTTAATACAGAAATCCCAGCTGCCAGCTACTATACACAAAATAGAAAGATATCTTTGAAAGAGATCTTACCATTTTCAACCAAATCCATACAATAAATGCTGAATGTCCTCTCCAGCAGTCTGAAATCACCCAGCTGACCTCATTTGCTTCTGCCCAAAGCAACAGTTATCTCATGACAACAGCTATCTCATGATAGCTGTCTCATGATAGCTGTCACAGCTTTTCTTGACTGAGATTCATAGCTTTTCTTGACAGTTGGAACAGCTTTTTTAGAGTAAATATAACAGCTGACCCAGCAACCTGAGCGTTACTGAATTTTCCAGATTTAGCTAAAACCAAAATCAAATAAAGTAATTATCTTTTTCTTATCAAAATACCTTTCTTTTCTGCTACTCTTTCCCCAGCAGCTCTTACCCAAAACAACAATAAAACCTTAAAGCTAAACAAACCATTTTTGCCTAAATCTTAAGATGGATTTTCTGAAGATTCATTGATAACTGGGACAGATTTTGACTGAGATTATTTACTAACATACCCCCTTAAACTCAGCTAAATAGAACCCTTCATCAACACTTCAAGGACACAAAAGGGGAGAGGAGCAACTCTCTCAGGAACTTATCTATTCTCTCTCCCTATAATTATCTTCTGAAACTCTTAATGAAGTTATTAGTTTTTAGTTTCAAAATCATGAACTAAACTCTTCAGGCCTTAGCTCATAAATGCCCTTTATAAGCTTTCATACACCCTCCCAACAAAAAAGCCCAGCAGTAAATTCCAGCAACATTGCTAAACACACTGTAGCATTATTACCCCTCTTATACTCATTCTCTCACTCTCCATATTCAAAAAATACACCTATCTTACTGCTCTCATCTCCAAATGCCTAAACACATCTTCATACTCTTCTCTTACAAAATCTTTCCTCTTGCAAAGCAATCTCTACAACTTCTCCAACGGTTATAATCTCATATTTTTACTATTTTTAACTACCATATCTCTCATACTTCCATATACCATACATATTACAAATGCTACATCCCACAAAACACTCATATCTCTAAACCTCTCTTTCTCCACTTCTCATACACAATCTCATAGACATTTACTACACCGTTACATATAACACACTACACTTATCTAAACTCCACTCTCATACTCACTCACTCTAAAGTTAAACCGTTTTGCTGCTCATAAACACATATCAATATTCTTCTCTATCTTTCTTATAAAGACCCTTCTCATGGAAGGCATAAACTTTTATTACTAAAGTCCTTCTCCTAGAAGGCACCAAGATCTCATATCAAAGTCCTTCTCATGGAAGGCACAAATCCATCTTACATAAAACCCTTCCCTTAGAAGGCACAAATACTTCATACAAAAACCCTTCTCATGGAAGGCAACATTATTCATAACTTCACAACAACTAAAAAAGCATTGTCAAGGGGAAAATTCATTTAAGTGCATGATAAGAGGGGCAAGCTTAACCAGCTCCTACACACAGTTGGGCATACTCTCTCTCCCTCCAGTTGCACCCATTTTTCCCCCTTAATCTTGAAGTTGTCATGGCAAACTGTTTCTCTACCGCTAGGGTCACTCTACTAGGATATCATCAACTCACAGAAGCTGTACAGCTAAGCTACAAACCATACAAAGATAAGTGATTTTGCTTCCTTATATTTAAATTTACATTATTGAGTATATGATTACTTCACATTTAAATACATATTACTTTATTTCAACTACTATTACAACTATTAACTAAGGCTTAAACTCATTTAAATGTATAATAAGAGGAGCAAGCTTAACTAGCCTCTGCCGCTGGCATTCTACTGGAATCTTATTAGCTCACTGATGCTACACAGCTAGGCTACAAATCATATGAAGATAAATGACTTTGCTTCCATATCTTTAAATTTACATCATTGAGTACATGACTACTTTGCTTCTAAATAAATACTACTTTGTTTCAACTACTAATCAAAGTTATCATATCAAAAGAATATTGTATAATTATTCGACCATTATCATAATTCTTAGATTTTGGCTTTAATGGTTTAGTAGGCTTAAAAGTACACCGGTAGCAGTTGGACCACATGGCCCAATGTTGAGTTTTGGGACGCAACTCCCCAAACGAACCCGGGTCTAGCAAGGTCACCCCTCTAAAGGACCACACGTGGCCGAGCAACCGAAAAAAGTCCTCGAACAATTTGGAATAAAATACTTCAAACCACTTTAAATTTGTGACATGTATGAATCCATCCAACTTGACCCAACAAATCCCTACATTACCCATAATTTGGATTTCATTTTCTATTTTTTGATAAAACCCAACTGACTTAATGTAACCATACGTGGTGTGGGGTTTAGAGTTAGTAGGAGTGAAGGACACATCACCAATTTTAAGTAATTTGAAGAGTTTTTGGCAAAATTAGTTTGGTGAAAACTTTATCTCTCTCCTTATTTCACCACATTGGCTTTAATATTCCATAAAGCAACTCTTATAGATCTACCCACAAAAATGAAGGCATACCAAGGATGATAATATAATAAACATTACAACTTCATTAATTTTATATATATATATATATATATATATATACATGATTGAATTTTGTATTTTTTATTGAAAATATAAAACTACGAGTTTTTTTTAAATAAAAAATATATTCTAACTTAATTTAAATAAAAATATATTCTAACTTAATTTAAATATATGTGTGTGTAAAACTCATTCTTAAAAATTTAGGGCCTATTTGTTTTCTCATCTTAAACTTACATTTTTATATTTTAAACAATATTATACACATTTTTACATATTTTTTCATCCACACGTATTTTAAAAAATTACAAAATTTACATCTCAATTTACTCTATCAAACACCCCCCTTATACAGTTATACTCTATCTCTTGTCTCATTCTTTTACTAAATAAGAACTTATTCTTATATAACGACTATCACGCTAAATCTGAACAATTGAATTGAATTTAATTAGAAAGCGCCTGGCCCGTAACACCATAAATTCAAATTTTAATTATAAAAAGAAAACAAAAGCAATCGGTACCGACGAAGCAATTGGTCAAAAAGGTTGCTACCACTAAATTCTCCACACTTTGCCGTCACGCATTACACTTTAATGGCCCACACTGTGATTTGTGATATGGAAAGTCGTGCAAAATAGCTGTGGCTTTAGCTCAAAATTATTTTCTAGACGTCAAAAAATGGGACCCAAAAGCAGAACATTATCAGGCTCCTCTGATTGCTCGAGCTGTTTCCTTTCTCACACCAACGTGAGTGTCTGTCTGTGTGTGTGTTTTTCTCACTGTCACTCCATGTTTGCTTGCTATCCGTTACAGTCACTACCAAATTAAACCTCACAAACCCAACTCTCTCTCTCTCTCTCTCTCTCTCTCTCTGTAAAGTAGAGAAAAACTAAGATACCCAGAAAGAAACACGCAGAGTTGAAGCTAAATCCAATGCCAACTTCTTCATACTCGTTCCTTTTTATCCTTCTCTTCTGCTTCTCAACTGCTGCTTTGGCAGGTGACCCTTTTGTGTTCTATGATTGGACTGTCTCTTACCTCACTGCCTCCCCACTCGGTGTTAAACAAAAGGTTCTTACTTTTCACCTCAATTCTCTGCAGTTCTCCAACTTTCGTCACCCTTATCCTTTGGATGAAAATGGGCACTGCTTATTTTTAGTGATATTTCAAGTTTTAAACTTTTGGGTATTGCTCATGTGATTTGTTTATTGGATATTAGTTGCTTACTGTGTAGTAAATATATGATTTTAGCTATTTTTAACTTAAACAGGTCCCCCCCCATATGTGAATCTCGTAAGTTGATGGAAATTACTTAATTAATATACCAGGTTGATTTACTAATAGTGTGACATATTTTAATATAAAGAGAAGTTTCCTGTTCTAGGAAGAAGTGAATTTCATAATTCTATTGTTTTTAGCAACTATTCAGTTTTAGAATTTCTCTCATTATTAATTCAGTTATGCTGGAAGTTGCCAAAAGGCTTGTTACTCAGTGGCATTGACTGTTCTCCTTGACAAGGAGAACAAGGTTTTAAATTTCCTCCCCCACTTGTTGTAACACAATTGAATTATAAAAAAAGCTATGCCGAAAGTTAGAAAATATATTTACATGACCCAGTTTACTTTTAATATATATATATATATATAATATTAATAACTTAACCATGCCCAAGTCTTTAAATCTGTATAGTTTATATACAATCTTGATTGACAAATAGCTCTATATGTGACAATTTCTTTGTTTGGATTAAATTGTAAGGCTAGGCAACATGTCCACTCTCAGCACCTTGATGCACCTTTGTGTGTGTATGTACACATTATATGCCCATATCATACAAGCACAGTCCTGTGACTTTCATTTCACATGGCTAAACTGAGCTGACATAGTTTCTCGACTTGTCTTCTTAGGTGTAATTTTTGTGGTTAATATTGCTTGTTCATGTCATGCCATTTCTTAGGATTCTCAAATATGTCAATGCAAACTAAATCTTGAAGCATGTCTACTCTTATATTGTGTTGATCTAATCCCAAAATTTTACTCATAATGTATTTCATAAACAAGCTGTTGTCCTTGTTATTAAAGTTCATCTTAACAAATCCTTTTTTGTCAAACAGCTTTTCGTGGTGATATCTCACAAACAATAAGTCCTTTTCACTACCAAAGTACAATAAGTCCTTATAGCATATCTAATATGAAACATGACTGCTTCTCAATATTGCAATTGTTAATTATTGATACACGTGCCCCAATTGTCTTAACAAACTTTCCTTTGTCTTGTTCTGTAACTTATATTTTCTCTAGAGTGCATGGACTTCCGTTTTGTTTTTCAGTATTGTATTTCTACTGTTTCTTGTCAACGGTCTAACTGTATCAACCTAAGTTTTTGAACCATGTCATTGTTTGACTACCAAAGATATTGTGCCTTAAAGCATTATTATTTTTAATTCCTTTTTGTAGAATTTTCCCTTGCAATTTGATTAGCATATTTTAATCACTCAGCACATTAGACGGTACTTCATTTGTGCCTGTATAATCCAATGAGTAAATAAATCCTTTGATACCAAAAGGCTGATGTTGGCTGCTGTTATGTAGTCTGTGTTACTTCAGAAATTACTTTTCTTTCACATGTATGTGTTTTTTGTTCGTACTACTGATTATCATATTTATCTATCTTGCTAAAAATAAAACTTCATAATCAGATTGGAAGCATATAGGTTATATCATATTTTTCAATAATGCCAGTTTGTCTGTGATTAAGACAAAATGATGTTATAGTGGAGAGGTGGCCATGGGGTGCCCTGCAGCCATGTAAGATTTGTTTCTACTGTTCCACCTTAAAATTTTCAATGGCTTCTCATTGCGACAGCAATAATTACCATTGTTCCATACCACACTCTTACTTTGAACTGCTGTGACCTCACTTTAGTTAGGGGGAATAGATGTCTCATTAGTGCCCAATGTGCATTCAGGTTTAATTGTGTTGTGTGGCATGTGATGCATGTGACGCATTTAACAATGCATTCAAACTGACCTTGTAAGAGTAACATGGAGGGTGAGGTCTTGGGTTCAAGACCCACCGGGGGTGTATGTACCTTCAAATTAGAAAAAAAATATGTTCAAACTTGCTCTTGTATTATTCATTATTCGCAATTTCATTGTTGATTTTTGCACTTCATTGCTGGCTCCTGAAGCAAATAACAATTTTACTTTAACAATCTGTCATCCACATGTTTTGTAAGTTACCGTACAATTAATCCTATATTATTGTTTACTGTTTCTGTTTATCATGGCTGCCCAGACTCTTAAATTGAAGCAAGTAATATTTTTCTTTGGAAATCTGTGAATGACATGTTTCATGAGCTGTGGTACAATATAGATGAGACGAACTTCATACTGACAGAATAAGTTTTGAACTAGTTTCATCTTGAAACTGTTATGCGCTGTGTGGGTCACTTAGTAGGCTTAGATGCAAGATATTGACTGTAGTAATGGAGTCCCTATCTCTGAGTAATCAAATGATGAAGCATTTAGCTGCTGACTTATTTAATTCTTCTGAATCCTTGAACCTTCTTGTATTAAGGATTTCACATTATCGCTTTTCCCATGTCAAGCTCATGTTATTCATTCCATTCTACAGTTTGTGCTACTAGATGTGGAAAGTCCCATAGTCGTTCATTGAATAATAAAATCAGACAATTATGCTTGTGATGATAGATCACCTCCTTTTCCACAATAGACAAATCTCCAAAATGTTCTTCTCCATCTGGAGATTGAGGGACACCTTTGTTTGGTTGTAGTCTTCCTGCCATATGATTTGCACTATATTTATATGTCGCTCACAGAGATTTATATTTATATGTCGCTCATTACTTTTATTAGGAATTAAAGAAAGAAAAGAGGTATTCATAGACCTTTCAAACACAGAATAATGATGAAAATGTTCAAAAAAAGCCATGACATCCTTTTCCACAACACTCCAACATTTATAGAAAAAAGCCATAGTGAAACCATCCGGACCGGGTGCTTTATCCCCCTCTATTTCTTTCAAAACCTGGATGACTTCCTCCTTAGAGAATGCCCTCTCTAATGACAGCCTTTCTTCTTCCTTTATACAAGAAAAATCCAACCCATCCATAGATGGGCGCTGCATCTCAGTGTCCTAGTACAAAACCTGGTAGAAATGAACCACCTAAGAACGCACCTCCATCTCATCCTCATATACAACCCCATCCACTTCAATAGTGTTAATCTAATTAGCTCTTCTATGGGGATTTGCTAATCTGTGAAAGAAGCAAGTATTGTTGTCCCCCTCCTACACAAACAAGACATGAGATTTTTGTCTCCAAAAAATCTTCTCCAAGGAAGCTAATATTCAATATCCCCTCTAACCTGTATACGGTGAGACTGTTCCTCATTCGAAAGATCCCACACCTCTGAAATAGCATCCAGCCCCAACAATTTAGACAAGAAACTTTCTTTTCTAAAAGCCAAGTCATCAAACTCATCCCTATTCCACTTCTTAAGATCGCCTTTAAGCCTCTAGTTTTTGGGCTAAAATGAACCTTGGAGACCCCACAAAACAGTACCCATTCCACCATTGCTGAACTCTCTCAACAATACCCTCGGCTTTCAACCACATATTCTCAAATTTAAAAGCACAACGTCCCCGACGAAAACCACCATGTTTTAGATTTTATTTACATTTGATCTTAATTCGCCTTCAACTACTTGGTTTACCCTTTGGGATTGTTGATTTTCTCTTCTATATGTATGTTTGTGTATTTTCTTTCTTCATAATCATTTTTGAATCTCTATTTTTGTAATTGGAGGTTGGATTTTGAGTTTTATTAGCTGCATTATTAGAAGTTACCTAATTAAATGGGCAACGCATTTGAAGTGCATTTACTAAAGTTGATTTGATTCTGTTGCTCCTCAATGAAAAATGCTCTTGAGCAGTCTTGATGTTTGTTCTTTTTTTCTCATTTTAAGAAAAAAAAATTCTTGTAATTTGAATTTGTCCTTGTTCAAGCAGGACAGCTGGGTAGTTCTTGTAACTAATGGGCGGCAATGCTAGGAAGGTGGTGAGAATTAAGTTGGGAAAACATAGAAAAGAGGAATTGAAGCTTGGGGTGGCTACGTAGAGGTGGGGAATAGCCAGATTTGGTTGGAAATCAAATTATGAGAGATTATGAGGTGGGGAATGACTGAGAATTTCAGCAGCCGGGGGGGGGGGGGGGGGGGGGGAACGGAAATAACTGGTGAGACTATCAGAAACAAAGGGAGAAAAAGCTTCTGAAAAATCAACAAAATAAGTGAAAATAGAAAAAAATACCATACACGGCTATTTTTTATCAATACAATTACTCTTATTTATCAAAAAAAATATAGAAAAGACTAGAAAGGAAGAGGTAGAGGGGGAAACCAAGTAGAACTCAAACGAAGTCAACTTCAATTCATGTCATCACCTCCAGTAGAATACAAATTATATACTTTTATAGCCAAGATTACTTGCCAAGGAAGTATCCACATAGTCCAATGAAAAACAACTAAGAAAACTCACAAGTTACTGGGATGGTTCAAAGTATTGCAGCTGACAGCTAGAGGCGGACACCCTTCTGCTCTGTTAAGTTGTAAACTACTTTTATTCTGAGTAACTGACTGCTAATTTACGGAAATCTAGAAAACTTTTAGTACTTAGCTAATAGTTAAGCTAACAAGAATTTCATGCACTACCTGCTGGTTGTTCTGTGTGTCCTTGTACGGGGTTGGCTTAATACATAACATGCTTTGTCCAGCAATATAACAGCTGCTGTTTCACTTGGTTTTTAGTCTAGTGACTTGCTAGTAGTAAATCATCTTTGCCATATAGAGCACATAGTTGTGCTGCATTCTGCAACTATATTTACACTTGGCTTTGCAGGTGGTAGCCTTAGCTAGGTGAGCTTGTTTGGTTATTAGTTCTTGAACTTGTTTCACTTTTTCTCCTTCATGATCTATAGAGGGTGATTTATTTATTTCAAGTGGGTCTCAGCAAAAGATATGAGCCTGTTAATTTGAGGATTGCATGTATCAAACTGTACAGCAACAAATTTTGATGATAAGAAAGAATATTTGCTGATAAGTTGGTGTAAAACGCAAATACATTCAATGGTCTTTTGGCTTAACTCAATAATTTAGGATTTAAGTGATCTTATTTTTTCCCTAAATACTTAACCAATGGATTTCAATATTCTCTTGTTTGTGCATATTTAAAATCTATGCATTGTTTTTCATGTTCTTCACGAGATATTGTGTTTCCATGTGTTGAGTTGAGGGGCATTACTAAATGGGAGTGTTGATTAGTTGGTATGTTATTGCTACTATTTGTTGGTGCCAGATGATAAAAGGGCACAAAAAAGATGATTCTTCTTGAAGAAATCCTATTTACATTGAGCCTGAGGAGCTCAAGTAAAAAATTTACTATATTGAACGTAATTCTAGCTGATGAGTCTGCATACACACAAATGTTTTTTCATATATTGCAGTGGGATTCCATAATAAGCAGTTATGCTGATTTGATTGAGGTTGTGGGTTTGAGTTTCTGATTTGGAAGTTGATCAATTTGAATTCAAGAAAGTATAGGGGCTTTTATGTTTTGTGTAATGTGTTTCTAGTGGGTTTTAGTTTAAATCTTCGATAAAGAATAGTTGAATGCAACGTGAACTTGGTCACTAAAGTGCCTTAAGTTCATTCAACTTGCAATAACAAGAAACTTTGTAGAAGTACTGGAATGGAATGAAGTATAACGTTTGATAGTTTATATCTTTTTGGGGATTTATTACCCTTTTACGTTGACATGAGTGTCAGTTTGGTTCTAGGCATTTCCATTTGAACAATTAAGCCCTCACACATTAGGTCTGTGACGAATAAAATATTCTATTACCATTTTCTTTTAAAATCTAATGGGTTTAATAACGAAATGTGTATATGGAAATAAAAACATTAATTTGAAAATAGTTGCTGATGTGGAAGAAACTATACCCTACATCTCATCAACACCTTCACCTGTGGGAGGCAACAATAAAGCATTAGTCCCCATCTTTTATGTTTTGGGATTGCAAATCATTATTTATTATTTATTTTTCAACACTTCGTTCTCTCTCACGCTTAAACACAGCAATGGTCTTGAGAAACATGACCATGGGTGGTTTGGTGTTAGTATTAACTCGGCTACTCAGACTGAGTTCCTGGGAGAGAATGGGTACAACCTCTTAGGAGTTTCATAGACCAGCTCATTCACCAAAGTTAAAGCTTTGCTTCGCAAACTGGCTAAAAGATGGTGGTGGTCATGGCTAGCACCGCTTTATGGGTGGTTTAGTGTTGGTATTGACTTGGATACTTGGACTGAGTTCCTCAGAGAGAATGCATGCAACGTCTTGAGAGTTTCATAGACCAGCTCAATGCTCATTCCTTAAAGTTAAAGCTTTGTTTCGCAAACTGGCTAAAAGATGGTGTGGCCATGACTAGCACCACTCTGATTCGTGTGGTGGCTGATTTGTTTAGTGGGTTTTGTTTTCGTTGTGGGTTTGATTTGGTGGTGTGGGAAGGGAGAAGATTGCTGCAGGAGAGAGAGAGAGAAAAAAAAAAAAATTGTTTCCTCCTACCTATAGTGAATAACATCATTAAAAATATAGTATTAAAAATATGATATCCTTAGTGAGGGGTGTACTCAGAAATGAGGTGACTCTCACACGCGTAAAAATAAGTGAGTATCTCACGACGTGACGCCCTGTCCGGGGGTTTAATACAACTATAAACACCCTCATTTTCGTTTACCAAAAAAGAAAAATATATATATATATATATATATATATATATAGTAAATATTCATTTATCATGGATTAAGCTTAAAGCCATCCACTACGTCACATCAAACTGTACCATCCCGATAAAATAAGGTGTACCAAGGCTCAAAATGTGATTTGGCCACAATATATTAATGGACCCTCAAGTATGTTATTTGAGTCACATCCAACTTGTTTTAGGAAACAAAAAATCCAATTGATGGAAGTCGGTTCTAACAAATAATCCAAGCCAGCTAGAAAATAAAGTGGTAAGATAATAAGCTAAAGCAAACAAATTTTATTGTAATTACTAAAAGTTGCTCTAATAAAACCTAATTCTTCGAACTCTTTGAAAAAAATATACAAATAAAAACATAGAGACATACAGAAGTAAAACAAAAACTAATAAAAGTATACTACAAGAATCCAGTGGCAAAGCCACCCCAAAAGAGGGCAAAAAAAAATTCAACCACAAAAATTTTAGAGATCTTAATGACTTATATCCAAATGTTAGTTGTTGAATTTATTGTGTTTATATATTACTATACATGTTTATTTTTATTTTTATGTTTATATTTACATTAGGAGTGTGCACACGCATATGATATTTAGTTATTACAATGTATTGGTTTGGCATGTGCCAAAAATTTGCATCTTCGTTAGCATTTTTGACTTGCAAAATATTTTAGGTTCAGCTTTTTCATTTGCAACAATCCTCATTCTAGAAGTGGATTATTTAAATTACTTTAAAAGTATATGCTATGGATTGCTTACGAATAATTTTCTTTTATTCTTAATAAATATAATGTAGACAGTTTTATAAGGAAAAAATACATAATTTATTAAAGAAAGCAAGAACTATTTTTGAAATCAAAATTTTCAAATAGTTTAAAAAATATTTTTTTCCTCATCCACACTCCTCCCTCTTCTTTATCATATTCTATTTACATGAATGTTATTAGGAGTTCGGCTAATCTTGGTTGAAATAGTATACCACTATTTGAATGGGAATTGCATCTAAGCTCTAAACTCCTGTTAGACATGTAATTATGCAACTTGTGTACATATCTATTTGTAACATTTTTAGTCTGGTTCCTAATAAAAATTGAAATTAGCATATTGTTGCAAGTCTTCTATGTGTAGCAGAATTCATATTAGTGACAATTAATTGCCTTGACATTTTTAATGGTGTTTATATGATTTTGGGAAAATATTTTTGTGTTGATCAATCAAGGCTTGTTTATGGTAATCTATCATATAATTAAATTGTGTTTTTGGTTTTTTTTTTTCTCGTATTTCATCAATATCAACCATTTTAAATAATAATAGACTATATAGAGATTCACTAAGCACCTCAAGTAAATTTGAATGTGTATTTCAATGAAAAACTTAAAAATATTAATTATCTATTCACTCATAATACTTAGTGGTTATTTTTCTTTTCATTATTTATTTATATTTTTTTATTGTCATTTTTATGTTTATGTTTACTTTTATATTTATAATTTTCACAATTGTATTGTTTTCATACCCTTATCTATACATACATACACAATTGTAGTGGTTTCTTTGTTTACTATAGTAAGATACTAAGCTAAAGCAAACAAATTTTATTGTGATTACTAAAATTTGCTCTAATAAAACCCAATTCTTTTGACTCCTTGAAAACAATATACAAACAAAAACATAGAGACATATAGCAGTAAAACAAAAACTAATAAAAGTATATTACAAGAATCTAGTGGCAAAGACACCCCATAAAACGGTAAAAAAAAAAAAAAAAAAAAAAGGTCTAAGCTCAACCACAAAAAGTTTAAGGATCTTAATGACTTATATCTAAATGTCAATTATTGAATTTATTGTGTGTGTGTGTGTGTGTATATATATGTGTGTGTGTGTGTGTGTGTGTGTATATATATATATGTGTGTGTGTGTGTGTGTGTGTGTGTGGATGACTAAATTTCTCGGTTGGAAATAAGTCAAACAAGTAAAATAATTCCACAAATGCGAATTTGTATTTGATGAATGTGTGGTGCAATTCTCTGTAATTACAAAAGAGTGATCCTCTGATTCGATCTCCTTGAAACATTGTTGATTGGAATTGTGGTGATGTGATTTTGATTTGAACACAAGATATCCTTCAATTTGGCTGAAGAATGGATCGAAAATTGTTGAAACGGAATTATAATGAATCTCTGGCTATGAGCTTGTTTAGAAATTCTTTGTTCTTCACGTTCTTCGTGTTCTTCGTGTGTTCTTCTTTTCTAAAGGTTTGTGGTGGAAGTTCTTCGGGGTTTTAGAAGCTTGAATCCTTAGAGTTTCGCTAATTTATGATTTGTTGAGGTTTCTGGAAGCTTTGAGCTTGATTCCAGTGAACTTTGAGATCTAAGAGGATGATTTGGATGATTCCTCTTCGAATGTTCTTCGTATTTGAAGGTTTGTGGTGGAAGTTCTTCGGGGCTTTGGAAGCTTGAATCCGTAGAATTTCGTTGATTTGTGGTTTGTTAAGGTTTCTGGAGGCTTTTGAGCTTGATTCCAGTGACCTTTAAGATCTAGGAGGATGATTTGGATGATTCCTCTTCGAATGTTCTTTGTATTTGAAGGTTTGTGGTGGAAGTTCTTCGGGGCTTTGGAGGCTTGAATCCGTAGAGCTTCGATGATTTGTGATTTATGAGGTTTCTAGAAGCTTTCGAGCTTGATTCTAGTGACCTTTGAGATCTAGGAAGATGATTTAGATGATTTCCCTTCGAATATTCTTCGTATTCGAAGATTTGTGGTGGAAGTTCTTCGGGGCGTTGGAGGCTTGAATCCGTAGAGCTTCACTGATTTGTGGTTTATGAGGTTTCTGGAGACTTTTGAACTTGATTCCAGTGACCTTCGAGATCTAGGAGGATGATTTGGATAATTTCCCTTCGAATGTTCTTCGTATTCGAAGTTGGAATTCTTGAAGTTCCTGGAGGCTTCAGGACTTGATTCCAGCAGAGTTTTTGAATTTCTGAACTCAAGATCTCTTCCTGGTTCTTCCTCAGATGTTTTGGTGTCTCCAAATGCCTTAAGAAGGCTTCTATTTATAGGAGTTTGGTGGTAGGTGAGCGACACATGGCGAAGTCTGATTGGTGGCACATGTCACAGCTTGATTGGTCTGCTTGTGTCATCGCTTACACGCGCCGGATTGCTTTGGTCATCGCTTACACTCGCCAACTTGCTTGCATCATTGCTTACACGCGCCTACATGTGATTAGCATTTTGCATGCTTTTCATGCTCTTACCTTAATGGAATTTGGCAAATTTCCAGTAGCAGTATACGATGCTTTGTAATTAGCCATACTTTGTGGACTTGGTGACATGACGTGTCAGCTTGTAATAGATCGGGAATTTTCCCTCTCTACAATATAATTATACGTGTTTATTTTTATTTTTATGTTTCTATTTATATTAGGAGTGTGCACGTGCATATGTATATTTACTTATTACAATGTATTGGTTTGACATGTACCAAAAATTTTCATCTTCGTTAGTATGTTTGACCAGAAAAATATTTTAGGTTTAGCTTTTTCATTTGCAACAATCCTCATTCTAGAAGTGGACTACTTAAATTACTTTAAAAGTATCTGCTATGGATTGCTTATGAATTGTTTTCTTTTATTCTTAATAAATATAATGCAGACATAGTTCTATAAGAAAAAAAAAACATAATTTAATAAAGAAAGCAAGAATTTTCTCAAATAGTTTAAGAAACTTTTATTTTAAAAAAGAAATTTCCTTATCCACACTCTCTCTCACTTCTTTATCATTTTCTTTTTTCAAAAATGTTATTGGAAATTCGGCTAATTTTAGTTGGAATAGCACACCATTGCCTTGATGACAACTACATAGGCTGTTAGTAGAGTAGCCCTGAGCTCCTATATGGCAGATATGGTATGAAGAAACACTATACCTTTGAATGTTGTAGCTATTTGTGTGAGGTACTAATTCTTACCTTTTCCTTCCTTTTTTTTTCATTTCTATTGTTGTTTTATTGCTTTGATTATCTTCTATGTAGTTTAGGTTTATTGATTTGATAGTTAGAAAGCATGCTAGGTTAGTTAGAGGTAGTTTTGACTATGTGTTGCTTGCTGTGTTTTTGGGCAGGGATGTGAATGCTTGCTCGTGCATGCATACGCAACTCCATGACTCTGTGTGATGGAGGAAAAAAGGTGAAATGAAAGATGCTTTAGAAAGCTAAGTTGCTTAGAGAAGAAAGAATGAATTAGCTCTTCAAGAGAAACACTTTTGAAGTAATACCTTATAGGAAAATTTCTTGGATTCAAATTCAACTAGTTACAATAAAGGTAGCTTTGCTTATTTATAGATACATAGGCAAGCTGCTGATTGGATAGAAAGTTAGTTACAAGAACCTACCATGTGGCTACCATGCGATTGGCCAAAGCCTAACAAACATCTCTAACTAACTAATTGGCTATTGCCCCTTATCACTAATAATCTATCAACTAACTTGCTGTTACAAGTAAAAGGATCTAATTATCATACTACATAAGCACTAGTAAACGACTTGCTTTAAAAATGAACTGCATCAAGACTATCTCATTTTGGAACAAGCTTGTCCTCAAGTGTGGCTAGTTGTAAGATGATTTGGTGCATGATAGGGTAGCAAGTGATGCACATTGGAACTGTTGGAGATATGCATATGATCTGGTAGTTCTATTGATCTGCATTTTCATTAGTTGTTGTATTAAGTTACTGCATCATGCTAGAGATTAAGGTCTGTTGTTCCTTTGTGTCAAGGCTGCAAGTGTAAGTAGCCATGCAAATGCTCTTGCATCCAACCTTCTTTATTTGACTATTGGTTTAGGACTAGCTTTCTCCTTCTTTGGCTGCAATGTGTAACGATCTCTTTTCTTGTATAAGCTGGATGTGTTACTCCTTCCACCAGAAATGGTTTGATATGGACATCATCTTTCACACCAAAGTAAGAGATGGTAAACATCCATGGGTGTCACTTTACAAAGAACATAATCTTGAAAGTCATTAATTAAGAACACTAAGCACTTTCTAGAATCTCTAACTTCAAATCCTTTCTTGAAGCAAGATAACTTTTGTGGTTGGGGCTGGTCTTGATTATTCGATTCAAGATTGTTAATAACTTCTTGTGACACCATATTCTCATAACTACTTCTTCTAAGCCACTCGTCATTCTCCATTTCTTTCTTCGAAACTTGCAAAACGTTTGTTACTAATGATAAATCCTCTTCTTCCTTTATATGGGCATCTTCTTCTTCTTCCACGTATTGATCATATACGGGTTCTTGAATGCACTCCCCTCCTCTATTGTCTTCAATTATCAATACACTTGTAGACATCAAAATTTTATGATGTATTCACAACCGTCCGATTGTTCATCTAATTAATCTCCAATTGATGAGGTGGACGATCAACAAATAAAATCAAGCCACGTGGCAACATCAAATAAGAAAGCCATATGGCAATGTTAGAAGAAATGACCTATATGGAAGTTTTTTTTATTAAATGAAATACCAAATTAAATTCATAATTCAACTCTCAATAAATTGTGAGAGAAAATTCCAAATTAAATTCCATTGAGTTGCTTATAAATAGAGACTTCTCATATGAGAAGAGGAAAACACTTAGAGAGAAGACCCTACTGACACTCTGCCAAAATAGAGAGTCACCTTTAAAGTTCACAAGAATTCCATAGTTCATCAAGGCCTATTCCTACTTCCACAAATCAAAGTAGGGATTCTCCTTCAATCCAATTCGAGATTAAGCCAACGGCCCTCGCATCAAATCAAGCACATTCAAACATTCATTCAACTTGGAGACATCAAAGCACGGTTCAAGATCAAGCCTCATAGCCCCATTGGATTGTGAAGTTTCTTGGAGATCGAATCAGAGAAGTTTATTGTACTCTTTCATTGTAAAGATTCATACAGAGGATTGTACTCACATATATACAAATCAAATACAAGTTGATTATTTGTTACACTAGTTCATGATCGTGTGATTCATCTTTTACGAAAATTGTGTGTACAACACTATCAAACATTTCTTCTTCTTCTTCTTCTTTTTCTTCATATATTGAAAATTCTTCATCTTCCTAGTCTTCACAACCTTCAATCATCAAAGTTTTAGCCATGCCTTGAGCATTAACTCCCCCTTTCTTGCAATCTGTGGCCTTGTGCCCAGCTTCTCCACACTTGTAGTACTTAAATGTAAAGTTTTGTGCTGCTTTAGTGACTGGTTTTATTGTACTAGAAGTTGACGGCAAAAGTAAGTAATCCATTTTAAGAAAATTTTGACATTACTACTTTTATGGGAAAAAAAAAAAAAAAACTGTCAAAACATTAATTGTTTTTTTTCATAATTTTTTTTTAAATGGATAGTTAGCCATTATTCTAAGGGTATTTGTTAGTATTCCCTTAGAAAATTAGTTAGGAAAAAAGTCTAATAACTAAGAAATTAAGAAAGTTTTGCCAGGCCAGCCTTAGATTATCAACCTTTCAATAGACCCCATTAAATGTTACACATTACAAATTGTACTTTCATTGCTTTTGCATCCCCTTATGGAATGTAATGCTTTGTTACTTTCTTTGAATGCTATTGAGATTTTGAAAATGACTATCTAATTATCTCTCTCTCTCTCTCTCTCTCTCTCTCCTAGGCAACAATTTTGAATTTTGGGTCATGTTAAAGTAGCTTTTAAAGACGCATGATCTAACTTGCATCAAATACTTTAATGTAGAACATGATCTTTTATAGCTCATTGTAGAATTGATATTCTCAAAGGGAATTTAGTGAATCTTAAATAAAAAAAGGTGAAGATGCACGTACTTGTGTGAATTGTCATTTTCACTGTTAAAAATTTTAATTTTTATCATTTTAATCCTTGAACTTTTAATTTTTTCATCAAGTTAGTTCGTTTCATCCATTGATATTTATAAAATTGACTTCATTCACGTATGGAATACGCTTTTTTAAACAATTAGTATTGATGAAATGACTAATCTGAAAAAAAAAAAAAAAAAGATTTATTTGATATCTAGAAAATATTAAAGTTTCAATCTAGTTCTGAAAACTTGAAAAGTTGCAATCAAGTTACAAAATGATTTAAAAAGTCACAAATTGGAATTGTAATATACTCTCCAAGCATAAGATGCGTTTGGTTTCACAAGAACTAAGAATTTGGAAAATACTTCAACTTGTATACCTTGGAAAATACCTTTGATAGTTTGATATACACGTTTTCTCCCCAAGCCAGCCAGCCAACCGACACAAATCTTATGCTCGTTGTCCTTTTGGCCCCACCAGAATCTCTCATAAGTCCTTGCAATTCATCATGCATTGAATCCGAAAGCCTGAAGCAATTTCATAGTAAAAGCTGGGATTGAATGTGCTACTGCATTAAAACTTCACTTTCCCTTTCTTTAGGATAAAGTTTATCTTCAAATTAATTTGGAGTAAAATTTTTAAAACTACTTTAAAATGGTGGCATGTATCCTCCCAACTTGACCCATCTAAACCCTACACTACCCATAATTTGAATTTTATTTATTTTTTCGATAAAACCCAACTAATCAAATTTAACCATAGTTGGTGTGGATTTAGAGTTAGAAGGACACATCACCAATTTAAAATAATTTGAAGAGTTTCTTTCAAAATTAGTTTGCTGAAAAACTTTATCTCTCTCCTTATTCCATTGCATTAGCTGTCCTATCCTTAATTGAACTAAATATGAGTAATGCCACCATAGAAGAAGACAACCAGAATATTAGGCCAGTGCTCCTTGACTCCTTGGAGAACAGTAAATCTCTGGTTAAAGATATTCAGCTCCTCTGAATGCAACAGATAAAAATGATCTCTTTCAACTGAGTTCCAAGAGAAGCAAATCCTCTCAGGCCCTGGCAGGATGGCTCATTAACCAATCTTTTGTTGTAACTTCAGTTGGCCCTCCCTGTTTTGAGGAGATTTTTTCTGATGTTAGACTGTTCTGATGTAATTTGTTTAGTTTTCAATAAAATCTTTCGCTTAGTTTTTCTATTAAAAAATATAAAAAAAAAAAAATTCCCTTTTGTCGGAGAAATTTGCTAATACATGAGATACAAGTTTACTGCCTAAATACAACTCCCTCAAAGGTGCTTCCAAAGTATAAGATGCTATTTTCTTTAGACCCTTTCTTTTGTTTCTCCAAACAAAGGTCTAGAAGATTCACTGGCAATCCAAAGAATAGGGAATGTAGAAGCAAAAGTTTGGCTTGGAAATTTGGTTCCAAATCAATTTAGAGTTATCTTTTCCAACCTATTACAATAGTGATTTATAAGATTAGCTGTGTATTATTTAAAAAGGTCATGTGAATAATTCTATGCACGGATGACCTCTTTAATTACCACATAATGAGTTGGAGGAAGGTAGCTTCCAATTGGTTTTGAGTTAAACTTTTTTCTAAGACTATTTGTTTAGGTTAAAATCTAAATTACACCCTCGAAATTTTGGTAAATTGTTATTTTTGTCCTTCAAATTTGATTTTTGTCATTTTAATCATCAAACATTTTAATAGTTTTGTCAAATTGTTCTTTCTATCAATTGTTGTCTATAAAATGCCATTAAATCCAAGAAAACAATATATCACGTATGTGAATAGTATCTGTTTTATAAAAAGCAATGGAGCAATCACTGGAATGACAATTTACCCAAACTTAGCTCCCAATTGGTTTTGAGCTAAACCTTTTTCTAAGACTCTTTGTTTAGGTTAAAATCTAAATTACACCCTTGAAATTTTGGCAAATTATTATTCTCGTCCTTAAAATTTGATTTTTGTCATTTTAGTCATCAAACGTTTCACTAGTTTTTGTCAAATTGGTCTTTCTATCAATTGTTGTCTATAAAATGCCATTAAATCCAAGAAATCAATATATCACATATGTGAATAGTATCCGTTTTATAAAGAGCAGTGGAGCAATCAATGGAATGACAATTTACCCAAACTTAGCTCCCATTTGGTTTTGAGCTAAACTTTTTTCTAAGACTATTTGTTTAGGTTAAAATCTAAATTACACCCTTGAAATTTTGGCAAATTGTTATTCTCATCCTTAAAATTTGATTTTTGTCATTTTAGTCGTCAAACGTTTTAATAGTTTTGTCAAATTGGTCCTTTGATCAATTGTTGTCTACAAAATGCCATTAAATCCAAGAAAACAATGTATCACATATGTGAATAGTATCCGTCTTATAAAGAGCAATGGAGCAATCAATTCAATGACAATTTACCCAAAATTACTTAAAGGGAATAATTTGGATTTTGCATATAATTTTTATGAGAAATTCCTTATTAGCCACGAACTTATGCGTTGAGCGTAATAATTTTTTTAAGGTGGTTTCGTTAAATTTATTTTAACCACCAAATGTGGCTCAATAGCTAGCGGTAGGATTCCACTGCAAATGGGGACTAGTTGAGGTGCGTGTAAGCTAACCCGAACACCTCGTGGAAAACCAAAAAAAAATTATTATTAATTTTATTTTTTACAATTTAGATTAATTTAATAAATAGTAATGTATTCTTTTAGATAGATAGATAGATATATATATATATATATATATATAACCGAAGTATCTGAATCTCTCACAATTTTCCACATCACTACTATTTTTTTTTTTTTACGTTTTATTTTAAAAGGCCAACTCTTAGTCTCTCATGCAGCCCTTTTGTCATTTGCTTCTTTCTTCTATCTATTAGTTAGGCTTCACTCTACTCCTCTCTCAAACCCTAAAACGCCAACCTTATTTGTCTCCACTCCAGTCATGTATCTTCTCCACTATTTGGGTATTGGTCATGTTTCCTTGCCTCTGGTATTCCCCTCCCAGTTGCTTCTCTACCTTCTAGATTTCAATTATTTTGAAAAAACACACAGTTTGAAACTTGGTGTATGAATTATATAAAATTTCTAATATGTATTGGTGTTATTCGATTTGATTATATTGGTTGAAATTTGGCTATATGATGTTTTTAGAATGACTTGACTATTTAAATTTTATATGACTTTAAAAGGCTTGCTTCTCAGTTGAATGTAGTTCAGCTATTTGATAAAATTCCTCTTTCAAAATATGCACAATACACGTCTAATATGAGTGTGTATATTGTGTTTGTTTCTATGCTTTTAAACATGCATCATTGTTTGTAGTGTGAACCCAGTTGAGATTTTCACCATTTCAATCAGTCTTTTTTGTTTATAATAAACACACAAGATAGTCTGAAGAATTACATAAAAATTATTACCTTTTTTTTTTATAAGTTGTGGTATTTTTTTTAATGGAAACGATTAATATATGCTCAAGATAATGAGCATGAGCACATCGTAACATTAAAAAATTCTGCTTAAAAAGATTGCTACTTTCAGCTTTATTCTGCAATGTTTTATATTGTACAATGTTCTGTTGATCAAATTGGCTGCAAACTAATAATCCTTAGTAGGTGACATTATCTGCCCATTTAGTAAGCCATTCTTTTTCACATCTTTGCTAAAACTTCTATTTTGTTGAGTGCTTTGATATGCTTATCTAAGTAACATTTTGTGCTAACCTTATATGAATTTTCTAATATGTGTTGGTGTCATTGGATTTGATTATATTGGTCGAAACTTGGCTATATGATGTTTCCAAAATGAATTTCCTATTTAAAATATGTTAATTATCCTTAATTTATTGGTAAGTTGGTGCTAAATGTTATTTAAAATCATAATTTGAGAGGCACTTTTTGGTTTTTTTTTTTTTTTTGGGATTATTCCAATCTTCTATTAAATTTGATTGAAATAGTAAGCTTATAATTTAATCGCCATTATGATTTCAAATTTTATTTTTCCTGCTACCGGTTTGATAGTTATCGACATTGAAAGTGTCAAAGTTTATAGTTTTAGTACAAATTTTGTGGTTTGTTATTTTGATTATCATGTTTAGTTTCCACAGAAATATAATAATGATGACTATGAAAGGCTTATTTTGTTTATTATTTTAATTTATGAAGGGATCTAAGAATATACTCTGCTCTCAAAATGGTTTTTTACCCCAATTGTTTTAGGGGCTCTATATACTTGAGAGACTCATTGAAGTTTGAAGTTTTTGAGTATGCTCTTAGTTTTCAATAATTATTTTTAGTGTCTATGTCAAATTTATCTTTCATAACCCCCCCCCCTCTCTCTTTTTGTATCATTGCGTTATTATTTTATTATTTTGTTTAATAATGACCTCTGTGTGGTCAGTCAAAAAAATTGGGAATGTATATATATATATATATATATATATAATTATAGGTTATTTTTGGTAGTGTAATTGGGATTCAGCCATCTTTATAGAGCTGTTGGGTATGATTTTTTTTAAAAAAGATTCTATTGATCATTGACGGAATGCAACACCAACTCTTCTAAGTTTATAAAAATTATTCTGAAGGAAAAATGTCAACAAAAACTTATTTCTTTCGGTAGGTTAATTACTTACTTTCAACAAAAATAATTGTTAACATCTTTCTTTAAATTATCCCGTGCATTGCATGGGTTAGCGACTAGTTGTTATATATAATGAAATGTCTTAACAAAATAAACAATTATACTATCAATAAAAGTATTGAAGTTTAGTTAAGTTGAAGTATTTTTTTTTACAAGTATAATACGGAAACGAAACGATTAATACGTTGAATCATAGAATTTCTGTAATTTCATACTTAGCATTTTTGTTTTGTACTGAATGCTCTTAATTAGATGTGTTTCCAAAATAAACATAAGTAGGCATGTCACATTTTTACTTAGCTTTCCCATCTCAGTATCTCATTACTACTATCTCCAATTGCTCACATTTCCTCTTCATCTTCCCCTTCAAAAACCAAATATGAGTATAGTCTTAAAAGAGATTGACCAATGATTTACCATAAGAAATTTTTTCTACATATACGATTAATTATACAATTGAATTGTAAGTACTTTTTTTTTTTTACGAATTAAAAAATCAAATGTGAACTTTTATGAATAAACTAGTTTTTCAGTAATGGTATTGGGGTAATCTTACCCTAAAAAGAATAAGTTCATAAATGTTGTTATTTGTTTTCCTCCATAGTTTATTGACTGACTCAAATTCTGTATGGTCATCTGGTTTTTGAGTCTGGACTATGAAGTTTCTTTGATGTTGTTGATGGTTTTTTATTTTTTTTAAACACTCTTAAATCATGGTGCAGCATGTCAACATGAGAAATAAGGAATAAAGCATTGTTTTATTATTGTTTTGAAATTGAGTTAGGAATTAGAATATTGACTTTGCAAGTATGATGTTGGAAGTCTCTCTCTCTCTCTCTCTCTCTCTCTCTCTCTCTTATATGTATTCACTATAAACACCCTCATGAGATAAACATTACAAATTATTTACACAAACCTTGGTGTACTATCATCTTTGCAGTAATTGAGCGAAGATAAGCAGGCAACTGGCTTAGGAATGGCAACGGGTCGGGTTCGGGCCGGGTTTTTACATACCCGAACCCGACCCGCGGGCAAAACCCGAGACCCAAACCCGGCCCTATTATTAATCGGGTTTTTTTTCCGGGGCCCAAACCCGCCCCGCCGGGCCCCACGGGCCCCGCGGGCCCCGTTTATCTCTTGGGCCCAAATCTAGCCCAACCAAAAAAAAAAAAAAAATTTGAAGCCCATTACAATTTTTGGTTACTAATATGATATATAATATGAAAAAAACAATTATCATTGTCGGCTTGAAGACGTTATATTCTCTATCTGCTTAGAAGAATTAAATAGTTGGTATATTTCAGCAACTAGGTTATTATTATGATTAATATATTTACATTTACATATTCAAAAATTCAAAATAATATCATATTTATTATTATTATTATATAAATAAAGATACAAAGTTTCATCGATTCAAATCAAAGGTTACTAATATGATATATATATATATATATATATAAATATAAGGGGGGGTTTAGTAATTTAATATAACTGGGTTTTTATCCGGGTCGGGTTTCGGATTTTTTTAAAAAACCCGGACCTGACCCGGATCCGCTTCGGGTTTTTTTTTTAAAAAACCCATATCCGACCCTATTCTTTATCGGACCGGGTAAAATCCGGCCCATTAGGGTGGGGCCGGGCCGGGTATCCGCGGGTCGGATCTAAATTGCCATCCCTAAACTGGCTAGAAGCACATGGTATTTTGATGGTCAAGGTTGCCTGGAGTGGTATGTATCAATTTTTATTTTTACTTAAAAAAAAAAAAAGCATGTTCACTGTGGTTTACTTTTATATGTAATTATTTATATATTCATATATTACAAAAATATGATACTCCTGCCAAAACAGTTCACAAATTTAACCCATTTTAGAAGTGGAAAAGGAGTAGGATTAATTTGTCAATTTGATTATGAATAAATGATACTCTTTGAACCTGCTATTTTGTACTACTTGTTCTTTTTGTGTTAAACAATAAAAACAAAACCATGATTGGAATTTTGCTTAATCAGCTTATTTTCCTCAAACTTTTAACATGGTATGGAAGAGTTTCTTATGATTATGATTTTATTTATCAGTTTAATTGTCTCTCTTAGGAAACTATGGTGGCATTTATATCTGAATTTCTTTAGTTGCAAACCTGCAACTTTCAATATGGTCTAGGCACTCTAATTGTACAATAGCAACTTAGAAAGCATCATTTTTTGAAGTTTCAATCTTATTCATTGTTCGTTTTTTTTTTTTTTTCTTTGGATTTTTGTCTAGTTTGGACATTCCATCATGTGTTAGGCATTGTACAAATTTTTTAAGAAGAAAATATAAAAGGAAATAAATAATTATAGAATAAATTTGAAATAGTGTGTGGAACGTTTTATGCAAAAAAAAAAAAAAATACAAACTCCACCTTTTAAGTTAAAATGAATGCCTATTTTCTTCCATAAAGTTTTATTTTGTCATTTTATTTTTATCCTCAAAGTTGACATTTGTTGTTGAGTTGATCTTTCTGTCCATTCAATTATAAAATTCTCCTTAAATCTTCTTCAAAACAACATAGCTTTGATTTCTATCCTAATTTTATGCAATAAAATTTACTTACATAATGATTCATGACTCCAATAGCTCCTCTTCTAGCAACCAAACAAGAGAGACTCCAATAGCTCCTCCACCATGTCCATTTTTTACTAATATGCTTGGAAAACCTCATATTGACATACCAAAACAACTTGATCTAGCATGACCATTTTTTCGTCATCAACATGTCTAATTAGTCGTTGAAGTTGCAAAAAAGCAACAAGTCCACCAATGCAATAATGATGTCGGCTCCATGTTGTGCTCGGTTTGCCTTGAAGTTGAGGTTGATAACGAGGCCAGCTTTAATGTGGCCACCAATTCCATCTTGGTGGTAACTCATGAGTGAGGAATTTGAAAAATTTTAGGATGATTTAGATTTAGATTATTGTGATTGTTTTGTGAGTTTTGGGTCTTGGTGTGATTTGTTATATGAAATTTCAAATGGGTTTTAGCTTAAATTAATATTTGAATATTTTTTTACTTTTAATTCCTTAAATTCTTGGTTAGATTTTTCGGTTCTGTTGAGGCTATAAGATGGGGTGTGGACTTCTTTTATTGTTTGGTAGAAGGCGGAATAAGTTAGAATTTTGATCAAATTAGCTCTCATTGAAATCTTCTCTTGAGTAAATCTAGTGCAACAATTGAGGGTGTTTCAATCTTGAGAATGTCATTATTCTGTAGCTTTTTGAGGCTTTGTTTAGAAACAAAATTGGTGTATGAGACTTTGAGTTGATGCTTCATCCTTTAGGGGTTTGGCTTGCTTCCAGTCCTTTTTTAATTGAACATGTTTTTTGGTTTTAAATATACAATAACATGTAGTATTGGATTTTAATCTTTACATTTTATTTAGTTAGTGGGTGATATGGCAGCCTCTCATTAAAACTAAAGGAAATTCATTTTTAAAAAAGTACTGAAGATAAGCCATGCCTATCCTTAAGAAACTTCAAAACACACATTGTGTAGTCTCCTTATTGTCAACAATAGGAAATTTTTTGAAGATAATCTTGAAAAGGATGTTGCAAGTTTGAATTCTGTATTTATTTATTTTAACTTAATCCATTTGAATCGCTACAAAATTTTAGTATTTTTTCCTTGTTCACTTCAATCCTTTCATTGATGAAGAATATAGTTCTCTCTCCCCCCTCCCCCCCCTCTTTTAATATCACATTTTATTTTTAGGATAAAATTTAGTTACAAAATTGATTGTAACATAAGGTTACAATACTAAATAAAATAAACATTACTACAATTTTGAAAATTTAACCATTGAATTACATGTTTTTTACTTTCTTAACGCACATGTCAAATTTTGTGTCAATCATATATTATTTACTATATAATCTATAAGCTCATATTTTATACATAATTTTAAATTACAAAAACTTACAATTTTAACTATTTATTGATAACATGACTTTTGATCTTTAATTTTCTAAAAATTTTACAAGTATTGAGAATATAAAAAGAAGATGTAATTCAAGAGTGGATTTGTCAAAATTTACCTTCAATAAAAATATTAAGTAAAGTTGTAGCCTAATTCTACAATCAAATTTATAACTAAATTTTGACCTAATTTTTATTTAAAATTAAATTTTAGTATTTTTAATTTTGACAACAAATATTGATAACAAATGTAAAACTTTGAAACAAAAATGATAAAAATTATATTTAAGGTTGAAAATAACCATTCTCCCAAACTTAAAGATTGTACTTTGAAGTAAGTTTCAGTTAGCTCAACTAGTAAAATCTCTGATAGTTGTATAAGAGATCTGGAATTTAATTTTCGTATATACTAAAAACTTATTGGTATCTTGGTCTGACAATAAAGAGTTACCATTAAGAACAAACGTCGTAGATTAAATCTCTAAAAAATATATATATTGTACTTTGATCTTTTACCTAAATCTTCTCTCTTTTCAAGAGGATTAAAAATTTGTAAGCAACGTGTTGGAGAAAGTATATTGTTTCTTTCCTTCAATGTCACACACATGGATTTTAATTCTACTTTACATGGCAATTTTTCTTTTGCATTCAGCATTTATAGGCCTAGTACTTTCCTCAAGAACATAATGTACCATGCACATCATTCAAATGTTGCTAGGCATGACAAGCTCGAAAATCCATAGATGGGGAGGATAAAATAATTGAAACTAATGCTTTTATAGGCGTGGTAAGCCCGGAAATTCATGGAGTAATCAAATATTTAAAGCAAATGTTTTTAAAGACGTGATAAGCTCGGAAAATCCATGAAATGAGCAAGCAAACGCCTGAAGTAAAACCTTTTAAAGGTGGAATTTGAAGTGTTCATTTTAACGAGTTCAATGACCGTAGGGATGATTTCTGCAAGCTTGAAGCTCGTGATGGGATATTCATCTATCCAACGAGGCAAAGTCAAGCATAACTAGAAAAATCACTTTGGAAAAAAAATTGTATAACAAAGAAATTAAGAAAGTTTTGCTACGCTAGCCTTAGATTATCAACCTTCCAATAAACCCCATTTAATAGATTAAGCATTACAAAGGTTGAGAAATGTTGACCATGAAGGATTTGCAAAATCAACCAATATATTAAACATTAAGAAATGTTATGTTCATAACATTTTCACAGTACTTTCACAATAAATCTTAAGTGACAAGTTGTTTTTTACTGTAATTGGTGGGTGCAAATTTGAATCAATAACTTACCACTTAAGATTTGTTGTAAAAATGTTGTAAAAATATAACACCTCTCTTAAATATTTACACTGCCAAAGATTGAGAAATTTGTGCATAGGTCCTAGAAATATTTTTAGCATGCATGAGTGACTTAGAGCATGGTTTTGGTGTCTCATAGCTTTGACCAAATGGGAAGAAAAGCTGCGTACTTCAATATTCTGCCATTCATAGAAAAAAATTTCCTGCCACGAAAAGTTTATATTTTATAAACCCAAAAAAGATAGTTTACAAAAATAATTTGGCTCTAGTCCTAGCATGAACTAGATTTGATAGCAAGTAAAATTTAAAGGCATATACATGCTATATACTAAAATATTGATAATCAATAAATCTATAAGGGTATAGGCATATACCTTCTAAATACCATGAGCAAATCCAAATAAATTACGCTTGTGCGACTCAATACACAGCATACGTAGATCTTCCTCTTCGTGCTCCTCCTTTCAAGATAATTCTCAACGGGGCAAGCCATCATAATATCTAGAAAGAATGTCATCAATTATTTTGTCTAACATTAGGGGTGGAGAAGGGACATAATAGAATTAAAAATATAGTGAATATTCATCTATCATGGATTAAGCGTAAAACCATACACTCTACCTCACATCAAACTATACCATCCTAATAAAATAAGGTGTACCAAGGCTCAATATGTAATTTGACCACAACATAATAATGGGCCCTCAGGTATATTATTTGAGTCACATCCAACTTTTTTTAGGAAACTAAAAATCCAATTGATAGAAGTCAATTCTAACAAATAAATTGATAGAAGTCAATTCTAACAAATAATCCAAGCCAGCTAGAAGATAGAGTGGCAAGATACTGAGCTAAAGCAAACAAAATTTATTGTAATTACTAAAATTTTCTTTAAAAAAACCTAATTCTTCCAACTCCTTGAAAACTGAAAGCTCACTTAGTGTGTAATACACTAGTAAATGTTTAGACCTCCAATTTCAAATTAATCAACACAAGCTTATACTCAAACAATAGATATGCAGAATGATAAGTACAAGCAATGCCCAAATAAATAAACAACTCTAAACCATAATTAATCACAACACAACAGCAATAAAAGGCAAGAGTACATAAGGGTTAGAGATATGCAAACACAAAGATAACACCGGCAAATGTTATTGAAGAGGAAACCGAAAAACTGGTGAAAAACCTCTCTGCCGGCCTTTAAGCGGTGAAATGATTCACTAAAGAATAAAGTTGGGATACACGAATAGCAATAGACCCTCCAAGCCTAATCTACCTAATGCACCTAAACCCTTCAAACTTCTTGCTCCAACAATGTTATGCATAACCGTGTCTTCTTTAACTTTCCAAATCATGCAATAAGCTAATTGCATCAATCAAATAAATTGATTATCTCCAAACTACTTCCCAAGCACCAAATTACCTCATCACTTTATGGGTATGATGAAATAAAGATTTGGTTAATAACCCTCTCAAGGGTATGTCAATGGAGAGGGTGAGAGTAGAGGAATTTTGGAGAATCAAATGTCTAAGATTGTAGACGAGTTAATCTTGTTTTTCTCTAGGGTTTCTCTCTCAAAATTCTCTCTAGAAGCTCTCTACATTTCATGGATATAAGGATATTTATAGTATGGTACGTGAGGAATGTGATTAGTCACTTCTCTGCAAAACAAGAGGTTCTGGTGACTCACCCGCAATAAGCTAATTGCATCAACCAAATAAATTGATCATCTCCAAACTACTTCCCAAGCACCAAATTACCTCCTCACTTTATGGTTATGGTGAGATAAGTATTTGGCTAATAAACCTCTCAAGGGTATGTCAATGGAGGGGATGAGAGTAGAGGAATTTTGGAGAATCAAATGTCTAAAATTGTAGACGAGTCAATCTTATTTTTTTCTAAGGTTTCTCTCTCAAAATTCTCTCTAGAAGCTCTCTACATTTCATGGATATAAGGATATTTATAGTATGGTACGTGAGGAATGTGAAAAGTCACTTCTCTGCAAAACAGGGGGTTCTGGCGACTTACTCGCGACTAGGATGAGTCATGAGTTTAAGTCGCGAAATAACTGTCAAGCCAGACTGTCATTTTTTGTCATGTAGTGCTCCAGCTGTCGTGGCCCTTCAGCTTCCTGCATGCTTCACACGTGTGGCATTTTGGTGAGTCACGAGTCACTCGCTAGATCCAATCGTGAGAACCTCTTTGAATGCTCACACGCTTGAAATCTTCACACTTTCTCACATACAACCCTTACATGATTCCTACCTAAATACAGGGTATCTATTTGCTGAAATACAAGCAAATTTGGCACCGAATAAAGCCAACACATGGTTGAATAAATTCAACTTTACAAAAACAATATACAAACAAAAACATAGAGATATACAAAAGTAAAATGAAAACTAATAAAAGTATATTACAAGAATCTAGTATATCCAAAGCCACCCCAAAAAAGGGCAAAAAAAAAAATTCAACCTTAAAAACTTTAGGGATCTTAATGACTTATATCCAAATGTCAATTGTTGAATTTATTGTGTGTATAATAAACTATACATGTATATTTTTACTTTATGTTTCTATTTACATTAGGAGTGTGCACACGCATATATATATATATATATATATATATTTATATTCAGTTATTACAATGTATTGGATTGACATTTACCAAACATTTGCATCTTCATTATCATGTTTAACCTAAAAAATATTTTAGGTTCAACTTTTTCATTTACAACAATCCTCATTCTGGAAGTGGATTATTCAAATTATTCTAAAAGTATATGTTATGGATTGCTACGAATAGTTTTCTTTTATTCCTAGTAAATACAATGCAGACATAGTTCTATAAAAAAAAAAGATACATAATTTATTAAAGAAAGCAAGAACTGTTTTTGAAATCAAAATTCTCAAATAGTTTAAGAAACTTTTTTTTTATTTCCTCATCCACACTCTCTTTCACTTCTTTATCATTTTTTTTTTCAAAAATGTTATCAGGAGTTCGGCTAATCTTAGTTGGAATAGCACTCCATTACTATGATGACAACTACATCGGCAGTTTGTAGAGTAGCCCTGAGCTCCTGTTTGGCAAATATGGTATGAAAAAACACTATAACTTCACATGTTGTGTATATATCTATTTGTTACATTTTTAGTTTGGTTCCTAATAAAAATTGAAATTAGCATGTTGTTGCAATTCTACCATGTGTAACAGAATTCAAATTAGTGGGAAATAACTGTCTTGTCAATTTAAATGGTGTTTACATGATTTTGGTGAAAATATTTTTGTGTATGATCAATCAAGGCTTATTTAAGGTAACCTATCTTACAATTAAATTTTGTTTTTGGTTTTTTTTTTTTTTTTTTTTTTTTTTGTATTCATCAATATCAACCATTTTAAATAATAATGGGTTATATAGAGATCCACTAAACACCTCACGTAAAGTTGAATGTGTATTTCAACGAAAAACTTAAAAATACTAATTATCTATTCACTCATAATACTTTATGGTTATTTTTATTTTTATTTTTTATTTTTATTTTCATTTATGTTTATGTTTACTTTTATATTTATATTTTTCACAATCGTATTGTTTTCATACCCTTATCTTTACATACCCACACAAGGACTCGTATAGATATAAACATAATTGTAGTGGTTTCTTTGTTTTGCTATGGTAAGATACTAAGCTAATTCAAACAAATTTTATTGTAATTGCTAAAATTTGTTCTAATAAAGCCAAATTCCCCCGACTCCTTGAAAACAATACACAAACAAAAATATAAAGAACTACAAAAATAAAACAAAAACTACTAAAATTATACTACAAGAATCTAGTGACAAAGCCACCCCAAAAAAAGGCAAAAAAAAAAAAAAAAAAAGATCTGAGTTCAACCACAAAAAGTTTAGGGATCTTAATGACTTATATCTAAATGTCAATTGTTGAATTTATTGTGTATATATAATTTTATATTTTTATTTTTATTTTTATGTTTCTATTTACATTAGGATCGTGCACACGTATATGTATATTTAGTTTTTATAATGTATTAGTTTGACATGTACAAAAAATTTGCATCTTTGTTAGCATGTTTGTCCTGAAAAATTATTTTAGGTTCAACCTTCTCATTTGCAGCAATCCTCATTCTAGAAGTGGATTATTTAAATTATTTTAAAAATATATGCTATGGATTGCTTACAAATAGTTTTCTTTTATTCCTAATAAATATAATGCATACTCAATTCTATAAGGAAAACAAAATACACAATTTAATAAAGAAAGCAATAAATATTTTTGAAATCAAAATTCTCAAATAGTTTAAGAAACTTTTTTTTTTTAATTTCCTCATCTACACTCTCTCTCACTACTTTATCATTCTTATTTTTAAGAATGTTATTGGGAGTTCAGCTAATTTTAGTTGCAATAGCATACAAATAGCTCAATCATTTAGCTTCTGCAATTTTTAGAATAGATTTGAGTTTATGCTTCACAAATCTGGTATAATGACACTAAAACTTTGCATGATGTGAAAATATTTATTTGTCACATTTTTAGTTTGGTTCTTAGTAAAAATTGAAATTAGGATTTTGTTGCAAGTCTTCTATGCGTAGCAGAATTCATATTAATGAGAATTAACTAACTTGTCAATTTTAATGGTTTTTACATGATTTTTGGGAAAATATTTCTGTATGATCAATCAGGGCTTGTTTAAGATAATATATCTTTTAATTAAATTGTGTTTTTGGTTTTTTTTTTTTTTCCTCGTATTTCATCAATATCAACCATTTTATATAATAATAGGTTATATAGAGATCCACTAAGCACCTCAGGTAAATTTGAATGTATATTTCAACAAAAAACTTTAAAATACTAATTATCTATTCACTCATAATAGTTAGTGGTTATTTTTCTTTTTATTATTTATTTATATTTTTTTATTGTCAATGTTACGTTTATGTTTACTTTTATATTTATATTTTTCACAATCGTATTGTTTCCATACCCTTATCTATACCTACACATAAGGACACATATAGATATAAACATAATTGTAGTAGTTTTTTTTGTTTACTATGGTAAGATACTAAGCTAAAGCAAACAAATTTATTTTAATTCCTAAAAGTTGCCCTAACAAAACCTAATTCTTCTGGCTCCTTGAAAACAATATACAAACAAAAACATAGAGACATATTAAAGTAAAACCAAAACTTAAAAAAGTATACTACACGAATCTAGCAACAAAGCCACCCCAAAAAATAGCAAAAGAAAAAAGTTTTGAGTTCAACCACAAAAAGTTTAGGGATCTTAATGACTTATATATAAATGTCAATTGTTGAATTCATTGTGTGTATATAATTATACATGTTCATTTTTATTTTTATGTTTCTATTTACATTAAGATTGTGCTCACGCATGTCTATTTACTTATAACAATGCATTGGTTTGATATGTTCCAAAACTTTGCATCTTCATTAGTATGTTTGACTTGAAAAATATTTTAGATTCAGCTTTTTCATTTGCAGCAATTCTAATTGGAAGTGGATTATTTAAATTACTATAAAAGTATATGCTACGGATTGCTTACGAATTGCTTTCTTTTATTCCTAATAAATATAATGTAGACATAGTTATATATGTTGGGACATATTTTTATGTAATTGGCATATCCTTTGACAAAACGCACTTTACTTGTATTTGGGTAAATCTAAGTAGGTTCAAGATGATCATTACAAGTGGTTAAATTGAAGACATGAAGATTACTCAAGAACTGCTCAAGAAAAGTGCAAACTGCAGGTCTCGATACCTCCTCGACAGAATCTCGATCTGTCGAGATTCATTAAAGCTCGACAGATGTCCCGATCGATCGAGCTTACGGGTTTCAGATTATAGCCAGCAACGTTTTTATTCTAAAAGGCTAATTGTTTATGGGTTTGTATAATTCTTATTGGACTAGGAATTATGGGTTTGTATAATTCTTATTGGACTAGGAAAACCCAAGGTTTGTGTAAACCTATTTGGAATAGGAGAGCCCATTAAGCTCCTATTTAAAGGAGGTGGAAAAAGAAAAACCTAACCCTAGAAAGCTTCATAAGGTTTTCTTTTTGAAACCCTAGCCTCCTCCTATAGAAGAAAGAGTTCTTGCTGCGTTTCTTGTACGCCTTAGGGTTTTGTAACCAAGCAAAGTCTCTTGCACCATCATTGAAGATCTTATTGGTGTTTCTATGTGAAGCTGCTGCAAATCAACTACAACAATCAAAGGGTTGCTGTGGAGTTAGTCACGCACTGGGATTCGTGCAAAGGAGTAAGCCGCGTACTGGGATCCGCGCATCACATTGGTTAGTCACGTACTGGGAGCCGTGCATTAAACTGGAGAAATTGTCACTACAGAACAAGTCCAATTGGGTATTGGGGTAAGAGTTCAACTGTAGGTTGGTGAGGTACTGGGATTCCTTACTTGTAACTGCTTGTTGTGATAATAGTGGAGTTTCGGGAGTGGTGACCTTAAATCACCCGGTGGGGTTTTTGCCTTAGGGTTTTCCCCATTCGTGAACAAATCACCGTATTATTTATTTTCCACTGCATATCTTAGTTTGGTGATTTGTTTGTGCTGCCACGTGATTGCATGTTAATTTGATTAATTAATAACTGGGCTAATTTAATTAATCTAATTATCACAAGGGGTCAACGCATTTGTGGCCTGTCAAGTGGTATCAGAGCAGGCATACTCTGATTAGGTTTTAATCTTTGATGTGTGATCCATTGACCCCTGTTGTCATGGAAACTCTTGATTGTTTTGATTTGCATGATCTTGTGTTGAATGATAATGATGATATTCATGATGCCTATTGCAAGCTTTATAATTTTTGTATGAAATCTCTTGAATGTTCTACAAAATTAAAAGCCAAATTTAAAAAGGTCAAGCTTGAAAAAGATGATTTGATTGCAAAATTGGATGAAGCCACTAATTTGAATGAGAATTTTAAAAATCAAATTTCATCTCAGGTGGACAAAATTAAGAGTTTGGAAGAGCAACTAGTTGAATTTAAAACTGAAGTTGAAAAATTAACTAGTGTTAAACCTGTTGTTGAGCCTAACTCAAAAGAAAAGGATTTTTATATTCCCCCATTCAAAAGGAATAATAAAGAGTTGAAGGCTAATATTGCTAGGATAGACAAAGGTAAACAATCTGATGTTAACGCTGAAGTTTCTAAACCTATGTCTAAAACTCCTCCTAGGTTGAATAAAAATTCTGAATTTGTCCCTACTTGTCATCATTGTCACATTGTTGGTCATATTAGGCCAAATTGTCCTAAGCTGAGGACTCTGTCAACCTCTAAGGTTAGACCTCCTTCTAGGAAGCCGAGTAGCTCTAAAACTGCTCATGTTTGTCACCATTGTGGTGTTTCTGGACACACTCGTCCTAATTGCTTTAGGTTGTATCCACATAAGCAATTGTCCAAACGTTCACGGGTTTCCTCTCAAGGACCTAAACCTTTGTTTGGAGAGTTATTAAAAGTCTTGAGCTTTTTAACTCAATTTCAGGAGAATTTTAATTCTTCTATGTCCTTTAGTAGTCATACTAGGACACGTGCCTTTTCATCTTCACGGCCAAAGACTCGTGCTGTGTGGGTGAGAAAGGAGCCTAAGACTTAATCGTCTTTTCTGTTTGTCCTCTGCTTTAATTCTTTCTATCTAAAGTAGGACTCTCTTTGCTTGATTTCTTATCTTCTGTTGAAATCATGCCTTCATGCATATGCATCTTTCTTTCATGCATTCATGTTGTTTGTCTGTTTTTGTGTGGTTGTTTAGTTTTTATTTTGTTTTGTTTTCAAAATAAAAAAAAAATGATGAAAAATCAGAAAAATACAAAAACAGTGTGTGTTTGCGTGCATAGTTCGTGTGAACTTTTGAAATGGCCATTGAAACAGAGTTTTCTAAACTCTGTATCACCTGTAGCTTAGATGAGCATTCTTTTGCACAACTAAGCGAGTGAGCTCTGTAGCTCTTTGTTTGTGATGAGTAAGGTTAAGTGATCTCTTCTCTTAACACTCGTATCATTCTTTTTGATGGGTTGAACTAGAAAATCCTAAGAGAAAGGCATAAATAACCATCTCACCACTGTTACTCGCCAATCATAATATGACATCTGTATGCTTCGACATAGCAAAAGTGCAATGCCAATAACACCTGTATGTTTCGGCATAGCAAAAGTGCAGTGTCAAAAGCTTAACATCATTGGGTATTTCTTTTCTTTCTCTTGTATGCCCATGTATGATATGCTTGTTAAATGAAAATATGCAAAGAAATAAAAAGCAAAAAGATCAAAAATGCTTTAAAATATGGTTGCAAGCGTGTTTTCTAGGAGATGTGGGAGTTATAGGATGTACCTCAAAGGTGATAGTCCCCATCAAACGGTTATGATTGTGTGTGAGTTAAAGTGATTTTCTCATATCTCAAATCGTCATAACATTGAGACACTTATGCAATCTTGCGATGTTTTCACACACAACACGCAATACTCTTTGCTATTCTTGATACATGTGCAGGTACAATGTGATTTGGCCATCACAAGGTTTACATGCTTTAATGTATGTTCACTAAACTGTCTTAACTTGTTTTTGAAAAATAAAATTGGTTAGACTTGTTTAGTGTGTGTGTGCGTGTTTTGAGATACATGTGCATCATATTTCTTGTTGAGAGATGATTTTGAGAGCTTAATGTGTTGATTGTATCTTTAGTTGAGCTGCATGCATGATTGCATTCATGTCTGTGTTTTTCCTCTTTTGAAAAACTGCTTTGAAAGGCATCTCGACACCTCCTCGATACCTCTCGACACATAGCTATCTATCGAGATTCTTGGACTCTTTCTTATCGCAGTCTCGACAGATACCTCGACACTTGCTGGATTGATCGAGGAACTTTCTGTCTACTCGATAGATCCTCGATAGCTTCTCGATCCATCGAGGTATGCTCGATAGCTTCTCGACACCTCTCGATCCATCGAGATACCCTTGCATGCATTTCATCCTTCTTTATTTTGCATGTTTTTCCCTTTGTGTCCATAACATCTTGTTGTTCTTTCTCTTGTAGGTCTATGGTTCCTTGTTCTCCTCTTTCCCTCTTTATCAGTTTTCTGTCTCTCTCCGGTCAAGTCTTTTGGCTTTTTATACCCTTTGACAATCGTGTCAAAAAGGGGGAGAAATTTGAGAATTGAATGTCATTCCTCAGGGGGAGTAATAGACTTAGGGGGAGAACTTCATGTTAAAGGGAAGAAAGTTTTTTTTGTAACTAACTTAGGGGGAGAGTTAGTGAGTTGATACACATTGATATTGATTGATATATTTTTTGTGTTGTGTATCTTTTGGTTTTGTAACCATCTTTTTACATACATGATACTTATCAAGTGGTATATGTAATGATGTATGTGTTTCACTCTTTATCTCACATGTGTTGTTTCTTTTCTCTATTTATACACATGTTTTTTGTTTATTTAACTTGTCATTGTTTTCCACATGGTACCTTGATGTGTTTTGTTTAGTGCCTTTCAGGAACGACAAGTTAAAGCCAAGTTAAGATTCTGAACCTTCTTTTTGCAGCAACTTCCAAGGTTCAAATCTTTTAGACTAGACTTATTTATTATTGAGTAGAATGTATTCTAAGACATTCAATGTACTCTTGTGGTTTTGTCACGGATTGCCAAAGGGGGAGATTGTTGGGATATATTTTTATGTAATTGGCATATCCTTTGACAAAACGCACTTTACTTGTATTTGGGTAAATCTAAGTAGGTTCAAAATGATCATTACAAGTGGTTAAATTGAAGACATGAAGATTACTCAAGAACTGCTCAAGAAAAGTGCAAACTGCAGGTCTCGATACCTCCTCGACAGAATCTCGATCTTTCGAGATTCATTAAAGCTCGACAGATGTCCCGATCGATCGAGCTTACGGGTTTCAGATTATAGCCAGCAACGTTTTTATTCTAAAAGGCTAATTGTTTATGGGTTTGTATAATTCTTATTGGACTAGGAATTATGGGTTTGTATAATTCTTATTGGACTAGGAAAACCCAAGGTTTGTGTAAACCTATTTGGAATAGGAGAGCCCATTAAGCTCCTATTTAAAGGAGGTGGAAAAAGAAAAACTTAACCCTAGAGAGCTTCATAAGGTTTTCTTTTTGAAACCCTAACCTCCTCCTATAGAAGAAAGAGTTCTTGCTGCGTTTCTTGTACGCCTTAGGGTTTTGTAACCAAGCAAAGTCTCTTGCACCATCATTGAAGATCTTATTGGTGTTTCTATGTGAAGTTGCTGCAAATCAACTACAACAATCAAAGGGTTGCTGTGGAGTTAGTCACGTACTGGGATTCGTGCAAAGGAGTAAGCCGCGTACTGGGATCCGCGCATCACATTGGTTAGTCACGTACTGTGAGCCGTGCATTAAACTGGAGAAATTGTCACTACAGAACAAGTTCAATTGGGTATTGGGGTAAGAGTTCAACTGTAGGTTGGTGAGGTACTGGGATTCCTTACTTGTAACTGCTTGTTGTGATAATAGTGGAGTTTTGGGAGTGGTGACCTTAAATCACCCGGTGGGGTTTTTGCCTTAGGGTTTTCCCCATTCGTGAACAAATCACCGTGTTATTTATTTTCCGCTGCATATCTTAGTTTGGTGATTTGTTTGTGCTGCCACGTGATTGCATGTTAATTTGATTAATTAATAACTGGGCTAATTTAATTAATCTAATTATCACAAGGGGTCAACGCATTTGTGGCCTGTCAATATAAGAAAAAAAAACATAATTTAATAAAGAAAGCAAGAACTATTTTTGAAATCAAAATCCTCAAATAGTTTAAGAAACCTTTTTTAAAAAAATTTCCTCATCCACACTCTCTCTCACTTCTTTATCATTTTCTTTTTTCAAGAATATTATTGGGACTTCGGTTAATCTTAGTTGGAATAGCATATCATTGCTTTGATGACAACTGCATTGGCAATTTGTAGAGTAGCCCTGAGCTTCTGTATGGCAAATATGGTATGAAGAAACACTATAACTTTGAATGTTGTGGCTTTTTGTGTGAGGTAATAATGCTTACCTTTTCCTTCCTTTTTTTATTGCTATTTTATTGCTTTAATTATCTTATGTGTAGTTTAGGTTTATTGCTTTGATAGTTAGAACATATGCTAGGTTAGTTAGATATAGTTTTGATTGTGTGTTGCCTACCATGTTCAGGGATGCATATGCATGCTTGTGCATGTGTACACAACTCCAGGACTCTGTGTACACATGCTCATGCATGGTTAACCCAAAAACCCAATTTTTTTTACTCTTGGTTTCTATCCTGATTTATTAGTTTAAATACATGTCTTAGCTTTTGTTTAAGTCAATTTATGCACAAATAGGTCCTAGGTAAGTAGAATAACTCATTTACATGTTTTGTTCAATGATTAGAGTTTTTAGTTTGGATGAACGAAATAAACATGCATTGATGAATAGGTGCAGAGGCACAATGAGGTAAGTAAAGTAAATTCATGCATATAAATGTGAACATGAATCTTTTGATGTAATGAGTGGTCTCTTTGAATGATGAATGTCATGATACAAATGCTTTAATGTTTGTACATCTTTGATTAATACCATGACTGCAACTTTCTGCCTTGTTGATGCTATTGCCATATGATGTGTTTGCTACCCTTGGTTATAAAGCATGAATTGCTTGATGAATAGTAGAAACATGCCATGAATGTGTTGATATGAATTTGATATGCATGCTTAAATAAATGGTAGGATGCCATATTCAAATGTATGTCAATTTACTTGTGTCTATGTAATATCACCTTATGCTACTACCTTGTTATAAGCATGATGTAATGTCATGTTGAGTGTTAGATGCATCTTTAGCGTAGACTTCGTGTGTGTGTGTGAGTGTGTGTGTGTGTGTAGAATAACCTATTAAAGGACTGTTTAATGGGATTAAGATTTGGAACACAATGAGTGGGGGCTAACCCACGGGTCAAGTGGGGTTGGGATGCCTAACACCTTCCCATCTTCATACTTAAACTTCGGGCACGTGCTTTAATAAGATTAGTCTTTCACATAAGGGTGCTAAGTATATGGTTTTTAGACTAGATCCAGGTGGAAACTCCATTTTTGTCCTCTGTCTAGTCCACTGTGCCGAGATGTACTTCCCAAATGAATGCAAAAGCAATCGTCGCAGGTGCTTGCGCCCACAAATATGAGATTTGGGAAGCCAAGATCAAGACTCCACTTTGGTCTTAAAATATGGGCCAAAGGCTATCTGTGAAGTGAGAAATGTCCATTTTCGCTCATGGCCTGAATTGCACCGAATAAAGATTATAATAAGATCTCAAAAATACCTTTTGTAAAGATAAGCTAGCACAAAGGATGACACACCACAATAAGTGCTTAAATAATAGTCCAACGGTAGATGGTTGAAAAATTAATTAATGTATCCACATAGTAACAATCATGCATTTCCTCCATTATTATTATCCCCTGAATAAAATATTTTGGGAGGCCAAAACCGAGACTCAATGTTGGGCTTCACAACATGGCCCAAAGGGTTTCAATGTCATGCAATCGCATGATTTCATCATTAGCTAGAAATATAGGTTGAATCTTAGTAAAAATAATAAGAAAACCCAAAATGCGTTTCTTTAATAAATGGTTAATATAAAAGTACACCCATTATAACAAGTATACAAGAGGAAAATAATCTAGCAATAAAATAAGAAAAGTGTGACTTCTAGTAGTGAATATGATAGATGTCCAACGGTAGATGTCTGATAAATTAAGATGTTCAGCAGTAGTTGTCTAAAAGATTAGCAAATGTGTTTTCATTTTTTTTAAAGAAAAAAATCATGTATTTTCTTCATTATTATTAGGTCAACATGAGTAAAACTTCCATAGCATCCGAGACATTATAATAGCAATAAACAAGGAATAAATTAGTCATAGTTATTTAGGATGGAATGATGGGAGAGAAAAAGTGTCCATCTAGTGTAACAAGTGCTTAAACATGATGTCTATTTGCCATATCATGCCCATAATGATGAATATATGTGTAGTAAGTGATGAGAATGACTTCATGGAAAGTATGAGTGAAACATGGAAGTATGGAAGAGAGATGGAGTGGTGTTTAGCCATTTTCGGCTATGATGTAAAAAAATGTTGTCTATGGCTTTTTTAAGATGCTAGGATTTTTCGAGGAGATGAAAATGAGATATTTATGGGTAAGTCACATTGGTATTTATGGATTAAAAGCTAGTTTATCAACTAAAGGACTGACTTATGAGTTGAAAATTACATGATGGGTGAAAAATTTTATGAGAAGATCTTGTCCCCTTTGATGAACTAATGGTAGTTCCTTTTATAGTGAAGCTTAGGGAGTGATTAGAAAAATTTAGAGAGGACCAGGTTTGGCAACAGCAAAATCCCAAAATATCTCTCTCGAGATTTAGCCCAAAATGGTGAGATTTTCTTTTAGAGTGTTTTGCTCATTTTGGTAATGTCAACTGGAGGCTAAGTTGCTCCTAATCTAAGCATTTTCGTTTGAAATTCACTTATTTTACTGAAATTGAAAATTTTTTACTAAAAATATTGTAGATAAAGGTAAAATAAGTTGAATGGTAAAATAAATTAGCAAAAATAATCTTTGCCAAATGGACACCTAATACCACAAATTATCATTCAACTTTTTTGCCACAACAACTATAAATGTTGAGATTTGGAGATTAATGTTGTCCAATAGGATTAGGGAATGTATTAGGACTAAAGATCTTACTTGTTGCAACTAGGATCAAAGCTCAAAAGGGTTGGTTATCACTCCAAGCCAGGAGTCAACCCTTATTTCCTTTGTTGGAAACTTTGGTTGGATAGCCTCTTATGCTCTCCAAACCTATTTTCCCTAAGTTTCCCCTTTTGGGATTCTTGGGCTTGATTCATGAATCAAATACATACATTTTTAGTGAGAAAATAAACCATTTAGTTGAGAATTTCAAGAGCTTGGAAGTCTTGCTTATGACTTCCTTGAGTTGTAACCAAAACTTGGAGAAGAACGGTATTTATTGCCCATTAGCTTTTAGGTGCCAGACTAGCCCTTGGGTACTATCCATGTTAGAAATGTCAATGTTAGAAGGGCTAATAGGGCATGTGGCCAGCTCCTAATTTGGTTTGGGAGCTTGGTTGTTTCTTGAGGTGTTATCTAGCGAAAGGCAAAACTAAAAGAGAGGTCCTCTAGCTAGGTTAGTTCGCATATGTGGGCTGTTTTGGCTAAGATTTCAAGTTGGGCTTTGCCATGGGGGATGAGTATTTTTGTAGGCCTATGACTTGGTGGTTCTTTCCACTTGAGCCTACCCCTTTGTTTTCTCATTGTGAGCCTTACAAAATGGACAAAACTACCATATATTGTCATAAATTTTTATTCCAAATGGGCTTTAGATGTTAGTAAAAATTGATGTTTTTGGGCTTCAATAAATACTTATAATAGGTTTTGGGAATTAATTCCCATGGAGTTCAAATAACAATTTGTATAGTTTCTCATACCATGTGACATAAGTTTAATTATTGTTATAGTACTTTAATAAATAATCCTTGCCATGGATTATTTGTAAATATTATTTTCTTTGGGGCTTTAATAACCTCCAATGTTTCCTGTGAATAATATTTACCTGGGGTTTTATTGTTTTAATAGAGACAATATTCATTGGTTTCAAATAAAATATGGTAATAACCACTATAATGGAATTGTGGGATGCAAGAATTCCAAGTAAGGTAGCTATGCCACGTGTCATACCATGGTTGAGAAGGACAATTATTGTGCCGAGGAGGCCACACCCCTAGATTTTAGGATCATGTCATTAGTACGTCATCAAAGGAGGCTTTACTGTATAGAAAGAGTTTTGGGAAAAGGGCTAGCACTGACGTGATTGAAGAGCTGGTGGCTGCCACTACATTTAATGTATCCCACCAAACCTCCTAGTTGCATTTATGTGGAGAAGACTCCTAAACAATGCCACCTTGGCTACCACGACTCACAAGGGGATTGGGAAGGCAATTGATGGGATAGGCACTCAACTAATGGCCTGGATGGTCAACAAATGGAGGGCCAAGATCGTTTAGGAAGGGCTATATAATGTATGGGAACCTCCAGGGATGGGGAGGAGAGATATATAAGATTTAGTCTCCTCAGAACGTGTCGAGGACAATTTACTTCGTGTAAAGCAATGTCATTCTTGTTTTTTTCATCTGGGCTCACCATTGCTATCTGATTCACTATAGCCTAGTTTTCCAGCCCATTCTCTATAAATTTATTACATTGAACTCTTTGGGCCAAGATCCTATTTCCTTGTAGGCTTGGGAATCAAATCCAGTCCTCACAGGAATAATGTGATATTCTCATGGATTTTTCTATAAATAATCATAATGGGCTTGTAGGATGAATAATCAACATCGGTTTTGAAAATAAATATAATTATTATAGAGATAAGTATTCGAGATATAAGATAAATCGTGACCTTGGGGTTTTTTCAAGATGAAGTCCATGGATTTTCAATAAGGTATGAAGTGTCATGACTTTACATGGGTTTTAACACCTCATTTTGCAACCTGCATTTAACCTTACATGGAGGGTAAAAGAGTAATTTCACCTTGAAAATAGATATTTATATTGTGGCCAATAGATCCTGAATTTAATTTCATCAAAGTGATATTGATGTTGTAACAATCAAATTGACTAATGATAAGCTTTAATCAGACCATCAGATTGAAAGTAATCATCATATTAAGTTTTAATAGTCGAAATGCGCTATCAAAAATTATGTCCAACAATATGTGGTTATGAACAATTAATTCCAATTGGTTATAATTATAATCAATTTGAAATTAATGACGTGTCATAATTTGATTGGCTAGGACTACAACTTATGGTAAGTTTGCGAACACTTGATTAATTACACAATCAAACATTAATTATTCAATGAGTAATTTGTGTAATTATCTTTTTAATTGGAGCAAACTTGGGACTGATTAATTCTTAAATGGAAGTAATTGCTTGCTCCTCATTCCCACCAACTTCTGAATTTAATGCATCAGCCTTTCCTAAACTTTGAAATGGGGTATAGGTTCATGATTCTCTTTGATCCTTTGTCAACCCTCATTAAAGATCATTCGATTTATATTTTCTCCACCACTACCATAAAACCCCCATCTCCTCCATTCCAAAAGAGATGGAAACATCCTCATTTCTCCCCTCTTAACTTCTGGTGAAGTAGAGTTGATCTTGTCATATTTTGGTCTTCCTGAAACCCAAGCTATTAAGAGAGAGTCACTCTCTCTCTCCTAGTTCTTCTTCTCTACTCCACCCTTGAAACCTCCACCAAAAAGCTTCTCCTCCAACGTGTGGATCTTGCATGCAGGTATAAAATATTTCTTTAACTTGTTTTTCATTTTGCTATAATGTTAATTTAAGATTAAAACATGCTAGTTGATTATTTAAATTACTTCAATGTGCTTGAATGTTCTTGATATGCTTGAATATTGTTCATATCGTTCTTTACTTGTTCTTGGTTGTTAATCACATTTTCATGCATGACACTAGCTTTGATCTTAAATTCATGTCCAAAATATGAAAAACATGTTAGTTTCGTAATTTTTCCAAATACTTGAATTTATGAAATTATGGTTCATGACATGCATACACATTAAATTCAAGCAAAGCAATGAATATGCAATTAATTAATAATATGCTAGATAATATGACATGAATGTTGGCTACTATAGTGTAAAAGACAGATTTCATAGGGCAAGGTGGGTGCCTAATATATTCACATCTTATAACATAACTTCCAAGCTTAAATCAAGGGTTAGTAGATCAAATGTTTATCCATATAATTTTCAATCTCTAGATTGTAACTAGGAAAAATGAAATTAGTTGAACCTCCATTTTTAGAGGCAATAACATAGCTCCATCCATTCACGGGGTTGCAGTCTTCACAATGGGCTTTTATAAGTTAACTGCCATGGGATTTGAAAATAGATAATTGTTATAGATTCCATGGACTAATAATATTATAGTAATGAGTTTAAGCACTTAAAGCATTATTCATCATTGGGCTTATGATATAGTATTTGTCAAGTATTAATAATCTTGGGCTTTTGATAAAATAGTGTCAAGCGGTTAACTTAGGCTTTATTCCATGTATCAATAAACTTTGATGTTGCTAATTAGAATTGGGCTTTAATAAATAATTTGTCATGAATTTGAACCATGGGCTTTGATTATGAGATTTTTATTCCACTGATAAAATGATTTTGCCACGGACTTGAATCATGAGCTTTTGAAGTATTGTCAAGCATACATAGTCTTGGGCTTTTCATGATAGTTTATATTGTGGCCTAATTTAAATAATGGAATAGGAAATATTTGTGGGCCAATTTAGTTATGAGATGAGAAATATTTATGGAGCCCAAAATAATTTATGGGTAATATTTGGGCATTCTTTGGTGAATGAATAAATATTTTTTAAAAAAAATATTAAGTATTTTAACACACACACACAAAGGGAGAGATGAGAAGGTTTTAAAGAAACTAACAGTAATGTATATTCAAAAGGGTCTAACTCTTGGATACATAACACAAACTTTAAATCTCTATAACTTACACTCATTTTCAAATGTGAGATTAACCATGTTTTTTTCTTTTGAGAATACTAAATATTTTAACACACACACACATACACAAGGGGAGATGAGAGAATGTTTTAAAAAAACTAGCAGTGGTGTATATCCAAAAGGGCATAACTTTTAGATGCACAGCATAGATTTTAAACCTCTATAACTTGCACTCATTTTTCAATGCGGGATTAACCCACTGTTTTTTCTTTTGAGAATATTAAGTATTTTAATACACACACACATGAGGAGAGATGAGATAAGGTTTTAAAGAAACTAATAATGACGTATATCTAAAAGGACTTAACTTTTGGATACATAGTACAAGTGAATGAATAAATATGATTGAATAGGTTTGAAGTACATGACATGTGTAAAAAAAATGCCCCTCAACACTCATTTATTAGCTAAACGCACTCTTGGCTTATCTGATTATATAGTTTGGTTAGAAATAAGTTCCCTATATGATTGCAAGTTTTGGCTCAAGTTGTACCACTTTCTTCTACTTGTGTGTAATTGGGATTAGATTATAAGTTAGTTTTTCGCTTCTTCTTTTTTTTTTTTGTTACTTCAATATTTCAACAAAACATTAATCAGCTTATTTTATTTAGTTTTTATCTTTCATAACTTTCAACAAAAAACTGATATATTCTTTAACAAAAAACCAAAAGCAAATAGTGCCGACAAACCAATTGGTCCAAAAGGCTTTCTAGTTGCTACCACAAAATTCCCAAAACTTTCCCAATTATGAATTACACTCTAAGTAATTCTAGTATTACATAAAAAGTCTCAATTTTTGTCATAATTTTCTTATGTGACAAATTGTGATTAGTTGCCTGTGATGTTAAAAAGAACCCCCCATTTTTTTCCCACTACTCACAGTCTGCCGTATGGATATTTGGAACAAAAATAATGATTTTTTATGTGATCATAGAATTTTGTTACAATTTATTGGCCCACACTGTGATTTTCGATATGGAAAGTCGTCTAAAATACCGTGGCTTTAGCTCACATTTTTTCAAGATGTCAACAAATGGGTCCCAAAAACATAACATCATCAGGCTCCTCTGATGGCTCGAGCTGTTTCCTCTTACACCCACGCGATTATCTAGAGTTCTATTATCATAAACAAACTCACAACTTTTGTCACAACTCTTCTATGTGTCAAATAATGATTGAGTACTTATTACTTTCACATGAACCTATTATTTTTTCTCCACTAATCATAATTAGTCACGTGAATAATTATAGTAAAAGTTGTCCACTCTGTTATGGGACTTGGAAGAATCAAAAGTTTGAAACTAATACTTTTATAGGTCTGATAAGCACGGAAATCCATAGAGGAGGAACCAAATGTTTAAAGCTAATGCTAATAAAGACGTGATAAATTATGAAAACCCATGAAAAGAACAAACAAACGCTTCAAGTTAAACCTTTCAAAGGTGGGATTTGAAGTGCTCGTTTGAACGAGCTCAATGATCATCATCTGTGGATAGGTATGATTTCTGCAGCCCTAAAGCTAATGATGGAATATTCATCTATCCAAGAGGCAAGGACAAGTATAATTAGAAAATTACTTAGGGAAAAAAATTTATAACTAAGAAATTAAGAAAGTTTTGCCACGCCGGCCTTAGATTATCACCCTTTCATTGCTTTCAATAGACCCCATTCAATATTACACATTACAAATGGTACTTTCATTGCTTTTGCTTCCATTTATAGAATGTAATGCTTTGTTGCTTTCTTTGAATGTTATTGAGATTTTGAAAATGGCTCTCTCTCTCTCTCTCTCTCTCTCTCTCTCTCTCTCTCCTCCTAGGCAACAATTTTGGATCATGTTAAGGAGCTTTTAAAGACGCATGATCTAAACTTGCATCAAATATTTTACCATGGACCATGATCGCTTGTAGCTTATAGTAGAATTGATATTCTCAAAGGGAATTTAGTGAATCTTAAAAAAAAATAAATAAAAAAGTGAAGATGCACATACTTGTGTAAATTGTCATTTTCATCGTCAAAAATTTTGATTTTTTTCATTTTAATCCATGAACGTTTAACTTTTCCATCAAGTTAGTTATTTTGTCCATTGATATTTATAAAAGTGACATTATTCACGTATGGATACGTTGTTTTAAACAACTAGTAATGGATGAAATGACAAATCTGGAAAAAAAATATTTATTTGATATCTAAAAAATATAAAACTTGAAAAGTTCCAATCTAGTTCTCAAAACTTGAAAAGTTGCAATCAAGTTGCAAATTGATTTAACAAGTCACAAATTGGAATCCCGTCAACTTTCCACCTCCCTCTGCTCTTTTGGTCAATTAATACCTCTACCTTTGAATCTTTATCTAATACTTGTCTGTGTAGGAATCCATCTATCTTTCCAAATAGCAATTTTTGTCCATTCCCCACTTCTTTCCCTTCACCAATATTTCTCTAGCACTTCTAAATTGTAATATTACTCTCCAAGCATAAGATGCGATTGGTTTCACAAGAACTAAGAGCATTCGCAGTAGGTGTTGTAAATGTGTTAAATGCTATAATATGACACATTTGGCACACCAAATACTAAAAATCAGTTCTCATCAGGTATCTCAAATCCCAAAAACTTTAGCATACCGCTATAGTACCGTCTCAAATATGAGACGGTATGGACTGGTGTGCCAAAATTTCTTTTGCTTATTTTATTTGCTTCTCTCTTCTCCCAACGCATCTCTCTCTCCGTCTGCAATAGCTCTCTCTCTCCTCTCTGGTCTCCATCTCTCCCGTTGCTCCCTATTTCTTTCTCACTTTCATTTTTTTTTTCTCTCACTCTCTTCCTCTCTTGTCCTCACTCTACTTCGCAAAAGAATTAGTGCACGCTCACCTAGAGCTGCCGCCCGCCGATCTCACCATAATCATCCTCTACAGCTCCCTCTAGCCTAAAGCCACCTCAAGCCACTTCAAGCCATAGTCATCTTCTCTCTCACCTAAAGCCACCTCAAGCAGCTAAAACCGATCTTGCCTGAAGCTCCCTGAAGTCAATCTCGCTACCTGAGCTGTGGGTTTGTTTGATTTGGGATGGGTTTTGACGTTTGTGAATGTGGTAGCTTGTGGGTTAGTTGTGGCAGTGGTACTATGGTTGTGGCGACAATTTGGTGGTTGTGGTGGTGATTATTGGGTGGTTGTGGTGTTTGTGCCATTGGGTTGTTATAGATTTTTTTTTTTTTTCTAGTTGTGGTTTTATTTATTTATTTATAAGGTGGTGTTGGTGGATGTAGGTTTGTGCTGGTGGTGACTATCGGTGTTGTTGCAGCAGTGGTTTTAGTGGTCGTTGTTGTGGCCGTGGTGGTTGTGTCGTTGTTGTTGTTGTTGTTGATGAAGATGATGATGAGGAGGAATTAATATATTATTTTAATGTGCTATAAATATTATTTTAATGTATAGAATTGAAGAATAAAAGATGTGATAAATGAGGAATTATAAAATGATGTAGTAAAATAATAAAGTAAGCTTTTAATATATCAAAATAACATTTTTTATAAAAGAGCTGATGAGAATGCTCTAAGAATTTGAATAATACTTGTATACCTTGAAAAGCAATGAATTTTCATCATTAATAAGCCTCCAACTTTACTTCGCTAAGAAAGTCATATTGTCTTAAAATCTTTAAAACCCATGTCACCATGGAACTTTGATATACACTTTTTTTTTTTCCCAAGGCAGCCAACCGACCAACAAATGTTATGCTCATTGTCCTTTTGGCCCCACCAGAATCTCTCAGAAGTCCTTGCAATTCATCATGCATTGAATACGAAAGCTTGTATTTAAAAAAAAAAAAAAATCCGAAAGCCTGAAGCAATTTCATAGTAAAGTTGGGATTGATGATTGATTGAATTTACTACTGCCTTAATTAAAATTTCACTTCTCCTCCCTTTAAGATAAAGTTTATCTTCAACTAGTTTGGAATAATAATTCTTCAAACCATATATCCTACCCACTTGATCCACCTAAACTCTATGCTCCCCCAGAGCCGGCCTTAGGCTTAGGCCAATTAGGCTATTGTCTAGGGCCCCCTTACTAGAGAAGGCCCTAAATTTAGGGGCAAATTTATTTATTTATTTTTTATATATAAATATTTTTGGGAGATATTAAAATATTTTAGTTTACATTTTTTTCACTATTAAGAAGGTTTAAAAAATTAAGTAATGCTAGAGATAAAGAAAAGACAAATTTAAATAAATAAGTCTTACAAATAGACGTATTACTAATTACAAGTAATTCAAATAGGAAAATATTAAAAATACTGTAAATTTTACTATAACCTAATCTAAGTGTTTATGTGTGCAAAACTCTCTTTTAAAGACTTAAATCTCGGTCATTGCTCCTCACACTCCACAAAAACTTATGCTTGTCGATCATTATACCAAGGGTGCGTGGTGGTCTTCATCACTTTTATAATTTGATGTGACAATAAATATGATAAGTAGATTTCAACAAACTATTGAATGCAGTTTTGAATGAATATGATTGGTGATATATCTTTAGTAATTCTCATGTTGTAAATTTTATCATATTTCTAGTATTTTTATAAGTCTCATGTCATTGATCTCATTCATTACAACACCAGTTTATAGTAAAATATGTTATAACTTTAGCATTTTCTCAAAAAAGATCATATTAGATATTAAAAAAATGGATTTTTAAAAAAATTATTATATAAAATGCTAGTTAAATATTGTTTAAGTTATAACATAAAGGCCCCATTTAAAAATTTTGCCTTAGGCCTCCGATACGCTTAGGCCGGCCCGCTACCCATAATTTGAATTTTATTTATTTTTTAATAAAAACCCAACTAACCCAATTTAACCATAGGTAGTGTGGGGTTTAGAGTTAGGAGGACACATCACCAATGTGAAGAGTTTCTTTTAAAACTAGAGAAACTTAGAGTGGATTTGGATAGAGCAGCCGGACGTCTCACGCATTTTTCCTTCTTCTTTTTTTTTGCTTGCTACTGGGGGACACAGTGCGCGTATTGTGCGTGCACTGTGCATGTACTTTTTCAGCAATTTTTTATTAAAAATGAGTCCCGCAGTACTATTCACACATTTAAAAATTATTTTGCTACAGTGTTTTCAGTTTTCAGCGAAACTCTCTATCCAAACGGACCCTTAGTCTCTCTCCTTTTTCCACCACTTTGGCTTTAATATTAAAAAGAAAGCATACCAAGAATAATATAATAAACATTACAACTTTATTTTTAATATATATACATGATTGAATCTTATATTTCTTCATTGAAATATAAAAGTACTAGTTTTTTTTTTAAATAAAAATTATATTCTAACCTAATTTATATATATATATATATATATATGTATGTATGTGTGAGAGAGAGAGAAGTTACTTTTGACCCTTGCCTCATTCTTTTACTAGACAAGAACTATTTAACTAAAAAAAAAAACTAACTAAATTAGACAGCCTATGACCCGTAACGCCATAAATTCAAACTTTACTGTGCGTGCACTGTGTATATACTGTGCGTGCACTGTGCATATACTTTTTCAACAAATTTTTATTAAAAATAGGTACTGCAGTACTATTCATACATTTAAAAATTATTTTACTACAGTGTTTTCAGTTTTCAGTGAAACGCTCTATCCAAACGGACCCTTAATCTCTCTCCTTGTTCCACCACTTTGGCTTTAATATTAAAAAGAAAGCATACCAAGAATAATATAATAAACATTACAACTTTATTTTTAATATATATACATGATTGAATCTTATAATTCTTCATTTAAATATAAAAGTACTAGTTTTTTTTTAAATAAAAATTATATTCTAACCTAATTTATATATATATATATATATATGTATATGTGTGAAAGAGAGAGAGAAGTTACTTATGACCCTTGCCTCATTCTTTTACTAGACAAGAACTATTTAACTAAAAAAAAACTAACTAAATCAGACAGCCTATGACCCGTAACGCCATAAATTCAAACTTTACTTTTAAAAAATAAATAAAGGAAACGGTGCCGACCTAGCCATTGGTCAAAAAGGCTTCGCTAGTTGCTACCACTAAATTCTCCACACTTTGCCGTCACGCATTACACTTTAATGGCCCACACTGTGATTTGTGATTTGGAAAGTCGTGCAAAATAGCTGTGGCTTTAGCTCAAAATTATTTTCTAGACGTCAACAAATGGGACCCAAAAGCAGAACATCATCAGGCTCCTCTGATTGCTCTAGCTGTTTCCTCTCTCACACCCACGTGAGTGTCTGTCTGTGTGTGTTTCTCTCACTGTCACTGCCATGTTTGCTTGCTATCCGTTACAGTCACTACCAAATTAAACCTCACAAACCCAACTCTCTCTCTCTCTCTCTCTCTCTCTCTCTGTGTAAAGTAGAGAAAAACTAAGATACCCAGAAAGAAACACGCAGAGTTGAAGCTAAATCCAATGCCAACTTCTTCATACTCGTTCCTTTTTATACTTCTCTTCTGCTTCTCAACTGCTGCTTTGGCAGGTGACCCTTTTGTGTTCTATGATTGGACTGTCTCTTACCTCACTGCCTCCCCACTCGGTGTTAAACAAAAGGTTCTTACTTTTCACCTCAATTCTCTGCAGTTCTCCAACTTTCGTCACCCTTATCCTTTGGATGAAAATGGGCACTGCTTATTTTTAGTGATATTTCAAGTTTTAAACTTTTGGGTATTGCTCATGTGATTTGTTTATTGGATATTAGTTGCTTACTGTGTAGTAAATATATGATTTTAGCTATTTTTAACTTAAACAGGTCCCCCCCATATGTGAATCTCGTAAGTTGATGGAAATTACTTAATTAATATACCAGGTTGATTTACTAATAGTGTGACATATTTTAATATAAAGAGAAGTTTCCTGTTCTAGGAAGAAGTGAATTTCATAATTCTATTGTTTTTAGCAACTATTCAGTTTTAGAATTTCTCTCATTATTAATTCAGTTACGCTGGAAGTTGCCAAAAGGCTTGTAACTCAGTGGCATTGACTGTTCTCCTTGACGAGGAGAACAAGGTTTTAAATTTCCTCCCCCACTTGTTGTAACACAATTGAATTATAAAAAAAGTTATGCCGAGAGTTAGAAAATATGTTTACATGACCCAGTTTACTTTTAATGTATATATATATATATATATATATATATATAATATTAATAACTTAACTATGCCCAAGTCTTTAAATCTGTATAGTTTATATACAATCTTGATTGACAAATAGCTCTATATGTGACAATATCTTTGTTTGGATTAAATTGTAAGGCTAGGCAACATGTCCACTCTCAGCACCTTGATGCACCTTTGTGTGTGTATGTACACATTATATGCCCATATCATACAAGCACAATCCTGTGACTTTCATTTCACATGGCTAAACTGAGCTGACATAGTTTCTCGACTTGTCTTCTTAGGTGTAATTTTTGTGGTTGCTTTTGCTTGTTCATGTCATGCCATTTCTTAGGATTCTCAAATATGTCAATGCAAAACTAAATCTTGAAGCATGTCTAGTCTTATATTGTGTTGATCTAATCCCAAAATTTTACTCATAATGTATTTCATAAACAAGCTGTTGTCCTTGTTATTAAAGTTCATCTTAACAAATCCTTTTTTGTCAAACAGCTTTTTGTGGTGATATCTCACAAACAATAAGTCCTTTTCACTACCAAAGTACAAGTAGTCCTTATAGCATATCTAATATGAAACATGACTGCTTCTCAATATTGCAATTGTTAATTATTGATACATGTGCCCTAATTGTCTTCACAAGCTTTCCTTTGTCTTGTTCTGTAACTTATATTTTCTCTAGAATGCATGGACTTCCTTTTTGTTTTTCAGTCTTGTATTTCTACTGTTTCTTGTCAACGATCTAACTGTATCAACCTAAGTTTTTGAACCATGTCATTGTTTGACAACCAAAGATATTGTACCTTAAAGCATTATTATTTTTAATTCCTTTTTGTAGAATTTTCCCTTGCAATTTGATTGGCATATTTTAATCACTCAGCACATTAGACGGTACTTCATTTGTGCCTGTATAATCCAATGAGTAAATAAATCCTTTGATACCAAAAGGCTGCTGTTGGCTGCTGTTATGTAGTCCATGTTACTTCAGAAATTACTTTTCTTTCACATGTATGTGTTTTTGTTCATACTACTGATTATCATATTTATCTATCTTGCTAAAAATAAAACTTCATAATCAGATTGGAAGCATATAGGTTATATCATATTTTTCAATAATGCCAGTTTGTCTATGATTAAGACAAAATGATGTTATAGTGGAGAGGTGGCCATCGGGTGCCCTGCAGCCATGTAAGATCTGTTTCTACTGTTCCACCTTAAAATTTTCAATGGCTTCTCATTGCGACAGCAATAATTACCATTGTTCCATACCACACTCTTACTTTGAACTGCTGTGACCTCACTTTAGTTAGGGGGAAAAGATGTCTCATTAGTGCCCAATGTGCATTCAGGTTTAATTGTGTTGTGTGGCAAGTGATGCATGTGACACATTTAACAATGCATTCAAACTGACCTTGTAAGAGTAGCATGGAGGGTGAGGTCGTGGGTTCAAGACCCACCGGGGGTGTATGTACCTTCAAATTAGAAAAATAATATGTTCAAACTTTCTCTTGTATTATTCATTATTCGCAATTTCATTGTTGATTTTTGCACTTCATTGCTGGCTCCTGAAGCAAATAACAATTTTACTTTAACAATCTGTCATCCACATGTTTTGTAAGTTACCGTACAATTAATCCTATATTATTGTTTACTGTTTCTGTTTATCATGGCTGTCCAGACTCTTAAATTGAAGCAAGTAATATTTTTCTTTAGAAATCTGTGAATGACATGTTTCATGAGTTATGGTACAATATAGATGAGACGAACTTCATACTGACAGAATAAGTTTTGAACTAGTTTCATCTTGAAACTGTTATGTGCTGTGTGGGTCACTTAGTAGGCTTAGATGCAAGATATTGACTGCAGTAATGGAGTCCCTATCTCTGAGTAATCAAATGATGAAGCATTTAGCTGCTGACTTTTTTAATTCTTCTGAATCATTGAACCTTCTTGTATTAAAGATTTTACATTATTGCTTTTCCCATGTCAAGCTCATGTTACTCATTCCATTCTACAGTTTGTGCTACTAGATGTGGAAAGTCCCATAGTCGTTCATTGAATAATGAAATCAGACAATTATGCTTGTGATGATAGATCACCTCCTTTTCCACAATATACAAATCTCCAAAATGTTCTTCTCCATCTGGAGATTGAGGGACACCTTTGTTTGGTTGTAGTCTTCCTGCCATATGATTTGCACTATATTTATATGTCACTCATAGAGATTTATTCTTTGCCTACCCATCAATGTTTGATTCCTATTAATTTGTGTTAATGTGACTTCTGCTTCTTCATACCTGTTAATATGACAGTTAGTCTTTGTCCATATATCCTTCCTATTTGTCAATAGAAATAAGAATAGAGATTTAAGGACGAGGAACTGGTTTCCGTGTTTTTGCCCTCAATTCATCCATTCCATATATATAGGAGAAGCATGTACAATATCACAAGGAATATTCTGATAGCAACAGCTGGTAGAGACAACTCATCAATGGGATCTTCTAGAATAGGGACACCTTATATGGGATCTTCTAAGAGACTCTAACACTGTTTCGCACGATGCATGAGTCATGAATGGTTGAGCTATATACAAAATGAGGATTACCTGCCAAGCGCTTAGGCACGGTCAACTTTTGTTTTTTAACTCCTTGTTTATTTCCCATATTGATCCTAGATTTTGGAGTCAAGGGTCTTTGCTTGTCTTTTCTTCTTTGATATTGTACATTTATTTATTTCAGTGTTTAATTATCTATAAGTTGGTGATTTATATACCAGTGCTCAAATGTCTTAGCTGCTTCCCTACCCAACACTCACAGGTGGGTGGACCCACAAAATCTCATGCAAATTAATTTGTGCTAATAATTTCAGGTAATTGGGATCAATGGGCAATTTCCAGGACCAATTCTCAATGTTACTACAAATTGGAATGTTGTCGTCAATGTCAAAAATGGCCTTGATGAGCCATTTCTTCTCACATGGTATATATATTTTTTACAGCAAGAATAAGAAAAATAGCAAGTAGTGATTTTATTAGTGTTAATGTTGTCTAGTTTAATGCAGGAATGGCATAGAACATAGGAAGAACTCTTGGCAAGATGGTGTTTTAGGTACAAATTGTCCCATTCCTGCTGGTTGGAATTGGACATATCAGTTTCAGGTCAAAGATCAGATAGGGAGTTTCTTTTACTTCCCATCCCTTAGCTTCCAGAGAGCTGCGGGTGGATATGGGGGAATCATCATAAACAACAGAGAAGTGATTCCAGTACCCTTCGGGATGCCAGATGGAGATATTACAATCTTCATTAGTGACTGGTATTCTAAGAGTCATAAGGTCAGTGTAAATTTTGTTTTGCTCACTGATTTTGGTGACTGGTGAATACTAGTTACTTTTTTAGGTTTCCTAGCTATTGACCAATGCTTATTGGGAAACAGGAACTAAGGCAGGATGTTGAAAAAGGAATCAACCTTGGAGTTCCTGATGGTATCCTCATTAATGGATTCGGTCCCTATCGCTTTGATGGGGCAGTTGTTCCAGATGGTATTACTTACCTGAAAATAAATGTTGAACCAGGTGAATTTCTGCAATGTCTATGTTATACTTAGTTTGCTGTCCCTTCTCTTTAAATAGCATTAACTTGCTCAAATGAACTAATTTTTATAACAAATGTTCTGTTGTTTTCCATTGAAACTGTGTTTTAAAAGTTGTAACTAGAAAGTAATTCTTTATAAAACACAAACAATTTGTTAAGCTGCATTGAAGACCCTAATTTCAGTGGTCCGCAATTTCTGCATCCCCCACCACCTTCCTAATCTTAGCCACCACATCTCCTACTTGTGCGACCTTCATAAAACCCAAACCACCTTACCTAAATCACCTCCCAAGTTAAATATTCGATACTTGGAATTTGTGCATTTGTATTAGCATATAAAATACAATTTCTGTAAATCTTGAATTATTAAACCCATGAAAATTATGAATCTTCTCCTTCTAGCTAAGGTTAATTGAGTAACGGGGTTTCATAGGCCCTTCCAGTCATCTTGAGAAGTTTTTCTATAACTGCAGCTAAAAAAGCTAGTGCCAAATGAAGATGGTTGTGTCTATTGCTCTATTGAATGTCTTGAAATCTTCAGGAAAAGCAGAACGTAAGAGCCTTGAAACACACACTGAAAACCCACAAGAGCACTGCCTATGCTACTCATTTGTCCAACATAGAACCACACCTAAACCCACCACCACCATATCAAAACCCACACTAACAAAAGTACACAGAAACCCACAAGACCAACAGCAGCAACCGTCTTTGCAAGAACAACACCTAGACCACCCAAACCCACACTGAAAACTGCCTGGTAAAAAAACTCACAACAAGACTCACAAAACCAGTAACAGTATCCATCTGCTTGTGAATGCCATTCAGTCCACCCCTTTGCCCAACACAGCTCCAAGGCCAAACTCACCACTATACCAAGGGTTAGGGATTTTGATTTCAAAATTTGGGTAAGGTTTAGGTGGGGAGAGTATAGTGAGGTGATGGTGACAGTGGAGTGAAGCTTAAGGCTCAATGAAGAGGGGATGAGATTTGGAGTAGAGCGTATTAGAGAGGGGTGGAATTGGGGATTGGGGCTTGGGGAACTAGGAAGGAGTGAGGGATGCAGAGAAATGAAAATGAAACTCATTTAGAAAAGAAAAAAAAAGATACCTCTTTTGTAGATGGTTACTATGCACGTATTAATGGTTTTTCTGTGTTTTGACTTTCTCCAAAACCAGAAAGTGGAGAACATCTTTTTTATATTTTTTAATAGTGGCCATTGTCAGGTATTTTTTCTTGAAAATCAATTCTTTAGGAACAGGTTGCCATTTTTTAACGGAAAATAGTCTGGTGTATAAAACTAAAAGAATATTTTTTTCTTCTAAAAAAAAAGACCTAGTTTTTAAAACAGTTACAAAACATGGCCTAGATTTTTAATTATTTGGTTCTAAGTAGCAATGCCTATAGGGTCGTTTCTCCTACCTTTTTTAGCAGTTATTTGTGGCACAGAAAATAGAATTGCTGTTTCAAGGGTCAAGATTGAGAGTTATTAGGGCTATTTGAGAGGCTTGTATGAGGTTTGTAATGGGACATATTATCATTTATGTATAGTCGGAATTTTTACAGCAAGTTTTGATTTCTTTCAAACCCTTGAAGTTATGATGCTTTCTCTCTCTCCCTCTCTCTCTAGAAGTGTGGTTTCCGAAGGATGAATGAGAATGAATGGGGAAATATATGATAATGAATTACACCTGTTCTATTGGTATACTGGTGTAATTCATGTTATTACATAGTAATCCTTGTAAAGAATCAAGAAGCGTCAAATTAGTTAATTAGTTGACAGATTGCAAGTGGACCAAGTTAGTTCAGATTATTACAACAAGGCCAAGAAGTGGAGCCAAATCAGTTACAAGTTGTTAGTTGGTTAATTTGGCCAATAAGCTTTGCAAGTAACTTGTATAAATACTTATAATCCATAGCATTTCATCATCAATGAATAAAGACACAACTTTCTCACTTTTCTATCTCAAATTCTCTCCTTTTTCTCTTTTTCTTGAAGGGTGACTACTTCGAATTAAGTTAAATTCCATTCATTCTCATTCATTTCCCTTAAACCAGGAAGATTCATTACAAATTAATTCTTATGAAGCTGTATGTGTCGTGCTAGTAGTTAGTTCCTGCTTTTCCTCCTATGTTTATGGTTTGCTAACAAATGTAACCAAATCTGTGACCTTCAATTCCCATACTAATTCACCAATTTCTGAATCTTTTACAAACCCTAACCTTAATTTCCTAAACTTAGAATCTTCCCTTGACATCCTAAATGAATTGGTATAGACACATAGGTTTTCAACATCCTACATAAATCAGTATCAGAGCCAAGATTTTTACCATACCTATGCATAATGGAAGTGTCTATGGGAAGAGTTGCTGAGAATCAGCAGGATGATTTGCTTGTGAGAATTTTCCCAAGTCAGATACCAAATTACTAGTTGGGAGACTCAATATATGCAAAAAACTGTCAACCGTGGCATTGAGATTCAAAGGAATAGTGCGACTAGGAATAATAACAAATGAAGATGCTACCAACAATACCAACAGTGAGCACCGAATAGATCGAAACCAACAATCACCAATTAGGCTTAACCTTTAGCCTACAAATGATAGATAATTCCTACCAGTTTTACTACAGGACGTGGCATGTGGTGTGGCAGGTCCAGATAAATTTGAGTGTCAGTATTTGATGGGAGATATTACTAAGAAGGCACAGGTAGGGGCACCTGGATGTGAGTGGAAGACTTACCATCTAGTTTCTATCAATTAGATTGCTGCCATGACGAATTGATTGGTATGAGATAACCAAAGATTATGAAAGTTTGCGAAGATGAAAGGGTATTCCAAAGTATGGTGGAGAGAGGTACAGAAAAGCAACTTCAATGAGCGAGGCAGCCTCCAATTATTGATTGGGGGGGAGATGAGGTTAAAGTTGAAAGAGATATTTGCCATCGGATTATCAAGATCGTCTTTATGATGACCTTATGACACTTTGGCAAGGGAGTTTGACAGTTGCACAATATATTAAGAAGTGTGATATGAGCTTTCTGTTTAGTGTCTTGTATAGTGACAGAGAATGAAAGACAAACTTTTTTCTCATTAAAGATATGGACTATTGTTTACATGGATATAGCCACCACTATTTGATTACTAAAAATAGATTTACTTCCTATTAACTTAGTTAAGTAGTTCTCATTTTTAACAATGGGCTAAGGCCAAGGGAAAGGTAATTGCATTGACTACTGTTAGCATTAGTGTTTATCTTATAATCGGCTTGTTATTCTCGTATTAGCTTAAGCCATTCTTGTAATTGTGTTATACTTCCATTCTCCCTGTTGAAGAGACAATAATAGGGAGAATGGAAGCATAATAGCAACTAAAACAAAAAAGCCTCTCACTTCGTTGGTGAAAATAATTTGCAGCAGCCATCAAGGAAAGAAAGGTTATTTATGTTTTGATGTGAAAATTGCGACAACTAGATCAACAACAGCCAACAGAGGTACCAACAGAATTGCAAGAGTTGCTGTCCAGTTTTTTCCAATTCCAATGAATTTCCACCTTTATGAGATGTGCAATATGCTATAGATCTGGTTCCAGGGTCTTCTCTACCAATACCAGCCTAGTATATGAATCTTGTTAAATATGCTGAACTTAGGAGCCATGTAGATGAATTATTAAAGAAAGGTTTAAAAGGGGAAAGCCTAAGTCCTTCAGTCCCTGCTCCGTTAACTCTTAAAAAATATGGTAGCTGGAGAATATGCAAAGCTAGCCAAGCAATCAACCAATCACCATCAAATATCAATTCCAATTCCATGACTTGAGAATATGTTGACCAGAGTTAATGCCTTTGGAAGATTGATCCTTAGTGGATATCATCAAATCAGATTCAGAGTTAGGGATGAGTGGAAATCACTTTAAAATAATGGATGAGCTTTGTGAATGGCTGGTCATGCCCTTTTGTTTTACCAATGTACATTGCACATTTACTGTTCAATTACTTGTCATTTACTTGAATGATGTTCTTATATATAGTCAGGCTAAGGAAGAACATATTATTCACTTTCAATAATTGATGAGAGTTTTGCGTGAAGAGAAGTCCTGCATCAATTTGGAGAAAGTGTATTTTCTCTTGATTTGTTGTTTCCTCTCATGGCGTTGAAGCAGATCCAGCAAATGTCAGTTTTCATTAGCACGCCTTGCTCTATTGGAGATTGATTTGTGATTTTGCACTATTGTGGCTCTGGTTACAGCTTGTATGAGAAAGGATGGTTTGCGTGGATGAGTTTGGCAACCAAAGCTTTTGAAGAAATCAGGAAAAGTTGATTCAAGCTCCAGTTTTGTCACTCAAAACACTAAATATTTATATACTCCTTCTTTGTATTTTTATTATACAATTGATTCTGGACTTTCTAATAATCCCTTAACCATCTGATAAACCCCTGATAAATAAAACAAATATAGTATATAAAAAATAAAAATTAATATCTTCATATTTTGGATCATCTAGGCCCCATATTGTCCCTGCTATACAATGTAATTGCAGGATGTTATTTTAAGTGCATCACCCACCATTATATATTTGGCCTCATTCTAGGAGATGGGTTTAATTTCTAAATTCTTTCTAGAAGGCAGTGCTACCCCTCCTAGGGAATTTTTTGTGCCTTCAAATATAATGAAAACAGAATGTGAAAAGGTCCCATTTTTATGAAAGGTTCATGTATGCCCAAAAGAAGTTGGAGAGGTGCTCTATGCTGATATGGTTTATATCCCTTCCATTTCAGTGTATACTCTTTTGTTTCAAATTCTGTTCAGACCTGTAGGGGCTTCTTTCATATTCATTCTAAACAAACTCTTGTAGGTTTTCTTCCCAGGAATATTGTGACTGATATGTTATACTTAATCAACCCACATATGGTGACTTGTACATGCACGACTATGAAAGACATGTAGTTTCTTTTTGTTTTAGTTAATGATAGCATGTTGGTAATTTTATTTGCTGTAGGTAAAACATATCGTCTTCGGGTCCACAATGTTGGTATTTCAACAAGCTTGAATTTCAGAATACAAAATCATAACTTACTTCTTGTGGAGACTGAAGGATCTTACACGGTTCAGCAGAACTACACAAACATGGATGTTCATGTGGGCCAGTCATACTCATTCTTGGTCACAATGGATCAAAATGCTAGCAGTGATTACTACATTGTTGCGAGTCCTCGGTTTGTCAATTCATCTGCTTGGGGCAGTGCTACTGGAGTTGCCATCTTGCACTACTCCAATTCTCAAGGACCTGCTTCAGGTCCTCTTCCTGATCTTCCTAATGAAAACGACCCTTATTTCTCAATGAATCAAGCAAGATCCATAAGGTTGTAGCTAATTATATCTCTTTTTGGGTTAATAAAAGAAATATCCTAAATGGACATATTATAGAGCTCCTTGTAGATTCTTGGTCTAAGATTAATCAGTAAAATTTCCAATGCACAAATGTGAGTGGTTGAAAAGATGGGTTCATCCCTCACCTGAATATTGATTAATTTTATGATATGGGATAAATTTATCTTTTCAACTTCATAAAATAAGCAATTTCATTTGGAGAGAAGCAAACAAAACTACATCAGAAATCAATGGACATTCTTTTTTCCTTTGTATCTCGTTTGTTCTCCTTGTAGTCATATTTGCATCATTGTTCTTTTAATATACTCATGGATGCAGGGCTGACTATTTCACATTCTCGGTCATGGTGGTGCATTTTTCAGATGGAATGTCTCTGCTGGTGCTGCTCGCCCAAACCCACAGGGATCTTTCAAATATGGTCAAATTACTGTCACAGATGTATATGTGATCCTCAATAGACCGCCAGAGCTTATAGATGGGAAGTGGCGGACTACCCTCAATGGTATTTCGTACTTACCACCTTCAACACCCCTGACGCTTGCCCAGCAGTTCAACATTCCAGGGGTGTACAAGCTAGATTTCCCAAATAAATTGATGAACAGACCTCCCAAAATTGATACATCTCTAATTAATGGTACTTACAGAGGTTTTATGGAAATTATCTTTCAAAACAATGATACAACTGTCCAGAGCTACCACCTGGATGGCTATGCATTCTTTGTTGTGGGGTGAGCCATCAGCTTTGATATTGTCATCAGACTATTTCTAATTTATCAAATTCAAAAATTAATTTGGATAATTTTCTATTTGAACTGTAGTATGGATTTCGGAGTGTGGACAGAGAATAGCAGAGTAACTTATAACAAATGGGATGGTGTTGCTCGTTGCACTACGCAGGTACTCCTGTCTATAATCTTCACCCAAAATGCTTTTGTATGAATCATTTGGTTAAGCAATTTTCGCATTGGAAAGCTAGTAGGAATGGGATATGCAATAACAAGAAAGGCATATCAAGATCAGTTTTATGAAAAAGAAAACTAAAGGTAATCTTAAAAGCCAAGGGGTATTAGAATCTCTAAGGGACTGCGGATTTTGTGATGCATTCAGCCTCTCATTGTATTGGGAAATTTTACTAGCCATGTTGTCAAAATGAAATGCATTGCATGGGGATTTAATATCTGGGACTGGGAAGAGCTTTCCTTAAAATCTATAAAATGAACCCTTTACCTTCTACTGTGAAGTAGGTGCTAGTTGCATTTACATTTCAGCAGTGATGTTTAAGCATATTCCATGTAAACAGTAGTAAGATATCAATAAGGTTGCATACTTGAATCTAATGGCCAGAAGAAATCTGTTCAGAAGTCCATAAACATCCTGTTTTTGGAAAACATACTTCATAGATGATGGAAAGAACAGCATATATGATGGTAACATCATAGATGATATGCTAGTGCTTCTTTGCATTTAGCAGTTTTTGGAAAATACATATTTCTTACCTTTCAAAAAAAATAATTCTAATGAAACAATTTTTAAATCAAAATAATTGATTTGACACATGAAGACAGATGTCACGTAGTGAGCAGTGAAAAATTATTAGTTTATTTCCCATGTTAAAGTAAAGATCAATGGCTGGATTAATTACCAAAAGATGCTCAACACCCCTCTATATCTATTTGGTGGCTTCTAAACTCTCTTCAACCTTTTCATTTATGACATGTCATGGATGTGTAGACATAATTAGAAATGGAAAACAAGTAGATACTATATGCTACAACTTGAAAAATTAAAAATCAAAATTTGGAGGCAACAATTCATATCAGAGTCATAATTGGTTGTAGCCAATTTAATATCTTGAAGAAATTCTGTTCCACATTTAAGAAGTAAACTAAGAACGTAAGAAGTCTATTTGTGTACTAGGGATGGCCAGATGATAGGAAAAAGTAAAAACGCACCTAAAAGAGAGGGAAAAAAAAAGATATGGCTCGCTAAGATCAGCTTTGAGGCCCTCAAAATAGCCATCTTCATTCATCTTATTTAAATTATCTGGTTTGACCAGCAGATCTTGCATTATCTCTCTCTCTCTCTCTCTCTCTCTCTCTCTCCATTGCACCATCCATCCTTTAATTGGGGGCTTTAGGTGCTCCGAGGCCTAATTGCTCAAGCTTTTTAATCACTTGCACACAGATGTACATGCACACAGATTGAAAATTAAAATTATTCTACTATATATTTAGGTTGGATTCTTTGTTGATAATTAGCTAAAAAAACGAAAAGATCCCAAAGGGAGAGAGAGAGAGAGGTTGTCTTGATAACCACTTATTTCTCACTTACAGGTCTTTCCTGGAGCTTGGACAGCCATTTTAGTTTCTCTTGACAATGCTGGTAACTGGAACCTTCGTGCGGAGAATCTTGACTCTTGGTATCTGGGGCAAGAAGTTTATTTGAATGTTTTAAACAAAGAGAATGACAGCGATGAGGCTCCTTTGCCTGGCAATGCAATATATTGTGGCTTACTTTCATCCTTACAAACGTAAGACATCAGAAACACAGCTAAACTTTGTCAATTTGGTAACTTTACTATATTTAGGATGTGTAAATCAAAATACATAAAAGTTATCAGGTTTACCCTTGCTTTTGTAATAATTTATGCTGAAAAGTGGTTATTATTATTTTATTGTCTAGGGATATAACATATTCATAACTGTCGATGTGACTTATGATTGTTGCATAATAGTAGTGTCAATGGTGGGCACTTTTAAAAGTGACGTTGCAGCAATCACATTTTTCCATCTTAGTGTGTTGTTAAGAAGATTGTAAAAAATGTTGTCCCGAGCATTGCTCTTATTGTATAACTCTTCTAGATATTGTTTCAGACACATACTATTCACAAATAGTTATGTGTCAATGAATTTTTTATATCCCTTCTATTCCAAACACCTTTACTAATAATTTCATTTGTTTCTTTCTTTGGCAGTGATCAGGCTCAGAGAGTCAACTTCTCTGGTGCATCTTCCTTATCTGATGGACATAGAAGAATTTTGGCTATGTTACTGATAGCATTCTTAGGAACTTTCTTCAAGTAATCAAATTGAATTGAATAATAAGCAAGCATTATGTTTCAATTAAAGATATTTATTTGTAGTTTGAGGAAATAGTTAATTCAAATTATAGAGTGAAATCAAGTGAAAGAGGTGTAGAATATTGTTGGATCAAACTATGTAACATTGTATTTATAATGTGTATCATTGTAATTTTAACACTGAATGTTTTGTTAAGTAATTACTGTGGTGTTATTGATGAATGAGCATAGCTTGTGTACAAAAAAAGTAAGGATATGGTAATTGTATTGATATTACCAATTTGCGTTAGCAATTCAGGTTTAAGGGTACATTAAAATAAAGAGACTTTTTTTTTTTCCAGAATAATGTAGGAATTCCTTTTTTCCTTTATAATTTTATAAATTTTTTGAAATATGGTTGGGGCATTAGATAGTTTCAAAAGCTAATAAGGAGAATAAAATATTGTTTCAAGTCAAAAAGCCAATCAAACTGAACATTTCCGTTATGAATATACTCTATTTCACAATGTTGCAATTGGGCCACATTTATAATAACATAAAATAAAATTACGCAATAAGGGTGCTACTATAGTCACATCTAAGTAGGATTATCACGTTGTTTACCCCCTTACCCATTTTTTATTCATCAAAATATATATATATATATATATGTATATATATATATGAGAATTTTCAGCTTTGCTTAAAGCTTATGGTTGTGTGATCATTGTCATAATAACAATAACTAACATGTTTTTATAAGTGTCAAAAGTCTTATAGTTCAATTGGTTAACACCTCCTAACGTGTCTAAACATAAAAAACATAGAAATAAAGGAACATAGGAAGCAAAAAAAAATTTCAAATCTAAAGTATTGTTAATTTGAATTTCTCTGGTTCATGTAGTAGATGATCTATAGCATTATATTGCTTTACTCTAGCAATTCCTCATAGATAGAGTTATTTCCATTGATTTAATTATTATTTATTGTTTGATCCCAAAATCAATGTAGTTTAATTACCATGGATATTAACGAAAAGTCGTTGATAAGATTCTCAATTATTTTGGAATATAGTCACATCCAAGTAGGATTGTCATGTTAGTTTCCCCCTTACCCATTTTTTATTCATCAATATATATATATATATATATGAGAAAGAGGGTGATTTCAGCTTTGCTTAAACCTTGTGGTTGTGTGATCATCATCATAATAACAATAACTAATATGTTTTGATAAGAGCCAAGAGCCTTATAGTTCAGTTGGTTAGCGCCTCCTAATGCTCTTAAACATAAAAAACATAGCAAATAAAGGAACATAAGAAGCAAAAAAAAAAAAAAAATCAAATCGAAAGTATTATTAATTTGAATTTCTCTGGTTCATAGTAATAGATGATCTATAATATTATATTGCTTTACTCCAGCAATTCCTCATAGATAGAGTTATTTCCATTGATTTAATTTTTATTTATTGTTTGATTCCAAAATCAATGTAGTTTAATTACCATGGATATTAACGAAAAGTCGTTGATAAGATTCTTAATTATTTTGGAATATGGTCACATCTAGGTAGGATTGTCACGTTGGTTGCCCCCTTACCCATTTTTTATTTATCAATATATATATATATATGTGAAAGAGGGTGTTTTCAGCATTGCTTACAGCTTATGGTTGTGTGATCATCATCATAATAACAATAACTAACATGTTTTGATAAGAGCTAAGAGCTTTATAATTCAATTGGTTAGCATCTTCTGATATTTCTAAACATAAAAAACATAGTAAAAAAAAATTTCAAATCTAAAGTATTATTAATTTGAATTTCTCTGGTTCATAGTAGTAGATTACATTATTTCATCAATTGCACCATAGAAAAAGATCTATAGTATTATATTGCTTTACTCCAGCAATTCCTCATAGATAGAGTTTTTTCCATTGATTTAATTATTATTTATTGTTTGATCCCAAAATCGATGTAGTTTAATTAACATAGATATTATCAAAAAGTCGTTGAAAAGATTCTTAATTATTTTGGAAATAGAAATTTGAATTTATATCAAAACACAATTTACAAGGTTTCATTTTAATTTTGGTTAAAAAAATTGTAATTTTGTGATGAGTTTTAATTATCTTGATAATCTCTTTAAGAGAGTAAAAATTTTGAATAATAAATTTAAACTTATAAAGCATAGTTGTACATTAGGCAAATATAACACATTATAATAGAAGTTAGAAGAATATGAATCATTTAAAAAAATTAATATCAATCAAACACTCCTAAAATGATATATTTGTAGAGATAGAAAGATAAAAAAAAAAAAATTAAAAATACTTTGAAAATTTGTTGCTTGTTGGAGTGAACAAATTTCAGAAATCAAATTATATATTATAAAACATTACAAAATCTATATTATTAATAACATGATTCCCTATTTGGTTTTCAATATTTTGAATACTAAAATACCCTCACACGAATTCTTATAGTCTTTAAAATACCCTTATCTTTTAATTAAATAATTTTAAATCAAAAAACACAAATTAGTTAAAAGAGTAATTTATTGTTCCTAAGCTTTAGATTTTTTTCCTTTATATTCTCCATTCGACCTAAAACTTAAGACAATATCTCTATTTAATTTTGAAACATTATTCCACATTACCTTGCCTCTTTCTTAAAAAAAAAATACACACGGTTATGGTTTCAAAAAATGTCAAAAATACCCTTAATCTAATTAGATAATACTTATTCTTAAAAAATAAAAAATATGGTTAAAATTTTAATTCAAAAAAAAAAAAAAACTATAGGATAAGCTTTTTTTTTCCCCCTAAAAATTAGCACATTCTTTATTTGAATATATCTTACGCACGTTTAATATATTTTTTCCCTAAAAACTAGCACACACTAAATCTAGCCATTTATTTATTTTTAAATCCTAAATTTTAATTTCTTAAATCAATTAAAAAATTACATGTGTCACCTCACTAATAATAAATAAATTCAAATTAAAAAATTACATTAAACTTAAAAAAAAAAAAAATAGAGTCTCGTCGCATGTGCTCCACATGTATAATGAGGCTAGTTTATATATTATTATGTATCACTTTTAACAGTTATAATGCTCAGCCAAAAAAATAAATTAATTAAAAAAAATAGCATTATTACACATGCAAAATGAATGTAACCAGTCTAGTAATTATATATTCTAATGCGTGTCACTGCCAATTATTAAGTCAAAGTGAAATATTTTTCTTTCCTTTAACAGCTTCTGATTTTTCTTTATTTGATAGTCCACCTGTGGACTTGATTGATTTGTATGAGGATAACCTCAATGGGATGTATTTTAACAGGATATGTCCTGAACCTGTTGTTTCTTGTTAGTTTCTTTTATAAAATCGCCTTTTACCAAAAAAAAAATTATATATATATATATATATATATATATATATATAATGTGGAGGAAGGCAACCAACTTCTCCTTACCTTAACCCACTAGCCCAACCAATAGGGCCAAAAGGCCCAATAACTCACTTCTAAACCATTTGGACCCAAATTTCTAAAACCTCTCTCTCTCTCTCTCTCTCTGCTCCTCACTGCTCAGCCACCATCTCAGACTCTCTCCTCTCACTTCTCGGTCACCAACTATACTCTCTCTCTCTCTCTCTCTCTCTCAACCCATTTTTAATTTCACGTGACCATCCAACTTTGGTGAGGTAAGTAGAAATTTCATTTAAGTTCATTCATTGGGCTTCATTTTTATCTTTTGTTGATCAATAAAACTCAGTATTTCTCATCAGAAAAAAAAAAAAAAAAAAAATCAGTTTACACATCAGGGTCTAAAAATGGTTCATGGGTTGATAGTATATTTTGGTTTGTGCTCTAATTTTTTTTTTTTTTTTTGGTAGCAGAAAAACCTTGTTAAACCCTCAAGAGTCAGGAACAGACATATTTCCAAACATGTTTAGTAGGTTGGCATTTCTGAAGAGGATCAAAGCTCCAAATGGGGGCACATACAATCTTAGGAAAACAACAACAACAACAACAACAACAACAACGTTGTCTGCTGTCTTGCCCGAGCAACCCATTGGATTCAGATTCTTTGCTTCCCAAATTGCAAGGAGGACATCATGCTTCAAACCTTTGGCAAAGGTCTTTAACTTTTGTTGTTGTTGCTGCTGCTGTTGTTATTCTTTTGGGAAAATTAGTTTTTGATTCGATCTATCAAATCCCATACCAAAAATAATAATAAAACATGTTTGCAAATATAATTTTAGCAGGGTGATTATGTGGGGTCCTTTAGAAAAATGTCGACCACCGCAGGGATTGGCATGGCAAAGAATGAGGAGGGGTTAAAGCTGGTGCTAGTAAATGGAGGTTCCCGTGCTCGTAAAATGGTGGGGATTTGGCTTTTTGGGTCTGCTGCGTGGGTGTTCAGTATGGTGCTACTTGGTGGTGTTACCAGACTTACACGCTCTGGTCTTTCCATGACTGATTGGAAATTTACTGGTTCCCTCCCTCCCCTATCCGAGGAGGAATGGTTGCGCGAGTTTGACAAATATAAGCAATCCCCTGAGTATAAGCGGTAACTACAAGCACAACCAACATTATCTATATATATGTTTTTGTAAGCATTATACTGTTTAAGCTCCGCTTAGAATTTATGTATTTATATGCTTAACCCAAATGTAGCACAATTGGCTGAGACCATCTTATATGAAATGTTGGTTAATAGTTCAAAATCTCCCCTTCCCCCCTCCCCTTGGCCCAAAAATTTTATACATAGAATTTGTAGTCAAAGTCTTCCAGACTCTTTTGAATGCTTGGTTATAGATTTGCAGTACATTGTTAACTACTATTTTACGGGGAAAAAGAAATAAGAAGATACTGTGATCTAAAGGATGATTATTTATTGTTGATTAAGGTTCTAATAATCATATCACTCTGTAGTTCTATCCTTATCTTGGATAATTTCTGTGTATATAGTAATGTTACAATCTTTTGGACCTTTTTTTTTTTTTTTTAAAGAATTTGGTTGGTAAGTCTTTTGGATTTAGTGATATTTACTTGGTTTTGGACCTCATGCAGTATAAACAAAGGGATGAGTATTGAAGACTTCAAATTTATATATTGGATGGAATACGCACATCGTATGTGGGGAAGGGCACTAGGTGTGATGTTTGCTTTGCCTTTTTCATATTTCCTTCGTAAGGGATACATTACCTTAGGACTTGGACTGAGACTCTCTGCTCTTTTTGCCCTTGGTGCTGGGCAGGGTTTAATTGGCTGGTGGATGGTTAAAAGTGGTTTGGAGGTTAGAATATCGTAATTTTTCTGTCAGCTTGCTTACAAAATTCTTAAAATCGTAAAGTTCCTAAAGATATCCTTTCTCAATAGGAGCCAGCATCTGAATATGCTCAGCCAAGAGTAAGCCCTTACCGTCTTGCAGCTCATCTTACCTCAGCATTTGCAATTTACTGTGGCCTTTTCTGGACTGCTCTTTCTGTTGTTATGCCCAAGCCACCTGCTGAATCAGTAGCTTGGGTTCGTGGAGCAGCCAAAGTAAAGAGACTTGCCCTTCCTGTTGGCATACTTGTTGCCATTACTGCTGTCTCTGGAGCATTTGTTGCTGGAAATGATGCTGTACGTAACTGTGTTTTATTCTTGTCTTGCTTCTCTTCTTACATGATGAACTACTAGATGATTTGCTTTGTTTGCAAATTATGATCAAGCTCTTGTACTAAATTTGTCAGGGTCATGCATATAATACTTTTCCAAAGATGGGTGATTCATGGATACCAGAAGATGTCCTTGACATGAAGCCACTAATTCGAAATTTCTTTGAGAATACCTCAACTGTGCAGGTATTAATTCTCAGCTGAGACTATATTTTAACTTCTTTTAATTTTGTTGTTTTCTGGATGGTTGCTTCAACTGCCATGTGCTAATGCCATGTTGCCTTTTCAAATTGGGAAAGATTGAGATAAAGAAAAATTAAGAATTGAGAAGAAATGTTATGTGAGGTTTTTATTTGTAGAGCAAATGTTGCTGAATGAGAATATTATTAAATCCTTTGCTCCTCTTCTTTAGTTTTTTTCCTGAATATCATCCTTTGAGGAGACATTTTAGGTTTGAGGAAATTTCATGAGAGAGAGTTAATTCTTGGAGAAAATACATTGATCCAAAGTTATATCATTTTGTATCAGCCAGGTGGCCAAAATTTTCTGTACTGGCTACCATTTCTGTCTTGCTCAAAATACTGGCCAAAAACTTGGCTATCTGTGTTTGTTGACAAAGTAATCCAATATCTGTATTTTGAGCATAGAGTTCAATCACATTATAGCATTCCTTTACCAGCACATATGTGAATACTGGCCAACATTATAGTACCATCAACTTGGCCATCTGTGTTTGTTGACAACATGATTCAATATCTGTATTTTGAGTGTAGGGTTCAATCACAGTATAGCAGTCCTTAACCTGCACATATGTGAATCATTTTTATGTTTTCATATTAAAATAGAATTTGAAATTAAAAATGATAATTCTTTTGTGAGTGAATTAGAACATTTTTTAGTTATCAAAATGCTGGTTTTGTGTTTATGAAAATACATGTATTATATATACGGTACTTTGAAATTAACGGAAGCCAATATATTTTGTTCCAGCACTAACAAACCAAAATGGCCACAAGGCAGTATTTATAACTTTGCATTGATATCTGAAGTCATTTTCTTATGGACTGTATTGAAGCCACAAATTTATGGCCTTGTTTGCAGATTTAATAAACTTAATAATAGTGCTGTTGTTTGTGGAGTTCATGATTAAACACAAGTATATATAATTATGCATTTTGAAATTGTAGAATTTCTGAATCTTATATTGAATAAGCTCCTTCAAGCCTTAATGGAATGCCTTGGTGTTATAATTCAAAGCTGCACACTTGAAATTATATTTTCATTCATTAATATCTAATAATTCAAAGGAAAATTTTTAATATGGTGTACTTTTTTATTGACAGCTTGACCACCGAATCCTTGCAACTGCAACCCTAATTTCAATTGGTACTTTATGGTGGTCAACAAGGAAGTTGGATATACACCCTGCAGTTAAATCTTTGATTGGAAGCACCATGGGCATGGCTGCTCTCCAGGTAATCGCTCGCCTATTTTCCTTTCTTACATTTTTGCTCTCTTTTATCTAGTCAAGTTTTACTTTTTTCTATCAAAAAAGGATAAAAAGTTCTAGTTTTCTAAATCCATTATTTCATGAGTAGGACCATGTGGGGGATTAATGTTATAATAGTAACAGGCTCTTCCAGAATCAGAGTATTAAACATGTTGCTAACTCTGTAATAATTACAGGTTACATTAGGGATTTCAACACTTCTGTCATATGTACCTGTTTCACTTGGCACTGCACATCAGGCTGGGGCCTTAACTCTTTTGACACTCATGATCCTACTCAATCACACTGTGCGGAGGCCATCGATGTCCCTTCTCAAATCTCTGCCTCAAGTCGCAAAGACAACCTAGATATTTTTTGGGTACATTTTTTTTCCAATAAGGATTGATGATTATATCAATTGGAAGTAACAATTCTTTTTTTCTTTTTTTCCTCTTGTTGTATATCAATTTGAGTTTCTAGTTCAGGAGTTCATTTTGTCTTTAGTGGTAATACATCTAGCCATTGCTATTTTGCAGCCTTATCAAGTAACAACAAATACAATTTGTAATCCAAAGTTCAACAGTCATATATATTCCATTTTTCTGTAGCATCATGTTTAGGTAACTTCATGAGGATCTTCAGGTTTAGAACTCATCTATAATATAGGTAACTTTAAACAATGCTTGCACTTAGTATCGCTAGTGGAATTGAAAAGAGGGAGGTTTTGTTTACTTACAATGGGAAGGGATGTGACTCCCCATCAACTGAGAAAGGGAGGGTTGTTTAGATTCTATATATTGCATCGGCTCAGCAGAGGATAAGTTTACCATTATCCGTACCTGGCACGATTTGGAATAGGTATCTTCATTATTGTGCACCAGCATGGAAGGGCTTTCCCTGGCATAGGCGCATCTTCATTAATGAGCACAAGCAGAGAATGACTTTCCTCTTACAGTATGGCCTCTCAACCATACCAAGCCGGGGAGGCTGTCATTGTTGAGGTGGTATGTTAGGAGACGGCTTCATGACACCAACCCCCCAGTGATCTTGTGAGACCATCTCGCAATATAATTTCAGTTGCTATGAACCTCATAAGAGCATCTCCAACAGTCTTTCTATTTTTTTATGATCTTTGAAGAATAAACAGTTACTTTTAGCTATTACCTACTTACTTTTATAAATACACTTTCCAACAGGTTCTCTATCTTTACTTTATTTGATTTAAATATTATTTCTTCTTTAATTATTTATTCATTATTTTATTCTCCTTTATTATTTTTTCAATCTTTTTTTTTTTTTTTTTTGGGTATTAAACATAGACAAATCACTATGCACTACTACAGTATCACTTCCTCCTCCATTCATTTTTCACATTCTCATCAAAGAGAGAAAATATCTGTCTTTGGCTTTTCTTCTCCAGTAGTCGTCAACCATGAGATTCTTCTTCTTCAACCACGAGTGTGTAATCTTGTTTTGATGGTAAAAACTATTCTATATGCCAAAATCATTTTAGAGCATCAAGGACCATTCGTCCAAAGTAATTCAGATACATCGATAATTTTGGAGCTTTGGTTTCGAGTTTTCCGGGTTCCAACGGCAGATCAAGAATGTATTCAAAGACATGGGTGCGTGCATTTGGTTTGAGGACTTTGTGCATGCGGCCGGATTAGGTTAGATCAGCTTCTATATATATATTGTTGTAATTTTTGTTTGGGGTTGAAGGATTTGCTGGATCGTTTTTGTGAGAAAAAGTTGTGTTGATTTTGTGAGAGAGAGTTGCTTCCCCTTTGTTTTCTAATGAAAAGAGATACTAGAGAATGAAAGAGACAGGGAGGAAAGGTGAAAAATAATAATCTTTTATTCAACCGTTGATTATTTTAATTGAGAAAAATGTTTGGAGCTGCTACAGTGCTCTCCTTGTTAAGAGAGCTATTGTAGCAAATCCAAAAAAAAAATTTGGAGATAGAGAGGCTGTTGAAGGGTTTTTTTTGTGTGTTTGCTCTCTAAATTAGGCTTTAGAAAGCCTATTGGAGACCCTCTAACCAATAGGGTCTACAACAGTATAGCATTAAAAATCAGCAACTAGCCAAAAATCCTAGAAATCTTTTTTTTATTATTAATTTTTCTTGGAAACTAATATCCTTTCACTAAAAGAACAATAAATCAATTACTAAAACACAACCTTTATGGCACTAGACAAAATTTTGAGGGTAGATATGTAGAATTTACTCATCCCCATCTAAGATAAAATGAAGGAAACAAGGTATTAACTGCACAATGAATTCAAAAGGCCCGAGACAATTGGCAAAAATTTGTCTTACTTAAACCATTTATGAAAATACTGTATTTTGAAATTAAATTATAAAAAATATGCCACTATTTAAATGCATGAGTTAAACTCACACTTTCAAAAGCTAATATCATGAGTTCAACTCATGTTTCCAATGTGTATAATGTGTGTGTAAGGCAAATATATTAGAGCAGCTGCACTAGCATTAAGAGTTCTAAAAAAAATGTTATTTTGACAATTTAAAAAGTTATTTTATCTATTTTAGCATACCATTTTATAATACACTCTGCATTACATCTTCTATTTCTTTTTACCATTATATTTTAATTCTTTTTATTATTATTTCTTTTTGGTTTCCCAAGACCCAACAGTCATTAAAGACTACAAGAGAGAGAGAGAGAGTATGAACAAAATATACCCAAAATATTAATAGCACATTTGTCCATACAATTCTATTATTAGAACGCTACTGTAGCAAATGTCAAATTTATTTGGCAAATTTTTGCGATTGGTGCATACCTAATACTGGTGCTCTTATTGTTAGCAAATTTAGTTGTAAAATAACACTATACCACTATTTTGGGTGGAAATTTTTTTTATTAGGTTAAAAAAAAAATATTATGTAATCGTAGAATATTAAAGGAAAAATTTTATAAGATTACTATAAAAAAAGATATGCTTTATTGTACTAATTTTGAGTTGTTCATCTTCACAAAAATAAAAAGATTGAGTTGTTAGAAGTAACATATTTGTAAAATGAGTGTAACTAAAATGAATATGTTAAGATAGATGAATGAAAATACACTGAAATACAGGATTTGAATACAAGTTATTTTCCCCTAAAAAAAAAATCGAGTTATTTGTCTAAAGATAAGGGTGATGATCCACATTAATAAAAGATGGGAGAGAGTCATTTGAGATGGTTTATTCATTTTTAGAGGAGAGTAATTAACACACCAATAAAAAAGATTGAGTTAATTTAACTTGAGAAACAAAAAATGGTAGATGAAGATGGCAATACTATTAATAGAAATAATAAAAAAAATCGCATTAATTAAAGAAGTAACAAATAGCATTGTTCCTCAAAAAAAGTAACAATAGCATTTTTTTTTTTTTTTATGGAATATTAGGTTGAGAAAAAAAAAAATATAAGTGGTTGATTTAATGAGCATCCCTTAGAGACTCCCAAAATTTTTATCGGATGGCTTTCTTGACTTAATCGGAATTATTGTTACTAAAAAAACAAAACACCTTTGTCCCTTGCCTCTTTTAATATATCCAAATATCCAATGATTGAGTTAGCAATGTTGTTCAAAATTGTCACTTTTGTCTCTTGCTTCTAATACTAAATGCATAGCTAGACTATATCTTGGATTGATCTACCCAAAATACAAATGGTAATAAACATTCACAACCATTTTCTTGAGCTCATTCATGTGAAAGTATAATTATATTGATTCTCCAAAAAAAAAAAAATATTAGTCAAATTGAAATTGCTTGTAACATTCCATAACTCCTGTTTACCCATAATTCTTGTGGATGTCAAATAATGTGTTTAAGTGTTATTGATGATATTTATGCAGTACCTACTACCTACTACCTAGTCTCAACTTTCAAATATATATAGAACAAAAAACACTTTGTATGTAAATATTTTGTACACATACCGGACCTCTTTGCAGCTCTGTGGCTTAAATACTATTTGTGAATTTGTGAGAGAATATTTTGTATACATTATGTAGATTTTAACCCTTTTTTATAAATCCATTTTGTCAAATAAAAACACAACTCAAACATTTATGAGGAGTAAACTCAAATCTTTCAACCTTGGCCACCACCACGGCCAAAAACAAATCATTAAACGCATGGTCGAAGCAATTAAGATGTTTCTGTCAAAAAAAAAAGAAACATAGAAAAGAGAGCTAAATTATTGATACTTTGATCTGCCCGTTTGCCAATATCATATGATGCTTGTAATCTACAACATTGTTGTAAAATTCCTACACTATGGTCTCACGAATCTTCAAATGCATCCAACTCTTTTTGGAGTAGAGTGATTTAAAAAAGAAAAGAAAAGAAAGATAGAATAAAGAGTAAAATTTAATTACAATTTTTTATCCAAGAACAATTAGTATAGCTATGTGGCCCATAGGTAATGCACTTACATAATTCAATTGAATTGAATAATATAAAGTATACCACCGCACGCCCTTGGTACGAGATCATTCCACAAGTATAAGTGCTTGTAGAGTGTAGAGGACAATGGCCGGAATTCAAGTCTTTAAGAGAAAGATTCACACACATATATACTTAGATTAGGTTAGAGTAGAAATTTTATCTTATATAAAATAATAATAATAATATAATGTTTAAGTGTATAACATCTAATGAATTGTATTTAAATTTTGTTGAATATCATAAAATTTATTGGTATTTCGTAAGAGGGATGAAAAAGTGAATTGATTATTAATTTGCTTTATTTGATTGAGAAGAAAAGTAAGAAAAAAAATAATCAATTTTATTATTATAGCCTAATTAGATAAGAGACAAAATACTTCAATTTTACGTGTACCCCCACATGCATATGAATTATATTGGATATACGCAAACACAATATAGAAGCAACCACCTCCTTCTTTTAATGCTTCTCATAATTCTTTCTACTAGTGGTAATGAGAACTTGATTCTCAAGTCTATATTACTTATTAGGACTAAGGTTATGTTTGTTTGGAGTGATTTTAGGGAGGAGGGAAAATGAAGGAGAGAAAAGTGGAGAGAAAATGATATTTTTGGTTGTTTAGTTGAGGGTGGAAAAGATGGGAGATTTTGGTGGGGTCTACAAGTTTTCTTTCATTTCCTTTCAGAACACAATCTCTCAAATTTGGAGAGAAAATGAGGGTGAAAAGTGAACAAAAATATTTGGACAAAATTGTTCACATCTTCTTTTTATTTTTATTATTATTATTTTTTGGCAACCTCAACCTGGCCATAATAAATGTGGCTTGCCGCTCGCTTACTTTTTTGTTTTTTTAATCCTTTTTTTTCTTTTGGGTTTCACAGAACGCGGATTTAAAAAAAAAATTAGGATGCTGCATTAATACGTGATTCACCATAGTACCATACAGTGTTTTTTTTTTTTTTTTGTGTTTTTTGTGTTTTTTGGACGTTTTTTATTTTTTAAATTTATTTCTTATTTTTTATTGGACATGAATTTTCATTTTTAATAAACTTTGGATGATTGCATTTTTCTTGGTTGGTTGTTTGCCTTTTTTTTTTTTTTTTTTTGATCTTAATTGAGCATTATTTTTAATAAGGACATATGAATAAATTTATACAAACTCCATTTTCTATTCTCTCCTCTCTTTCCAATCAAACAAAAAAGTTTTTCATTGTTCCACTTTTCCACCCTTCTAACCAAACACAAATGAGGAAAACTAAAATCTTTTCTATCCTCCAACTTTTTCATCATCTCTCTATTTTCTGTCCTCTAACTTTTCTATCCTCCAAACCAAACAAACCCTAAGGCAAGTGATATGGCATACATATTATATACCACCTTCCATTTCATTTTTATTTTCTTAATCTAAAATGGGGTTGTTGGGATAAAAGGCTCAAGAGTATATATTGGGTCATGGGCCTTGTCCGATGACATTTAATGGTCTGAGGAGAGATAGATAACAAGGAAGACATAAGAATTAGAGTGCCACGAACAAACTATGCCTGCGAAGGTTTGGGAAGGTAATCTGAGGAAGAATGTCCCCTCGGCTAAACAAAGCAGAGGTCAGAAGATTTGATCTGCCCTTAAAAGCAACACTTCAAAAGGTTCTATTGATAAGGATACATATCAAGGAAACATAGGACAAAGGGAAGCTAAGAAATATCTAATGAAAAACTGTTATCACTGCATTGAATACTCTACAGTTAACCCTCTAACCATATTAATGTGGAGGTGATACCTGAAGAGTGGCAAGTAACCTTACAGTTACTCCCAAAGATTTCAGGAAAGTGCTAATGGGACAAGGATTAAAGCCAATAACTTGATCTACACATGGAGGGTGGAGATGAAGAAGAGAGGGGTATATAATAGAGAAAGAAGCCCCTTACTAGGGGGATCCAAGAATTGAGAGAGAAACACTGTAACAACAAGAATCTGGACTTGTAACAAATTCAAAAGAAATATATACAAGAACTAATCTTCTCAGATTGTGCCGATGACGAATTTCTTTGGATAAAACCAGTTTATTTCTATTTTTTTATCGTTTGGGCTCACTATAATTGCTATCCAACTCATTAGAGCCTAATTTTCTAGTTCACTCTACAAATTCATTGTATTGGGCTCTTTGGGCCTAGATTCTTTTACCTTTTGAGTTTAGGAAACAATCTGTGTCCTTACAGGGGTATTATTTAATATTTATATATAAGAGAGTTTATACAAAATTAACACCCTTGAGTACCCCAAATACAATTTGTCCCATAAATATAATATATGTAAACAAAAGATGGGCAACTGTCATATTTCTCTACTCTTGCTTGCTTGCTTTCGTCCCCTTTTTGTAAGTCCATTTGCATAGTTATTACTTATTAGCTTCAAAGAGGATGTGACATGGTTGGACATTCTAGTCCAACCACAAAATTCATGAATCAAAACAGCTATATCCATCCAATAGGTCCTTATTTACTTATACACAACATGTATAATTAAGAATTCATGTTTGTATACACGCATAATCTACCACCCTATTTTGTCCTCCCAATGGCAATAATCCATTCCAACAATGACACCTTATTTACTTGCTTATTGCCTACGTATGTGTATGAGCAATAGTGCATTCATCGTTTTTTCCGTTTTTAGTTTCATCTTCATTCTTCTTCTTCAGCTCTTCCTAGCCTTTCTCTTTATTTATATATATATAGTCGAAGCAATAGAAAAACTAATTCTCTTTCTCCCGTGTCTATTATTAGACTTTAGAGTATTAGTATACAATAGAAAAACAAATGGAAAAAAAAAGAAAAAGAAAAGAAAGTCACTATAATAATATCTTGGCCTGATCCACATCCCTACTTTGTTACTTTAAATATGGATGGTAGTTTTAAAAATAAGCCTGATAAAAGAGGAGGTGGAGAAGTATTAAGGAATAGTCAAAGAAAATGGATAAAAGGTTTCTCAATTCACATAGGCACTGCCATGAATAATAAAGCAAAAATATGGGTTGTTAGATAAGGTTCAAAAATAGCTCAAGGGTTAGGATATACACATATAAATCTAGAAACTGACTCTCAATTTTTCCTCAGTTGGCTAACGACATATGGTGTTCTGACACTAGAACTTTCTATTTTGATTTTGAATTGGAGGATTCTACTCGGGTAATAATGGATCATTCTTTCAAGTAACATTTTTTGTGAAGAAAATGGTGTGACACATGAACTAGCAAAGAGGGGAAATGAGCACCAATGCAATTTCAGAGAATATAATGAATATCCAGATCATGTTTATGAAAAATATGTATGTGATATTTTGTAGCTAGGCACTCTATGCTAGTCCCCAATGAACAATACTTGTAATAATGCTGTTTAGTTAATAAATAAATCCTCTTTTCTTATAAAAAAAATTCAATAAAATAAGTTTAAAAAGTATGAGAACACTAAAAAGCAAAAATCTCATAATACACACACACGCACACATATATATATATATATATATATTTTTTTTTTTAAAACCCAAATAACCTTATATTCTTTAGCCCACAAATGTCTTTAAGGGTAACAATGCAATTACAACCCCATCCACAAGGACCGTAAACAAAACCAAGCCCAAGTATGTTTATTTATTTATTTATATAACGAAGGTTGTAATTTATTTATTTATAATATATAAAGTATAATGTTGATAAAGTGACACCAGTCATATACATTAAGACATCAATTGGTAAATTTTTTATAATAAAATTTAGAATAATCGTAACATTTTCCTTTTACAATGGGAAGGTAGGTTAAATTAAGGAGAGCTTTTAAATGGATTGGTAATGATATGATAGTGTGTGTGTGGTTGGGGGGGGGGGGGGGGGGGTTAAAAACACCCACAAAGAGAACAGTGATGGGGTAATTGATCTACACAATTAATTTCTTGAAACAAGAAAAAAAAAATCCACAATAGGAAGACCAAGGCAGCAAGATTAAGATAGATAAATGATGAATCAAGCTTTTATATATGAAGGAAAAAATTTCCCGAGGCAAATAGGAATAATTTAAGGACAAAGATTAAGAAGAAAAAATCTCATTACTCGTTCTCTCTCTCTCTCTCTCTCTCTCTCTCTCTCTCTCAGTTGCCCCTCCCTCTTCTTTTATAGCCACCTTCCATCTTCTCCTCAGCTTCCAGCTGTCCTATCCCTAGCTGGATTTGAGGGATAATTGTCTCATCCATTCTTTGCACTGTCAATTTTTGATCATAAGGGAAGACTTTTGAGGGTGCCTCCACTGTGCCTCCATTATTTAGGCCCATCATTTAACATTTAATGTGCCTAACATTAAGTGAGGGACTTCATTAATGCAAATGTGATTTCTTCATTGGGTTTTGTGTTTTCCATATCATGTCCCTCGTGGTGAATTTAGAAGGTCTCGATTGAAGCTGAGGACAGAAGGTGCTTTCCTAGGGTTCCCTGCTACCTCGAGGTGGAGGTTCTGCCCATCGCCTCAATCATGAGTCTCTGGAAAGGCAGTCACCTCGGATCTCCATGTTTATAAGTATGGAATGGTTGACTTCTTGTTAGAAGAACTTCTCTCTCTATAATGGCAATTTGGGCTGGGCTCGCCCTTTGAGAATACCCCCTCCTTCTGGCTCGAGCCTTTGGGCCTCGTCCAAGCTCATCCCCCTGCCCCCCACAGATAGTATTTTCTTTTGAAAAATACAAAAAGATACTATTTACTATATCTTTATAGGCAGATGTCACAATGAATATAATAAACAAATTTCAAAAAATAATAAACAAAAATAAAATTACTTTTTTTTTTGTTAATAACACATCAATTATACAATAAAGAAAAAATAAATAAAATCACACATTTTTATACCATAACTTTAATATGGTAGAAATGTGAGTGGTGGAGAAAAAGTTATGGATCCATATAAAGGCAACCGACAACTCATAATTTGCTACATAAAATAATTGTGAAAAATAATGTAAGAAAGGTTTTCTCCAATTATTGAATTACTCTAATAGTAAAATTAGTATTCCTAAATATACTCTCTCTTTTTTTAATTTCCATGCCAAACAGCCCTACAAGATAAAATTAAAGAATTACTTTCCTTGATTCCATCACTTTCCTTGAAAAAAGTGTCACACAGTAATTGGGCTTGAAACAGCATGTTACTTATTAAACCTGCAAAGTACTTTCCCACAAAGGACCACAACCGTATTCTAGCAAATTGCTAATTTTGGTACCTTTCTGTTCATAAATCTCTTTATCAATGGTCTCTCACCTTGCCTTGCAAGCAAACCCCATCTCAACAGGTTGCACGTTTACACTTTGCACTATGCACGCTTATCAATAAATACCACTCAAGCAAATCCCACATCCATTCAGTTTTTTAGAATCTAAGACAGTCACACACAAACACAGTCCCATGGCAAAACCTACTAGTCTTATGTTTCAGTCTCAATACTGCAACACTCTAGGACTTGCATTACTATCATTATTCTATATCATCTTGACTCTTCCGCTCACAGAATCAGCACCAGATTCAGCTCTCATAACTCAACTTCCTGGTTTCACTGCCACTTTTCCTTCTAAACACTATTCTGGGTATCTTTAAAAACTTTATCTTATATGCTTTTTTTTTCGTTTCCCATATTCCGGGAATTCATTATATGTTCCTGGTTTTCAGTCTGTAGTTTGGTTTTTGATTTTAAAGCTTTGATTCTTGATGGGTTTGTTTTGTTTTGTTGAATTTTGAAGGTATGTGACAATTGATGAAAGTCATGGCAAGAATCTCTTTTACTATTTTGTGGTATCTGAAAGGAACCCATCAAAGGATCCGCTCGTTCTTTGGCTTAATGGTGGACCAGGTTGCTCCAGCTTTGACGGTTTCGTATATGAGCATGGTATCATTTCAATATTCATCCTAAAATTTCAGTTTCTATTTTTGTGTTATTCTATGAAGAAATATATATCAAATGTCCGTTTTAATGGTATTCAAAATGGATATGTATTTCTAATAGAACAGGATCGCCCTCCATTTCATTTGAAATGAAGAGAGTTTGTATCACGGTTAAATCTTATTTCCATGATCTGACCATGTACCAAGTGTCATGTTTTTTACATAAAGTGGCACTGGATACATCTTTAGTTTTGCAATATTTAATCTAAACCATGAAACGGAGAAAAACGTAGTATGTTCCAAATAATTTTTATATGGAAAGCCATTATTTCTGCGGTAATTTAAGAGGATTAGATTAGATTCTATATGATTTTTAAAGATCAGAAGGGATAAGTTTATGTGCATGTAATTGGAACCATCTATGTAAAAGGGAAGTTAGTTGCCAATGAGCTCTTACTCAAATGACACTTTTTTTCCCCATAAGAATTGGTGGAAGCTAAGGTCATACTAGGCACGTGTGTAACTTACCAATCAAGAGAAAAAAAAGTAAGGGGCAATTTGTTCATGGCATCCCACAAAAGGGTCATACAGAAAAGGTGGAACAAACAAAATTGATTGGCATCAGGATATATATGCTGGAACTGATCAATCCAACAATTCTTGCGGAGTACATGCTGAACTGGTTTGATAATGTTTTGGGTATTATCAATGATAAGACCTGGAAAAAGTGGCGTTTCATCTTAAATTAGTTATTCTTTAAGAATCATGTGAAACCCCATGACATTGAGATTGTTCATATGACATTTGAAAGGCGAGTTTGCTTATTACTACATGTTTGATTATAGTTTGTTGAATCACCCAAGATTAACTAAAATCCTATTTCTTTTTGGATGATCCTGTTTTGATTCATTACTCTTATGGTTATTATTGAATTATACCAATTACTCCCTTAGAACATAGTAGAATCACATATTTCATGACACTATCAAATTTACTCATATCTGGGCTCCCCACTATATCTGCTCTTGGGTAGCCATGAATCTGAAACAGAGAGTTCCCTTCTAAAGTTATTTTTATATGCCTTTTGAGTTCTATGTACTGCTTAATTCTTATAAAAATAATTATTTCCTTGAATTTCATTGATTGTAAAGTATCATCTCCACCAAAATTTGCAGGCCCATTCAATTTTGAAGCTGCAAAGACGAAGGGAGGCCTTCCCCAATTGCAACTCAATCCCTATAGCTGGTCAAAGGTAGGATTTCTTGAACCAATCCTAAGCTAAAAAGAATAGCATTTTTTACCATAATGTTATGAAATAAATGTGTAATAATTTTGATTAATTGCATTTCCATTTCCCATCTTGATTTTTAATCAAATCATTTATAGTTCAGAGTTTACATTTTAGGTTTCCAACATTATATATCTGGATTCTCCTGCTGGTGTCGGATTTTCATACTCAAAAAATACAACAGATTATAGAACTGGTGACCTAAAGACTGCGTCTGATACACACACATTTCTCCTTAAGGTAATAAGGGAAATAATTTGAAAGCCTGACATACTAATTAAGTGTATAGTTGTTTTTAAAATTTTCAGAATACTAATCTTTCTACATGTTACTTGTGCAAAAAGTGGTTTGAGTTGTACCCAGAGTTCCTCTCCAACCCATTTTTTATTGCTGGAGAATCATATGCTGGAATATATGTGCCAACTCTAGCTTATGAAGTAGTAAAAGGTATTTTTTGTTTCTGATATTTGAACTTGCATGTGTGAAATATAAACTAAGGTGCCTTTTTTTTTTTTTTTTTTTTTTTAAATCTTCACAGGAATTGATGCTGCTGTAACTCCCGTTCTAAACTTCAAGGTCTGTATCTTTAACTAGTCTTTTTGTTAATTTTCAAATTTCTGGGAAGCTGCCTGATCTGAAGCCATGGCATGCAGGGTTATATGGTGGGAAATGGAGTTACAGATGAAGTTATTGATGGAAACGCTCTTGTCCCATTTGCACATGGGATGGGCCTGATATCTGATGACCTATTTGAGGTTGGTGGAGCCTCTTAAATTTGATACAGATTGTGATCCAATTGCATCTATCTAACTTACCCTGAAATAAACTAGGATCAATATAAATTGCATTGACCAGGGTTTTAAATTCTGATGAAATATTGGCATATTTCTCTCTTTTTTCCCCACTTTTCAAGCTATATTTGAATTTTTTTTATGTTGGGATTTTAACCTATTTTGTCCTTGACATTATTGCTGTCTGCATAACTAATTTTCATTTTTTTAACTCTTAAAAGAAGTTGAACTTCATATATGCATGACGGTAATTTCATATGGGGCCTTCTTTATTTGTCATTAATCTCCATTGTTCAGTATGTCATATTCTGTTTTAATCTAATTGATAGAACTTATTATTTAATTGGGTGGTAGTTACTTCCAGCTCTTTCAATCAGCTTCGAAGGGAAGCAATTAAATTCAATTTAGTTGGACCATTAAAATCAGTGTTGGCTAATGTACATTTCTGGGATACAAATTTAATAACAGAAGAAAATTATCTAAATTTATTTTTTTTTATTTTTGGATTTGCAAATTTCCTATCAGATTTAGGTACACTTAATTTGGGTAACAAGGCTAAGTTTATAGACCTGCTATAGTTCCCCTTTACTGATCAACAATGCTATATATTGCAGGAGGCGAACAAAGAGTGCAAAGGAAACTACTATGAGCCAGATAATGAAACTTGTCAGAGCATACTTAACAAAGTTGAGGAGGTGATATAACATTTTTTTTTTCTCTGACTGTTTATGGAAGAACTTGAAATTTGAATTACATAAATGGGCCCATTCATTTACTCTAACATTCTTATCAATCCCAGGACATAGGAGGTTTAAACATATACGACATTCTAGAACCATGTTTTCATAGCACAGATGCAAGGGACATTACAACTGCTAACATTAGGTTACCGTCTAGCTTCCGCCAACTAGGTGAGACTGAGAGGCCTCTAGCTGTGCGGAAAAGGATGTTTGGTCGTGCCTGGCCCTTCAAAGCTCCTGTGAGAGATGGAATTGTTCCAACTTGGCCACAGATCCTCAATGGCAACAATGTTCCATGCACAGTAAGTTGTGAAAATTACTATATCTCTGATTTGTTTTTTCTCCAGCTCAACTAACACCTCCTCCCCTTATAAGTCTTAGGTGGAAGTTTAGGTTGTGGGTTTAAGACCCATTGGGTGCGTGTGTAACTTACCAGTCAATATATATTATATATATATATATATATAATTATTAGATGCTTCAATTAAGTGTGGCAAAGGAGGGTGAGCTTGGTTATGGAAAAACTTGTTTTGTTGAGGACCAACTTAGCAATCAAATGGTGTTTTAGAATGGGTTCTGGTACCAATTTGACACAGGATCTTTAAGAAATCAAGCACTGTTTTAGGTTTCAATTTCTTGAAGGATTCTAGGATGGGGTTAATGCTTAAGAACTTTGGGATTGTTAGATTATAAAATAAATTAAAAAGAATCTCAATGAATTCTGAAGGAATTTGATAGCTGTTTGGTGGTAGAACAGTGAACTGAAGGCAAAAAAGAAAGGATAAATTCTATGCAATCACACCCTCAAAGTATTAAGAAGGCTTCTGGATTTTTGTATAGGCTATTGCCAGTCCTTTTTCTTGAAACACTAAGATTCCTAATTAACAAAGAAAATTACTAATTGAAAGAGCTTCTAAACCAAGTAGGAAACTACTGAAAAAAAAAAACTTATGGGTCTCTAGTACAGTTAATCCTGGCATACATAGCTATTACTTGATTACTCACACTATAATTGAACATAATTAAAATTGAAATAGCAACAACCTAACCTAGACTAATAACAAAATACGTCTCTATTCCTTAGACTAGCCAAGTGATTTCCCAAGGGAACTCTCTATTCCTTGAAACATTTCAAATTAACGATTGAGCATGAGAACTAACTTCTCCTCCCTTATATCTCTTCAAAGTGGGCTGCCAGTGATGCTCCCTAGGACTATTGTGAAAAGGTAACAGTATGCATTAAGCTAATAGTGCCAATGAGCCCCAGCCCAATTGACACTTCCTACCCTTATAAGTTCTTGGGGGAGTGGGAGGTCATGGATTCAAGACCCATTGAGTACATGTGTAACTTACCAATCAATAAACTTGAAGCTAATAGTGTAAGATTAAAGTCATATTGATAGATATTTTGTTGTGGCTAAGATGAAAATGTTGAAATAGATGTTTGGAAAGACATTGAGAAGGTTAACATGAAGCGAACTGGCCTTCATTTTATAAATTAATTAACAAAAACTCTTTCTGGTCTTTTTTTGGTTTCTCATTATCAATTTGTTCTCCCAATTGATGAGATGGTTGTTTTCTTTTTTTATTAACTTTTTGTTGATACATTGATCGCTGGCATAAATTTTTGCTGGACTCCTATAAACTTACTGTGGTTATCTACAAATAAGTTTCTCTCATTTGAAATTTGTCTGCAGGATGATGAGGTTGCAACTTCATGGCTGAATGATGCATCAGTTAGAAAAGCTATTCACACTGAAGAGGTATGGTGCTTCAGATATTATTATCTCATTCCAGTCTTTGAACACTGTAGTATTAATGATCTGTGTTGTTTTAGGGAAACATACTGGGTAGTTGGGAGTTATGTTCAGACAAAATTGAATATTATCATGATGCTGGGAGTATGATCAAGTACCACAGGAACCTTACTTCCAGGGGGTATCGGGCACTCATATACAGGTGATTTCTAGCTTTTATATTTCTTGATGACTTGAATTCCTGCAAAGAAACTTTCTGTTGCTTTCTGTCATTTGCATTCAGCGTTTCCATTGATTGCAAAGAAAATGGAAGAACATAAATATAGTTTGGATCTATGCTTGTTTCAGTCTAACAATTATTTTAAGATTCTAAAATCTCTTTCTTTTCTTTGGTCTTGTGGTACAGATGAAAGGGGAAAATTGCAATAGTTTATGGTGGAAATGTGACTACTTGAAATATTAATTCACTTAATGCTTATGATATCATGCCCTGTTTCTTTCGATTTGATTTACCAGCCTAAACTCTAAAGTTATTATAAATAATGTTGCAGTTACTTTTCATTGACATAAGATTTCAAAACTCTTTTCAAGTGGGTACTTGTCAAGCTCAGCTGACACTTAAGAAACCATAGGGAAAGAGTGAATCTTGGAATTGTAATTCTACTCTACATTAGCACAGAGTATTCAAAATTTTTCCTAGTAAATAATTAAAGAAATTCGGGCCTGCAACCTATCTTCCATATCTATTTTGAGTGTTGGGCTGGACCAAAATATGTAGTAAAGGCTTTATCGTAATTCATTTATCTGTATGCTATGTTTTCTGTTATGCTCCTAGAATCATTTTTGACATACAGCTATCAGTCTATCACATACAAATAAATGATTGCACATATACATATGCATCATGATCAGAATGGTGTTGTGTCCTGAAAATGCTTGAAGCCAATATTTCAACTTAATTAGTGGATTGATAACAGTTTGCTGGTACCATGACTTTTTTTTTTTTGGTTGGACTACAAACATCTCATGTTTAGTCCAATAGATATATGCTTGCCATATGTTTCTTGAAAGAATACAAGGAAGCTCTCGCAAATTGTTTTGCTTATTTTAGAGGTGGTATCTTTTGACTGCATTAGTGGACTGCATAAATCAAAGAGTCTAATTTAGAGAGGTTAATGGTGGATCCATGAGACATTTACTTTAATATGGAGTGCATTTTCTGTCCTTTGAACATACTCAGGGATTGCTTGTGTTTATTTTTCCATCTGTTTCCTAGTTGTTGTTGGCATTGGGATACCCTATGCAAGGTAGCTTTCGACAATATAGTAAATCCCCCATTACCATCCCTCAGGCAACTAGTAGACTAGTATATCAATCTAGAGGTTTTACAAGTAGACAGGATTGCTTTTAGACTGTCAAGTGATTAGAAGCACTTCTCACTGTTATTTTTCATGATGGATAATTAAATGGAGTTTTCTTCTCTCATAAGCATGGAATGGAGTGTGATGGCCTGGGTAGAAAACCAATTGGGCGTATGTGTAACTTACTGATAATATTTGTGTGAGTGTGTGCTTGCTTTCTGATAACTAATGCATTCTTATTAACTTTTCTGCAGTGGTGACCATGATATGTGTGTTCCATTCACTGGAAGTGAAGCATGGACAAGATCAATGGGATATAAAATTGTGGATGAATGGAGGGCTTGGACTTCCAATGGACAAATTGCTGGGTACTTTCATTACCTTTTTCTGTTTTCTTTTTTCTTTTCCCAATCAAGATTTTCAGAATTTAGCACAAAAGATTTTTGTTTGATATTTATAAGAATGTCCTTTACTACATGTTCTATGAATGGATGATTTTCTTTCTGCTTCCACACATTTAAGCAGTGGTTTTCAATGACATATTAATTAGTAATTACATTGCTGAAAAGACCCACTTGACTCTATTTCTTTCTTCTTTCTTTCTTTTTGTTTTTGGGCTGTTGGTGCAGGTTTACACAAGGGTATGAGAAGAACCTCACCTTTCTAACCATAAAGGTCTGTGTGCAAGATCTTCTGGTTCTATTATGAATTTTTTTATTCTGGCTGTGCACTATGAGTTACATTTGAATTGCTTTTAAATTTGAAGTATTCAATTATCTGTGGCCTCGTTGAATATCATATTTTGTATTGATTGTGTTCATGCAGGGAGCTGGACATACAGTCCCAGAATATAAACCAAGAGAGGCATTAGATTTGTATAGCCGGTTTTTATCTGGAGTACCAATATGAAGGAAATATCAAATATGTTAGTTATAATTGTAATTGAGTGCATGCAACACGAGAGACAGGGAGAGGTGTCTTTCTGATTCCTCTTCCCCTATTGAGTGTATGTGGCAGACTGTGGAAGAAACTTGATTATTAATATATAAAGGAGGAGATGATATATTTATAGTGCAAAAAGTTCAAAATTTTGGAAAAATACCTTGTATTCACTTAGGTATCTAATACTTGCTCCTTGCATTCTTAACATGGCGTTTTATGTGGCCATTTATACACTTCACACATCAAATTGACAATAAAAGGGGATGCTGGATTAGCAATAGAGGTATCAAAATCCTCTATTCCAATGGGTGAGGCATCCGTACAATGTATAGGAGTAATGGATGGGACACCGGGTTGACATATGGTCATTTTAGGACATGTGTCTAGCCCACGTTGCTTCAGTGTTTTAAGCACCAGAGGAAAGCCAAACCCTATTCCAACATTTGCACACACGTGCTCCAATCAACAAGTCTAATGACAACAATTTTCACAACTTTTTTTCATAATTGGTGAGGTGGTAGGTTGTGATTAGTGTAAAATAAAAATAATATTAGTGTAATTCATTGTAAAATTGATGTAGCACCGATCATAATTTATCATCTTAACAGATTTTGAAGGTTTTGTATCTTAATATTGTCAATGTTCCAATCCCTTCTAAAGTAACAGTAGTGTTGCAAGAACCCTAGAGATCTTATGGCAATTGTTATATAGGGACCAATATGATTCTTTTTTGATGATTCACTTGACCTGCAAATATCTCCTAATGCCTAAGCAATTGCTTATTCGTCAAATTGTAATACAAACTCAGATCAGATAGGACCAGTTTCATACAATTGTGATTGATCCATCATTCCCAAAGAAACAAGATTAACCTGCATGGCTGCCTCAAATCAATAATACTAATTAATTTAATATGATATATGTGATACAGTTTCTATATGTTCACTTTCCAAAGCATTTGGACACAGTAGAAACACACATTTATATTGTATTGTGTTCTTATTAAAACTAGAAACTATGGAATTTGACATTGTATTCACTGGGTTTTGTTATTGATGTTATGAAATAGCTGTAGGTACTAAAAACTCTAGTTTGATTAGTTGGCAAATCATGTTCTTTAATCGTGAAAAATCTAAAATAGAAAACTTTTATGTTCCTACAATAAATGTTTTGGAGAGAAAATTGTTAACCCTCTCGTCCCAGTATGACCCCCTATCTATACTAAGAAAAAATGGTCCAATATTCCTAAGTGGGACTTAGTTACATGAAATTTTTGTGCAATTGTGCCTAGATTTCTTTTAAAAATTTAATTATAATTTTAAACTCTAATTTAGTGATTTTTATATGATTTTTGTGGTTTGATTTTGATTTAGTAAAGATATATTAGTCAAAAGAAATGAAGGTAGAGCTATTGAAGAAATCTGTATTTTCAAATTAACAATTACAAATGGCTAATGTTGCATTGTCATTTGTGGTTGTGGTATGAATTAGCGGTATGTTGTTTGGGTGACTGATTGAGCCAAAGCAATTAATCATATGAAAAGATATTAGCAACTTTTTCTTTCTCCTTTACCATTTGTAGTATGTATATGCATTTTTCACATATGCTCAAGTGAAGTACCCATTAAAATTTCCCTTAATTATGATAAACATATTAATTTTTTTAAAGGAAGTTCTATATTTATTAAATGATATATATATCGAGGGCCATGTAAATGAATTGACACCTCTTCATACACAAGTTGTCTGGAGTTTAGGGGATTGAGGAAATGTTCAAATTGTGGGAGTCAGGGAAAAAAGGTTCAAGTTGGAGTTATCAACATATTGTAATTATTTCTAAATTAAAAAAAAAAAAAAGAAGATATAAAGATATATATTGTTTTCCTTGAGCTAAGGCAGTTGCGATGGAAGTGTGGAGTGGATAGTTTTTTTTTTTTAGTCCTTGAGTATTTTGGATTGTTTTAAATGAGTAATGGCTCCTCTTAGGCTCCTAAAATTTTTGGTTTATTAATTTTGCTATCTATAACTTTGATTCTTCTTTACCTAATAAAGTTTGGATTTTTTTGTAAGTACATTTTTTCTTCAAGAAAATGAATAGAAATCTCCCTTCATGTTCATGCTCATGTTAATGTTTATATTTGTATCTTTTGCAATAAATACTCAATAAGTTGTTTACTCATTTTGTGAATTATCAATTCTAGTTAAGATTCAATTAAGCTAACATGAAAAAATAAAATTATTAGATTAAAAAAATGGACATGAAAATGAAAATTTCACAAAAAATTCTTAAATAGAATTAAAATAATTTTTACTCAATATTGTTTATCAAGCAATCATATATTAACTAACAACATTTCAATCATTACATGCATAACAGGGTGATGAAATGGTTGTTCAATTTATTTAAGAAATGTGATCTAGCTAATATAAATTAAAAAAAAAAATTCAATAACTTTCATGCGTAGTTATGAATTATACTTGTACGTATATCTTAGCATTTTATGAGATTTAATTTATATAAATGTATTTCATAAAATTAACAAAATTTATCATAAAACCCTTCATTGTATTTTTTAAAATCACTACATAGAAATGAAAGAAGTTTTTTTTCTCAAAAAAATGTTCTCCAATCATAATATTTACCATAAAAGATCATACAAAAAATCGTGCAACGCACAGGCCAATAACCACTCTCTCTCTCTCTCTCTCTCTCTCTCTCTCTCTCTCTCTATATATATAATTAAAGCCAAAACTAAGAGAAAATCCAATTAGACTCTAAATTGAATTTCAATTGTTGTCTAATTTTGCACCTCGTGTCCAATTTAAGGTTTTTTTTTATTATTAAAAAAAAATTAGCTTTTGTTCGCACATTTAACATAAAAAGTTACCAAAAATTATCAAAATGTACCGCTCAATAATAAGGATTATTTTGATATAATACCAAAATTTTAGAAACAAAATTGACACGTTTAAGATGTTAAAAACCATTTTGATACATTGTACAAGTGTTAAAGACTAAAATGGTAATTAAACATGTTTTTTTACATATTTTTATTAAAAATTAAATTCTATAAGGATGTCATTTAAAATCCAAGTTTTACACCCTCCAATCCTAACATGCCACATCATCGTATTAAAGAATAAAAACAACCACACTCAATCAATTATAATACTCATTTGAAAATTCAACCAAATTGAGAGTTTATTAAGATGTTATTAATTTCAATATGATGTATTGAGTTTTAAGTAAAAAGATGATGTGACATCTCTTACTGGATGGTGTAAAACATGAATTTTACACCTCATTCTTACCAAATTTAGACTCTTTTTATTAATATCCACAAAACACTTTTTTTTTTATTAGCTGAATTTGGAAACTAATATCCTATTTGGTTGTAAGAGAGATGAAAAGGAAAGAAGGGAGAAAAAAGTAAGGGAAGGGAAAGGGAAAGGGAAAGGGAAAAAGAGAGAGTTGTACATAAAATGATTGCATTAAATAATTTCTTTAAAAGAAAGGTCTTCTTTGAAAAAATAACGGGACCATATGAAGGATTGTGCTAAAAAAATTTCTAGAATACAATTTTTTTTTTCAAAATTATGGATTGTAAGAAAAGTATGAAACTTCATCAAAAATGAAAAAAAATATGAAATATTGCTGAATCGATCAAATCGTACATTCTCACTTTTTAATAGAAAACTGAAAAGTGAAAATGCTTGGAACCATCATAGCACATATTAATATAGAAAAACTTAAAGAAAGAGGTAAAAAAAGGCTAAATATAAAGTTAGAGTGCCACTTGACAAGGCCTCATACACTCCCATATGAGGTCTCTAGTTTTATATATATATATTAATTGATGTTAAGATTGTTATAATTTCCAATCACATTGAGATTTTTGTTAATTTATTAAGGTCTACCACAAACAAAAAGACACGTTCTCATGCATAACAAGGATTTACAAATACTGTATATATGTATTTATAACTACTAACCATGTATGAGGGTCGATTTTTTTTTTCCTGAATAATGTATAAGGGTCGATTATCATCTCTTATTTGGCTCTTTGTATTTAACTTTAGGAGAATGGCAAGGTAATTCATTTTCCACCCACATATATAGTGGATCTTTAACATAAATGTAAATAGTGAGACTCATGATCACATGATAGAGAAAGGAGTATTGCTTTGCTCTGCTGCCAAAATAACGAATAATTTTTCACCTCATCCCAAGTTTGTGTTTTAGTGAGTCCATCATTTTTTTTTTTAACCTTATAAAAAAAGTAAATATAATGCATTGTGTTCTCTTCCTATTAGGCAAAATTTTGCAAAATAATATATTTTTAATATTAATTATTTAAAATGAGAGGTTGAGCATTGATGTGACCACACAAGTACCTTATACCAAAAGTGATAGGTCACGTAACTGAGTTGGAGAACCCATCTCTTCAATAAATTGAAAATAAGACTGTCTATCATGATTCATGATCCAAGAACTCATTTCTTCCGCATATTGAAATAAGATGATCATGACTAATGAAACTGTGCTATAAGTGGAATTTAGAATAATATTTAAATAAATATGAGTAATTTAAATATCAAATAAAAAGTCACAATTATTATTCAAATTATCTTATGTGGTAAATTATGATTAATTATAACTATAATTTTTTCCGCCAATAAAAATCTGCCACGTAAACAGCAAAAGTTATGGAATTTTGTGAAATATAATTGTGTTGTTCTAAAAATAAATAAATAAACAAAAAAGAAAACTAAGCTTTAAAAGGCAAATAGTGTTGTGTGACATTCATTCAAGCCATGGCGCCTCTGCCCCAACTGCTACAGAGGCGCTTCCTCTGCCAAAAAACCCACGCCACCAACAAATGGAAGACCGTGAAACAAGTGACCAAGTCCAACTTCGCCGACACTCTCTCTGATCTCAAAACCCACATCGCCGAGTCCGACTTCATTGCCGTGTCCCTGCAGAGAACTGGCGCCGTGTCCGCCCCTTGGCACCGTGTCCTCCCCTTCGACACGCCCGACACCGCTTACTCCAAGTCTAGACACGCCGCCGACCGCTTCCAGCTCCTCCAGTTCGCCGTCTGCCCCTTCTCCATTACCTCCGCCTCCAAACTCCGAGCTCACCCGTCAGTACTATTACCACCTCTCTCTCTCTCTCTCTCTCTCTTGTTTTGCTTTTGCTTTTGCTCAATGTTCAAACACTACATGTCTTATGTTTGTTACAAGTTATAAGTTATTTAGATTACATACTAAATACTAAATTGTAGTTCGAGTTTATTCTAGTAAAGTCGCATGTGATCGTATATATGAAAGTAGACTATCAAAATGTTATTTTCTTTCATAGTACTTAAGACCCACAAAGTGAAAATCTTAAAAACTAAAGCTTTTAACGAAATTAATCATACCCATCAAGCCAAAATGCTCAAATTCATATCCAATTAAGCTATGTGAGTAAAATTAAACAAAGACTTCTTAGTTTTCTTTTTAAAATAAGAATTGGGTTTGAATCTTGCCAACACTATAACCATTTGGTGTCTTGGTCTGATAATAAAAACAATCATCATGGAGAGGAGGCTATATGTTCAACCTTTATTGTATTTATGGAAAAAAAAAATGCTAAATAGTAAGTACTAAACTGCCTTTTTTTTTTTAATAAGTTTTATTAGGAATAAGGAATCACCAAGTACACAAGATTTATACAATATGTACATCGCAATATAGTGCTAAAATTACACTGATCAATAAACTCTAACTAGTTGGAGAAAGAAAGACGACAACCAATCAAACAGAATTCTCAGAAAATGCAATTTCAGATTTAGAGTTGTCCTCTTACACCCTTCTGAACTGCCTTCTTATACACATGACTTGAGTAATGACAGTATTTTTCTTGGTTTTGGTGCAGATATAACTTTCATTTGTTCCCTAGGGATGAACTGAAAATAGGGATGCCATCTTATAGTTTTTCATGTCAAACATCATATTTGACAACAATGGCTAAAGAAGGTTTTGATTTTAATGCCTGCATATATGATGGTAAGATGCCTTATAATTAATCATCCATTTCCTCATCACTGATTTGGCTTGTGTGTAAAATAGCCATCTCTTTTGTGAAATTTTAGGACTAAAAGTTGAAACCTAAGGATATGGGAGAGCTACCAAAGGGTTGGTATTATTAGTTGGGATCACTTTTCATGAAGTTAAGGTCATTATTTCAGCATTAGTATAATGCATTTCTTTAATAGCTTAAACTTTTGGGGTGAGTGGTAGTTTATCGTAGAATTAAAGCAAGTGGCCCCAAGTTTGAACAGTGTCTTCACTCTACCTGATATTTAAAAAGTTTATAATCTCACATATTGGGCTGCACTTATTATGGGTAATTCTAGATCTACATGTTAGGGGGAGTGTTAGAATAATGGTTAAAGTATCAATATCATCATTTCTTTGTAGTTTAATCTTTTGAAACAAGTGATAGTTTATCAATAATTTCTTCTAATAATTTTATCTTCAACTGTGGAATTGTATAGTAAGCGATAGTGGAGCAAGTGGGAGATGCTGAATTTTATTTTGTGATGGTCTTTGTTTTGTTAGCATATGCTTAAAGCTTTCCAGTGAGATCTGTAGAATATATTGATTCCTGAAAATCTCGACCTACCACCTTATTACTCTTAAACCATTGAGGAACCATCACGATGGCCTGTCTCAAGATTCATCCTCTTCCTGTCTGGTTGTGGTCGGATAATGAAATTCCATCAAAACATTGTTTCCCATACTGAGGATATTGTAATCCTAGACAAATTGGATGCTATTTATGTTTTAAGATTAATGAGAGTTCTTTTTTATTATGACAGGCATATCATACTTGTCTAGGGCACAGGAGTCTGCAGCTAGAGTTCGGATAGGGAATCCAACACCCATCCCTCATGTTGTGAAATCTTCTTCTAAACCTAGTGTTGCTGATGCAGTATTCATTGAGAGGATTAAGTCTCGTGTTAAGTATTGGAGAAATGCATGCAAAGACACAAGCTCAAAGACCGATGGTAAGGATAATGCTGCTACTATTATTATATCTGTATGTAGTAACTCTTGATCAAATTTGTTCTTTGGGGTGTTTAATTTGCAGAGGCTCTAGTAAGATCCCTAAGAAAACTTGTCTTAGGGAGTGAAGAGCATGGATCAAGACCATGCATTAATATAGATGTGTGCAGCGAACGTCAAGTGCAGCTTGTGCTACAGGTAGATTGATCTAATAAAGTTTATATCCTTTTGTTGAGGTGATGCAGAGGTTCCTCTCCCTTGGTGCTGAAATAATTAGAGTGGATTTTTATTTCCATTGTGTGCTGTGTATAAAATGTATTCAATTTCTCTGGGTTGGCCACAGATGTTGGAAGAGTTCTCTGATGAACTTGTTCCTTTAATAATCCCTGGAAAGGGTGGAGCAGCCCAAGAAGTTCGTGTCATTTTGACAAGTTCAAAAGAGGACAAGGTGTTATTTCAGGTAGCAAATAACTATCAGTTTTTTTGTTATTACATGCACGATCAAGGTCCTTATAAGATGTAATGGTGGCTTAAATTTACAGAAAGAGCTTCAAAATATTGACGAGGAACAAAACAAAAAAGTTCGTGGATTTCGAGAGGTGATCGACTTGATTTCTGCTTCACAGAAACCTGTTGTCTCCCACAATTCCCTTAATGGTGTATCTCTGTATAAATATTTTCTGATAACTTTAGACTCTAGTACCCACAACTAGCTCTCTTTAATTTTTCGTCTAACGCTATTTTGTTGCTCTATGCAGATTTTACATTTATTCATTCAAAGTTCCTCGCCCCTTTACCTCCTAATTTTGACGAGTTTATGTGTACCTTGCGCTTGGTTTTCCCACATGTACTTGATATCCAGCAACTGATGAAGGAAATTGGCCCTTTGAGAAAAGTTACCAATATACCTACAGCTATTTCCTACTTAAAAGATCATTTCTTTGCACCCATCGATATGGAAATTCTGCATGAAGGTCAGTCGTTCTTATTAATAGACATAATATGCATACACATGCACACACCCATACACATAACAAAACTACAAGTATGCTTACATTGTGAGTGCTCTCATAGATAATTTTAATTGAGACTGTCAATGACCCAAATTCATGCCTCGTAAATATTTAAGAAAAGTTCCACACTAACACACTTATCACATTACATTACTGGTTATAAAACACTTGACATACTTACCAAGAATAAAAAAAGGTTGGCATAGTGAAGGAAGAAATATAATCTACTTGAGTCACTTGACCTAATCTCCCTAAGGTAAAGTGTAATTCCCCTAAATAATAAACATAAATTTACATGCCCAATTGAAATTATCTTTTTGGCAAATTACTAGTCATAAGTCACTTGACCTTAATCTCATGCTCGTGAGATTGGCAGTCACCCACCATGGTCATCAGAGCAGGCCTAACTTTTGTTTACCTTTTTTATGTTTATCAGATACTGTGAATGAAGGGAAGATTCATGGACATAATGTTCTAAGCATTTCTCATTTGTTTGCGAAGCTTTGTTCCATATTGAAAATTGCTCCCATCCAATCGGATAACAAAAATTTGGTTCCGGCTCTTGAAAAATATGCAAACATTTTAACTCCTTGCTCCTTGAGCCCTCAAGAATCAAATGATGAGGACATCAGGGTTTGGACAAACAATACAAGAAAAGTGAATTGTGAGCATTTGGTTTTCTTGTGGGGATTTAAGCATGGAATGACTGCTGGAATGCTGAAAAGCTTGCTCCAAGGGTCACATGATGTTTTCTCTAAAGAATTTGATGTTCGGTTAGTAGATAAGAGCTGTGCCATTGTTGTTTTCTGGAAACCTGGTTTGTCAGAAACTTTTATGGATTTAATAAGTAGCAAAGAGATCTGTGGATCTTTAGGCGAGATGGTCTCGGAAGGCCTAAGAGCAGCACGTTATGGAACTTACAAGAAAGTTTGTAGGTTAGGTATATTGGAGGCAGATTTGGCAAGGTCCTTGGATAAAGCTTTGGAAGAACCTGATTGCCTCTGGCAAGGTGATTCTGAAACAAATCCATTGGAGGTTTACTGGTATAGCGACTCTATTATTAACTTTGATGACCTTTGAGATGTGGCATTCCATTTCTTGAACTAGAAGTTGACATTGACAAAAGATTGATGCTGCTTTAACTTGCTGGCAAAGAACAAACAATTGTTCTTGTCAATTCTGAGATCAACTGTAGTCACTATGTGGAAGTGAGGTCCTAGGTTTACAGGTTTCACACAGTTTTGAACTTACAGAAGTAAATGAAAGTGAAGGTTGTTGAATAGCAGGTTCATATGAGATCAGGTCACACCAAATGAAGCTATATCAGCCAAATTTTGTTGCTATTTTATATATTTCTCCATTATGTATTGAGGCATTTTAAATGTATTTTCTGCGTTGCTGCCTGTTATACTTTCATGTCTTGATAATCTGATAATATTTATGGGAGGTAGCATACCCAATGTGGAATGTTTACCTGTTACATTCAATTCAAGAGCGAGGTTTTAAAGAAGAGAACTACTATTTATTTTCTCAATGCTGTGATTGGGAGAAGTTGGAAGGAAAAGAGAGGGTTTGAAGGGAAGTGAGAAGAAAAGCCCAATGTCCTGCCATTTACTTTCTTATTCTCTAGATATGTAGAGAAGTTAAAAGTTGTTGGTCTAGCTAGATTAAACCATGTGTTTGGACGAAGGAACTGTTTTTTACAGAAATTGTCAAATGAAAGATTTAAACTCTTTTCGAGTTAATCACAAATTTCATTGTGAACTTTTGATATAAAAACATTTTTAAGTTTTCATTTTATTTTTATTTTTATATTTTTAGTTTTCTTGTTTCTAGAATAACTCATAGTACAACTTGCACTACCATATCCATCTGTCGGCGTGGCAAAACTATGGACTTGGCCCTTTTGTAGTATCTATAGAGAGTTTTCTTCTTCCATCTAGGAGAGAGAGAGAGAGAGAGAGAGAGAGGGGGGGGGGGGAGGGGGGAACTTTTTCAGAGCAAAGAGAGGTCAAGAAGACGAAGAAAGAGAACTCGTTGAGAAAAGATTTTCCTTACCCACAGATTCTTTTTCGCTTTACCATGCCATTCTCCTTGTCAAGTCCCCCCCCCCCCCCCCCCCCCCCAAAAAAAAAAAAAAAACTAATTGCTTATGTTGCACGTATTACCTCAAAATAAGGAGAAATATAGTTTTAGATTATCTATAAAAAATAGGTATATAGGTTGAATACTAAACAACACTCATTTTGAATGAAATTTGACATGTATGTTTAGAATATCAGAACATGCAATTTAATAATTATATTTTCAAAATATCTAATCATAACAAAACACGCGGGTCTTAGGCCGCGTTTTTTTCAGCTGCATTTGCAAAAACGAGGCCTAAGACCCTTGTTTGAGCTACGTTTCACCAAAACGCAGAGCTTCAGCATGTTAAGTATAGCCGCGTGCGTTGAACGCGGACCAAGATCAGGTCTGTATCTGCGTGCAGGTCTGTTCCAACTGCGTTTTTCTGGGTTGGGCTGAAGCCGCGTTTTTAAAATGCGGCTTTAGACCCATCTAATATGTATTTTTAGAGTTTGTGGGCTAACTTTGTCCAAATATAAATCCATTGCCATGTCTTCTTTTAAGGAAAAAAACTGTGTGCAAATTCAATATCTTTCTTCCTAGAAAATATACAGTCTGTGTGCAAACTCAATATCTTTCTTCCTAGAAAATATATAGTCATGTGCTTCTTCTTCTTTTTACCCAATCATTAATTGTGTCAAGCTTGATCTCATCCATGTGTTGCAGCAAATGCCCATTTCTCAACATTAGTAAAGTCACCTATCTTTGTGTGACACCACTTTGCAGTAAAAAACCAAGAACTAGGATTGCCTTTGTTTTTGTTATGAAAATTTAATGTTGCTCATGTGATGCCCAGTTTATGTGGGCTAGGAGTCTCATATCAATTGTTGACTAAATCAAACTGGGCTATAAATGTGATTAAAAGAAGCCCCATTTGTGTTATGCGAGCTCGTCCCAGTCCCACATGAGTTCTTGCGAACGCCACACTATAATTCTAAGCCTTTGTCAATATTTTCATTGACTTTGCCAACCTTTTTGGAGATCTTCTAGCTCTTTAAACTCTGTAAACAATATGTAGTTGAAAACCTTATAAAGTTATCTTCTCAACAGTACCAAAGTTGCATTAACAGGAGGTTTGGATCATAAGTTATGGCGTTGAGATTATGTTATGCAGGGCCGGTCTAAGGCCTAGGCCTAAGGCCCACCACAAAAATATTTACCCTTTGCCAAAAAGACCCATCCTATTATAAAAAGTCTAAAATTTTATTAAAAAATATGATTTTTTTCAAATAGTCGTGCATTTTTTATTATTAGTAACGTGAGGGATATCACAAATTATATTATAGATTTACAAACTAACATGTTACTAATCACAAAAAATTATTTTAAATATTCATTAATTACATTATTGAAGCTTATCAATTATTATTATTGTCATATTATATTGTGAATATTTTGTAATACCTTTAATATTTTCCTTTTTTATTTCAAACAAGGTTTTAAAAAAAAATTTGCAAATGTGTTAGATCATCAATGATGATTAATCTCCCCTAATATTTTAAAACTTTAATATTTGTAAACTAATCTACTACAAAACCGCACATCAATTAATATCATAGATTATAAATTAGATTATAAATGTAATTATGTATCGTCATATATCCAAGACAAAATTGGCCATGAGTTTGTGAAAGTTTAAGGCGCTATTTGGTTTCAAAAAGTGGTGTAGTCACTTTTCATTTTCTTTATTTTATATTCAAAACTTGAATTTGAATATAGAAAAAAAAAAAAAAACTTATTTTTACATTTGGTAGTGTTTGGTAAGTAGTTTTGAATACATAATTTGAGTATAGAATACATCATTCCTGGGTTTGGTTGTTATTTTCCTTAAAAAAAAAAAATTCTCACTCACGCACATCAAATCACTATAAACAATAACTTTTTGTTTTCACAATATTTATGAATATGCTACTGTATTCGTATTCAAATCTAATTTTTAAGGGCCCGTTTGGTATGTGTATTTAAACAACAGTTTTCACTTTTTTTGAAAATGCATATGAGTGAAAAAGTATATAAAAATACGTGTAATATTGTTTAGAAACTAAAAATATGTGTTTAAACACATGTACCAAACGGGTTCTAAGATACTGAAAATGAAAACTGAATATAGATGCTAAAACTAAACTAGTTTTTAGTGGTGGGACCCACTAATAACAACAAATGAAAACAAAAAATGATACTTTTTTCAGCTCATCAAACAGGCTTTGCAATATCTCATTTGATTTACATTTGATTTTCACAATCAACCACTCGTTTTAAAAGGAATTGAAAATATATCAGACAATTTTATTTTTCAATTAGACTTGGTTAAGATTTGGTCAAACACACATGAACTCGACCAAATTTGGTAAAGAGTTAGAAGTTGAAAGTAGACAGAAAAATTACATTGGCAAAGAGTTAAGAGTTTGAAATTGAAAGATTCAAATGAAAAAAAGATAAAATTATAAGGACAAAAATGAAAATAGACTAATCTTAAGGTATTATAATAAAACTTTAATATATTTACACTCTGCTTGTAATCTGAATCCACACCGTAAAATACAATGTAAAATATATTGTAAAATTAACAAAAAGTGACAATTATTGTATACATTTTTTCTTTAATTATAAATATAGCCCCATCACATGTGTAGAGTGATAAAACTCTTTTATTTATTTATTTTGAGTTTAATGTAATTTTTTTATTTGAATTTATCTTTTGTTAGTGAGATTACACATGAATTAATTTTTAAGAAACTAAAATTTAGGATTTGAAATGGAATAAACTGTTAAGTTTAGTGTGCACTAGTTTTTAAGAAAAAAAGTATTAAATATGCGTGAGATATATTAAATAGAAGGTGTGCTAATTTTTAGGAAAAAATTCTTTCTAGTAATTTTTTTTTAAAATTTTGTTATAATATAATTTTAACCCTATTTTTTATTTAAAAAAAAGAATTATCTTTTTTTAAGGAAAAAATAAGAATTATCTAATTAGAGGGTAGAGGTAGTTTTGACATTTTTTGAAACTATAATTATTTTTTTGAATCCTCTAAATGTATAAGTTTTTTTTTAATAAAAAAATACTTTAATATATGGAGATTATACATTTTTTTCAAATGTCTACAACATTTTGACAATTTTTTTTTTTGTACATGCCTACAATTTTTTCATTATAATAATTCAAAGGAATATAAAACAATTTTTTTTAAAAAAAGGATTGATTTTTTAAAAATAATCCCCCATCAAATCAAATATGTCCAAAAAAATTAAAAAAGAATTTGCCACTACAAAATTCAACCTTTGTTTACGTCCTTCCGTCACTCTCACTTTCACCAACAAATACTCAGAAAACAAAAATGGCTTATACAACCTCATCCATCTTCTGCTGCCCAAACCCAAATCCAAATCCAATCTCTCTTTCGAACGGCGTCGTCTCATATTCAAACAGACTATTTGGTACCCAAAAAAATAGCTTCTTTCTGGGCTCCAAATTGGTATCCAAGGCCACACGAATCACAGCCCGACCCGAACCCGTTTCATTCTCCGGGTCGCACCCGATATCCGCGGAGTCTCGTTCTTTCGATGTGGTGATAATCGGAGCTGGAATAATCGGGTTGACCATAGCCCGACAGTTTTTAATCGGGTCGGATCTTTCCGTTGCAGTGGTCGACAAGGCCGTACCTTGTTCAGGTGCTACTGGGGCAGGTAACATTCTCTGTCAGTTGGATCCTTCTCTCCTTGTGCTTTCTGTTTGTTTCCCGGGAAAAAAAAATGAAAGTGCAATACAAAGTACAAACTGCTTCTTTGTCAGTCTTTGTTTAGAAAAGGTGGTAGAAGTTTCTAAAGTTAGCCGACTTTAATTTGAATTCAAACAAAACTAATGAAAATAAATATTGACTTTTCAAATTAAAGTGAGTAAAAAGTGAAGATAGGGATGCTATAAATTTTAAAGATTTTTACAATTTATACAATATTAGGCCCACGCTGATCTAGTATTGCTGTTTAAATGTTATGAAAATATGTGTGGGTGAAGAAGAATTGTGAAAATACGAGTTGGGTTGTTTAAACAATGCAACCAAACATGCATATGCACTTTAAAAACACCATTTTTAGTTAATGTGGCTGTGTGTAATACGGAGTGTGTATTATCATTACTCTTTTATTATATAAATTTTATAAATTGATGTGTCAAAATTTAAACACAACACAAAAAAGTAATTAAGAAGATTGTTGATTAAGGATTTTTTCTAATTTTTAATTTTTATTTTTATGGAAGGTTGCTTATTAAGTTGTTGATGTGGCCCTAATCACATTAAGGTTCTGTTTGGGATATGCTGAGAAAATGCAGTTTCTTTTACTATTTAGCTTATTTTTGCTGCTATTCATGGGTTTCATTGCACTTTTTAATACTATTCATGGGTTATTTTAGCTAGTTTTTGATTTTATTTACAGAGCTTTCGGTAAAAAGTTTTTAGTTTCAGCTCAATAAACTGTTTCCAAACTGACTCTAAATGTCATGTTAGTTTGTAAACCTTTTGCAGCAAAATTGGTAGTCGAAGAATAGGCACAAAAAAATCTCACAACATTTTCATAACTATCTTGTTTTAAGTTGTAGTGGGTTCTTACATAATTTTTTTTAGTTTATATCATTTTATTTTGAACAAACCTGCTTGTTGTTATACAAATATTTTGAGTTTTTGTTGTGCTGTAGAGGAAATCAAATTGGTAATACCTTTAGGATTCTCCTAAAATAAATGTGTCTACTGCTTTTTAAAAAGATCACATTTTGGGACATCACAAAATGAAATAGAGGACCAACAATACAATATAGGATGGATTTCTATGTTTAAAAAAAAACATAGGGACCAACAATACAATCTTTTTCACAACTATTGACATGGTAAATTGTGATTAGAATAACGTCATTTTCACATAGCTTCACTAGTAACAGTAACTTAATTAGTACTAATTACAATATGTCACCTCAATAATTGTGAAAAAAGATTTATGAAAACTTTATGGCCCTAGACTTAAATGGGGATGGGTGGAGTACTATTTTTGGTCTTCTTGTGTAGAGTGCATTTCTATTTCTTCTACTAATATGTTAAAAACAAGGGGGGAAAGGGTTAGAAAGAGAGAGAAGCATTAATGAGGTTAAGGAAAAAAAAAAAGGTCCTAGAATTAGTGCCTGATTGGCAGTTGCTATAGGAAGTGGAGCTTTAACCGAAAAGCTCTTTAGTTTTTTTGAGTTTGGCGAATGATGATGAATAGTGATTTAAAGGTTTGGATTTATGAAGTAGGAACAAGGAATTGTATAGTTTTTCCCTAAAGCTCCAAATTTCAGCTTTGGTCTTAAAGTTGTTTTCAATTTCAAGGACCCCTTAAAGCTAATTTTTAGTGGGTTGCAAGATATCCTCATTTTTTGCTTAAAGAGCTTTTCAGCTCAATAGAGCCGGACAGACCTTTAGTTCCTTAGAAAAAAACAATCATGTCAATGACTCAATCAAATATAAAAAATTATTAATAAGTAAGTCTTGTTTAGCATATCAAATGGGTAAAATAATGGATAATTTGTTTGGAAGAAAATGTAGAAAAATTATTTTGTGTGTGATATAATTATATTTTATTAGGTTTTGTGAACTATAAAGCTAATTACAAAATATATATATATATATATATTTAAGTAAAAAAGATGTATATTCAAAAAACTGCTATATGCGAAGGAGCACAAAGCATATCAAATGTTACAAAAAGAGAGAGAAAAGCAAAAACAGAAAAGCAAAAACAGAAAATAGAAGTTAATTACAAAGAAAGAGAGAGCTAAGGAACAAAGGGAGAGAATCACTAGATGTGAGTCCTTAGGCCGTAGACCAATCATAAACGGAACTAGTAAAAAGAGCAAGCAACTGGTCATCGAATCTATTTAAGTCCTCAAAAGTCCACCGATTGCGTTTCCTCCAAATGCACCACATTAAACACAACGGAATTAAATTCCAAATGTTAGATGAGTGCTTCCCTAACCAATTCCACCAATCAAAGAGGAAATCTACCACCAATCTTGAGAGAATCCGCGAAATCCCAAAAGTTCTAAAGATAAAACTCCATAACCGACGAGTCTTTCCACAATGTAACAATAAATGATCCACTGTCTCCCCCACAACAACGATACATAATGCACTAGCCAATGAAATCAAAGCCCCTACTTCGCAAGTTATCACCTGTGAGAATCCTATCCCATGCAACTGTCCAAATAAAAAAAGAGACACGCCGGGGTACCTTAACATTTCAAATACCTTTTTAGGGGAAAAAAAAAAAATGGAAGAAGAACCATGTAACTTATGATAAAACGAATGGATAGTAAAATCCCCATTCTTTGTCAACCTCTATCTCATATGATCACCATCATTCACTGAAGGTAAATTGGATGCCAAGAAATGAAAGAAATCATCCACCATATCAGCCTCTCAATCATTAGGACCTTGAATGAAACAAACATCCCAACTTTTTCTGTCCCCTGCTCATTGCCATATCAAAGAAGAGTCTATAGAGGCAGCTATAGTAGTAGAAAAATTGTGCATGACTGGAAAAGCCAAATGAAGAGGAAGATCCCCACACCACCAGTCTGTCCAAAATTTCACTATATTCTCATCCCTAACTTTAAACTGGATGTTTTTGCTAAAAGCTTTCCAACTCATCCGGATACTTTTCGACAAACCACACCCATGAACACCTTTCCCAGTTTGGAGGTGGAGGTCCAACCCCCCCCCCCCCCCCCCTCTCTTTTCCTCCCCAAATTTCAAAGCAACCACCTTCCTCCAAAGCCAAGTCTCCTTGACCCCAAAACGCCAAAGCCATTTTTCCTAGTAGGGCTTTATTGAAGGTGGTCAGTTTCCTAATCCCTAAACCGTCATTGGTAATAGACATACACACCTTATCCCATGCCAGCAAATGTGTCTTGGAATCACTCCATAAAAAATTCCTTTTCAACTTCTCAATTTTATTAGCCACATGGGTAGGAATGATGAAAAGAGATAGAAAATAAGTAAGAAGACTGGATAACGTATTCTTAAGCAATGTCAATCTACCTCATTTCGACAAATATAGCTTCTTCCACTCAGTTAACTTCCGTTCAATTCTTTCTTATGTAGGATTCCAAATAGAGGGGGACTTATGAGATGCCCCCAACGGCGTACCAAAATAAGTCATTGTCAAAGACCCAACCCCACAACCCAAAATTTTTGCCAAAGCATGCATATTATTCACCTCCCCTATAAGAATCATTTCACTCTTAAAAACGTTAACCTTCAAGCCGATCATAGCCTGAAAACAAATTAGCAACAACCAAACATGTAGGATTTGCTCCACATTTGCATCACAAAATAGAATAGTATCATCTGCAAACAACAAGTGCGAGACGCATTCTTCTCCACCCCTCCTGCCATTAGCCCTAGAGCCACACAGTAATCCTGCCCCCTCCCTTCCCTTCACTATCCTACTAAACACCTCCATCATAACAAAAAATAACATGAGAGACAGTGGATATTCTTATCTCAAACCCATTGAACTACCAAAGAAATCAGCTTGAGACTCATTGACCAACACAAATAATTGGACTGTGGATATACAGGTACAAATTCATCTATACCATTTCTCCCTAAAGCCCATTTTCTTCAATAAATTTAGAAGAGCTTTCTAATTCATATGGTCCTAAGTTTTCTCAATATCTAGCTTCCAAATCACCTCCGAAATCTTACTCTTCACCCGATTGTCAACAAACTCATTGGCAATAAAAATTGAGTCAAGGATTTGTCTACCTCCCACAAAACTATTCTGAGAGTCAGATATCAACTAATCTAGCACCACTTTCAAACGATTTGCCAAAACCTTGGCCAAGATCTTATAAATGCTCCCCACCAAGCTAATAGGTCTCAAATCTCGAATATTAGAGGTATCTTTCTTTTTAAGAATTAAGGCTATAAAGGTATCATTAAGAGATTTTTCAAACTTATAGTGCTGATAGAGAAGTCATCTGGACCGGGAGCTTTATCCCCTTCCAGTTCTGTGACAATTGATAGATTCTCCTCCTTCTCAAACCTCCTTTCTAGCAAGCCCCTCTCCATCCCCCCGATTTGAGCAAACTCTAGACCTTCCACAAAAGGCCTCCACTATTTTGACTCCTGATATGAGGTTTTATAAAATTGAAAAACCTGAGCAGCCACTTCTACTCCCTCCTCATAAATCACCCCATCCATTTCTAAAAAACTTAGATGATTATACTTTCTATGGGAATTAGCCACCTTATGGAAAAACTTAGTATAATTATCACCCTCCTTGATACACAACAATCTCGATTTCTATCTCCATGAGATCTCCTCTAGAGAAAGAAGATGCTTTACTTGAGACCTCACTACATTTCTCTCAGTGATCTCTGCCTCAGAGAGTTCGAGATCCCCCTCCTTAGCATCTAATAAATCTAAAGCCTCCAATAATTCTTTCTTCAGACGATCGACATTGCCAAACTCTCTACGGTTCCATTGAATAAGTCTTCTTCCATTGAATAATTACAATATTGGGAAGGCCCTGCCTTCTAGTTCGGCCACTATTGTGGTAAACTTCTTTTAGTCGACTAAACTTATAAGTTAGTGAGCATTAGTATTGTGTGTTTTTTGTCGCAAAAATTATTTTACCATAATATTCTTTATTGTTAGTAGTGGTTGGCAAAGTAAATATGGATTGGATGATAAACTCATTCTCAGTTTTTCATTACTTTGGTTCATCTGGATTATATGAATTAATTCTGTGGTGGTTTGAAAATTTGAAGAAATTATTCTATATAGTGTGCATGTGCATTTTTCCTTCCACACCCCCCCCCCCCTCCCCTCCTTTTTTTTCCTGAACTCTTATTAATTGTAGGATATCTTCACCTTTGGTATGGCATTTGACTTGGTTCTAGGACAGGGTTATATATGGATGGTACACAAAATGCCTGGAAGTGATAAGTGGGAGCTTGACATGAGAAGCTACAAACTGTGGCAGATGTTGGCGGAAAGCATATGTGATCAGGGTTTGGATCCTCTAGAAGTGTTGGGTTGGAAGAAGACAGGTAATCAAACTATGCCCTTCCTTGATCAGATAAAAATATATGGATTTGCTGTTCTTAACTTTTTTTTTCTCAATGTAATGAGTCCACTGTTTTAGATTCCTTTTCCTCATGTACATAATTTTCTGTTTTCTTTTTGCTGCTTGTACATATTTTCTTTGCCTACTTCATTTCTTTAATAGAGTATTTTTCTTACCTATCAAAAAAAAAAAAAAAAAAAAAATGTAATGAGTTTAAATTATTTATATAATTTTATGAAAGTTTGATTTTCATAAAATTCAGTCAAGCCTTTCTCTGCAGTCATTTTGGAATAATTAATTCTAACTCTGTCTAGTGGTCATTGTGCTTAAAAACCACTGATCATACATACTATAATGTTTAGTAGTATTTAAATTTTCCTTTCATCTTGTCTTGTCAGTCTAGTAGTTCTAACGCTTGGTGTAAAAATTACTTATATGTTCATCAAAACAAAGTATATACATGGAACTGATGCAGGGTGGACACCCTAAAGGATGTTAGATAACCTCTTATAGTAATAAACCATGCTCTAGCAGTGACGAGCTAGCGGGGAGATTGGGTTAGGACTTGAGTAACAAGGGGTTAGATTGAATAGGAGAGAGTTCAAAACTACAAATGGTAGCAGAATAAGAGAACAAAAAGTTACATGCAAAGGCAGAGACTGTTCAAGACGTAACATTTCACTAGAACAAGAAGTCTCACTTCTTATGCTACATTCTTGTGCTGTCTCACCACAAGTGGAATCATGGCATCTCTCACACATAATCCATCTATGGCTAAAATTTATTCTAAAATTGCAGCCCAGCATACTAACGAGGTCACTTATTTTGAAGTACTTCTTGCTTAAGTCATACCAGATTGCTTCATGGTGAAGTACCTTACGGCTAATTACCTGCTACATAAACAAGCTGCTGAATAAGCAGTCAGTCTTTCTTAAAATTTTCATTTTTAAAAATGCCCCCTGTTCCATAAAACTACAAAATGCATCTAAATCCAGTTCTATTCAAGTTTCCAATTCAATCCCTCTTCTGTTCTATGTCATATCAAAACAGATTTTCTTGTTTTATAAACTTGTAACAATACTTGTATAGGTCTTGTTACTACCCTATAATGTCTCTCAGGGTTGATGGCACTCGAACCTGGCAACTGAAGGGCAAGGCACTTCTCATACATGTTTCCCTGAGTTGACTCTTTGAAAATTTTCTTCTACTATCCAAGTGCTATGATGCTATCTGATTCTAGGGTGACCTTCCCACTTCACAATAAATTTCCGACTGTCTCAATCTTTAGTAGAACCAATTTGATTGCGCAACACATCTTCAATGGGCTGAGAGTTCTTTGAAATTTGTGGCATATGTGGAGCTAATGATTGGAATGAATTATTGTTACAGCTTACAGGCACCATTACATGCAGTAACATCCTCCATGTTGAAGATGGGACCAATGCCCAAATTTGATGCGGCATAGACACTAAGAAAGGCGGGACAGCCTCTTATGCTGATAAACTATGCTATATTCGCAGGATTTATGAAGGGGTACTTGAGAGCTTGGATTAGGATTAGGATTAGGAGTTGAGTGATGAGGGATTAGAATGAACAGAACACTGCAGTTAACAAACAGCCTCAGAATAACAAAAAAAGTTAGGTAGAATGCAGAGATAGTTTAGATTTATACACCAAAAAAAGTCCTTAATTACTTGCTTATTTTTGTGCTTATTAAGAAGTAAGAACATTGGGAATTCCTTAAGCAGACATCACTTTGCTGCTGTAGGTATTGAAAACTCAATAGAAATTGTAAATATCTTGGCTATCTTAGCCACGGCCACTCTGGCTTTGTCATAAACCTTAATTGCTTCATGGCAAGGTGTTTTTTTAGTATCACAATCAAGAAATAAAATGTTTAAATGGAAATTTACTTCTTAATGCGTAATAAATATATTAAAAGCTTTATATATTTCAGCATAATCGTATTTATTACAACATAGCAAAAATTGGGATGATACTTCTGTCATAATATAAATATAGGTACAAATTTCTTGAAACTGGCTGCCTTATGTTTCTCCTTAAGTCATTTCAAGAGATGGCAATCAGGTTCAGCACTCTGATTCAAAGTTACTCATTCCAAGGCAGACCCATTTTCTTTTTAATTTAGCTTGTAAACACATTGACATTTAATAATGTCCATAAGGAGCTTATGTTAAGTATTGACTCAATGTTACTCAGGGCTAAAAGTATAAGTGGTGCCTTTTTTTTTTTTTCAAAAAAGTATATATATTATTAAAAAAAAGGGATGATATTCAAATCTACAGGAAGCTTGTTGGTTGGCAGGACAACTGAAGAGCTGGACATGTTAAAAAGGAGGGTGAAGCAACTATCTGAAGCTGGGTTACAGGTGGAGTGCTTGTACAGCAGTGATTTGCTTTTAGAGGAGCCTGAACTTGCGGTTGGAGAAGATGGTGGAGCTGCCTTTGTACCTGATGACTGCCAGATCGATGCTCAACGTACTGCCTCATTCATTGAAAAGGTAAGTTACTTTTCTGTAATTTGTAACCAATTAGCATTTTTCCGTTTTTTCTCTGCACTAAATTATCTACCCTTTTTATGGAGTGTAATTGAGATTGGTAAATATGGATAATATGTAGGCTAACAGACATTTTGCATCGAAAGGCAGATATGCAGAGTTCTATAATGATCCAGTGAAATGTCTATTGAGGTTTGATGTCATCCTTTTTCTGCTAAACTATACGTTAGTTACATGAAACCACTGCACAGGAGTGGAAATTGCATTTTGAAGATGATATTGGTTGACAGGTTAACTATAATAATTTTTGCATACTCAGATCTGGAAGTAGTTGGGAGGTTGAAGGTGTCCAGACCTCCAAAAATACCTTGTACAGTAAGGAAATTGTAGTTGCCGCTGGTAGTTGGAGTGGATCATTGATGCATGACCTGCTTAGAGACTCAGATATTTTGTTGGATGTCCCTGTAAAGCCTCGAAAGGTAAGTCTACAATGTGAACTGACTTATTCTTGCATATCTTAAGATTCTTTTATTTTTTTCTGCCAAATATGTATTGTTCCTGCACTTGGTTAGAAAAAAGGGAAGGAAAGCATGCATATTAACAGAATTCTTCATTTGCTTTATTCATTTCTTTTGTGGTAAGAAGTATGGACAATAGAAAGACGGAGGAAGCTTTCATCCCCAACCCATAAAAAATTCCACTTAGAATTACTCCTATTGAAGGGGTAAACTAATGAGAGGAGTTGAGAAAAATGCTTTTAGTAAGGACTCTGCTGAAGCCTTTGTTTCCCCCTCTTTCCCCTTGTAAATTTTTGGGACAAGGGTTGGGTCTTGGTGCAATGGCAAGTTCTACCACCAAAAATGACAGGTTGTGGGTTTGACTCCGGAGATTAGTCTCTCTCAACAAAAAAAAGGGACCGGGGGGGGGGGGGGGTGAGGCTGCCTACCAGTCATGCTTTTTGTATGTTCTCTGCTATAATATTGTGATAAGATAGAAGCCAACTTGCTTGGATTCTTCAAAACGTATGGAGTAGATTGACATGACATGGGTATGTTAACACATTCTTAGTTAAGAAAAATATCTCTAAGTTACTTCTATTACACGTTTTGTTACTTTACAATATCTATGTGAAGAAACTTACTTTTATATCTTCATTTGAGCTTTATGGTAGAAGCAAAAGGTGAAGGTATATAAATGAGTTTTTTCCTTAGGGCACGTTTGGTAGACTGTAATAGACACTGTAATGTAATAGATATTCTTATAGCATAACTATTCGGATGTTTGGTTATGTTTTTATTATAATGAATAGTTATTCCTTATGAATAACTATTCTTCAAAATGAGGAATAACCATTCCTTATCAAAAGTACTGAATATCTATTCCTTCATCTTATGTAATAACTTTTTAAAAAAATTTCCTAAAATGTAAGGGTCATCAAATAGCCCACAACCTATAGCCCGACCCAGAAACCCGATGGCCCACTGGGCTAATGGGCGGCCCGGCCCATTGTTATTAAGGCACATGGGTAGCCCACTAGCCCAGTGGGTCAAGCCGTGGGCTAGTTTTTATGCCCATGGGTATCCGATGGGCTAGCCCAGTAGCCCAACCCGTTATCCAGCCCAATAACTTATAATTCATAACAAAAATATATAAGAAGTGTATGAAGGATTGATCTTGAGATATTATAGAGCAATTTCTTAAGCCCTCAACCACTAAGATATTCAAAGTAATTGTGCAAAACTTAGTTTATTAAATATATATTTTTCTAGTAGTCTAGCAAATTTGAATTAACCATTTGACATTTTTTTTAATTAAAGATAAAATCAAAAACTATTTAAAGCCTGAATAAAACAAAATTAAATAGGTTTCCATCAACAAAACAAAAAATTAAATAGATTTGAATGTAAAAAAATTTGTAATTAAGTATTAAATTCTTTAATTCTTTCCTTTAAAAAAATAGATTGATTATTCCCTTATAAAAAATTGATTCTTTCCTTATAAAAATAATAAAATAATATACTAATACAAGCCCATGGGTAGCCCATTAGGCCCAACCCGATAGTCCAGCTCGTTAAAGACAAAATGGGCATTGCCCATGGGCAGGGTCATGGGCTGAGGTTTACTCTTTCGGCCCAGCCCGACCTGGCCCGTTAATTAGTTAATAGCCCATTATGCCCAGCCCATTGTGCCCATGGGCCAAGTGAAAATGGGCCGGCCGGCTCGACCCGGCCCATTGACGACGCTTACTAAAATGCCATTAGTTGTCACATATTCAAAAGGAAAGAAAATAAATTTTCCTTGTTGTTAATTATTAGCTCTATTTTGAACACCCTAAAATAAGTGTATTTTAGAAAATTTGACTTTAAAATGATTTAATTAGACCTTCTTTTTATAATTGTGGATGCATATTTAGGATTCTATTCCTAAATGGCCACCAAACTAATGAATAGTAATACTTATTACATTCCAACTTAATGTATTCCTTGTAATACTTATTCCTATTCTCATGTAATAATCATTACAATGTACCAAACGTGCCTATAGTTCTCTCTCTCTCTCTCTTCCCCCCTCCCCCCCCCCTCCCGAAGGATTTGAAATTAGACGAATATAAACCCTTAGCAAATATGCATATAGGAATACAAGTATGCTTGACATGTGTATCCAAGTCCTTGAAATAAGGGAGAGAAGTTATGTTTCCAGGAACATAAACACATGGGAAGAAAGCACCATTTAAATATAAAGTGATTTTTTAGTAATGATTCTATTGCATTGTTGGAGTGATTGATTCTATTTCCCTGATATTCTCTTTATGTGTTTTGGCCTTATACACGAGTTGTGTTAATTTCCTATATTTTATTTGAGAGCCACCTTTCCTTTGATCCGCATGATAGGGTCACCTCCTTGTACTTGAGAATGTAATGCCCCTTAAACTGAATCATGGTCTAATGGAGATGGGTTATGTTGATCATCAAACTGTTACTCGGCTTGCCAACATTTCGGCTTCAGAACCACATGATTGTGGGCAAGAGTTGTCTGTATCAATGACAGCCACCTTGGATGCTATGGGAAACCTTGTTCTTGGTAAAATCGGTTACCTTTTCTGTGTGTACCCATACTATCTTATTTATCTTTCACCAATTACATGGTAGACAGGGAACTTTTTACCATATGATTTTAAATCTTTCTTAGACAGTTGCAATTATTCTGCATGTCCAGTGCTATTAATGCTATATTATGTTGCTTTTGCTCTTTCAATACATATTTTATTGATTGTTAAGTGACACATGCACTCAGTGGATTTTGAATCCAGACTGACCCTCCACCTTACTTTTACAAGGGTAGAAGGTCCCTTTGAGCTAGAGTGCATTTAACATTTACGGAGAACCCCTTTTTTTTTTTCCCGCAATTTTCTGTGCCCTGAGCGTTGTTTTGTGTGATTTTATTTTAGTTCATTACCTTACTATTCTGTATATACATATATATAGTTGTCCATGCTGATTCTGAATCTACATTACCAAAGCTTTAGTAAAAGTTTCTTTGAGTTTAAAATCACAATGCCTCATTAGTATAATTTAGTGAAATAACATTTACCTGTACATTTCTGCTCAATTTCTTTACTATCATTTCCTCATGTTCTTTATTTTAGTAATGGACAAAGGCTTTCACAATTGTGAGCTTTAAAATTGATGCTTTTACACCCTACATATAAGATGGGTAATTGAGCCTGATGAAACCTGATGGTGAATTTATGACAAGTTGCTACCACATTCATTTAGTGGACCTAAACTAGAAGTATGTATCAAATGTATATATAGCAGTCCTGCTTTATCTCTTCAAATCTCTCTTCAGAAATATATGGGTCTGCAATACATATTGTTGGTTCTTGGAATAATGCTTGTCTAACCTCCAATGTCCACCTCCACCTCCACCCCCACCCCCAATTTACTTCCTTTATTATCATTTGGGAAAATCCATATATATCATCACTAACCATCAATCCATTTTCTGTATTTTCAGGAAGCAGCCGCCAATTTGTAGGGTTCAGCTCTGAAGTCGATGAGTCCACCATTAATCATATATGGACGCGGGCTGGGGAGTTTTTTCCAAAATTACGAGATTTGCCCCTTCCACGTTTCAGTAAGGGCAGAAAAGTGAGAATCGGGTTACGACCTTCCAGTGAGTGCCAAATATTTCTCAAATCCTTGTCAAACAGAAAATGTATTTAAAATATTTGAGTTTTGAGGGTTTGAAATGACATAACATATTACTGTCCAGTGTTTGATGGGAAGCCAATAATTGGCTCGGTGCCTGGCTTGCCAAATGTGTTCCTTGCAACTGGGCATGAAGGAGAAGGACTTACATTGGTAATTTTCACTCTCTCTCTCTCTGGGTAGTTAACTTTTAATCGTGTGTTAAAAGTTATATTATTGCTGTTTCCATTATGTGAGAAAGTAAGAACCATTCATTATTTGGCCAATTTGCAGGCTCTGGGGACTGCTGAAATGGTTGCTGATATGGTCTTGGGAAATCCTGGGACAATTGATCATGCACCCTTTGCTGTTCATGGCCGATGTTGTTGACAAAATGTGTGCCAATCAGAAAAAAAAAATTGGAACATTTTTTCATCTGGTTCATTTCATGGGTAAATCAGCATGTTTTTCTGGGGCAGTTGTATGGTACTCCATCACAGAAGCATAATAAATATTCATGTCCTGTGTGCAAGTCATATATGCCTGTGGATGATGCTCAATTTCCATGTTTTCTGTGCTTCTATCAGTCATCATGCTTCCGTTTAACATGCTTGTTTCTTGTTTTTGTATTCTAGCTTTAGTTATTATCTTGAACAAAATGTCCTGAACATATCTGCAGGTTTCTTACAATGCAGTGCCTCTTTGTATGGTCTAAATGATTGAATAGTTATAGAACCCCCCACACCACACCACACCAACCCCCCCCAAAACAAAACAAAATACTTTTTTATTTAACTCAATGATAGTGCTAGTTTCTAGTGATTTTAGGGATGCTGTTAAATCAGGATTGCGTGGCTAACCAACTGGTTAAATGAAAACTTCTGTAGCATTTATAGGATGATGTATTAGTTGAGTAAATTGTAAACTAATTAGCTTTATAAAACAAGTTCATGCTATTAAGGTAAGCTACTTTTTAAAATAAATAAGAAAGGATCATTTGCAAGGTAATGCGTGTTGAACTGATATGGTATAATGTCTGAAAACATGTCAAATAGATATGCTGTTGGGGATCCTGGGTTTATAGGCTTGATGCAGTTGTGAACTCACAGAAGAATAAAAGTAAAGGTTGTTGAATAACAGGTTCATATGAGAACAGGTCACACTAAATGAAGCTATGTCAGCCAATTTTTGTTGCTAATTTATATATAATTCTTCATGTGGCCTTTCTAATTTATTTCCTGCCCTGCTGCCTGTTCTTATATTTCCATGTCGGGATAATGTGTCACGGTATATGAGACGCAATATGTAATTATATGATATGGAATGTCTATCTGTTTCATTCAATTCAAGTGCAAGGTAATAAAGAAAATAACTACTATTCATTTCCTCAATTCTGTGATTGGGATAGGTTTTAAATGAAATGAACTTCAGGGCAAGTGAGAAGAAAAGTCCTCCAACTATTCAACCTCTCTAGTACCAATTTCTTCAGTCTCCAAATATGTAGAGAAGGTAGAGTTGTCGATCGAGCTAGATTAATTGTGTGCTTAGATGAAAGAATTTTATTTACATGGAAGTTGACAGGGGATTTAAACTCTTTATCCAACAATCACAATTTTCACTTTTTGGATAAAATGATGGAATTGTAAATTCTCATTTGATTTTAAAAGGTGTCTAATTTTCATCTTAAGTTGTGTTTGGCATTGGTTGAAAAAGCCAACTTTTTAATTATTTAGCTTATTGTGCAACTATTTATGGGTTTCATTGCACTTTTTTTGTACTATTCATGGGTCTCACTATACTATTTCAGCTAACTTTTAGCTTTATTTATAGTACTTTTTGCAAGAAGTTTTCAATTTTAGTTCAATAAACTATTTCCAAATGGGCAATATATATATAGTCTTCGATTTTATTTACCAAAAAAGTTCTTTTTTCCAGAAAAGGCTGTGTTTGCAACTCAATTTCACTGTATTATTTCAGTTGACTTTTAGTTTTATTTATAGTACTTTTAGCAAGAAGATTTCAATTTTAGTTAAATAAGCTGTTTCCAAACGGACAATATATATATAGCATTTGATTTTATTTACCAAAGAAGTTTTCTTTTTTCCAGAAAAGGCTGTGTTTGCAACTCAATTCTACTGTACTATATCAGCTAATTTTTAGTTTTATCTATAATACTTTAAGCAAGAAGTTTTCAATTTCAGTTAAATAAGCTGTTTCTTGTTTCTAAACGGACTATATATATATATATATATATATAGTTTTTTACCCAAATAATTAATTGTTTTCAACTCGACTTCAACCCTGTGTTCCTGCAAATGCCCATTTACTCAACGTTGCCAAAACTTTGCAGTTGGAACTGGGAACTTCCTTGCTTGTTGTCGAATGTGTATTTCCTCATATTATGTGGATTGAATTAAGCAAGCGTGGTGTGTGGACATGTTGAATCCCACATCAATTGTTTATTACATCGATTTGGGCCATATAAGTTATTACAAAAAGTCTCAATTACAACTTGATTAATTTTTTTTATGGACGGTACAGTGTAAATATGGACGGTGATTTTCTTGGGACATACCAGATTGACCTCAAATCTATATACAAATTCATTTTTTACTTGTTCCTAACTTGTTTAAGCTTTTTTCTATAAATTTTTAAAATTTAACTGTTGGATTGCGTATTTTTCTTATATCCTCTATACTTGCAAGTTTTTAAGTATATCAAAGATCAATAGTTATGTCATCAATCAAATGTTTAAATTTCAAGTTTTTATGGTATAAAATTATGCGTAAAAAATAAGTTTACTGATCAAATAGTAAATAACATTTTGTTTGAATGAAATTTTACATGTGTATTAACAACATAAAGAAAATGCAATTTAATGGTTAAATTTTAAAAATTTACATTCAATAAAAATATAAAAAAAGAATGTGACGGGTTTTCTTCTAAATTAGTTGGGAGAGAAATCTTATCATTTCCAATTTTGTCCTTGACTTTGATAACTTTTTTGAAGCTTTCAGGTCTTGAAAATTCTTAAACAAGGGACCATTGGAAATTTTATGAAATTATATATCCAACAATACCAAGTTTGCCTCAATCAAGGGTCTGAATCAAAATTTATGGCCTCAGGAATGGGTGCCTTATAAACGTTTCAAACTTACGTTTTGTCATGATACAAGTTGGTGCTCGTGTTTCTAGAGCTTTCTCAAGCCTAATATTGAGTGAACGAGACCTTGTTGGAAAGCTTGCGACACCGACATTTTGCTTGAGCTTTTGATTTAGTTGAAATAGCTTTTGTTTCAAGAGGTTTACAAGTGTAGCAATGTGCCAATTCACACATGTTTTGAGGTTTCATTGTCCTCGATAATTTATGTTCATTTTTGCTTGGAATTTGGTTGCTTGCGACCCCTCAACATAAAACCATTCACATGAGCTTTACAAAAAATTATAGATCAAAACGATTCTGAGATCCTTTAAAAAAAAACAATTTCAAGATCGTTTGACCAAAGTCAAACCTAAGTCAAACTTTCCCAAACTCCTAAAAAAATGGTTGAGTTTGTGAAATTTTTAATGCTTTCGCTATATCTCATTCAATTTACATCTAATCATTATGATTGAACACTTATTTAAACTGAAATTTAGTTGTGATAGTCCAAGATTTGCTTTGATCAAACACTTAGGTTTTTTTTGGTTAAAATAATGAAAAATTTGACTAATTTGGTTAACTTTTGTCAAATCAAGGTGTTTGGCAAGGCTTATGCTCCTTGTTTGCTTTTCAACCCAAATTAAGGTTTTCATGTTTAAGAAAAAAAACTTTCAAGCAACAACACCCCCCGACGACAATCTTGATTGATGCATGTAATTCAATTAATATTAGGTTGGCAGCTTATTATTAAGAAATCTTTCTTAAATTTTATCCATTATGTTAAGAAATAACAATTATCCTGATAATTTCAAAATTGGTAGTTATACATTCCCTTAACTTCTTGTGTTGCTTGAGCTAGGGTTGACATGAATACTAAAGGGCGGTAAAATGTGCTTAGCCGAGTGTGGTCTTAAAAGTTTAGGCTTGTTTTTTTAGTTTTATGTCAAAGTCAAGTTGATCTAGAGCTTATTAACAAACAAGATTACATTTTAAGCTTTGATTGATTTTCTTGTCAAACAAGCTCTACTTGATTAAATTGTTCTTTTCCTATATATAATAAAATCATGAGTAAAATTTATTATCCCTTTACTATTTCATTAATTTCTACTACAAATAGACTTTATATTATCAATAAATAATAATTTGATATCATATGGATCTCTTTACACCCTTACACAATCCATACTTAAGTATATTTTTAGGCAAGTATACATAAAAAAATATATAGTATTATATATAATTAAATTAAATTTCATGTTCACAAATACACTATAATATTTATGCTTGACTCGTTTAATAGTTGAGTTCAAGTAATTCATAAATGATTTTTTTTTTTCATTTACAACCTTAGACACTATGTGGCGAACCACTTGTATACTCAAAAGCCGTTATTGTAAAAAAACTAAAAATTAGTAATGTTATATCTTTTTTTACACTTACAAAATAAATTGGAAGTAACTTAATTATAAGGTTGAAAATGGGAAGAAAAAAAAAAAAAAAACCCCAAAAACAGGTATAAGTAATAGTTTGTGGAAGATCAAATAAATGATTTTTCAAAAATAACCATTAAAATGTGTTCAAAAATTAAAACAAGAAATTCAACGTTTACTTTGGGTCTTTACTGCCTTGACTCCTCACATCCGACCCAAAAAAAGTCACAAAAAAAAAGGGGTTAATCAGCCTCATCCATCTTCTACTGCCCAAACCCAAATCCCATCTCTCCCAAAACGGTGTCGTCTCATCTTCAAACAAGCTATTCGGCACCAAAAATAGCAGCTTCTTTCTGGGCCCCAAATTGGTATCCAAAACCACGAGAATCACAACCCGACCCGACCCAGTTACATAGTCCGGGTCATACCCGATATCCGCGGAGTCTCGCTCGATTTCTTCTTGCGTACCTTTGAGATTCTTTTATTTTTTTGCTGCCAAATATGTATTGATACTGCAATTGGTAAATAAAAGGGAAGGAAAGCATCCATTTTGACAAAAAATCTTCACTCACTGTCTCATTTCTTTTGTGGTGAGAGTGATGAGGAGCAAAGACACAGGAAACTTTCATAACACCCTCCACTTTGCCTACCACCTCACACACGGGCCATTAACATAATGTGGTGGGAAGCTCTTTTCCAGTCCTAACTCTTCTTGATTTCAGATGCAAAATTCCATGGCCTTAACTGCTTGTCAAATGGGCTTGGAGATTTGTGACGCAACTAGAGCTGGCCTGGTCTAGACATATAATAGCTAGGTCTCTTCTGCATGGGCAGTTCTTCACATCTATTAGCATTCTTTGCCTCTAAGTTCATCCATTTTTAACCCTTGGGTTGCCACTAGACATCTCCTAAGGCAGGGGATTAGTATTGTAGTTTGTAATGGTTAGGCCCATTTTATACTGATTTTTGGGCCTATCCCTGGGCCTACGAACAGCCTTGATCAAGTTTCTAGATTTAAATTGCAGGTTATGGTGGCCACCGGTGTTAGGTGGTAGGCAAATTGGGGGGGTTTTTGTGAATTTTTGTTATGATCCTAGCTTTATTGTAACTAGAAACTATGGAATTTGACACTGTATTCACTGGGTTTTGTTATTGATATTGTGAAATTGCTGTAGATACTAAAAACTCTAGTTTGATTAGTTGACAAATCATGTTCTTTAATCGTGAAAAGTCTCCAATGGAAAACTTTTATCTTCTTACAATAAATGTTTTGGAGAGAAAATTGTTAGCTCCTTCATCCCAGTGGAACTCCCCTATTTATATAAAGAAAAAATAGTCCAATATTCCTAAGTGTAACTTAGTTACATGGAATTTTTGTGCAATTGTGCCTAGATTTCTTTTAAAAATTTAATCATAATTTTAAACTCTAATTTGGTGATTTTTATATGATTTTTATGATTTGATTTTGATTCAGTTAATATATATTAGTCAAAAGAAACGAAGGTAGAACTATTAAAGAAATCTGTACTTTCAGATTAGCAATTACAGATGGCTAATGTTGCATTGTCATTTGTGGTTGTGGAGTCTTTCTTGTAACAGTATATTAACATTTCTGATTTGACGACTAAACAAAAAATTTAACGAGGTAATAAGAGATTAATTTGATTTAAAGGAAAATAATCTCAAGACACCTAGACCGTTAAAAGCATATGACTCTTGATTCTGTTGGACTTCACACAATTTTTTATTTATTTTTAATAATTCGGTTGGACTTCACACATGGACCCCAGAACGGACAAAATATTGAAGTAGAAATGGATGCTATGGGAGACCTTGTTCTTGATAAAGCCTTTTACCTTTGCTCTCTGTTCTCCCATGCTCTCTTTTATCTGTCACCAATTATATTGTAGGGAGGGGACTTTTATATACATATTATCCTGCATGTCTTGTGCTAGCATTAATGCTATGTTATGTTGGTTTTGTTCCCTACCCTCTACCCTCCACCTTTTTTTTACAAGGGGAGGAGTTGCCATTTGAACTAGATTGCATTTAATATTTACAAAGGATCCCCCTTTTTGTTGTTAATTTTCTGTACTTAAGTCTTGTTTTGTGTGATTTTATTTTAGTTTCACTATTTTTACTGTTCTATATATATATTTTTTATAAGTAAGAAAGATGTATATTCAAAAAACAGCTTTATGCAAAATAACACAAAGCAAAACAAAGATTACAAAAAAGGAAAGAAAGCCATAAACAAGAAGGAAAAACTAATTACAAAGAAAAAGAGAACTAAGGAACAAAGAGAGAGAATCCCTATATGCATGTCACCACTGATCATCGATCCAATTTCTGTATTTACAGGAAGCAGCCGCCAGTTTGTAGGGTTCAGCTCTGAAGTGGATGAGTCAATCACTAATCATATAGGGAAGTGGGCTGGGGAGTTTTTTCCAAAATTACAAGATTTTCCCTTTCAAAAAATGTTTAGCAAAGTAGTACAAAAAAAACAAAGATTACAAAAAGGGTTAAGACCTTACAGTGAGTCCCAATATCCCTCAAAACCTTGTCAAACAGAAAAACATATTTTAAATAGTTGAGTTTTGGAGATGCTGTCAGTCAAAGAATCAGTTGAGAAGCATTGAGGTGATCCATGACCTTTTCTGATTTAGTTGTCCATGTTGATTCTGAACCTGCATTACCAACAGCTTTTTTTAGAACAGTTTCACTTTAGGTGCATAATTTTGTTTAATGTTTAGGCTATGAATATAATCATCAGTGAAATAACATTTACCTATATTTTTGTTATCTTTTTCTCATGTTTTTTATTTTTGTATTGGACAAAGGCCTTCACATTTGTTGTGAGCTTTAAGGTTGACTCTTTTACACAAGTGGCTTGTCAAATGTGTTCCTTGCAACTGGGCATGAAGGAGGAGGACTTTCAATGGTAAAATTCACTCTCTCTCTCTCTTTCTCTCTGGGTAGTTAATTTTTGCTCTCTTATCCTGCTAAAAATTTAAAGGAAATCAAAAGAATTGCAGAGGAATAAATTGCCCTACTATGCATGCAGGTCTATCCACATTGTTGGTGGGTATTGCCAAAGTGATTAATCGTGTGTTAAAAGTCAGACTCTATTTAGCAAATGCCATAATTTATTGCGAGTTCCATCATGTGTGAAAGCGACATAAGAACCATTCATTATTTTTGTCCAATTTCCAGGCTCTAGGGACTGCTGAAATGGTTGCTGATATGGTGTTGGGAAATCCTGGGACAATTTATCATGCACCCTTTGTCGTTCAAGGCCGATGTTGTTGAGAAAATGTGTCAATCAGGACAAACATTGGAAAATTTGTACATCAGCATACTGGTTCATTTAATGGATAAAACAGCTTGTTTTTCTGGGGCAGTTGTATAGCCACTCCTTCACAGATGCGCAGTACATTTCATGTGTTATGTACAGTCATATCTGCCTGCAGGTCGATGCTCAGCTCCCATGTTTACTGTGTTTCTCTCAGTCATCATATTTCTGTTAAGCAGGCTTGTTTCTTGCTTTTGTATTTTAGCTTTAGTTATTATCTTGAACAAAATGTCCTGAACATATCTGCAGGTTTCTTACGGTGGAGTGCTTCTTTGTATGGTCTAAATGATTAAAAGTTACCAAAGCTCCCCCCTCACACCCCAAACAAATAATTTTTTTATTTAACCCAAAGGTAGATTTTATAGTGATTTTAGGAATACTATTGAGACTGTGTAGCTAACAAACTAATTAAATGAAAAACTGTGATTCAGTTGGAAGAGAAAAAAAGAAAGAGAGAGGGAGAGAATCGGTGTATTACACAAAAACCTGTAGAGCTGGGGGCAACTCTTTTGAAGGAAGTGGAACTTTCACTCCTGTAGCATGAGGTATTGATCGAATAAATTGTAAACTAATATATATTAGCTTTACCAAGCAAGTTCATGGTATTAAGGTAATCTACTTATTAAAATAAATAAGAAAGGATCATTTGCAAGGTAATGCTCTTTGAGTAGATATGGTATAATGTCTCAAAACATTTCAAATAGATATACTGTTAGGGATTCCCTTTCCCGTTATACCCTCTTTGGGTCCATTACCGGATGTGTCAGGATACAAAAGTTGGTATGGAATCTTCACAGGACCGCATCTGTTCTTAAGCCTGGGATCTTTATTCCTCTCCATGATTTTTCTCTCTATCTTTTGAAGTTCAGCATTGAACTTGTCAAATTTATGCTTAACCTCCTCATTGTCTGTCCACTCTGATGGCCTCTGACCCAAGTACACTTCATCTGATGTGTGCTGAGAGAGGACCTCTACTAATGCTACAGTAAGGCTCATCTCAAATCTTTCAGGCAACATCTTAAAATAGTATCTGTCTGGATCCTCGAGGAACTCGGCATATTCAATAGTTCCTTCCTTTGGAATAAACTTTCGACATAGTGTGGGACGGTTCAGAGGGTAACCAGCATATGCATATTGCCCAAAGTTCACTGAAGCATGGAGGGCAGATGCAATCCATATGAGAGTTGTCAAAGCCTGTGTTAGTTCTGAAAATTCTTTCATTTTGTACCACCATGTCTCATTACGCTTATCACCATGACCCATATTTTTTATTTCTGACCACCATGCTTGGAGTTCAATGTCAGACTTGACAGAATTATCATCTTTATAGAAGATTGAGCAAAAATCTGTGACCCAGGTCTTGATGGCGGTCCATATCTCAAGTCCATCTGCTCCATAGGGATAGTCCTCAAAGAGGAGCCGAACTCCAGTGGGATTTGAATCTTTTAGGGCCATGCCTCTGGAGAAATGTTGCCATGAAGGTCTGATATCAGAATATGATAGTGTAGAAGTTACTGTGTATCAAAATACTCGTAGCTTTATCCCATGGCATTCATAGGTTGAAAAAAAAAAATACTTTGAACTTTGATCGCATAGATATTTAATTAGACTCACTAGAATGTTAACAAGAAAGAATTTCAGCAAACAGATATCAAACCTAGGGGGTACTAGAAAAACAGACTTTTTGGGTACTATGTCTCAGTTCTTGTAAACTTTCTTGCAAATTAAGCTTGCACATATGTAAAATCAATATAATTGTGTGAAATACCTCTTGATTAGATCCTCGGGAAGGCCCTGCTGATCAAATCTCCACTCCTTGTAAACTTCAGAAGACAGCTCCATGGAGATATCACCAGACAGCAATATTTTCTCAAGGATTCCTCCAGAGTTAATGAGGATACTCCGAGCCAATGCATTTATGTGCATGGTGTCTTTGAAATGAGGATCTAGTAATCGGTGGATTGGATGCATCACACTCAATTGCCTCCTAGTGGCAATGATGAAGGGTTCAACTACTGCATGGGTTTGTAACCTAAAAAATGCATCACATAGCAACTACTCACTATTATATGGTCACAAATATCTTTTTAAAAATATTTGGCACCAGCGTACAATGAAGGATAAAAAATATATATGAACCATTAGCTGTGAGTAGCACTGCACACTATGTGGATAGACAAGCATAAAAGTAGGAAATATATCATGATTTTTCTGAAATTTGGATTACAGAGTAAACAGAATTGTTCAACTCACCAGTGGCTGATTAGTTGATGATGAACAGAGTCATTAGCTACAACATGAGCTTTAGCAAGTTGCCACAATGCTGCTTCGTTGCCATGAATTGCTGGAAGAAGCACCATATTAATTTCACTGGCATAAGAGGAGCCAGGCAAGCTAAGTTCTATTGCTATTGGCTTTAGTGTGTCATCACTTCTTCGGAACAGTAGCGTTCGAGATGCATAGGCACAAACACCTTTTGTGTTTATTCTGTTTAAAAATGGCATCAGGTAGTCATGATGATCCAGGATGAGTATCTTCCATCCGTCCATTGCCTGTGACACATTGTAAGTCGGAAAGAATAAAGTCAATGCCTGAAAATTTACTTGAAAAGTTGATATAATTTTCTGAGTCAACAATTATTCTTTATTTAATCTGCTATAATTTTACTTTGAAATAAACTCAGTAGACTTTTGAGACATCAGACCTATTCTTTGAAGGCTTTGAGCCTTGCTTCAAAGGAAAGATGCTCCAAGCAGTCTATCTGCTCTAATTATAAGGTTGGCAATTTGGCATGTTACATTGTCTCCTATTAGTATGTTGAAGAAAATTGGATGGAACCCTTGGTATTTGTATTGCTTTCTGTGAAATAGTAGCTATCTGCCTCATCCATAACATAATTAGGTTGTGTTTATTCATTGATCCATTAATTTGACAGGCAGATTGGTCCCATGCAGGGGTGGGGGGTTAGGAGAAGAGAGCCAAAGTGATATTGGTACCTCAGTAAGACTCAGGCCATCGAGGTTGTTCTTTATGTCTGACTCCATTATTGAACTACGCACTCCATTTTTGCTCCGTGGTGGAAACACCTGCAATGTAAAAGTCATAAAATATTTCAAACAATCAGGCACACTTATAATGCAATACCCAAGAGTGGTAAGAATGAAATCAATCAATTTAACCAAAGTTTGAAAGCCAAGAGCCTCGTAGCTCAACTAGCACAGTCTAGTGTTTCCAATAGAGACGTCCAGGGTTTAAATCCGCCCTCCCCCTTTGTAACTATCATATTATCAAAAAAATACCCAAGAGTGGTGAGAATGCCAAGGAGTAAGGTTGACTTACTTCTAGCCTCTAGAAATTGTTACAATTGTATAAATCTAAAACAAGCATAAATTTGATAGAGGTTTTTTTTTTTTTTTTTGAGATGGGAGAAAAGATCTTAGTTTGATCTTTGATGGCTGTATTGGCATAATAGAAGAATACTTAGTAGTTCACACCTTAATTCACGCACCATTCTTGAGGAAAAAATGTATGGAAGTGTAGTTAACCTCCTTTTAAGCGTTCATTCCCACTTAAGGAGAGTTAATAAATGTTTTGTGGGGATTCAGACCAAGTAATAATACTTAGTGTATTGCACCCGGTGAAATACTCATGGACAGCTGAGAAGTCCTTTTTTATTAACTTTTCTCTTCAACCTCCTTCTTTTTTTTTTTTTTTTTTTTTTTTTAGTTTAATAAAAAAAAAAAAGGTACTTTGGACAGCTGAGGAGTCCTTTTTTATTAACTTTTCTCTTCAGCTGTCCGATCAGAAAGATAAAGTAACTTTTTAATGTCTTTTTTTTCCTAATCAAACGGCTGAGGAGTCCTTAGCCATCCATATGTATTGCATCAAATGCAATACACTAGGTATTACAGCCGATCTAGGTCCGTTCTTGGACATTCTGAAGGGAAAGTAGACTTTTATTTAGCATATATATTTTTTGACAATGGTTATTAGAAGTAATTTAACTTTTATTTTCAGACTCGGAAATCTTAATATTAGCAAGTAAAAAGTTTAAGAATGGATTAAATTTTGGCTTAGACCATATTTTTTATTTTTTATTTAAAATTTTTTTCTTTCTATAATAGAGCTCAATAGATCAAAATTTCATTAATTCAGTTGACAGAAAAATTATCATATTTTTAAGGAAAATGGTTTCATAAGAGTATTTTTAATTGATAAATTTGTTCTCAAAACTTCCTGTGTGAACCTTTTTCATGCAATGAATTTCCTAGTAAAGTATTCAATTGCATATATAGGTTCACTCCATGTATGTTAACTATTCTGATGTGTCTTGACACAATTTATCTTTTCTATTGTGTGCAAACTGATTTCCTCTATTATGTTTCAATTATTGGCTGCACTACTCGCTCCCATTTTCTGGTTGCTTCCTTTTGTGCTCTCTAACTGTTAAAATGATCTTGAAAAGAATTAAGTTTCAAGCTTAGTTTTTTGCATGCAATTCATTCCCATTGTAATGATATCCCTTCTTTCTTATTAATATTTTTAGGGCAGGTAAGTGTGGTTGTGACATTGGTGGTTCTGACCTAGGCCATGACCTGAGCTTACAATTGCTCAAACTTTGTCCCTAAAGGGGGTAGAAGGTACCTCCAAGCACTGGATTTTTGCTGGATTAATTCCTGCAATCATTTGTCGCCCAAACTCGTCGTCATCCAACCATGCCAATTCGTTTTCTGAAAATAGAAAACAATATTTAATGAAAAATGTAGTTTAGTAATTGTGCTGGCTTATAAATTGTGACAGTTATGTTATTCACCTGCAATAATTTGAGGCAATGGAAATTTTACTGGGTTTTGATTGCTTGCATGAATTACTTCTTTGAAAAGCTTTTCTGGTACCATATTCTTCAATATCTCTTTAACCTGTCCCTCCACCACTTGGTTTTTATTGCCGGAAAAAAAGCTACTTGTCTCTTCAAATGAACGGAAACTACCAGAATCTTGTCTGAACAGTAAGTTTGCTTCAGGGATAAGCAAATTTACAGTAGCCTGGATTGAATTTGATATAAACTCAGATAGTTTCTTTGGGCTGAACCGCTCATCCGGAGGAACATATATGTCTAAGTTGATTTTTTCTGGCCGGCTCTCGGTTAAAGGATCTACAGATTAGTCATTTAGAAATTGCAACATAATTCTGCATTAGAGGTGTATCTTACTACTGTGAGGAAGGGAAAAAAAAGGACATTGGGCGTCAAATTTTGACCCATGGTAGAGATAGAGCATCAATATCTGAAACCTTGCCTAGAGTTGACACAACAATATTGTGCATTCTGAATTCAAGAACCCTCTTCTCCTTTTTTGCTTACTATATTCATGTACAAATTAGTTCTCCATTGACTCTAATTAGAATACCTGGAATAAAACATTCCAATAGACAGGGTAGTTTTGGCCTAATGATAGCACTATGTAGCAGTTCAAATCCTATTGTTTGACAAGGGAGGTAATTAACCAGCAACATGCATTTCTCATGCATCACTTTAGCTAATTCAATGCCTTTTGCCAACCCTGAGAAGAATTATGAAGTAGTGTATACCTGCTTTGCTAGGAGGACGACCTGTTCTTCCTCGGCGAGGATATGGATGTAATCTAGACCCACCCAAGACAGGTCTCACGTGTTCTCGGCCTTTATCAGGATTGCCCAGATCATTGTAAAAGTCATAGTCGTAGATTCGGTCCCATTCCTTCCTCTCTCCGGTTTTATTGCCCCTCAAGCTTTTAAGTTCCTCCTGCCTCAAATTTCTTAGACCACCTGGTGTTTGGTTTGGAAGATGACTCTACAATAGAAACATCAGTTTTTTTTTTTTTTTTTCGTTACTTATTAGTACCTTAAGATGATGAAAGGTATAAATTATACAAACCCCATGTGGTTTCTCTTTAAAACACAATTCTCCTTAAGTTTTTAATGTAAAACTTAACCTGTGGTATTGTTTTTTGTGTAAACTGGTAAAACATCTGTGAAAATAAAATGTGAGTGGCTCATGTGATAAACGCTTGTCCATATTTAGTGTTGCATCGTTTTCATATAAACCAATACATGTAGTTTTTGTGTTATACTCAACAACTCCAATAGGAGTGTTATATTCAGAACTTCAATGGGGTTTGGTGTTTTACGGAGAAACCATAGAGGGGTTTTGTATTTTTTTTTTCCCTAAATTAAATTTTTTCCATGACTTACTGTGTTTGAGAAAAAAACTCGTTCAGCTTTGGTCAGTTGGATAGGGTATATCCAAGAGTTGCAGTGGAAGTGGATCTGATTCAAAGTTTGGAGAGTTGCAGACTGAAGGAAGAATTTTTGCTTATGTTGGCTTTTAATGACTAAAGCTCCTGGAATTCCAAAATCTAGCTCAACCAGGAACTTAATTCTGTATTTTGTGGCTTTCATGCCATTAAAATCGTAGCTCTTTCCACCTTTGAGGCTCCTCTGTACACTCAACTTCCCTTTGCCAGATCCTGTAGGATGCCATATGAAGGAAAAAAAAATTACAGAGTTTTACACTAAAACTATCATATGAAGGAAAGAGTAAAGCTGTGTGTGTATTCAATAAAATTGTTTTTTAACGAAAAAAATTCACTTGTAAGCAAAATTTAATTAGCCCAAAGCTGCAAGCCAGCTCAAGACTAGCCCAACGGTGCACAATACACTTGTGAAATGGAAAAAAAAAAAGAAAAAGAAAAAAGACCAGCCAAGAATAGGTTTGTTAGAAGATAGCAATAAGTTTCTTAGAGAACAATTGCAACTAAATGTATCTTTTTCATCATAGTAATGAGTACTGACAAATCTTGGTTTTTCCTTAAAAAAAGAAACAAAGAATAGTCAGTTTGTTTATAAGGTGCTGTAAATGTCGTTAGTTGGATAAAGAACCAATCTTCAAAGTTCTTTTTTATGCTAGCCTCGTAAAATCTGAGTATAATACTAGACATCCGAGTATTGATTCTCATTACTCATAATTGAACTTGATGTGATTTCCTCGATTTCCTATTTAAGCTCTCTTTTTAGTTCCTCTTTCTTTTTTTATAGAGGGCGACTATCTTGAAGAGCTCTGGACACTAGAGAGAATAGTGAGGAGATCAAAGAGCTCTAAACATATTTTTTAATACAAAAAAAGGGGGTCAATTTTCCTTATCTTTCATGCATTTACCCAGTCTAAATCAATCATGTTCTCTTCCCCATCTTTAAATCGTAATCATGTTTGTTCTAGAATTTTTTAGGAAGAAACTAGGATTGGAGGGCATTTCATCAAAGTGATATTATGGGTTTTCTCTCTTCTAAAAAGTTCATAAAAGAATGAAATAAAATGAAATGCGTAAATCATTAAAAAAAAAAAAATGAAAATGTAAGGAATGAAATGAAATGTATAAAAGTAATGGAAAGAAATGGAATAAAGAATACTCATTTCGTCCTAATTTGTTTGTCCCACTTGAAAAGTCAAATTTTTTAAGGTAACATTATTTATTGTCTTGTCTACTTTATAAAAATGTATAAGTTTATAAAACTACCCTTAAATAAATTTATTTACTTTTTTTAAAAGAGTTATTTTTAATGAAACAACTAAAAAGATGTTCCAATTAGATTGATTTTTTAAATATTTGTTAGTTTTCTTTTCAAATAGTTTTGAAAATAAAGTAGGGGTATAATAATAATATTAGTAAATTAATGACTTTTATTTTTAGAAACAGGACAATATTTTGAAACATCCCAAAATAAAATAGAGGACAAACAAACTAGGACGGAGAGAGTAAAAGTAAGTATTCTTATTTAGATGTTTTAAAATAAATGAATTGAACTCTAATTCTTACCTCACACACTCTACAAGTACTTATACTTATGAGTGACTATCTGACCTGTGACTGTTTGGTCCTTACTTTTCCACACCTTACAAGCACATATACTTGTGGAGTGATCACCATGCAAAGAATGTGTAGTGATTATTTTTATTTTTTGGTAACTTTGGAATGTATTTCAAGTCTTAAGATTTTTTCTTTCCTTTTTATTTTTCTTTTCTTGCTCTAATAAAAAGTTTTAACTTCTTTTTTTTTTCAAGAAACAAACACAAACATACTTGGTTGTCAAGGAACATATCCCAAATCAGTTATGGTCCCGTTTTGATGTTCAATTATCAATTAAAACATTGTTAATCCACATAAACATATAATTATGCAATATATTTGCCTAGCTAGATTGGAAATTTATTTTTAAAAAGGAAGAAGAAAATATTTGCCTTGGAGAAGTTGATTCGTTTGCTCTGCAACATAGACATTTCTTGGGGTCCTTCAGTGAATCCAGAATAAATCACAGCACAATAAGTTGATATTTGGCCAAATTAAAAGTTCCTAAAGATCCTTTCCCTCCATTAATTTTAATATAAATAGGATTCATTTCGTGGTTAAGCGATAATTTTCACATATTTAAGGATGCTGCTACATCATTTAAAATTCTATTATGCCGAAATAACAATGATAAATTAACTTATTTTAAATTACATGCCACCATATACACTCTTAAATTCCAAAAAAAACTAAATCGTTACCATAAAATAGATTGTCTCCATCCTAAAAACAAATTGAGAGGACTCTTTTATGATAAAAAAAAAGAAGGCATTGTTTTCCATTGATTTCTAAAAGAAACAAATGCAGTCATTTTGAGATAACATATATCCTAATGGTTAAAATGAACTTACCTGGCTTGTCCTCAGTGCAACTACAGATCTGAACGAAAACTGATTTTTCAGGAACCGATTCCCCATGACGGATGATAACAACTTCCCCCTTGATGATGGTAGTTGAAGATTTACTTTTTCCACTTGACTCACCAGGAACTTTGCCTCTAATAACACTCAAATAATCTTGTAAACAAGAACATAATACGCCTTTGCTTGCCATGTTGTTTTACCTGGCCAGTTTAACACGATCTTTCTAGTTGGGGTGTCTCTCTCAGAATGAGTTTTTGTATTAACTCTGGAAGAATTTGTGATGTGAGGAATGACTGCATGGAAAAGTTAAACATGTTCTTACCTTTGTTTTTTGGCTATGCACTTGATTCTATACCTTTCTTGCGTGTGTGGTTTATCCCAAAATGCCAAAGATTTTATAAACATTTATTTTTTGATAGAAGATTTTATAAACATTTATGAACAGGACTAAACATGTTCTATTATAGTTGGTACGGCGCAGAAGGTTTGTGGTACAACTTTTTGGGCTAGTTCACGTGAAGTCCTCTTTTACAGAATTTGTCTGAAACTCATGTTGATTGGGAGGGGGGTATATACAAGCAAACAAAGAATACAAACATCAATCTCACAGTTGAGGTACTGCATCATATTTCAACAGTATAGTTTCTATTGGAGAATTATTCTCGTAAGAAATGTTTGTGAGTGTAAGAAAGAATGATTGTGAGATAGAGGAGTGATCATTTTGTTTGAGAGATGTAGTGAAGCTCAAATATAATAATATATGGAAAATGTTAACAAGCACCGTGTAGCACTCGTTAACATTTCTCTTAATAGGTTGTGTTAATAAAAAGAACAAAAAGTTATTAAAAAAAATTGCAAAAAGGTATTAAAAAAATGGAGAATGTTAACCAGCACCGCTTGGTGCTGGTGAAGGGCAGAAAAGACAAAAAATATTTGTTAGAAAAAGTGAAAAAATCTGAAATAGTACTTGCAACACTGAAAAAGTAATATAAATTGAAGAAAAAGACAAATATAGTGTCAGAAAAAGGCGTGCTTAACGGGCACCGTGCGGTGCCCGATAACACAACCCTAAAAAGATTGCTAAAAAATATCAAAAAGGACAAAAATCTGCAAAAAGTGAAAGAAGCTCAAATATAATAATATATAGAAAATGTTAACAAGCACCGTGTAGTGCTCGTTAACATTTCTCTTAATGGGTTGTGTTAATAAAAAGAACAAAATGTTATTTAAAAAAATTGGCAAAAAAGATTTAAAAAATTGCTAAAAAATATAAAAAATGACAAAAATCTGCAAAAAGTGAAAAAAGATGCGTAAAAAGCTATTGTTAACGGGCACCGTTAACCCAACCCATAATATATTTGTCTTCCTTTTTGTTTCAGGGCTTGCTTGTGGATGGCTTTTTCCTTTTCTATTTTTGGGTATGCTAATAATCATGATTGATGGGGCTTAAGTTTCTTGCTCATGCCCCCCCATTTTCTTTTTTTTAAAAATTGGTATTGTATTAGATGATGGTAGTGTACCACAGTTCATATATACCATTTTCGCCTTGTTCGCAGTACTACTGCCGCAGTAGCTCACGGTAGCTTACAAGTTACAGCCCATAATGATACTTCCATGAGCACACCAAGCATATTTGACTATTTGAGATTACTTGTCACTTGATTTGGCATCATTTTGAGCAGGGTAGTCTTCACTTGCACTCACCCTTGTTGATGTGTTCACCAAGTCATATCCACTGGAACTCCTTTTTAAATCCTATCTTCAAACTCAAGATAGCTTCTTCCATGCAATCTTGAGTTTGAGAGGAGATATTAGTATTAATATATCACATGTATTTATCATGTTCAACACATGTTGATATTTTTCATTGAGACTTATTGTAAGGAATATTAATTGTCCTTAATTTTAGTCTAATCAAGATCCTCTAGGCTAATATAGACTATAACTATATGCAGGGATGGAGGCAAGCTTTGACCATTTCCACAAATGGCGTCAATTGTGTGCTCTTAGAACGGTCTTCGGTTGTCAAGTATGTAGTTTTGGTGTTGGCGTGTGAGTGTATTCTCTTATCTCATCCCTCTTCCCCTATATATATATGTGTGTGTGTGTGTGTGTGTGTGTGTGTTTGTTTCTCAAAAAAAAAAAAAGAACGGTCTCTGCGAAAGTAATGGGGTCACAATTTATTTATAAGTGGGATCACTCTCAATCCTACGACTTAGGCCCAAAACATGCCTTAATTCCTCTATGTTTCCACCAGTGTTTCCCAATATTTTCCCTCTCTATCTTTTAACACTCTACCCCCCCCCCCCCTCCCCCAAACATTAGTTTTCCAACCCCCATTCCTCTTACCTCTTCTCCTTCTTATAGTTTCTTACTTTCTTCTTAGTGGGATTGCCATCATTATCTCCCCACTTATACACATATTCCTATGTTTATCAAAATTCTAAGGAATTCTCACGAATTTAGAGGATTTCCTTGGAATTTGTTCCAAACAAAATATTAGTATATATTTGGGTATTAATTTTAGCAATTTTGTTCTTCTTTAATAATATCATTAATTCTTTTAAGAGTTATGTTATTGCCACAAATTTTTTACAATATTTTTACAGATTGTTGAGATAGAAAATTCATATTAGTTCACACTTGGCCCACTGCTTACACCACTTTTTGACTAACTAATAACTACTCTCTATATCAGCAATTTGTAAAAAGTTTGTAACTCTCATTCCTCCTCGTAAAGACTATAAAAAAGTCAATAGATCTAAAATCTAAAATAAAATATACAAACCCAAAAAATTAGCACAACAACAAAAATTTCCAATAGTAAATCTAAAACAAAATAAGCCAAATTAACCAATTTTACCCAACACAAAAAACCCGACCCTTTAAAAATTTTAAATAAAATTATTTTGTCCTTACCTAACCTCGAAGTCACACACACCAAAAACAAATTCCTCAAACGGCTAAGTAGTAGTAGAGCCAAAGGTTGGAGCCGCCGCACATAGCCAACATTAGACTCACCTCCCTAACTCTAAGTCCTAACTATGTTCCTGACTATATGTGCATTGTTTTATAATATTGTCACCAGAAAGTGGATATCAGTTAGTTCAACTGATAAAGTTTTTAATGGTTAAATAAGAAATTTGGGGCTCAATTCCCGCTTACACCAAAAATCAATTGATGTCTTAGTTTGATGATAAAGAGTATCATTAAGAGTGGACGACATAGATTGAAACACTCTAAAAAAAAATGTCACCGGAATATATATAAATTCTCTTTCATCCTTTTTTATGTTAGCCTGTTTGCAATTGCTCATCGTCTCCAAGTGAAGGAAGGCCCCAAAATTTAACCCATAGAGATGCTATGGATATAACAAATTTTATGACACAAAGCTTAGAGATTAATGTGTTGTCTATTATAAAATAAAATTCAAATATTTATTTATTAGTTACTTGAATCAAACCAATCATATTTATTAGCATGTCAATTTGTCAACTTTATGTAATAAAATATGTAGCAGCTTTAACATTTAAAAAAAAAAAAAAAATTCTTTTTGTTGGATGTGCTTCTAATCCTTCGTTTTCTCTAGAGAATTTGTAAGACTTTGAAACTTATTAATCTTCCACACAAGAAACTGAAAAATCACAACAAAATAAAACTGAATTCAAACATCCAGAAAATATTTAATCTCAAACCTCAATTTTTTTGGCACAGATCACTGGAAATTTTGATACTCTTCTGTTAATGTATATAGTGTTGTGGGCTTTAGGCCCAAACTAGTTTACTTGTATAGCACACATTCTTGCACTACACTCTTACTTGTACTGCACTCATATTTACTTGTACTACACTCATATGCCTCCTATATAAAGGCACTCATGTATATTCTTTCAGTGAGAAATACAATACAGTCATTCAGTTTTTCTAACATGGTATCAGAGCCACTGCTCTGACCTTTTCTTAGCAGTCTTGTCTTTATTGGTGTTATTCCATTCGCAATATCACTTCCGCCATTACAGCAGCTGCAGCCTTTCGCCGTTAAACCTCCGACATCTCCGAACCATCGTTCCTAGGTTTTGGACCTGTAGCCACCGCTGTTGAGGAGTCCCACACCACAAAAACCACTGCTCTTCTCATCACCGACTCGAAAATTACTCCGATTAATTTTCTGCAGGTACCACTGAGATCGTCTTGCGCCAATCTACTCACTCGTGGAAGTCCCGCAGCCAACGGAGTTCACATGCGCCCGCACGAGTAATCTGTGGTTGGTTGTAAGTGGATCTACAAGATTAAGACTCGCTCTGATGGGTCCATTGAGCGCTACAAAGCTCGTCTTGTTGCAAAAGGTTTTACACAAGAGTATGAGATTGATTATGAAGAGACCTTTGCTCCGGTTGCTCGTATCTCATCTGTTCGTGCTCTCTTAGCTGTTGCTGCTGCTAGTAAATGGGACCTTTTCCAGATGGATGTCAAAAATGCATTCCTTAATGGGGATTTAGGTGAAGAAGTTTATATGCAACCTCCTCCTGGCCTCTCTGTTGAATCAAACAAGGTTTGTCACCTTCGACGTGCACTTTATGGCCTTAAACAAGCTCCACGAGCTTGGTTTGCCAAATTCAGCTCTACCATTTCTCGCTTGGGTTACATGGCCAGTCACTATGATTCTGCCTTATTTCTTCGTCGCACTGACAAAGGCACTATTTTACTTCTCCTGTATGTGGATGATATGATCATAACTGGTGATGACCTCAGTAGCATTCAAGAACTCAAGGATTTTCTCAGTCAGCAGTTTGAGACGAAAGATCTTGGACATCTCAGCTACTTCTTGGGTCTTGAAATCACTCATTCTACAGATGGACTTTACATTACTCAAGCCAAGTATGCCTCTGAACTCTTGTCTAGAGCTGGACTCACTGATAGCAAGACTGTTAACACTCCAGTTGAGCTTAATGCGCATTTAACTCCTTCAGGAGGGAAACCATTGTCTAATCCCTCTCTTTATAGACGCTTAGTTGGCAGCCTAGTTTATCTCACTGTTACTCGTCCAGACATTTCCTATGCTGTTCACCAGGTGAGCCAGTATCTGTCTGCTCCACGATCGACTCACTATGCTGCTGTTTTGCGCATTCTTCGGTACCTAAAGGGCACTCTCTTCCATGGTCTTTTCTACTCTGCTCAGTCTCCTCTTGTTCTCCGTGCATTTTCTGATGCTGATTGGGCAGGAGATCCCACTGATCGTAGGTCTACCACTGGTTATTGCTTTCTTCTTGGTTCTTCTTTGATTTCTTGGCGAAGCAAGAAACAAACTCATGTGGCCCGTTCCAGTACTGAAGCAGAATATCGTGCCCTTGCTGATACCACATCTGAGCTTCTTTGGCTACGATGGCTTCTCAAAGACTTAGGTGTGTCTACATCTTCTGCTACTCCTCTTTATTGTGACAACAAGAGTGCCATTCATATTACTCACAATGACGTATTCCATGAACGGACTAAACACATCGAGATCGATTGTCATTTTATCCGTTACCATCTTGTCCATGGTGCTCTCAAGCTAATCTCAGTCTCCTCTACAGATCAACTTGCAGATATCTTCACCAAGTCACATCCTAAGGGACGCCTTCGTACTTTGGTTGACAATCTCAAGTTGGTCTCACATCTACCTTGAGTTTGAGGGGGGCTGTTAATGTATATAGTGTTGTGGGCTTTAGGCCCAAACTAGTTTACTTGTATAGCACACATTCTTGCACTACACTCTTACTTGTACTGCACTCATATTTACTTGTACTACACTCATATGCCTCCTATATAAAGGCACTCATGTATATTCTTTCAGTGAGAAATACAATACAGTCATTCAGTTTTTCTAACATCTTCATTTAAAGAATAAAAAACAGATTTTATTTTTTTTAAAAGTTCCTTTGTAGCTGCTACAGTTCAGACCTTCTTCTCCATTTAGCATTGCGTCCGTTCTTTAAGGTTTGGAATTGGCACTTCTTTAAAAGCTTTGTTTCTTCCTTGCTTTACTTTCTTAATTTCTCTTTGCTTTATTCTTGGTACTTTGTTTAACTTTCTCATTTTTTGTTCTCTAAACTTTCCTTACACACCAGACAAGCACAGCAGTAAGCTCATTTTTGTTCTTTCATCTAAAATTTGGGGTGGGAATGGGACGGGGCATAAGGCCTTTTTTTGCTATTTATTTGATTGTCACAAACAATTTCTTTAAAAGTTGCCCTCAAACGAATCTATTTCATTATGTAGTCTCATTTTGATCCTGAGGTTTTTTTTTTAAAATTTTATTATTATTATTATTATTATTATTATTATTTTATTTTATTTTTATGAAGAACCTGAGTTTATATATATAGAAAAATTATTGAATACTTCGGAAGTACCATAAATACGTACTCCCCCCTCTCATATAAATTATAGGTCTCACAATAAATTTAATTAGTGAGACTCACAGTTATATGAGAAGGGAGAGTGCGTATTTATAGTATTTTGAGAGTAAATAATTTCTCTCTCTCTCTCTCTCTCTCTCTCTCTCTCAATGGAACTTGAGTTTTAAAGAGTTGAGTTCTTCACATCGGAACATGACTTTTGGAGACTTGAGTTCAATTGAGACTACTTAGCAAAATAATTTTGGTTGAGACTATTTAACGGAATTATTTGTGAAAATCAAATAAATAGTCAACAAAAAAAGGCCGAGACATATAGTAGCATAGGACCATAGCCTTTTTGTTAAACTTTTTAAATAAATTTTTATTTTCAATTTTTCTTTTGTTTCTTTATATATATATATATATAGAGAGAGAGAGAGAGAGAGAGAGAGAGAGAGAGAGAGAGAGAGAGAGAGAGAGAGAGAGAGAGAGAGAGGGGATGGTCTATGTTTACAGTTATATATATTTCTCTATTTGTTTTTTTTTTTCTTAATATGTTTTATCTTAGTAGTTAGCAAAAAAATAAATTTTTGTATAAAATTTTAAATAAATGTATAACTAATTACTAGTAATTAAATTTAGGACAAATTTTAGTTAGAAAATTAGTTGTAACCTTAGACTAAAATCTTATTCAATAGCTTTTTATTAGAGGTGAATTTTGACAAATCCATAATCGGATTATATATTTTTCTTATATTCTCTATGCTTGTAAAGTTTTTAGAAAATTAAATATTAATAACTATGTTATCAATAAATTATTTAAATTGCAAGATCTGTAGTTTAAAATTATGCATAAAAAATAAACTTATAAATCATTTAATAAATAATATTTAATTGACACAAAATTTAACATATGTATTAAGAGCATAAAGAATATGCAATTCAATAGTTAAATTTTCAAAATAAATAGTAATGTTTATTTTTATTGAGTAATATTGTAGTCTTAGGCTACAACTAATTTTGTAACTAAATTTTGTCATTTTATTTATAATCAAAATTATTTAGAGATATAAAAAATATAATTTTATTAAAATTTTTCAACCATGATAGTTAGTTTGTGGTTGCTTAGCCTAATAGATAGTATTTTTTTTATATAGTTATATTATATTGATTTATCTAATTTATTAAGTAATATAATGGATTCGTATCTCTTAAGGTTGAGACTATCAAATACTTTTATGGTTAAGTAAAGTTGTATTGAATTACTTTATCTAGTGCATTCATAATCACAAGTTAAGTTGTATCGAATTACCCTGAGTTTTGGGTTAATGCTAGCTAGGTCTTAGAAATTTCAAAACAGACAAATTTGTTCCCTAAGACAGAGAAGATAAAATGACTAATGAGCCTAATGGCATTTACACCTTAGGATCTAAATTGGTATTAGGGACTAAATGTCTTGGATCTAGTTTACATTAGCCAAAATCTTAAGGTAAGTTAATAGAATTTACCCAAAATTTTAACATTATTGTCTTAGGCCCCTAGCATATATTGAGCCGACCTTGACTACAAAACCTTGATTCCAACACCTTATCAAAAACCTATGTTCTTCAAATTTTCATCTTGTTGCCAATAGAGTAAGTGAGCAAACCCGACCAAATATGTATGGGTTGAGTTAAATCGGGAAAGTTATGCATGTTTTTTTTTTTATAAACTTCAATCTATTGTTGGAAAAAAAACGAGGAACAAAGTTGGGACTCTTCCTTACAAACAGCAGAAATCGCTGGGGGAAGATAATCCTTGAAGAAAGGGAAAGACAAATAAGAACTTCAAGTAAATTAGGCAGCTACATGTGCTGCAGCCTTACAACACCTCCTAACCCAAACAAACGAACAACTAGCCAATGACTTCGCTAACTCAGCCACATTGGAGATGGTAATTCTAATGGACCACTCCAGATCAGCCTTAAGAGGAGAAAGAGAGTACATACAGATCTTAGAGTCCCCTTCAATAGAAACATATATAGGTCCACCCTTCCTTTTAAAGCAATCTGGACAGCCCACTGGATCGCTTCAGCTTGGAGTGGTGAACAGAGGGAGATGATTTTGGCCCAAACACCACAAATGTGGCCAGAACACTCCCTTGCTACAACGACCACGGTTACCTTGGAGCTGGTTAAGGCCTCTTCATCGTTGAGTTTAATGCAACCAGGTGGTGCCCAGCGTGAAGGATCATGAGGCACCGGTTGGAAAGTTATGCATGTTGGACAATACATAGGTCATAAAATTATAGCAAAAGTATTGTGGTTGAGTGTTATTATTGATTATTTATTTATTAGAAACGTTATTGTTGATTCTTAGAGGAAAACCAAGGTTTTGAATTGCCATCTCTTAAGTTGTAACTATCAAATTATTAAAAAAAAAATGAAATATATATTTTTTATTTCTAAGGTTTTGAGGAAGTGTTTTTTTTTTTTTTTAACTTTAAAATGTTTTCTTTTACCACTAGCGAGGGTGATGTGGCAGTAAGAATCTCTCCAAAAGATTTATCACTTGGAACAAGTGTCAAGAGATGGTGAGTTTAAGCTATTGACTCACACTTCTTAATATGCAAAAATTATGGAAATGGGGTCGTGTAGTGTCATGTTTTAATCTGTGTTAGAGCATTCTTATTAAACATTATAAAAAATTTAATATTTACTCTCTCAAAACCTATATTTATAGCATATAACATACTACTTTACAATATAACTTATATCAAAACTTCTATTTTTTTTACAATTTCATTTAAATATTGTTTCTTTATTATTTTTTACTAATTTTTTATTTTCCCACTCTCTCCTCTGTCTCTCTCTTTCCCAGCTTTTATTAAACAAGTATATTTTTTTTTACCATCTTGCTACAGTGGGCTGCTATGTCTAGCAGTTCATTGTAGCTGAATTGTAAAAAAAGTAAAATTTGAAAGGATTGATAGAGGGTGGTTTTTTGTAATGATAGCATATTGTATCTCAAATTTTAGCATCAATAATATTTGCTTACTTTGATGAGAATGCTCTCAAAGTATCCATCAGCTTATCAAAAAGCCCAAGAAATAAAAGTTTTCTTTTTGTTTTTTAGGGAAGAAAATATAAATCCAAGTAAAGTTTAAAATAAAATAATATTTAAAAATTAGCAAAAATGGCCACAAACTTTGAAAAATTCTTTTTGTACTCAAATTATATATAAAAAATTACACTTTCTTTTTTTGTTTTGTTTTAATAGTTTAAAATGAAAAAAAAAAAATCCTTCTTAAAGTATAAGAGTTTTTAATAGTTTAACGATAAAAAAAAATTTACAAGTTAGGGATGAAAATAAAAATTCATACAAATTTAAGTACAAAAACAATATTAAAAAAAAAAAAAAAAAAAGGAATAGCAAAAAGGCCACAAAAACCGAAAACTCCATCAGGAGAAAAGAAGCATTTTTCTCACATTTCTCCCCCAAACAAACACAACAATGGCGATGACACTGATGAGATCAAGCCTTCGTCAAAAACTCTCCTCCCAAATCCACCTCTCCAAATCTCTAATCCCAAACTCCCATCTCCCATTCTCTTCCAAAGTCTCCGATCGCATAGTGAAGCTCGCAGCGCTGGACCCAGATGGGAAAAAGCACGAGGTGGTGGGTCTAACCGGTCAGACTCTTCTCAAAGCCTTAACGAACACTGGTCTCATCGACCCTGCCTCTCACAGGCTTGAAGACATCGACGCTTGTTCCGCTGAGTGTGAAGTCAACATCGCTCAAAAATGGCTCGACATGCTCCCACCTCGCACCTACGATGAGGAGTATATCTTGAAGAGAAGCTCGCGTGCGCGTGTTATGAACACGCATTCTCGTCTTGCTTGTCAGGTTGTTCTCACTCCTGAGCTTCAAGGTATGATTGTGGCTGTCCCTGAACCAAAGCCTTGGGATATTCCTTAAGGGAAAAAAAGGTTGAAACTTTGATTTGGTTCTTGCTGTTTTCTGTTTTTTCAATTCAATAATTTGGAACAAATGACTAAGACTTTGGAATTTCCATCTGGGTTTTTTGTATTTTTGGTTAAAGATCTGTCATTTCAAGAATTATGCGAAATTGGGTATTCCAAGTTGGATTATTTGTTGTGTTTTATGGGTTTTTACAACTTTACATTTTGTAATTACTTGTACGTTTTGGAGAGCAAATGAGTTAGCTCAACTATTAAAGTCTTTTATCATTGAATTAGGGACGTAGGTTCTTGTTAACTCAATTGGTAAAGTTTCTTATAATAGTTGGGGGTAGATTTTGCATATACCAAAGAAAACCCTCTTTGGACATTATTATGGAGTGGACATCATAGGTTAAAATACTATCGTATCTATAATTTTTTTTTTTTTTTTGAGGAATGGTACTTAGACATGGTTGTTCTTACTCCTGAGGTTCAATGTATGGTTGTGGCTGTCCCTGAACCAAAGGCTTGGGACATTACTTAAAGGAAATGGGTTGAAACTTGAAGCCCAGATTTGGTTTTGTTGTTTTCGGTTTTTCCAATTCAATAATTTGGAACAAAAGATTAAGACTTTGAAAATTTCCATCTGGGTTTTTTGCATTTTTGATTGAAGAACTGGAATTCGAGATTTATATGAATTTGGGTATCTCCAAGTTTGATTATTTGTTGTGTTTTATGGGTTTTTACAACTTTGCATGATGTAATTACTTGTATGTAGCAAATGAGGAATGGTATTGGATTCCAGTTAGCTCAATTGTTAAAGTCTTTTATTGTCGAATTAGGGACATGGGTTCTAGTTAGCTCAATTGATAAAGTCTCTTGTTGCCTCTACCAAAAAGAACCCTTTTGATTTAAGAATTAGCATTTCAAGGTTTTTATGAATTTGGCTATCTCAAAGTTTGATTGTTATTATTATTTTCTGTTTTATGAGTTTTTACAACTTTACATGATGTAATTACTTGTACGTTTTGGAGAGAAAATGAGGAATGGTATTGGGTTCTAGTTAGCTCAACTTTTAAAGTTGCTTGAATAAGGTATTTGGGTTAGAATTCTACCTCTATGGGGGGAAAAAAGCTATTGGTGTCTTTGCCTGACATTAGAGAGGAAACTTGATTGAGCAGATGTCATAGGTTCAAATTATATCGTGTCTATCATAAAATGAGGAACGGTACTTAGACATGGTGATTTATGATGTGCTAGCCAATGGGGTGGGTTTGGCTTAAATGTGGTCTTTGTTTTTAATAATGGGATGGAGGGTGAGGTTATGAGTTCAAGACTAGTGGGCGAATGTCTAACTTACCAATAGACTAAAGAATTGTTGTGGGTTTATGATGTTTTATGTCATTGCTTGGGGATTGTAAGAGTTGGGTTAGAGACTCAGAGTCATATTTCAAAAAATTATGGGAATTGTGTAGATAGAGAGAGAGAGAGGCCTCCATTCTCTTCAAGCTGCATTTATGGATGGCAACTGCTTGATTCGAAAATCTAACTTTTAGTAAGCATAAGAAAATTTGTTTCACTTCAATGGGCTACAAGTATGGCTGCAAGTGTCCAAATCAAATGAATTCATTCCACTCAAACATTTCTGAGGATTTTTTTCCCCAGTTTTGTGTTAAAAAATAGGCTAGTACTATTAAATATTTGGGTTTTGTTTTTCTGAAGGAGAATCTAGGTTCTAATCACAACAGAAGCAAAATGTGATTTGATGATTGCCTTTCTTCCATTATTGGTACTTTGTCAAACTGCTTGAGAATGATGGTGGAGTTTCTGTATTCTAATACTTAATCAGAAGCAGTTTTTTTCTTTTACAAGATTATTGAGTGGTTTTTAAGATTGATATCATAGTGTAATTCTATTTTGTAGCCTTGCTTGTGCGTAGAATGAAAAATCAAACCAGATGAGGAAACTTGAAATCTACTTGTGTTAGAAAGTTTTGGAAGTATATACAAAATGGGTTTTACTAACGTATACCCTTAGGGCATACATTAATAAACCATTTTAAAAAACTTTTTATGGGAAAATGAAAAAGTGACTAACTCTTTTGATAGCTTTTTTCAATTTCTCATAAAAAGTTTCCTAAAATGGATGATTAATGTATGCCGTTAGGGCATACATTAACCGGACCCATACAAAATTAGGGAATGATTTTTGTGTTCTATCAATGCTAATTTGATGTCCAAGACCCAATGTATGATCTTTACTTGTTTGCAATTTTTTCCCCTTTATTGATTATAAAAAGTAGTACTCCTACTAGGTTAGTTGACACACACACACACACACACACACACACACACACACACACACACACACACACACACACACACACACACACACACACACACACACACACACACACACACACACACACACACACACACACACACACACACACACACACACACACACACACACACACACACACACACACACACACACACACACACACACACACACACACACACACACACACACACATATATATATATATATATATGTATATAGTTTGACATAGTCTCTTGTTTATGTGGAGCCTGAATTCAAAAATGAAAGCTCCTATGAAAATGAGGTGTGTTCTTGAGTTGATTTTCTAGAACCTACCATCTCTTTGTTTATCTGATTTTCCATTGTGTTATTTCCTCCACCCCTTGTGGGGGAGAAGATGCCCAATGGTTCAAAGACCATTTTGTACTGCAGGTTAGTTAACATGGTGGCAGGATTTAACAGTGCATGAAATTAAGCTTATATAAATCTGGACAAAGAGATTGTTTAATCACACTTGGAAAGTAGCTTAGATGCATGGTCATGGTAGGTATGTGGAGCAATAGTGGCATGAGTTAGTGATAGTGGTGTCATAGTCCCATGATACGCCCTGAAGATATGTGCAAAAGAGAAAAATCTTAAAGCTTGTCTTTGTGGTTACGATGCCAAACAGTGACACAGATCCACCTTTGGTAGCAATTTAATTATTGTTCAGGGGTGTCTGAGCTAGTTCCTGAGGATGTAATAATACTCATCATAATTGTTGTTAGTTATTTATTATCTGGGGCAGGCCCACTAAAAAGAGTACTTTAAGCAATTGAATAAGAGACAAATTTGATGCTTTGAAGTTTTGAGCCTAGGAGTTGGTGCTTTGCTCTGTGTTGGTAGCAATCCTTATAAATCCACCGAGCACAAAGAGACATCAATGCACTTGACAAGACTTGGGACATGTTGGAACTTTGAAGTGAAAGAGGGAAAGAGTTATTTATCTGTTCCTATGAGTCACCTCAGTGATGATATGATGATCGATTGGGTGGTTGTTTTCTTCCCCCTAGATTTTATAGTTGGCAAAATTTTACCCCTATTCACACACTAGGTTGTTCAAATCCTTAAAAATTACGTGCTCACACTAACTATTTCTCTAAACATATTTTCACACAAAAATCTCATCTTGAGCAAAATTAGAGCCCACAGTCAGATATTGACTTTTAAAAAAATAAAAAATTTATTTCTGAACTCAGTTTGTTTGATTTTCTGTTGAAGGAACTCTTGAAGTCTGTTGGAGATAAAATTTATATATTTTTTTTGTGACTTTTTGTTTGTTTTATCAGTGATAATGCTTCATTGAAAAATGAATATTTTTAATTTGGAAGTTGATTGTCTTGTCATATAACCTGCACAAATATATTTGCTTTTTCCATAATTCTGTGGGAAGACTATCCAAATAATTTTTTAGCTCATCTATTGGGGGTAGTTCTAGTGGGATGATTTGGCTAGACATGGACCTTATAAAGCTTTGGTTTAAAATTGGGAGCATTTGGATTTGACTTTCGTTTAAACCTAAGCACTGGATTTGGTTAAAAGACCTCTACGCAAATCTTTGGTACCCTATATGAATACCTCAAGAAACACAACCAGCGAGCCTGTCTTGCCCTCCACTAATGTCTTTCGCTTCTCTGAATGTTTCAATTTTTTCCCCAAACTCAGTTACTTTGATTTTTGTTTCATCTCTGTCTTTCTTTTCTATCTTTTTGGTGTGTGTCCTCTTGACTGGATCTTGGTTGTTAGTAAGATCCAGTCAATTTAAACTCATTTTATTCAACTCACTACTATCACTTGTCTTAACATGATCATGATTCTGATTTTAGGACCTTTTACTGCTTGTGCTGGCACATCTTATGTTAGTATTTCTTCTTTCTTTTCAAAATTTTCCCCAATCACTGGGGGCATTATTCTTATATTTAGGGATTTCTCTAAAATTTTGGATAAATATTTGTTTTAGTATTGTTTGGAATTGATGATAGTTGTTCATTTGGTGCTGTTATTTTATTCCTCTAGTTTGTGCATAAACCACATAATATGATATGAGTAATGTCGTTGTATGATTAGCAAACGCACTTAGTCCATTTGGAACTGTCTTTCTGAAAATGTTCCGAGGCAATTTCCTTGTTTGTGATGTTAATGGAATTCTGTTATAGATTCTATACTTTAATTTCCCAGCCTATCGACCAGTGGGTAATTGTTTGGTATTATGGTCATAATATTATTTTCAGAACGAGATATGATGTGCTATGGAATTAGTATAAATAAATATGATAAATCTGACCATGTGAACTTTAGCTCAAATGAGTGACCTCCTTCCTCTATAAAGACTGAGGTTGAGAAGGATGAGATCATGAGTTCAGACATGTGCATATGTACATATTTATGTGTGAGAGATTAATCTGTTACCCATGGAAATATCCAGTTTATCTTCTAGACTTAGTTTCATGATTAGTGACCCAAAAAGACATGCAATGCAAGCAAAAGTGTGAAACACCAAGTTTGCCTTAACAGTTATTTGCCAATTAATTCGCTCAACCTTGTTGGGCAATCTCTTGTTAAACCAATCAATTTACAAAGTAAGTGATATCAATGCAAATTAGGTACTCTTTTTAACTCTCTGCAAGTAGTTGTGGAATCGAAGTTTTATATTTTTTAGGAAAACTCAAGTGTCTTCAAGCTTGAGTGATGGAATGATGGTATTTTATGTTCTGGCTATAAAACTATGAGTCGTTTTGTGCACTTTCTGTTTACAAATGGAATGTTTGAGCGAATTCGTAGTGTTAAGGTTCAAACACAAAAACGAGAACAACACATAGGAAATCAAATCCATGCTTGCTGGGTAAAAGTCATCATGCCAAAGAGAAGTAGGTATCGAACTTCAGAAAACACCTAGCTACATATCATGAGTCAAAAAAATTGGCTGGACCTTGCAAAGTTGAAGCAATAGATTAATGTTTTGCACCCCAAGACTGAATTCTTCCTACAATCTCTTTAAGAAAGTGTTTACACTTCTGCATGGTTAATCTTCCAAGGATCAAAGGCATTCTAAGATATCATTGAGAATAAATATCTTAGTTTTCCCATTAATACCTTCCTTTTTTCAATATTTATATGTAGGCCATACATTTCTTTTTTAAAAATCCGACTCCCTACAAACTTTCATGAAATGAATTGAAACTGGTTGTTACCACTCCAATGATAATAACAATAAATTTAAAGGAATAAATATACAAAATAAAAAAACTCTAATGCTCGTACGACTCTTATCGTCACCGATGTAATGGACCATTAATTACAACTTATTATCTTGGCAAATTGTTTAATGAACGTATATATAAGTTTCATTTCCCAGGATTTATCAAAACAAAAATATATGGTTTCTTCTTTCAGGAAGGAGAGGCCAATGTTGATTTGGATTTTGTACTTTATTTGCTTAAAGTGAAGAAAATGACTAAAATCCAATAAACTATGTAAGTTTGGATTAATGGTTTTTTTAAAATTTTATTTATTTATCTATGTATAACCATATTTTTCCAACTACCAATAAAAGATAATCCAAGTACACACAGAAGCAAACAAACTATAGAAACTTAAGCCTAAAAAAACAATTTGATGGGTCCAGTTGATCTTTAAGCATCTGCTTATTTTTTTGAAAAAAATGTAGCAAAATAATTTTTTAATGTGTTTTTTTTTAATAAAAAAGTGCTGAAAAGTGACCTGAACAGTATGTGAATAGTGTCAAAACAGTGCGTGAACAGTAATTTACAGGGATGAACAGTATTATTTGTCTCCAAAAAGCAGAAAACGCGTGAATAAAAAAAGACTGAAAAAAGGGCTGAAACGTGAAATAGGAAACGTAGACGCTGAAAATCCCTATCCAAACGCCACCATAGTTTTTTTTTTTTTTTTAGCTTATTTGCATAATATATATCAAAAGATAACAGTTTTGGTAACTTTTTATGTTAAATGTGTGATAAAAAGCTAAAAATTAGCTTTATTTTCAAAAAACTAGTTTTGCTATTTTGTTTCACAAAAGAAAAGCTGAGATAAAAAGCAAAAACCTAAAAATTAAAAATAAATTTTTTTTGGCTAAACATACACCTAGCGTGAAAGACTTATTAAACACCAATTATGATTTACTACCTCCACAAATTGTGAAAAAAAATTGACTTTAATTGGATTGAATACTGGTAATAAAAAAAAGTCTTGCTCATCTGGTATAATTATTCCCAATTGGTTCATTTTATATATATAATAGAATGAATAAAAGTACAACTATATGTATTAAAAAAATGAAAATTTTTAAAAATTATACATAAGAAAAGCCCAATAAAATCAAGTCTTTCTTGGGCCTAGGACTTAGACAAAACCAGGCCATGCCGAAATGACAAAAACACCACTTCGTAATCGTCAACTCTCCGACGACTAATTATTAGTTAGTTGCAGAATATATAACCTCTCATATTGAAATTTAGGGCGGTGTCTAACAATATTTCCCACCCTAATAATTATGTTTAGCTTAAACCAAATAATTTTCCTTACCCTACCAATCCAATCCAGTGCAATCAAATCCAATCCAAAATCTTAATTTTTGGTTCCCTATCCTCTCTCTATATAAATACCTCTCTATGTCTTGGAAGAAAAAAAAAAGGAGGAACACAAACACACACACAAAAGCAGCAGTTCCACGATCTACGTAAGCAAGTTACTTACAGCATCTTCAAACTTTGGGTGTTGATTTTACCAAATCAGCTAGCGGCGGAGATCATTGAAGACTTTTTTGTTTTGTGAGCAGAGTTTGACTTGTGCTGCCATAATCTATAAAGGGTATGTGTCCAATCTCCAATTATTTTGATCTATATTTTGATTTGGATTTGGATTTGGATTTTGGGTACCATCTAGCGTTCTATAAAGAAATTGGGTGTTGTTATATCTTGTTATATGTTGATGTGATATAGATGGAAATTCAGCATTTTTGCCACGATGAGCATCCCTTGGTCTTCAATGAAGACGAGAGAGGAGGATATCATTGTCGGGCGTGCCTGGAGCCTGTATTGGGTCCGAGCTACAGCTGTATAAAATGCAAATGGTACTACCATCATAAATCATGTGCGGAACTACCCCGTGAGTTGCAACATCCCTTGCACCCAAAACATCCTCTTATTCTCTTTGATGAATGGGAAATTGATAAAGACGAAGAATATCGCAAATGCGAAGTTTGCAAAGAAAATCGTGGGGAATACACTTATGGATGTTTCCATTGCAAGTTTTTCCTTCACAACAAGTGTGCTTCCTTACCGCTCACCTTAGAATCTGAAGTCCACGACCACCCATTAACTCGCATTTGGAAGTTTATGAAGTTCACTTGCGACCTTTGTGGCAAAGAAGGCAATGTGCCCTTTCTTTGTGCCCAATGCAATTTCTGTTTTCATAAAACTTGTGCTTCTTCTTATCTACGCAGAGTCAAAGCTATACGTCACAACCACCCCCTCCATCTCACCTATTCTTCTCGTGAAGTACCTCAATCTGATTCCCCATTTTGTCAACTCTGTGTTCGAAAAGTGGACACAGACTACGGGTTCTACTATTGTTCGAGTTGCGATTATGTTGCCCACCTTGATTGTGCTATGGACGAGAGAAATAGGGAGGACATAAATTTGCTTAAACTTACAGATGGGGAGTCCAATGAGCTAGAAAATGAAGATTTAGAGCTGGATGGATCTGTTGACTTAGCAACTTACATGGTCAAAAAAATCAATGTAGGTGAGGATAGAATTGAAATTCCCACAGAAATTGAACACTTCAGTCATGAGCATGATTTAAAGCTTTCTGACGAGGTTGAGAATAACAAAAAATGCGATGGGTGCGTACGAGCCATTTTCCCTCCGTTTTACGGATGTGCCATGTGCAATTTCTTTCTTCATAAATCTTGTATTGAATTACCTAGAAAAAAGCAACACCCACTTCATCGACACCCGCTCACCCTCCTCCCAAAGGCACCTTATAGGACTAGGTCATTTAAGTGTAATGCTTGTGAACAATCTTGCAATGGCTTCACCTACTATTGTGAGACATGCAAATTTGATCTTGATGTTCAATGTAGTTTGATCTTGGAAATCCTTTCCCACAAAGGTCATGAGCATCCTCTTTGCCTCTCCAGCACAAGATATTTTCAGAATTGTAGTGGTTGTGACTTTAAAAGTTCCCTATTATTTGAACAAAATTCCCAAGTATTACGTTGTATCACTTGTGAATTTGCACTCGACTTTAAATGTGCTACACTACCACTGACTACAAGGTACAAACAACATGAGCATCCCTTTTCTCTCAGTTATGCTGTTGAAGATGACTCCGGTGACTATTATTGTGATATTTGTGAAGAAAAACGAGACTCAAAGCATTGGTTTTATTATTGTGCAAATTGTAGCTATCCTGCCCATCCTGAATGTATTCTTGGGAAATACCCAAATATTAAGTTTGGAGGTGCTTATACTTTTGACTATCACCCACACCCACTCACTATTATTGAGAAAACTAAAGACCACCCCGAATGTCACAAATGTGGTAAGCCTTGCAAAGAGTTTTTCTACCAATGTGCCATGTGTAATTTCAGCATTCACAAAAATTGTTTATGGAAATGATAGATGTAATTTTCATTTTCATTTTGTACTACACTTAGTCCACGTAACTTTTGGTTTGAGAAATTCGTCAAATGAGAATGCAGTGGTTATTTTTAATACTCTTTCATGGCATCATGATTCAGATAGGAGATAAATACGTTGAACCAACTCATGGTTGTTTGTGTCTGCCTGTACCCTCCCGTGTCCTCATTTCTTAGAAATAAGAAGTGTGTAGATTATAGGATTTTCCAATTTTTTTAATGTTTTAGGGTACAATATTTAGAATGGGATGTTGGCGCCTAGTGCGGAACATTGAGTTCAGGGATGATGAACAATAATGGAACTAATAGGCAAACTTCAGGTATTTATTATCAATTGCGTAGCACTCCTTTTTCCTTTCTTTTCTGTTTCTATACAATTCAGACTCCATTCATTTGCTTGATCCCATATTAAATTCTCCATCTCTTCTTCTCTTATATTAGGTGGGTGGCCATTATTTTGAAGAGATAAATGTGCAATTATATGCAAAACATGAATGCAAAGATTCAACAACATTTTAGGTTATTATATATTTACATGTTTATCAACATCTATTATGTCATTAGTTTTAGTTACTATTATTATCATTGTTACTATTATTTCTATGAAAGCGCGGTTATCCATGATTAAAAAGTGCCCTTCTCTTATCATATATGGTGAGGTTCTTTTCTTTTGTCTTTTCTCAACATAAATTTTCTCTATCGTCACAATAAGAATATTGGCTTGGTATCTTAATTCGACGGCACACTACATACTTTGTAAATGTTGATGTTAAGAACATGTTGACTAACTTATCAAAAAAAAAAAAATGTTGACTAGGGAGTAATTATTGTTAATAAATTGGCTGGTTGAGTTATATTGTCTAATTGAATGTACTCTTGGGTAATCTTCAAAGCCTTGCTAGGAGTAGAAACTACTTCAACTCTTATTTGATAAGTTAAGGGTGTAGTTTAGAAAATGTTAGTGGAACCTTCCTCCTTTGAGCAATGCTATTGTTGCATAGCACTTCCAAAATTTCAGGCTTTTGTTACTTGTAATTTTGAAGTTTTTGTTCTATAACATCCACTCTTTATGTCCCTTTTGATCATATGTGAAGAATTTTTTGTTCAATAACAGAGGTTTGCAAGTGTTGTAACTGTAGTATACACTTAAGGTTACGTTATAGCTGTTGGGGTACTTTTGGGGCAGGAAAAGAAAATGAAAGCTGTTTCTTTCTCTTGGTCAGGGGTAATAGTGATTTAATTGACAGTTTTTTGGCAACCTTGGTGTAGAACAAAGCTATTCTTGATCCTTTCAATGGGCTGCTAAACAAGACAGGTATAGATATTGCTAATTCTGGCAGAGAGTATCTCACATTCTGGTTTTTTTAACAATTTTTAAGAATAAGCTGACATGCAATTCATTGACTCAAAATAACATTTTGAGGAAATGGTACTTAGTCATGGTGGTTTGGGATGATATAGCCAATGGAGCTTCTTTCTTACATAACCATGAGATGGAAGGCAATATCATGAGACCTAGGGTGGTGTGTGTGTGTGTGTGTGTATAAGTATAAGTTACCAATAAACTAAAGAATTGTGGGATTATTGTGTTCTATATCATTGCTTGCGAATTGTAAGAATTGGGTCTGAGTCATATGTTGAAAAAATATTTTGGGACATGAGTAGAGAGAGGCCTACATTCAGTTCAGCTTTATATATAGATGGCAACTGCTTGATCTGAAAACCTAACTTAAGGTTAGCACTATGAATTCATTTGACTTCAATGGGTTACCACCATGGCTGCCAATGTTATAAGTCAGAACTGTATGAATTCATATCCTCAGCAAGAAAATTAAAACCCCATCCTTTTTGAGATTTCTTACCCTAGTTATGTGTTGGGTTGTAGGTTAGCAGTATTAGAGTATTGGAAGTTGTATACTAATGGAGAATCAATTTTCAAATCACAACAGAAGGGAAATGTGATTTGATGATTGCCTTTTCCCCATAATAGGAACCATGTCACATTGCTAAGAGTGAGAGTTGAGCTTCTAATACTTAATTAGATGATTTTTTTTTTTCTCTTACCTGATTATTGGGTGGTTTTTAAGATTGATATTATAGCGTAAGTCTATTTTGTAGCCTTGCTTTTGTGTGAAATGAAAATTGGAAGCATATAAGGAAACTTGAAATATACTTTGGAAAGCTTTGGGAATATATGCAACATATGGGTAATGATTTTTGTGTTCTATCATGCTAATTTGATGTCTAAGACCCACAATATTTTTTTTATTTGTTTACATTTTATTTAAATTGAGGGGGATCCCGTTAAGTTCTTTCCCCCTGTCCTTGTGATATGTTTTTTATTGGTTTTCATTTATTTGATTTGAGGGGGATCCCATTGAGTTCTTTCCCCCTCCCCCAATTTGGTTGAAAGACTAGTTTGCAAAGTAAATTATTCAACATGGTGTCAGGATTTTACAACAAATGAAGCTTATGTAAAGCTGGAAAAAGAGATAATTCACTCACTTGGAATGTAGCTTAGATGCATGTTCATGGTATGTTTGTGGAGCAATAGTGGCATGAGGTGGTGATAATGTGGTCATAGTGGCTGTTACTATGAAGCACAACAGATGAATGAAAAAGGGGAGTTTTGAAGTCTTATATCGACAATGATATATATAAAATATGTGCAATTGAAAGTTTGGAACTTCTTTAATCCTATGATGGAAGGTAGGGTCATGGGTTCAAGATCCAGGGGGCACGCGTGTGTGTGTATCAGTTACCAATCAACTAAAGAATTGTGGGATAATTATGTTCTATGTCATTGCTTGGGGATTGTAAGGATTGGGTCTGAGTCATGTGGAAAAAATGTTTTGGGACCTGGGTAGGGAGAGGCCTACATTCACTTCAGCTTTATATATAGATGGCAACTGCTTGATTTGAAAACCTAACTTATAGTTAGCACTAGGAAATTCCTTTCACTTCAATGAGTTGTTAGTATGGCTGCCAATGTCAGAACTGTATGAATTCATTCCTTGAACAGGGAAGTTTAAAGAAGAAATCCCATTCAAACGTTTCAGAGATTTTTTTACCCCAGTTATGTGTTAGATAATAGGGTAGCAGTATTAGAATATGTGCAATTGAAAGTTTAAAACTTCTTTAATCCTATGAGGCACTCTTTTTTAAGATATATACTAAAGAATAAAATTCTAAAAGTTTTTCTTTGTGGTTGTAATGCCAAAACAGTAATACAGATGTGCTTTTGGCGGTGATTCAAATTGTTGTTCAGGTGTGTATTTAACTAGTTACTGAGGATGTCATATTACAGTCATAATTGTTGTTTGTTACTTTGTTATTATCTTTGGAAGGCCCAGGAAGAAGAGTATGTGAAGAAATTGAATAGGAGAGTAGTTTGATACTTTAAAGCTTAATGTTGAGCTTAAGAGTTGCTGCTTTGTTCTATGCTGGTGCCAATTCCCATGAATCCACCAAGCACAAAGAGGCATCAATACACTTGACAAGACCTGGGACATGTTGGAAGCAGAATAGGATGGAGTATCTATTTTGTCCTATAAGACACCTCAATGATGATACAATGATCAACTGAGTGGTTGTTTTCTTCTCCCCAGGTTTATAGTGGGCCAAATTTTACCCATTTTCACACTAGGTTGTTCAAATCTCTAACATTTACTTGCACTCTCAAACCATATTTTCTAAGCATCATTTCACACAAACATCCAACCTTGAGCAAGGTTAGACCCATAGTCAGATGTTGACTCTCTCTTTCTCTCTCTCTCTCTGTCTCTTGTATATATATCTGAATTCAGTTTGTTTGATTTATTGCTGGAGAAAACTCCTGAAGCCCGTTAGGGATGAAAGTTTTGATTTTATTGTGACTTCTTGGCTGTTGAAAGTTAGCAAACGAAGAATAAAAACCTTCAGTTTGGAAGTTAGGTTGTCTTGTTATTTGACCTGCATGGTTATTATTTGCTTATTCCTTAATTTTGTGGGAATATTGTTCAAATAATTTTGTAGCTTAACTATAAGGGGTAGCTCCAGTGGAATGATTTGGATAAAAAAGACATGGACAGCATGAAGCTTTGGTATAATCTCGGTAACATTTGGATTTGGTTTTGGTTTAAACCTAAGCTCTGGATTTGGTTAAAGACCTCTACACAAGTCTTTGGTACCCTATACAGAAACCTCAAGCTGTGGATTTTGCTTCTCTGAATGTTTCAGTCTCTTCCCCAAATCCTCTTACTTTCATTTCCGTTTCATATCCATTTTCCTTTTCTATATTTTTGGTGTGTGTGTGTCATTCTTTGATGTAAAATGACATGGAGTGAAGAAATCAAGGACAGCCTCTTGACTGGATCTTGATTGTTTTTACAATCCAGTTGATTCTATACAAACTTGCGATATTCAACTCACCAGTATCGCTCACCTTAACTTGACTATCATTCCTGTTTTTCAGCACCTTCTTATATTGTTACTTTCAAAAAAAAAAAAAAAAAAATTCCCAATCACTTGGGGGCACTACTCTTGCTATTAAGGATATGTTTAAAATTTTTGAGAAATCTATGTTTTAGACTTTTAACAGTTCTTCTTTTGGTGCAGTAGTTTTATACCTTTAGTTTGTGTGACCACAAAAATATCATTTGGGTAATGTCTTTTTTTTATTAGCAAATGCACTTTGTACCAGAACTCTCTTTTTAACAATGTTCTGGGGCAATTTCCTTGTTTGTGATATTAATGAAATTCTGATATATATTCTATACTTGAATTTCCCAGCCTATCGACCAATGGACTATTATTCACTAACCGTATTGGGACCAGGGTTGGGTACATAATACTATCACAATATATTTTCAGTAGACATAGTGCCATCATGAATGTTTAATGCTTTTGTCAAATTTGTGGTGCTTATGAAGTATGGGAGCAAGGTTGTTTTATTCTTTCAGCATAAAACATGATCTATGGGATTAGTATAATTAGCCGTGAACCCGTGCATTGTGCGTAATAATCATTTGTGTGTAATAATTATTTTTATGGTGGTTTTATTATTATTATTTTTACAATATAAACTAATTTAATAAAGAATAATGTATTTTATAATCATGTTTTTATTTATTATAGGAACAATCATAAATGTAATATAAGAACAATTGTAAATTATAAATATAAATCTTGTCGTACTAAAATGAAAACAATATGACTTTTTTCAGAAATTCAAAAGGTAAGTTGACGAAAAATATTCATTTTTTTAATAAAAGTTATTTATAACAATTTGTGAATCATTAAAAAGAATATAAAAATCTAGAAATTATTTTTTTAGTTTTAAACAAACTTTATCAAATCTTATTTTTTTCTGGCTACAATTCAAAACACCAAAAAACGTAACTAAGAAAATTAATAAACTTAACAATGATTAATTGAACTAATTAGGAAAAACAATTTGTTGTTGATAATCTATTATTTTTATTTTCTTTGCAAACATAGTAATTTCAACCACTCAAAACATATTATCAAATAAAAAATTATTAGTAAAATCTAATAATTAAATTTCTATATATGCATTGTTATAAAATAATAATAACAATTATAGTAAAATTGTAAGTTGAAATTTGTCACCCATCTGATTATTTTCGTTTGGCTAATCTTTACTTTTCTCTAAATAAATGACATTATAGAGTACTTCTAATACAATTATTAAGAGTATTTTGTTCACCAAAAAAGATTTAAAAATAAACAAAAATTAGAAATGTTTTATAGTTTAACATTTAAATTGAGCATTATAAAAAATCATGATGTGTAATAGAATAAATACCAAATTATAGTAAATACCAAATTATTCAAATTATGCTATGTAATAGAATAATATTATATTTTAATATACTATATTTATAATTTAATTCTTTATAATATAATAGGATAAAATTTAACAATCAAAGAGAAAAAAAAAAACCAAATTATCCAAATCATTCTATGTAATAGAATAATATTATATTTTTATATGTTATATTTAATTCTTTATAACGCAATAGGATAAAATTTAACAATCAAAGAGAATAAAGGAAACAACAATTTTAAAAACAAAACTAAATCGCATTAACCTAAAGTAGAGTTTTAAATAATATAAAAAATTATCAACCTAAAACAGAGATACAAGAAAATAAAAGATTCACCAAAAAATTGAGAGAGAGAGAGAGAGAGAGCGAGAGAGAGAGAGAGAGAGAGAGAGATAACCATTTTTTGTGAGGGAAAACTATGCATAGAATGGAAGAGATAGTGATGAATTTATAGTAAGAGAGTGCGAATAACAGTGACAAAAATAAAGGAAAATGAAAGGGAAGAAGAAGAATGATATTAATGTAGATGATAGTAGAGAGATGCAAAAGATAGTGACGAATTTATAGTAAGAGAGTGTGAATAAGAGTGACAAAAATAAAGGAAGATGAAAAGAAAGAGGAAGAATGATATTAATGTAGAGAGTAGTAGAGAGATGAAAAGAAGGGAATGAGAAAGATTGGAGAGGTGTAAATATTAAAAAAATAAATGTTAAAAACAATTTTAGGAAAATTGAAAAGGAAGAAGAAGAAGATAATGACGTGGACGATGATGTGACTCAATTAGAGCGTAGCAACAATAAATGCTACACTTCAGTTTTTAGATATTTATAGATATAGATGTAGATGTGAATAAGAATAGACAAAAATAAAGGAAGATAAAAGGAAAGATGAAGAATGATATTAATGTAGAAGGTAGTAGGGAGATGACAAGGTAAGGGAGGAAAAAATGTTGAAGAAGTGTAAATATTAAAAAAAATAACTGTTAAAACATTTATAGGAAAACTGAAAAGAAAAAAGATAATAACGTGGACGCTAATGTGACTCAACTAGAGCGTAGCAAGAGGAAATGCTACGCTTTAGTTTTTATATAGCCCTTAGGGCATTGGTTAATAATCCATCTTAGGGAAGTTTTAACAGCACTTTTATTGGAAATGAAAAAAGCTGTCAAAACATTAATTGCTTTATTTCATTTTTTCATAAAAATTTTTTTTAAATAGATTGTTAACTAATGCCCTAAGGGCATTCGTTAGCATTTTTCAATATATAATATAGATGTCTTATGGGATACACTCTCCCCACTATTGAAGAAATTATATAGTTTTTATAGTTGACCATGACGCTTGTTTGTCATTCCAGTAACACTCTTACCCTTTTTTTATTTTTTAATTGCCTGGTCAGTTTATGATCCCCAAAAAAAAAAATTAAAGACTCAGCAGAAACTACTGGTACTTTCTCAACCCCAAAAAACAGAAAGAAATAAAGAAACAACCGGGCTTTTTGTGCTTTTAATTTTTGATACCAACAAAGCAAATGGTTAGACATTTCCATTCTCTTTCTACAGAACTCTTCATTATATGGTAAATGCCCCAATTCTTAAAGTTTACACCTCTGGTCAAATTTTTTATAAAAATGTATTTATTTTTTAATGCGTGGCGTGACTGCCTTTTTGAAGAGCTTATTGGCCGATAGACTTAACAATTCTCATTTTTGTTTATTATGTACACTTGGCCAATCAGTCAAAATATAAAATTGTCCATATAATATGTTTTTTTTTTTTTTTTCCTGTGGGTATAAAATTATATAATATATGAGGAACAAGTCTTGAGCAGTGCACATGCACAAGTGCCGTCCAGGAATTCTTAAAAGAGGTTAAAATTACCGGGTCAAAGTCATCTTGCCCTATGGGAATTGCTTAGAGTGTATGTGGTCATGTATCTAATGAAATTCCAAATCAAAGAGCTATAAGATACTGGTCTTGCGTCTTGGACTTTGTCTCTGGGCATTTCTTTAACACATAATAACTTCTCGCAACGTCCATTAGCATTTATCTGGTGACTATATATATATATATATATTGGAGAAAGTAACAAAAATGGGATGTGAAAAAATAAAGAGTTTCTTCTCACTCTCTCGAAGGAGAGTTTTTCTTTTTGTTGTTCGTGTGTTTCTTACTATGAAACAAAAATAAGGAAGTGAAAAAGGCAAGTTAAAGCTTCTTGGTTGGATATGGAATTTACCAAATTGGGTATGTCTCCTCCAATTATTTTACCTCTTTGATCTATATTTGGATTTGGATTTGGATTTGGGGTGTAATCTAGCGTCCTATAAATTCCTCTTTTTCTATACAAATTGGGTTTTATATCTTATATGTTCATGTGATAGAGATGGAAATTCAACATTTTTGCCATGATGAGCATCCGTTGGTCTTCAATGAAGAGGAGAGAGGAGGACCTTGTTGTTGGGCGTGCAATGAACCAATATTGGGTCCTAGGCTCCTAGCTACAGTTGTATAAAATGCGAAAGATACTACCATCATAAATCATGTGCCGAACTACCCCATGAGTTCCAACATCCCTTGCACCCAAAACACCATCTTATTCTCTTTAACGAAATGAGTTTTTTTAAGGACAAAAAATATAGCAAATGTGAAGTTTGCAGACAATATTGTGGCCAATACACTTATGGTTGTTCTCTTTGTAACTTTGACCTTCACAAGAAATGTGCTTCTTTACCTCTCACCATAGAATCTGAAGTCCATGAGCACCTACTAACTCGCATTTGGAGGTCGATGAAGTTCACTTGTGACCTTTGTGGCAAAGAAGGTAATGTGCCCTATCTTTGTGTCCCATGCAATTTTTGTATTCATAAAAGTTGCACTTCTTACCCACGTAGTGTAAAAGCTATACATCACGACCTCCTCCATCTCACTTATTCTTCTCTTGAAGTCCATCAATCTATTTCCCAATTTTGTCAACTTTGTGTCCAAAGAGTAGACACAGACTATGGGTTTTACTATTGCTTGAGTTGCGATTTTGTTGTCCATCTTGATTGTGCTATGGACGAGGAAAATAGGGAGGACATACATTTGATGAAACTTAAAGATGGAGAGTCTAGTGAGTTGGAAAATGAAGATTCAGAGCTCGATGAATCTAATGACTTAGCAACTTACATAGTCAAAAAAATCATTGTAGGTGGGGATGGAATTGAAATTGCTAAAGAAATCAAACACTTCAGTCATGAGCATGACTTAAAGCTTATTGATGAGGTTGAGAATAACAAACAATGCGATGGGTGTTTACGAGCCATTCTCCCTCCATTTTATAGTTGTGTCAAGTGCAATTTCTTTTTCTTCATAAATCTTGTATTGAATTACCTAGAAAAAAGCGACACCCTCTTCATCGGCACTCACTTACTCTCTTCCCAAAGGCACCTTGTAGTTCTATGTTGTTTTGGTGCGATGCTTGTGGCCAGCTTTGCAATGGCTTCACCTACAAGTGTAATAAATGCGATTTTGATCTCGATGTTCAATGTAGTTTGATCTTGGATATTCTTACCCACAAAGGTCACGAGCATTGTCTTCACCTCTCTAGCACAAGATATGGTTAAAAATGCAGTAGTTGTAACTTTGAAAGGTTCGAAGGATTCCGTTGTATCACTTGTGAACTTGCACTAGACTTTAAATGTGTTGCACTACCACTTACTGTAAGGTATAAACAGCATGAGCATCCCTTCATTCTTAGTTATGCTGTTGAAGATGATTCTGGTGAATATTATTGTGATATATGTGAAAAAAAAAAGAGACCCCAAACAATGGTTTTACTACTGTGCATATTGTAGTTATCCTGCTCGTTCGAAATGTATTCTTGGGAAATATCTAAATTTTAAATTCGGAGTTTCTTACACATTTGACTATCATGCACACCACCTTACTATGATTCATAAAACTAAAGACCACCATGCATGTCACAAATATGACAGTCCTTTTAACCAAAAAAAAAAAAAAAAATATGACAGTCCTTGTAATGAAGAGTTTTTCTACCAATGTGTATCATGTAATTTCAATGTGCACATGTACTGTTTATAGAAAAGATAAATATGGCTTTAATTTTTATTTTATATTAGACTTAGTGCACGTAATTTCTAGTGTGAGAAATTCGTCAAATGACAATGCAATAGTTATTTTCAATGATAATATGATTTTTTTTTTTTGACTGAAAAAGCAAAGACAATATGAATTTTCAGTTTTTAATGTTTTATGGTACAATATTTAGAATGGGAAGTTGATCCTCAATGTGGAACATTGATTTAGGGATGATGAGCGATAGTGGAACTATATCTTGTTCTTTGTAGCCTTGTAGGACTATACCTCTCTCTTTTCTGTTTCTATGCAATTTAGATTGCATTCATTTTTCTTGAGCTCATATTAAATTGTCCATCTCTTTTTTTTTGCATTAGGTGGGAGCCTAATATTTTGATTAACAAGTGCCCTTACTCTTATCATAGATGGTGAGGTTCTTTTATTTTCTTTTCTCAACATAGATTTTATAAATCATCACAATAAATATATTGGCCTGGTATCTTAATTTGAAGTCACACTATGTACTGTAAATATTGAGGTTAGAAACATGGTGACTTTGTGGGTGAAATAATTGTTATTTTCATTGATTTATTGGAAATAAAAAAATAAATAAAAATGCAAAAAAAAAAAAAAAAGTACCCAACTAAAGCTGTGTCTTTCTTGTTATAACCTGGTGGGCCTTTAGTATCATACGAAGCACAGCAGTGCCCTCCCACTGATTTGGGTTAGGACAAAGACAAACCAGCCCATGCCCAAATGACTAAAAGCCCACTCATTAGTCATTACTCCTCTCCCCTTGCAAAACCCTAATCCTCGGTTCACTTAACCCTATCTATATAAATACCTTTAACTCTCAGATAGAGAAACACTCACTGCGTACTACATATGTTAGTACCACAATCTATGTTTCTTATAAAAAAAAAATGTACTACTATCTATGTTTTATTCATTCTGTAGTTTTTTCATTTCGTATGTGAGTGTGTGTGTGTGTTTTTCTTGTTTTGAAGCAAAAATAAGAAGTGAAATACGCAAGGTACAGCTTCTTGGTTGGATCTAATACCACGATCCAATCAATTTCTTTTTACAGACCTTGCAATATTCAACTTAGCCAGTATCACTCGCCTGAACTTGACCCTCTATCTGATTGTTCAGACCCTTTTATTACTGCCACATTTTCTCTTTATAGAGAATTTAATTTTTGTGAAAAAACTTGACTTTGAGTAATGTATTTGTAATGTGTTAGCAAACGCACTCTGTCCCTAAACCGTGTATTAACGAATGTTTTGAGGCAATTTCTTCGTTTGCTATATTAAGAATGAGATTATAGTATATATATTTTTATGTGCTAGAATTTCCCAACTTATTTGACCAATAGTCTATTTTTCACTGACCTTATTGGCACATTAGTTGGATACATAAATAAATACTGTCACAAAAAAGTGAATTCAATCGATGTTTTGACCTGTGATTGAAAAACTAAAAATTGGGCATTTGTGTTCTTAAGAATTTTGATAATAAGAAGAAGAAATGCATTGAATTGATTAAGAAATAGGATGAAATGGATTGCTATTGATCTTATCATTTGTAGGTAAATAATTAGTAAGTTTTCATAAAACTAACTTATTAAACTATTTTTGGTTAAACAAGCCATTAAACATACGGAAATAACCAGAAATTCATGAAAAATTTCCCAAGGCAAATTTGAACCAAGGAAAGTAGTTGAAAAAAAGGAAATACTAAGAATAAGTTCCTGATTTCCTGGAATGCATCTGAGAATGCACCTTGTCACTTTGTTGAAATGCCTATGAGAGCCGAAATGACCATATACCACTGTTTGAAAAAATATGTATAGATCTATGGAACCTGAGTACTATGAAAAACTCGATTTCCACAAAATCGAGTTTCAAAAAAGTTGTACATTGTTAAATATTTCACAAACAATGATAGATTGCAAAATATTTTCAAAAAAGTGGTGTGGGGGCAGAAACGTCAAAATGGCTGTATGGGCCTTGGGCCTGGTCCAAGGACATCGTTCCGCCCAAGAAGCCACGAGAAGGGAGGAGATTACCAAAGCCCAAAGGCCTAGAGGCCCATCGATCTGGTCACTACCCGCCTGGTAGTGTCCGAGGAGAGTATGACCTCGAACAACCGAGGCATGGGCCGAGAGACGCGACATAATACTCATGGAGGAGCTGCTGAAGCTCAGTAAGTTGCACGGAATTCTCATGGGATGCCGAGGATGAGGACAAGTGGAACGTGCGCAGTATAAAGCTGCTGCCACTGCATTAAAGGCCTCCCACCTACCCGCTTGGCCGCATTAATGGAGAAATGATTTCTGAGGGGACGGTGGTCAGCCTTATAAGCATAGGGGAGCATTTTCAGGGAAAAGACAGGTGGGAACCAGAGATGGGAAGTATAAATAGAGGAGGAACCACTAGAAGGAGATCCGGATTTTCCCCCAAGAAAGAAGAAGGCTCACTCTCTCTCTCCTCCCAAAGAACAGAAAGGCAGCCAGTGTATAAGCTCCTCGGCTCACGTCCAAGGAGAGAAGAAGACCACCCATCGGCCCGCTACCTGCAAGAAGTGGACTTAGCCCTCACCCTACAGCCTCCTGAAGCCCCAAGCAGTCTAGGCTTTAAGCCCATTCTCTACAAATTCTATTGTAAAGGCCACTTGGGCCGGCCCAGCTATGTATTTGGGCCCAAGGCCAACTCCGTGTCCTTACAAGTGGTATCTGGCCATTTTGGCCTGCCAATGTGTGTGAAATATTTTGTGGACAAGTTTAATACATAGGAATGTTTTTTATTTTATTATTATTTTGTGACCTACCGATGAGTGTGAAAGATTTTGTGGACAAGTTTATTTTTTTTTTTTTTTGTTAAATATTATTATAATTATGAGTTTTTACAACTTTACATGATGTAATTACTTGTATGTTTTGGAGAGGAAATGAGGAATGGTATTAGGTTTTAGTTAGCTCAACTTTTAAAGTTGCTTAAATAAGAGATTTGTGTTAGAATTCTACCCATATGAGGGAAAAAAAAGCTATTCGCCTGACAATAGAGAGGAAACTTGATTGGGTAGATGTTGTCTATAAAAAAAAATGAGGAATGGTACTTAGACATGGTGGTTTATGATGTGCTAGCCAATGGGGGTGGGTTTAGTTCAAATGGGGGTCTTTGTTTTTTAATAACGGGGTGGAGGGTGAGGTTGTGGATTCAAGACTAGTAGATGCATGTGTAATTTACCAATAGACTAGAGAACTGTTGTGGGTTTATGATGTTGTATGTCATTGCTTGGGGATTGTAAGAGTTGGGATAGAGACTCAAAGTCATATTTTAAAAAATTGTTATGGGACTTGAGTAGATAGAGAGAGGCCTCCATTCACTTCAAGCTTTATTTATGGATGGGAACTGCTTGATTTGAGAATCTAATTTATAGTTAGCATAAGAAAATTTGTTTCAATTCAATTATTGAGGATTTTTTCCCCAGTTTAGTGTTAAAATATAGGCTAGTACTAATAAATATTGGGTTTTGTTTTTCTGAAGGAGAATCTAGGTTCTAATCACAACAGAAGTGAAATGTGATTTGATGATTACCTTTTTTCCATTATAGGTACTTTGTCAAATTGCTTGAGAATGGTAGTGGAATTTCTGTTGGAGTATTTTAATATTATATAATTAAAATTGATTTATTTTACAACATAAATGTAAAGATGGTGGAGTTAATATGAAAGATAAGGAATTAGTGAAAATGTTTAATCTCACATTAAAAAGGAGAAACACTATTTTTATTCCTTTTAATTTTGGTGATTAATAGATTAATATAAATTGATTCAGATATTGGGCTAGATATGTGCGCAAGGGGGAGGAATGAAAGCTCCTGTGAAAATGAGGTGTGTTCTTGAGTTGATTTTCTAGGACCTACCTTCTATTTGTTTATCTGATTTTCTATTTTGAGTTCTTTCCTCCACCCCTTGTGGGGAAGGAGATGCTCAATGGTTCAAAGACCATTTTGTACAGCAGGTTAATTAGTCAACATAGTGGCAGGATTTAACAATGCATGAAACTAAGCTTTATAAATCTGGACAAATAGATTGTTTCATGTTCATGGTAGGTATGTGGATCAATAGTGGCATGAGGTAGTGATAGTGTGGTCATAGTCCCCCTGAAGATATGTGCAAACGAGAAAAATCTGAAAGCTTGTCTTTGTGGTTATGATGCCAAACAGTAACACAGATCCACATTTGGTAGCGATTTAATTGTTGTTCAGGGGTGTCTGAGCTAGTTCCTGAGGATGTAATAATACTCATCATAATTGTTGTTAGTTATTTATTATCTGGGGAAGGCCCACTAAAAAGAGTACTTCAAGAAATTGGATAAGAGAAGAATTTGATGCTTGAAAGTTTTGAGCCTAAGAGTTGGTGCTTTGCTCTATGTTGGTGGCAATCCTTACGAATCCACCAAGCACAAAGAGACATACTTGACAAGACTTGGGACATGTTGGAACTTTGAAATGAAAGAGGGAGAGAGTTATTCATCCGTTCCTATGAGTCACCTCAGGGATGATATGATGATCAATTGGGTGGTTGTTTTCTTCTCCCTAGATTTTACATTTGGCCAAATTTTACCCCATTTCACACAATAGGTTGTTCAAATCCATAAAGATTACATGCACACACTTTCTCTAAACATATTTTCACACAAAAATCTCATCTTGAGCAAGGTTAGAGCCCACAGTCAGATATGGACTTCTAAAAAAATAAAAAAATTATTTCTGAACTAGGTTTGTTTGAATTACTGCTGGAGAAACTCTTGAATTCTGTCGGAGATCAAAGTTATGAATTTTTTTTTTTTTTTTTTTGATGACTTCTTGGTTGTTTTATCAGTAATAATGCTTCATTGAAAAATGAAAATTTTAAATTTGGGAGTTGGATTGTCCTGTCATATAACCTCCACAAATATCCATAATTCTTTGGGAAGACTATCCAAATAATTTTTTAGCTTCTCTAGTGGGATGATTTGGCTAGACATCGACCTTATGAAGCTTTGGTTTAAAACAGGGAGCATTTGGATTTGGCATTGGTTTAAACCTAAGCACTGGGTTTGGTTAAAAGACCTCTACACAAATCTTCGGTACCCTGTATGAAAACCTCAAGAAACACAACCAGCAAGCCTGTCTTGCCCTCCACTAATGTCTTTCGCTTCTCTGAATGTTTCAGGTTTTTCCCCAAACTCAGTTACTTTGATTTTTGTTTCATCTCCGACTTTCTTTTCTATCTTTTTGGTGTGTCCTCTTGACTGGATCTTGGTTGTTAGTAAGATCCAGTCAATTTAAACTCGTGTTATTCAACTCACTACTATCACTTGTCTTAACTTGATCATGATTCTGATTTTAGGTCCTTTTACTGCTTGTGATGGCACATCTTATGTTAGTATTTCTTTTCTTTCTTTTCAAAATTTTTCCTAATCACTTGGAGGCATTATTCTTATATTTAGGGGTTTCTTTAAAATTTTGGATAAATATTTGTTTTAGTGTTGTTTGGAATTGATGATAGTTGTCTGTTTGGTGCTGTTATTTTATTCCATTAGTTTGTGCATAAACAACATAATATGATTTGAGTAATGCCGTTGTATGATTAGCAAACGCACTTAGTCCATTTGGAACTGTCTTTCCGAAAATGTTCCGAGGCAATTTCCTTGTTTGTGATGTTAAAGAAATTCTGTTATAGATTCTATACTTTAATTTCCCAGCCTATCGACCAATAATGGTCTATTATACCATTGTAATTGCTTGGTATTATGGTCATAATATTATTTTCAGAACAAGATATGATGTGCTATGGAATTAGAATAAACTAGTCGCATACTTGCGAGTTGTGTGTGATAATTTTTTTTAGGATGGTCTCATTAAATAGTTTTTTAATACTATAATTTTAGTTATTAACTATTGGTTTTTTATTGGTTTTTAAGTTAATAAAAACCTTAAATATACCCCTTTTTTACCTTTATACACATACACACATATATAGTGAATCTTTACACATATCTTTAAGAAAACTTTATATACTCCACCTTTTTGGATGCCTAAAATTAGAGACTACTACCCTATAATGATAGTGTCTAATTAATTTTATATATTTGTTTTAGTGATCTCATTTGTAACGCTTCTTGCCATTATTATTTATTTACAAACTAATGATTTGCATAACAAAGACAATAAATGAGAGGTAGCATTGTTCATTAGATATTCGAAAGCAATAGTGTACGAAAATTATATACATATATATATATATATATATATATATATTATAAATAAGATTAAATGAAATGTCAAAAAATGAATTTTTAAATTTTATTTCTTATGTAATATCTACTACTATCAGATAACATCTCTTTTTTTAGTTATGATTAATATGGTTTCTGTAGGGGAGGATTTGTTCCAAGCCCGCAAGCATTTTGTTTGCTCTAGGGCCGAAGGACTTGCACGACTTTGTTCCTTCGAGCGACATGAGCAGTTTTTGAGACCTGTTCCCACATTAAAGAAAGATACGCCTCACCCATGCCTTATAAGCCTTAGCTGAAGGCAATAGTGTACCACTACAAACTCATGCTGCTGCTGTCACCACCACGCCACTACCACTGCACTGCAAACCCACATCCACCACCACCACCATCAATCGCCCTAACCCCACAACCAACATGGCAACTACCACCACATCAGTCACAAAACCCAAACACTCCCACGCCCACACTCATCTAACCCACCACCACCCAAAAAAATAAAAAGCCATCGCCACAACTCAACTACCACAAGCCATAACCCATCAGCCACTACCACACAATCTCCACCATCAACAACACAAACACCACCCATACCCAAATTAATTCAACAAAAAAAAAATGACCAAAATGACCCACGGCGAAAACCCATCATAAAAAATCGATTAGAAACCCATCACCACCCGCGACTGCGCCGATTTCGCCGCTGCAGCAACCACTTCTCCACAAAAACCATGCCGCAGCAACCACGCCGATCTGATGGGGTTGTCTCCATGCCGATCTGAGAAAGAGAGAGATTAATCTGTTACCCATGGAAATTCCCAGTTTATCTCCTAGACATACTTTCATGATTAGTGACCCAAAAAGACATGCAATGCAAGCAAAAGTGCAAAACACCAAGTTTGCCTTAACAGTTATTTGCCAATTTAATATGTTCAACCTTGTTAGGCAATCTCTTGTTAAACCAATCATTTTACAAAGCAAGGTTTTGGACTAAATTTAAGGTAACAAAGTAATGGCCTGTTTGGATGGAGAGGGCAGGAAAGGGAGTGGAGGGAAGTATAGCAGAGTTAGTTAAAAATAAGCTAATTTTGTGAATTGTTATCCAAATCCTTTATCAACTAAGGATATAAAAGATATGAATTTTACTTTATTTTATTTTTTTGTAAGATATTTGGAGGTCACAATCATTGAATTGAATGATAGGAATCTTGCGGTCCCCACCTCAACTGATTGATTGGCCAAAACTAAAGCAGGATGAAAACAAAAGTTAATATTGGAAAAATGATTGCTAAAATGAGAAAAATAAACGTAAATAAATAATCAAAAGTGTTTGGCCATTGCCCACCGCTTTTGCTTTATCCCCTTATGAAGGCTATAATAATGTGGTAGGTTTTAGTTAGTTCAATTGGTAAAATATCTGATAATTAAATAAGAGATTTCAGGTTTAATCTTTACCTACACCAAAAACCGATTGGTATTTTGGTCTGATAATAAAGAGTTATCATTAAGAGCGGACGCTAAAAGTTGACACTCTCTCTAAAAAAAAGTTATAATTTTGTGATGAGAATCGTGAGAATCCTATTGAGCCATGACCATTCTTGTATTTCCTAGCTTAGGTAGGACAATTTCTATCACCCATAATTTTTTTGTTGCACTCCTCTTGCGTTATCCAAATATTTTTTCTATTATAACATAGTGAAGTACCAAAAATAATTTTAACGATTTTTATTTTTACACAAAGAGTACACATTTAAAAATCTTCTTATATTGTTTTTTTTTCTATGTTTTTTTTTTAAAATTTTTTTTTATCAAGCATTAACAAATGAAGAGGAGATTCATTTAAAAATAAAAAAGACAAAGGGGAAATTAGGCTAAAGAATTTAAAAATCCATGGAGACCTAAATTTGCTAACAATTGCAAAATATTGAAGATAATAATTTGCAAAATATGAAGTATCCATTGAACATGATTTATATACTTTGCAAAGAATGTGACATAATTTGCATACACGTGTGTGTGTACACACACACACACACATATACATGTGAATATAAAAATGCTATGCAATTAGGATGCATCAAGAAATCGAGTATGGTGGGTGACAATTATAAGGACCCTTTTGCTTTTATGTAATCTTATTAAACTTACACAGTTCAAATTCAACAAAGAATTTGAAGTAACTTCTAACATCCATGCCATTGGATTATAATTGTCTTTAAGAGTGAGCGCCCTAGGGATACTTTACAAAAATTTGTTAGTGCATTTGGTTGTGTAAAGACAGATAATTTTTCTTTATTTATTAGTGATTAATATACAATTATATATATATATATACACACATTTTTAGCATATGATTTTTCATTATACATGCATCATGCAAATTGATTATGAGATTTTGTCTTCGAAATCTCAAAAAAATAAAAAAAAAACATGGGTCATTTTTAAAAGATTCTTCATTTTAATACATAATGTGTATTGGACAGAAGAGTACATACACATAAAAAATAGCCAGATATTGAAAAAAGAAAAACTTTATTAATATCGTACTAAAATAAATAATGTTGACGTTGTGTCAACGAGAAACAATATGAAAAGTGGAAACACGAGAAAAAAAAAAACATCTAAGAAAGTTCGAGAATTGCTATTTAGGGGTGTTTGGTAAAGTAATTTGAAATGAAATTTTTATAATTTTTTAAAATTTGTATAAATAAAAAAATATGTAAAAAAATATGTAAAATTATTTAAAATGTAAAAATATAAATTTTAAATTACGTAACAACTTATCCTTAATTTCCTTGTCAATTGTTGTTTAGCATGATTCATGTAGCACATAAAAAAAAAAAAGCGTAATTCACGTAGTCTAGCTGGTTGCCATTCTTGGGTTGAATGATTAGGAACTTTGCAGTGCCCTTTATTGAGTGATTGGCCCTACTAAAAGCAACGTGATTGATTTGATGGGCAATGAATGAAAGGGGATAATGGAAAAAGTGAATGGGAAAATGAAAACGATCGATTGAAGATGACAAAAAAACGTGCTTTTGCCATAGTTTTTCAGATAAGACTCATAAGAGAATAAATAGAATTATAGAAACAAAAAGCAGAGGTGATCACGTGGGCTTGGCCATTGCCTATTGGTTATTGCCTGCTACTTTTGCATTATCCCACTATTGCAATGTCGAGAATCAAAAGTCTTTTTTTGAGATAGGATCTGAAGTCATCAAAGATGATGAGCGCAAATTATTGTTTTCATGTCAAAAAAGTTAACGGCCTGTTTGTTTAATCATTTTAAACTTACATTTTTATATTTTAAATAATATTACATATATTTTTATATATGTCTTTTATTTATATGTGATGATGCAAATAAATCGTCAGTTAGTCACACGGTCCGCACGTGCTTCCGATGACGTACCTGCACAACAAAGAGAGTGAAGACCTTTGAAAGAGCACCGGCGTGGTACCGGCCAAATACCCTCCGAATGTTAAGTTAGAAACCTTTACTTTCAACACTAGAGTGCTAGAGTTGAGTTATTTGTGCGTACCTTTCTTTGAGAGGGTCTTGGGGTATTTATAGTAGCGTTGGACCGAAATTTACGCCTTAACCAAAGAGTTCCTTTCCTTTTAGGACAGTGATACTTGGATCCTACGTATCTCCTAGAATCCTTGTCTTTGTAGGAGTCTCCTTACTTAGACGTGTCGTTCAAGAATTGTTTGAGTATGCGTGTGGGCCAAGTAAGGTGGCAGATGGAGCCGAGACTGACCTCGTCAACCTTCTCCCGTCAGCTAGGCTATGCACTAGGATTTACCGTGGAGTCCGTCAGCCCTAGGTTTCCGTATGTTTTAGGTCGTCAACATCAGGTAGCCCAAGAGTTAAGGTCGTCAGCCTTGGAGTCGTCAGCCCCAGGCCCGTCAGCTTTATGTCCTTTAAGATAACCCTTATCAATATGTATTTTAAAAAATTACAAAAGTCTCATCTCAAACTACTTTACCAAATATCCTCTAAACTTCTAAAGTCTTTTTTTTTTTTTTTTTTAATATAGTATATGAAGTCATCAAAGATGATAAGAGCGTATTATTGTTTTCATGGCAAAAAAGTTTGAATCCAAAGAGGCTAGGAGTTACCTTGCTACAACTTATTACATGACGATTAAAAATATTATATTTATGGATAATTTTAGTCACATAATTTTTTAAATGAGACATATAACTTATTTAAGTAATATATATGTAATACACATATATATGGATAATTTAATAAATGATCACATAATGAGTTATTCAGCAAAAAAAAAGTCACGTAATGAGTTAAAAAAGAGTCAAACATTTTCCTTTCATCATCATTCCCTGTAATGGAGAGGAGAAGGCTAACAGATAATTCCTATTGCACTTTTTAAGATGTTACGTCTTTTAAAGGAAAAAAAAAAAAAAAAAAAAGCTTATAAAGTAATACAAAAGTTACAACAAAAGTTACCTCTTAACTAGTTTGAAAGAATATCACTCAACCGACTATGTGTCAATTTATAATTTATAATATTATTTATGTATATTATTTAAATAATTCATATAACTTATTAAAAAATTCATACAATTAAAAGTTTAAAAGTATGCATGGATAGTATTTTCAACCATTACATAGAGGTGGGAGAAAGGTTCCTCCAAACTAGTTTGGAGACAAATTATCGGAGCACTACACAAACTTTTTCCATAAAAGAGTAAAGCATACAATTAAGTGGATTAAAACCTTTTCTACTTTACTTTGAATTTTTTTTTTTTTAAATAATTACCTTTGATTTTGTGTACATGATGTAACATTCTAAGATCGCATTGGCACATTCCACTAATAAATAAGGGTTGATAATTGATAAAATACAATAAAATAAGTGTTGAAAAATGATGGTAAGTGATTTTAAAGGACATGTGACGTTATATATGTGCAACATAATTTCAATAATGATCATATGTAAAAAGGTAAAACTTAGATACAGTTCCTTAGGTTTCATACTTAAAATTTTGACATCTGTCAAATTTAACATCTCAAACAAATGACGTTAAAATTACTTTTTTTTTCCTTCTTCCTTTCTTGTACTGCAAACGGCTTCTCTTCCAAATCCAAAACCTTTCTCTTCCAAACCACCATGACCCTTCTCTTTGAAACCCAAAACCCAAAAAAAAGAAAAAACTAATTTACTAGCCCTTCTCGTACCTCGGCTTTACATAGCCGAGGTCATATTATTCTTTGGACCACCTTCTTGGATATCATTGATCAGATATCACTTTTTTACCTATTAGTATTGCTTCATAGGTTGACATTCTCATATTCTTGGACCATTCAGTATCCTCGGATTGGACCTTTAGCCCAAACAAATACTCTTGGGCCAACCCAATAGGTGTTCCTAGGCACATTGACCCTACAATTATTATTTTTCAATAGTTTTTATATCCAATACTACAGCCACAAATTATTTTATAATATTTTTACAAATTGTTGTTGTGGCCAAATTTTTATTGATTCTTATTAGGTACTCTTTTAACTCTCTGCAAGTTGTTGTGGAATCGAAGTTCTATATTTTTTAGGAAAACTCAAGTGTTTCAAGCTTGAGTGATGGTATGATGGTATTTTATGTTCTGGCTATAAAACCATGAGTCGTTTTGTGCACTTTCTGTTTACAAATGAAATATTGTTTGAGCGAATTCATAGTGTCAAGGTTCAAACACAAAAACGAGAACAACACATAGGAAATCAAATCTATGCTCGCTGGGTAAAAGTCATCATGCCAAAGAGAAGTAGATATCGAACCTCAGAAAACACCTACCTACATATCTTGAGTCAAAAAAATTGACTGGACCTTGCAAAGTTGAAGGTTGAAGCAAAAGATAAATGTTTTGCTCTCCAATACTGAATTCTTCCTACAATCTCATGCAAAAAGGGTTTACACTTGTGCATGGTTAATCTTCCAAGGATCAAAGGCATTCTAAGATATCATTATATTTGAGAATGAATATCTTAGTTTACCCATTAACATCTCAGCATAGAACATCTTACTCTTTTCGTTATTTATATGTAGGCCATACATTTCTTTTTTAAAAATCCTAATCCCTAAAAACTTCATGAAATGAATTGAAACTGATCTAGGTTGTTACCAATCCAATGATAATAACAATAAATTTAAAGGAATAAATATATAAAATAAAAAAACTCTAATCCTCTTAGGACTCTTACCGTCACCAATGTTATGGACCATTAATTACAACTTATTATCTTGGCAAATTGTTTAATGAACGTATATATAAGTTTTATCTCCCAGGATATATCAAAACAAAAATATGTAGTTTCTTCTTCCAGGAAGGAGAGGCCAATGTTGCTTAAAGTGAAGAAGAAAATGACTAAAAGCCAATAAACTATATGAGTCTGGATTAGTGGTTTTTTTTATTTTATAATTTATTTATTTATTTATGTATAACCATATATTTCCAACTTTCAATAAAGATAATCCAAGTACACACAAAAGCAAACAAACTATAGAAACTTAAGCCTATTAAACAATTTGATGGGTCTAGTTGATATTTAGTGTCCGTTTAGAAATGTAGTTTTTTTTTTTTTAGCTTATTTGCATAGTATTTATCAGAAGATATAGTTTTTGTTAACTTTTTTTTGTTAAATGTGTGACAAAAAGCTAAAAATTAGCTTTATTTTAAAAAATTAGCTTTGTTTCAGAAAGAAAAGGTGAGACAAAAAGCAAAAACCTAAAAGTTAAAAATTAAATTTTTTTGACTAAACATACACCTAGCATGAAAGACTTATTAAACACCAATTATGATTTACCACCACCACAAATTGTGAAAAAAAATTGACTTTAACTGGATTGAATACCGGTAATAAAAATATGCTTGCTCATTTGGTATAATTATTTCCAATTGGTTCATTTTATATAAAAAATAATAAAATGAATAAAAATACAACTATACGTATAAAAAAAATGAAAAATTTTAAAAAAATTGTACATAAGAAAAGCCCAATAAAATAAAGTCTTTCTCGGGCCTTTCTTTGGGCCTAGGGCTAAGACAAAACCAGGCCATGCCGAAATGACGAAAACACCACTTCTAAATCCTCAACTCTCCATCTAATTATTAGTTAGTTGCAGAATGGAACTATAACCTCTCGTATTGAAATTTAGGGCGGTGTCTAACAATATTTCCCGCCCTAATAATTATGTTTTGCTTAAACCAAATAATTTTCCTTACCCTACCAATCCAATCCAATGCAATCAAATCCAATCAAATCCAATCCAAAATCCTAATTTTTGGTTCCCTATCCTCTCTCTATGTAAATACCTCTCTGTCTTGGACAAAAAAAGGAGGAACACGAACACACACAAAAGCAGCAGTCCAACGATCTAGAAAAGCAAGTTACTTACAGCATCTTCAAACTTTGGGTGTTGATTTTACCAAATCAGCTAGCGCCGGAGATCATTGAAGAATTTTTCATTTTGTGAGCAGAGTTTGACTTGTGCTGCCATAATCTATAAAGGGTATGTGTCCAATCACCAATTATTTTGATCTATATTTTGATTTGGATCTGGATTTTGGGTATCATCTAGCGTTCTATAAATAAATTCCTGTTCTTTTTTCTAAACAAATTGGGTGTTGTTATATCTTGTTTTATGTTGATGTGATATAGATGGAAATTCAACATTTTTGCCACGATCGGCATCCCTTGGTCTTCAATGAAGACGAGAGAGGAGGAGATCTTTGTTGGGCGTGCAGGGAGCCTCTGTTGGGTCCGAGCTACAGTTGTATAAAATGCGTAATGTACTACCATCATAAATCATGTGCGGAACTACCCCGTGAGTTGCAACATCCCTTGCACCCAAAACATCCTCTTATTCTCTTTGACGAATTGAAATTTCGTAAAGACGAAGAATATAGCAAATGTGAAGTTTGCAAAGAAAATCGTTGGGAATATACTTATGGATGTTTCCATTGTAAGTTTTTCCTTCACAACAAGTGTGCTTCCTTACCGCGCACCTTAGAATCTGAAGTCCACGACCACCCATTAACTCGCATTTGGAAGTTGATGAAGTTCACTTGCGACCTTTGTGGCAAAGAAGGTAGGCTGCCCTATCTTTGTGTCACATGCAATTTCTGTATTCATGGTAGGTGTGCTTCTTCTTATCGACGCAGAGTCAAAGCTATACGTCACAACCACCCCCTCCATCTCACCTATTCTTCTCGTGAAGTACCTGAATCCGATTCCCCATTTTGTCGACTCTGTGTTCAAAAAGTGGATGCAGACTACGGGTTCTACTATTGTTCAAGTTGCGATTATGTTGCCCACCTTGATTGTGCTATGGACGAGAGAAATAGGGAGGACATAAATTTGCTTAAACTTACAGATGGGGAGTCCAATGAGCTAGAAATTGAAGATTTAGAGCTGGATGGATCTGTTGACTTAGCAACTTACATGGTCAAAAAAATCAATGTAGGTGAGGATGGAATTGAAATTCCCACAGAAATTGAACACTTCAGTCATGAGCATGATTTAAAGCTTTCTGACGAGGTTGAGAATAACAAAAAATGCGATGGGTGTGTACGAGCCATTTTCCCTCCATTTTATAGATGTGCCAAGTGCAATTTCTTTCTTCATAAATCTTGTATTGAATTACCTAGAAAAAAGCGACACTCACTTCATCGACACCCACTCACCCTCCTCCCAAAGGCACCTTATTGGACTAAGTCATTTAAGTGTAATGCTTGTGGACAATCTTGCAATGGCTTCACCTACTATTGTGAGCAATGCGAATTTGATCTTGATGTTCAATGTAGTTTGATCTTGGAAATCCTTTCCCACAAAGGTCATGAGCATCCTCTTCACCTCTCCAGCACAAGACATTTTCAGAATTGTAGTGGTTGTGACTTTAAAAGTTCCCTATTATTCAAACAAAATTCCCAAGTATTACGTTGTATCACTTGTGAATTTGCACTCGACTTTAAATGTGCTACACTACCACTGACTACAAGGTACAAACAACATGAGCATCCCTTTTCTCTCAGTTATGCTGTTGAAGATGACTCCGGTGACTATTATTGTGACATCTGTGAAGAAGAACGAGACCCAAAGCATTGGTTTTATTACTGTGCAAATTGTAGCTATCCTGCCCATCCTGAATGTATTCTTGGGAAATACCCAAATATTAAGTTTGGAGGTGCTTATACTTTTAACTGTCACCCACACCCACTCGCTATCATTGAGAAAACTAAAGACCACCTTGAATGTCACGAATGTGGTGAGCCTTGCGAAGAGTTTTTCTACCAATGTGCCATGTGTAATTTCAGCATTCACAAATATTGTTTACGTTGGTCTGAGAAATTTGTCAAATGAGAATGCAGTAGTTATTTTTAATGCTCTTTCATGGCATCATGATTCAGATGGGAGATAAATACATTGAACCAACTCATGGTTGTTTGTGTCTGGCTGTACTCTCCCGTGTCCTCATTTCTTAGAAATAAGAAGTGTGTAGATTATAGGATTTTCCATTTTTTTAATGTTTTAGGGTACAATATTTAGAATGGGAAGTTGGTGCTTAGTGCAGAACATTGAGTTCAAGGATGATGAACAATAATGGAACTAATAGGCAAACTTCAGGTATTTATTATCAATTGTGTAGCACTCCTTTTTCCTTTCTTTTCTGTTTCTATACAATTCAGACTCCATTCATTTGCTTGATCCCATATTCAATTCTCCATCTCTTCTTCTCCTATATTAGGTGGGTGGCCATTATTTTGAAGAGATAAATGTGCAATTAGATGCAAAACATGAATGCAAAGATTCAACAACATTTCAGGTTATTATATATTTACATGTTTATCAACATCTATTATGTCATTAGTTTTAGTTATTGTTATTATCATTGTTACTATTATTTCTATGAAAGCGCGGTTATCCATGATTAAAAAGTGCCCTTCTCTTATCATATATGGTGAGGTTCTTTTCTTTTGCCTTTTCTCAACATAAATTTTCTCTGTCGTCACAATAAGAATATTGGCTTGGTATCTTAATTCGACGGCACACTACATACTTTGTAAATGTTGATGTTAAGAACATGTTGACTAACTTATCAAAAAAAAAAATGTTGACTAGGGAGTAATTATTGTCAATAAATTGGCTGGTTGAGTTATATTGTCTAATTGAATGTACCCCTGGGTAATCTTCAAAGCCTTGCTAGGAGTAGAAACTACTTCAACTCTTATTTGATAAGTTAAGGGTGTAGTTTAGAAAATGTTAGTGGAGCCTTCCTCCTTTGAGCAATGCTATTGTTGCATAGCACTTCCAAAATTTCAGGCTTTTGTTACTTGTAATTTTGAAGTTTTTGTTCTATAACATCCACTCTTTATGTCCCTTTTGATCACACTTGTAGAATTTTTTGTTCAATAACAGAGGTTTGCAAGTGTTGTAACTGTAGTATACACTTAAGGTTACGTTATAGCTGTTGGGGTACTTTTGGGGCAGGAAAAGAAAATGAAAGCTGTTTCTTTCTCTTGGTCAGGGGTAATAGTGATTTAATTGACAGTTTTTTTGGCAACCTTGGTGTAAAACAAAGCTATTCTTGATCCTTTCAATGGGCTGCTAAACAAGACAGGTATAGATATTGCTAATTCTGACAGAGAGTATCTCACATTCTGGTTTTTTTAACAACTTTTAAGAGTAAGCTGACATGCAATTCATTGACTCAAAATAACATTTTGAGGAAATGGTACTTAGTCATGGTGGTTTGGGATGATATAGCCAATGGGGCTTCTTTCTTACATAACCATGAGATGGAAGGCAAGATCATGAGACCCAGGGTGGTGTGTGTGTGTGTGTATAAGTATAAGTCACGAACAAACTAAAGAATTGTGAGATTATTGTGTTCTATATCATTGCTTGCGAATTGTAAGAATTGGGTCTGAGTCATATGTTGAAAAAATATTTTGGGACATGAGTAGAGAGAGGCCTACATTCAGTTCAGCTATATATATAGATGGCAACTGCTTGATCTGAAAACCTAACTTAAGGTTAGCACTATGAATTCATTTGACTTCAATGGGTTACCACTATGGCTGCCAATGTTATAAGTCAGAACTGTATGAATTCATATCTTCAGCAAGAAAATTAAAACCCCATCCTTTTTGAGATTTCTTACCCTAGTTATGTGTTGGGTTATAGGTTAGCAGTATTAGAGTATTGGAATTTGTTTACTAATGGAGAATCAGTTTTCAAATCACAACAGAAGGGAAATGTGATTTGATGATTGCCTTTTCCCCATAATAGGAACCATGTCACATTGCTAAGAGTGAGAGTTGAGCTTCTAATACTTAATTAGATGATTTTTTTTTTCTCTTACCTAATTATTGGGTGGTTTTTAAGATTGATATTATAGCATAAGTCTATTTTGTAGCCTTGCTTTTGTGTGAAATGAAAATTTGAAGCATATAAGGAAACTTGAAATATACTTTGGAAAGCTTTGGGAATATATGAAACATATTGGTAATGATTTTTTTGTTCTATCATGCTAATTTGATGTCCAAGACCCACAATATTTTTTTTTATTTGTTTACATTTTATTTAAATTGAGGGGGATCCCATTAAGTTCTTTCCCCCTGTCCTTGTGATATGTTTTTTATTGGTTTTCATTTATTTGATTTGAGGGGGATCCCATTGAGTTCTTTTCCCCTCCCCCAATTTGGTTGAAAGACTAGTTTGCAAAGTAAATTATTCAACATGGTGTCAGGATTTTACAACAAATGAAGCTTATGTAAAGCTGGAAAAAGAGATAATTCACTCACTTGGAATGTAGCTTAGATGCATGTTCATGGTATGTTTGTGGAGCAATAGTGGCATGAGGTGGTGATAATGTGGTCATAGTGGCTGTTACTATGAAGCACAACAGATGAATGAAAGGGGGGAGTTTTGAAGTCTTATATCGACAATGATATATATAAAATATGTGCAATTGAAAGTTTGGAACTTCTTTAATCCTATGATGGAAGGTAGGGTCATGGGTTCAAGATCCAGGGGGCGCGCGCGTGTGTATAAGTTACCAATCAACTAAAGAATTGTGGGATAATTATGTTCTATGTCATTGCTTGGGGATTGTAAGGATTGGGTCTGAGTCATGTGGAAAAAATGTTTTGGGACTTGGGTAAAGAGAGGCCTACATTCACTTCAGCTTTATATATAGATGGCAACTGCTTGATTTGAAAACCTAACTTATAGTTAGCACTAGGAAATTCCTTTCACTTCAATGAGTTGTTAGTATGGCTGCCAATGTCAGAGCTGTATGAATTCATTCCTTGAACAGGGAAGTTTAAAGAAGAAATCCCATTCAAACGTTTCAGAGAATTTTTTTACCCCAGTTATGTGTTAGATAATAGGGTAGCAGTATTAGAATATGTGCAATTGAAAGTTTAAAACTTCTTTAATCCTATGAGGCACTCTTTTTTAAGATATATACTAAAGAATAAAATTCTAAAAGTTTTTCTTTGTGGTTGTAATGCCAAAACAGTAATACAGATGTGCTTTTGGTGGTTATTCAAATTGTTGTTCAGGTGTGTATATAACTAGTTACCGAGGATGTCATATTACAGTCATAATTGTTGTTTGTTACTTTGTTATCATCTTTGGAAGGCTCAGTAAAAAGAGTATGTGAAGAAATTGAATAGGAGAGTAGTTTGATGCTTTAAAGCTTAGTGTTGAGCTTAAGAGTTGCTGCTTTGTTCTATTCTGGCGGCAATTCTCTTGAATCCACCAAGCACAAAGAGGCATCAATGCACTTGACAAGACCTGGGACATGTTGGAAGCAGAATAGGGATGGAGTGTTTATCTTGTCCAATAAGACACCTCAATGATGAATCAATGATCAACTGAGTGGTTGTAATCTTCTCCCCAGATTTATAATGGGCCAAATTTTACCCATTTTCACACTAGGTTGTTTAAAACTACAAATCTCTAACATTTATTTGCACTCTCTAACTATTTTTTCTAAGCATCTTTTCACACAAACATCCCACCTTGAGCAAGTTTAGAGCCATAGTCAGCTGTTGACTCTCTCTCTCTCTCTCTCTCTTGTATATATCTGAATTCAGTTTGTTTGATTTATTGTTGGAGCAAAACACTTGAAGCCTGTTAGGGATGAAAGTTTTGATTTTATTGTGACTTCTTGGTTGTTGAAAGATTTAGCAAATGAAGAATAAAAACCTTCAATTTGGAAGTTTGGTTGTCTTGTTATTTGACCTGCATGGGTATATTTGCACATCCTTAATTTTGTGGGAATACTGTTCAAATAATTTTGTAGCTTAACTATTAGGGGTAGCTCCAGTGGAAAGATTTGGATAAAAAAGACATGGACCGTATGAAGCTTTGGTATAAATAGGTAACATTTGGATTTGGCTTTGGTTTAAACCTAAGCTCTACACAAGTCTTTGGTACCCTATATAAAAACCTCAAGCTCTGTCACACTTCTCTGCCTCCCACTCTCAGATTCTCTCTCTCTCTCAGTCATTTCACATCGAATGGCTCTACCAAACCAACAGACTGTGGAGTACCCAAGCTTCAAGCTTGTCATCGTTGGTGATGGAGGCACTGGAAAAACAACTTTTGTGAAGAGACACTTGACCGGAGAGTTCGAGAAGAAGTATGAACCAACTATTGGTGTGGAGGTTCATCCATTGGACTTCTTCACAAATTGTGGGAAGATTCGGTTTTACTGCTGGGACACTGCTGGCCAAGAGAAGTTTGGTGGTCTTAGAGATGGATACTACATTCATGGGCAGTGTGCAATTATAATGTTTGATGTTACAGCCCGGTTGACGTACAAGAATGTTCCTACATGGCACCGTGATCTGTGCCGGGTATGTGAGAATATTCCCATTGTTCTCTGTGGAAACAAGGTAGACGCGAAGAACAGGCAGGTTAAGGCAAAGCAGGTTACATTCCACAGGAAGAAGAATCTGCATTAGTATGAGATATCCGCAAAGAGCAACTACAATTTTGAGAAACCTTTCCTGTATCTTGCCAGGAAGCTTGCTGGTGACCCTGCTCTCCACTTTGTGGAGTCTCCTGCTCTTGCTCCTCCTGAAGTACAAATAGACTCGGCTGCACAGCAACAGCACGAAGCTGAGCTTCAGCAAGCAGCCAGTCAGCCTCTTCCCGATGACGATGATGATACATTCGAGTGAGTTGGAACTGTGCTGGAGGGGCTATCAGTCCTTTTGTTGTGTTCTTCTATGCTTCCTTTACTTCCTTATGCCTTGTTTTGTGGGATTTTCAACAACATATGGCAGGATCTATTGACCATAGACCATATACTAGTTAGGATTTCCTTTTAACTATTATTTTTGTCCAAAAAAACCTCAAGCTCTGGATTTTGCTTCTCTGAATGTTTCAGTCTCTTCCCCAAATTCTCTTACTTTCATTTCCGTTTCAACTCCATTTTCCTTTCCTATATTTTTGGTGTGTATGTGTCATTCTTTGAAGTAAAATAACATTGAGTGAAGAAATCAAGGACAGCCTCTTGACTGGATCTTGATTGTTTTTACAATCCAGTTGATTCAATACAAACTTGTGATATTCAACTCGCCAGTTTCACTCACCTTAACTTGGCCATCATTCTGGTTTTTCAGGACCTTCTTATATTGTTACTTCTTTTTTCTTTTTAATTTTTTCCCAATCACTTGGGGGCACTACTCTTACTATTACGGATATGTTTAAAATTTTTGAGAAAATATACATTTTAGACTTTTAGTATTGTTTGGAATTGATGACAGTTCTCCTTTTGGTGCAGTTGTTTTATACCTTTAGTTTGTGTGACCACATAAATATCATTTGGGTAATGTCTTTGTATCATTAGCAAATGCACTTTGTACCAGAACTGTCTTTTTAACAATGTTCTGGGGCAATTTCCTTGTTTGTGATATTAATGAAATTTTAATATATATTCTATACTTGAATTTCCCAGCCTATCGACCAATGGACTATTATTCACTAACCGTATTGGGACCAGGGTTGGGTACATAATACTATCGCATTATATTCTCAGTGGGGCGTAGTGCCATCACAATTATTTAATGCTTTTGTCAAATTTTTGGTGCTTTTGAAGTATGGTAGCAAGATTATGATATTTTTTCAGAATAAAATATGATGATCTATGGGATTAGTATAATGTTTTATGGAATACACTCTCTATTATTGGAGAAATTATATAGCTCTCATAGTGGGCTATGTTACTTGTTCATTGTTTCACTAAGACTTTCACCTTTTTTTTTAATTACTGACTCAGTCTAAGATAAAAAAAAAAAAAAAAAAATAAAAATAAAAATAATTAACAGACTTGTTAAACTGAGTCAGCAGAAACTACTGGGCTTCTCGACCCCAAAAAACAGAAAGAAAGAAAGAAACAACTGGGCTTTTTGTCCTTTTATTTTTTGATACCAACAAAGCAAATGGTTAGACATTTCCATTCTCTTTCTACAGAAGTCTTGATTATATGGTAAATGCCCCAATTCTTTAAGTTTACAGCTAGTCAACTTTTTTATAAATTATTATTATTATTATTATTATTATTATTATTATTATTATTATTATTATTTATGCGTGGCGTGACTGCTTTCTTGAAGAGCTTATTGACCGATGGACTCAACAAATCTCATAGGGCAAGATTGACTATGTGGTCATTGTTAAATATTAGCTATGATATATTTCATGTTGAATATGTTTGAATATATGCGGAGAATAGAAACATAATATAGGAACACAAGTTTCATGTTGAATATGTTTGAATATATGCGGAGAATAGAAACATAATATAGGAACACAAGAACACAAGGTTTACATGATCAACCTTACGGCCTATCTTCATAGAAGAAATCTTTAAGGGCTACATCTTGATGTGCATACAAAGTAGAATTAAGCTTGGGCCTATGTTAATGGGCTAAAATTTCCCTAACAATCATGTATCTAATAAAATTCCAAATCAAAGAGCTATATGATACTGGTCTTGCGTCTTGGTCTTTGTCTTCTGGGCATTTCTTTAACACATGATACCTTCTCGCAAGATGCATTAGCATTAGAAAGTAACAAAAATGGGATGTGAAAAAAAAAATAAAGAATTTCTTCTCACTCTTTCGAAGGAGAGTTTTTCTTTTTGTTGTTCGTGTGTTTCTTATTTTGAAACAAAAATAAGGAAGTGAAAAAGGCAAGTTAAAGCTTCTTGGTTGGATATGGATTTTACCGAATCTGCTAGCAGCAGAGATTATTGAAGACTTTTGTGAGCAAAGTTTGACGTGTGCTGCCGTAATCTATAAAGGGTGTGTGTACATCTCGAATTGTTAAACCTCTTTGATCCATATTTGGATTTGGATTTAGGGTACCAACTATTGTTCTGTAAATTTCTCTTTTTCTAAACAAATTGGGTGTTATTCTTGTATGTTCATGTGATAGAGATAGAAATTCAACATTTTTGCCATGGTGAGCATCTGTTAGTCTTCAATAAAGACGAGAGAGGAGGACCTTGTTGTTGGGCGTGTAACGAACCAATATTGGGTCCTCTCTACAGTTGTATAAAATGCAAAAGATACTATTATCATAAATCATGTGCTGAACTATCCCGCGAGTTGCAACATCCCTTGCACCCAAAACACCTTCTTATTTTCTTTAATGAAATGAATTTTTTTAAGGACAAAATATATAGCAAATGCCAAGTTTGCAAACAATATTGTGGGCAAAACACTTATGGTTGTTCTCTTTGCAAATTTAACCTTCACAACAAATGTGCTTCTTTACCGCTCACCATAGAATCTGAAGTCCATGAGCACCCATTAACTCACATTTGGAGGTCGATGAAATTCACTTGTGACCTTTGTGGCAAAGAAGGTAATGTGCCCTATCTTTGTGTCTCATGTAATTTTTGAATTCATAAAAGTTGCACTTCTTACCCACGTAGTGTGAAAGCTATACATCACTACCACCTTCTCCACCTCACTTATTCTTCTTTTGAAGTCCATCAATCTATTTCCCAATTTTGTCAACTTTGTGTTCAAAAAGTAGTCATAGACTATGGGTTTTACTATTGCTTGAGTTGCGATTTTGTTGTCCATCTTGATTGTGCTATGGACGAGGAAAATAGGGAGGACATAAATTTGATGAAACTCAAAGATGAAGGGTCTATTGAGTCAAAAAATAAAGATTCAGAGCTCAATGAATCTAATGACTCAGCAACTTACATAGTCAAAAAAATCAATGTAGGTGAGGATGGAATTGAATTGCCAAACAAATCAAACACTTAAGTCATGAGCATGACTTAAAGCTTATTGATGAGTTTGAGAATAACAAACAATGCGATGGGTGTTCACGAGCCATTCTCCCTCCATTTTACAGTTGTGTCAAGTGTAGCTTCTTTCTTCATAAATCTTGTGTTGAATTACCTAGAAAAAAAATGACACCCTCTTCATCGACACTCACTTACTCTCTTCCCAAAGGCACCTTATAGGTCTATGTTGTTTTGGAGTGATGCATGTGACCAGCTTTGCAATGGCTTCACCTACAAGTGTAATAAATGTGACTTTGATCTTGATGTTCAATGTAGCTTGGTCTTGGATGTTCTTACCCACAAGTTCATGAGCATTATCTTCGCATCTCCAGCATAAGATATAGTCAAAACTGCAATAGTTGTAACTTTGAAAGGTCCCAAGGATTCCGCTATATCACTTGTGATTTTGCACTAGACTTTAAATGTGCTACACTACCATATACTACAAAGTACAAACAACATGAGCATCCCTTCATTCTTAGTTATGCTGCTGAAGATGACTTTGGTGAATATTATTGTGATATATGTGAAGAAAAAAGTGACCCAAAACAATGGTTCTACTACTGTGTATATTGTAATTGTCCTGCACATCCCAAATGTATTTTGGGAAATATCCAAATTTTAAATTTGGAGTTTCTTACACATTTGATTGTCACTCACACCCCCTTACTATCATTCAGAAAACTAAAGACCACCATGCATGTAACATATGTGGCAGTCTCTGTGATGAAGAGTTTTTCTACCAATGTGCCTCATATAATTTCAATGTGCACACGCATTGTTTATAGAAAAGACAAATATGGTTTGAATTTTTATTTTATACTAGTCGCATACTCGCACGTTGCGCGTGATAATTTTTTAGGATTGTCTCAGTCAATATTTTATTAATACTATAATTTTAGTTATTAACTATTGGTTTTTCATTAGTTTTTAAGTTAATAAATATACCTTATATATATCATGTGAATTTTTACACATACGTTTAAGTAAACTTTATATATTCTACTTTTTTGGATGCGTGAAACTATAGACTACTACACCATAATGATAGTGGCTAATTAATTTGATCATTTTTTTAATAATCTCATTTGTAACGCTTCTTGCAATTATCATATATTTACTAACTAATGATTTGCATAGCAGAGACATTAAATGAGAGGTAGTATCGTTCATTAGATTTAAAAAGTGCTAGTGTGTGAAAATTTTATATATATATATATATATATATATAAAAGGTTAAATGAAATGTCAAAAAAAGGATTTTAAAAATTTCTAACTTCATTTTTTATGTAATTTTTTCTATTACTAGAGAACATATTTTTTTTAGTTATGGAGTTGAAAAATCAATGTAGGTGAGGACGGAATTGAAATTCCCACAGAAATTGAACACTTCAGTCATGAGCATGATTTAAAGCTTTCTGACGAGGTTGAGAATAACAAAAAATGCGATGGGTGCTTACGAGCCATTTTCCCTCCGTTTTATAGATGTGCCAAGTGCAATTTCTTTCTTCATAAATCTTGCATTGAATTACTTAGAAAAAAGCGACACCCACTTCATCGACACCCATTCACCCTCCTCCCAAAGGCACCTTATTGGACTAAGTTATTTAAGTGTAATGCTTGTGAACAATCTTGCAATGGCTTCACCTACACCTACTGTTGTGAGACATGCACATTTGATCTTGATGTTCAATGTAGTTTGATCCTGAAAATCCTTTCCCACAAAGGTCATGAGCATCCTCTCCGCCTCTCCAGCACAAGACATTGTTAGAATTGTAGTGGTTATGACTTTAAAAGTTCCCTATTATCTGAACAAAAGTCCCAAGTATTACGTTGTACCACTTGTGAATTTGCACTCGACTTTAAATGTGCTACACTACCACTGACTACAAGGTACAAACAACATGAGCATCCCTTTTTTCTTAGTTATGCTGTTGAAGATGACTCCGGTGACTATTATTGTGATGTCTGTGGAGAAGAACGAGACCCAGAGCATTGGTTTTATTATTGTGCAGATTGTAGTTATCCTGCACATCCTGAATGTATTCTTGGAAAATACCCAAATATTAAGTTTGGAGGTGCTTATACTTTTAACTGTCACCCACACCCACTCACTATCATTGAGAAAACCAAAGACCACCCTGAATGTCATGAATGTGGTGAGCCTTGCGAAGAGTTTTTCTACCAATGTGCCATGTGTAATTTCAGCATTCACAAAGATTGTTTATAGAAGCAACAGATGTAATTTTCATTTTGATTTTGTACTACACTTAGTCCACATGATTTTTGGTCTGAGAAATTCGTCAAATGAGAATGCAGTAGTTATTTTTAATGCTCTTTCATGGCATCATGATTCAGATAGGAGATAAATACGTTGAACCAACTCATGGTTGTTTGTGTCTGCCTGTACCCTCCCGTGTCCTCATTTCTTAGAAATAAGAAGTGTGTAGATTATAGAATTTTCCAATTTTTTTAATGTTTTAGGGTACAATATTTAGAATGGGATGTTGGCGCTTAGTGCGGAACATTGAGTTCAGGGATGATGAACAATAATGGAACTAATAGGCAAACTTCAGGTATTTATTATCAATTGTGTAGCACTCCTTTTTCCTTTCTTTTCTGTTTCTATACAATTCGGACTCCATTCATTTTGCTTGATCCCATATTAAATTGTCCATCTCTTCTTCTCTTATATTAGGTGGGTGGCCATTATTTTGAAGAGATAAATGTGCAATTAGATGCAAAACATGAATGTAAAGATTCAACAACATTTCAGTTATTACATATTTTACATGTTTATCAACATCTATTATGTAATCAGTTTTAGTTATTGTTATTAACATTGTTACCATTATTTCTATGAAAGCGCGATTATACAGGATTAAAAGTGCCCTTCTTTTATCATATATGGTGAGGTTCTTTTCTTTTGTCTTTTCTCAACGTAAAATTTCTACATTGTCACAATAAGAATATTGGCTTCGTATTTTAATTGGACGGCACACTACATACTTTGTAAATGTTGATGTTAAGAACATGTTGACTAGGGAGTAATTATTGTTAATAACTTGGCTGGTTGAATTATATTGTCTAATTAAATGCACTCCTAGGTAATCTCTAAAGCCTTGCTAGGTGTAGAAATTACTTAATCTCTTATTTGATAAGTTAAGGGCTTAGTTTAGAAAATGTTAGTCGAACCTTCCTTCTTTGACCAATGCCATTGTTGCATAGCACTTCCAAAATTTCAGGCCTTTGTTACTTGTAATTTTGAAGTTTTTGTTCTTAACATCCACTATTTATGTCCCTGTTTGTCATACTTGTAGAATTTTTTGTTCAATAACAGAGGTTTGCACGTGTTGTAACTGTAGTATACACTCAAGCTTATGCTATAGCTGTTGGGGTACTTTTGGGGCAGAAAAAAAAAATGAAAGCTGTTTCTTTCACTCAGTCAGGGGTAATAGTGATTTAATTGACAGTTTTTTGGCAACCTTGGTGTAGAACAAAGCTGTTCTTGATCCTTTCAATGGGCTGCAAAACAAGACAGGTATGGATATCACTGATTCTGGCAGAGAGTATTTCACATTCTGGTTTTTTTTTTTTTTGATAAGTAACACATTGTGGTTTTTTTACAACTATTAAGAGTAAGCTGACATGCAATTCATTGACACAAATAACATTTTGAGGAAATGGTACTTAGACATGGTGGTTTAGGATGATGTATCCAATGGGGCTTCTTTCTTGCATAACAATGGGATGGAAGGCAAGATCATGAGACCCAGGGGGGTGTGTGTGTGTGTGAGTATAAGTTACCGATAAATTAAAGAATTGTGGGATTATTGTGTTCTATATCATTGCTCGCGAATTGTAAGAATTGGGTTTGAGTCATATCTTGAAATTATATTTTGGGACCTGAGTAGAGAGAGGCCTACATTCAGTTCAGCTTTACATACAGATGGCAACTGCTTGATCTGAAAACCTGACTTATAGTTAGTACTAGGAAATTCATTTGACTTCAATGGGTTACCACTATGGCTGCCAATATCAGAATTTGGAACTGTATGAATTCATATCTTGAGCAGGAAAATTAAAGAAGAAATCCCAACCTTTCTGAGATTTTTTACCCCAGTTATGTGTTGGATTATAGGTTAGCAGTATTAGAGTATTGGGTTTTGTTTACTAATGGAGAATCAATTTTCAAATCACAACCGAAGGGAAATGTAATTTGATGATTTCCTTTTCCCCATAATAGGTACTATGTCACATTGCTTCAGAGTGTGAGCTAAGTTTCTATTATCTAATTAGATGGTTTTTTTTTTTTTCTCTTACCAGATTTTTGGGTGGTTTTAAGTTGATATCATAGTGTAAGTCTATTTTGTAGTCTTGCTTTTGTGTGAAATGAAAATTTGAAGCATGTAAGGAAACTTGAAATATACTTGTTGGAAAGCTTTGGGAATATATGCAACATATAGGTAATGATTTTTGTGTTGTATCATGCTAATTTGATGTCCAAGGCCCACAATATGTTGTTGTTGTTGTTGTTGTCGTTTTTTTTTTTTTTTTTTTTTTTATTTGAGGGGGATCCTGTTAAGTTCTTTCTCCCTGTCCTTGTGATATGTTTTTTTATTGGTTCGCATTTTTTATTTATTTGTGGGGGATCCCATTGAGTTCTTTCCCCCTCCCCCAATTTGGTTGAAACGCTAGTTTGCAAAGTAAATTATTCAACATAGTGTCAGGATTTAACAACAAATGAAGCTTATGTAAAGCTGGAAAAAGAGATAATTCAATCACTTGGAATGTAGCTTTGATGTATGTTCATGGTACATTTGTGGAGCAATAGTGCCATGAGGTGGTGATAATGTGGCCATAGTGGCTGTTACTATGAAGCACAACTGATGAATGAAAAAGGGGAGTTTTGAAGCCTTATATCAACAATGATATCTATAAAGTATGTGCAATTGAAAGTTTGGAACTTCTTTAATCCTATGATGGAAGGCAGGTTCATGGGTTCAAGATCCTGGGGGTGCGCGGGTGTGTGAATAAGTTTCCAATCAACTAAAGAATTGTCGGATTATTATGTTCTATGTCATTGCTTGGGGATTGTAAGGATTGGGTCTGAGTCATGTGAAAAAAATGTTTTGGGACCTCAGTAGGGAGAGGCTTACATTCACTTTAGCTTAATGTATAGATGGCAACTGCTTGATTTGAAAACCTAACTTATAGTTAGCTCTAGGAAATTCCTTTCACTTCAATGGGTTGTTAGTGTGGCTGCCAATGTCACAACTGTATGAATTCATTCCTTGAACAGGGAAATTTAAAGAAGAAATCCCATTCCAACGTTTCAGAGATTTTTTTACCCCAGTCATGTCTTAGATTCTAGGGTAGCAGTATTAGAACATGTGCAATTGAAAGTTTAAAACCTCTTTAATCCCATGATGCAATCTTTTTTAAGATATATACTAAAGAATGAAATTCTAAAAGCTTTTCTTTGTGGTTGTAAGGCTAAAACAGTAATACAGATATGCTTTTGGTGGTGATTCAAATTGTTGTTCGGGTGTGTATTTAACTAGTTGTTGAGGATGTAATAATACAGGCCTAATTGTTGTTCGTTACTTTGTTATCATCTTGGAAGGCTCAGTAAAATGTGCATGTGAAGAAATTGAATAGGAGAGTAGTTTGATGCTTTAAAGCTTAATGTTGAGCTTAAGAGTTGCTGCTTTGTTCTATGCTGGTAGCAATTTTCATGAATCCACCAAGCACAAAGAGGACACTTGACAAGACATGGGACATGTTGGAAGCAGAATATGGATGGAGTATATATCTTGTCCTATAAGATACCTCAATGGTGATACAATGCTGAACTGAGTGGTTGTTTTCTTCTCCCCAGATTTATAGTCGGCCAAATTTTATCCATTTTCACACTAGGTTGTTCAAATCTCTAACACTTACTAGCACTCTCTAACTTTTTTTTCTAAGCATCTTTTCACACAAACATCCCTCCTTGAGCAAGGTTAGAGCCATGGTCAGATGGGAATTTAGTTTGTTTGATTTATCGCTGGAGAAAACTCTTGAAGCCCGTTAGGGATGAAAGTTTTTATTTTATTGTGACTTCTTGGTTGTTGAAAGATTTAGCAAATGAAGAATAAAAACATTTAATTTGGAAGTTGGGTTGTCTTATTATTTTGACCGGCATTGGTATATTTGCTCATTCCTTAGTTTGTGGGAATACTGTTCAAATAATTTTGTAGCTTAACTATTAGGGGTAGCTCCAGTGGAATGATTTGGATAAAAAAGACATGGACCGTATGAAGCTTTGGTATAAAACAGGTAACATTTGGATTTGGCTTTGTTTAAACCTAAGCTCTGGATTTGGTTAAAGACCTCTACACAAGTCTTTGGTACCCTATATAAAAGCCTTAAGCTCTGGATTTTGCTTCTCTGAATGTTTCAGTCTCTTCCCCAAATCCTCTTACTTTCATTTCCGTTTCAACTCCATTTTCCTTTTCTATATTTCTGGTGTGTGTTTGTGTATGTCATTCTTTGAAGTAAAATAACATGTAGTGAAGGAATCAAGGACAGCCTCTTGACTGGATCTTGATTGTTTTTACAATCCAGTTGATTCAATACAAACTTGTGATATTCAACTCGAAGGTATCACTCACCTTAGCTTGACCATCATTCTGGTTTTTCAGGACCTTATTATATTGTTACTTCTTTTTCTTTTTATTTTTATTTTCCCAATCACTTGGGGGCACTATTCTTAACTATTAAGGATATGTTTAAATTTTTTTAGAAAATATATGTTTTAGTATTGTTTGGAATTGATGACAGTTCTCCTTTTGGTGCAGTTGTTTTATACCTTTAGTTTGTGTGACCACATAAATATCATTTGGGTAATGTTTTTGAATCATTAGCAAATGCACTTTGTACCAGAACTGTCATTTTAACAATGTTCTGGGGCAATTTCCTTGTTTGTGATATTAATGAAATTCTGATATATATTCTATACTTGAATTTCCCAGCCTATCGACCAATGGACTATTATTCACTAACCGTATTGGGACCAGGGTTGGGTACATAATACTATCACATTATATTCTCAGTAGACATACTGCCATAACGATTGTTTAATGCTTTTGTCAAATTTCTGGTGCTTTTGAAGTATGGTAGCAAGGTTATAATATTTTTTCAGCATAAAACATGATGATCTATGGGATTAGTATAATGTCTCATGGAATACACTCTCTCCACTATTGGAGAAATTATAAAGTTCTTATAGTGGATCATGTCGCTTAGTCATCATTCCATTAAGACTCACCTTTTATTTTAAATTGCCGACTCAGTTTATGATAAAATTAAAAAAAAAAAAAAAAAAAAATTTACAGACTTGTTAAACTGACTCAGCAGAAACTGCTGGGCTTTCTCTACCCCAAAAAATAGAAAGAAGGAAAAAAACAACTGGGCTTTTTGTCCTTTTTTTTTATACCAACAAAGCAAATGGTTAGACATTTCTATTCTCTTTCTACCGAAGTCTTCATTATATGGTAAATACCCCAATTCTTAAAGTTTACACCTAGTCAACTTTTTTTATTAAAAAAAAAAGTATATTTATTATTATTACTATGCGTGGCGTGACTGCCTTTTTGAAGAGCTTTATTGGCTGATAGACTCAACGACTCTCTTAGGGCAAGATTGACCATGTGGTCATGTCTAATGAAATTCCAAATCAAGAGCTATATGATACTGGTCTTGCTTCTTGGTCTTTGTCTTCTGAGCATTTCTTTAACACATAATATCTTATCGCAAGATGCATTAGCATTAGAAAGTAACAAAAATGGGATGTGAAAAAAAAAAGAATTTCTTCTCACTCTTTCGAGGGAGAGTTTTTCTTTTTGTTGTTCGTGTTTTTTCTTATTTTGAAACAAAAATAAGGAAGTCCAAAAGGCTAGTTAAAGCTTCTTGGTTGGATATGGATTTTACCAAATCGGCTAGCAGCGGAGATTATTGAAGACTTTTGTGAGCAGAGTTTGACGTGTGCTGCCGTAATCCATAAAGGGTACGTGTCCATCTCCAATTGTTAAACCTCTTTGATCTAAATTTGGATTTGGATTTAGGGTACCACCTAGTGATCTATAAATTTCTCTTTTTCTAAACAAATTGGGTGTTATTCTTATATGTTCATGTGATAGAGATGGAAATTCAACATTTTTGCCCCGAGAGCAGCCGTTGGTCCTCAATGAAGACAAGAGAGGAGGACCTCATTGTTGGGCGTGCAACGAACCAATATTGGGTCTTAGCTACAGTTGTATAAAATGCAAAAGATACTACCATCATAAATTATGTGTCGAACTGTCCCGTGAGTTGCAACATCTCTTGCACCCAAAACACCATCTTATTCTCTTTAACTAAATGAATTTTTTTAAGGACAAAAAATATAACAAATGCAAAATTTGCAAACAATTATGGTTGTTCTCATTGCAACTTTAACCTTCACAACAAATGTGCTTCTTTACCGCTCATCATAGAATCTAAAGTCCATGAGCACCCATTAACTCACATTTGGAGGTCGATGAAGTTCACTTGCGACCTTTGTGGCAAAGAAGGTAATGTGCCCTGTCTTTGTGTCCCATGCAATTTTTGTATTCATAAAAGTTGCACTTCTTACCCATGTAGTGTGAAAGTTATACATCACAACCACCTCCTCCACCTCACTTATTCTTCTCTTGAAGTCCATCAATCTATTTCCCAATTTTGTCAACTCTGTGTTTAAAAAGTAGACATAGCCTGGGTTTTACTATTGCTCGAGTTGCAATTTTGTTGCCCATCTTTATTGTGCTATGGACGAGGAAAATAGGGAGGACACAAATTTGATGAAACTTAAGGATGGAGAGTCCAGTGAGTCGGAAAATGAAGCTTCAGGGCTTGATGAATCTTATGACTTAGCAACTTACATGGTCAAAAAAATCATTGTAGGTGAGGAAGGAATTGAAATTGCCAAACAAATCAAACACTTCAGTCATGAGCATAACTTAAAGCTTATTGATGAGGTTGAGAATAATAAACAATGCGATGAGTGTTTATGATCCATTCTCTCTCCATTTTACAGTTGCGTCAAGTGCAACTTTTTTCTTCATAAATCTTGTATTGAATTACCTAGAAAAAAGTGACACCCTCTTCATCGGCACTCACTTAATCTCTTCCTAAAGGCACCTTGTAGGTGTATGTTGTTTTGGTGTGATGCTTATGGCAAGCTTTGTAATGGCTTCACCTACAAGTGTAATAAATGCGATTTTGATCTCGATGTTCAATGTAGTTTGATCTTGGATATTCTTACCCACAAAGGTCATAAGCATTGCCATCGCCTCTCCAGCACAAGATATAGTCAGAAGTGCAGTAGTTGTAACTTTGAAAGGTCCCAAGGATTCCATTGTATCACTTGTGAATTTGCACTAGACTTTAAACGCGCTACACTACTACTTACTGCAAGGTATAAACAACATGAGCATCCCTTAATTCTTAGTTATGTTGCTGAAGATGACTTTAGTGAATATTATTATGATATATGTGAAGAAGAAAGAGACCCAAAACAATGGTTCTACTATTGTGTATATTGTAGTTATCCTGCTCATCCGAAATGTATTCTTAGGAAATATCCAAATTTTAAATTTGGAGTTTCTTACACATTTGATTGTCACCCATACTCCCTTACTATCATTCAGAAAAATAAAGACCACCATGTATGTCACAGATGTGACGGTCCCTGCAATGAAGAGTTTTTCTACCAATGTGTATCATGTAATTTCAAGGTGCACACGTATTGTTTATAAAAAAGACAAATATAGTTTTAATTTTTATTTTATACCAGACTTAGTGCACGTAATTTCTAGTGTGAGAATTCGTCAAATGACAATGCAATAGTTATTTCAATGCTCTTCCTTGGCATCATGATTCAAATAGGACACAAATAGATTATACCAACTCATGGTTGTCTGGTTGTACCCTACCTTGTCCGAATCTCTTAGAAACAATAAGCATCTGGATAGTATGAATTTTCAGGTTTTAATGTTTTATGGTACAATATTTATAACGGGAAGTTGGCCCTCAATGTGGAACATTGATTCAAGGATGATGATCAATAGTGGAACTATATCTTGTTATTTCTAGCCTTGTAGGACTATATATCTCTCTCTTCTGTTTCTATTTCAAAAAAAAAAAAAAAAAAAAAAAAAAATTTAGACTGCTTTCATTTTTCTTGAGCTCATATTAAATTGTCCCATCTCCTCCTAATATTTTGATTAACAACTGCCCTTTTTCTTATCATAGATGGTGAGGTTCTTTTATTTTCTTTTCTCAACATAGATTTTATACATCATTATAGTAAATATATTAGCCTGGTATCTTAATTTGAAGACACACTATGTACTTTGTAAATATTGAGGTTAGAAACATGGTGACTTTGGGTGAAATAATTGTTATTTTCATTGATTTATTGGAAAGAAAAAATAGAATAGTATAGAAATGCAAAAAAAGAAAAAGAAAAAAGTGCCCAACTAAAGTTGTGTCTTTCTTGTTATAACCTGGTGGGCCTTTAGTATCATACGAAGCAGAGCCCTCCCGCTGATTTGGGATAGGACAAAGACAAACCAGCCCATGCCCAAATGACAAAAAGATCACTCATTACTCCTCTCCCCTTGCAAAACCCTAATCTTCGCTTCACTTAACCCTATCTATATAAATACCTCTAACTCTCAGAGAGAGGAACACACACTGCGTACTACATATGTTAGTATCACAATATATGTTTCTTACCCAGAAAAAAAACATGTACCACAATCTATGTTTTTTTTTTCGTTCTGTAGTTTTTTCATTTCGTTATGTGTGTGTGTTTTTCTTGTTTTGAAGCAAAAATAAGGAAGTAAAATACGCAAGGTACAGCTTCTTGGTTGGATCTAATACCACGATCCAATCAATTTCTTTATACAGACCTTGCAATATTGAACTTAGCCAGTATCACTCGCCTGAACTTGACCTTCTTTTTGATTGTTCAGACCCTTTTATTACTGGCACATTTTTTCTTCATAGAGATTTTCATTATTGTGAAAAATGAAATTTTGAGTAACATATTTGTAATATGTTAGCAAACGCACTCTGTCCCTAAACCGTGTTTTTACGAATGTTTTGAGGCAATTTCTTCGTTTGCAATAGTGAGAATGAGATTCTAGTATATATATTTTTATGTGCTAGAATTTCCCAACTTACTTGACCAATGGTCTATTTTACACTGACCTTAATGGCATATTAGTTGGATACATAAATACAATACTGTCACAAAAAATGTACGTTGAATCGATCTTTTGACTTGTGTTTGAAAAAATAATAAATTGGGCGTTTGTGTTCTTAACAATTTTGATGATAAGAAGTAGAAATGCATTGACTTGATTAAGAAATAGGATGAAATTGATTGCTATTGATCTTATCATTTGTAGGTAAATAATTAGTTAGTTTTCTTAAAACTAACTTATTAAACTGTTTTTGGAGGAATAAGCCATTAAACATACGGAAATAACCAGAAATTCTTGATTAAGGCAAATTCGGACTAAGGAAAATAGTTGAAAAAAGAAATACTAAGAACAAGCTCTTGATTTCCCGAAATGCATCTGGAAATGTTAATTAACACTTTGTTCAATTGCTGATGAGTGTGAGAGATTTTGTGGACAAGTTTAATACTTGGTTGTCCTTCATAAAAATCTTATAGACAACGAAGAAAACTGTTATGTTACATTTGCAAAATTAGAGATCAAATGGATGTCCATTCTCTTTTTAAAACATGGGAATGTTTTTTTTTATCGCCTTATTAGTGGAATCTGCAACTATTGGAAACAGACCAGAAACATGAGGTTGGTTTTTTTTTTCTTAAGGATTGATGCAGATGTTTCCCAAAGCCAAGGGAAACAAATAGGTCGAGGATTACGGAAGTAAATGGGGCCCATGTAGAAATTGCTATCTTCCTTAATTTCTCTGTTCATGCCTTCATGCTTCGGAGACAGACCACAAAGAATAGGACACGAAAATCTTTCTATTCATTACTTGGACAACCACTAACCAAAAAGCAATTCATAATTTTATATTTTTCCAAAAAATAAAACCAAAAAAAGAAGAAAAGTAATTCTCATTTCTCGGGCCTCTCTCTCTCTCTCTCTCTCTCTCTCAATAAAATTGTCTGACTGTTCTCTCCCACACCAAATTGGCTAGCAGTGAATGCAAAACATGCTATGCCAAGATTCAACAGCATTTTAGAATATTACATATTTACATGTAGGGGAGTGTTCATCAAACCGCAAAAATTGCAAAAATTGCCCGTAAAATGGCATAATCGCACTGCATCGCAAGTAATAGTGTACCGTACTGCACCGCACTGCATAGTGTAGTGTGGTTCGTGGTTTTATAATAAGAAAACCGCACAAATCGCACCGTCCCGCACCTTTTCTATATATTAATATATTTAATTATTTTTAATATTAAATATATTATTAATAGTTTAATAACCCTAGTTTAAAAAAAAAAAAAAGTTTAATCTAGCAAGTGTTAATTAGGAAAGCTAGTCCAAAATAAAGAAATTAGCTCAATAGTTTAAAACTTGGTCCAAAACAAAGGGAAAAATTAGTTTTGAGCTAGGTAGAAAAGCCCAAAATTTGAAAAATAAACCAACTTCAAATAATTCAAATCGCATTTTATACACCACAGCACATATGTGACCGCAAAAATGAGGTGCGGTGCGGTTATGGTTTTGGCTAAACTTTAAACTGCACCACACCACACTGCATTGCACATGTGACCGCAAAAATAAAGTGCGGTGCAGTTATGATTTTAGCTAAACCGCACCACAAAGTGTGGTGCTAAAAATAGCCCAAAATCGCATTGCACCGCGAACACCCCTATTTACATGTTTATCAACATCTTTTATCTTATTAGTTTTACTTAATTGTTATTATTGTTGTTACTGTTAATTCTATGAAAGTCAAATTATGCTCTTATCATAGATGGTGAGGTTCAATCCTTCTATCTTTTCTCAACATAAATTTTATACATCAGCATAGTACAAATATTGGCCTGATATCTTAATTTGAAGGCACACTATGTACTTTGTAAATGTTGATGTTAAAAGCATGGTTATTTGGGAGCAATAATTGTTGATAACTTGGCTGGTTGAGTTATATATTGTAATTGAATTTCTCTTGGTGATCTTTAAAAGTTAAAACCATGCTGTGTATAGAGACTTCTTTAAATCTTGTCTGATTAGTTAAGGGCTTAGTTTAGAAAAAACTTGTAGAATCTTCTTGCTTTGAACTATGTCCTTACATTACACTAATCTTCTCCAACATAAGATATAAACCAAACTGCACTAGTTGTGACTTAGAAAGCTTCCAAGTATTTCGCTGTATCACTTGTGAATTTCACTACACTTTGAATATGCTACATTACCACATCCTACAAGGTAGAAACAACATGAGCACCCCATCACTCTTAATTATGTTGTTAAATATGATTCCAACAAATATTATTGTGATATTTGTGAATAACAAGACCCAATGCATTGGTTCTACTATTGTGCAAATCTATATTTATGTATTACTAAAAGTTAAAGTGTAGCGTTTAATGCTGTTGTACTTACATTAAGTCACATCAGCGTCTATGTATAATCTTTTTTCTTTCCATTTTCTTATAATTATTTTTAATATTTTTTTATTTCATATTTACACTTCTCCAACTTTTCTCTCTCCCTTACCTTTTCATCTCTCCACTACTTTTCCAACATTTCTCCTCTTCTCACCTTCTTATCTCCCCATTACTCTCTACAGTAATAGCATTCTTCATCTTTCCCTTCATCTTCCTTTATTTTTATCTTTTCTTATTTACACTCTTTTATTATAAATTTGTCACTATCTCTCTCATTCTATGCATAGTTTTCTCTTACCAAAAAATGTTCTCTCTCTCTCTCTCTCTCTCTCACACACACACACAATTTTTAGGTGGATTTTTACTTTTAATTTTTCTTACATCTTCGCTTTAAGTTGATAATTTTTTATATTCTTTAATTTACTTTAGGTTAACGCAATTCAGTTTTGTTTTGTTTTTTTTTTAATTGTTGTGTTTTTTTTTCTCTCTTTGATTGTTAAATATTATTCTATTGCATTATAAATGATTAAATATAGCATATAAAAATATAATATTATTCTATACCAAGCATGATTTAGATAATATAATTTGGTAGTTATTGAAATTTGATAGTATAATTATTATAGTGCTCAATTTAGAAGTTAAGCTATGAGACTTTGATCATTTTTTTTTTAATTTTTTAATCCTTTGTGGGGGACAAAGTACTCTTAATAATTGTATTAGAAGTATTCTATAATGCCATTTATTTAGAGAAAAGCAAATGTTGGCTAAACAAAAATTATTGGATGAGAGACAAATTTTATCTTTTGCAATTTTACTTTTATTATTATTATTATTATTATTATTATTATTATTATTATTATTATTATTATTATTATTATTATTATTTTATAACAATGCATATATAGAAATTTAATTCTTAAATTTTGCTAATAATTGTTTATTTGATAATATGTTCTGGGTGGACGAAATTACAATTTCTGCAACGAAAATAACCTTAGTAGATTATAAACAACAAATTGTTTTCCTAATTAGTCTAATTAATCATAGTTAAGTTTTATTAATTTGTTTAGTTACTTTTTTTTTCCTCAGTGTTTTGGATTGTAGATAGAAAAAACAAGTTTGAGAAAGTTTGTTTAAAATTAAAAGAATAATTTCCAAATTTTATATTCTTTTTAATGATTCACAAAATGTTTTAAATAGCTTTTATTAAAAAATAAATATTTTAGTTAATTTGCCTTTTGAATTCTTGAGAAAAATTGTATTTTTTTCATTTTGTAGGACAAAAATTATTAAATTTATAATTTATGATTTTTCCTATATTACATTTATTATTATTCTTATAATAAATAAAAATATAATTACAAAATACATTACTCTTTATTTTATTAGTTTAAATTGTATAAAAAAATTTAATAAAACCACTATAAAAATAATTATCATACACAACGCGTAGGTTTGCTTCTAGTTGTAATTATTGGTGCCTATAAAAATACCTCTAATCTAACTTTGAGACAGAGGAACACACATGCAGCAACTATGTTCGTACCACGATTTATGTAAGTACCATTACCACCATCAACGCTACTTTCATTATGTCGTTTATTTTATTTTATTATTATTATTATTATTTTATTTATTTATTTATTTTGGTGTGCTTGTGCAGTTGTGCTGCTTGCTTTGAAGCAAATACCAGTAAGTGAACAAAGCAAGGTGCAGCTTCTTGATTGGATCTAGATTTACCAATACCGCGATCCAATCAGTTTCTAACAAAACTTGCAATTCCCAACTTACTCGACCAATGGTCTATTTTACACTGACCTTAAAGGCACATTAGTTAATTTCGTTGGATACATATATACAATACTCCACAAAAAAAAGTGCGTGTGGTACTATCAAATTGGTCCGAGATTATATTTGAATGATTTGCAAACCAGATAAAATAGGGTGAGTGATGCAAAACATATTTAGAGGGAGAACAATTTGTATTTGAAAAACTAAAAAATTGGGCATTTCGTTTTCTTTTCTATCTTTTGTGTGTGTGTCATTCTTTTATGTAAAATAGCATGAAGTGAAGAAATCTGGATCTTTTCTCCTTCTAGTGCTGTTATTTGGAATATTAATGGAATTCTGGTGTGTATTCTATACTTGATTTTCTCAGTATGCTAAGTGTCATCATAATTGTTTAATGCTTTTGTCAAATTTCTGGTGCACTTGAAGTACTAGGTTGGTATCAAGGTCATAATATTATTTCAGTTAAGTATATGATGAGCTATAGGATTAGAATAATCTGCTGAATATGATCAGTGAGGTATAGCTCAAATAGCACCTCATAAGAGCAAGGTGGTGAGGGGGTGAAGTCAAAAAGTTAAAGGGGGTAACTATTGAGTACTTCTGGAGTATTATAAATGTGTATTCTCTCTCTCGCATAATTGTGAGTCATACTAATTGTTGATACCCATTTTCGTGACACATTTCGTACAAAGCCCGACTCAACCAAGCTTGACTTTCTTATGGGCTCAATTCATGTATTATATTATATTTTATTCTTTTAAGCATAGCCCAAGTCCATGCGACTTATTGGGGGAAATTGAGGAAGTGTGGTTTGGAGGGTAAGGGTCGGTTCCTTTCGGACCTTTTGCATGAGCCTAAGTCATGCGTGCTACCAAGTGGGCAAGGGACACTAGTAGCACCTCAGGCTCATGGAGGAGGTCTTGTACCCAAAATTTCCATCCCAAATGAGCTTTTTTGCTCTGGGTGACTGTGGCCCAAAGTTTCTGCCCAAACCCTTTTTTTCCTTTAAACATAGTTAGCTGCCATTGGCCAACTCCATCAGCTAGCCCTCACCTAGGTGAGCCTCCCAATGGTCTGAAATTTCTGACCAAAGACAATCAATTAAAGAAAACCCACTTTATTTCCAAAATCATGCTAAAAGCATACAAAACTCTTCCCTAAAAAAAAGCAACCTAAGCCAAAACACCAAAATAATATCATGAGGGACAAAAGCCTCTTCCACTACTCAAAAACCAGTCACTTAGAGCACTCCAAGTTCAATATAAAAGGCCCTAATCAGATTAAAAAAGGGGCAGCCACGTTCTAGCCATTGAGCTGAAACTTCAGAGAAAAACCCATTCATTCAGTCAACAATCTCACAAATCTGAACCTTAGGGATGGAAATATGGGTATAGGAGAACCTTCCTTCTCTTTCTCACAACCTCTCTCATTTTCCTCTTCTCGGTGACTGTGGGTCGAAGTTTCAGACCTGTTGTACCACGTTTTCCCCATTGAGCTAAAACTTGAGAGCAAAAATCCACTGAGCTAGGAAACATTCTCACAAATCCGAACCTCAGGGATGGAAATATGGGTATAGGGGAACCTTCCCTCTCTTCCTCACAACCTCTCTCATTTTCCTCTTCTCGGTGACTGTGGGTCGAAGTTTCAGACCTTTTATATTTTTATACTTTTTCTACACTTTTGTTATAAGCATTTTGATTTTCTCTTGTAAAAGCACCATTAGCCTTTGTTTTCTATACATTGTGGATTTTGGGCTTGATTCTCCATAAATAAACACTTCTAAAGAACCCAAGAGGAGATTTGGGCCGTTTTCGCATTTTCGGCCCTTATCGCAAAACGTCCCCGACACTAATTAAATTTATGGTGGAACTCACAATTTATGTGAGAGGGAGAGTACGTATTTATGATACTTCAAGAGTATTCATTAATTTTTCAAAGTTAAGACCCATTGAACTTAAAATGACACATTGATTTTAAAACCCAGAATATCCATGTGTTAACTTACCTTTATGGCCCGTTTAGATAGAAGGGAGAAGGAGAGAGAGTGGAGGAGAGTGGAGTAGAGTTGACTTAAAATAGACTAATTTTAAGCTAAATTTACTTTACTCTACTCTACTTCATCTCTTTCTTCCTCAATTTGAACGGGCCATTATTTATTTCCCATAAAATAATAAATAAAAAAAATATTTGTGTTGCCTATGGAAATACCCATGGCTGTCTCTAGACGATTATCAAAGGGTCCCCTTTTGAACATGTAGCCAGGAAAAATGACTTTTATAAATATCTTTGTTGCCTGTGGAAATACCCATTTTTGTCTCCTTGACGGTTATCAAAGGGTCAGCTTTTGAACATGTGGCCAAGAAAATTGACTCTAGATATTTTGGTAAGATATTTCCAAATTTATTAAATATGGTCTTAAGTTACATTTGCACAGAGAATTAACCATAAACAAATATTAAAGCAAGCTTAGCTGGACTCTTTTCTTGGTAAGAAAATTGACTCTAGATATTTGGTAAGATATTTCCAAACTTATTAAATATGGTCTTAAGCTACATTTGCACAGAGAATTAACCATAAACAAATATTAAAGCAAGCTTAGCTGGACTCTTTTCTTGGTGAGAAAATTGACTCTAGATATTTGGTAAGATATTTCCAAATTTATTAAATATGGTCTTGAGCTACATTTGCACAGAGAATTAACCATAAACAAATATTAAAGCAAGCTTAGCTGGACTCTTTTCTTGGTTTCTGGACCGCAGCTTCTTGTTTTATCTGTTAATGAATTAATATGAAAATGCTGCAACAAGCAAAAACATAGGTATAATACCTTTGATTCCAAGAGAAACCCTACATAGAAGCAAGATGTTCATAGGAACAATTTAAAATAAGTAGGCAAAAAATATATATATATATATATATATATATAATATACTTCCAAAAAAAGAAAATTATATACATAATTATACATATTTTGTCTACCTAAATAAAATATTGACCATCTTGATTTGAGAATCTCCAAAATTTGGGTTCAACAAAAATTAGAGTAATACTAAGAATATAACAAAATGACACAACAATTTTACAACATTCTTAATTTAGCATATTGACTCACTTATAGGTCCATCACAATCTTTAATTTTTTTAAAAATAATTTAATTAATTTAAATTTTTCAGTATGCCAATTTAGGAATGTTGTAAAAGTATTGTGTCATTTTGTTGTATCCTAACATTAATCACAAAAATAGTTTTGGCCTACCAAACATAATCCTTCAACAAAAAATTAAAAGCCCCAAATCACAATAATAAAAATTGGCACAAATAACCACAAACATAACCCAAACAAGCAACAAGATTAAGCTCTAGTCTAAAGGAGACTGGTATTCCTAAAAAAAAAAAGAAAAAAAAAGAAAAGACTAGAAGATCTATGATCTCTAAATAGGCAAAGAAAAATCCAAAATTGAACTAACTACTTTTCTAGTCAAAAGAATTAAAGTGTGTATAGCTGTATAAGTATAGTCCTATTGTTGACCGAAAAAAGACGGAAGAAAAAAGCTACAACTACCTCCCTCCCAGTCCACACACCAACCAAACCAAAAGGCGAGTTTCATATCTCTCCACAAAAAGTGTCTGAACCTTTTAGGCTCTAGCAGCAGAGATTATTGAAGACTTTGCTGCCCATCTGACTCTCAGATAATCTATATCAAGGTATGAGTCCATCTCCAGCAATTTTTCTCTACATTTGGTTAATCTATAAATTCCTTTTCTTTTTTCCTAAACAAGTTAGGATGTTTTTGTTTTTTGTTTTTTGTTTCACGTTGTAAAGATGGAAAATCAACATGTTTGCAACAATGAGCATTCTTTGGTGTTCAATGAAGACGAGAGAAGAGGAATTCTTTGTTGGGCATGCAGGGAACCAGTATTGGGTCCTAGTTACAGTTGCATAAAATGCAAAAAGTTTCACCATCATAAATCGTGTGCAGAACTACCTCGTGAGTTGCAACATCCTTTGCATCCAAAACATTCTCTTATTCTCTTTGCGGAATGGAAACGTGTTTGCGACAAAGAGTATAGCAAATGCGAAGTCTGCAAAGAATTTCTTGAGGAATACACTTACGGTTGTTTCCATTGCAACTTTAACCTTCATAGCAAGTGCGCTACTTTACCGCTCACCATAGAAACTGAAGTCCATGACCACCCATTGACACGCATGTGGAAGTCAATAAAGTTCACTTGTGACCTTTGTGGCAAAGAAGGCAATGTGCCCTATCTTTGTGCACCATGCAATTTCTGTATTCATCCAAGTTGTGCGTCTTACGTACGCAATGTCAAAGTTATACGTCATGACCACATCCTCCACCTTACCATTTCTTCTCTTGAAGTTAGTCAATCTGTTTCTCGATTTTGTCGCCTCTGTGTTCAGAAAGTGGACACAGATTATGGGTTTTACTATTGCTCAAGTTGCGATTTTGTTGCCCACCTTGACTGTGCTACGGACAAGGAAAATAGGGAGGACATAAATTTGCTAAATCTTACAGATGAGTCAAAAAATGATGATCTAGAGTTGGATGGATCTATAAACTCAAAAACTTACATAGTCAAAAAAATCAATGTAGGTGAGGATGGAATTGAAATTGCCACAGAAATCGAACATTTCAACCATGAGCATGACTTAAAGCTTACTAATGAGGCTGAGAATAACAAAAAATGTGATGGTTGCTTACGAGTTATTCTCCCTCCATTTTACAGTTGTACTAAGTGCAACTTCTTTCTTCATAAATCTTGTATTGAATTGCCTAGAAAAAAACAACACCCGCTTCATCGACACCCACTTAACCTTCTCCCAAAAGCACCTTATAGGAGTGAGTTATTTAGGTGTGATGCTTGTTGCCAAGATTGCAATGGCTTCACCTACCATTGTGAGGAATGCAACTTTGATCTTGATGTTCAATGTAGTTTGATGTTGGACATCCTTATCCACAAAGGTCACGAGCATCATCTTCACCTCTCCAACACAAGATATAAACAGAATTGTAGTAGTTGTGACTTTGAAAGTTTCCAAGTATATCGTTGTGTTACTTGTGAATTTGCATTAGACTTTAAATGTGCTACACTACCACTTACTGCCAGGTACAAACAACATGAGCATCCCTTCATTCTCAGTTATGTTGTTGAAGATGACTCTGGCGAATATTATTGTGATATATGTGAAGAGGAACGAGACCCAAAGCATTGGTTCTACTACTGTGCAAATTGTAGTTATCCTGCTCATCCAAAATGTATTCTTGGAAACTACCCAAATTTTAAGTTTGGAAGTGCTTACTCATTTTATTGTCACCCACACCCCCTTACTTTCGTTGAGAAGACTAAAGACCATCCTGCCTGTCACAAATGTGGCCATCCCTGTGAAGAATTTATCTATCAATGTGCCCCGTGTAATTTCAACTTGCATAGACCTTGTTTATGGAAGTGAAAATTTTGATTTTTATACTAGACTTGGTCCACATAATTTTTGGTGCGAGAAATTCATCAAATGACATTGCAATAGTTATTTTTAATGCACTTTCTTGGCATCATGATCCACATAGGACATAAATACACTGTCCAGCTCATGGTTGTATGTGTCTGGTTGTACCTTGCCTTGTCCTCATATGTTAGAAACAAGAAGTGTGTAGATAGTACGATTTTTTTTAGTTTTAAATGTTTTATGGTGCAATATCTAGAATGGGAAGTTGGCACTCAATGTGGAACATTGAGTTAGGGATATGATGACAATCTTGGAACTAAAAGGCAAACTACAAGAATTTCTTATCAGTTGTGTAGGACTACTTTTCCTCTCTTCTCTTTCTATGCAATTTTGAACGCATTCATTTTTCTTGAACTCATATTAAATTGTCCATCTCCACTTCTTCTTCCTTAGGTGGATTCCCATTAATTTGAATAGGGAAATGTGCAATTAGACGCAAAACATGAATGCAAAGATTCAGAAGCATTTCAGGTAATTACATATCTACATGCTTATCAACATCTTTTATGTCATTAGTTTTAGTTATTATTATTATTATTATTATTATTATTATTATTATTATTATTATTGAACTTATTTCTATGAAAGCGCGATTATGTATGATAAGTCAAAGGCATAGTTTAGAGAATGTAAGTCAGACTTTCTTGCTTTGAACAATGTCATTGTTACGTGGCACCTCTAAAATTTCAAGCCTCTGTTAATTATACTTTGAAGTTTTGTTTTATAATATCTGGTATTTATACCCCTGCTGATCATACTTCTAGAATTTTTTTTTCAATAACAAACGTTTGCAAGTGTTGCATCTATAGTACACACTCAAGGTTGTGTTATTGCTATTGGGGTACTTTTGGTGCAGAAAAAGAAAATGAAAGCTGTATATTCATTGGGTCAAGGGTATCGGTCAGTGGCGGCGCCACGTTATACCCAGGGTGTTCCCAGGAACACCTTGAAAAAAAAATTTTATATACAAATTTTTTTTTTTTTACCCTTAAAAAAAAAAAAATAGGAACACCCTCAAATTAAAGTGAGGAACACCCTGAAATTAAAAAAAAAAATATTTGTTCTACTTTCAAGCTAAATAGGCAAAAAAAAAAAAAAAAAAAAAAAAGCCTAAAATAAAATTTCAACTAAAATCTGAAAAAAAAAATTGTAACAGAGAAAAAAAAAAAAGTGTAACCGAGCAAAACAACGGCAACTGGCAAGCCCAACATCAAGCCCACGGCAAGCCCATAAGATTACAGAGGAAGTAAACCCACGGTTTCTCAAAGAAGGAAAAAAAAAAAAAAAAAAACAGACCCCAATACAGATCAGAAACCTCAAATCAGTAACATCAGAAATCACTAAAGCTTTGCTCCAAACAAAAAGAAAAGAAAGCCCTAAAGCAAAGCAAACCTAAAACGAAAATACAAAGCAACGGCGCCATCGCTCATCTCATCTGAATCGTCGGTTCAAACTTTGGAATCGTCGCCATCGTTCATCGGAATCAGCCCAGCTCCAGTGGACTAGTCCATCGGCCATCGGCCATCGGCCATTGCAGTCGCTCCAGCCTCATCGCGCCATCGGAATTGGCCCAGCTCCAGAGCGACGGCGTCGGTTTAGAGCACATCGCGCCATCGCTCCAGCCTCATCGCCGGCCTCATCGCACCATCGCTCCGGCCAGGCCTCATCACTCCAACAGGTATTTCTAATTTCTGCCTCTTTTTCTCTTTAACTCTCTGTCTCTCTCGAAGTCTCTGACTCTCTCTCTCTCTCTCTCTCTCTCAAAATTGATGAAAATATGAAATAATGAAGCCTCTCTCTTTATTAACTTTACCCTTTTCTCAATATTTGTGATTGGCTGAAGGCTGAAGCACGTTCCAATAATAAAAAAAAAAAAAAGTGATTGGCTGATTGGCTGAAGCACTCAGTAGTGGGGTTTAACTTTAATAATTTTTTTATTTTTTGAATTTCGCATTTTGGCTTTATTTTTGTTCTTATCTGTTTGTTGGTCAGTCAACGTGTGTTGTGTTGGTGTTGGACTGTTTGGTGTGAGATATTAATTGTCTTCTATATAATAATATTGTGATTTATGAAATTGTGATTGTGAAATTTCTGATTGGCAGGTTTGTGTAATGTGCACATCAGCACATAAACTTATTCTTTTAGTGTAATGTGCAACTAATAAATAATTTAATTAATCAATAATTATTTGAGAAAAACAATTAATAAACAATAATTTATAATTTAATTAACTAATACAGTATAAAAGACAAACAAATTAAATTATGTTAAACTAATCAACGGTTAATAATTTTATAATTAATGAAACAACAATATAACAAATTATAGTTTATAAAAAACAAACAAATTATTAAAACAACTAAACAATAATAATTAATAACTTTATTAATGTAAGGGCACAAATCAGACTAATCCAAAGTTCGTCTAATGGACCAGCCCAATGAGCTTTAAACAATAAATTTATAGAGAATGGGTGCCTAATCTAGGTTTTTGAGACGGTAGATAACACGAAGATTGGGTTGGATCATATAGTTCACGTACTGATCTTATTTAAATATGCAAGATTGAGTTGAATACACTAGTGCCGAGGACAATTCTTCATGCCTCTTTTACAAATTCTCTCTCTCTCTTTTTCTGATTTTTCTGCCTCCGTCCTCCCCTCTTTCTCTTTTTTCCTTTCTTTTTATAGGCCTGCCTCTCCCCTTCCACGTGTAACCCAGGTGTTTCCATTTTAGATACTTGTCCCATTATTCCCCTTACTCAAATCTCTGGTGACGATGGTAGGGCTGAATTTCAATGTTCAGATGTTATTTCTTCATTAATGCGGCCAGAGGGGTAGGTATAATGCCTTCAATGCGGTGGCAGCAGCCTTTTCTCTGATATTTACCCGTCAACTTACTTTGTCTCTTGTCCTTACTTTGTTAATCATTGGTACGTAAGGTCATTAATACGGGAGTCTTTGAACCACCAGGCCGCTAATACTGTCCTCGGCAACTTGTTGCCGAGGATAATATAGTCCACGGACGTTGTGTCTTGTGGTGCTACGCTTATGCGTGGCAACTTCCTTTGTCGCGTGGCAACTTCCTTTGTCACGTGGCATCGCAAAAAGGAATTATTATGTCCTCGAACCATCCTGGGCTATTAGGTTGGGCTTTCTTCTTTATGAGGGCTTTTGGGCCAGCCCGGTATGTGATTTGGGGCCCGTGGGCACTACAATTAATATTTCAAATGAACTTATAGTTTATTATTTATTCTTTTGTTAAAATTATGGACAAATATTTTATAAGAAAACTATGTACCAAAAAAAAAATTTCTAAGAAAAATTTTTAGGAACACCCTGAAAAAAAATCCTGGAGCCGCCACTGGTATCGGTGATTTAATTACAGTCCTACAAAAAAAACAAACAATGGTGATATAATTACAGTGTTTTGGCGACCTTGGTGGACAAAGCTATTCCTGCTATTCCTGATTCTTTCTTTGGGTTGAAAAACAAGATAATTATAGATATTACTGATTTTGGGAGAGAGTATCACACATTCTGGTTTTTTGCAACTATTTAGAGTAAGTTTGTATGCAATTCATTGACATGAAATGTTTAAGAAATTGTAAGATTTCTTTTTGGTTGCATTCCCTATAAGTTAAATTCGTGTGCCTTCTCCTGCCAACATTGTGTACAAACTATTTTCTTGTAATGTGTCAGTACTTGGGTAGTTGGTCATTGTTATTGGGTCAGATTCTAACCAAAATATGATCTGATAAAGTTAATTTTTCTGGAAATTTTCAATGGCTTTTGGGCTAAATGGCACCTCCGACACCCATATAAGTCTAGGTGGTGGGTGAGGTTGAGGGTTTGAGTCCCCTTGGCACGTAAGTAGCTTACCAAGAAAAAAATTAAAACAAAATAATAGCCTTTGAAAATAAAAAATAAAAAATTTTGGAAATTGTTATCTGATTTTGACATTTCAAATTGAGTTGAAATTTATCAAACTTGTCTTGAAGCTGTCAGTTCCTTAGCCTTTCTACCTTTTAGTCTTGAATTTGATCCTCCCTCAACCCTCTCCTTGCATCTCTCCCACCCCCCCACAAAAAGAAGAAGAAGAAGAAGAGGAGAGAAATGGTCTAATTGCTTGTCCTTTTGCAGTCAGGAAATCAGCACCTGCAAAAGGGATGTTTCGGAGGCATTCTCCCAATGTAACTGATATTTTGCATCCTGATGGTTAAAACTTGCTTGTTATCATTAGGTTTATAACTACATCCTAAACCTATTCAATCTATATATTATTTTATTTTGAAAATTACATTTATAATTTTGGATCCCATTCAAATTGACTGATTGAGTAAAGAAATAAATTTTGACATTCTTGGAAAACTTGCAATCTAGCAATAATTTGTTTTCATGGTAGATTGGAATAGATGTTGCCACACAAAAGGTCTAGGGTTGGGATTGAATTGCTCCAGTAAGTGACCATGTTTGTTACCTTTGGAGATATTATTATTAATTTATTTTTTCCGTAATGACATTGTTTACTCTAGTTTCTTTTGGAATATGAGAGACACTAGATGCATATTGATAGGAAAATTATTAGAAATTTCCTGTTACAACCAAGCAGACAACCAACACAAGACAGGTAACTGTCTATGGATGTTTGAAACATTTTTCCAGTGAATAGTGTCAGTGTGGTAATTCATTGAGTGATCAGTTATACAGTGGAGAATTTTTTGGTTGAAAATGGGTTGCATGTATAAGAATAATGCATATTTAGTTTGTGCAGCTCATTCATGGCAGTTCTGCATTTGAGAGAAAAAGAGGAATAATAAGAACAATGGTAAGGGTGTCTTGGTAACAAAAATTGACCAATGCACTAGGTGAACTGCTAAAGGCATGTTTAAAGTTTACGTGTGAACATGGATGGACTTACTGGTTAGAAATTTTATCTTTAATTGGCGAGCAAAAGGGAAACAAAGTGTGTTAACTAAGTTTGGCTTGGACAAACAAAATATTGAAATGACTGAGGATTCATCAAATATTTCGAAAGCATTTTCCCTTTCTTAGATCCTTATATGAGGGGATATCAGCTTTAGGACAATTTTCCATTTCAAATTTACTTGAGATGCTTGATCTTTGTAATTATCATCTATTTCTTGTATACTTCCCATGTACATGGGTTGCATGCCCCTGCTCTTTAATGAATCATTTACTATTTAAAAAAAAAAAGGTTTTGAAAGGGAAAATCACGTGATGATGGAACTTCTTTTTGCATCCCCCCCACCCAATGATGAGAAAAAAGAAATTCCGAGGGCCTTCATTGCTTGTTGTGTTTTTTGCTTTTAAGAATGTGTTTTCACTTTTCATCCTATTTTATTCTATCCATATGGTCTCCTTCCAGTTGAATGGAGCCATATATTTATAGAACATATCAAAGCAAAATAAATTCGTTTCTAAGGTACTTGACCTCTGTACTATTACAGGGATAGGAACACTGGCATATAGGATGAGGTGGCTGTGTCAATAACTGGGGTGAGTTGTATTCCAAATGCATAAGTTCCTTAAATAACAGTAGATATGTGATTAACTATTATGCTCCAGTGCAATCGTTAGTAGTACCCTCATAACCTGTAGAGCTTAAGAAAATTGAAATGTATATTTCCCCTTTTTTCATCTAGTTCTTTATAACATTTATTCTTGGTCATGCGATTCTTTCTGACTTAGAATTTTAATATTTTAATGGTGTTTTAATTCTTTCAGGAGAATTATTCTTTTCTTATTGTAATTGTATTATTCAGATACTAATGCATTACTATTTGATGCAGCAAATGAAAGTCATTGATCCCCACTTGGTTTCATTATTTTTTTGGCAACAACAAAAGGGTAAATTTGCACGCTACAATGAAGTTAGAAAATGGAAATTCCAGAGTAACAAAGGGAAGCATTTATTAGTTGAACATCTTCAGACTCAACATGTGTCAATCCCTGCTGGATTGCAAGTGCAATATACGTTTCCTGAGGTCAGTGATATCATGCATTCTTATGTTACTTTGTGGAGAATAGTCTTCTTTCAGCTTGCCTCATTGTTAAGCCATTCAAAAGGTTATGATACTCTTGTTTCAATAAGAAGTTAACAACCATTCAGTGTAAATTTCTTTTATTCATAGTATCTTAAAACACATTTCTGATTTTATGCCCCACTGGATTGCCCCCACATGGAAAATCAAAAAACATGATTAGATTGGCTGGGAATTTTGTTTAAGAACTAAGCTGTATGAGCTATCTATATTAATAAACCCTGGCTCTTTTGGTGATAAAACATTCCTCATACTTCGGACACTTGATTGTTTTACCCTCTCTTTTTACCATAGTTCTTGTATTTTTTGTAAGGGTTGGATTTGTTTCCACTCATTGAATATGATCTTAGATCTTATCTGTTTGATGTATAGGGTTTACTGTATTGATAGTGGTCAGCTATAGGATTGCTTCAAAGAATAACTATTGTTGGCCTCAGCAGTTTTCCTTGTTGGTCCGTATGTACTGGCCATGACACGTCTTTCACTTATTTAGTAAAATTAAGTCAGATTTTTTTTTTCCTCTCAATATCTTACTAAAGCATATCATGATATTGTAGATTTAGGTAATGAACTTCCTTCTCTAATCGTTTCATTGACATTGTATATTACCATTTAAAGAGAAGTGAAATCATATAAAACAGCCCCCTCCCCCAAGTTAAAAAACTGCATATTGGGCTGGAGAATAGAAGGAATATATCCTCCATTACTAATCCGTGCCTTGAATTATCCAAAATGGTAATCTAGAGATGTGTACTTTCAGATTACTAAGCATTTGGAACATCTGATTACTATGGATTATAATATGTTGCATTAATCTCGTTTTAGGCTCTCAATTTGTTGTAGGTGACAAAGGTATGAATTTGCAGCTTTTCTTCTACAAGCCTGGCTTATGGTGGACGAACAGTATAGGAAACAATCCTTGTAAAATGACCCATTTAACTTGAATGACGCATTTTTCCCTTGTAAGAGCAATTTGAGAGTGAAGTCATGAGTTTAAAACCTAGGATATCCATATGTTATCTTACCCATTTAACTTGAATGACGCATCTTTTCCTTGTAAGAGCAATTTGAGAGTGAAGTCATGAGTTTAAAACCTAGGATATCCATATGTTATCTTACCAATATATATATATATATATATATATATATATATTTATATATATATAAATCCATGTTTCCTATGGAAATATCGAATTTGTCATCTAGACCGATTACCTCCTGGACTTTACTTAGTTAATGATTTGTGACCCAAATAGGCTAAGTATACTGTGTACGATTTCTGCTCTCATCCAGAGACATGCAAGTAAAACACCAAGGTTGCCTTAACTGTTATTTTCCAATTGAATTTGCCCGACCTTGTTGGACAACCTCTTATTAAAGCCAACCCCTCTACAAAGCAATGTTTTGGACTAGAAGGTGCCAAAACAAGTGATATCAGGACCAAATTAGGTACTCTCAACTCTTTGCAAGTAGTTGTGGAATCAAAATTTAATCTTTTGAGGACAACTTAACTGACTATCTTCAAGTTTGAGTGATGGTGTGATGGTATCTTGATGAAACCAGGAGTCATTTCGTGCACTTTCTGCTTTGCGCTTAATGGTTTCGTATATGCACAACTAGAGATCTTGATTTTAATATTTTCCGTCTTCCACAATGCACAATACGAAGGTATACGGGCAAGCCCAAATTTTTTTTCTTGTGAAGAAGATTTAACTATTAGTTTTTCACCCAAGGCACATATGGAGAGCCAGGCCAAGTAATGTACTTCAAAGTTATTTCAATCTTTCACCCGCATAAACTCAGCGCCAATATTGGCTTTCTCAGCAAAACATGCATATAAGATATTGCTCAATGCTTTTAACAAACTTTTAGGCAATATGAAGTGTTGCAAACTTCCAGGCAAAAGATAAATCTTTTGCAATCCAAGACTGAATTCTTCCTACAAGCTATTGAAGAAAGGGTTTACACTAGTGCATAATTTTTCTAGAATCAAAGGCATTCTAAATTATCTTATTAAATCCCATCGTTGCATTTCAAAATAAATATCTTAATTTTCCCATTAAAGTCTGCATAGAACACCTTAACTCTTTTCAATATTAATGTAGTTCATACATCTTTAAAAAAATGACTAGTCTAGTTTTAATTCAAGTTCTTTATAGTAGTTAATAAAGCCCGATGTAGGACACCCACACAATTAACATCCAATCCAGTTAAACTGAGGCATCGCACCCTCGACTGCTACTTGCTCCTCACCTAACTCTTGGGGCTATAAAGTTAGAACTAAGACTCACATAGACACTCAACTGATACAGTACACACACTTACTGGTACGGTGGTTTAATTTTGAGGAAAAACCACTTCTTCAAATATTAATTACCGACCAAAGTTTTGAGCATAACCTTCTATTTGCTCTGGTTATATATATAGACGTATGTGAGATCACATATAACTTGCTTGAGCCAATACATTATTGTGTACGCTGCTATCAAAGTGGTATGCGACAATCATTTTAAGCAAACGCTATTTTGGGCAGAATGCACTACAATTGAATGTTAAAATTTTTTGGTAGTTTGTTGAGACTGATGCGTGAGCTTTTTGTGGGTTTTTAGCTTACATTTTTAACCTCAAGTTAGTTTGTCGAGACTTGAGACTAATGCGAACATTCTAAACTTGCAAATTCAAAAGAAATCAACCAAACAAACACAGTATTATCATTTACTTTTCCAAGTACATAAAGCATACGTATTTATTTTCGAAAGCACAGCCAACCCTTGATATCAACACCGTTGTAGCAATCTTGTAAATGTGGTCTACTGAAGCATGCCAACTCTTAATATCCAAGACCTTTTTTGTAGGTTTTTCAAGGACTATAGGCCAAAACCAAAAATCATGGATATGTGACAGAGTTGCTGGTGGATGTGAAAATGTTATAGTTACGAGTGACTGTGTTAAGACACGATGTGGCAGAGCCAACCACAAGACTTGACAAATACAGTTATACACTATACAGTTATACACAATCTTTTGTGATCCTTTCATAGTTAAAAATAAAAAATAAAAAAAAAATAAAAAAAAACTAAAAAGCCTATAATCCAACTTTACCAAAAAAAGAAGAAGAAAACTATTATTTCAAAACATGGATCAATGCATTATACCATAATACAAAAAACAATTGCAAGAATTGCTCTTGTGGAGATTTTGTATACACGAAGAAAATATTTATGGGGAAAAACTCTGTTTTCCTATGTTGTCTTCCCCTTGCTTTGTAGAGTACAATCCTTTTTGAAGCTCTCTCTTAACCCTGATCTCTGTAATTTTTGCTTGTATGGATTCTGTGACATCTCCTCCGTGACATGGATCGATTATCCTTTTAAACAGAACTTTCCTTCGGTTTTTAAGGTGAAGAGGTAGTGGTTTGATAACTTTGATGTAGGCTCTGAAGAAATTTTCTCCAAGAGTGGCAAAACCTTGCATTAGTCCACCAATTGCTTTCATGACCAGGTGAACAAATAATGTCTCATATATGTCTATCAAAGGCAAGAAGCAAAGCTACAGAAGTAATTACATTATTCTTCTGAGACCAAAGAGGCACTAAAAAGTGGTGCCCATGCTGGGGAAATTCTTGACAAAAAGTTCATAGATGTATTCTGGATACAAGCATTAGGCCTTCCAGATGCCAGTTGGGTCTCGTATAGAAGTAGGATTATGACAACAATCTAGAATGATCAAATGTGTTGCCCAATAAATCTAATATCAGATTCTTTATTGTATTGTCTAAGAAAACAGTTATGATGGACCAGAATTGGTTATGATTTGCTCTTTAGGAACTAGGACACCTGAAAGGCCACAGCAATAAGGTCAATCTTTTCAAATTTGCGACAAGTTGTTCAAATTGATACAAGTGATTGAAAATATGCATTTTTAAAAATCTTTTATGGGTGAAAACGGCATTTCAAGAATCAAGTACTACCTCAAAAGGTGCTTATAGACACTTATAGTTGAGCTACTAAATACTAAAAGTGGCTCTGGTGAAGCCTAACTTAGAAGTTTTAAGAAATTCTTGAGCCCCTACAATAATAGTTGGAGGAAAAAAGGTGTGGTGAAACCTTACCATTCAGAAGTAAAATAATTGGAATAAAAACCGTATGATACTAACTAAAAAAGTAAAAATAAACTGAATGCAATCTTGAGACAAAATAAGTAGCCTAACTATAGAAATTTCAGGGTCTTCTTTTTCCAAACTAGTCCATTGCTCGTGATCATTTTGATTCTTTGATTAGGTAATATGCAAAACACAAACAAAAGTTCAAATATAGAGGGATTGGCACTTGGCAAAAAAATATGTAATCTCCACTTTTCTTTTAAGAAAAATTGTAGGGAAATAGCTTCTTGCCATACTAACTGAGACAGAGAAAAATAGGAACTAAAAAGGTGATAATCTCTATACCGGTGAGCATATGCTAATGCAACTAGCTTACTTAAAACACTAAAAAGACTAGCCCACCTAAATCAAGTTAATACCTACTCATTAAAACAACAGTGAGAGAATTAACTCCTACATCCTCAGCAGGTCCAAGCACGCAAAAAAGAAACATAATATATATTTCTAAACCTAGACATGGATCAATGTATATCTGTCTGTGTAGTACCAAAATATTCAGTTTCTCAGAGAAAAGAGGCACTGACATTGCAATCTTTAATAGTCAGAAACTGATTCACATGCTCAGGTGCGGCATAGAGGTAAAGAACCACAGAGATTGCAATCTTTAGGAGGCAGAAACAAATGTGTGAGATCTAGGAGACAACATGGAAAAGAGGCCATTCCAAGCTTTAGTAGTCGGAAACAGATTTACAAGCTCAGGTGCAGGATAAAGGGGGATTCGTTCTTTTTTATAGAAACAGGCATTTGTAAAAGTGTTCTTTTATAGCAACTCCTTGAAGGCTTCTAAGGCATCACTGAGACTTCTAAAGCCAATTTGCGCACAGAAACTGTCATTGAACATCTCTATTTTTGCTTTATTTAGCTCACCAAACTTACCATAAATTCTGATAAGATCAGCTTTAGTAGTCAAATAGGATCCTGGTCCAAATGTCACAAAAAGCACTGCAGCAAAAGCTTCCCCCTCCTCATTCTCCTTATCACTTGTCTTCATATCAGAAAAAAATGTTCAAGCAGCTTGGTTTTTTGACTTGTGTTGTTTTTAACTTTGCATCTGGTATTTCAGCAGCTTTCTTTGGTTTAGCCTGATTTGAGTTTTGACTCCAGTTCCTTGTTAAGGGGCTCTTCTACTTCTCTGTCTTTCTTCTTTTGCACCCCAATATATTCTTCTTCTTCTTCCCTTTTGTTGACACAGGTTCATCATCAATTACCACTTTGTCCTTCCTCTTAGTCCTTGTTACACAGGTGTGGGAAGTTGCCACAATTCCCAAATGAGCATTAGTTTCATGGTCACTGCTAGTACCTTTTCTTTTCTTCCACCCAGATGATGATGCCAATTTGCCTAAGTTTGTCTCTTCTTTTTCAGCCACACCTCCATCCTTCTTACCTTTTTCCTGGATATCCATGCTCCCTTCTTCCATCTCCATCTCCTTGTTCACACCCATATCTTCAATTGGAACCACAATAATCCTAATTTCCCCATCTGGGTCTTCCCCATCTCTATATATATCTAAAAGTTGAAGCGTAGAGTTTAATGTTTTTGTGCTCTTGTTGAGCCACATCAGCACCACACCGACACCATATCATCAATCTATTTTCAATATTTTCTTTCTCTTATTTTAATTTTTTTTTCTCATTATTAATTTGTCACTTTACAATTACACATTTTTCAACATTTATTTATTTTAACATTTTTATCTCCCCACTACTCTATACCTTGACCTTACACTTTCTCCATTTCTTCATCTTCCTTTTATTTTGACTCTTCTTCTCCCCATTTTTTTACTATAAAAATTCAATATTTCTCTTCCATTCAATCCATATTTTGCTCATACAAAAAGGTGAATACTCTCTCTCTCTCTCTCTCTCTCTCTATATATATATATATATATTCTTTATTTTGGTGGATGTTTGATTCTTTAGATTGATATTTTTTTTTTTGCTTTACTCTACTTTAGATTAATATGATTTGGTTATATTTTAATTTATTATCTTTTTAATTTTATTTTCTTTATTTGTTACATGTTATCCTTTGAAATTATAGAATGAATTACTATTATTCTATTCCATAGCATTACTTGGATAATTTGGTGTTTAGAACTATACATTTTTCTTCTAAATATATTTCTACTCATCTTATTTTATATAATTTTATTATTTGTCTCACATTCTCTTCCAGAAAAGGTGATTGTTCTCTCTCTCTCTCTCTCTCTCTCAATTATTAATTCTTTCTTGCAATTGTAAATTTAGATTAATGAATTTTTTTGTCTCTCTACTTTTGGATGAGACACTTTGGTGGTGTGTTTTTTGAGTTATTTATCACATGTACTCTCTATCTTATAATTTTGGTTTGAGTTAATTTTTAGGTATTTAAGAAGTGAGATGATTATGTATTTGAATGTCTCTATAAATTATTTGAGTAATATCAATTGTAAATTTGTAATGAGGTTTGATTATCATGATAATCTTCTTAAGAGAATGAGAAATTCAAATAATTAATTTTAGAACTTAAAAATTTTAGTTGTAGAAAAAAAACCATAACACACTATACAAAAGTTTGAATAAAATAGATCACTTGAAAAAAAAATAGTATTTCTATCTTTCATCTCAAAAAATATAATAGACTAATATTAATTGAATGCACATAAGTTTTTAAATAATAAAAAAAAACTCAAAATAATAGAATGATATATTTGTAGAGATGGAGAGATGAAGAATACTTTTAGAAATAATATCTCTAGTACATTTTATAGAATAAATCATATATTATAAAAATGTTACAAAATAGTTGTACATTCCAAAGCATCGCGTGGGTCTGCGACTAGTTTTCACTTAAAAGAGGACCATCCTCTTCAACTCCCCCCAAGTTTCTCCCCCAAATCCCTTCTCCCTCCCACACCTTTCTTTGACATTCCACCAACAATTGACACACCACCAACGCTAGCCATTCCCTAAACTCCTGAAGTTTCCGTAAATTGCATTCAAATAATACCCATAAATGACAATTAATTACACCTTAAAAATGTAGGCTCACATGATGCATGTAACGTATATAAAATCAAAATCTTTAAATAAATCCTTGTCTAGCAAAAAAACACTGGTGCAAGCCAAATAACTAGACAGCAGAGCAAGCTCTGCATCATTCTGCAAAGCATACTGCAGCTTTAGCAGCAACCTCCATATACACAACACAAAGACTGATACTGTTACAATGAAGGAGAACCCAAATTATAGCAAAATCCCCTGTACAAAACTATTCAGATGAATCCAGTCCATTCCATTACTTGGATTTAAGGGATATTAGAATTGAGACTCAAATTCTGCATAAGACTATTAAGAATTGAGTCATCATAAATGGGACCACGCTGCCCTCTATTAAGTAAGTACCATAGATGAAAAAATGAAATGGTAAAACTATGGAATTACAAACATTAGTTATCATGCAATTTGATCAATTGATATCTTAAGACTATGTTAACATATAAGTGTGTTCATTCATATATGCGTCAGTCATTTAAGTAGTTCTTAACAGTTCTATCACAATGCTAATCACTAAGAGGATGTGCCAATCATATGCCCATTTTAATCAAATACTCCTGTAATCAAATTAAGAAACTCATCACACAGATTACCTACTTACAGCTTCACTTTAATTACACCATATGAAACAATAAAGGTTACAACCTCAAAAATTCAATTCAAACATGAAAAAAAAAATCCCCAAATACAATAAAATGATTAATAGGGCTAATTTTTTAAACATAAGGTGCGCTCAGTCACTCATAAGGTATACTGGACCAAATAGTGTATTTTGGCTTTATTATTTATTTTCTTGTTTAAAAGTGGGCTGGCTAAATATGTTTGGGGGTTAGAAATTGGACTTGTTTGAGTTTAAATTCTGATGTTTTTCGAGTTGGGCTGTTAGGGTTTTGGACTGGACTTGGTTTTGCTTGAAATTGGGCTGGTTGAGGTTTAAATTTAAGGATTGGAGTGTGTGGGCTTGTGTGAGTTGATGTGGACCTTAATAAAAATGGGTCTAGAGACTTATTCGGGCCAGGCCCTAAATTTAATGGGTTGAGGGTTTCGTGTGGCCCAAATCATATATTACGGGCTGGGTTGGATTTGACCCAACCCAAGATGATTTTGGGGCTAAGTAAATTCGCGATTTGGCTCAGCATGTTTGTCTGTCGTCGCATTTTTCAACATGAATGTTTTTATCTATATTAATATATATTCTTTTATAAAACATGTTTGGTTTGTTAGGTAGGTTTTTTTTTTTTTTTTTTTTTTAGTTGTATTGATAGGATTTTGACCAGATTTAAAAATTTTTTTTTTAAAATTTTTTTTAGCTTTATATGCATATTTTAGTATTTAGCATGTGTATTCATTAATTCAATTTTGGCCTATTATAGACACTGTAGGAACAATTGAAGTAAATTTATTATTCTTCCTATCATTTTTTTTTTCCGTCTTTCTTTGTTTTCATTTTTATTATTATTTTAAATAAAGCTTAAATGTGCCTTTTTAGAATGTATACTTATTTAAATTCTTGTGATAGACAAAGTAGTGCAGTGATTCTCTTACGGGCAATCCATTTTTCTATTTTTCCAATGGAAAAATAATTGTTTAGCCTTAATTTTTGAATTATGTAGTCAAACACCCTCATTTTCAAACTATGTAGTAAAATACCTTGTTTTGAAACTTGACATTGTTTATGTCGAATTTTATGCATATTTTGCTATTTATTTAATTTTTTTTTTGAAAATTTTGTGCAAAAATTGACATTAGGAATGTTGAGTTCCATTTAAAAACATGCATAAAACTCAATAATGCTAATGTTGAATTTTAAGCATAGCTCAACATCAACAATATCAAGCTCCAAAATAAAAGCATTTTGCTATATTTATCTTGAAAAATAAGTAATTTGGCTAAATAGTTCAAAAATTAAGGCCAAATAGCCATTTCTTCCAGGAAAGAAGCTAGGAAAGAAGACAAGCTTTTGATATGAGTGATTGTGACAAGGTTAACATTTTTCTTTGGATGCTACTTTGTCCAAGCTTTTGTTAGCAAATTTCTTACTAAGTTGCTCTTGATGATGGATGTTACAGCTTAACCACCCCCACAACAAAGAGAGTCTTTAGCAATTGTTGAAAGCCTTGTCCTACGTGCTACATGGCAATTGATATTGTTGAATTTTCAGGTGTATTGGTCTATATTCCTCTTGACTTGAGCCAGTCAATTATACAAAATTTGAAAAACTTAGCTTTTCTATTGTTTTAGCTTTTTAATTAACATTTAGGTACTATAGAATAAGGTTTCTATATTAAAAGTTTGTGAGTTGTGACCAATGCGATCGAGCAAGGTGGCCCAAGAGAATTTTGAGCTTAAGGCGATGTTTAAATTGAGGCATTTTATATATTTAAATTTAATTAAATAATATATATATATATATTTTACTTAAAATCTATTCTTCTAATTTGTTTTAGTTTTTTTAATGAATTTCTTGTTCATGGATCCTTAGAGGTTCCTATGGAGTTTTTTTGAAAATCCTGCTGGAAAATGATGGTGGGGTGGTGGTGGAATGAGTTTATCCATAAGACGATTTTCTAATAACTAGTATTTATTATTTTTTATTTAATGGTATGAGGTTTGAATTGTTGTTTCTTTAGAGATCTCTTGACAATTACATTATTGGGGATATTTTTGGATTTTATTGATGTAATTGTTTTTCGAGAAAAAAGTTTTAGTTGTTACGAAAGCCTTGCACACTTGTAGGGTGAAAACTTTATAAGCATGCAGTCGTTATCACATATTTATCTTAAAGGTCGGATTTGGGGCATGACAATTTAATGGTATTAGAGCCATACCCTATTTAGAAGTGTGAGCCCCACACATGAGGACGTGTGTGCTTGTAAGGAGTATAGCTTTCAAAGTGGACAATTTTACATAGTTGGGGTGAGGTCGTTACAAAATATATATATATATTTTGTCATGAAATATTTATATGATATGAGATCAAGACAAGAATCATCTTAAATTTGCAAGGGAGAAGGATTAGCTGTGCTCAATCCCATCTAAATTAATGGTGCCATTAATCAGTCATTGCCTCCCCCCCAGGTAACTACTAAGAAAATCAACTTTTCCTGCACGTCATTTGATCTCCTAAGTCCTACCTGCTCCAATTTTATTTTATTATCATTTTTTTTAAAGGAGGTCAGTGTGAAACTAAATATGTCTATTTCACTCCCATAAAAAAGAAAAAAAAAAAAGAGAGTCTATTTCACAAAAGAAGAGGATAAACTAGAAACAAGCAGCAAAAAATAACGAATTCATCTTCTAATTGGACGGAAAAGCAGCCTGGAAAGAAAGCAATTGACTTTTTACTCACATTCACACCGCCAGTCTTGAAGCAGTCGCCAACTGCTCCTGTCTCACTCTCTCACACACTGAATATATAAATAAAAGATTCCGCTCTCACCAACTAAGAGTTTTCCATTAAATATCTTTCCGCGAAAATCACATTTTCAACTTTATATTTTCATATGATTTTCGCTTCGATTTCTAACTTTTATTTGCACCATTTTTAGTCTTTATTTTAAAAAATACGTTTCATTTTTGTCTTTATTGTTACATTAGAGACGAAAAATACACATATGGCAAACGGAGTGCACTGTTAGCACATTAAAATTTGACATGACCGTTAAAATAATAATAATAAATGTTATTTAGCATAAAAAAATGTCACGTCAGCATTTAAATTTAAAAAAAAAAACAAAAATCACATAAATTGAGATCTAAGTGTGTCTTGAACAAGAACACAAACTCAGATCTAAGAACACAAACCCAGAAATTAAAAAAAAAGAAAAATCCAAAACAAATAAGTTTATATTTAACTAAAACATTCCAAAAAATATTACTTCATTTAATCTCCTTCCACAAACAAATAAGTTTATATTCCTTTTTTTTTCCTTACAAATTGATCTAACAGTTAAAACATCTTCGAATCAACTGAATAATCGAAAAAAGATCAAAATCAGTCGCCAAGAATGAATACAAAAAATAAAAAAATTTACAGATTTAAGTATATTGCAACAAAATACAAATTAGATATGGAAAAATCAACAAATCAACAGATCCTAGCTGGGACCCGCCCGACCTTGGCCGGAACGACGGGAAATCTAGTCAAGACCCGGTCGATAGTCAAGATTGTGCACGGGACTGTCGTCGAACTGGGCTCCGACGGGTTGAGTTGAGAGAGCATGGGCTGGAGAATGAAGAATGTCAAGCCAATGAGAATGCTGACTAGGATGAAAAGAAGCCTTTGTTCTTTGAAGAGGTAGTTGATGGATTGAGGGAGAGATCGAGTTGGCTTGAAGGCTTTTGGCGAGTATGGCACGTTTTGCCCTGCGCCCATTGGGTTCTCGTTGTCTCTTTTGTGGTTCGCGTTCGATTGCTTGTGCAATTGTTTCATCATTGTGAACTCTTTTATTTTATTTGTTTTGGAGTTTTTAAAATTTTTTTTTTTTTAATTATGGGTTTGTGTTCTTATATCTGAGTTTGTGTTCTTGTTGTTCTTGTTTAAGACATACTTAGATCTCAATTCATGTGAATTTTGGTTTTTAATTCTGTTTTTATTTTTTTTAATTTAAATGCTGACGTTAATGCCAAATAACATTTTTATTATTTTTTTAATGGACACCTTAGCTTTTAGTGTGCCAATAGTGTACTCCGTTTGTTACGTGTACATTTTCCGTCTCTTATGTAACAGCAGGGATAAAAACGAGACGCGTTTTTCAGGATAGAGACTAAAAGCAGAGCAAATAAAAGTTAGGGACCAAAGTAGGAATCGCGGAAAAATGTAGGGACGAAAATGTGGTTTTCGCCATATTTTTATTTATTAGCAATAATTGTTTGGAACCATTTTTGTTAACTAAAGTCATCTTGGACTGTCTTTTACTTCCACTTCTCTGTTCCTGTTTCTGTTGACTACCTAGAGTTGGAATTTGAAGATTTTGTCTTTTGACTGAAGGTGGAGACATATAGTTCTGTGTATATGTGAGGTACGTATAAGGTTTTCTTTGTGTGTGTAATATATGGCTTAGTTGAGGTATGCTTTACATGTGAATTTGGAAACATATATTAGACTTCATTAATTCTTTGTTTCTGTACTTTGGTTTTCTTTCCTTAATTATAGGAAAAAAAATCTTATTCCACTTTGTTTGATGCTAACGAAGTGATGTAGGACACAGTCTACAAAATTTCCCTTGTTATTTTATGTTTAGATTATTTATTTCAAGCGATTTTAATGATTTTAAGTGAAATTAGGCTTCTATTATGGTTAAGTATTATTTAGAATTTATTTTAGAATATATTTTCTTGTGAGTCAAGTGTTATGGAGCTTTTAAATAGGTCTTGAAGTCTATAATTTTAAATAATTCAAATTTCAATAAATAAAAATAAGAGTAAATATATTACTGATTGGATGTTAGGAATATATGTTAACATTTTATGCATTGGCTAATTCTTTGACAAAAATGCACTTTACTTGTAATTGGGTAGATCTAGAATGCGTTTAATGCTTTAAGAAATAAGGTTTTAAGTTCAAGTGTTAAAGCCATGCAAGCCTGTCTAAGAAACAAGTGAAAAAGTGTTGTTCATTAAAACTCGACAGTTAGCATCTATCGAGGTTTAAAAGAGTTGTTTAAGCCCGAGAATCGACAGTTGAGGTATCTGTCGAGGTTTATGAAACTCAGTTTTTTTGGATTGATTTTCATTCAATTCATGATTATGTGTTTGAGTTTTCTTTTCTTACAACCCTAAACATATATAAGAATTATTTTAAGGGCCGTATCAGGTTGCACAGCCTAAAGCACAATTGCACAAGAGCATAATTCCTTAAGTGTGACCGGAAACTTAGTTTGCCTTAGTTCTTGAAGAAGCTGCTGTGTTTGTATACTGTAGGGTTTTGCGACCAAGCAACTTCGTGATCTTCATGTGTTAAAGAACAGAAGAATTTTGCAGCCAACATCTTTCTTAAGTTGGTGATCAAGTTGCATATTGAGATCTGCGCATCTATTAGTTAGTAACGTACTTGGAGCCGTGCAATACAAATGAGAGATTATCACTACAGAACAAGTCCGATTAGGTATTGGTGTAAATGTTCAACTGTAGGTTGGTATAAGGTACTAAGATTCCTTTACTTGTAATGTAATCACTTGTTTTGATAATAGTGGATTATCGGGAGTGGTGGCCTTAAAATCATCCGGTGAAGTTTTTATTGTGTACGTTTTTCTCATTTGTAAACAAATTACCGTATCATTTGATTTCCATTGCATTTTTAGTTATTTGGTGATTTGTTTGTGCTATCAGGCTTATTGCATCTAATTGAACCTAATTAATTCACTTGGCTAATTAATTGATTAATTCATCACAAGTGGTCAATACATTCTAAGCCTATGAATTACTTTGTGGTAGATTTCATTTTTTTTCTTATGGATCCAAGGGCCTTGTAAATTCGAGATTATTTTCTTGAAACAAACATATTTTATTTCTATTTTTTTTGAAATAGACGTGCTTTGTTTTTAATAGCCATTTCTTTGCATTAGGAAGTGAACCTAAAGAATAGTAGAGAACTAGATAGAGTTTTTATTTATTTATTTATTTAAACTCTTTTGCTTTTTTGGTCTTTTATAATATTTTGAATTTGTGAAAAAGATGGAGTCAAATATTGAATTATGCTCAGTTGATCAGTTGGATGAAGTTTTTGAATTCCATGCTTTATACTTTACGTGAAGAATAATATTTGATTGGTTCTGACAGGAATACAAAGTGGCTTGAGTGATATTTGTTTGGGTCTGGACATGTCACATAGAAGGGGGTCTGATCAGCCACCGCCTGTGCGGATTTTGAGGACTCAGACTGCCGGGAATTTAGGAGAGCCGATCTTGGATAGTGAGGTGCTGCCTTCTTCCTTGCTTGAGATTGCTCCAATTCTTCGTGTGGCTAATGAAGTCGAGGCTAGCAGTCCGAGAGTTGCTTATCTCTGTAAGTTGCAGTTTTATTTATACTGGACACTAATATGTTTACACTCCTAATAATTTAAAAAAAAAAAAAATCAATTTTTCCTATAAAAAAAAAAAAAGAAAAAACTTTTTTTTTAAACACTTTCTTAAGAAATCAAAAAGTAAGGCAAGGAAATATTTATTTCTAAATAATATAAACTTACAAAATATTGTGCATAAATTTACATCATCTCTCTTATATTTTGCTCTTACTTGCCGTTTGGTATTTCCAATTAATTGTTATCGATTGATATCGGTTGCTCATGTTCTCTTCCTCTTTATTTTCATTCATTCTTCTTACTTGCTCCAAAAAATCAAATGATATAAATATAAGGGCAAATTACAACTTACCCACCTGTGGTTTAGTCGAAATTTAAGTTGCCTACCTGTGGTTTGAAATTTGACACTTTACCCACCTGAGGTTTGACTAAAATTTAAGTTGCCTACCTGTGGTTTAAAATTCCATGATGAAAGTGTTCCGATGAATAGTTTTTGATCTTATTTAATCTTGTATTTTTATGTTTATTGTGTTTTTGAAGAAGAAAGACATAAAAGTATGACAAAATTACACATTTAGCTCTGTTTTTAATGAAGGTGGGTTATAGAAACCTAATTAAGCAAACCTCAGGTGGGTAAAGTGTCAAATTTCAAACCACAGGTAGACAACTTAAATTTTGACTAAACCACAGGTGGGTAAATTGTAATTTGCCCTAAATATAATATATGGTTTCCAAATTGAAATATAGTATCTCTGTAAGTTGCAGCTTTATTTATACTAGACACTAATATGTACAAACTCTTAATAATTAAATAAAAAATACAATTTTTCATATAAAAAAAAAAGAAAAAACTTTTTAGGTAAACTATAATTTCAGTCCTTAACCTATATACTATATTTCAATTTGACCACTAATCTTTCAATTATATCAATTTAGTCCCTAACCTTTGAGTCCGGTGTCAATTTAATCCAGACTATTATCTTTTGGATGAAAATTGTTGATATGTTTAATGGCCAAAATAAAAAATTAGCTTCCATTAATGTGAGAATAAACTAAAATTTTATTTTGGCCATTTACCATGTCAGTAATTTTCATCTAAGAAATAATGACAGAGACTAAATTGATACAACACTGAAATGTTATGGACCAAATTGACAAAATTAAAAGGTTAAAAATCAAATTGAAATATGGTGTAAATGATGGATAAGGACCAAATATATAGATTACCCAACTTTTTTTTTTTTTAACACTTTCTTAAGAAATCAAAAAGTAAGGTAAGGCAATATTCATTTCTAAATAATATAAAGTTCAGTCTTGTTTCTAAAATAATAATAATAATAATAATAATAATAATAATAATAATAATAATAATAATAATAATAATAATAATAATAATAATAATAATCATAATATAAACTTACAAAATATTGTGCATAAATTTTACATCATCTCTATTATATTTTGCCCTTACCAGCCATTTGGTGTTTCCCATTAATTGTTATCAATTGATATCGGTTGTGCGGGAAAATTATGCATAAGATAGTGACAAATTTATAGTAGAGGATGTTAATAAGAAGAGACAAAAATAGAGGAAGATGAAGAGAAATATGAAAAATGATATTAATGTAGAGGGTAGTCGGGAGATGAAAAGGCAAGGGAGGGAGAAATGTTAGAGTAGTGGGGAGATGAAAAGGTAAGGAATGAAGAAAGGTTAGAAAAGTGTAAATATTAAAAAAATAATTGTTAAAAACAATTATAAGAAAACTAGTTAGATGTCCATACGAAGAATGGATAATGTTGTAATATTTTATGTAAATTTGTTTTTGGAAAATATTATACATATATTATAGCATATTTATTATAAAACTTTGTTAGTAATTGATTCATCATAAAAAGTAACAATTATAAATTACACACATATATCTATTATAATTATTTTGTTCAAGTAATGAGCAATAAGTAAAACAACTTTGGAGTAATATTGTATAATAAAAGTTGATAAAAACATATTAATTCATTATATATTATTAATTTTTATTATGTGATATAATAAAAAGTTTCATTACGATTTTTTTTTTGTTTGTTTCTTCAATGCTATGTTATTGCTGTGTGGTGATGCTTGTTATCATCACTAATTTCTCCATCTTCAATGTTTAAAATTTGGTCTATCCATATTTGTTCAATTTTTGAGCTTTAATCACTTTTTCCTTTTATTACATCATTTGTGTTAATCACTAATGAATTGGCACCAAGAGATTCTTGATTGAATCTTACAAAGTTTGGACTTTGTCATTAAGATTTTTCGTAGGCATTTGCATTTATATTAAATTTCAATGACGTGACAGTTTTTTGTAAATGTTTTTATTTTTTATTTTTCTTAATTTTGGAATAGTGCAGCAAAAAAAAATTACTATAGCATATTGGATTGTGTATAATTTTTTTTTTCTTTCATACCTTTTTGTCATTTGAAGGTGCATAAAAAATCTTAGCAACTATGTAATTTTCAAAACCTTCATTTAAATTGAATTCATTCAAATGAAGTAGGAAAATCCATTTTTTTTTTTCTAATTTTTTTTTTCCAAATCACGTGGGATTCTTTCTCCAATATCAATAGTTTTACAATAATTTAAATAAGTTGTACCTCAGTTTATTTTTTAGCAAGATCTCTCATAAATTTATTTAGGATTTTCTCAGCATCTCGATCAAATATCACAAATTTTGTTTTGTTAGTTGCATAAAAAATTTCAATTTGAATCCTGTATCTGAAGTTGTTTGCAATTGTGTGTAGTTTGCCATAGTGAGATAAATATATTATAAATTTTTAGAGAGTATGTAGTTAATGTGAATGCCTCTAACTTTGGGATAGAAAGATTTGTTCTTGTTTCACATTTTGCACACCAAAATGATGTTACTTTTGGTTTGACATTCCTTTCACAAAGTAAGCACAAAATATAATACCAACCTATTGTTATATCAATGTTACTTATTGTTGCAATCAAGGGAGTCAATCTCGTACCGGAAGCTGTACCGGTTTAACTAGTAGAATGATATATTTCAGTGCTCGTCAATATCGGTGTACCGTTTTAGATTTATCGTTATTATATATATATATATATGTATGTATGTATGTGTGTGTGTGTGTACATATATATATATATATATATATATATATATATATATATATTAACTAGTCGCTAACCCGTGCGATGCACGGGAAAACTATTAAATACGATTTTAAAAAAATATTTTTATTAATTTTTTTTTGCTATTGACAATGCTTTCTATTATAATAGTTCGAAAATTTATTATAGATAAAGTTTAACATAATTACATATTTTGAAAATCTAATCATTGATTGCAAGTTTTTTATGGTGATCTAAATAACCTACATTATGTAAAGTCAAATATGAAATTCAACTCCAAATTGTAGACTTAACTTGCAAACTAAATTACTGAGTTCATTTGATAAAAGTACTTAGACTTTGAAATTATTATTAATTAATGGTCAAGAATGTAAAAAGGGTCTATCTCCCTTGACACAATATTTTGCAAGCTAACCACTTGAACTTTGAAAATCATGGTTCTCCCACTCTCCTTCATCTCTAGATCAAATTTGATGTAAAATTCCACCTCCTTTATGGTGCCTTTGAACCAAAACAACACAATTGCTGAATGTATATTTGAAGGTACACTACAGACTACAGTATATAAAAGCTAACCTCTCTTTTTTTCTCTTTTTGCATCAATTAGTATGTAAAAAGCTACTCAAACATATCATTACAAGAATAGACTCTTTTTTTTTCTTTTCTTTTTTTACAAGTATTACCAGGGAATAGACATAGCATAAAATTGGGTTAAGAAGGTGAAATCAACCAAGCTTTCACTGTTATTGGAAATATAATGGATTACTTACCTTCACACTCACTCTGGGTGATCAGTGTTGTTCAGCTAATGCTTATATAGTAGAATGGTCTTTTATTGGGAGCAACATTATGGGCAGGAAACATACAAAAGCTATGGTCGCTACTTGGGTAGTTCAGATAGCCTATTAACAAAATCGTATGGTAGGGGCTGTGAGCTGTGGCTTCATTGGCTTGTGAGTAAGGTTCAATTTGCAAGGGTGGCCAAGTATTCAGGTTTTATGCTTGTGACCGTGTGGGTCTCAGGTTTTCAGTTTAGGGTTTTTCAGAAACAAAGTCATGAAATCATGTAGTCGGGTTTTCCAAGGTGAATTGTGTGGTTTTTACTCAGGAAATTAAATAATTTTAAAAATTAATATGAGGTGTAAAATTATGGAGCTCCAAAGCATATAATTTGGATTTTGTCGAATATGGGAAAAACAAAGAAGTTTAAGTAAAACGTAAAATATAAAATGTAAAATAAAAAGAAAAATAAAATAATGCTGACGTGGAAAAATGTGGAGTAAGCAGAGTTTCGGTTTTATATATATATATATATATATATATATATATAGATTAATAAATATAAAAATTTACCATAAAACATTAGCTCAATTTAGAACAAATTATTTATGATGCTAGACTTTAGCATCAATTAAAAGGGAAAAAAAACATAATATAAAAAATAGAAAACTTAATTGTTCATTGCATACTAAGAAAACAATTAACACTAATAAGTTAATGCAAGTTACCATTCGGTCCTTACAAAAATTACAAAACTAAAAATTAAAAAAAAAAAAACTTTTTATGTACTGGCCGGTATTGCCCGAAATCGGCCGGTGTGACCAGTACATGGCTAGCACGATCAATATTTAAACTAGTATGAAACGTTGGTGTTTCGATACTGATATATGTACCGGTATGGTACATACCAGCTAGTACGACTGGCATTGATATAGTATCGACCACCTTTACCTAGTAGTTCACTTCTTGCAATGAACTTTGAAATTAATATGTATTATTTTTAAATGTAAATAATATGTTGTATTATTATTTTTTTCCGTAAATGATGAGTATAATTTGAAATGATTAACAAATCTGTTTCGTAAGATTTCATTCAATACATTTTATCTTTACTTTTGTCTTCATATTATCTAAAGATAAATCCTCCTATGAAAATTGTTTTACATGTATTTTTGGTATTTCTTGTATAGGATCATGTTTTTTACCATTTATATCATTGAAATTTTTTAAAGAAAATATTAAGTTAATGGCATTTTGTGAGATAGTATATGCTATTTATTAGACTTTTTGTTATTATAAATTTTAGAAATATGCAATTGTCAATTATTTCAACAATCTCAGCGATCTCAGGATTTATATATATTTTTGTTGCACTAGTTGATGACAAAGAATTTGTCTACATAAATTGCATAGAATGTTATTAATAAACAAAAGCATATTGAATTGAAATTGGGGAAAAATGGAGACATGATTTCATGAGAATGAGATTTTCTAGAAGTATCATCTATACATGGGAGAGGAAGAAGAGATTTTGTAAGAGGGTAAGAGTTTTTGCTTTGATTTAAACGTGGGAAGGGTCAAACTTTGGTCATAATATAAAAGGTAATAACTGGGCTTGAGTTTTTCGTAAGGTTTGGTCTACTTATAAAAGGTAGTCCATTTTGTATTGAATAACTTTTGGTTTAATTGGTGTAATTGTGAAGAACAACTCATATTTGATATAATAGTAAAAAAAAAAAAAGTTACTATGATTTATTGGGTAACAATAAAAAATACGTATTAAAAAGAGGTAAAGAATTTTAAATTTATAATATAGTAAAAATAAGTTACTATGATTTATTGGGTAACAATAAAAAATACGTATTAAAAAGAGGTAAAGAATTTTAAATTTATAATATAGTAAAAATAAGTTACTATGATTTATTGGGTAATAGTAAAAAAAGTTTAATGAAAAGAGGTAAAAAAAAAAGTTAAATGCAACATTAGAATGCCACATGGCATGACCTCGTGCACTCTCACATGAAATCTTTGCTTTTATTTATATATTAGTATGTAACCCATACTACCGCACGAGAATGGATATAATTTAATAAACCAATAAATACATTGCATTTTATTATTTAAGTGATATTGTTGGTTTTGTTTTTTATTTATTTATTTATTTATTAATCATGAGTTTAGTCATATTTAAAAGACTTAGTTTATTCATGTTTAATAAAACTTAGTATTATGTAATTTTTGAACAAATATTTTTATCATACAAAATTCTAATGAAAGAATGCTACATAGACATATATATTCAAGGTTGATTCATTCACGGTACATATAACTATGATTAAGTTGCTTTATCACAAACCATTTTTAACAAAATATTTTAATCAATTAAATATGAATCTCATAACGTGTATCTCATAACAATATATAACAATAGAATAACATGAATCTCATAAAAAAAATTTATCAATTAAAATCCACTAAAATTATGAGCATAAAATATAAAGACAAACAAATAAGATAAATACTAATTCTTTAAATGAAAACTTACAGTGAGTTAAGATTATAACTTCCTTTCGAAATTGGGTAGAGACTCGTGCTGATAACGTGTTATGAAAAAGAAAAGAAATATGCAACATCAATGATAGGAAAACAAAATAATTTTATAATTAAACAATAAAAATTATTGACAAAAAGGAAAAAAAGTATAGGCAGATGAAAGACAATAAATATACAACATCAATCATAGGAAAATCACAAAATTATATAATTAAACAATAAAAAATTTGCGCAAAAGGAACGACAGTATAGGTAGATGAAAGAAAGCAGTAATCAAACTTTAGGAATGGTTGGAATTCGTTTTGCAGAGTATAAACCAGGACCATGAAAATTATAAAGACAAGTACAATTGAAATATTTGGAGAACCTCTTCTTATATAAGATACAAAATACCCAAATATATGCATCATTGATACCAAGAGATTTTTTTGAAATTCCATATGAAAAATGGAGGTGAACCGGAAAAGGAAGGTGAACCGAAAAAGGGAGGTCAACCTGAAAATACGTGGGTGTGAAAAAGGGGGATGAACCTAAAAGAAAGGGAGGTGAACCTGAAAATATGTGGGGGTGGAAAAGGGAGATGAACCTAAAAATACACAGGTGTAGAAAAAAAAAAGCACATTGGGATTGCAAATTAGATTCCAATTTCATATTTACATTGACACGTGGCACAACAATAGATTAGAATTCTAATTTAGAATTTCAATTAGAGTTTCTCTCTGCTTCACCTATTATATATATATATATATATATATATATTACTAAAAGTTGAAGTGTAGCGTTTAATATTGTTGTGCTCACGTTGAGCCATGTCAGCATCCACGTCATTATTTTTTTCTTTCCATTTTCTTATAATTATTTTAATATGACCACTGTGCACCCTTGGTGCGATGGTCACTCCACAAGTATAAACGCTTGTGGGGTGTGGGGGGTAAGGGTTAGGGTTCAAGTCTCCAAGAGGGAGCTTTACACATATATACACTTAAATTAGACTAGAGTAAAAACTCTATCTTGTATAAAAAAAATATATAAAAAAATTATTTTAATATTTTTTTATTTCATATTTATACCTCTCCAACTTTTTTTCCTCTCATACATTTTCATCTTTCCACTACTTCTCCATTCTTTCTCATTCTCTTACCTTCTCATCTCCTAACTACCCTCTACATTAATATCATTCTTCATATATCCCTTCATTTTCTCTATTTTTGTTTCTTTTTATTCACACCCTTTTACTATAAATTTGTCACTATCTATTTTATTCTATGCATAATTTTCCATTAAAAAAAAAAAAAAAAATCTGTCTCTCTTTCACACACTCAATTTTTGGGTGGATTTGTATTTTTTTTTTCTTGCATCTTCACCATAGGTTGATAATTTTTTATATTCTTTAACCTACTTTAGGTTAATGCGATTCAGTTTTGTTTTTTTTAATTGTTGTGTTTTTTTTTTCTCTCTCTTTGATTGTTAAATGTTATCCTATTACGTTATAAATGATTAAATATAAAAATATAATATTATATTACTACATAACATGATTTGGATAATTTAATTTGATAGTTATAGTAATTTGATAGTATGATTTTTATAGTGCTCAATTTAGATGTTAAACTATGAGACTTTAATCATTTTTGTTTATTTTTTAATCCTTTGTGGTGGACAAAGTACTCTTAATAATTTTATTAAAAGTACTCTATAATGCCATTTATTTAGAAAAAAGCAAAGGTTGGCTAAATAATAATTATTGGATGGGAGACAAATTTTATCTTTTGCAATTTTTCTTTTTAATTATTATTATTGTTATTATTTTATAACAATGCATATATAGAAATTTAATTCTTAGATTTTGCTAATAATTTTTTATTTGATAATATGTTTTGGATGTCCGAAATTACAATTTCTACGAAGAAAATAACCTTAATTAGTAATTGTAATTAACAAATTGTTTTCCTAATTGGTCCAATTAATCATAGCTAAGTTTTATTAATTTTTTCAGTGTTATGGATTGTAGGCAGAAAAAATAAGTTTGAGAAAGTTTGTTTAAAACTAAAAGAATAATTTTCAAATTTTATATTCTTTTTAATGATTCACAAAATGTTATAAATAAATTTTATTAAAAAATAAATATTTTTGTTAATTTGCCTTTTGAATTTCTGAGAAAAATGGTATTTTTTTCATTTTAGTATGAGAAAAATTATTTAATTTATGATTTATGATTGTTCATATATTACATTTATGATTATTCTTATAATAAATAAAAATATAATTACAAAATACATTACTCTTTATTAAATTAGTTTAAATTGTATAAATTTTTTTTAATAAAACTACCATAAAAATAATTATATTGCACAACGCGCAGGTTCGCGGCTAGTATATATAATATTGATTTATTGATTGGAAATAAAAAAGATGATGATGTGGGTGCTGATGTGGCTTAACTAGAGCATAATAACAATAAATATTACATATCAATTTTTAGATATATATATATATATATATATATAGATATAGATTACACGTATTTTCACACATACTTTTTGACTTACACATATTTTTAAAAAATATAAACAATGTTACTAGAAATCTCTTATCAAATAGGACCTAAAACCTTGCTTTGCATAGAGACTCCTTTAAATCTTGTCTGATAAGTTAAGGGCTTAGTTTAAAAAATACTTGTAGAATCTTCTTGCGTTGAACTATGTTAGTGTTACATTGCATTTAGCTTCTCCAACACAAGATATAAACCAAACTGCACTAGTTGTCACTTTGAAAGCTTCCAAATATTTCATTGTATCACTTGTGAATTTCACTACACTTTGAATGTGCTACATTACCACATCCTACAAGGTAGAAACAACACGAGCATCCCAATACTCTTAGTTATGTTGTTAAATATGATTCTAACAAATATTATTGTGATATTTGTGAAGAACAAGACCCAATGCATTGGTTCTACTACTATGCAAATTGTAATTATTGGTGCCTACACATTTGACTGTCACCCATGCCCCGTCTATATAAATACCTCTAATCTAACTTTGAAACAGAGGAACACGCATGCAGCAACTATGTTAGTACCACAATTTATGTAAGTACCGTTACCACCATCAACGTTACTTTTATTATGTCGTTTTTTTTTTTTTTTTGGGTGTGCTTGTGCTGCTCGTGTTTTTAAGCAAATACCAGTAAGTGAACAAAGCAAGGTACAGCTTCTTGATTGGATCTAGATTTACTAATACCGCGATCCAATCGGTTTCTAACAAAACTTGCAATTCCCAACTTACTCGACCAATGGTCTATTTTACACTGACCTTACGGGCACATTAATTAATTTCGTTGGATACATGTATACATTACTGTACAAAAACAGTGCGTGTGGTACTATCAAATTGGTCCGAGATTACATTTGAATGATTTGCAAACCAGATAAAATAGGGTGAGTGATGCAAATCATATTTACAGGGAGTGCAATTTTTGTTTGAAAAAATAAAAAATCGGGAATTTTTTCTTTTCTATCTTTTGGGTGTGTGTGTGTCATTCTTTGAAGTAAAATAACATGAAGTGAAGAAATCTGGATCTTTTCTCCTTTTAGTGCTGTTATTTGGGTTATTAATGGAATTCTGGTGAATATTCTATACTTGAATTTCTCAGTATGCTAAGTGCCATCATAATTGTTTAATGCTTTTGTCAAATTCCTGGTTCTCTTGAAGTACTACTAGGTTGGTATCAAGGTCATGATATTATTTCAGTAAAGTATATGATGAGTTATGGGATTAGAATAATATGCTGAATATGATCAATAAGGTATAGCTCTAATAGCACCTCATAAGAGCAAGGTGGTGAGGGGGTGAAGTCAAAAGTTAAGACCCATTGAACTTAAAATGACACAATAATTTTAAAACCCAGAATATCCATGTGTTAACTTACCTATTTTTATTTCCCATAAAATAAATAAAAAAAATATTTGTGTAGTCTATGGAAATACCCATTTTTGTCTCTAGACGATTATCAAAGGGTCCACTTTTGAACGTGTGGCCAAGAAAAATGACTTTTATATATATCTTTGTTGCCTATGGAAATACCCATTTTTGTCTCCTTGACGATTATCAAAGGGTCAGCTTTTGAACATGTGGCCAAGAAAATTGACTCTAGATATTTTGGTAAGATATTTTCAAATTTATTAAATATGGTCTTAAGCTACATTTGCGTAGAGAATTAACCATAAAGAAATATGAAAGCATGCTTAGCTGGACTCTTTTCCTGGTACCAACTTGAATTCTTTGTGTAAAAATGAAACCTGAATTTCAATCTGAACCTCAACTTCTTGTTTTATTTGTTAATGATTTATTATGAAAATGTTGCAACAAATAAAACATAGGTATAATACCTTTGATTCCAAGAGAAATCCTACATAGAAGCCATGATGTTCGTAGGAAAAATTTAAAATAAGTAGACAAAATAAATAAATAAATATATATAATATACTTGCAAAAAAAGAAAATTATATACATAATTATGCATATTTTGTCTTCCTAAATAAAATATTGACCATGTTGATTTGAGAATCTCAAGAATTTGAATTTAATAAATTAGAATAATGCTAGGGATACAACAAAATGACACAACAATTTTACAACAATCTTAATTTGGCATATCAACTCACTTATGGGTCTATTACAATCTTTTATTTTTAAAAAATAATTTAATTAATTTAAAATTTTCAGTATGCTAATTTAGGAATGTTGTAAAAGTATTGTGTCATTTTGTTGTATCCTAACATTAATCACAAAAATAGTTTTGGCCTACCAAACATGATCCTTCAACAAAAAATTAAAAGCCCCAAATCACAACCATAAAAATGGGCACAAATCTACAAACATAACCCAAACAAGCAACAAGATTAAGCTCAAGTCTAAAGGAGACCAGTATTCCAAAAAAAAAAAAAAAAAAAAAGACCGGAAGATCTATGATCTCTAAATAGGCAAAGTAAAATCCAAAATTGAACTAATTACTTTTCTAGTCAAAAGAATTAAATAAGTGCGGTGGGTTTTAGTTAGCTTAGTTGGTAAACTCTTTGATGGCTGTATAAGAGATCTGGAGTTCAATCTCTGCCTACACCAAAAACTGATTGTTGTATTAGTTTGATAATAAAGAGTTATTATCAAGGACGGACGCCATAGGTTGAAATTTAAAAAAATAAAAAAATAAAAAAGAGAAGAGAATTAAAGAAGTGTGTACAGCTGTATAAGTATAGTCCTATTGTTGACCCAAAAAAGACGGAAGAAAAAAGCTACCACTACCACCCGTCCCAGTCCACACACCAAGCAAACCAAAAGGCAAGTTTCATCTCTCTCCACAAAAAGTGTCTGAACCTTTTAGGCTCTAGCAGCAGAGGTTATTGAAGACTTTTGAGGCCCATCTGACTCTCAATTAATCTACATCAAGGTATGAGTCCATCTCCAACAATTTTTCTCTACATTTGGTTAATCTATAAACTCCTTTTCTTTTTTCCTAAACAAGTAAGGATGTTTTTGTTTTTTTTTTTTCTGTTTCACGTTGTAAAGATGGAAAATCAACATGTTTGCAACAATGAGCATTCTTTGGTGTTCAATGAAGACGAGAGAAGAGGAATTCTTTGTTGGGCATGCAGGGAACCAGTATTGGGTCCTAGTTACAGTTGCATAAAATGCAAAAAGTTTCACCATCATAAATCGTGTGCAGAACTAGCTCGTGAGTTGCAACATCCTTTGCATCCAAAACATTCTCTCATTCTCTTTGCGGAATGGAAACGTGTTTGCGACAAAGAGTATAGCAAATGCGAAGTCTGCAAAGAATTTCTTGAGGAATACACTTACGGTTGTTCCCATTGCAACTTTAACCTTCACAGCAAATGCGCTTCTTTACCGCTTACCATAGAAACTGAAGTCCATGACCACCCATTAACACGCATGTGGAAGTCAATAAAGTTCACTTGTGACCTTTGTGGCAAAGAAGGCAATGTGCCCTTTCTTTGTGCACCATGCAATTTCTGTATTCATCCAAGTTGTGCGTCTTACGTACGCAATGTCAAAGTTATACGTCATGACCACATCCTCCACCTTACCATTTCTTCTCTTGAAGTTAGTCAATCTGTTTCGCAATTTTGTCGCCTCTGTGTTCAGAAAGTGGACATAGATTATGGGTTTTACTATTGCTCAAGTTGTGATTTTGTTGCCCACCTTGACTGTGCTATAGACAAGGAGAATAGGGAGGACATAAGTTTGCTAAAACTAACAAATGAGTCAAAAAATAATGATCTAGAGCTGGATGGACCTACAAACTCAAAAACTTACATAGTCAAAAAAATCAATGTAGGTGAGGATGGAATTGAAATTGCCGCAGAAATCGAACACTTTAGTCATGAGCATGACTTAAAGCTTACAGATGAGGTTGAGAATAAAAAAAAATGTGATGGTTGCTTACGAGTCATTCTCCCTCCATTTTACAGTTGTACAAAGTGCAACTTCTTTCTTCATAAATCTTGTATTGAATTACCTAGAAAAAAACGACACCCACTTCATCGACACCTACTTAACCTTCTCCCAAAGGCACCTTATAGGAGTAAGTTATTTAGGTGTGATGCTTGTTGTCAAGATTGCAATGGCTTCACCTACCATTGTGAGGAATGCAACTTTGATCTTGATGTTCAATGTAGTTTGATGTTGGACATTCTTATCCACAAAGGTCACGAGCATCATCTTTACCTCTCCAACACAAGATATGAACAAAACTGTAGTAGTTGTGACTTTGAAAGTTTCCAAGTATATCGTTGTATTACTTGTGAATTTGCATTAGACTTTAAATGTGCTACACTACCACTTACTGCTAGGTACAAACAACATGAGCATCCCTTCATTCTCAGTTATGCTGTTGAAGATGACTCTGGTGAATATTATTGTGATATATGTGAAGAGGAACGAGACCCAAAGCATTGGTTCTACTATTGTGCAGATTGTAGTTATCCTGCTCATCCAAAATGTATTCTTGGAAACTACCCAAATTTTAAGTTTGGAAGTGCTTACTCATTTTATTGTCACCCACACCCCCTTACTTTCATTGAGAAAACTAAAGACCACCCTGCCTGTCACAAATGTGGCCATCCCTGTGAAGAATTTATCTACCAATGTGCTCCATGTAATTTCAACTTGCATAGACCTTGTTTATGGAAATGACAAATGTGATTTTTATACTAGACTTGGTCCACATAATTTTGGTACTAGAAATTCATCAAATGACATTGCAATAGTTATTTTTAATGCACTTTCTTGGTATCATGATCCACATAGGACATAAATACACTGTCCAACTCATGGTTGTACCTTGCCTTGTCCTCATATGTTAGAAACAAGAAGTGTGTAGATAGTAGGATTTTTTTAGCTTTAAATGTTTTATGGTACAATATCTAGAATGGGAAGTTGGCACTCAATGTGGAACATTGAGTTAGGGATATGATGACAATCCTGGAACTAAAAGGCGAACTACAGGAATTTCTTATCAGTTGTGTAGGACTACTTTTCCTCTCTTTTCTCTTTCTATGCAATTTTGAACGCATTCATTTTTCTTGAGCTCATATTAAATTGTCCATCTCCTCTTTTTCTTCCTTACGTGGATTCCCATTATTTTGAAGAGGGAAATGTGTAATTAGATGCAAAACATGAATGCAAAGATTCAAAAGCGTTTCAGGTTGTTACATATCTACATGCTTATCAACATCTTTTATGTCATTAGTTTTAGTAACCTTTATTATTATTATTATTATTATTGAACTTATTTCTATGAAAGCGCGATTATGTATGATAAGTCAAGGGCTTAGTTTAGAGAGTGTAAGTCAGACTTTCTTGCTTTGAACAATGTCATTGTTACATAGCACCTCTAAAATTTCAAGTCTCTGTTAATTATACTTTGAACTTTTGTTCTATAATATCTGGTATTTATGCCCCTGCGGCTGATCATCCTTTTAGAAATTTTTGTTCAATAACAAACATTTGCAAGTGTTGCATTTATAGTATACACTCAAGGTTGTGTTATTGCTATTGGGGTACTTTTGGTGCAAAAAAAGAAAATGAAAGCTGTATTTTCATTGGGTCAAGGGTATTGATGAAGATTTGTTCGTGGAGATTTTTTCTTTTGAAGATTTGTTCATGGAGATTTTTCCTTTGAGAATGGAGATTTTTCCTTTTGAAGATTTGTTCGTGGAGATTTTTCATTTTGAAGATTTGTTCATGGAGATTTTTCCTTTGAAAATGGAGATTTTTCCTTTTGAAGATTTGTTTGTGGAGATCTTTCCTTTGAAAATGGAGATTTTTCTTTTTGAAGATTTGTTCATGGAGATTTTCCTTTTGAAAAGTGGAGATTTTTCCTTTTGAAAATTTGTTCGTGGAGATTTTTCTTTTTGAAGATTTGTTCTCGGAGATTTTTCCTTTGAAAAATGGAGACTTTTCCTTTGAAAATGGAGATTCTTTATGATCAAAAATTGAAGAAGATGAGGATGAACTAGAAATGATGAAGATTTATTCATGAGGCAAGAATGATGAGAATAATTTTGGCTGGAAGTTGATGTGGATTGTTGAATAAGTCCTTGCTTAATTCCTGCAAAAGGATAATTTCAATTAGCAATGGGTTTATTCATTGAAATGAATTGGAAGTACTTACCCAATGCCCCTAGTTTGGGGCATATTCCATGCTTAGATTGAAGCTGAATTCATTTGATGTTGTGACCATTGGGAAACATAAAAGAAGATCACGGTTAGCCATCCTTGGTTCCTACATAAAGGCTTTCTTTCTCTAACTTGTTAGAAACTAATTATCGTGAAAACATTTTTGGCCAATGCCTCTAGTGTGGACATGCTTACAAAAAAAATGGATTGATGCCTCAAATGAAAACATGCTTTTATGCGAAAAGGACATATCTACACATAATATAAATAGGCCAATGCCCCAAGTTTAAGCATGCTTGATGCAAAACAAATGAACCTAGCCTAACATACACCCAAACAATTTTGTCACATTGTTTTGAATTCGTTCCCCAAGATTTTTTTGGGTGATTGGGACTGGGCCCTTGAAAGGCTGCCTACGTACCTCTTTTGTAAAGGATCAGGTCAAGACGTAGTTCAAGATCTAGATTTTGAAAATGAATGATTTTTTTTTTTTTTTTAATGAATAAGAGGTGATCCCTTGAACAACCATTTTGGCAAATCAAAGTGTTTAAGAATCAAACAAATCTCTTTAATTAGGAAGTATCAAGATTATTAAACTCATGTAATCAAATTTCCTTCTTCCTTTTGAACATCGTCAGATTGAGTCTCCAAAGGCAATCAAGAAATGAAATGTGATAATATTTAGGAATCACATTGTTGGGTACAAACAAGGATAGTGCTCTAAGTTTGAAAGTTCTTTTGAGTCATTTGAGGATTTGAGAATTTTTCTCCTTGGACATATCATCTAGTGGGGTTTGACAATTTTAAGCATTTTTCCTTTTTAATTCAAGAGAAAATAATTATTAGAATTTAAGATGCGCCTACAATTAGCAAGACTTCAAGGAGGTCTTATTCATGGGTTGTAATGTAGGCTGGGTTTAGGTTATGAAATGAATGATATAAAAAGGCTCAAAATTCCCTATGATGTTTCCCAAGTATGCATTACTCAAAAATCAAGTATTTGAGGAGTTTTATCATTTCTCCTTTGCCATCTTCTCACTAGTCTTCATTTGTCACTTGTATCTACATTTGTTTTTATGGTCATTCATCTTGAATCAAACCTCTAGACTTTTATCTTGTAAAATTCTTCTTTTTTTCGGTTGCATCCTCAAGTTTCCAACTTGGTAGGATTTTCCAATTTTTCCTTTTCTTTGGCCCTAACTTTTTGCCTAGACCGCCCTTTTGGGTTTTCAACCTAGCAGGCTTTTTTTTTGTTTTTTTGTTTTTTGTTTGTTTTGTTTCTTTTCTTTGTTTTGTTTTTTTTGTTTTTGTTTTGTTTTGTTTTTGTTTTTGTTTTTGTTTTTGTTTTTTTTTGTTTTGTTTTGTTTTGTTTTGTTTTGTTTTGTTTTTTTTTATCTCTTGATTGAATGAACTTTTGGGGACTTGTTGACATCTTTTTCTCAACTCAATGATTTTTGGTTATTTTGATGCACTCTCTAAACTTCTTTCTTCCTCAATGCACTTGCACTTTTTTGTGCTTGATGAATCTTTTCCTTTTTTTGATGAACTCTCTTTTAGATGAATCTTGTATTCCTCTTGGCATGATGAATTCTAGGCTCTTCAAACTTGATGCACACTAGAATTTTGTTTCTCTTTCCTTGATTGTGTGAAACCTCATTTTTCTTTGATGATCTCTTTAGCCTAATGCATTCTCCACTTGTCTTTCATGTCTTCTAGGAGAGATTTATCAATTAGTTTTAAAGCAACCAAGTTGAGTCCTCTTCAATATGAGATTTAAGTATGCATATCTTGATTTTTCCCACCCCAGGTTTAGATTTTAGTGGGTTCATGCAAGAAAAAAAAACTAAATATATGAAGGCTCAAATGGCCTAGCAATGGATAATGAACATTCTAGGTAAGAGGAAATAATTTGGTTAACCAAAGATGGCCTCCTATTCCTAGTAATGCTTTCTTGTAGGCATAATGACTCAAGCTCTTTTAATAAATTCATCTTAAAGGAAAAAGTATGAATACTCTAATGTTGTGAAACAAAAGACCTTTGAAAATTGGATCAAGTACATGGATTCTTGGGATTTTCCAATGGATGGATTTTTTTTATTGCCTTCTAAGACCATTTCTTATATTCTAAGTCAAGTAGCAAAAGTCTTTACATGGATAAAATGAAATGAATCATTTCTTAGTACAAGTTGATTGCTCAAGCCTTTAAACAACAAGATTTGGAAAATGTTTTGTCCAAGGGATCCTTATGTACCATTTTGAAAAGTGGACTTTTATTTATTTATTTTAATCTTGAAATCCTTGAAAGAAAAAATTGGGCCTTTTTGAAAAAGTCACTAGGAAGTTCAATGTCCCTAGTTCAGAGATTTTTTTTGAATGACTTAAGGGCTCAATGCCCCTAGTCCAAAGACTTTTTTCATTTGAAAATTTTTTTCTTTTTTTTTTTTTGGAAAGATTTGGAAATCTTGAAATTTTTTTTTGTTTATTCTATTTTGGTAATGAACAAAATGAAACAAAAACAAGCATGAAAATGCAGCAATCATGAAATTTATTGACCAGCAATTAACTCTAAATAAGCAAAAAAAAAAAAAAAAAAAAAATTTTTTTGCTCAACTACTTGTGGAATTGAGCTTAGGCAAAGTCTGATTGACCAGAGGATGAAGGTGGAGTGATGACTTTTTCGTCAATTAGATTTTGAATGGCATGTCTCAGGTTGATGCACTTGTCTATTTGATGGCCAGGTTCTTGATGATATTTGCAGAACTCATGTGGCTTGCACCCTTTCAGTAGCGGGCTTGGATAAGGGTGAGGGTCAAGTGGGTTGAGATATCCTTCAATTTTGAGCCTTTCAAACAATTGGCTCATGGGTATGAGGAGTTCACTGAACCTTCTTCGAGGCTTAGGATTGGTAATCGATGATGCTTGAGAATTTACAACATTGACTACTTCCTCATTGGTGGTGTGGGTTGGCTCTTTCTTAGAAGTGTAGCTTCTTTCATTGACAGCATCTTCCACTTGAGTATCAGCTATGATCAAGGCTTTAAAGTTGGGAAAGTATTGGCAAAAAGATGCTTGTGGTATATGGGCAACAAGTTTTTCACCACCATTTGGATTTGCTCTTCTTCATTGGGCCTATTTGTCATTTGGGCTACTTTTGCCCTCTATCTTGTGATAAAGATTAAGAAAGTTTCCTTGGGCTTTTGCTTGGTTGTCTCCAAATCACGCGTAGTAATGTCCACTTCTATATTGTATTTGTATTGCTTGTAGAACTTATTAGCAATGTCCTTCCAAGTAGTGATTCTAGAGTCTTCAAGATTCAAAAACCAACGAAGAGCAGCCCCAGTAAGTGTGTTTTGGAACATTTGGGCCAAAATTTCTTCAGTAGCTCCCAAGGGTTGGAGGGCCCTTGTGTACATCTTCAAATGGGCTTTGGGGCAACCTGTTCTATCAAACTTGTCCAAGCTTGGCATCTTAAATTTGGGTGGAGCTCTTACATTTGGGAAGAGAGAAAGAGAATGGAAGTTCATGGCATCTTCCTTCCACCAAAACTTTTGAAATAGTTGTTCCATTTGATCCAAGTGCTCCTTCAACTTTTTCTCACTTCAGTCAATTGTGGGCCTTGGACTTCATCATTTTGGAAAGTGGTAATCTTTTCCTTTGAGCTTTTGACTTAAAGTGTTGAACTCTTCATGAAGTTTGGTTTGGCTCGCCACCAAAGTATTGAACAATTCATGGAAGTTGGTCATGGGCTCATTCGATGTATTCTCTTCAACCATGGCTACAACAAATGAGTTTGGGTTGGCAAATGAATTTGGTGATGAGCTTGGTTGACTTGAGTTGAAACTTTAAAGGCTTGCACCTTCACTTGATTGGGCGTGCACTTGGAAAACTACATGCACACATGTTATATTGTCTCTAGAAAAAACAAATTGGGCCTCCATGGCAATTAGGGTTTAATTTTAGGCTTTTGGGCTTGAGTTTATTCACAACATACAAGATTCAAACAATTATGATGGGCTCAAGCGTTGGACTTGGGCTCATCATGATTTAAACAACGGCAAAACACATGCGTAATGCAATGCAATTTACATGGACCGACCTAAAGGTAGTTACTATGGGTCATTACAACATGGGTAGAAGGTAGGTTAAAGGTTCCTACAAGCTAGGACATCGTACCTTTCAACTTATGATGCTAGGAGCACCGCGTTGGTTCGAACGGTACAGTTTGTCCCTATGAACTACCATGGCATAACCATGATGATCCTTGTTGCGGTGGGTGGTAGGTTCACCGCTGGGTATGTGAGTCTCAGGAAGACCACAATCCACGGCTAATATAACTTGGCTTCCGGGCTAGCATACAAATAAAATAAATTTCATTCGAGCAAATGATGCATGACATGCAATATAATGACATATTAGACATATTATATACAAAAAACAATAAACAAACAATGACATGGTTGGCCATTATAACTTAATTGAAGCCTAGCCCTCAATATCCCTAGTGGAGTCGGCATTGTAAGAGACCGCGCCCTCGGCCCGTTTTATTATGGAGTGTGTTGGGCCAAACCTACGTGAATGGGTGGAGTTATGTAATTGCCTCTCAAAATGGAGGTTTGACTAGTTATATTTTTTCCCTTTAGATTAAGGGTTTTACAATGGAGTCGCCACTTATTTAGTTAGTGGAAAAATAAGAAAACCAAAATTGAAAAATTCGTCATTTTATTAATTTTCAATTGAATTTACATTGGTTATAGGAAAATTACATGACTTTGGTCCTAGGTATAATCTAAGATAAAGTACATGGCTTTGTTTCCTAGTTACAATCTAAAAATTGAAAATTACATGGATAAGCATTTGATCTACTAACCCTTGATCTAAGTTCGGAGGCTATGTTACAAGATGGGAAGGTGTTAGGCACCTACCTTGCTCGGTGAAACCGGTTTCCTAGACTATGGTGGCTAACATTTATATCACATCATCCAATATGTTAATCAATTTACATGGTGAATTTAATGTGTGTGCATGTGATGAACTCTAATTCAATTTATTAAGCATTATATTTGGATTAAAAAATGAATTCTAGTAAATGTGTGTGGTTGGTGATATCCTATATTCAAAAATTTGAAAGAATTATGAAACAAACATGTTTTTCATATTTTTAATGTGAATTTAAGATTAAAACTAATGTTATGCATGAACATGTGATGAACAACCAAGAACATGTGAAGAACACATAAGAACATTTAAGAACATTCAAACATATTCAAGGGAATTTAAATAGTTACTTTCATGCTTTAATCCTAAATTCTCATTATGACAACACAAAAAACAAGTTAGAGAAAGGGATTATACCTTCATGCAAGATCCATATGGTAGATGAGGAGACTCTTGAAGGAGGTCCTAGGGTGGAGGAAAAGAAGAGTTAGGAGAGGAAGAGTGAGTCTCACTCAATACCTTGAGTCTCAAGAAGACCAAGATATAACAAGACTACTTAACTTCCTAAAACTTAAGAGAGGAGAAGAGAGGGGGGTTTTTGTCTTAGAATGAAGGAGAGGGGGGTTTATATAGTAGTGGTGGAGGAAATATGAATGGAAAGCCATTAATGAGGGTTGTCAAAGAATCATGAACCTAGACCTCATTTTAGCCTTGGGGAAAATCTGGAGCATTAAATGTAGAGATTGGTAGGAGTGAGGAGCAAGCTAAAATTCGGTTTTCCAGTAGCTGCTATAACAGCCTGTAGAGCCAATTTTGAAAAATCATATCTGACTTAATTCTGATCGTAATTGTCTCGTTCTTGTGCTTAAGTTGAAGCCCCAGATGTCTAGTTTCTAGGACAATTAACCTTATTCACAGATTCACAATATTATGAGAGATATCGATGAAATAGTGAGCAGAAATCATTTGTTAGAAAATGGTTTCAGCATAATTAACATTAATAAGTCCCAAATTAGTTTCCAATTAACATTAATAGGCTCCAATCACTCCCATTTCAGAGCTAATTAGTTCCAAATTTACCCTAATTAAAAGATAATTGCACAAATTACTCATTGAATAATTAATGTTTAACTATCTAATTAATTAGGTGTGTACAACCTTACTATAAAATGTAGTCCTAATCAATCAAATTATGCCACATCATTCATCTCAAATTGATTATAATTATAACCAATTAGAATCAATTGTTCATAATCACATATAGTCGGACTCAATTTGAGATAATGCACCTCGGCCATTAAAACTTGATTTGATGATAGCTTTCAATCTGATGGTTCGATTAGGGCTTATAACCAGTTGATTTGGTCATTACAACATCGAGATCATTTTGGTGAAATGAGATTAAGGATCTAATGACCAGAATCAAAATGCATATTTTCAAGGTGAAATTACCCTTTTACCCTTCATGTGAGGTTAAATGCGGGTTGCAAAATGACGTGTCAACAAAGAGCAACCTTAAAACATGGCTAGGGTTTTCCCTTTTGTACCTAGAGTAAAACATAAAATCCTATATGTAAAATAGGCTTGGGCAGAGTTGAAAAATTCTGCAAAAAAACAATCTGCACGAGCTTCAATCGATCGAGTCTAATTTTCAATCGATCGAGCTAGGTAGATTTACATAGTAAAACCTGCAGTATACTCGATTCCAACTTTACAACTTAAACATACTTTAAGCAAGTCTAAAACAAGACCAAACGTTTTGATCATGGTTTGCCAACATTACAAATTGAAGTTTTAATACATTTAAACTTAAAGTCTTAGAACCCAATAAACTCCTCCTTTGGCAATCAGTGACAAAACACAAACTTAAACAAAATGCTCAAAGTTACAAACAAGACAACCTTTTACAAAATCATAGCCCAACGCAAGAAATTCAACCTAACTACTATCCATCAGTTGCAAGTGTAGACAGTAGTACGACTGAATTAACCCGTATATTCCTATAACACTTAACAAACACATAAACCCATGTGTGGAAAATACAAGTAATCAAATACAACTTCTTGATTTCATATAACACAAATTAAAGACATATATCATGAATAACATCATAAATATAAATCAATAAACAATGTGAAACAAGAGACATATATAATCAAAGTATTTGCCCCTATCATGGATAACCCATACACAATCCATCATGAGCCAAAAATATAAATATAGAATGAAGCACATAGATACATAATGAAGCGCATAATGAAAATACAGAATGAAGCACCTAGATACAATCTAAAAACTCCATAGCTCCAAAACATCAAAATCTCCACCTAACAACAAAATCTCCTCTACAACCATATGTACTCCCCCTTTTTATGACGAATTGCCAAAGGGCATTCACTCATCCTCAAAAGGAGGTGGCGGTCTAATACTCTCCAAATCCGCATGCAAAGCACGAAGCTCATCAAGCATGTCCACCAAAAGCTGACCATGAGCTGCCGGAAAGGTCATGACAGTCTCCAACATACTACAAATGTCTGAATCATCTAAAGTAGAAGGTGGAGGAATAGCAATAGCAGCAGGATCAACAGACACCTCAATAGTATCACCTGTAAAGGAGGGAGGAGGAGGAAGAGCAACACCAAAAGTTTCAACCCTAGGACGTTTAGAGCTTGCTCTCATCTGAGCAGCCCTCTGCCTAAGAAAGGTGGCACCTATAGGTGCAACTATATGGACAAGCTTAGACGGGGGAAAGTTTTCTAAACCCAAATGCAAAAGGATCCGATGAATAAAAACCAGAAAGAAAAGAGCATGAGAAATAGTCCGATGAACCTCAATCAAAGATTGAATAAAAAGATGAGGAAAGCTCATAGGAGTATCGGTAACAAGGGCATACAAAAATGCACATCTCTCTATAGGGATGGTGTGCAAATGAAAGATAGGCCACAAAGAATTACAAGCAATCCGAAAGAAAAGATAATGAATCTTAGTCAACTCGTGAGTAGTGATCCGAGGATTAGAACCCCACTAAATAGAAGACCCAGTAAGATATGACATAATGTCATCAAGGGGTGGAGATTCATCATAAGGATAAACAAGATGCAGAACCAATGGCACCCCAAGAGCATTAGCCACTACTGAAGGAGTAATGGTGTACTTGTCACCCCGTATCAAACTTCTCACAAGAGTGTTGGCATCATAGGAGTGAATAGAAAGGTTCGAGTAGAACCCTTTGATCAAGGTAGCTGGAGGGGGATGTGAAATTTCCAACAATGGTAACCAACCCATACACTCAAAGCTTCTCCTAATCTCAAGGTCAAGCTCATCTAACATAACCTTTCTCTCAGCCCAAACGTTTTTAAAAAGATTCAAAGTCTCATATGTTTCCTGGTTTTTCTCACTTAGAAACATATCACTCTCAAAAGAAGGTGTAGAAGAAGAGGAGGCTTTCCTATTGGCTCTAGTCTTCCTAAGCATGGTGCTAAGGATAGGACAAGACATATAGAAGGAACCAAAAGAAAAGAAATACCAAGGGCAGACTGCAAGTTAGCACAAAACAATATAGAAAAATAACAATCTATATAATGCATGAATAGTATAATTAGATGATGCATGATCTAATGCAGTGAGAATAAGTTCAATTTAACTTTAAAATCACAAAATTGGCTTGAGAATAGAATTTATATCTAAAACCCCAAAATTTTGAAAAACCACTTGTACAATTTTCAAGAAATTGACCAATTGATCATTAAACAAGATAGATAACACATTATAATGATCAAATTAATCAATCCAACTAGCCAAATTCATCCAATTAAAACCAATTGAACAAAATCCCCAAATCGGGTAATTTCAAGCCCTAGAAATTTCAAGTTTTCAAAATTCATTAAATTGATCAAATTAATTCATCAAGAACAGTTGTATAACATCCCACAACAAAAACCCATCGATCAATTTCCAAAGAAAAAGCTTGAATCATCAAAAATCCCAATTTCCCTTAGGTTTGAAATCTCCCTTCAATCCATGGTAAAAATTCATGTAAACGTGAAAATAAAAGAAAAAGGAGGGCTATAAAGGTCTTACCAGCCTTAGATGACAAAAACCCTTGAAGAAATTTGATGGAAAATGACAAAAATCTTGCTTTGACTCTTAGACTAATCAAATAGAGACAGAAAGAGTTTTGAAAATTTTGAAATAGTGTTTGAACATGTGAAAAACTTAGTTTTTAAAAAACTCTCTATACAATTTTCGATTGATCGAAAAATATATTCGATCGATTGAAAATGCCTTCGATTGATCAAACAGCAATCAAGCACTGATCAAAACACACAGAACCAAACCAAAATTTTAATTGCGATTTCAATCCGTCGAGAAACAAATTCGATAGATCGAAATTTTGGAAAAAACAATTCTTTTGAAAAAAAAAAGCAATATTATGTAGAAACTCCTCAAAGCATATTAATTTATGAATAAAATGCATGAGTATGAGATGAAATGCTTTTAAAAAACACTTGTTTTGAACCTAGTTTTCCCAAAAATAAGGTTTTCAATCAATTCACCTTAAATTTTCAAACTTCAAATACGTTTTACATAAAACTCAAGGAATTTTTAACCTTGGTTGGCCAAATCAAAATCACACACAATAACATGTACAAAGTTTAGCAAAGAGTAACTTGTGTTAAGTGTGTAAGAAGCAAAAGTTTGAGAAACATGTGAGGTGATATGTGAATAGTAATTAAGCACAATTTTTACGAAATTCATCACATAGACTTTGAAAGAGACTAACACTTAAAGAGGTACATCATGTAACTCTCACATCTCTTAGAATAAAAGCTTGCAATCATGTAAGTTTCTTGATTTGCCTCATAATGTACACATTAATTTTATTCGATCAAAAACTTATTAAGAATTAACCGGGATAATGTACACACTAATTTTATTTGATTGATTTAATTATAGTCCAATAATGTATACACCAATTTTATCATTTAAACCGAGGCTACACCTTATGTTCTTTTTGTGAATGTGGTACACTACCTCGAACAAAAAATATTACGATATGTATTAGGGTGTTCATGATTGGCTAGTAAACAGTGGTGAGATGGTTATTTATACCTTTCTCATTAAGGTCAAGTCCGACAATCAAAGACATGTGACTTCAAGATCAAGACAAAGTGATCAAAAACTATAAACATCTTCCCACACAACATGCACTATAAAGCTTAAACTAGTAAAGTACAATAAAATAAGCTCATCCAAGCTAAACAAGGTACATAATCATGTTATGTAAAGGTAAATTGGCCAACCTTGATTTCAAATCTAAGAAAAAAATGCAAAACACACTTTGCTTCCCTTTTCCTTCCTTTTTTGTTTTGTTTTGTTTTTTTAATTTTGAAAAGAAATAACAAAAACACCCTGGAATGAAATGGATGAATGTTATGCAATGCGAATCCTAGAAAGACAAAGAAAAACAAAAACAACAAAGAAGAATGGTCATAAAGAGATGAGCGATGAAGCATAAGGACTAAGAAGGCCAAGGATGACTAGGGGCCAGTGTTACTGATTGTACTGTACTAGCTCGTATCGGCCGATACATACTGTACCGGCCGATACATACTGTACTGGCCAGTGCACCGATACAGGTACACTCCTATTTCGTACCGAAAAAAATACCAGCCGTACCGGTGAATTTTGATTTTACTGGCCGGAAAATGAATACCGTACCGGTCGTACAAAATGCTGTGTGTGTTTTTTTTTTTTTTTTGTAATTGTGGGAGTTTTTAAGGGCAGGATGGTAATTTCAAGTCCTAAAATAACCCTAAACACTACCCAAGCCGCACCCTAAACACTGCTGATATTATTTGTTTTCTTTGTATGCAATGAACAATTAAGTTTTTTGTTTTTTATATTGTGTTTTTTTTTTTCTTTGTATGCAATGAACAATTGAAGTAATTGTTTATGGTAAACAGGGATTTATGATGTAATGTTTTATGGTAAATAGAGATTTTGTGTGTGTGTGTGTGTGTATTAAATATCTAAAATAGCGGTAAACCCGAAACGGTACACCGGTATTGACTGGTATCCGAAATATATCGTATCGGTGGCCAAACTGGTACAGCCTCTAGTACGGTATTGACTTCCTTGCTAGGTACACAGAATCACACCAATTACTTAACGTAGTGTTTCAAACTTACTTCTATCAAGTGGTTTGGTGAAGATGTCAGCATTCTGACATTCAGTAGGGATATACTCAAGAGCAACAATCTTTCTTTCAACCAAATCCCTAATAAAGTGATATCCAATCTGTATGTGCTTGGTCTTATAATGTTGAACAGGATTCTTAGAGATATTGATAACACTAGAATTATCAAAATAAACAACCATGGTGTCTTGTGATATCCCATAATCACTCAAAAGCTTTTTCATCCAAAGAAGTTGTGAACAACAACTTCCAGCAGCAATATATTCTGCTTCTGCCTGCTTCTACAGTAGACAAAGATACAAAATTTTGCTTCTTACTCATCTAAGCAACAAGATTGGCTCCTACATAAAAACACCCACCAGTGATGCTTTTTCTATCATCGGCATTGCCAGCCCAATCAGAATCAGAAAAACTTGCAAGAGATAGATTTGACTCTTTGCTATAAAACAATCTATAATAACAAGTTCCATCAACATATTTAATGATTCTTTTAACAACATTCAAATGTGAAATCTTAGGATTAGATTGAAATCTAGAATAGACACCAACACTAAAAGCAATTATCAGGCTGACTAGAAGTTAAATACAAAAAACAACCAATCATACTTCTTTATAATGTAACATCAACAAACTCACCTAATGGATCATTGGTTAATTTTGCATTTGCAGCCATTGGTGTTCTAGCATGTGCATCCTTGTCAAGTCCAAATCTCTTGACTAGATTTCTTGCATATTTTGTTTGGTTGATATAAATTCCAGAATCTATTTGCTTCACCTGCAATCTTAAGAAATAAGTTAATTCACTAACCATACTCATTTTGAACATTGCCTTCATTTCGTTTGTAAAAGATTGAGCAAGAGAGTCATTAGTAGCACTAAAAACAATATCATCAATATAAATTTGAACTACTACAAAGTAATCCTTATCATTTTGTATGAAGAGAGTAGTGTCTGCAAATTCGATTTTGAAACCATGCTTAGTGAGATATGCAGTTAACCTATCATACTAAGCTCTTGGAGCTTGTTTCAAACCATAGAGGGCTCTCTTCAACTTGTAGACATCATTCGGTCTGTGAGGATCAACAAAACCCTTTGGTTGTTCAACATATACCTCTTCTTGCAACATGCCATTCAAGAAAGCACTCTTAATATCTATTTGATACAGCTTGAAATTTAGATGACTTACTGTGGCCAAAAGTATTCTAATGGATTCCAATATTGCTACTGGTGCAAAGGTGTCATCAAAATCAATCCCTTCCACTTGTGTGTAACCTTGAGCAACAAGTCTTGATTTATTTCTGATAATAGTACGATGTTCATCTGACTTGTTCTTAAATATCCACTTAGTTCCAATCATATTGACTTTCTTTGGTCTAGGAACTAATTCCTACACATCATTTTGAACAAATTGATGAAGTTCTTCATGTATAGAATTAACCCAATCAGCATCTTGAGGTACTTCATCCACCTTTTTCGGTTCAAATTGGGATAGATAGCATGAGTGAGTAATCACATTCAAGGCTTTGGATCTCAATCTCATGTTATCATTCAGACTACCCAATATATTTGTGGCAGGGTGATTCAACTTAACTCTAGAAGATGGACCTTTAACCAGAGATGTGGAGACACTTTTCTGTTCTGATAGAGGATTAAGCTCACTTTGTTCTTGTTGAGTGTCATGGACCAGTGTGGATGGTTCTGAACTTGATGGTACTGAAGTTGTATCATTCAACAACAGCAGCTCTTCCTCACTATGCTTGCCCACATAATCATCAAGTAGTGAATCATCAACTTCCATAATCTTTTCTTGAACAAGAGAAGTGTTTTCTGAGTGACTCTCTGAGCTTAATTCATCATTGATCACAACATTGGAAGATTCTATGACTATTTTGGTTCTCAGATTGTATACTCTATATGCTCTACTAGTGGAAAAGTATCCCAGAAAGTATCCCATGTTACTCTTTGCATCAAACTTTTCTAGGTATCATGTAGAATGTAACAGTCACTGCCAAATATTTGGAAATATTTGACAAAAAACTTATTTCCTCTCTAGAGTTCATAGAGAGTTTGTTTGGAATCCGATCTGAAATACACTCAGTTTAGTGTATGGCAAGCAGTGTTAACTGCTTCTCCCCAGAAGGATTTCAGCATCTTATTGTGTACCATGACACGTGCCATCTCTTGTACAACCCTATTCTTCCATTCCACTATTCCATTCTGTTGTGGTATCTTGAGAGAAGAGAACTCTTGATGTGTGCCTTGATCATTGTAGGAGGTAGCTAATTTTATGTTCTCAAATTCTCTTCTATGATCACTTTTGATTCTGGCTATCACAGTACCTTTTTCAACTTGCAATTTTTTGCACAAATGTATCATCTTTTCAGGAGCCTCAGCTTTATCTTTCAAAAGCACAACCCAAGTATATCTAGTGAAATCATCCACAACAACTAGAATATACCTCTTTCCACCTAAACTCTGAACTCTAGCAAGACCCATGAGATCAATGTGCAACAACTCTAGAGGTCTTGAAGTTTGAACATCAGTTACAGACGGATGTTTGGACCTGTTTACCCATTTGAAATGGTCCACAGATGCACTTTTCTATCTTCTCAAACTTAGGAAAACCAATAACTGCATCACACTTGGAAATCTTCTCTAATTGCTTGTGACTTGCATGTCCCAATCATTGATGCCTTAAGTTAACTTGATTGATCTTTACATTAAAACACTTGTTGCTTATACTTTATGTTATACCATAACAATTGTCAATTGTCCTCACACCAATACACATATAGTCACCTCCTCTATCAAGTATCTCACATTCATACTTGGTGAAGAGAACATTTAGTCCATTGTCACAAATTTGATTGATGTTGAGTAAGTTAGCTTTCAACCCATCAACACACCAAACATCTTTAAAAACTAGCAACCTAGGAATATCCATAGTAGCAATGCCTCTGATCACAGATTTGTTTCCATCTCCAAACGTGACTTTCCCAATCTTTCCTTCAAAGAGTGTCTTCAATAAAGCTTTATTTCCTGTTATGTGCCTGGAACAACAACTATCCAAATACCAAAGACAAGAATCTCGTGCTTTTAAGGCGGTTAAAGCAGTATAACACAAATAATTATCATCACATGTAATTATGCCAAGATGCTTAAGGAAAGATTTTAAAAAAAGCAACAAGATATAAAAACAAGAAGTAGACAAGATGACATATTAGCAAAAAGATCTTCCAAGAATCCATGACAATAGGGGTCAAGGATTAATTCTTAGATCAAAAGATCTAAACACAAGAGCTAACCTGCTCTGATACCACTTGTTCATTTTTAGACCCCTTAAAGCACTACTAGATTAACCTAGTTATTTAGCCAAGTGATTAACTTAAGTAAATTATGCAAATCTATGTTAACACATATAAATCATATCATTGTAAAGTGCAAAAATAAAGAACACAATAATATGATAACCCAAGAAAACCAAACCGATAAAGAAACCTAGGGAGGATTTAACGTAGTTATCCTCAAGGTAAAACAAATCCACTATGAAATAATTGAAATTTACTCAATAGCGACTTAGACCACTAATATCCTATAGCTATCTCAAGTAGGAAACTTACTACCACGACCACGTGACAACTCCGAGTCCACGGACTACTTCTTTCTTGGATTCACAGCAAGCACAAGCACTTTCGCTTGTATATCTTTAAGCACTTGAATTTGCAACTGAATTGATCACCAAGCTCTTGACATTAATCTAAATCTTGATAACTCTAAATGTATATGAAGACAAACACCTCTAGATCTCACAAAAGATTCACATACACAGCATAAAGAGCAACCTTGAAAAGTGGCTAGGGTTTTCCCTTTTATATTTAGGGCAAAACATAAAACCCTACACGTAAAATAGGCTTGGGCTGAGTTGGAAAATTCTGCAGAAAAACAATCTGCACGAGCTTCGATTGATCGAGTCTAATTTTCGATTAATCGAGCCAAGCAGATTTACACAATAAATCCTGTAATACACTCGATTTCAACTAAACATTTTGATCATAGTTTGCCAACATTACAAATTGAAATTCTAATACAGTTAAACCTAAAGTCTTAGAACCCAACAACTTGCTGTGGCTCTTGTTCTCTAACCAGATCATCTTAGGAGAATTCCTCCTTTCAGGGGTGATGCTATCATTAGGTTTATAGCTACATCCTAAAACTATTCAATCTATATATTATTTTATTTTGAAAATTACATTTATAATTTTGGATCCCACATAAATTGAATGATTGAGTAAAGAAATAAATATTGACATTCTTGAAAAACATGCAATCTAGCAATAATTTGTTTTCATGGTAGATTGGAATAGATGTTGCCACATAAAAGGTCTAGGGTTGGGACTGAATTGCTCCTATAAGGTGACCATGTTTGTTATCTTTGGAGATGTTATTATTATTAATTTATTTTTTCTGTAATAACATTGTTTACTCTAGTTTCTTGTGGAATATGAGAGACACTAGATGCATATTGATAAAAAAAAATTATTAGAAATTTCCTGTTACAACCAAGCAGACAAGCAAAATGAGATAGGTAACTATTTATGGGTGTTTGAAACATTTATTCAGTGAATAGTGTCAGTGTGGTAATTCATTAAGTGATCAGTTATACAGTGGTGAATTGTTTGGTTGAAAATGGGTTGCACATATATGAATAATGCGTATGTAGTTTATGCAGCTCATTCATGGTAGTTTTGCATTTGAGAGAAAAAGAGGAATTATAAAAGCAATGGTAAGGGTGTCTTGGTAACAAAAATTGACTAATGCACTGGGTGAACTACTGAAGGTATGTTTAGAGATTAGGTGTGAACATGGATGGATTTATTGGTCAGGAATTTTATGTTTAATTGGTGAGCATAAGGGACACAAAGTGTGTTAACTAAGTTTGACCTGGAAAAACAAAATAGTGAAATGACAGAGGATTCATCAAATATTGCGAAGGCATTGTCCTTCAAAACTCTAAGCATTTTCCCTTTCTTAGATCCTTATATGAGGGGATATTAGCTTCAGGACAATTTTCCATTTCAAACTTACTTGGGATGCTTGATCTTTGTAATTATCATTGATATTTATTAGTGTATCTCTTGTATACTTCCCATGTACATGGGTTGCATGCCCCTGCTCTTTAATGAATCATTTACTTGTGACAGAACTTCTTTGTGCATTCCCCCCACCCAATGATGAGAAAAAAGAAATTCCAAGGGCCTTCATTGCTTCTTGTGTTTTTTGCTTTTAAGAATGTGTTTTCATCCTATTTTAACCTATCCATATGGTCTCCTTCCAGTTGAGTGGAGCCATATATTTATAGAGCATATCAAAGAAAAATAAATCTGTTTCTAAGGTACTTGACCTCTATACTATTATAGTAAAAGGAACACTGGCATGTAGGATGACGTGGCTGTGTCAATAATTGGGGTGAGTTGTATTCCGAATGCATAAGCCCCTTAAATAACAATAGATATGTGATTAACTATTATGCTCTAGTGCAATCATTAGTAGTACCCTCTTATATAGTACCTTGTGTCCGCACCATATATATATATATATATGTAAATCTGTGTTACCTATAGAAATACCGAATCTGTCTTCTAGATTGATTATCTCCTGGACTTTACACAGAGTTTAATGATTTGTGACCCAAATAGGCTAAGTATACTGCGTATGATATTTGCTCTCATCCAGAGACATTCAAGTAACACAGAAGGTTGCCTTAACTGTTATTTTCCAATTTAATTTGTCCAACCTTGTTGGACAACCTCTTATTAAAGCCAACCCCTCTACAATGCAATGTTTTGGACTAGAAGGTGCCAAAACAAGTGATATCAGGACCAAATTAGGTACTCTCAACTCTTTGCAAGTAGTTATGGAATCAAAATTTTATCTTTTGAGGATAACTTAACTGACTCTATCTTCAAGTTTAGGTGATGGTGTGATGGTATGATGGCATCTTGATGAAACCAGGAGTCATTTTGTGCACTTTTTGCTTTGCACTTAATGGTTTCGTTTATGCACATATAGAGATCTTGATTTTAATATTTTCCGTTTTCCACAATGCACAGTATGAAGGTATATGGGCAAGCCCAATTTTTTTTTTCTTGTAAAGAAGATTTAGCTTTTAGTTTTTCACCCAGATCACGTATGAAGAGCCAAGCCAGGTAATGTTTTTCAAAGCAGCTACCTTATTTCAATCTTTCACCAGCATAAACCTCAGTGCCAATATTGGTTTTCTCAGCAAAATATGCATATAAGATAATGATATTGCTCAATGCTTTTAACAAACATTTCGGCAATATGAAATGTTGCAAACTTCCAGGCAAAAGATAAATCTTTTGCAATCCAAGACTGAATTCTTCCTACAAGCTATTAAAGAAAGGGTTTACACTCGCGCTTAATCTTTCTAGAATCAAAGGCATTCTAAGATATCTTATTAAAGCCCATCATTGCAAGTGAAAATAAATATCCTTCTTTTCCGTTAACATCTGCATAGAACACCTTACTCTTTTCAATATTTAATATTTATGTAGTCTGTACATCTTTACAATTGAAATTCCTTATAGTTGTTAAAAAATGACATGCTAGTTACAATTGAAATTCCTTATAGTTGTTAATAAAGCCCGATACAGGACTCCTTACACACCTACACACTTAATTAACATCCAATCCAATAAATCTAGGGCATCACACCCTCGATTGCTACTTGCTCCTCACCTACCTCTTGGGGCTATAAAGTCAGAACTGAGACTCGCAAACACTCGACTGATACAGTACACACACTTACTAGTACTGTGGTTTAATTTTGAGGAAAAACCACTTCTTCAAATGACCACTTGAGCCCCTACAATAATAGTTGGAGGGAAAAAAGGTGTGGTGAAACCTTACCATTCGGAAGTAAAATAATTGGAAGAAAAACCGTATGATACTAACTAAAAAAGTAAAAATAAACTGAATGCAATCTTGAGACAAAATAAGTAGCCTAACTATAGAACTTTCAGGGTCTTCTTTTTCCAAACTAGTCCATTGCTCTGATCATTCTGATTCTTTGATTAAGAAATATGCAAAACACAAACAAGAGTTCAAATATAGAGGGATTGGCAGTTGGAAAAAAAAAATGTAATCTCCACTTTTCTATTAAGAAAAATTGTAGGGAAATCGCTTCTTGCCATACTAACTGAGACAGATAGAAAAAGAGGGACTAAAAAGGTGATAATCTCTATATCGGTGAGCATATGCTAATGCAACTAGCTTACTTAAAACACTAAAAAGACTAGCCCATCTAAATCAAGTTAATACCTACTCATAAAAACAACAGCGAGAGAATTTACTCCTACATCCTTAGCAACTCCAAGCACACAAAAAAGAAACATAATATATATTTCTAAACCTAGACATGGATCAATGTATATTTGTCCGTGTGTAGTACCAAAATATTCAGTTTCTTAGAGAAAAGAGGCACTGACATTGCTATCTTTAATAGTCAGAAACTGATTCACATGCTTAGGTGCGACATAGAGGTAAAGAACCGTAGAGATTGCAATCTTTAGGAGGCAGAAACAAATGTGCGAGATCTAGAAGACAACATGGAAAAGAGGCCATTCCAAGCTTTAGTAGTTAGAAACAGATTTACAAGCTCAGGTGCAGGATAAGGGGGATTCGTTCTTTTTTATAGAAACAGGGATTTGTAAAAGTGTTCTTTCATAGCAACTCCTTGAAGGCTTCTAATGCATCACTGAGACTTCAAAAGCCAATTTGAGCACAGAAACTGTCATTGAACATCTCTATTTTTGCTTTATTTAGCTCACCAAACTTACCATAAATTTTAATAAGATCAGCTTTAGTAGGCAAACAGGATCCTGGTCCAAATATCACAAAAAGCACTGCAACAAAAGCTTCCCCCTCCTCATTCTCCTTAACACTAGTCTTCATATTAGAAACAGATGTTCAAGCAGCTTGGTTTTTTGACTTAGGTTGTTTTTAACTTTGCATCTGGTATTTTGGTAGCTTTCTTTGGTTTAGCCTAATTTGTTTTTGACTCCAATTCCTTGTTAAGGGGCTGTTCTACTTCTCTGTCTTTCTTCTTTTTATTGACACAGGTTCATCACCAATTAAGAAACCCATAGCACAAAGCACCTAAATACAGCGTCACTTTAATTACACCATATGAAATAGTAAGGTTTCAAACATGGAAAAAAAAAAAAACAATTCCCCAAATGCCATGAAATGATTAATAGATCTAATTTTTTAAGAGAGATGCTACGTCCACAATATTTTTACAACAAATCACAGGTGGTTAGTTGTTATTAGTTTAAATATGAACTTAACACTAAGATTACTTTTTTGCTCCAATAATAACAACTAGTAACAACCTACCACTTAGGATTTGTTGTAAAAAAGTTGTGGACATATCATTTCTCATTTTTTAAACATAAGGACCAATTCTACTCAATCACTCATAAGGAATCTTGGTCTGATAATAAATAATTATCAGTAGAAGCGGACAAATAGTGTGTTTTAGCTATAAAATAAAACTCTCTCTCAAAAAAAAAAAAAAACTGGCCCAAATAGTGCGTTTTGGCTTTATTGTTTATTTTCTTGTTTAAAAGTGGGCTAGCTAAATATGTTTGGGGTTAGAAATTGGACTTGTTTGAGTTTAAATTCTGATGTTTTTCGAGTTGGGCTGTAAGGGTTTTGGCCTGGACTTGGTTTTGTTTGAAATTAGGCTGGTTGAAGTTTAAAATATAAGGCTTGGAGTGTGTGGGCTTGTGTGAGTTGATGTGGACCTTAAACATAAGGGCATAGGGGCATTTTTAAACTAATAAAATAGGAATATAAATAGGGAAAGTCCCTTAAATAATAGTGTATATATATATATATATATATTATATAAAACATGTTTGGTTTTTTCAGTAGGTTTTTATTTATTTATTTTATTTATTTTTTTATAGTTTTTTTTTTTGAGAAACACACGCACACATATATAGGGGAAAGGGGATGAGATAAAAGATGCATTCACACACGGTAGTTAGTGTCGCAGAGCAAAAAAATTATTTTTTGGACAAGAGGACCCAGTCCACATAAGCCCTTTTTATAGTTGCATTGATAGGATTGTGACCAGATTTTTTTTTTAAATTTTAATTTTTTTTATAGCTTTATATGCATATTTTAGTACTTAGCATGTGTATTCATTAATTAAATTTTGGCCTATTAAAGACACCATAGGAACAATTGAAGTAAATTTATTATTCTTCCTATCATTTTTTTTTGTCTTTCTTTGTCTTCATTTTTTATTTATTTATTTAATAAAGCTTAAATGTGCCTTTTTAGAATGGATACTTCTTTAAATTCTTGTGAGAGACAAAGTAGTGCAGTGATTCTCTTACCGCAAGCCATTTTTCTATTATTCCAAGGAAGGGAAAAATAATTGTTTAGCCTTAATTTTTGAACTATTTAGTCAAGCACCTTCATTTTCAAACTATGTAGTAAAGTACCCTGTTTTGGAACTTGACATTGTTTATGTTGAGTTCGTTGCGCATTTTGCTATTTATTTTTTTTTTTTTTTGAAAATTTTGTACAAAAATTAACATTAGGAATGTTGAGTTCCATTTAAAAACATTCATAAAACTCAATATTGTTAATGTTGAATTTCAGGAAGAACTCGACATCAACAATATCAAGTTCCAAAATAAAAGCATTTTGCTATATACTTTGAAAATTAAGTTATTTGGCTACATAGTTCAAAAATTAAGGCTAAATTAATAGCCATTTCTTCTCGGAAAGAAGCTAGGAAAGAAGACAAGCTTTTGATATGAGTGATATTGTGACAAGGTTAACATTTTTCTTTGGATGCTACTATGTCCAAGCGTTTGTTAGCAAATTTCTTACTAAGTTGCTCTTGATGATGGATGTTACAGCTTAACCACCCCCATAACAAAACCACCCCCACAACAAAGAGAGTCTTTAGCAATTGTTGAAAGCCTTGTCCTACGTGCTACATGGCAATTGATATTGTTGAATTTTCAAGTGTATTGGTCTATACCAAGGGAGTCAATCTCGTACTGGAGGCTGTACCGATTTAATTAGTAGAACGATATATTTCGGTATTGATTAATACTGGTTTAACTAGTATTTATTTTTATATTTAATGGTATGAGGTTTGAATATTTGTTTCTATTGGTACTTTGGAGATCTTTTGACAATTGCATTATTGGGGATATTTTTGAATTTTATTGATGTAATTGTTTTTCGAGGATAAATTTTTAGTTGTTACGAATGTCTTGCACACTTATAGGGTAAAAACTTTATAAGCGTGCAGTTGTTGTCACATACCTAGCCAGAAGTGTGGGCCCCAAACATGAGGACGTGTGTCCCCATAAGGAGTATAGCCCTCAAAGTGGACAATTCTACATAGTTGGGGTGAGGTTGTTACAAAAAAAAAAAAAAAAAAAAAAATATATATATATATATATATAGGTCTTCTTCATTCACAATATCAGGAGGACAACCAGTCTTGGAACTAATAGAGGAGTTGGATCTCCGCATCCTATCTATAACTATCCTAGTTATAACACTCACTTATCATGTTTTTCTCACAACCGTTGGATTTCGTAACACATACCATAACCAATCCTATTCCTCTCATGCCCTCACGCTCTCTTGTTCGGATTTGGGACTTCACTTTACGACTACGGTGGCGCCAATGACGGTAAGAAGGAACACAACAACGAAGTATCACAAGGTCAGACAAACACCATAAAGAGTATGAAGAACACAACAACACTATTAGCGGCCAAGGAAAGAATGGCTCTAATACCACAAAGGGGGGAGGACGACAGCGCAGATGGCGGAAGCACAACTGATAATAATTCAAAGTAATTGAAAGTAAGGCGGTAGAACCAGCCAAGTAGTTGTCTATCAAAATATTACAATTGAAAATAAGGCGGTAAAACTAGCCAAGCAGTTATATCAAAATAATCAAAAGATATTGAAAACAGAAGTGTTTATTGAAAGTAATTCAAAACACTTACAACAGTAGCAGCAGTTACAAGATTACAATAATCAACAAGGATAGTAGTACAAGGCTTGAAGGCTAGTCTTGGTTCTAGTAACAAGCTTTGTGGAAGTAGTGAGATATTCTGATCTAAGGGAAGTCCTAGAGAGTTCTAAAGGAAATCCTAAGAGAGAATTCTGCCTTGCAATACGGGACAATCCCCCTTATATAGGTAAATAAAGCAGTGAATAGTAACATTTTTTTTCACTATTCATATCAGGACCCGTGAGGGACATTAAAACACCAAAACATCAAGATCAGAAATTAGTTTGGCAATTTTGCCAAAAAGTAGTCAACAAAGGAGTCTTTTGCAGCATCAGTGGAGATGGCCCCAATAAAGGCAACAAGGAAAGCAATAGTGAACATTTTCACCTTAGGTGAATATGAACATATCATATCAGGAGTCTTGGTCTTTGTGCAATAGTCATTAGTGGAGTGTCGGTGGAGCCAAAGAAGTCAAATGTAGAAAGTAGTTAGCCAGAGCATTATTAATGAGTAAAACAACAGTGAAAGCAATAGTAGCCTTTGTGCAGGCTAGACAAATAGCAGAATTATCAATTTGTTCCTAGACCAGGAGTATTTTCTTCATCATATTCTTCATTATGTCCGAACCAATCTTTGGGATATGGTTAGGGATAGGGGTAATAAGGACTCTCTGCAATAAAGCCCTCCTCTTCTGAGCTCCTATTGGCAGCAGCTTCTTCTTCTTTAATTTTGCTTTCTAGGAGGACACATAGAGCCTCCTTACTTAAGTCATCAAAAGGAGAAGTCTTTTTAATGGCTTTGGTGGAGAAAGTAGAGGGTGAATCAGCATTACGGACCAGATGAGTAGGAGAATGCTTTTTGGGCAAAGGTCTGGGAGATATTTTCTTGGAAACATTATCAATAATCTGTTGAACATATCCAAATTTATCCCACCATTTAACGTATCAGTAGCTAGCAAGAACATCATCATCTTTTTTATATTGCCATTTTAAAATCCAAGGGATTTTGAATCGTTTAACAAAATGGAGGAGAATAGGAAACTTGGCATTATGAGCATCTGTCTTGAGGGTATTCTTAAAAGACTTATAAGCAGCCATTAATGGCTCAGGGAAGATATCAGAAACATGGCCGAATTGATCCCACCATTGGATAAACCAAAGAGGCAATTTGGCATTGTTATCAAATTCTTTATCAAAGTTAACAAACCATGAATGAGTCATTGTGTCATTTTGGTGGAGCATGAATCTGGACCAAGCAGTAATATAATCATAATGAGAGTATGGAATAGGAGAATTTGGTAATTTCCTGAAAGAGGCAGGGGAAGGACCCCATTTTTCTTTAGTAATAACATTCTTTAAATAAACACTGTGGTAAATAATTTTTGTTTTATCATTTTGATAAAAAATGGTATTAATAACAATGGATCTTTCCTGGTGCAAAATAACAGAGTAATATTCTAACTTTTTGTCACCATGTTCTAGGACCCAATGAAATCTTAAGGGGAAGTAGCTTTTTGTAATCTGAAGAGGGTTCTTGATTGTAGATCTGTTTGGTTAAATAAAAAATAGGTTTTGGAAATATTTCTTTTTGACATATTGGGAAGCATTAAATTTTCGGGGGTAAATAGTTCTTACGAGTTGGTTAACAGGGGTCAAGACAAAAGGATCATAGGCAGAGGCCAAAACAGATGAGTAGTTGGGTTTAGGAATTGTTCCTAAGGGAGTGAAACGTGATAGGCCACAAACGCGTTGACCCCTTAGTGATTAATTAAATTGATTAATTAGCCAAGTTCTTAATTAATCAAGTTAACATGCAAATTCACGTGGCAGCACAAACAAATCACTAATAACTAAAATATGCAGCGGAAAATAAATGACACAGTGATTTGTTTACGAATGGGGAAAACCTGACGGTAAAAATCCCACCGAGTGATTTAAGGTTACCACTTTCGAAACTCCACTATTATCACAACAAGTAGTTACAAGCAAGGAATTTGAGTACCTTACCAACCTACAGTTGAACCCTTACCCCAATACCCAGTTGGACTTGTTCTGTAGTGACAATTTCTCCTCTTGATGCACGGCTCCAAGTACGTGACTAACCAATTACGCGGATCCGAGTACGCGACTTCAATTCACCAACTAGAGAGAGAGTTGTTGGCTGCAAAGTTCTTTAAATCATCCTCACGATGAAGCTCAAGAAGATGCTTAGTTACAAAACCCTTCGGTGCACATTACACAACAACTTCTTCACAAAAGATGAACTAGGGCATGAACTTTGTCTGAGGTCATAAATTGCATGAACAAGAATTACTCAATGCTTGTGCAACTTGCTTCCCTTTGACGGCCCTTAAAACAATCATTTTATATGTCTAGGGTTAGGAGAAAAGAAATCCCAAAGACACATTCACGGATTGGAATTAAAACAGAACTTTGAATATGTTTTCCTTAAATCTTGACAGATAGAGGTGTCGAGGATCTATCGAGAAGCTGTCGAGCCTCGGGGCTAAAACAGCTTCTAAAGCTCGATAGATGCATGTGTCGAGACTAGGTGTCGAGTTTTAGTAACTTGCACTTTCCAGCTTGTTTCTTGGACAGACTTGATGACTTCAACACTTGATCTTGAAACACGGTTTTTTGAAGCGTTAAACACATCCTAAATCTACCCAATTACAAATAAAGTGCGTTTTGTCAAAAGATAAACCAATTACACAAAATAGTGACATATGTTTAAAACTACTTGAACTACATATGTCCTAACAAAATGGTTAACAATTTTAGTGGGAGAGATTGGTTCCTTTTTTACAATATGTTTGGGTGGTTCAATAGGGTTTTTGTCTTTGGATCTTCTACTTGCTATCGTGGTACTGCAAGAATTCACGAGTAATGAAATCAGGAATAGTATTGAGAACCTTTAATATATTCAATAGTAAAATAAAAAACACTTAAAAAAGCTTGCCATCTAGCAAAAATATGTTTTGAAGCAATATTTTAAATATCTTTTTCAATAACATATTTGGCACTTTTACAATCTATTCTTAATAAAAACTTTTGGTTTAATAGATCGCTTTGAAACTTTGAAATACATAGTACTATAGCTAAAATCTCTTTCTTTATAGTACTATAATTTAATTGTGCGGCATTCCAGACTCCAGAATAGAAACGAACAATTTGTTCTGATGAGTTTGGTGAAACTCTTTGTTTTAGAATACCTCCATAACCAATGTTAGAGGCATCAGTTTCAACAATCTTAAAAACATTAACAGTAGGAATACCAAGAGTACGTGATGCTATTCTCATGTCAACAATCTTTTAACTTTTAAATCAGCAAGCATTTTTTCAACTTTATCAAGAGTTGTACTCTGAGAAGCAACCTTTTCAAGAGTTTTACTCTAAGAAGTTTTGAAATTAATTTTGTCTCTTTGATTGGGTAAATCAATAAAAGGTTTTTTAGGTTTTGAAACAATAGGTTTTTCAACAATTTTTTCTTCAATACGGTTAAGTTGTTGACCAATAATATGTAAGGATTCATTAGCAAAATTGTTTTGTTCAATAATAAACCGAGCAAACCTCTACCTTTAGAAGTGTTGCTTGTGCTATTTCAAGAAATGAGAAAGAAATTGCTTCTGAAGAAAACATAGATTCTAACTCATTATCTTCTGTTTCTTACAAAAATGTTTTTGATGATGGTATACCAGAAGTTAAAAGATTTGTTGGAAAACCCAATCCCATGTCTTTTACAAAACACTGGTATTCAAAACCTACTCCTCCTGATATGCAGTTTGAAGAAAGACCCTTTCAAACTCAATTTTTTGTTTCTGCTGAAAAGTTTTATGAATGGAATTTTGATAGTTTATCTGAACAAGAAATTATTAACAAACTGGCTCACATGTCTATGGTTGCCATTGCATACATGAATAACCATATTGATCTTGATCATCCTGGTGTTGTTAACTTGCTTGTTACTGGTTTTTCTGGTACTCTTTGAGGATGGTGGGATAAACATCTCACAGAAGAATCTAGAGAGTCTATTAAACATTCTGTTAAAAAAGATAATGAAGGTATGCCTATCTTTGATGAAGAAATTGGTTGAGGTATTTCTGATGGTGTCAATACCTTGGTCTATACTATTCTTAAACATTTTGTTGGTACTCCATCTAATAAAAGGGGAGACTTTCACCTTAGTATTCTCTTTAGTATTTTGACAGGTGATTAAAACAGTTTCAAGAGGTGGATGACTAGACCGAACAACAGTTTTGTCTTCCTTAACAAAATTAGATTTTTTTTTTATTACATTCAAATAATTAGTATGAACATCATTTTTTGAAATATAATAATTTTCAAGATAATCAAAGAAAAAAAAATGTTTTTGCATCAAAACCATTTTTTCTTTTCACTTCCTTTTGACTCTATCTTTTTTAGACTGAGCAAAAGTATTTTGGTAATATTTTCATTTACTTCTATTTTTGGGTAACATAAATTCATTATACAAAGTAACCATATCATATTCAAAAGGTTCGAGTCTGGTTAGAACTCTCAATTGGCTTTGAAAAATAGGGGTTTCAATAGGTGGAAAATCATATCCGGAAGGAGCATCAGATTTTGCATCATCCTATTCTTCATTAGAATTTTTGCTAATATGAGAAGGAGATTCAGCTTTAGTTGAATAATAAGCATTGCTAATTTGAGAGTTGTTGGTCGCAACTCCTTTTAGCTTTAAATTAGGTTTTTCAAAATTCTTTTTCAAAAATTCATCAATTTCATGATCTCTTTTACCAAGACTTTCAGATCCAGCAAAGGAATGCCTTCTTTCATTGGTTCTTAAAGGTTTGTTTTCAAATAAACATTTATCATCACCAAATCTTATTTTAACAGTACCATCAGCAAATTGTTAAATATGAGTACGATCAAGTTCATCAAAAACAGGTTTAACAGGTGGGGACTCACGTTCCAAAGTCCATTCTTTGGGAGGAGTTATATCTTGCCATTGAATCATCTTTGGGACTTGAATCTTAGCATTAGGGGTTGAACACTAAATTAACATGGTATTACCAGCAGGATCTCTTCCTCTGGAACAAGGAGTCAATTGAGAACCAAGCAGGCGATATTAAATGTTATAAATAAGCGAAAAAGGCTTACTGCCATCATTCATATCATAACTAGATGTTAATATGTTTAAAGTTAAAACTTTAACAATATTAGGATCATCCAAAGTAAGAGCAAGATTAGGAAAACAATCAGAGTAAACAGAACCATCATACAAAAAAGCAGTAATCATACCAAGAATGCTATCATAATACTATTAATACCACTAGTAAGTTTGAAGAAAGACCCTTTCAAACTCAATTTTTTGATATGCAGTTTTAAGAAAGGCCCTTTCAAACTCAATTTTTTGTTTCTGCTGAAAAGTTTTATGAATGGAATATTGATGGTTTATCTGAACAAGAAATTATTAAAAAACTGGCTCACATGTCTATGGTTGCCATTGCATACATGAATAATCATACTGATCTTGATCATCCTGATGTTGTTATCTTGCTTGTTATTGGTTTTTCTGGTACTCTTTGAGGATGGTGGGATAAATATCTCACAGAAGAATCTAGAGAGTCTATTAAACATTCTGTTAAAAAAGATAATGAAGGTATGCCTAGCTTTGATGAAGAAATTGGTTGAGGTATTCCTGATGGTGTCAATACCTTGGTCTATACTATTCTTAAACATTGTTGGTACTCTATCTAAAATTTCATCTTGAATTTCTAATTATTTGAATAATTTGAGATGTCCCACTATGTCTGATTACAGATGGTACCAAGATGTGTTTATTTCCAGAGTTATGCTCCGGAAAGATTCCATGAAACCTTATTGGAAAGAGAGGTTTATTGATAGTCTGCCTCCTATCTTTGCTCATAAGGTAAAACAAGAATTAATTGGTAAAAGTGATTCTATTGGTTATGATAATTTAACCTATGGTGATTTTTTCAGTACTATTAAAAAACTTGGAATCAACATGTGTAATGATGAAAAATTGTTAAAACAATAATTAAAGAATAAGAAAAAAGCTAAATATGAAATGGGTAATTTCTGTGAACAATATGGTCTGCCTCCTATTGTCCTTTCTAGGCAAAATGGAAAAAGTAAACATGATAAAGTTTACAAAAGTTATTCCGATAAAAAACATAAAAGATACAGAACTAATTTTGTTAAACCCAATTATTATTATGTTAAAAAGAAACCTGCTTTTAGAAAATATGATAAACAAAGATCAAGTAAAGGTAAATGCTTTAACTGTGGCAAATTTGGCCATTTCAGTAAAGATTGTAACCAAAAGCCTGGTAAATTGAATAATAAATTGAACATGTTAAACATTAATGATAATGATCAAAATGAGCTGTTTCATATTCTTGAATCTGCTACTTCAACTGATTTTTTGAAGAGGATTTCTCTTCCTCATTTGATTCTACTTATCACTCTTGTAGTGATACTTCTAATTCCCCTAATATTAAGCTTGGTTGTAGAGATTCATGTTGCAATATTATAAAATTTGTTAATGTGTTAACTAAAGAAGATGAACAAGATAATTTATTATTAACCATAATAAGTAAAATTGAAGATCCTAATTTGCAAAGAGAATTTCTTGATAAGTTTAAACACAACTTACCAAGAGATAAAACTGTTAAAAAACCCAACGCAACAATAAGCTTTGAAGAAACTTTAAAAAGATTTAATAAAAATAAAACCAAAGAAATAACTTCTCCAACATTCAGCAAGGGCATAGGGACGCTTATAGGAAATATAGGTATTACCTTCATACCATTGTCCCTGATGTGTGTAGCCATTGATTAGAACAAGATGCTTTGATGGTTGGATGTTCATCCAATTGTTTTTCTCCCATTTCGACAAAGTACTCCAGCATCTAATATAAACAAAAGGACCTGCAGTTTCTTTAACAACTTTTTTATAATATCAGGGAATTGACTAATCTGATCATGATCAGTACCATATATATATATATATATAAATATATATTTTGGTCATGAAATATTTATATGATATGAGATCTAAACAAGAATCATCTTAAATTTTCAAGGCAGAAGGATTAGCTGTGCTCAATCCCATCTAAATTAATGGTGTCACGTATCAAAAAAAAATTAAAGGTGTCATTAGTCAGTCATTGCCTCCCCCAGGTAACTACTAAGAAAATCAACTTTTTCTGCATGACATTTGATCTCCTAAGTCCTACCTGCTCCAATTTTATTTTTTTATTATTTTTTTAAAGGAGGTCAGTGTGAAACTAAATATGTCTGTTTCTCTCCCATAAAAAAAAAAATGTCTATTTCACAGAAGAAGAGGATAAACTAGAAACAAGCAGCAAAAAATAATGAATTCGTCTTCTAATTGGACAGAAAAAGCAGCATGGAGAGAAAGTAATTGACTTTTTTACTCACATTCACACCGCCAGTCTTAAAGCAGTCGCCAACTGCTCTTGTCTCACTCTCACACACTGAATATATAAATAAAAGATTCCGCTCTCACCAACTAAGAGTTTCCCATTAAATATTTTTATTTATTAGCAATAATTGTTTGGAACCATTTTTTCTTAACTGAAGTCATCTTGGACTATCTTTTACTTCCACTTCTCTGTTCCTGTTTCTGTTGACTACCTAGAACCCAGTTCTTAAATTTGAAGATTTTGTCTTTTGCTTCATTGTTTACTGACTGAAGGTGGAGACATATAGTTCTGCGTATATGTGAGGTACATATAAGGTTTTGTTCGTGTGTAATATATGGCTTAGTTGAGGTACGTTTTACATGTGAATTTGGAAACATATATTAGACTTCATTAATTCTTTGTTTCTGTACTTTGGTTTTCTTTCCTTAATTATAGAAAAAAAATTCTATTCCACTTTGTTTGATGCTAACGAAGTGATGTAGGAAAGAGTCTACAAAATTTCCCTCGTTATTTTAGGTTTACATTATTTATTTCAAGTGATTTTAATGATTTTAAGTGAAATTAGGATTCTATTACGGTTAAGTATTACTTAGAATTTATTTTAGAATATATTTTTTGTGTGTCAAGTTTTATGGAGCTTTTAAATAGGTCTTGAAGTTTGTAATTTTAAATAATTCAAATTTCAATAAATAAAAATAAGAGTTTTTCTTTATTACTTTGTGGTGGAATTCATTTTTTTTTCTTATGGATCCAAGGATCTTGTGAATTCGAGATTATTTTCTTGAAACAAACATATTTTATTTCTATTTTTTTTTGAAATAGACGTGTTTTGTTTTTAATAGCCATTTGGCTGCATTAGAAAGTGAATCTAAAGAATAGTAGATAACTCGATAGAGTTTTTATTTATTTATTTTAAATCTTTTGCTTTTTTGGTGTTTTATAATATTTTGAATTTGTGAAAAAGATGGAGTCAAATATTGAATTATGCTCAGTTGATCAGTTGGATGAAGTTTTTGAATTCCATGGTTTATACTTTACGTGAAGAATAATATTTGATTGGTTCTGACAGGAATACACAGTGGCTTGAGTTATATTTGTTTGGGTCTGGACATGTCACTTAGAAGCGGGTCTGATCAGCCACCGCCTGTGCGGATTTTGAGGACTCAGACTGCCGGGAATTTAGGAGAGCCGATCTTGGATAGTGAGGTACTGCCTTCTTCCTTGCTTGAGATTGCTCCAATTCTTCGTGTGGCTAATGAAGTCGAGGCTAGCAGTCCGAGAGTTGCTTATCTCTGTAAGTTGCAGTTTTATTTATACTGGACACTAATATATGTTACACTCCTAATAATTAAAAAAAAAAAAAAAAAATCAAATTTTCCTATTAAATTTTTTTTTTTTTTTTTTAAACACTTTCTTAAGAAATCAAAAAGTAAGGCAAGGAAATATTTATTTCTAAATAATATAAACTTACAAAATATTGTGCATAAATTTACATCATCTCTCTTATATTTTGCTCTTACTTGCCGTTTGGTATTTCCAATTAATTGTTATCAATCGATATCGGTTGTTCATGTTCTCTTCCTCTTTATTTTTATTCATTCTTCTTACTTGCTCCAAAAAATCAAATGATATAAATATAATATAGTAATGGTTTCCAAAACATTTCTAATGGCTAAAGATTTTTTTTTCCTATATATATTTTAAATTTGAATATGTTTTCTCCCAATTTTTTTGTTAACCGTTTTCTTTTATTCATTTTCATTGTTCTCGTCTCACAACTTTTAATATCTCAAAAGAAAAAATCATTCTTCCTATTTTTTTGATTGGTTGGGGTATAGATACATAGCAAGAGATGCGAGCATATATCACTCGGATATGAGAGATTTTTTTTCCCATTTTGGTTTGAGTTTTGTTTTGTTTTGTTTTATTTTTTGGGTCCTAATATATAGTATTTATTTCAATTTCTCTTTTTTCTTTGATTCTAATTTTTTATTCATTATATGATTTTTGGATGGAGATAGAGTTTTGATTTTATGACAGTTTGTTATGGATTTATTTCCTCGTTAGCATACTTTAATTAAAAAAAAAAAAAAACCTTCTAGCATATCATAGGGTTTGTTTGGTTGGAGATAGAAAAATGAGGAAATAAAAAATAAAGAGGGAATGGAAAAGTGGAGAGATAAAAGACATTTTAGTTTTCTCTCAAGAAGTTTGTTTTGGGAGTGGAAAAATGAAGGAATAGAAAACTTTTCTGTTTGGTTAAAAAGAAATATGAGAAGATGAAAAATATAATTTTTGTAAATTTGCTCTCATATCCCTATTAGATAAAATAAATAAGAAAGTAGCACATTTTATTTTTATTTAAAAAATGTGTATGGATAGACACTTCATTTTTTTAATATTTAAAATGAGTACAAAAACTCAAATCTGATGAGGAAATGCTTAAAAAAATAATGTGGAAAAAAAAAAAAAGGATTTGGAAAACATAAGGAATGAGAAGAGATGGAAGAAAATGATGAAAAAAAAAATGAGAAGAGACGGAAGAAGAGGACTAAACCAAAAAGAGAGAGAAGAATCTCGTGAAGGTGGCATTTTTGTTCAAAAAAACACCCCAACCATTTTTGGGCCGATTTTCTTTCCAGTTTCGTCCTTGATTTGGGAAGGAAACATTTTGGTGATTCCAAAGAGAACATATCAGAGTTCCACCAATTTCCTCTTCTAAATTTATTCCAACCAAACTCCAAAAAATATTATTTTCTCTTCACTTTTCTCTCCCCCTTTTTCATCTCTCTAAAATGAGCCCAACCAAATACATTTGGGAATGGGTTTGAAGGGCAAACAAGATCATGAGGACAATGAAAGTAATCATATTAGAGACTGTTATTGTGGCTAACCTGTCAATCAACATTTTCTAAATTTCAATGATATTTCATACTTAAATGGTGTATCATACAAATAAGACTTCATATTTATAACCTTGTCCTTTAAGCTTATTTTGATTCTGCAAAGATGCTGGAGGATTTCAAGGTACAACTTGTATCAAGAATTTTGGAAGGCGTTGTAATAGATTGGTGGAACAATATGCAATAATTTAGAATGCAAAGAGGTAGGCCTAGCTTCATGGGTAAGAATAAAAAGATTGATGGTTATTTTTTTTACTCGTGATTACGATGAAACATTATTTTACACAAATTATAATCATAGAAAAAATAACTATTTGAAGGGCATTGAGGCGATAATCTCAATATTTGTTCATTTGGGAGAATCAAAATTTGGATGTCATTCTTGGAGAGGGATTTCCAATTTTTAGAATAATTTTATTATTAAAGAAGTCGAAAAAGATCATGTTTTGACAAAGGTTGACAAGTTAGACAACAAAAATTTGAAAATAAGATAATATTTTCAAAAAAGGAAATACGGAGTTAATTAAGTTGATTGACAAAAATCATAACTAAGAGATTGTAATAAATACTATGGAAGATTTAGTTGAAATTAAATATGAGGGTATAATCCTAAGGTCTCAAGATCCCATTAACAATGTATCAAAGATATTGATTTTTTTGGAGAAGGAATTGTAAATTTTGTCATTAATCCTTTGTACTGATGTTGCAAATCAATTGAAAAGTTAATGAAAAGAAATTTTATGTTACATTTTCCCAAGGATACAAAGCTTTAACTAGATCCAATTATTGAAATATTTAAAGTAGCTTCTTATTTGTAGCTGAATATTTCAATTTTAGACGAAAACTTAAGGCCAAGTTTCATTAAAGTGGAGGGGTCTGATTCAGAACAGAATATGAGGGTTAAATTTGATTGTTTCTTAATTTTTGAATTTTTTATATATAATTTTCAAAAATCTAGGGCTTATGATTTTATTATCTTGATTATAGATTTTAATACTTTCCAAGTCAAATTACAGTCTATTATGGAATTATATCAATTAGGATAGGTTAAGGAATATTTTTACTAGTAAAAATAAGCTTTTGTAGCCTTAAAAGTTATCATGACTTTTGAGTGGAATTTGTTATATGTCTTTGTGCTGAAACTATACTCTCTCATCCTTGTATGTGTGTGTGTGTTTGATTCTCAATATAAATAAATAAGGTTTATATATCCTTTAAAAAAGCTTGTAATCTATAAAATGAAATAATAATTTTCTTTCAATAAAAAGTTTGTAGTGTATTTATTTATGGTAGATTCCAAAGAATACATATATGTGTGTGTGTGTGTGTGTGTGTGTGTGTGTGTGTGTGTGTGTGTGTGTGTGTGTGTGTGTGTGTGTGTGTGTGATGATTGCCAGAAGAAGACGTTTTTGAAAGAGGTGATTCACGAAAAAAGAAAAAGTCGTCTCAGCAGATTCTTAGAGAAAGATATGAGGCAGGAGATCCAGAAGTTGACCTCCCTGGAAAACCTTCTAGAAAGTTTGACTATTATATCCTCTATCCCCAAACCAAGAAACAAAATCTTCCCTCTCTCTCTCTATGCAAAGAAAATCCCAGTCAAAACCATAAACCCCCGTTGATCCCATACTATCAGAAAGTCCTCCCCTAAATACTAAAATGTCAACCCAAACCTATCAGTCAAACTCAAGTCCAAAAACCCTTACCTTGCTACATGTTTGACCATGCTTCACCCTCCTATTCACAAAATTTTCCTCCTCTTGAAAGTTTTGATCATCCCCAAACCAATACCAAATATGTATGGAAAATCAAAAATCCTACTGGAAACAATCAAAATAGAACCAAGAAACAGGTTTCCTCAGCTGAAGTAGCTTTAAATTGGCAAGTAGAAAATGCTGTGGCACAAAATCAGGTCCTTTCAAAGATTCTTGATACTCAACAAAAGATGGCTGAAGCAGTTACTCATACATTCTCATCCTCAAATTCTCTTATTGAAGACTTGAAAAAGAAAATACAAGCAGTTGAGCAAGAATTGGCAACCATTGCCTCCACAGTAAAAGATTTGTTTGTCTCATTTCCACTCATTAGGCAAAAAGAAAAAAGAAAAAAGAATAGTTGTTGGTGCAACTTTAGTCTTTGGAAAATTCAAGAAAAGAGGTAACCCAAGCTCTTCCAATGCAAGTTTATATGCCTTATCAACCTCGCCAATCGTTGTATAGAGATTTGTCCATACCCCCAGCCTCACCATTCTCCCCAATTTCTCCTTACCAAAATCTCCAACCATTAACCATGACACATCTTGACCATAACCCTTTCAAGTTAAGCAAAATTTTTCCCAGTATAACATGTCGAGCACCACTCCAACTAGAACCCCAAACTAAACAAAAAAATGAACATTCTCCCATGAAAAAAGACAAAGAACCATTATACCAACTTTCAGACCCAATTGTAGGTGCTTCGTCAGGACCCCCAAATATGAATATGTTGGCTACAAACCCTGACCCTCCTAACCCAATATCATCATTCCTCAAATCCCTTACTTTTCACGATCTAGAGGAACCTTTTGTCCTCCCAGTTATTGATGATACGGATCTAGACTTGTCTGATCTCGGACTAGATGAAGTATTTATGACAGATCCAAAGGTAGAAGAAGATGATGATGTCCTTCACCCTGAACAACCTTCACCACCACCAATATTTCCTCCACCACCCTTAATTCCTAATTACCAAACAAGATTAACCTACTCATCCACCATATATTCAAAACACTTGTTCACCATTGACAATACCCCTCCTTCAAAATGGCATGATGAGATTTTTTAACATGTATTCATGGTGCACAGCAGAACTTCAAGTCTTAAATAACACTGTTACACAAATTATTACCAAATTTATTGCAAAACTCATAGGAAGATTAAGACAATAGTGGCTTAACCTTGGAGAATACAGGCAAAGACAAGCAGCTCGGTGTCTTACTTTAGAAGACTTTTTCACAATCATTCATAGTGAATTTCTTGGCTCTGTGGCTCATTATACGGAAGTAGCAAGAGAAGAATTTTTATTGATGAAATGCTGCTCTTTTGAAAGAAAAGATTTGAAAAAACATTTTGATAGAATGTCAAGCCGGTATTACTCTTTCAATGGTATGGATGATGTCAACTCGAAGCACACCTTTTTGAACTCTTTTCCAAAACCATTAGGAGATGAAACTCTTCGCATGATGAATCTGCAAAAAATAACTCTGCAACAAGCCTCTTTAGGAAAAATCTATCAACATGTGCTCATTGCCCTTGAAAAACTCTGCAACCAGAGAAAGTTACTCTCAGAAATTGACAAAGTCCATAGAAAGCTCACAGACAATTGCAAAAGGAAAGATTTACAGATAAAATGCTATGACAAAAGTTGTACTTGTCCGACCAAAAGAAGAGATCATTTCAAGAAGTATTCTTGGAAGAAAAGACACTATGCAAGTTAGAAGAAGAGGTCCTTCAGAGAAAAGAAATGGAAGTTCCTCAGAAGAAAGCAGTTCAAAGGAAAAACTTCAAAGGTCTATTTTGTATGCAGAAGACCAGGTCATTTTGCAAAGAATTGTCCAAAGAAAGAAAAGCGATAAAGCTTCTTGAACAAGCCTAGATTCATGCAGATGATACCCCCTTCTCAGATGTAGAATCACTCTTTTCACTGGATGATGAGTACTCTCCTCAAGCCTTAGTAGTCATGGCTTATTCTACCTCAGAAGATGATTCAGATTCAGATGACTCAGACCTAGAAATCCAAACTATCTACACATCCTAGCCTATTATAGCCTCCTTAACCAGCCCCACACCCATAGCCCAAGTACATATCCTCCTAGACACTTATTCCAGACCTATTCCCGTAATAGCCTTGTTTAATACAGGCGCAACAGCAACAATTCTCCATCCCAAGATATTACCTGAACATTTTTGGCTACCCCATCGTCAAATGTTCAAATCAGCAAATGGAGAAACATTTTTGATTACCTTGAAAAGCAAGCCTATCCTCATTAGGATCTTTCCAACCCTTACCATTAAACACCAAGTCCTTGGCTCCCCTCTTACAGGCAGAGACCTTTTTACAGGATTTGATCTTCTTCATAAAATACCTAGCCTCAGATGGTCATTAAAAGGACTTTTGCATAAACAACATCTTCTCACCTAGACTCAAGTACCCCATTTATTCACAATAGACCCCTTTGACTCTTTGAGATTCCAGATTATTAAAGAATGATGTGCAACCACCCACTCTGAATTCCTCCTTAAAAATCCAAACCCTTTTTGGAAAAAATCCATCTTTCTTTATTAACCTCTCCTTAAAAAAGAATGAAGATGTTAACCCTACAAAAGCCAGTCACAGAGGAATGAATCCTCAACATTTGACCTTAGCTAAGCAAGAGTTGTCTACTCTTCTTTCAGAAGGCCTCATTGAACCTACAATCTCTCCATAGGTGAGTGAAGCTTTTTATGTTAATAAGCATGATGAGCAAGTTTGTGGAAAACTCAGATTGGTAATTTACTACCAAGATCTTAACCATTTCCTTGCCGATGACAAGTTCCCTTTGCCAAACAAAATTGCTCTTTTCCAGCATCTTTCACATGCTAGGATCTTTTCAAAGTTTGATCTAAAAGCAGGATTTTGGCAATTAGGCATCCATCCAGAAGAAAGGTACAAGATAGCTTTTTGCATTCCAGATCACCATTATCAATGGACTGTTATGCCTTTTGGTCTAAAAAATGCTCTATCTTAATTCCAAAAAGCAATGGTAACTCTTTTCTAACCACTCTTGATAAATGCCCTAATCTATGTCGATGATATCCTTCTATTCTCAAAGCATGTAGAATTCCATGAAAAATTGCTTACTGAATTATAACTCAAGGGATAATGCTTTCAGAAAAGAAAATGATCATAAGAGCCTCCTCTATAGATTTATTAGGAGTAAACAATGCAGATGGCAAATACACTTTGCAACCCCACATAGCGGTTTCTCTTGGAGAATTTCCAGATAAGCTCACAAGTACCAAGCAGATACAGCAGTTTCCTGGAGTTGTAAACTATATGTCAGATTTCATTCCAAAAATCTCTAGATACAGGAATTGTTTAGCTCAATTGTTGAAAAAATCTCCCCCAGATTGGAATCCAGTTCATACAGAAGCAGTTCAACAATTAAAAAAGCTAGCAGAGAAGCTCATTCCTTTGCAAATTCTAAGACCAGGCAAACGAATTCTGCAAACAGATGCAAGTGATGAATATTAGGCAGCAGCTCTCTTTGAAGAAATCAGTGGCAAAAGAAGTATTTGTGGATATAAAAGTGGTACATTCAAGCCTTCAAAGCTTCATTATCATTCCATTTTCAAGGAAATCTTAGCAGTCAAACATGGCATTGCAAAATTCCAAATCCACCTTCTTGGGCATAATTTTCTAGTAGAAATGAACATGTCCTCATTTCCCAGTGGTCCTCATGTGGCCATTGCTGTCTACATATATCAGTATGTCCTCATTTCCCAAAATGCTCCAATGCAAAAGAAAAATGCTTCCACATCCTTAATTACTCAAATGGTCAAATTGGTTTTCACAATGGTCTTTTCAAGTCAAACACATCAAAGGTAAAGATAATCTTATCACTGATTACCTTTCTCAAAAACCTCCAGTTCTCACCACCATAATCATTCCTCCACCTTTATGTGTATATCCAATCACAGACCCATCCTCATCCTCATCCTCAAGCTCTTCCTCAGCCCCTGATGATATTCTTAATATGATAGAAACCCTTCCCCTAGAAATAAAAGACCAAATAAAGACCCTGTCCCTTGAAGCTAGATCCAAAAGAATCATTAGAGTCCTCCATGACTACCTTTAAGAACACCAGCATCATTTCCTTGCTATTTTCCCAAACATAGATGAACCAGGGAAGACCCCTTTTGCTTTTTGGATAACCAATTGGACAGTTGTACATTATCTCTACATGTGGTACTTACTCAACGAGTATTACTTGTGTCTCCATTTTGAACCAGAATTTTACTCATATATTTTCCCTCGTGAAAATAAATATTTTACTAAGTTATGGTTTGAAATCTTGAAAAACGATGCTCATAATGGTCTATGGTCCAAGTATTCCAAAACAGAGCACCCACTTTTAGGCCAAAATATTACTTCTGCCTGTCTGGTTGTTAAGCTCAATTCCAAAAATAATGTGAGCACAGAAGGAATCCTTCACCTTGCAGACATATATTGGGTAACTAATGCTGTTGGAACTCTCCATAAACACATGAACGTGTCTTGGATATTTTGTCACTATTCCCTCACAATGGCTGAATCTCTTAACAAGAGAATCTTACCCCAAATAGTGCCAGCAGATCCAGATATATGTAGATAGCAATGGCCACATGAGGACCATTGGGAAATACCAAATCCTTTGATGGGACACGATGATCCCTACTACAATAAACATGATCTAGATGCTGACGTTAATCCAGATGTTGATGTTGATGAAGAATGGTTCCAAGGAAGAGACGGATAGGACGATTAGTCTGTTGTAAAAAAAAAATATATAATAATAATATATAATAGTAATCATATATATACATATAACTCCATCCTCAGAAAACTTCCTTTCCCATGCAAGACTTTCTCCAACGACTGCAAGACTTTTTGGCCTACAATAGTGGACTTCTTCAAGTAACTTCTATTTTTTGTCCTAGGCCATATGTCCTTCTTGTGACACTTGTCACCCATGCAGCAACAACTTGACATTTTGTCCTCTTCGCCCAGACAACTTATATTTGGTGGTCAGCAACATATTCGGACGAAGATAAATTTGTCAATCCATTTTTCACGTCTCCCACACTTTTTGACATCTGTCACGAATCAGTTGGCCCCTATCATCTACTGTAGAAATTTCTTATCCTCAGATTGTAAAATATCGCTATATCATATTGCCTATAAATAGGCTCCTTGTATCCTTAGAAAAGCAGAGCGAGAAAGAGTTAGAGAAAAAAGCCAACCATTGTATCATATGTTCCAGTCTCTCTTATGCTTGATGTAAAAAAGTTGTTGAATCTAATAATATCCCTTAGTCTATTGTATCTGGTGCTGTGTTCCATTCCTTATGTTCATGTTATATTTTATATATTGTTAGTAATATATGCAATTAACTAGTTTTAACCTTCTTATCCCATAATCTTCTTACACCTTTGATGTTGCTTTTTTCTTGAATCTTCCAAAGACTAAAGTTGCACCAACAACTGTTTTTTTTTTTTCTTTTTCTTTTTGCCCAATGAGTGGAAATGAGACAGACAAATCTTTTACTATGGAGGCAATGGTTGCCAATTCTTACTCAACTGCTTGTATTTTCTTTTTCAAGTCTTCGATAAGATAATTTGAGGATGAGAAGGTATGAGTAACTGCTTCAGCCATCTTTTGTTGAGTATCAAGAATCTTTGAAAGGACCTGATTTTGTGCCACAACATTTTTTGCTTGCCAATTTAAAGCTGTTTTAGTTGAGGAAACTTGTTTCTTGGTTCCATCTAGACTGTTTCTAGTAGGATTTTTGATTTTCCATACATGTTTGGTATTGGTTTAGGGATGATCAAAACTTTCAAGAGGAAGAAAATTTTGTGAATAGGAGGGTGAAGCATGGTCAAACATGTAGCAAGGTAAGGGTTTTTCGACTTGAGTTTGACTGATAGGTTTGGGTTGACATTTTGGTATTTGGGGGAGGACTTTTTGGTAGTATGGGATCAATGGGGGTTTATGGTTTTGACTGGGATTTTCTTTGCATGGAGAGAGAGAGGGAAGATTTTGTTTCCTGGTTTGAGGATAGAGGATATAATAGTCAAACATTCCAGAAGGTTCTCCAAGGAGGTCAACTTCTGGATCTCTTGCCTCATATCTTTCTCTGAGAATCTACTGAGAGGACTTTTTCTTTTTTCGTGAATCACCTTCTTCAAAAACTTGTTCTTCTTGGCAATCATCACAATCACAAACATTTCACTATATATATCTAAAGGATGATTTTTCTTCGTAGCAAGGTTGTCCATCTTCTCAGAATGCTTTAATTTGAAGACCATCTAGGCCTTCATATGACATCGGGTGGATCATAGCAATCTGAGTAGGTAAGGCTGTGATCGCTTTCTTTTCTGGTGTAGTTGTGAGGAATCTGACTTCAACATCACCATTTTCTTTCTAGACAAAGAAAGGATTATTTGACTGGATTGGCTTGACCGCTTGGTGAAGCATCTCATATTTCGTAATCCATGATTCTAGAAAGAGGGAAGTCATCTGGTCTCTGTTTAACTGTCTTGGAACGAATGTGCACATAGGCGTCATGCCTAGATCAACTTGGATTAGTAAAGCTTCATTGGATTGGGCCATCTCCAGGACTGCTACGTCAAAAGCATAATTTTGAAGTCTGTAGGCTAACTGATAATGGAGTGTGGCAGCAAAAGTATCTTGCACCTGGGAAGCTCCCGTGATCTTAACTTGCACTTTAAGAGCATCACAAAGGTGAGGATCTTTGAGAGACATATTGAAGTTAGGGAAGAGTGTAACAAAAACTATTCCTGCATTTAAAGTAGTCTAAACAGTACCAATAACTGCATTATGATATTCCAAGAATCTAGAATCAAGGAGAGAAATTTTAGAGGCAACAGGGAGTCTTTTTCTTCTATGGAAAGTTAATGCTAACCTGACTGCACCAAAGTGGAGATGTGTGTATATTTGTTTTTGCCACGGGATTACAAATTCTCTAGGAAGGGCAAGGGTGATAAAATTTTCATTCTCATTGGCTGGAATATTGAACTGGTCAAACTTAAAGGCTTGGATATATTCTTTAACAGTAGAAGGATGAGAAGGACCTAAGAATTTTTTTATGGATTTTTTGAAGGAATTTTGAGGTTTATTAAACACTGTATAAGGATTTACAATAGGGAAATTAGTAATAGGGACCTTACTGTCTTTAGGGATATGGGAGATTTCATACAAGTAGTCTAACTTATTTGCAGTCGATTTACGAAGAGGAAGATCAATAATAGGTGTAGAGGTATCAACAACTGCTTCAGATAAACTAGCCATAATTATTTCTTGAAGAAAGAACTGTTTACCTAAGACCTGACAGGACAAAGATGCCACTTCTAGGCTTACACGTCCACAAGATTACTCAGGAAATCTGGGTTCATTGAAATACTAATAACAACTCCTTAGTGTTCTACTTGATTATCAAATCCAGTGTTCTGATATGATAAATACAGAGGATCCACATGTTGTGGCAACTGTAAATCACAGAACATACTAATCAGGACAATAATCAAGGTATACTAATCAAAAGAGGGAGAAAATGGTTACAGCACATCGGTATGGCTCTGATACCAACTAGGATATAGGATAACAGAACAAGAAAAGAGCAACATCAGAGGTGTAAGAAGATTATGGGATAAGAAGGTTAAAACTGGTTAATTGCATATATTACTAACAATATATAAAATATAACATGAACATAAGGAATGGAACACAACACAAGATACAATAAACTAAGGGATATTATTAGATTCAACAACTTTTTTACATCAAGCATAAGAGAGACTGGAACATATGGCACAAAGGTTGGCTTTTTTCTCTAACTCTTTCTCGCTCTGCTTTTCTAAGGATATAAGGAGCCTATTTATAGGCAATATGATACAGCGATATTTTACAATCCGAGGATAAGAAATTTCTACAGTAGATGGTAAGGGCCGACTGATACATGATAGATGTCAAAAAGTGTGGGGGACGTGAAAAATGGATTGACAAATTTATCTTCATCTGGATATGCTGCTGATCACCAAATATAAGTTGTCTAGGGGAAGAGGACAAAATGTCAAGTTGTTGCTACATGGGTGACAAGTGTCACAAGAAGGACATATGCCCTGGGACAAAAAATAGAAGTTGCTTGAAGAAGTCCACAATTGTAGGCCAAAAAGTCTTGTAGTTGTTGGAGAAAGTCTTACATGGGAAAGGAAGTGTTTTGAGGATGGAGTTATATGTATATATATGATTACTATTTATTATTATTATTATTATTATTATTATTATTATTATTATTATTATTATTATTATTATTATTATTATTATTATTATTATTATTATTATTTTACAACAGACTAATCGTCCCATCTGTTTCTTCATTGGAACCATTCTTCATCAACATTAGCATCCTCATCAACATCAGCATCCGGATCAACGTCAGCATCTGGATCATGGTTATTGTAGTAGGGATCATTGTGTCCCATCAAAGGATTTGGCATTTCCCAGTAGTCCTCATGTGGCGATTGCTGTCTACATATATCTGGATCTGCTGACACTATTTGGGGTAAGATTCCCTAGTTAAGAGATTCTGCCATTGTGAGAGAATAGTGACAAGATATCCAAGACACGTCCATGTGTTTATGGAAAGTTCTATCAGCATTAGTTACCTAATGTATGTCTACAGGGTGAAGGATTCCTTCTGTGCTCACATTATTTTTGGAATTGAGCTTAAAAATCAGACAGGCAGAAGTAATATTTTGGCCAAAAAGTGGGTGCTCTGTTTTGGAATACTTGGACCATAGACCATTATGAGCATCATTTTTCAAGATTTCAAACCAAAACTTAGTAAAATATTTATTTTCACGAGGGAAAATATATGAGTAAAATTTTGGTTCAAAATGGAGACACATGTAATACTCGTTGAGTAAGTACCACATGTAGAGATAATGTACAACTGTCCAATTGGTTATCCAAAAAGTAAAAGGGGTCTTCCATGGTTCATCTATGTTTGGGAAAATAGCAAGGAAATGATGCTAGTGTTCTTTAAGGTAGTCATGGAGGACTCTAATGATTCTTTTGGATCAAGCTTCAAGGGTCAGGGTCTTTATTTGGTCTTTTATTTATGGGAGAAGGGTTCCTATCATATTAAGAATATCATCAGGGGCTAAGGAAGAGTTTGAGGATGAGGATGGGTCTGTGATTGGATATACACATAAAGGTGGAGGAATGATTGTGGTGGTGAGAACTGGAGGTTTTCGGGAAAGGTAATCAGTGATAAGATTATCTTTACCTTTGATGTGTTTGACTTGAAAAGATCATTGTGAAAACCAATTTGACCATCTAAGTAACTGAGGATGTGGAAGCATTTTCCTTTTAAATTGGAGCATTTTGGGAAACGAGGATATATCCATTTTTGCTAGAAAATTATGCCCAAGAAGGTGGAATTGGAATTTTTCAATGCCACGTTTGACTGCTAAGATTTCCTTGAAAGTGGAATGATAAAGAAGCTCTGAAGGCTTGAATGTACCACTTTTATATTCATAAATACTTCTTTTGCCACTGATTTCTTCAAAGAGAGCTGCTGCCTAATATTCATCGCTTGCATCTGTTTATAGAATTTGTTTGCCTGGTCCTGGAATTTACAAAGGAGGGAGCTTCTCTGCTAGCTTTTTTAATTGTTGAACTGCTTCTATATGAACTGGATTCCAATCTGGGGGAGATTTTTTCAATAATTGAGCTAAACAATTCCTGTATCTGGAGATTTTTGCAATGAAATCTAACAGATAATTCACGACTCCAAGAAACTGCTGAATCTGCTTGGTTCTTGTGAGCTTATCTAGAAATTCTTCAAGAGAACCTACTATGTAGGGCTGCAAAGTGTATTTGCCATCTGAAATGTTTACTCCCAAGAAATCTATAGAGGAGGCTCCTATGATCATTTTCTTTTTTGAAAGCATTATCCCTTGAGTTTTTACTAAATTATAAAATTCAATAAGCAATTTTTCATGGGATTCTGCATCCTTTGAGAATAGAAGGATATCATCAACATAGATTAGGGCATTTGTCAAGAGTGGCTGGAAAAGAGTTACCATTGCTTTTTGAAATAGAGATGGAGCATTTTTAAGACCAAAAGGCATAATAGTCCATTGATAATGGTGGTCTGGAATGCAAAAAGTTGTCTTGTACCTTTCTTCTAGATGGATTCCTAATTGCCAAAATGCTGCTTTTAGATCGAACTTTGAAAAGATCCTAGCATGTGAAAGATGCTGGAAAAGAGCACTTTTATTTGGTAAAGGAAACTTGTCATCGGTAAGGAAATGGTTAAGATCTTGGTAGTTGATTACCAATCTGAGTTTTTCAAGAACTTGCTCAGCATGCTTATTAACATAGAAAACTTCACACGCCCATAGAGAGCTTGTAGGTTCAATGAGGCCTTCTGAAAGAAGAGTAGACAACTCTTGCTTAGCTAAGGTCAAATGTTGAGGATTCATTCCTCTGTGACTAGCTTTTGTGGGGTTAACATCTTCATTCTTTTTGAAGGGGAGGTTAATAAAGAAAGATGGATTTTTCCACAAAGGGTTTGGATTTTTAAGGAGGAATTCAGAGTGGGTGGTTGCACAACATTCTTTAATAATTTGGAGTCTCAAAGAGTCAAAGAGGTCTATTGTGAATAAATGGGGTACTTGAGTCCAAGTGAGAAGATGTTGTTTGTGCAAAAGTCCTTTTAATGACCATTTGAGGCTAGGTACTTGATGAAGGAGATCAAATCCTATAAGAAGGTCTCTGCCTGTAAAAGGGGAGCCAAAGACTTGGTGTTTAATGGTAAGAGTTCGAAAGATCCTAATGAGGATAGGCTTGCTTTTCAAGGTAATAAAAAATGTTTCTCCATTTGCTGCTTTGAACATTTGATGATGGGGTAGCAAAAATTGTTCAAGTAATATCTTGGGATGGAGAATTGTTGCTGCTGCGCCTGTATCAAACAAGGCTATTACGGGAATAGGTCTGGAATAAGTGTCTGGGAGGATATGTACTTGGGTTATGGGTGTGGGGCTGGTTAAGGAGGTTATAATAGGCTAGGATGTGTAGATAGTTTGGATTTTTGGGTCTAAGTCATCTGAATCTGAATTATCTTCTGAGGTAGAATAAGTCATGATTGCTAAAGCTTGAGGAGAGTACTCATCATCTAATGAAAAGAGTGATTCTACATCTAAAAAGGGGTATCATCTGCATGAATCTGGGCCTGTTCAAGAAGCTTTATCGCCTTTTCTTTCTTTGGACAATTCTTTGCAAAATGACCTGGTCTTCTGCGTATAAAATAGACCTTTGAAGTTTTTCCTTTGAACTGCTTTCTTCTAAGGAACTTCCATTTCTTTTTTCTGAAGGACCTCTTCTTCTGACTTGCATAGTGCCTTTTCTTCCAAGAATACTTCTTGAAATGATCTCTTCTTTCTGTCAGACAAGTACAACTTTTGTCATAGCATTTTATCTGAAAATCTTTCTTTTTGCAGTTGTCTTTGAGCTTGCTATGGACTATGTCAATTTCTGAGAGAAACTTTCTCTGGTTGCAGAGTTTTTCAAGGGCAATGAGCACATGCTGATAGATTTCTCCTAAAGAGACTTGTTGCAGAGTTATTTTTTGTAGGTTTATCATGCGAAGAGTTTCATCTCCTAATGGTTCTAAAAAAGAGTTCAGAAAGGTGTGCTTCGAGTTGACATCATCAATACCATTGAAAGAGTAATGCCAGCTTGACATTTTGTCAAAATGTTTTTCCAAATCTTTTCTTTCAAAAGTGTAGCATTTCATCAATAAAAATTCTTCTCATGCTACTTTCGTATAATGAGCCACGGAGCCAAGAAACTCACTATAAATGATTGTGGAAAAGTCTTCTAAAGTGAGACACTGGGCTGCTTATCTTTGCTTGTATTCTCCAAGGTTAAGCCACCATTGTCTTAATCTTCCTGTGAGTTTTGTAACAAATTTGGCAATAATTTGTGCAACAGTTTTATTTAAGGCTTGAAGTTCCGCTGTGCACCATGAATACATGTTAAAAATCTCATTATGCCATTTTGAAGGATGGGTATTGTCAATGGTGAACAAGTGTTTTGAATCTGTGGTGGATGAGTATGTTAATCTTGTTTGGTAATCAAGAATTAAGGGTGGTGGAGGAAATATTGGTGGTGATGGAGGTTGTTCAGGGTGAAGGACATCATCATCTTTTTCTACCTTTGGATCTGTCATAAATACCTCATCTAGTCCGAGATCAGACAAATCTAGTTCCGTATCATCAATAACTGGGAGCACAAAAGGTTCCTTTGGATCGTGAAGAGTAAGGAATTTGAGGAATGATGATATTGGGTTAGAAGGGTCAGAGTTTGTAGCCAACATGTTCATATCTGGAGGTCTTAACGAAGCACCCACAATTGGGTCTAGAGCTTGGTATAATGGTTCTTTGTCTTTTTTCATGGGAGAAGGTTCATTTTTTTGTTTAGTTTGGGGTTCTAGTTGGAGTGGTGCTGGACATGTTATACTAGGAAAAATTCAGCTTGGCTTGAAAGGGTTATGGTCAGGACGTGTCATGGTTAATGGTTGGAGGTTTTGGTAAGGAGAAATTGGGGAGAATGGTGAGGCTGTGGGTATGGACAAATCTCTATACAATGATTGGGAAGGTTGACAAGGCATATAAACTTGCATTGGAAGAGCTTGGGTTACCTCTTTTCTTGAATTTTCCAAAGATTGAAGTTGCGCCAATAACTGTTTTTTTTTCTTTTTCTTTTTGCCCAATGAGTGGAAATGAGACAGACAAACCTTTTACTGTGGAGGCAATGGTTGCCAATTCTAGCTCAATTGCTTGTATTTTCTTTTTTAAATCTTTGATAAGAGAATTTGAGGATGAAAAGGTATGAGTAACTGCTTCAGCCATCTTTTGTTAAGTTTCAAGAATCTTTGAAAGGACCTGGTTTTGTGCCACATCATTTTCTGCTTGCCAATTTAAAGCTGCTTTAGCTGAGGAAACCTGTTTCTTGGTTCCATCTGGATTGTTTCCAGTAGGATTTTTGATTTTTCATACATGTTTGGTATTGATTTGGGGATGATCAAAACTTTCAAGAGGAGGAAAAATTTGTGAATATGAGGGTGAAGCATGGTCAAACGCGTAGCAAGGTAAGGGTTTTTAGACTTGAGTTTGATTGATAGGTTTGGGTTGACATTTTGGTATTTGGGGAAGGACTTTCTGGTAGTATGGGATCAACGGGGTTGATAGGCCACAAACGCGTTGACCCCTTGTGAATAATTAGCCAAGTTATTAATTAATCAAGTTAACTTGCAAATTCACGTGGCAGCACAAATAAATCACCAAAAACTAAAGTATGCAGCGGAAAATAAATGACACGGTGATTTGTTTATGAATGGAAAAAACCTGATGGCAAAAACCCCACCGGGTGATTTAAGGTCACCACTCCCGAAACTCCACTATTATCACAACAAGCGATTACAAGCAAGGAATCCGAGTACCTTACCAACCTACAATTGAACCCTTACCCTAATACCCAATTGGACTTGTTCTGTAGTGACAGTTTCTCCTTTTAATGCACGACTCCAAGTACGTGACTAACCAACTACGCGGATCCGAGTACGTGGCTTCAATTCACCAAGTAGACAGAGAGTTGTTGGCTGCAAAGTTCTTCAAATCATCTACACGATGAAGATCAAGAAGATGCTTGGTTACAAAACCCTACGGTGCACATTACACAGCAACTTCTTCACAATAGATGAACTAGGGCACGAACTTTGTCTTTGATCACAAATTGTATGAACAAGAATTATTCAATGCTTGTGCAACTTGCATCCCTTTGACGGCCCTTAAAACAATCCTTTTATATGTCTAGGGTTAGGAGAAAAGAAGTCTCAAAGACATATTTACGGATTGGAATTAAAACAGAACTGAAAATCTGTTTTCTTTAAATCTCGACAGATAGAGGTGTCGAGGATCTGTCCAGAAGCTGTCGAGCTTCGGGGCTGAAACAGCTTCTAAAGCTCGATAGATGCATGTGTCGAGACTAGGTGTCGAGCTTTAGTAACTTGCACTTTCCAGCCTGTTTCTTAGATAGACTTGATGACTTCAATACTTGATCTTGAAACACTATTTCTTGAAGCGTTAAAACACATCCTAAATCTACCCAATTACAAGTAAAGTGCGTTTTGTCAAACGATAAACTAATTACACAAAATAATGACATATGTTAACAATGTGAACTACATATGTCCTAACAGGGGTTTATGGTTTTGACTGGGATTTTCTTTGCATGGAGAGAGAGAGGGAAGATTTTGTTTCCTGGTTCGGAGATAGAGGACATAATAGTCAAACTTTCTAGAAGGTTCTCTAAGGAGGTCAACTTCTAGATCTCCAGCCTCATATCTTTCTCTAAGAATCTGCTGAGAGGACTTTTTCTTTTTTCGTGAATCACCTTTTTCAAAAACTTCTTCTTCTTGGCAATCATCATAATCATAAATATCCCACCATATATGACCAGAGAATGATTTTCCTTCGTAGCAAGGCTGTCCATCTTCTCGAAATGCTTTAATTTGAAGACCATCTAGGCCTTCATATGAAATTGGATGGATCATAGCAATCTGAGTAGGAAAAATTGTGACCGCTTTCTTTTCTAGTGTAATTGTGAGGAATTTGAATTTAACATCACCATTTTCTTTCTTGACAAAGAAGGGATTATTTGACTGGATTGGCTTGACCGCTTGGTGAAGCATTTCATATTTCGTAATCCCTGATTCTAGAAAGAGGGAAATCATCTGGTCTCTGTTTAACTGTCTTGGAACGAATGTGTACATAGGCGTCATGCTTGGATTAACTTGGATTAGTAAAGATTCATTGGAATGGACCATCTTCGGGGCTGCTACGTCAAAAGCATGATTTTGAAGTCTATAGGCTAACTGATAATGGAGTGTAACATATAATTAAAAAAATATTGAGCGGTGTAACATTGCGTGCGTGTAACTCTAAGCAATGCTACACCACTCAATATTTTTTTAATTAGATGCGAATATTGACAAATCCACCTTTAGATTATATTATCTTTATATATTCTCCATGCTTTCAAAATTTCAAGGTGGTCAAAGATTAATAGCTATGTCATCAATCAATTATTAAAATTCAAGTTTTTGTAGTTTAAAATAATGCGTTTATGGATCAAAGGGTAAATAACATCTGATTGATATGAAAATTGGCATGCATGTTAAGAATATGTAGAACGTGCAATTTAATGGTTGGATTTTCAAAATATTAATTTGATAACAAGTTATCTGATGATGTAACATTACTTAGAGTTACACCAGGTGTAACTTGAACCCAATCCTATATATATATATATGATGATGATGATGATGATGATGATGCATAAAATCATCAGTGATTTAATCGTCCACACATGCGTCGAATGAGGTACCAGAAGAACAAAGAAGATGATGAACCTACAGAGAGCATCGGTGGGGTGCCAGCCAAAGACCCTCCGAAAGTTAAGTCAGTGAAAGAAGATTCCAATAACTCAAAAGTGCAAGAGCTAGGAAATTTCATGTACCTTTAGAAAGAGCAGGCCTAGTGCTTATATAGTGGTGTAGAGTTGACTAAGATCCCTTGAATATAGGGTTTTTCCTTGTAGAGAAGATTTGGAGTTAAGACCTCGATATCTTGAGCTTTTCTTCCCACATAGGGAAGACATGAGTGTGGAATATGGTCTTTGGGCGTGTGGTGCAAGTTATTTCCAAATAGGGATGCATAAATGGAGAATACGTAAAATTTTGTGGGACCCACTTACTCAACCAGCAGTAGGACCATTTGTCTATTGGTATCACCATCTGTCCATCGGTATGAATATGGAGGATAAGACGTGACCATCCGTCGGGTTTATATGCAACCATCCGTTGGGCACATATGTGGAGCACTAATTTGTTGAGACTTCAAGGAAGTCAAATAAGGAGTTCATCCTAACGGATCCGTAGTTGGCAAGTCCCACTAGAGGAGGCACAAACCTTGACGAGTCAGTGGCAAAGTATTCCATCCTGATAGGTCAAAGTGCTCGAAGAACTTTATTAGATGAAAATACCCTTATTAGTGTCTACATATTCTAGGCGATGAGTAGGGTACCTGACAACCCTTTAATACATAATGACCGTCAAGGCGGAGCGCGTTGAGCGGTGTCAAGGAAGGTACCTGATGACCATTGGGTCCCTGATGACTTTTTAGTACTTAATGACCAATTGATACGTGACGATCGTCAGGGCGGGCGGAGTTTGTCATGTGGTGTTAGGGAAGTTACCTGACGACTCATTGATACGTGATGACCGTCAGGGCAGAACGTGTCGCGCGGTGTTATGGAAGGTACCTGATGACCGTTGGGTACTTGACGACCCCTTGGTACTTAACGACCCATTGATATGTGATGACTGTCAAGACAAAGTGTGACACATGGTGCCACACTCCCTTTGTGACCGACGATACTTTTGGTGACCAAAGATTCTTTTGGTAAGCTCATGATACTTTTGGTGACCGAAGACTTCAAGGTGTTAGAAAAAATTTTCTAACTAGTGAAAATATTCCCAATTAGTTGCCCCCCATATTGTAGTCATCACGTAAGTGGACGAGTGCGGAATATGAAGGCTTGTGTTATAATCGTAGAGTGTTGGGGGTTTTTTGCTTGCCCCCTACTCCATGAGCAATTTAATTGGAGGAATGTTACTTAAGTCGATTGTCATCAGAGGATTGCTACTTGACTCAATCATCTTTGGAGGCTTGTTCGTCACCTTGGTGACTTGGTTCAATGATTTCTATTTGAGTCAATTATCTTTGGAGGATCGCTTGGATCATTTGTCACCTTGGTGACTTGGTTAGATGATCTCTACTTGAGTCGATCATCTTGGGAGGATCACTTGGATCGTTTGTCACCTTGGTAACTTAGATCATTTGTCACCCTTTAGGTAGGAAGATTTAGATCTTTTACCAAGGCACTTGTTAGTGGATTGGTTCATCTATCCACTCGTAGGTAGGAGGACTTAAATTTTTTACCAAGACACTTGTGAATGGCTTGGTTCGTCCATCCTCTAGTAGGTAGGAAGACTTAGATCTTTTTCCAAGGCACTCGTGAGTGGCTTAATTTGTTTGTCCACCCGTAGGTAGGAAGACTTAGACTATTGACCAAGGTAGTCATGGGTGGCTTGGTTCGTCCGTCCTCCAATAGGTAGGAAGACTTAGATCTTTTACCAAGGCACTCGTGAGTGGCTTAGTTCGTTCATCCACCCATAGGTAGGAAGACTTAAACTATTGACCAAGGTAGTTGTAGGTGGCTTGGTTCGTTTGTCCACCCCATAGGTAGAAGGACTTAGATTTTTTACCAAGGCATTCGTGAGTGGCTTAGTTCATTCATCTACCTATAGGTAGGAAGACTTAGATTTTTGACCAAGGTACTTGTGAGTGGCTTGGTTGATCTGTCCACCCTGTAGGCAGAAGGGCTTAGAATTTTGATCAAGGCACTCGCGGGTGGCTTAGTTCGTCTATCTACTCATAGGTAGGAAGACTTAGATTTTTGACCAAGGCACTCTTAGGTGGATTGGTTTATCCCTCCACCCATAGGTAGGACTTAAATTTTTTACCAAGGCACTTATGAGTGGCTTGGTTTGTCCGTCCTTCCATAGGTAGGAAGAATTAGATTTTTTACCAAGGCACTCGTGGGTGGCTTGGTTCATTCGCCCTCCCATAGGTAGGAAGACTTATATTTTTACCAAGGAACCAAGGCACGTCCACCCGTAGGTAAGAGGATTTAAATTTTTTACCGAGGCACTCGTGAGTGGCTTAGTTCATTCATTCACCCATAGGTAGGAAGACTTAAACTATTGACCAAGGTAGTTGTAGGTGGCTTGGTTCGTTTGTCCACCCCATAGGTAGAAGGACTTAGATTTTTTACCAAGGCACTTGTGAGTAGCTTAGTTCATCCGTCTACCTATAGGTAGGAAGACTTAGATTTTTGACCAAGGTACTTATGAGTGGCTTGATTCATCTGTCCACCCTGTAGGTAGAAGGGCTTAGAATTTTGATCAAGGCACTCGTGGGTGGCTTAGTTTGTCTATCTACTCATAGGTAGGAAGACTTAAATTTTTGACCAAGGCACTCTTAGGTGGATTATCCCTCCACCCGTAGGTAGGACTTAAATTTTTTACTAAGGCACTTGTGAGTGACTTGGTTTATCCGTCCTTCCATAGGTAGGAAGAATTAGATTTTTTACCAAGGCACTCGTGGGTGGCTTGGTTCGTCCATCGACCCATGGGTAAGAGGACTTAAAACTTTTTTAAGAGTGCCTTGGTTCATTCGCCCTCCCATAGGTAGGAAGACTTATATTTTTACCAAGGAACTCATGGGTAGCTTGGTTCATCCGTCCACCCGTAGGTAGGAGGATTTAAATTTTTTACCTAGGCACTCGTGAGTGGCTTAGTTCATCCGTCCATCCGTAGGTAGGAAGACTTAGACTTTTGACCAAGGCACTTGTGAGTGGCTTGGTTCTCCTGTCCACCCTGTAGGTAGGACTTAAATTTTTTGCCAAGGCATTCACGAATGGTTTGGTTCATTTGTCCTTTCATAGGTAAGAAGACTTAGATTTTTGACCAAGGCAATCGTGGGTGGCTTGGTTCATCTATCTACCCATCGGTAGGAAGACTTAGATTTTTTACCAAGGCACTCATGGGTGGCTTGGTTTGTCCGTCCACCAATAGGTAGGAAGACTTAGATTTTTTACCAAGGCACTCATGGTTGGCTTTGTTCTTCCGTTCACCCGTAAGGGACTTTGGTCATTGTTATTCCCTCTTGGGGATGACTTTACTTTAGACTATCCACCGTAGGCAACTTTGGTTTTCTGTCCACCCGTAGGCGACTTTAGTCGTCTGTCCACCTATAGGTGACTTTGGTGGTTATCCTTCCATCTTGGGGATGATTTTAATTTGGGTCGTCCACCTGTAGGTGATCTTAGTTTTCTGTTCACCTGTAGGCAGCTTTAGTTGGCTGTCCACCCGTAGGAGACTTTGGTTATTTTCCTTCCCTCTTGGGGATGGCACTATGTTAGGCCGTCCTCCCTGTAGGCGACTTTGGTTTTATGTCCGCTCGTAGGCGACTTTAGTCATCCATCCACCCATAGGCGACTTTGGTTGTTGTCCTTCCCTCTTAGGGATGGCTTTGTGTTGGACCATCCACCCATAGGTGACTTTAGTGTTCTGTCCACTCGTAGGTGACTTTGGTCATTGTCCTTCCATCTTGGGAATGACTTTACTTTGGACCGTTCACCCATGGGCAACTTTAGTCGTCCGTTCACCCATAGGCAACTTTCGTCGTCCGTCCACCCATAGGCGACTTTAGTTGATGTCCTTCTCTCTTGGGGATGACTTTATGTTGGATCATCCACTCGCAAGCGACTTTGGTTTTACGTTCACCCATAGGCGACTTTAGTCGTCTGTCCACCCGTAGGTGACTTTGGTCATTGTTCTTCCTTTTTGAGGATGACTTTATGTTGGACCATCCACCTGTAGGTGACTTTAGTCGTATGTCCACCCGTAGGTGACTTTGGTCGTTATCCTTCCATCTTGGGGATGACTTTACTTTGGATCGTTCACCTGTAGGCAACCTTAGTTTTCTGTCCACCCGTAGGTGACTTTAGTCATCCATCCACCCATAGGTGACTTTGGTTGTTATCCTTCCCTTTTACAGATGACTTTATGTTGGATCATCCACTCGTAGGCGACTTTAGTCGTCTGTCCACCCGTAGGTGATTTTGGTCGTTGTCCTTCCCTTTTGGGGATGACTTTATGTTGGACCGTCCACTCGTAGGCGACTTTGGTCATTCGTCCAAACGGGGTTTGTTTTGTCTTTCCTTCTTCTTTGTCTTGCCCCTTTAGGCTATCATAGCATTTTTGGCATTCATGTACTTGGTGGCTATGTATAGCATGTTTGTCATCATCTTTGGGTCATCCTTGTAGACGGAGGAGATGAATTCTCCAGAGCATAGCCCGTTGGGGAAGGTTGTGACTAACACCTTATCATTGGCTTCGTCAATCAAGAGGACTTCCTTATTGAATCAAGCCACATAGGACCTCAAGTTCTCATCTTCTTGCTGCTTGATGTTCAGGAGTCATATCGAGGACCTCCTGTATCTTTTCCTGCCAATGAAGTGTGTGACGAAGTGCCCACTTAGCTCCTTAAAAGTTAAGATGGAGCTTGGAGTAATCTTACTGAACCATACCTTAGTTGGTCCTTTGAGCGTGGTTGGGAATGCTCTGCACATTATTTTATTGGGCACGCCATGTAGGTGCATAAGAGTTTTGAACGACTCTAGGTAATCGAGCGGATCTTTTGACCCGTCGTATGTCTCAACTTGAGGCATTTAGAACTTGGGCAAAAGTGGACTAGATGTGACCTGTGCTGTGAAGGAGGAGTCAGTACGGTGAGTCAGTTCATCCAAGTTAATGGACACTCGTCTTCTCATGGCATTCATCATCATGTCCATCTATTCTTTCATAATATGTATATCTTGCGCCATGCATATTGTGCCACCCTCTAGCTCTGATTGACAGTCAGTGTCCTCTTGTAGGTTGCGCCTGTTGGTAACATTGCTTTCTTCTTGATCTTCTCTTTCGCGTTAGTCACCTGTTAGGAGATGACTGTCGTGGTGCTCGTAATTGAGCTAATTCTTGGTTTGGGCATGACGTTCATTCATCAGGTTCATCTGTTCTTCGAGATCCTTATTTCGCTAAGTAAGCCGTTTGACGTCCATGACTAGGGTTTGCACTTGCCTCCCCAAGGCATTGAAGGGGTTTCCGACTTCTAGGTTAGTGGTAGTCATTGACTGTGTCTGAACCATGCAACTCTTTGTCTTAGAAGCGGTGATATGGCCAGTCACTCGGTATCCCACAGACAGCGCCAACTAATGATGCATAAAATCATCAGTGAGTTAATTGTCCACACACACATCGAATGAGGTACCTGAAGAACAAAGAAGATGAAGAACCTATAGAGAGCGCCGGTAAGGTGCCGACTAAAGACCCTCTGAAGGTTAAGTTAGTGATAGAAGAATTTCTAATAACTCAAAAATGCAAGAGCTAGGAAATTTCATGTACCTTAAGGAAGAGGAGGCTAAGTGCTTATGTAGTGGTGTAGAGTTGACCAAGATCTCTTGAATATAGGGTTTTTCCTTGTAGAAAATATTTGGAGTTAAGGCCTTGAGATCTTGAGCTTTTCTTCCTATATAGGGAAGACACAAGCGTGGAGTATGGTCTTTGGGTGTGTAGTGCAAGTAATTTTCATATAGAGATGCATGAGTGGAGAATACATAAAGGTTTGTGGGACCCAGTTACTCAACCTTCGATATGATCATTTGTTCGTCGGTATCACCATCTATTCGTCGGTATGAACACAGAGGATAAGATGTGACCATCCGTTGGGTATATAGGCAACCATCCGTCAGGCACATACGTGGAGCATTGATTTGCAGAGACTTCAAGGAAGTCAAATGAGGAGTTCATCCTGATGGGTCTGCAGTTGGCAGGTCCCACTAGAAGAGGCACAAACCTAGATGGGTTAGTGATGGAGTATTCCATCCTGATGGGTCAAAATGCTTGCCCTTATTAGTGTTTGCATGTTCTGAGCAATGAGTAGGGTACCCGAGGACCCCTTGATACGTAACGACCATCAAGGCAGAGTGTGTTAGGTAGTGTTAAGAAAGGTACTTGATGATCATTGGGTCCCTGATGACTCCTTGGTACTTGATGACCCATTGATACGTGACGATCGTCAGGGCAGAGTGTGTCGCGTGGTGTTAGGGAAGGTATCTGACGATCGCTGGGTACCCGACGACTCATTGATAAGTGACGACCATTAGGGCGGAATGTGTCGCGATGTGTTAGAGAAGGTACCTAACGACTGCTGGGTACCTGACAACCCCTTGGTACTTGACAACCCATTGATATGTGATGACCATCAAGACAGAGTGTGGCACATGGTGCCACTTTCTCTTTGTGACTGACGATACTTTTGGTAACTGAAAATTCTTTTGATAAGCTCATGATACTTTTGGAGACCGAAGACTTTAGGGTGTTAGAAAAAATTTTCTAACTAGTGAAAATATATCCTATCAATATAAATATATATATACACACACACACACTTTAGGCATGTATGCATCTAAATTTGTGTGAGGTAAATATTGTGTCCAGCACAAGACTTCAGAGGGATGGGTGCTTTATAATTCATACTACCATGCACCTTTTATCTTGTAACGATACCCTGCAGATATGAATGCATTTGGTCTTTTGCTGGAGGCAATGGTTAATTACTTAATCAACCAAATATTCAGTTAGGTCGTGGTGTTACAGCGTCTATTTTGTTTGTTTGTTTGTTTGATTTATTTTTTCTTAGTTCACAAACTTTTGCAAGTTTTGAGAGACCATAGTAGTTAGCCTTATCTTTAAATTATTGGAGAGGCTAATTCCTGTACTTAAATCAGCAACTAGTTGCTTTCGGAGGAAGACGCAAGCCACACAAGTCATTAGACCAAGGCTCTAATTAGTTTTTTTTGTGATCTTTATCTTTTTATCTATATCTTTATTTATTTTGTTGTTTTTGTTTTTTTACCCTTTATAATTTTTATTGGGAAATACTGGCCTTTTCTCCTTAACCCACATTTATATTGTTTATTTGGGTTTTTCTACCATCAATCTCATTTTAGTTCAAATTCAATTGCGAGGCATTGTTTTTTTCATTGCTACTATTGTTCCTCCAAACTAATGAATCACTGCATTTTCTTTTGTCTATTTTTATATATATGATATGTCATGCCCTAGCAGAATTTAACATGGTGCATATCTCTGAACGAATGCAATAATGGGAATTTTCTGAATTGATATGTATCTGAACACAAATGCATATTTATGTCAATGCTGGAATTAGGTCGGCTTTATGCCTTTGAAAAAGCTCACAGACTAGATCCAACATCTAGTGGACGTGGTGTTCGCCAATTCAAAACTGCACTTCTTCAACGTCTAGAAAGGGTACGCTCTAAAATCACTTGCCCATTACATCATTTTTCTTTGGTACGCAATATTATTCTTGAAGTATCTCAATCAAACGGTTAAAAAATTAAATAAAGAAGCGTTTGTTGTAGGATGAATTTATTATTATTATTTTATTTTTTTGTTGAGAATTTAAACTTCCACCACATTATGAATTAGTTATTTTATTCAAACAAATGGAGAAATACAAAACGAGAAACTGTTAGGACAGTATAAACATGCTATTAGTATGAACTGCATAAAAAATTGACAGTTTATATTGCTAAAGGCTAAGAAACTTGACAATTTAGATAAGGAATATGCCACACACAGTGTGGAACCCTGTTCTGAATGCAACCTTAATAGAACCTGTCCGAGCATAAAGATTTCATATATGCCTCATACCTGTAGCTTTGTTCAACTCTTCCACCTTAAATCCAATCTACTTTTTATTTTAGGCACACAACCCAAGTCCCAAGAGACTTTTATTCCAATAGCTTTGTCATCATTTTCCAGTACAAAGAAAGGCATTAATTTTTTTCTTTCTCAGCTAAATTACTCCCTGAAAATTGAGTTCCCTTTACTTGATATTAAATTAGTAAAATTCTAGCCGCTCTACAAAGCTACAACTAGTATTGCCTTAATATCAGACAGTGCCATCTCAAGGACTCCTACTATCATATCAAGGGAAGGGTTACTAGGTGGAGAGCGTGAGCATGAATAATTGTAAATATTTGATATGTAACAATTGAAACAAAGTGTAAGAAGTTGATAGAGCATTTCCTCTACTTGACAATACTTCTTATCCACAAACTATTCCTAGTGTGGCATGCCTTCCTCGAATATGAATTAAAAAGCCTTTCTCTTGTTACATGAATTTAATTTTTGTTTCATCCCAGAAAAGCCATCCTTTTTTCAACAATATATTTGTCATTTGATCCAATAGTGTTTTGCAGCTCTATTCATTCCATCATTCAATACACACAAAAAAGAGTTATTTATATTTATATAAATAAAAACCAGAAGAGTGTGGTACGATCCCTTCATCACCCTAGAATGAAAGGGGTGACATTTATTGATCATTGCATACAATTCAATTAAGATATTGTATAAAAGTATGGTTTTTTCTATTCTCTTTTGATTTGAGAATTGATGGATTTTTTATTGGGTTAATTCAAAGAAAAATAAAAAAATAAAGCATAGTTAGTATAGGTAAATCTGTCTGGAGTTATTGAGTAATATAATAGAGAAGTAAAATTGTAAATACCAGTACAATACTTCAATTGGGCAACAACATTGCTTGTATTCATGTCTTGATGAAGTAATGGCACCACCACAAATGATACCACGCGGGCACTTACAGTGTGGTAAGGCACCACCCTGTGATGCCAGCAGCCAACTTTGACATGTCAGCTTAGTTATCCTCATCAAGCCACTTACTTGATGTCTAGCTTCCCAACTAGTAGACATTTCCTTTTCGTCTAGATCAATGAAACCAGAATGAAGTTGTCTTGCTTGCTTTTGGTGAAATGTATCATACATTGGGGATTACAAAAATTATGAAAAAGGAAACTAATCAAAAATTTTCTTACAGTTCACCATTCTCCTCCTTGAAGAACTCACTAATGATGTCATCCCTTAGCTCAACCTAGCCCTAGACCTTAGTTCACCATGCTCTTCTAATGTAAGCTCTAAGGCTTTACACCAAATCTTGACTAATATAATATGCATGCTTAAGTAGGGTCAAGTAGAATCGTTGTTTCCTAATGGAAACTTCCTCCATATTGCTATCAATGTCATTTGAATCCATTCAATTTGAATTGGAATATTTTTTTCATCATACTTATGGTGAAGAAGCATCTAGTATAATTAGCCTTGGGTAGTTTATTTGTGAAATTGTATGTATAGCCAAAAACTTATCACGCCTAAAATCGGGTCAAGTTCTAGTTGTTCTACAAAACAGCAATAAAGAGTGGGGGAAGTGATGGCTTTGAGATCACTAACATTTTTGTAATGGCAGCTCCAAAAATTGCCACTATAGCATGTATTGTTCTGGTAGTTAGACAAGCCACCACTGTAGACCAAGGTTGTAGTTGTAGGCAGTTATGTAAAGCTCCTCAATAGTTCACTTATAGCGGCAGTTCAAAATTGCCGATATAGGTCATTTCATAAAAAAATATTATTCATAAAAAAAAAAAAAAAAAAAAAACCCTATAGGATAGCCCGATCTAGTCTATTCTGTCACTTGATAGAATTTGCCGGTATGGGTTTTCAAAACCTTTGGGACATATTGCGGCATTTAACAAAACTGTCGGTATAGCCCAATTGGGTCTATTCTGGTGCTTTGGAGGCCTATAGCAATGGTTTAGAAACGCCGGTATAACTAATATTTAGATTTTGATATTTTAGTTCTTGCAGCTTTCTTGTCAACAAGTGTTTTGTAGTTGATAAAATATTTCTAACCCGAAAAGTTTAACCTATTAGCGATGAATTGTGATTTCGTTGCCAAAACTGTGAAATGAAAAACCATATTTATTTTTAGTGACGATTATTTTCCGTCGCTAATTCTTTCTTATAGCGACGAAACGATTTTGATCGCTAATACTATTCACAGCAACACCTACAACAACGAAATATTTTGTCACTAAAAATTTCAACTTTTAGCGATGAAATATTTTGTCACTATAGATTAATTAAGTTCACACCAAGATTTTCCTAACTGGGGCCCATTTTTCAGATCAACAATAGCGAACTTAATTTCATTATTAGTGACGAAAAATATTTCTTCACTAATTTTCGTTGCTAAAAATATATTTTGTTGTAGTGAAGAAAGAGTTAATTTAATAATGCAGCCATGGAAGATTAACTCATTATTTGGACAAAGTTTTTTTTTTCATACTAGTTTAGAGAAAAACCCTTCAAACTCTCACTAAAAAATTTAATATGCTATATATTTTGAAAATTTAATTGTTGGATTGCACATTCTTTTTGTTCTTGACATGCATGTAAAATTTTGTTCGAATTGGATATTAATTACTATTCGATCCATGAAAGAATTTTTATGCATAATTTAAGACTACGAAAACTTGAAAGTTAAACCTTTGATTGATGACATGACTATTAATTTTTAATCTTTTTAAAATTTTGCAAGCATGGAGGATATAATAAAGAAATTAATAAACAATCTAACAGTGGATTTGTTAAAATTCACATCTGGCAAAAAGATATAAGAGGAATTTGAAAAGTTTCTCTCAAAACTAGTTTAGAGAAAAACATTTTCCTTATTATTTTGCAAATTCATTTATTTAAAATTTATTTTAAGGAGCCCATGTGTGAAGTCTAATTGAAGCAAAATTTGTGCAGTTTTAAAGGTCTAGTTATATCTGTTAGAGGGTTGAAACAATTTTTAACTTGGGTTTCTATTTTGTTAGTCATGATCAATTTTGTATTTAGGGGAAAAACTATAATTTATAGAGTTAATGATCTTTTGGTAATTTACTTAAGTCTACAATTTTCTGATAGAAATAAGTATCCTAGGTTTCATTTTGTTGTAGTGCATTATTCTTTTGAGTCTAAGTTGGTTTTCTATTATATTTTTCCTTTACTAGTTAAACTAGAGTCATGATGGTGATATTGCTACTACACTTTATTATAGAGGTTTTTGACTTTTGGGCATTGAACTATGTTGGCATTGAGTGTTTTTTTCTTCCCTTCTCCTATATTTTCTTCTTCTCCTCCTCTAGTTTACAAATCAAAACTTAAATCCCACATTCTTCTTTTACTAAATGACCATCAAATTAATTTTCAAACCACCTTTTAATTCTCAACACAACTCCAAAATCATTTTGTAACAATTCTAAACCCTAGATCCACAAATTCTCCAAAGCCTAACACCCCCCCCCCCCCAAGCACATGTAGAAAAATTCTCCAATTTGTCCTACATTTAATCATTTATCCATTATTTCAACATTCGCTCTTACATGTGAGTACAAATTCCAAATTACCCCTAATAAATGAGGCTCAAAATGAGGCTTTTAAATTTTTAAGTAAGAGGTAGAGTAAAGACAGGATGATTTTTGTTATGACTTAAACCAAAAAGGATTCAAAGCATGAGAAACCGAACCTTCAAGGAAAATTGTATGAGATTTTTTTTTTTTTCTTTTCATATGATAAATAAATAAATATATTGATCTCTCGACAATATAAGTCAGAGCTCTATAGCACATGTCAATGTTATGAATTCTATTCCATTCTAGCCAGAATGGGCAGAATTTTATGTACCGGTACGTAAACTGGAGTGATAATACCCTTTGTTCCACCTCGGATAAAATTTCAGCCCGTTTCGGCCAATTTCAAGCATCCCGACCAATTTCGGTTGAAATGCAAATTTTGTCCAGAGTGACTTTCAGCTTCTTTTTTTCTTTCTTGAACCTAACGATTTTTTTTACAACTTCATATAGTAGAGTTTTGAGTTTCACTAATTATATTCTACCCCATGGCATCAAATATAACCAAAAAATCCAAAACAATAAACATTGAGAGAGAGAGAGAGAGGGTAAAAAAAAAAAAGATGGCCTTTGATAATTCTTTGAGCCTGTCTTCAATCTTCACATATTGCAATACAAAGAGAGAGGTAATGAGTGTTATAAGTAACAGAATAAAACAAGGAGAGAAAAACTTGAAAACTCAAAGCTGTATAAGGGTAGGGGAAGTGGGGTTAAGTAGGGGGGTGAAATCTTAAGTGGGAAAAAAAAAAAAAAATTTCCACGCTTTACTCCCTTTAACTAAACTGGTGCCATGGTTTTATCAACATGAGCTACAGTGAAAAAATGTACTTTTATGTTACAAGTTATTAAAAAAAAATTCCCTATTTAATATTAATAAATAATATTTTAAAAAGGAATAATCATCCTTTGTTGTTGTTGTTGTTTTTTGTTTTTTTCCTTTTTTTCTTCAAAGGAATAATCATCCTATTATTTGCATATTTGTAGTTACTTTGATAATTAATTACTATCTTTTAGAATTTGTTTTTATGAAAGATATATAAAATTTCTTTTATATATATATATATATATATATGTGTGTGTGTGTGTGAGTTGGGTTCAAGTTACACTTGGTGTAACTTTAAGTAATGTTACACCAATCAATATTTTTTATTTGTATGTGAATTTTGATAAATCGACCGTTGGATTACATTGTTTTTGTATATTCTTCATGCTCGCAAAATTTCAAGATAATCAAAGATTAATAGTAATCTCATCTATCAACTATATAAATTCAAATTTTTGTAGTTTAAAATAATGCATAAAAGATGAGTTTATGGATCAAATGATAAATAAAATCTGATTGGTATAAAAATTGGCATGCATATTTGGAACATATAGAACATGTAATCCAACAGTAGAATTTTTAAAATATAAATTTATTAACTAGTTATTGAGTGGTGTAATATTGCTTAGAGTTACATTAGGTGTAAGTTGAACCCAACCCTATATATGTATATATATATATAAATATATATGCTGGTAACCTCTGAATCAGCACACCAAAATAAGCTGGTAGCTATATATTCCATTCTAATGGGCAAGCTAAAACGGGCTTCAAATTAGTATTCCAAACATTAGCATATATACAAACAATGCAAACAGCAAATCATGTGCCTCCAAAAGTTACCTGAATATTTTTCAAGACTCCAAAAATTTAACAACATCACATCTCTCCCAAGAATATTTAACACCAACAACAAGTCTAGGTCTAGTAGCACAAGGCTAACAAACCTCAAGATTCTAACTATTACCTCCACAAATATAGCAAGACCGAATCACCAAGAATTAACAACGAGTCTCCCCATAAAAATAGTACTCCAATCACCACTAATACAAGAAGCTCAATGCTTGAGGTATAGCTAACTGATTTGAAAATTTGTTAAAGAGTGGAATGAGGTAAAACCTAGTAAGTAGCATAATTAATGGAGGTGGGAAAAATAAAAGTCTCAAAATAATTAGTATTTTTAAAAATATAGGTTACACTTTGCAGATTTCTATTTGAATCCTGCAAATTCATTTTTGTTGATAAAATGACAAGAATAATTGAAATGATATATATAATACAAAGATTTCTCAAAACATCTCAATAGGAAACTACATAATGTATATACTATGAGCAATAATAACACCTTTTCAAAACTAGAAAATCCAACCTAGTTTCACATGACAATGCTGCCACAAAGACAAAGCTCATCTGCCATCACAATTCACAAAGACGGAACTCATCACTACACATAGCCGAAACTAATATGCCATCACAATGACGAAACTCATATGCCATCACAAAGACAGAGCTAATCTATCATTACAAAGACAGAACTCAATTGCCAACACACGGCTAGAACTCAATAACTATATCACAAAGACGGGTGCTAAAATACCAATGTCACGTAAACTATAGCTTCTAGCTATTTAATTACCAGGTAATCACATGACATGACGCAAGGTTAAAACATATTAAGTTCACAAATTACATGTTATCAAAATACATAATTTATTTACAAGTAGTTTCATAAAATCTTTGAAATACCCAAATATCACTTTTACTAGCATTTGCTATCAAACTAGATAGCATTTCGAACTCATCTAGCACTTGCTTAATAATCTCAATGGCGATTTGCTATTTTCATCTCAAATACTACTTTTGTGTGATGGCTGACTTTAAATGACATAAATGTTCGGTGCCTTCTATTGTTTTCACAAAATATTTTGTTTTGTTTTTTTCTCTGTTCTTTTAAAGGAAAATTAATTTGTGCTACATTAAATTTGTTTTCATGACCGGTAGATGCTGCCAATAGTTTCTGGATTTAATGTCCTAAAAACTTCTCATCAACTCCGTTTGGAATTCTGAAGAAATATTAATTCATTCCCTTATTCTTTTCAGGAAAATGAAATGACGTTGGCAAGTAGGGCAAAGAGTGATGCGCGAGAAATGCAGAGTTTTTATCACTATTACTACAAAGAGAATATTCAAGCTTTGTAGAATGCCGCTGATAAACATGATTGGTTGGTTCTCTAAGAGAATTGATTTTCTAGTAGTTTACTTTCTGGACAGTTGGCTCTAGTGCATTATATTTTACAGAAAATCTTATTACACATTTCCTATTGCATACTCCTTACGCACAATTTTCAGTGATGTGACCGTGTGTGTACGGTGAGTATGTAAAAAGAAGTGAGTGACTATATATCATTACTCTATATTATATTTGATACTAAATTCATGTTCTTGAATCAGTGCCCAACTTACAAAAGCATATCAAACTTCTATGGTCCTCTTTGAGGTTTTGGAGGCTGTAAATCAGACAGAGGCTGTTGAAGTGCCTGATGAGGTGAAACTGAATGCTTTATATCTTACTTCTGAATGATATCATGTTATTGGAACTTGCTGAGAATAATACATTTTTGTCCAGGAAACTTCATGTTTTGTGGTTACAGTCTTATATATGTGGTTGTAAACTTGTAATAATTAATTGTTTTCTTTGTTCTTTTTTGTTGGGGGTAATTCGAAAGAATATCGATCGTCGAATATGGTTTAATATCATGTTGAAATTAAAGTCAAGAGAAAGAGAGAGAGAGAGAGTGTGTGTGTGTGTGTGTTATGTGGGTCAGCCTGATTGCCTACATTTATAGAATAAATAGCTACATTTTTTTTTTTTGGATGATGAAACCCAAGGTGGGCATTTATAGAGCCTAAAAGCTAGGGTTGGTCCTAGTTGGGCTTTACACTAAATATGGTCCCATGGGCCATTATGTAAGAAAATATTGGTAATTGTTATCTTTAGTACTCCTGTCAAACTTAGGGTAGAAGTTTTTGAAGATCCCTAGCTAATTTTGAACTGGATTGCCAAATTTAGTGTATACGGGACCAAAATAGGCCAAATTGAGTGTTCTTGGGGTCTTATTAGAGAAGAAAAACTATGGTTGCGTTTGGTATTTTCTGAAAAATGTAGTTTTTATTTTTATTTTTAATATTTAGCTTATTTTTGCTACTATTCATAGATCTCACTGCATTTTTGGTACTATTCAAGAGTTCTACGATATTATTTCAACTAGTTTTTAGTTTTATCTACGTACTTTCAATAAAAAGTTTCAGTTTAAGCTAATTAAATAAGTTGTTCCTGAACGACTTTATATCAAAATTTATGGAAGAGAAGTGTTACGTCGACAATATTTTCAAATCCTAAATGGTAGGTTGTTATTAGTTTTTAATTTGAATTTTCACTGAAGTAATTTTTTTGTTCACTAGTAACAACACGTATTAACTTGTCATTCAAAATTTATGGAAAAAATATTACAAATGTGACATTTCTCTGTGTGCAATAATTAAAAAAAGGTTTACCTTGGTCAATAGTTAAACGGTCAAAAGTCATCGATTAGATGGGTCAAAGAAAGTCAATCGTGTCGGATCCAAGTTGAAATTGGTTCAGTTGAGACCGCAAAGAGAGCCTGCTGATCAGGGCCGGCCCTAGACATTTTGGAGCCTTAGGCGAGAACTAAAAAATGAGGCCTTTTTTATACCTATATATTAATTAAATTAATATTTATTTAATATTTTTATATTATAATATATTTCATTTAAAATCTATTTTTCTTGCCTTTTAAGATGCAAATCTATTATTTTCATTTTCTTCTAGTTGAACATCATTATGGTGAACTTGTTCATTTGTGACATTTTCATGATTATTTTCTAAATTATTTTGAAGTTCATTATCAAGATTTGTTGTATTGCAAAATTGAACATCATTGTTATCTTGCAATTGTATCATTTCATTATCTTCCAACTCTTTTTGGTGAATTTCTTGCTCATTTGTGATATTTTCATCTAAATTTTGTGTTATATTTTGTTTATTACTAATAACAAATTTATCCATTAATCCTTTTTGAGACTCAATTAATTTTTTTTTCTTTTTTTAAGTTTTTCATATCCAGATGCATATTTTCTAGTAGACATTTCTAACCAAACAATATATTTATAAAGACTAAAATAAAAAATAACTTTCAAGTATAGAGCAAATGAAAAATAGAACCTGATTTATATAGAAATTATTGTTGTAATTTCACCGAACAATAACAAGATTTTAGCAATCTCAACCTGCATAAATAAAGACTTATTTAATATATTATCACTAACTAAAATATATATAAACACAAGATTAAAATTAAAAAAAAAAAAAACAAATAAGCATAAGCATAATCTCATAGACTGGATTTGTAGATTATCTGGAAGATTTTTGTTTGTCCAGAGGATAATATTGTTTAATTGGATTTTTGGATTGTTTGATATGTTTTTTTTTTGGGTTTAAATCTGATACTATTTTTTTTTTTTTTGTTTAAATCTAATACTGAATTTTTTTTTTTTAATCTGATACTAATTTTTTTTTTTTTTACTCTGATACTAAATTTTTTTTTTCCTACTACCCCTAATTTTTTAAAATTTGGGGGCCTTCCCTTCCCTTGGGGGCCTTAGGCAGTTGCCTAACTTGCCTAAGGGAAGGGCCGGCCCTGGGATCAAGTGAGGTAAGTGAAAATTTCTATATGAGAGAGTAATGGAAATTTTGGCTGAATTTTTAAATGTCCATAGACTTGTAGGAAGAAATTCGGTACTAAGGCATCCATTGTTTCTAAATTGAAAAGTTCTGCCTACGTACCATGAGGGAAACTGCAAAGATTGGATAAGAAAACCGAAATTTCAAAAACTCGCTGCACGACTTTAAGAGGTTCAAATTTTTTGACACTTGCACAGAGGCAAAAGCTGATGAGTTTCTTCAATGATAATAATATTATATTAGATAATTTATGCTTACCGTTTCGTTTGTCTAAGTGTAAAACAATTTCGTACTTAGGTGCTATTCTTTAAGTTCTTCTCTTAAAATTTTGTCATGTGCCTTAAAAAAAAAAATTCTGTCATGTAAATTTTTCTCATAAGATGGAAGTGAATTTTTCTATTAAATAATCACATGGCTGAATCTTAAGAGGGACACCTAAAAAATAGCACATAAGATATTGTAGCTAAATTTTATCCCTAGGCAAAACTATTTGTTTTTTGGTGTTTGGTTTTGTTCTTAAAAATACTACGACGATACCTAGAATCACAAATTTTCCACAAACACACTTATATTTAATGAAAATATTTATTCGACATTTTCAAATATTAATATAGAAGTATAGAACAACTAAAATCGACCTAAAAAATAAGTACAATAAAAATAAAAATAAAAATATCAAAGATTATACATTAAGCATAAACAAAATGAGAGTGAAAAAAACAACTAAACAATTACATAAAAATCAAATAAACTTCGACAATTTCACATGCATAATCACAAACACCTGAAACCTAAAAAAATAAAAATAAAAATAAAAATAAATGGAACTCTTAAAACGTTGTTTTTGTGTGAATTTGTAAGCAAAACCTGAAATTTTGATCGTGATCATTTTGGAAGTTTCATATTTTCGACATTTCAATTGATTTTAGAGTATTTTTCTTGTGTAATGGTTTTAGGGGGATACTTTAATTATTGGTTTTTTAAAATGGATTTTGGTGATTATAGAGGTTTCAAAATTATTTTGATAATTTTGTAGATTTAGTTGTTTTCCAGCTATGTTGGAGGTTTGAGATTATTTTGTCTATTTTTGAGATTTTATAGTTACTTATAACATTTTAAAGGTCTCAGTGATATTTTGGTCATTTTTGTTGATTTCAAGGGTATTTTTGTCATTGTTGAGATTTCAAGGGTGTCTTAGTCAGTTTAGAGGTTTCAAAAATATTTTGAATATTTGAAGGTTTCAATGACATTTTTCAAGTTTTTGAGAGTATTTTAGTCATTTTAGAGATTATCGGAAGTTATTTTTGTCACTCTAAAAGTTTCAATGGTATTTGTTTCAGTAGCATTTTAGAGGTTTTGGGGGTATTTTTAACTTTTTTAGAGATCTTCCTATAATTTTGGAGGTTTTTGTTCTCTTTAGTCTAAAAATGTTTTACATTTTTCTAAGAAGTAAAACATTTCAACCCCAAAGAGGGTGTCTAATTTGTTTAAACTTAGCAATAGCTGTATAACTCTAAAGACTAAATTAACTATTTTTTGAAAAATGTGAATTTTCAAAAACTCTAATGGCAACATTGAAGAAGTTAAACAAAGTTAACTATTTTAATTTTATATTTATACTTAATCAATAACCTGTATAATGCATGAAAAAATTAAACAAAATATATTATTTATTCTCTATTTTATTTTTGGGGTAATTACACATAACTCATCCGTGGTTTGGGCAAAAATCACTTTCCCTACCTATGGTTTGAAAAGTATCACTTAACCCACCTGTGGTATGTTCCGTTTGTTTTCTATAACCCACCTCTATTAAAATCAGTGGTAAATATGTATATTTGCTCAAATTTTAAGCCTCTCTCCTCCCAAAACAAAAAATAGCACCAAAATATAAGAGAAACAAGATTAAAAGGGAGGGTTTTGTGAAAATTAATGTGGTTTACCTCTACAATAAGGGCATGATCTAAGTGCTTGCTGCCTCCCCAACTCCCTCTCTTCCTCATCACAAACAAACAAAAACCTACAAACACGTTCAATCTTGAATCTCATTTTCCAAAATCCCAATCATGAAACTCAAACTTAGGTCCCTTGAATCCAAACAAACCATAAAAATCAAACTCCTAAATCCCTCTTCTACGCTTCAACAACTCAAAAAAACCCTCTCCCAATCACTCTCCTCTTCCTCTTCCTCTTCTCTTCATTTCTCCCTAAACCACAAAGACGAGCTCCATGCGTCATCTCCTGAAGCCACTCTCCAATCTCTCAGTATTACCTCTAGTGACCCAGGGCCGGCCCTAGACATTTTGGGGCCTTAGGTGAGAACTAAAAAATGGGGTCTTTTTTATACCTATATATTAATTAAATTAATATTTATTTAATATTTTTATATTATAATATATTTCATTTAAAATCTATTTTTCTTGCCTTTTGAGATGCAAATCTATTATTTTCATTTTCTTCTAGTTGAACATCATTATGGTGAACTTGCTCATTTGTGACATTTTCATGATTATTTTCTAAATTATTTTGAAGTTCATTATCAAGATTTGTTGTATTGCAAAATTGAACATCATTGTTATCTTGCAATTGTATCATTTCATTATCTTCCAACTCTTTTTGGTGAATTTCTTGCTCATTTGTGATATTTTCATCTAAATTTTGTGTTATATTTTGTTTATTACTAATAACAAATTTATCCATTAATCCTTTTTGAGACTCAATTAATTTTTTTTTTCTTTTTTTAAGTTTTTCATATCCAGATGCATATTTTCTAGTAGACATTTCTAACCAAACAATATATTTATAAAGACTAAAATAAAAAATAACTTTCAAGTATAGAGCAAATGAAAAATAGAACCTAATTTATATAGAAATTATTGTTGTAATTTCACCGAACAATAACAAGCTTTTAGCAATCTCAACCTGCATAAATAAAGACTTATTTAATATATTATCACTAACTAAATATATATATATATATATATATATATATATATATAAACACAAGATTAAAGTTTAAAAAAAAAAAAAACAAATAAGCACAAGCATAACAAAAATTTAAGCACAACTATAACACTAGGCTTATTAATTTATAATACCCACCAAAAAAAAAAAAAAAAAAAAAAACACAAAACAAATCCTATCTATAACAAAAAAAAAAAAAAAAGAGGCTGAATCATTAGAAAGGAATACGGCTAAATCAAGGGGCTAAAAGTTGAATCATTAAAAAAAAAAAAAAACAAAGTAAGGAAGGCCCAAACTATTACAAAACAAAAGCAACTGAGCAAGCCCAATGGCCGGCCCCAATCTCATTATCTCAATCAGTCTGTCAAAGATATTTGTTAGATTCTTTCTCATTCTCATTTCTCAACGTACCGGACGCCAAATATCTCAATCAAACACTCAAATCGAACCCCAAATTTTTATAAATTATACCTGAAGTCTGAAGATGAAGTTCACGGCTGGCGAGGCGGACTAATTGGAGAGGCGGACAGCGGGCTGATGTCTGATGACTCTGATCTGATGAGCTGTTGCCTTCAGTTCAGTTGCTTGAATTGGATTTGCAGAGAATCAGAGTTCAGAGAGAATGAGAGACAGTTAGACAGAGAGAGGCGGAGAGCATGAGAGACAGAAGAGGCGGAAAGCAGAGAGAAGTAGTAAAATTTTTAGGGTTTGAATTATTTTATTTGTTTTGATTTGTAAATGTTTTTTGGTTAATCTCATAGACTGGATTTGTAGATTATCTGGAAGATTTTTGGTTTTTCCAGAGGATAATATTGTTTAATTGGATTTTTGGATTGTCTAATATATTTTTTTTTATTTTTTTGGTTTAAATCTGATACTATTTTTTTTTTGTTTAAATTTGATACTAATTTTTTTTTTTTACTCTAATACTAATTTTTTTTTTCCTACTACCCCTAATTTTTTAAAATTTGGGGGCCTTCCCTTCCCTTGGGGGCCTTAGGCAGTTGCCTAGCTTGCCTAAGGGAAGGGCCGACCCTGTGGTGACCTTATCTTCTTCACCCATAACCCCACTACCTTCTCTTCTCAATCCCAAATCCTAATCCCCAATTCCTTCTCCTCCTCGTCTAAACAGCAACAACCACCAAACCCTAATTCCCCAAATCAAAACATGTCTGAAAAGGCTGAAATTATTCCCTTAGATCAAGAAACCCCAGAGCATGAAATCTCAGATTTTGAGATTGATGTTGATATGAGTGATTTAACAACACTGAATCTTCTTCAAGAAGACGACAAAGAAACCCTAGGAGGAGAAATTTTTAGGTCTAGGTCTAGGTTTGGACCTTCTGGTGCTAAAACCATGGAATTGGATGATGGGTCTTTGGTTTTGTCTCGCAAGAAGTATTTTGACCATTATTTTCTGAAGAGGGTATTGAGGGAAGAGTTGGGTGGTGGCAATGGTAGTGATCATAAGCTCATGGTGATTGTGATTCATGCGGTTCTTTTGGAGTCTGGTTTTGTAGGGTTCGATTCTATTTCAGGTATGTGGGTTGATGGGTTTCATCTCCTGGATGTGTGGCCTTCAAAAGCTTTCTGTTTGTTTGTGATGAGGAAGAGAGGGAGTTTGGGAGGCAGCAAGCACCTGGATCATGCCCTTATTGTAGAGGTAAAGTGTAAGTTATGGATGTTGAGAGGCAGTGGAACTTCTATTTTCTGCCCATTTGCTTTAAGATCGAGAGGAAGTGTTTCTGTACTTTGTGTTCTAGGCGCTTGGAATTGTATTACTAGTTCTTCTTCTTCTTCAACTACCTCTACCACAAAACCCTCCCTTTTGATTTTGTTTCTCTTGCATTTTGGTGCTATTTTTTGTTTCGGGAGGAGAGAGACATAAAATTTGAGCAAAAATACTTATTTACTCCTGATTTTAACAGAGGTGGGTTACGAAAAACAAACGGAACATACCACAGATGGGTTAAGTGATACTTTTCAAATCACGAGTAAGCAAATTGATTTTCGTCCAAACCACAGGTGGGTTATGTGTAATTACCCCTTTACTTTTCATATAAATATGAAATTACATAATTATGGTAATTGTTGATAGAATATTATTATTATTATGTTTATGATCATATGATGGGTTAATGGGGTATGCAGGGTAACTAAAGCCGAATGCCAAAGTTTGGTAAGAAAGAAAACTGCTTGTAATAATAAATTAACCGTCATACTTTCTCAAAAAATATAAGAAGATAAAAGATCCGTGCTGTGCAAGGCAAGGGAATACTAACTAGTAAATGAGTAAAGAAAAAGGGTAGAGAAATAAATGAAGAGGTGAGAATATGGTGCCTTAACTTGGAGATATGTGAGAAGTGGGAAATGTTGCTAACAGGAACATTCCCTGAAGTTTCTTTTTCACAATTACCTAAAATGTTAGCTCAAAATTTTAGTTGTGTTTAAAAAAAAAAAAAACCATGAATAGATATTTTTTTACTAAAAATTCACTTTATTTGACTGTTTTTTTTTTTAAGAACAATATATATTATCTTATATAATAGCAATAACATACTATTTTATATTAAATTCAGATTATAAATATATATATATATATATATATATATATATAATGTTACACCGTAATAAGTCGGTACCAAAATATTTCATTCTAATAGATAAACCAAAACGGGATTTATAACGATATTCATAACAATGATTAAAAAAAAACAATCAACAAAAACGGAAGCTATAGATGTTAAAACTATCTCTAAAACAAATTGAAAAAAAAAAAAAAAAAAAAACAACAACAACAACAACAACAAAGGATGAGGGTATTTGAAGTTTTGAACTCTAAACTTCTCCGTTAAAAACATGAGAGTGTGTAAATTAAGCTATAAGATGCTAGACAATTTATATATATATATATATATATATAGCTACAAGACACTAGACAATATCAATCAAGTAATACTGCCTCAAAATTTATCACTCAGTAATAAAAAGACTAGAACACAGAATAGATGTGACAATAGAGGTATGAAAAAGCTCAAGCTCAAGTCTTTTATTCGATGACAATTTAAATGTCTTTTATGTAGACATAATTCAAACTCAATTTTATTATTTGACAACAAGAAATTTATAAATTTGAGCTAAGTGCAACCCACTGAGTAGGATCTATTCCATTTTGATGATCATTCAATTTTGATACAAATAATGACCAAAAACATTAGTCTAAATTATATATATGTGTGTGTGTGTGTGTGTGTGCGCGTGTGTGTGTGTGTTAATAATAATAATTGTTAGGTTTAGAAGTTGTGGTTATGCCAAGTGACTTCACCAAATTGCAATAAAGGCTTAGAAGTTTTTAGATAGAAACAAAAACTTAAGGACAAAGATTTGCTATAAACTAAGTTGTAACAACTCCTACAAAATGCATACTTGTCAAGTGGTCATTTGATGAAAAATTCAATTTTGACAAAGAAGTTTTCATTTAAATATAAGTTTGGATAGGTATCTATCTGAGGCATTGATATATGTACATTTTTGTAGGAGTTGCTGCAACTTAGTTTGGAGCAAATCCTTGCCCAAAACTTAGTTGTTCTTTTCAACTTTTCCTCTACTAATTTTTGGATATACACAAAAAATTAATTGTTCCTATTAACTTTTTTTCTCTATTTATCTTTGAATAGATACAAAAGCATAATGTTGATATTAACTTCTTTTTTCCTTTCACTTTATGAACAATCTATGATTTTTCATTTTTGTAATTCATGATTTTTATGACGATTTTAGATATGAGAAAATCACTTTAACTCATACATAATCATAACTGTTTAATGGAGACTATCACTTTCGAGGTACATCCTATAACTCTCACATCTCTTATAATATACGTTTGTAATCATGTTTTAAAGCATTTTGATCTTTTTGCTTATATTTTTCTTTGCATATTTTTTCTTTTATAAAGCATACCTTGCATGGGCATATAAGAGAGGGAAAAGAAATACCCAATCATGTTAAGGTTTTTGACATTGCACTTTTGCTATGCCAAAGCATATCGATATCATTTCATAATTGGTGGGAAACAGTGATGAGATGGTTATTTATGCCTTTCTCTTAGGATTTTTTAGTCATTCCCGTCAAAAAGAGTGATATAAGAGATAACTTAATCTTACTCGTCACAAACAAGAGCCACAAAGCTCACTTTCTTAGTTGTGCATAAAGATGCTCATCTAAACTACAAGAGATACAAAGTTTAGAAAACTTTGTTTCATTGGCCATTTAAGGTATACAAGTACCAATGTACACAAACACACACTGTTTTTGTATTTTTCTGATTTTTTTCCTTTTTAATTTTGAAAAACAAAAAAAAATAAAAATTAAACAACCAAACAAAAATAGACAAACAATATGAAGGCATGAAAGATAGATGCAGATGCATGAAAGTATGATTCCAAAAACAGATAAGAAATCAAGCAAAGAGAGTCCTACTTTAAATAGAAAGAATTAAAGCAAAGGACAACAGAAAAGACAATTAAGTCTTAGGCTCCTTTCTCACCCACATAGCACGAGTTTTTGGCCGTGAAGATGAAAATGAATGTGTCCTAGTATGTCTACTAAAGGACATAGAAGAATTAAAATTCTCCTGAGATTGAGTTAAAAATCTTAAGGCTTTTAACAACTTTCCAAACAAAGGTATAGGTCCTTGAGAGGAAACTTGTGACCATTGGATATTCTAAGCTAGTCTTATCTGAACTAGGCTTTTGAGTACTCAATATCTCATCAAGCTTTGCATTAGACATCCTCTATATTTGAGTTCTAGCTTGACTAAGCTCAATCTCAAGATTCTTGACCTTCTCTTCTAATGAGGTGTTCTCCACAATGAGGGTCTCAACTAATCTTGTAGTCTCATCTAGTTTGACTAACAGATCAGCTTTTTCAGTTTTTACCTTATTAAGCTCTTTTCTACAAAGATGAGAAGTCTTTTCAAATTTTATAAATTCAGTGCATAACTTATCATAAGCTTCTTGAAAGATCATCTTCTTGGATACTTCATCATCAGAAAAATCCTCACTATAACTAGCACTATCCACAATCACCTTATCAGTTGTAGCAGCAAAAGCTATAAAGTGACCACATTCATCCATATAATCATCGGAAGAATCATCCTCAGTATCACTCTAGGTAACAACCAACCCTTTATCTTTTGAATTCTTGGTCTTTTCCTTCATAAGATAGTTTGGGCACTGTATCCTCATATGACCAAAACCTTTGCACTCATGGCACTGGATAAGGGGTTTCTCATTCTTACCCTTTCTAGAGGATTTAGATTTTCTAGGAGGTTTGCCCTTATCCTTTTTTCTAAATTGAAGAAGCTTGATAATCTCATCGATTATGAAGGTTAGATCCTCATCTTCATTATTATCTTCATCTTCACTTTCATCTTCATCTTCAGTGTCCTCAATCTCTTCCTTTATACCCTTAAAGCCAACTTTCTACTACTTCCACCTTTTCCCATTGAGCCTAATCCCATCTCATAGGTTTGAAGGTTCCCTACAAGTTCAGTCAAAGGAATGTGATCAATATCCTTTACTTCTTCAATGGCAGTGATCTTGGCATGGAATCTTTCAGGGAAGGACCTAAGGATTTTTCTAACAATTTTGGATTCTGCTATAGATTCTCTAAGGTTGAAAGCAGAATTCATAATATCCTTGAGTTTAGCATAGAACTCATCAAGGATTTCATCCTCCTCCATCCTTATTTCTTCAAAGTTACTAGTAAGTCTTTGAAGTTTCACAGTCTTTACTGCCTTGGTACCTTTATAGGTGGTCTCAAGAATGGTTCATGCTTCCTTGGCAACTTCCGTGGATGATAGTTTCTTGAATTCCTCATTGGTCACTCCACAAAACAAAGCATTCAAGACCCTACTATTGAAATTTGCCGCTATGATTGTTGCATCAACCCAATCCACCAATGATTCCGTTGGCTTAATCCAGCTAACTTCAATAGCTAGCCATACCTGTTCACCTAGAGCCTGCAAAAAAACTTGCATACGATAACGGGGGTCAAGGATCACACTCAAGAAATTAATCCAATTAGAGTGTACCCGCTTTGATACCACTTGTTGAAAACTTTAGACTACGGTTGATAGAATTAACAAGTTTTACACCCAAGTTGTTAATTATATTTATTATGTATAAAAATTGCTAATAAAAACAAATATCAATGTCATGTCAATATCATGTGCAGTAGAAAAGTAAATAAGGCAAGATATGATGACCGAGGAAAACCAATGAAACAAACTAGTTTTACAGTAAAAAACCTAAGGGAAAACCTTCCCGAAAAGAAATCTACTATAATAAAGAGAAGTTTCATATCTAGTACAAAACCTTTGTTCCTAAACTTTACAATCCTCGTAGATGAACTTACAGTAGAAACCTTCTACCGCTTCAGAACCTCTGAACTTTTCAGTATATGAATACCACTCTTTTACACAAATCCCCGTACATGACTAACCAATGATGCATAGCTCTCAGTACGTGACTAACTCACCAATTTGTAGAAAATGTTAGCTGCAAAGTTCTTCACTTCATCAACAATGAAGATTAAGAAGCACTTGATTACAAGACCCTAAGGCGCAAAAATGCAGTAGCTTCTTTCATAGAGAATAAGACATCAGTCACCTTTTGCATGTGTTCTCCTTATGTTCTCTTATGTGATGACCTTTAAAATAAGTCTTATATATGTCTAGGGTTATAAGAAAAGAAACCTTACACAAATACATATGCATGGGCGTAAAATCATATTTGAAAATCTGAATTTCGTAATTCTCGATAAATACCTCGATAGATAGTATCTGTCAAGCCTTGATAGATAGCTATTTGTTGAGCTATCTATTGAGTTTTGATGAATTAGCACTGTTGCACTTGTTTCTTGGATAGATTTGCATGGCTTCAATACTAGACTTGAACTCTTGTTTTTTTAAGTATTAAACACATCCTAGTAAAGTGGGTCTATCAAAGGATTAGTCAATTACATAAAATGTCGACATATATACCTAACATGAATCACATATGTCCTAACACAACCTATAAAAGAACTAAGGCTGTCAAGGATTCAAAGCTTCAAAGGCTTACCATGAGCTTTGAAGAAATTAAGACTAAGGAGGATGAGTCATTTGATAAGTTCTATGTCAAGATAAATGACATAGTGAAATCTACTTTTAATCTTGGAGAAACCATTCCAGAACCTAAGATTGTTAGAAAGGTGCTTAGATCTCTTCCCAAGAGATTCCATGCCAAGATCACAACCATTGTGGAATCAAAGGATGTTGACCAAATTCCTTTGATAGAGCTGGTTGGCAACTTGCAAACTTATGAACTAGGTTTGTCTAGGATTAGGAAATCGAGCAAAAGTAAGAGCATGGCACTGAAGGCTAAAAGTAGTGGTATCGATGAGTGTTTTGATGATGAAGATTCTAAGATGAAATCCTATACCATGAAGCTGTTCAAAAAGTTTATGAAGAATGCCAATGCGAAAGGATTTGACAAGGATCGAAAGCAATCTAGTTCCTCACAATTCAAGAGCCAAGATAACAGGAGGGATGCTAGGGATGGCGGTCAATACACTGTTCCCTTTGGACCAAAGTGTTTCAGTTGTCAAGATTTTGGACATATGAAATAAGAATGTCCAACTTATCTCAAGACCATTAGGAAAAGCAAAGCCCTTGCTGCTACCTTCAGTGACACCAAGCCTGAGGATGATTCAGATAATGATGACGAGGGAATCTTGAATGCCTTCACTACCATAGTGAATCCTATTGAGGGGATTGTTGAAGTGGTAGATGAAAAAGAGAACTTCATGGAGTCTAAGTTTGAGAAACTGGATGAATAGGATGACATCCATGTAGCCTATGCAATTGTATAGGTTGGCCACCAAGAAGCTGAGTGATATGAAACTCAATCGAGAAAAGCTCTCCATAAAGGTTGATGTTGGGGACATATTTTTATGTAATTGGCATATCCTTTGACAAAACGCACTTTACTTGTATTTGGGTAAATCTAAGTAGGTTCAAGATGATCATTACAAGTGGTTAAATTGAAGACATGAAGATTACTCAAGAACTGCTCAAGAAAAGTGCAAACTGCAGGTCTCGATACCTCCTCGACAGAATCTTGATCTGTCGAGATTCATTAAAGCTTGACAGATGTCCCGATCGATCGAGCTTACGGGTTTCAGATTATAGCCAGCAACGTTTTTATTCTAAAAGGCTATTTGTTTATGGGTTTGTATAATTCTTATTGGACTAGGAAAACCCAAGGTTTGTGTAAACCTATTTGGAATAGGAGAGCCCATTAAGCTCCTATTTAAAAGGAGGTGGAAAAATAAAAACCTAACCCCAGAGAGCTTCATAAGGTTTTCTTTTTGAAACCCTAGCCTCCTCCTACAGAAAAAAGAGTTCTTGCTGCGTTTCTTGTACGCCTTAGGGTTTTGTAACCAAGCAAAGTCTCTTGCACCAACATTGAAGATCTTATTGGTGTTTCTATGTGAAGCTGCTGCAAATCAACTACAACAATCAAAGGGTTGCTGTGGAGTTAGTCACGTACTGGGATTCGTGCAAAGGAGTAAGCCGCGTACTGGGATCCGCGCATCAAATTGGTTAGTCACGTACTTGGGAGCCGTGCATTGAAAGGAGAAACTATCACTACAGAACAAGTCCAATTGGGTATTGCGGTAAGAGTTCAACTGTAGGTTGGTAAGGTATTGGGATTCCTTACTTGTAACTGCTTATTGTGATAATAGTGGAGTTTCGGGAGTGGTGACCTTAAATCACCCGGTGGGGTTTTTGCCGTAAGGTTTTCCCCATTCGTGAACAAATCACCGTGTTATTTACTTTCCGCTGCTTAACTTAGTTTCGGTGATTTGTTTGTGCTGCCACATGATATTGCATGATTAATTTGATTAATTAAAAACTAGGCTAATTAATTAATCTAAATTATCACAAGGGGTCAACGCGTTTGTGGCCTGTCAGTTGATGAAGCTAATCAAACCATTGGAGCACTGCAGTTTGAGAACAAATTCTTGGCTGAAAGGACCAAACAGCTTGAAAAGGAGTTGTTCCAGGTTAGAGCTCAATTGGAGAGGACTTCCAGTGCAAAGCTTGATAAAGTGCTTAGTTCAAAAATCTGCTTCTGATAAGTCTGGTTTTGGGTATGATTTCTCTTCTCCTAATATTGCTTCTTCTATTACTATTGTGTTTGTTCCACCTACTAATAATGTTGATTCTGAGAACAATGATGTTAAAACTGTTTTAGTTAGTGAAAACATAGATAAGGGTAAATCTATCTTAGGAGCACCCCCTAAACTTGAAAAGAAAGAGACTAAAAACCCTAGGACTAAGAAGGGTAATAACCAAAATACTAAACAAAAGAAGCAGCATCTATGTCATCATTATGGAGCTACAAGACATACTCAACCTAATTGCTACAAGTGGTTAGCCACTCAACAAAGTAACAATATGATCTCATCTAGAAACCAGAATCAGTTTCCATCTTCTTTTGCTCTCCTTGGAGATCTTCTTAAGGCCCTCATGTTCCTTTCGAACTAGAAGGGTTTCAATTCTTCTCTCTCACCTCTGGTTCAAGGGTTCACTAAAAGGAAAGGTTCTTCTAAGGTATGGAAAGAAAAAGGCTCAAAGTGATTTAGCCATTTTTTCTTTCTCCCTCTCTTTTTGGTTATGCATTACTTGTGTGTTTTGCTTTTTTGTTTTTAAGTTAGTCCAGTTTTATGCTATGCTTTGTGTTAATATGTTTTTGTTTGTTTGTTTCAATTTTGCTTTATTTTACTCTTTCGTAAAAATAAAATAAAATAAATTGAAAAAATAAAAAAATATAAAAAATAGTGTGTTTTGTGTACATTGGTACTTGTGTACCTTGGATGGCCATTGGAACAAAGTTTTCTAAACTTTGTATCTTTTGTAGCTTTTAGAACATCTTAATGCACAACTAAGCAAGTGAGCTTTGTGGCTCATGTTTGTGATGAATACAATTAAGTAATCTCTTGTACTTAATACTCATATCACTCTTTTTTATGAGAAGGACTAAAAAATCTTAAGAGGCATAAATAATCATCTCATCACTAAAGCCTGCCAATCATGTATAACATGGGTATGCTTCAGCATAGCAAAAGTATGATGTTTAAAGCTTAACATAATTGAGTATTTCTTTTCTCTCTATATATGCCTATGCATGATATGCTCAAAAGAAAAAAAAAATATTTAAAGAAAAATATAAAGCAAAAAGAATCAAAATGCTTTTAAATATGGTTGTAAGCGTGTTTCTAAGAGATGTGAGAGCTATAAGATGTACCTCGAAGGTGATAATCCTCATCAAGCAGTTATGATTGTGTGTGAGTTAAATTGATTTTCACATATCACAAATTTTCATAATATGAGAAACTTGTGTAATTTTACGATGTTTTCACACACAACACGCAAAATTCTTTACTAATTTTGATACATGTGCAGGTACAATGTGATTTGGCCATCACAAGGAATACATGTGTTAGTGCATACTCACTAAATAGTTTTGACTTGTTTTTGAAATATAAAATTGGTTAGACTTGTTGTGTGTGTGTGTGTGTGTGTATGTGTGTGTGTGTGTGTGTGTGTGTGTGTGTGTGTTTGGATCTTAAATGCTTTACATTTTTTTATTGAGAAGTGTTTTTGAGAGCTTAACATGTTCTTGAATCTTTGGTTCAGTAGCTTGTATGATTGCATTCATTTGTGTGTTCTTCTCCTCTTTGAAAAAATCTATTTTTATCAAGCTCGATAGCTTCACGACACCTCTCAATAGATTGCTATCCATTGAGACCCTTGAACTTCTTTTCTCAACAGATCTTATCACATCTTTAATCCATCAAACTATTTAGAATTTGTCTCGATAGCTTCTCAACAAATTCTCGATCCATTGAGAAAGTTTCTGTCTAGCGGATAGCTTCTCAATAGTTGTTTGATCCATTAAGGTACTTTTGCCATCGACAAATTCTCGATAGCACCTCAATAGATTTATTTGTCGAGAATTAGTGCTCGATAGATTCTCGATAGATCTCAATCTATAAAGAAGAAATTTCTTTAAATAGATCCAGTGCAAAATCTGATCTCATTTCTCTCATTCTCTCTCGACAGTTTTTGTCTTGTCACCTCCCAAATATTCTCTTTTCTCTCTAAACCTCAAATCCTCTTAGATTTCTACCTAATCCTTGCTTTTTTCCTCTGGTAATCTTCTCAAATCCTTCATTCTTCATGCATTTCACACATTTAGTCCTAGGTTTTGGGTTTTCTTAAAATTTTTTGGGTTTTTGAAAATTGTTAAGTATTTTGTGAAATTTTTGGGTTGGGTTTTGCTTATATGATGTTATATGATCATACATTGCATTACATTTGTATTTTCACAATATTTTCATGCAATTAGATGTGTGTTTTATTTGTTGGAACCTTGTGTGCTGTTAAGTTTGGATTAGACTAAGCCCATGACTTTTTATTGTTGCGCGTTACATGCTCATGCATTATTCATGCATATATACCTTTTCTTTTTCATATTTTGGTACTTTTGTGGATGGTGCTTCTCTCTCTCTCCCTCTCTCTCTCTCTCTCGGATTGTCTGCACAATGGCATCCAAGCGCAAATCTACTTCATCCCGGAACCCTCTTCATTCTGGGGCATTATCTTCTATTTCTACTCCTGTCCATGTCAGGTTCCATGATGAGAAGGCACGTAAGGACTTCTTAGAGAACTTGTCCAAACGTGGTATTCATTTGAAACGCCACATTATCCTATCAGACTTCTCCAATATTGCTCTTCCAATTGTCATACACAGGCAAGGTTGGGAATCTTTATATGAAATACCCGTGAGTTGTCCCTCCATGATCATACAGGAGTTCTACTCCAATATACACAGTTTCAATTCTTCTGTACCTCAGTTTATTACTTTTGTACAAGGTACATGTATAGTAGCGACTTCGGAGCTTATCTCCAAAGTACTACATGTTCCGAGGGAATCGTATCTTGATTACCCCGGTTGTCCCCATCTGAGGATTATGCCCAAAGACAAACTTCTGTCTCTCTTTTGTGAGACACCTTATACCTGGGGTTAGTGTCAAAACACCTCATGCTGGAGCTTTGCAAAAGTGTTAGGACATATGTGTTTCAAGTTGTTTTGAACATATGTAATTCTTTTATGTAATTTGCTTATTCTCTAACAAAACGCACTAAGCTTGTATTTGGGTAGCTCTAGGATGTTTTTAATACTTCAAGAAACAAGGTTTCAAGATCAAGTATTAAAGCCATGAAAGTTGTCCAAGATTCAAGTTGAAGAAGTGCCAGATTTTAAAGCTCGACACCTGGCTCGACACTTGGCTCGACACCTGACTCGACAGCTGCATCTATCGAGCTTTAAGAAGCTGTTAAACCCCGAGGCTCGACAGCTGCTCGACAGCACCTCGACACCTCTAGCTGTCGAGATTTAAGAAAAATAAATTCTAAGTTTTGTTTTGATTCTAATCCGTATATATGTCTTTGGGACTTCTTTTCTTCTAACCCTAGACATATAAAAGGATTATTTTAAGGGCCGTCATAGAGTACACAAGTTGCACAAGCATTGAGAAACTTTTGTTCAAGCAATTTGTGACCTGAGATAAAGTTCATACCCTAGTTCATCTCTTGTGAAGAAGTTGCTATGTAATGTGCACCGTAGGGTCTTGTAACCAAGCATCTTCTTGATCTTCATCGTGTGGATGAATTGAAGAACTTTGCAGCCAACAACTCTCTCTAGTTGGTGATTGAAGTCACGTACTGGGATCCACACAATTGGTTAGTCACGTATTTGGGAGCCATGCATCAAAAGGAGAAATTGTCACTATAGAACAAGTCCAATCAGGTATTGGGGTAAGTGTTTAACTGTAGGTTGGTAAGGTACTTGGAATTCCTTTACTTGTAACTGCTTGTTGTGATAATAGTGTAATTTCAGGAGTGATGACCTTAAAATCACCCGGTGGGGTTTTTGCCGTGTAGGTTTTCTTTATTTATAAACAAATCATCATGTCAATTTATTTTCCACTGCATACTTTAGCTTATTGGTGATTTTTTTTTGTGCTACCACGCTATTTGCATGTTAATTTGATTAATTAATAACTTAGCTAATTAATCAACTTAATTCATCACAAGGGGTCAACGCGTTTGTGGTCTATCAAGTGGTATTAGAGCAGGCATACTCTGATTAGGATTTAATCCTTGTGTGTGATCCATTAACCCCTGTTTGTCATGAATAGAGGTCATTCTCTTATTATACCTCCACTGTTTGATGATACTGACTATGCATACTGGAAAGTACGCACGAGAGCTTTCTTGCAGTCACTAGATGAGAAGGTGTGGCAAGCTGTGGAGATAGGTTGGACCAAGCCAACTGAAGCGCCGACCGATTGGAATGATGCCAAGATCAAGGCGTCTAATTTCAACAACAGAGCATTGAACACCCTATTCAATGCAGTCACTAATGAGGATTTCAAGAAGATTTCCTCCACTGAAACTACTAACGAAGCATGGACCATTCTCCAGACAACCTATGAGGAAACAAAGGCTGTCAAGGATTTGAAGCTACAGAGGCTCACTATAGGCTTCGAAGAAATTAAGATGAAGGAGGATTAGTCATTCGATGAGTTCTATGCTAAGCTCAAAGACATAGTAAACTCAGCTTTCAATCTTGGGAAAACCATTTCTGAACCCAAGATCGTAAGAAAAGTGCTCATATCTCTGCCCGAGAGATTTCATGCCAAGATCACGACGATAGAGGAATCAAAGGATATTGACATGATTCCTCTGACATAGCTGGTTGGTAATTTGCAAACCTACGAGCTAAGGTTGACAAGAATGGGTAAGTCAAGTAAAGGCAAGAGCATGGCACTGAAGGCCAAGAGTAGTAAGACAAATGAGTCTTTAGACGATGAAGTTTTTGAGATGAAATCCTACATCATCAGGCAATTCAAAAAATTCATGAAAAATGCCAATGGAAAAGGCTTCGACAAGGACTATAGGCAATCCAGTTCTTCTCAGTTCAAGAGCCAAGATAAAGGGAAGAAGGATACTAGAGATGGCAGTCAATAAACTGTTCTCGCTGGACCTAAATACTTCGAGTGTCAAGGTTTCGGTTACATGAAACAAGAGTGTCCCCCATATCTCAAGAGCATTGGGAAGAGCAAGGCACTTGCTGCTACCTTGAGCGACATTGAGCCTGAGGATGATTTCGACAATGATGATGATAGAATTTTGAATGCCTTCACTACCACTATTAATCCTATTGAAGGGATTACTGAAGATGTAGATGAAGAAAAAGAATTGGTGGATGCTAAGTTTGAAATGATGGATGAACAAGATGATATCCATACCGCCTATGAGAAACTGTACAAGCTTTTTGAAAAGCATGAGAAACTCTATAGGCTAGCCACCAAAAAGCTCAGTGATGTGGAACTTGACCGTGAAGAGCTTTCCACTAAGTGTGATGAAGCAAATTAGACTATTGGGGCACTGAGATTTGAGAACAATTTCCTAGTTGAGAAGACTAAGAAGCTTGAAGCAGAATTGTTTCAAGTCAGAGCTCAATTGGAGAGAACATCAAATGCAAAGCTAGATGAGATGCTCAACATTTAGAAATCTGCTTTTGATCGAACAAGATTGGGGTATGAATTTTCTTCCTCTAATACTCCTTCTGCTAGTACCACTGTTTTTGTTCCTCTTGCTAATAACATTAAAATTGAGAACGTTAATGTTAAAGCTGAATTGGCTAGTGAGAACTTAGACAAGGGTAAGTCCATCTTAGGAGCACCCCTTAAGCTTGAGAAGAAGGAAACTAAAAATCCTAAGACTAAGAAGGCTAACTCTAAAAAGCCTAAACAAAAGAAGCAGCATCTCTGTCATCATTGTGGTATTGCCGGTCATACTCGACCAAATTGTTATAAGTGGTTAGCTACTCAACAAAGCAATGGAATGATAGCGTCTGAGAACCAGAATTAGCTTCAAACCTCTTTTGCTCCTCTTGGAGATCTTCTCAAAGCCCTTATATTCCTTTTGAACTTGAACGGTTTCAATCATTCCCCCTCATCACTGGTTCAAGGGTTTGCAAAAAGAAAAGGTTCTCTCAAGGTGTGGAAGAAAAAGGGTTCTAAGTGATTTTTTCACGTTTTCTCTCTCTCCCCCCTTATTGTTTTTGTTTTTGCATTACTTGTGTGTATTGATTTACGGTTTTGAGTTAGTCTAGTTTTATGCATTGTTTTGCTTTGTTTCACATGTTTTTATTTGTTTGTTTTTAGTTTATGTTTTATCTTTGCTTTTCAGATAAAAATAAAAAAAAAATTGAAAAATACAAAAACAGTGTGTGTTTGTGTACATTAGTTCTTGTGAACCTTAAAATGACCATTGAAAAAGAGTTTTCTAAATTTTGTATCTCTTGTAACTTAGATGAGCATCCTCATGCACAACTAAGTAAGTGAGTTTTGTGGCTCTTTGTTTGTGATGAGTAAAGTTAAGTGATCTCTTGTACTTAACACTCGTATCACTCTTTTTGACGAGTAGGACTAGAAAATCCTAAGAGAAAGGCATAAATAACCATCTCACCACTATTACCCGTCAATCATGAAATGATATCTGTATGCTTTAGCATAGCAAAAGTGCAATGTCAAAAAGCTTAACATAATTGGGTATTTCTTTTCTCTCTTATATGCCCATGCATGATATGCTTAATAAAAGAAAATATGCAAAGAAATAAAAAGAAAAAAGAACAAAATGCTTTAAAATATGGTTGCAAGCGTGTTTTTTAGGAGATGTGGGAGTTATAAGATGTACCTCGAAAGTGATAGTCCCCATCAAACAGTTATGATTGTGTGTGAGTTAAAGAAATTTTCTCGTATCTCAAATCATCATAGCTTTGAGATACTTATGCAATCTTGCGATACTTTTCACACACAACACACAATATTCTTTGCTATTTTTGATACATCTGCAGGTACAATGTGATTTGGCTATTACAAGGTTTACATGTGTTGATGTATGCTCACTAAACTGTCTTGACTTATTTTTGAAATATAAAATTGGTTAGACTTGTTTAGTGTGTGTGTGTGTGTTTTGAGATCCATGTGATTGAAATTATTTTTGAGAGCTTAATATGCTGATTGGATCATTGGTTGAGTTGCATGCATGATTGCATTCATATCTGTGTTTTTCTCTTCTAGAAAAACTGCTTTTAAAAGATAGCTTGACACCTCCTCGACACCTCCTTGATACCTGGCTGTCTGTCAAGCTTCTTAGTTTTTTCTTATCATAATCTCGACAGCTTCTCGACACCTGGTGGATCGATCGAGGAAGTTTCTGTCTTCTCGATAGCTTTTCGACAGCTGATGGATCGATCGAGATTCTTTTTCGTGTCTTTGTGTTGTTTCTCGACACATGTATCTGTCGAAGTTATTTTTCTCGAGACCTACCTCGACAGATGGCTCGACACCTCTCGATACCTGTATCTATCAAGAATTACTAAACCTGTATATATAGGTTTTGTGCGATCCGTTTCTCATTTCTCTTGATCTCTCTCTCGATACCTTTGAGTTTTCTCCTCCCAAACCTCTCTCACTCACTCCAAACATCTTCCCAAGGTTTCTTCAAGTTTCTTTCAAGTTTTTATTCTCTTGGTAAACTTCCTATCTCATTCATTTACATGCATTTCATGTTTTGAAACCTAGGTTTTGGGGTTTTTGAAAAATTTTGAGGTTTTTTCAAAATTGATGAGTTTTTATTGCAATTTTTGGGATGAGTTTTGTAGATTTGATATTAAAACTCCATGCATTGCATCACATTAGCGTTCTAACAATATATTCATGCATTTAGATGCGCGCAAACTTGTTGTGTGCTGATAGGTTTGGATTAGGCAGAGCCCATGATGTTTTTCATTTTGCATGTCACATGTTCATGCATTCCTCATGCATACATTCTTTCTTTTCAATATAATTGTTATATTTGAATTGTCTTTGGATCTTTTCTGAGTGTTTCTTTCTTTCTCCCTCTCTTTCTATTTACGTTAGTAGTGTCTATGGCACCAAAACGTAAGTCCATTCCATCCCAGAACCCTCTTCGTTCTAGGGCATCTTTGTCTTCTGATTCTACTCCTTCCTCTATTCGATTCCGTGATAAGAAAGCCCAATAGGACTTCTCGGAGAACTTTTCTAAACGAGGTGTTCATTTAGAACACCAAGTTATTCTAGTAGACTTTGTCGGCACTAACCTACCCGATGTCATTCACAGTCGAGGTTGGGAGTCACTATGTGACGTCCTGGTCACTTGTCCTTCCATGCTGATACATGAGTTTTACTCCAACCTGCATGGCATTGATTCTTCAGTACCTCTCTTTCACACTCGTGTTCGAGGTACACGCATTGTAGTCACACCGGAGTTGGTTTCCAATGTGCTTCACATTCCGAGGGTTGCACACCCTGACTACCCCAATTATGCATCTACAGACTGTGTCCAAAGACGAGATGATGTCTGTTTTTTGTGAGTGCCTTTTTGATTGGGGTGAGCGTCAGTTTACACCATGTCGGCCTTTTGCTAAAGGTCCTTGTTTCATGAACGTGGTGATGACTTTTATTCTGCACCCACTCTCTCGCTATAACTCCATCACAGAGCCTCGTACTTTATTTTTGTTGTCTCTTCTAGAGCATCTTACTATAGACTTTCCTTCACACTTCATTTTCTCTACCATAGATGTCTATAGAGATATGGCTACCCATGATAAGCTCATCTTTCCTTCTACTATCATGAGGATTTTACGCTATTTTTCTATCCCTTTTCCTGTGTCTGACCACTTCCATGTCATGGTTGCCATAGATGCCGCTACCATAAAATGTAGTGAGGCGTAGTTTAGGTTGCGACGAATGGATTCAGCAGCTCCTTCTTCCCATTCAACTCCATCCTTCTCCTCGAGCGATGTGTCACTTGGAGACATCATGGCGCAACTTCAGCGCATGGATGCTCACCTCGATATACTCTCTACAGAGTTATATCAAGTGAATGTTCGTGTTGGTCGCATTGCTCGGCGATAGGCGACCATGGGCGGTTTTGCTCTTGAGGCTTTTCCTCCACCACCTCATGTGGCTTCTGAGACTGAGGATGATGATGGTGATGATGATGATGCTTCGAATGATGATGATGGAGATGCTAACTAGATGCTAACTTTACCGATGAAATGTCTACTTGACACTTTACCCTTTGTCACTCCTGACAAAAAGGGGGAGTGGTTTTGGGTTATAAGAGTAGTCATTCTTAGATGGAAAGCTTGTATAGGACATTTTTGATAGGGAGAGTGTTGTTGTTTTAAGGGATGTAGTGAGGACTATATGTATGTTTTCTTTTCTTTCTTTTTGGAGATACTTTTTTCTTGTACTTGTTGGGAAATTTAGACCCCAGTTGAAAGAATTAACAAGTTTTTAACCCAAGTTATTAATTAGGTGTATTATGAATAAAACTTGTTAAAACAAACAAATATCAATATCATGTCACAAACAATATGCAGCAGAAAAATAAATAAGACAATATATAATGACCCAAGAAAACCAATGAAACCAACTAGTTTCACAGTAAAAAATCTAGAGAAAAACCTTTTCGAAAAGCAATTCACTATAGTAAAGAGAAGTTTCAGATCTAGTACAAAACCTGTGTCTCTAGACTCTACAATCCCCGTAGATGAACTTACAGCAGAAACCTTATACCGCTTTAGAACCTCTGAACTCTTTAATATATGAATGTCACCCTTTGATGCACGGATCCCAGTACGTGACTAACTCCTTTGCACGAATCCAATATGTGACTCACTCACCAACTTGAAAAAGAAGAATGTTGGCTGCAAAGTTCTTCAATTCATCCACACGATAAAGATCAAGAAGCACTTGATTACAAATCCTTAAGGCGTAAAGACGCAGTAGCTTCTTTCTGAGATAATAAGGCTTTGGTCACCTTTTGCATGTGTTCTCCTTGTATTCTCTTTTTTTTAACGGCCTCTAAAATAAGTCTTATATATGTTTAGGGTTGTGAAAAAAGAAACCCTACATATATACAAAAGCCTGGCCTAAAAATCAGATCTGAAAATTTTGATTTCCGTAACCTCGATAGCTACCTCGATAGATAGCAGGTGTCAAGCCTCATTAAACCTCGATAGATAGCAGGTGTCGAGTAGCTGTCGAGTAGCTGTCGAGTAGTTATTCGTAGGTGTCCAACTTTAGTGAACACTTTTTCTTCACTTGTTTCTTGGTCCAATCTTCATGGCTTTAATACCAGACTTGAAGAACATGTTCTTTGAAGTATTAAACACATCCTAGATCTACCTAAATACAAGTAAAGTGCATTTTGTTAAAGGATTAGCCAACTACATAAAATATGTCCTTAACAATCTCCCCCTTTGGCAATCCATGAAAAAACCACAACAAACAAATGAGCATATGAGAGAAGTCATAAATCACTCAACTCGTACTCACTTGTTGAATACAATAAAATCTACCCTAACACAAACTCCTGAAAAACTTTGAAAGAAGAGAGTTTATGACAAGTAGACTTTGACAATCTATATTTCTGAAACACTTTAAACAAAACTCATCAAGGCATTTTAGTGTGAAACAGAGAATAAAAGATTGCATACAAAATAAAGAAACATGTGTATAAAGATAGAAAAGAAACAACACATGTAGAGATAGGTGAAGAAAACATACATCATCATATATATATCAAAGATAAGCACAATGTATATAAACATGGTCACAAGACCTAAGGTACAAGAAGAAGAAGAAGCTAGAAGTAGCTCCTATAACAACAAGGAGGTAATCACTCCCCCTAACAAGATGAAACGCATCTTTCCCTTTCAATGGCATGCATTTCTCCCCCTAATTTGTAGAATCTTAAAGAAAGAAACCACAAATTCTTCAATTTCTCCCCTTTTTTGTCACGATTGACAGAGGGTACAAGAAGCTATAAAGCTTTACTCGACAAACATAAAGATGATCAAGGGTGATCAAGGGGGTACAAAGAATCTATAAAAATGCATTAATGTAATGGAACAAGATGCTATGGATGACAAGATAAGAGAAACATGCAAAACAAAAGAAAAAATGAAATGCATGCAAGGATATCTCGATTGATCAGGAGGTGTCGAGAAGCTATCGAGCCAACCTCGATGGATCGAGAAGGTGTCGAAAATCTATCAAGCAGACAAAAGATATCTTGATTGATCCACTTAGCTATCAATCGGTGTCGATATTGAGATAAAAAATCAGTTTTTCAAGAAGAGAAAAACACAGATGTGAATGCAATCTAGCATGCAACTCAACCAAAGATCCAAACAACATATTAAACTCTCAAAACAATCTCTCAACAAGAAAAATGTCATGCATTTTGATTCAAAACACACACACACACACTAAACAAGTCTAACCAATTTTTATTTTAAAAATAAGTTAGGACAATTTAGTGAGCATACATCAACGCATGCAAACCTTGTGATGGCTAAATCATATTGTACCTGCACATGTATCAAAAATAGCAAAGAATATTGTGTGTTGTGTGCGGAAAACATTGCAAGATAGCATAAGTGTCTCAAAGTTATGACGATTTGAGATATGAAAAAATCACTTTAACTCACACACAATCATAACTGTTTGATGGGGACTATCACCTTTGAGGTACATCCTATAACTCCCACATCTCCTAGAAAACATGCTTGCAATCATATTTTAAAGCATTTTGATATTTTTGCTTTTTATTTTCTTTGCATATTTTTCTTTTATTAAGCATATCATGCATGGGCATATAAAAGAGAAAAGAAATACCCAATTATGTTAAGCTTTTTGACATTACACTTTTGTTATGCAGATACATACAGATGTTATTGCATGATTGGCGAGTAACAGTGGTGAGATGGTTATCTATACATTTCTCTTAGGATTTTCCAGTCCTACCAGTAAAAAAGAGTGATACGAGTGTTAAGTACAAGAGATCACTTAACCTTACTCATCACAAACAAAGATCCATAAAGCTCACTTGCTTAGTTTGTGCATAAAAATGCTCATCTAAGTTATAAGAGATACAAAGTTTAAAAAACTCTGTTTCAATGGCCATTTTAAGGTTCACAAGAATCGATGTACACAAATACACTGTTTTTGAATTTTCCTAATTTTTCCTTCTTTTTTTTTTTTTTTTTTAATTTTGAAAACAAAACAAAATAAAAACTAAACAACCAAACAAAAACAAACAACCAATCATGAAAGCATGAAAGAAAGATACATATGCATGAAAGCATGATAGAAAGGTGCAAATGCTTGAAAGCATGATTCCAAAAGCAGATAAGAAATCAAGCAAAGAGAGTCCTACTTTAGATAGAAAGAATTAAAGCAGAGGACAAACAAAAAAGGCAATTAAGTCTTAGGCTCCTTTCTCACCCACATAACACGAGTCTTTGGTTGTGAAGATGAAAATGCATGTGTCCTAGTATGACTACTAAAGGACATAGAAGAATTAAAATTCTCTTGAAATTGAGTTAAAAATTTCAAGGCTTTTAATAACTCTCCAAACAAAGGTGTAGGTCTTTGAGAGGAGACCTGTGATCGTTTGGACAATTGCTTATGAGGATACAACTTAAAGCAATTAGGACGACTGTGTCTAGAAGCACCACAATGATGACAAACATGAGGTCTAACAAAGGATTTAGAATTACCCAGATCAGTTTTGGATTTCATACCTTTATTACCTTTCTCAAATTGAGGCACAATGATAGTCCTTGATCCAAAAGCCATGGAAGAGGAGGGGCCGGAGGAGACAGCATATCCTAAGCCAGTCTTATCAGAACTAGGCTTTTAAGCACTCAAGACCTCATCAAGTTTTGCACTAGACATTCTCTCCATTTGAGTTCTAGCTTGACTAAGCTCAACATCAAAATTCTTGATCTTCTCTTCTGATGAGGTGTTCTTCATAATGAGAGTCTCAACTAACATTGTAGTCTCGTCTAGTTTGACTAACAATTCAGCTTTTTTCAGTTTTTACCTCATTAAGCTCTTTTCTACAAAGATGAGAAGTCTTTTCAAATTTTATGAATTTAGTGCATAGCTTATCATAGGCTTCTTGAAGGGTCAACTTCTTGGGTACTTCATCATCAGAAAAATCATCATTATTACTAGCACTCTCCACAATCACCTTATCAGTTAAGGCAGCAAAGGTGATAACATGACTACACTCATCCACATACTCATCAAAAGAGTCATTCTCAGTGTCATTCCAAGTAGCAACCAACCCTTTATCTTTTGACTTCTTGGTCTTTTCCCCCAAAAGGTAGTTTGGGCACTCTATCCTCAGATGACCAAAACCCTTGCACTCATGGCATTGGATGAGGGGCTTCTCATTCTTACCCTTCCTAGAGGATTTCAATTTCCTAGGAGGTTTGCCCTTATTATTTTTCTTAAATTGAAGAAGCTTGATAATCTCATCAGTTATGAAAGTTAAATCCTCATCCTCATCCACATCATCATCTTCATCTTCACTTTCATCTTCATCTTTAGAGTCCTCAATCTCTTCCTCTATACCCTTAAGAGCCAAGTTTTTACTCTTTCCACCTTTTTCCATTGAGCCTTGTTAGGACATATGTAGTTGTTCAAGCTTGTGAACATATGTCATTATTTTATGTAGTTGGCTTATCCTTAGACAAAACGCACTTTACTTGTAATTGGGTAGAACTAGGATGGGTTAAACACTTCAAGAAACAGTGGTTCAAGATTAAGTGTTGAAGCCGTCAAAGTCTGTCCAAGATACAAGCAAGGAAGTGCTGGTTTTTAAATCTCGACACCTACCTCGACAGATACATCTATCGAGATTTAAAGAAGCTGTTTTGCCCGAGCCTCGACAGCTGGCTCGACACCTCTCGACACCTCTATCTGTCGAGATTTAAAGAAAACAGAATTCCAAGTCTGTTTCAAGTCCAATCCGTGTGTGTGTCTTTGGGACTTCTTTTCTCCTAACCCTAGACATATAAAAGGATTATTTTAAGGGCCGTCAAAGTGAGCAACAAGCAGAAATCACAAGACACAAGTTACTTCTTCTCTATTCATGCAAATTGTGATTTGTGAGACAAAGTTCGTGCCCTAGTTCATCTCTGATGATTTGAAGAACTTTGCAGCCAACATTCTTTCTTCCTCAAGTTGGTGAGTGAGTCACGTACTTGGATTCGTGCAAAAGGAGTAAGCCGCGTACTGGGATCCGCGCATCACATTGGTTAGTCACGTACTGGGAGCCGTGCATTGAAAAGGAGAAATTGTCACTACAGAACAAGTCCAATTGGGTATTGGGGTAAGAGTTCAACTGTAGGTTGGTGAGGTACTGGGATTCCTTACTTGTAACTGCTTGTTGTGATAATAGTGGAGTTTCGGGAGTGGTGACCTTAAATCACCCGGTGGGGTTTTTGCCTTAGGGTTTTCCCCATTCGTGAACAAATCACCGTGTTATTTATTTTCCGCTGCATAACTTAGTTTCGGTGATTTGTTTGTGCTGCCACGTTGTATTGCATGTTAATTTGATTAATTAAAAACTAGGCTAATTAATTAATCTAAATTATCACAAGGGGTCAACGCGTTTGTGGCCTGTCAAGTGGTATCAGAGCAAGCACACTCTGATTAGGGTTTAATCTATTGTGTGTGATCCACTGACCCCTGCTGTCATGGATAGAGGACAATCTCTAATTATACCTCCTTTATTTGATGGCACTAACTATGCATACTGGAAAGTACGCATGAGAGCTTTCTTGCAGTCTTTAGATGAGAAAGTGTGGCAAGCTGTGGAGATAGGCTGGACCAAGCCTACAGAAGCGCCGGCCAATTGGGATGATGCTAAGATCAAGGCGGCAAACTTCAACAGCAGAGCATTGAATGCCTTATTCAGTGCAGTCACCAATGAGGAGTTTAAGAAAATATCCTCAACAGAAACTGCTAAGGAAGCATGGACCATCCTCCAGACAACCTATGAGGGCACTAAGGCTATCAAAGATTCAAAGCTGCAAAGGCTCACCACACGCTTTGAAGAAATAAAGATGGAGGAGGATGAGTCGTTTGATGAGTTCTATGCCAAGCTCAAGGACATAGTGAACTCAGCCTTCAATCTTGGGGAAACCATCCCAGAACCCAAGATTGTAAGGAAGGTGCTCAGATCGCTGCCAGAAAGATTCCATGCTAAGATCACGGCGATCGAAGAGTCGAAGGATATTGACAGAATTCCTTTGACTGAGCTGGTTGGAAACTTGCAAACATATGAGTTAGGGCTGACCAGATTGGGCAAGTCAACCAAGGGCAAGAGTTTGGCACTGAAGGCTAAAAGCAGTGATACGGATGACTCGTCAGATGATGAAGATTCCAAGATGAAATCCTACATCACAAGGCAATTCAAGAAGTTTATGAAGAATGCCAATGGAAAGGGTTTCAACAAAGACCGTAGACAGTCCAGTTCTTCACAATTCAGGAATCTGGAGAAAATGAAGAAGGATGTCAAGGATGGCGGTCAGTACACTGTTCCCACAGGACCAAAGTGCTTTGGGTGTCAAGGCTTTGGACACATGAAACAAGAGTGTCCTACGTACTTAAAGAGCATAGGGAAGAGCAAGGCACTTGCTGTTACCTTAAGCGACACAGAGCCAGAGGACGATTCCGAAGATGAAGACGACGGAATCTTAAATGCCTTCACTGCCACTGTTAATCCTACTGATGGGGTTACCGAGAAAGCGGATGAAGAAGAAGAGTTGGTGGAATCTAAGTGTGAGATCATGGATGATCAAGATGATATCCACACTGCCTATGAGAAGCTATACAAGCTCTCGGAGAAGCATGAGAAGCTCTATAGGCTGGCCACCAAGAAACTCAGTGATGTGGAACTTGACCGTGAGGAACTGTCCACAAAGGTTGATCAAGCGAATCAAATCATTGGAGCACTGAGGTTCGAGAACAATTTCTTGGCTGAGAGGACCAAGAAGCTTGAAGCAGAGCTGTTTCAAGTCAGAGCACAACTGGAGAGGACGTCAAGTGCTAAACTGGACGAGATGCTGAGTGCTCAGAGATACTCTTCAGATCGTACTGGATTGGGGTATGAATTCTCTATCTCTAATACTCCTTCTGCTAGTACTACTATTTTTGTTCCACCGGCTAATAACATTAGAACTGAGGAAAATAATGTTAAAACTGATTTAGCTAGTGAGAACATAGGCAAGGGCAAATCCATCCTAGGAGCACCCCCTAAAATTGAGAAAAGGGAATCTAGAAACCCTAGGAATAAGAAGGATAACTCTCAAAAGGCCAAACAGAAGAAGTCGCATCTCTGTTATCATTGTGGTCTCGCCGGTCACACTCGACCAAATTGCTACAAGTGGCTTGCCACTCAAAAGAGCAATGGCGAAATAGCATCTGGGAGCCAGAATCAGCTTCAGTCATCTCTCGCTCCTCTTGGAGATATTCTAAAAGCCCTCATGTTCCTTTCGAACTTGAACGGTTCATATTCTTCTCCCCCTACACCGGTTCAAGAGTCAACCAAAAGGAAAGGATCTTCCAAGGTGTGGAAGCCAAAGGGTTCCAAGTGATTTTAGTCACTTCTTCTTCTCTCTCTTATTTTGTGTGTTGCATTACTTGTGTGTTTCTTTACTGTTTTGAGTCAGTCTAGTTTTATGCATTGTTTTGCTTTACATGTTTTTGTTTGTGTGTTTTCAGTTTTGTGATTTATTTTTTGCTTCTCTAATAAAAATAAAAAAAAAATTGAAAAATTGAAAAATACAAAAACAGTGTGTGTTTGTGTGCATTAGTTCATGTGAACTTTTGTAATGGCCATTGAAATAGAGTTTTCTAAACTTTGTATCATCTATAGCTTAGATGAGCACTCTTCTGCACAACTAAGCGAGTGAGCTCTGTAGCTCTTTGTTTGTGATGAGTAAGGTTAAGTGATCTCTTCTTCTTAACACTCGTATCACTCTTTTTGACGGGTTGAACTAGAAAATCCTAAGAGAAAGGCATAAATAACCATCTCACCACTGTTACTCGCCAATCATAATATGACATCTGTATGCTTCGGCATAGCAAAAGTGCAATGTCAAGGACACCTGTATGCTTCGGCATAGCAAAAGTGCAATGTCAAAAGCTTAACATCATTAGGTATTTCTTTTCTTTCTCTTGTATGCCCATGTATGATATGCTTGTTAAAAGAAAATAGGCAAAGAAATTAAAAGCAAAAAGATCAAAATGCTTTAAAATATGGTTGCAAGCTTGTTTTCTAGGAGATGTGGGAGTTATAGGATGTACCTCAAAGGTGATAGTCCCCATCGAGCAGTTATGATTGTGTGTGAGTTAAAGAGATTCTCTCATATCTCAAATCGTCATAACATTGAGACACTTATGCAATCTTGCGATGTTTTCACACACAACACGCAATACTCTTTGCTATTCTTGATACATGTGCAGGTACAATGTGATTTGGCCATCACAAGGATTACATGCTTTAATGTATGTTCACTAAACTGTCTTGACTTGTTTTTGAAAAATAAAATTGGTTAGACTTGTTTAGTGTGTGTGTGCGTGTTTTCAGATACATGTGCATCATATTTCTTGTTGAGAGATGTTTTTGAGAGCTTAATGTGTTGGTTGTATCTTTGGTTGAGTTGCATGCATGATTGCATTCATGTCTGTGTTTTTCCTTTTTTTTGAAAAACTGCTTTGAAAGGCATCTCGACACCTCCTCGATACCTCTCGATACATAGCTATCTGTCGAGATCCTCAGACTCTTTCTTATCGCAGTCTCGACAGATACCTCGATAGCAGCTGGATCGATCGAGAAACTTTCTGTTTGCTCGATAGCTCCTCGATAGCTTCTGGATCGATCGAGGTTCCCTCTTGCTTGTTTCTTCTACCTCGATAGCTGACCTCGATAGCTGCATCTGTCCACGTGCATTTCTCGATAACTTCCCTCGACAGCTACCTCGACAGCTCTCGATACCTACAGCTGTCGAGAATTACTGAAGCGCTATATATTGGACCTTCGCGATTTTTCTGCTCATTCTCTCGATCTCTCTCGCTCGAAATCTCTCGGATCTCTCTCAAAAACACTTCCCTCTCCCTCCAAACCTCTCTCAAGGCTTTCTCAAGTGGTTCTTCATATTCTTCATCTTTTGGTAAGCCTTTTATCCCTCATTTCATGCATTGCATTGTTTTCAAAACCCTAGGTTTGTGTTTTTGAAAAATTTTTGGGAGTTTTCAAAATTGTTGGGTTTTCATGAAATTTTTGGGTTGGTTATTGAGTTTTGATCTTCAAAACCACATGCATTGCATCACATTAGCATTCTAATTGTATTTTCATGCATTTAGATGTGTGCCTACCTATTGTGTGCTGTAAGGTTTGGATTGGGCTGAGCCCATGATGTGTTTATTGTTGCATGTCACATGCTCATGCATTTTCATGCATACGTTCTTTTCATTTCAATATTTCTTTCTGCCAATATTGAATTGTTTGGGACTTTTCTGTTTGTCTCTTCTTTCCCCCTTTTCTATGTTTACGTTAGTAGCGTCTATGGCTCCTAAACGTAAGTCTATTCCTCCTAGGAACCCCGTGCGTTCTAAGGGGCAGTCTTCTTCTGATTCTACCCCTGTGTCTGTTCGTTTCCGTGATGAGAAAGCCCATAAGGACTTCTCGGAGAACTTTTCTAAACGCGGTGTTCATTCGGAACGCCACGTCGTCCTGGCAGACTTTGCCGACACTGACCTTCCCGATGTCATTCACACTCGGGGTTGGGAGTCACTGTGTGACGTCCCGGTCACATCTCCTCTCGTGTTGATTCAGGAGTTTTACTCCAACATCCACGGGATAGATTCTTCAGTACCTTCCTTCTATTCTTGCGTTAGAGGTACGCGCTTTTGTGTCACCCCAGAGCTTGTCTCTGAGGTTCTCCATGTCCCTAGGGTGGATCATCCCGATTACCCTAGCTGTGAGCGTCTCTGGACTGTGTCCAAAGACGAGATGATCTCGGCGTTCTGTGAACGTCCTACCCTTTGGGGAGATCACATGTACACACCATGTCGACCTTTTGCTAAAGGTCCTAGATTTCTTAACATGGTGATGACCTTTGTTTTGCACCCACTGTCTCACTACAACTCGATCACAAAGCCTCGTGCTCGGTTCTTGTTGTCCCTCCTTGAGGATCTCTCTATAGACTTTCCTTCTCACTTTATCTGTTCCATCATAGATGTCTATAGAGATACGGCCACCCGTGATAAGCTCATTTTTCCTTCCGCTATCACGAGGATTCTGGGTCGTTTTTCCGTTCCCTTCCCTTCGTCCGATCCTTACCACGTCATGTCTACCATAGACGCCGCTACCGTAAAACGTAGCGAGGCACAGTTCCGATCGCGACAGCCGGATGATGCCACTCCTTCCACTCGTCCGACCACCTCCAGATCAGCTCGTGCGTCTGCTTCTTCCTCCTCTAGCGACGTCACCTTGAGCGACGTCATGGCACAGTTACAGCGCATGGACGCTCGCCTCGATACACTCACCACCGAGTTGTATCAGGTGAATGTCCGTGTTGGTCGCATCGCCAGGCGACAGGCGACCATGGGCGGCTTTGCATCAGAGGTCTCTCCTCCGCCACCTCATGTGTCGACTGAGACCGAGGCCGATGATGATGGCGATGATGATGATGCTTCAGACGATGATGATGATGGAGATGCTAGCTCATCGGATGAGATGTCTACTTGACACTTTACCCTTTGTCACTCGTGACAAAAAGGGGGAGTAGTTTAGTATGAGAGTAGTCATACTTAGGGGGAGTGTTAGCATAGGACATAGGACATTTTTGTTAGGGGGAGTGTGGATTGAGGGATGTAGTGAGGTGATCTATGTATTTTTTTCTTTTCTTATCTTTTAGAGATACATTGATCATGTACTTACATACATTGTACTTATTCTCTTTCTCTATATGATGATGTATGTTGTTTCTTTCACCTACCTTTCATGTGTTGTTTCTTTTCTGTCTTTATACACATGTTTCTTTACTTGTATGCAATCTATTATTTCTGTTTCACACAAAGATGCCTTGATGTGTTTTGTTTATAAGTGTTTCAGAAATACAGGTTGTCAAAGTCTTCTTGCCATAAACTCTCTTCTTGCAAAGTTTTTCAAGAGTTTGTGTTAGGATAGATTTTACTGTATGTAACAAGTGAGTATGAGTTGAGTGATTTATGACTTCTCTCATATCTTCATTTGTATGTTGTGGTTTTGTCACGGATTGCCAAAGGGGGAGATTGTTAGGACATATGTAGTTGTTCAAGCTTGTGAACATATGTCATTATTTTATGTAGTTGGCTTATCCTTAGACAAAACGCACTTTACTTGTAATTGGGTAGAACTAGGATGGGTTAAACACTTCAAGAAACAGTGGTTCAAGATTAAGTGTTGAAGCCGTCAAAGTCTGTCCAAGATACAAGCAAGGAAGTGCTGGTTTTTAAATCTCGACACCTACCTCGACAGATACATCTATCGAGATTTAAAGAAGCTGTTTTGCCCGAGCCTCGACAGCTGGCTCGACACCTCTCGACACCTCTATCTGTCGAGATTTAAAGAAAACAGAATTCCAAGTCTGTTTCAAGTCCAATCCGTGTGTGTGTCTTTGGGACTTCTTTTCTCCTAACCCTAGACATATAAAAGGATTATTTTAAGGGCCGTCAAAGTGAGCAACAAGCAGAAATCACAAGACACAAGTTGCTTCTTCTCTATTCATGCAAATTGTGATTTGTGAGACAAAGTTCGTGCCCTAGTTCATCTCTGATGATTTGAAGAACTTTGCAGCCAACATTCTTTCTTCCTCAAGTTGGTGAGTGAGTCACGTACTTGGATTCGTGCAAAAGGAGTAAGCCGCGTACTGGGATCCGCGCATCACATTGGTTAGTCACGTACTGGGAGCCGTGCATTGAAAAGGAGAAATTGTCACTACAGAACAAGTCCAATTGGGTATTGGGGTAAGAGTTCAACTGTAGGTTGGTGAGGTACTGGGATTCCTTACTTGTAACTGCTTGTTGTGATAATAGTGGAGTTTCGGGAGTGGTGACCTTAAATCACCCGATGGGGTTTTTGCCTTAGGGTTTTCCCCATTCGTGAACAAATCACCGTGTTATTTATTTTCCGCTGCATAACTTAGTTTCGGTGATTTGTTTGTGCTGCCACGTTGTATTGCATGTTAATTTGATTAATTAAAAACTAGGCTAATTAATTAATCTAAATTATCACAAGGGGTCAACGCGTTTGTGGCCTGTCAAGCCTAATCCTATCTCATAAGTTTGGAGGTTCCCTACAAGCTCAATCAAAGGAATTTGATCAATGTCCTTTGCTTCTTCAATAGCAGTGATTTTGGCATGGAATCTTTCAGGTAAGGACCTAAGGATTTTTCTAACAATTTTGGATTCTGCTATGGACTTTCCAAGGTTGAAGGCAGAAGTCACAATATGCTTGAGTATAGCATAAAACTCATCAAAGTTCTCATCCTCTTCCATCCTTATTTCTTCAAAGTTACTAGTGAGTCTTTGAAGCTTCACAGTCTTCACTGCCTTGGTACCTTCATAGGTGGTCTCAAGAATGGTCCATGCTTCCTTGGCAACTTCTATGGATGATATTTTCTTGAATTTCTCATTGGTCACCCCACAAAATAAAGCATTCAAGGCCCTACTATTGAAATTTGCCGCTATGATTACTACATCATCCCAATCCACTGGCGCTTTCTTTGGCTTAATCCAGCCAACTTCAACAACTTGCCATACATGTTCACCTATAGCCTGCAAAAACACTTTCATACGAACTTTTCAGTACGCATAATTAGTGTCATCAAATAAAGGAGGAATCAAAAGAGATTGTCCATGATCCATGACAACGGGGGTCAAGGATCACACTTAGGAAATTAATCCAATCAGAGCCACTGGCACTTTCTTTGGTTTAATCCAGCCAACTTCAACAACTTGCCATACATGTTCACCTAGAGCCTGCAAAAACACTTTCATATGAACTTTCCAGTACGCATAATTAGTGTCATCAAATAAATGAGGAATCAAAAGAGATTGTCCACGATCCATGAGGGAGAGATTGTCCACAATGTTGTCACAGATTGCCAAAGGGAGAGATTGTTAGGACATAGATGGAATTTGTTATGAACATATGCCATTTAGTATTGGCTAATCTTTTGACAAAACAACTTTACTTGTAATTGGGTAGATATAGGATGGTTTATGCTTCAAGCAACATTGTGTCCAAGTCAAGAGTTAAAACTATGCAAGACGGTTCAAGAATCAAGTGAAGAATTGTTGTATTTTTAAAGCTCCACAGATAGCTCCACAGATTGTATCTATCGAGGTTTTAAAGGAGTTTTTAGCCCGATGCTCGACAGCATCTCAACAAATAACCTATCTATCAAGGTTTACAAAAATCAGATTTCTAGATCTGTTTTTCACGCATATCCAAGCTATTTGTATAGGGTTTCTTTTCTCACAACCCTAGACATGTATAAGGATTATTTTAAAGGTTGTCACACAATAAATCAGACATCCCTTCATGCATTGTGTGACTGGAGACAAAAGTTGACCTAGTTCATCTTTCTCTTGAAGAAACTACTGCGTTTGTATGCTGTAAGGTTTTGTAACCAATGAGCTTCTTGATCTTCATCATATGGATGAACTGAAGAACTTTACAACCAATATCTTTCTTAAGTTGGTGTGTAAGTCGTGTACTGGAATCCACACATCGATTGGTTAGTCATGTACTGGGAGCCGTGCATTAAATGGAGCGATTGTCACTATATTGTAAGTCCAATTGTGTATTGTGGTAAGGGTTCAATTGTAGGTTGGTATAAGATACTGAGATTCCTTTACTTGTTACCGCTAGTTTTGATAATAGTAGATTCTCAATAGTGATGACCTTAAATTCACCCGGTAGGGTTTTGCCTCAATGGTTTTCTCTATTCGTAAGCAAATTACCTATGTCAAATTTAATTTCCACTGTATTTAGTTACTTGGTGATTTGTTTATACTACCACACGTATTACATATTAAATTGACTTAAGTAATTCACTTGACTAGTTAATTGGTTAATTTACCCAAGGGGTCAACACATTCTTGGCCTATCATCAATCAAATCTAATGTTTTTAGATTTGGTGTAGTTCTACTTGAGATTATAAATGGAAGGAAGAACACAGGTTTTTGTCAATCACAACAAGCAATAAGCCTTATAGATTATATAAGTGTGTTAAATTTTCATAACTATCTATGTTTGTGTCACTTTTTTGGCTTCATTCTAGGTTAGGTATGTGTTAAATTTTCTACTCCTTTATGCTTTGGTAACTTTTTACTTCATAACAATGTTTGTTTACTGTCATAGACATAGGGACTGTGGACCAACAACAAATTGTTGGATTTAATGGACGAGACCCTACGAGATACTTGCATTGCAGATTAGTTTGTGGAGTTCTTAAATATTGGTCTCTTATGTGTACAAGATGACCCAAGTGATCGCCCATCCATGTCAATTGTTATCAAGATGCTTGATGGTGAAACTTTGAACCTTCCAACTCCTAAACAACCAGCCCTTTTCATAAGGAGAGACCAATCCAACTTAACTTCTTCTACTAGACCAGAATCAATTAATGAAGTAACGAATAGTCTAGAAGGATGATGAGATGATGCATGGTGAAGGTTCTCTTGAATCTTGCTTTTCTTTTATGATTACCCTTGCAAATTTAATCATGCATCCACAAGGAGATAATGTAAATATGTGCCCTTAATTTATATTGCTTTGCTGCTGTATACTTCTTTTAGGTAACTGTAAATCATTTCTCATGTTTGTTGCACTGGAGTTATAAGATTTGAGGTGTTTTATATTGCACTTGGACTTACTATATCAAAGAATTTTTTGTATGCTTTAGAAGACATCTGAAATAAAGAAATTCTTGTATTTATATTGTCTATAAATGCCATTACTGTAATGAATTTTAATTAGCTTAATTGGTAAAGTCTCATTTCTTTCAAATATAAGTATTCCAATGTGTCTTTAAAAAAAAAAAAAAAATTTGGGCTTCATAAAAATCTATGTTTAATAGAGTATAAAGTGAGTAAGTTTTGGTTAGCTCAACTAATAAAGTCTCTAATGGTTGAATAAGAGATGTAGGGTTTAATTCTTGCCTATACCAAAAACCGATTGCTGTTTTGGTTTAATGACAAAGAGTTATCATCACAAGTAAACGTCATAAGCTAAAACCCTCTTAAAAAAATTATAAAGTGAAATATTCATGGTGGGACCAGAAATTTTTAAATCTCAATTTGGTAATTGACAAAAAAGCTTAAATAATTGCAATTGAAAATTTATTCATGGCAAGTCACTTGTAAATGCTTTCAGTTAGTAGAGTCTAATGTACCTTTGAAATAAAAAGGAAGTTATTTCTTATTTATACTTGATAGGGATAAATCCCAAAAGTAGACGGATCCAATTTGCAAAGTTAATAATAAGTGACGGTGACACCAAGAGAGACGGTTTGGATCAAAGAACCAGTAGATGGAGTCATGTCTTGAATGGAAGGCAGAGAAATGGACAGACTCTTTAAAGTGGATGGACTCTTTAAAGTAGAAAAACTCAACGGAGATGGGTGGCAAGGCCACGTGGCACCTACGTGGACTAAGTGGTCTCCAAGAATCCTAATATGGGAATATCTTGCGTTTTGTGCCCAGCCATAATAAGAGGAATCCCTACAAGGAAAGGATCCTACTAAATACGAGCATTAATAAGGATCTTCCCTACAAGAAAATACCCTCTCCACCAAGAAATCAAGGTCAACTCTACACTACTATAAAACTCCAAAACCCTCAAAAGTCAAGGTATGTCTAATGATACCTAGCTTTGGCACTCTAGAGTGATAGAAAATTCTCTAACTTAGCCTTTGGAAGGTCTTTGACTGGTTGCACACCGGCACTTTCTGCATGGTTTTCTTTTTTATTTGTGTTGCGCAGGTTACCAAGGGCACGTGAGGACTATTCGACTCACTGAATATTTTCAGCATCATCTGTACTCAAATATGTTATACACGTATTTTCTTTTTTCTTTTTTATTTAGAAAAAAAAGGGCAAAAAAGATAGATTTTTTATAAGGGTAATTATTTAATTTTGGTATTGTTAGGAACCTAGTGGTTCCTAATGGGGATGGATAAGAATTATAGGGGAATTGATAGGAATTGTAGGAAATTTGACTTAATTTGAGATAGTTCTTCATAGAGAAAGAGAGAGATAGAGATGCACTAATGCCTTAAGCAATTGGTTTATTCTTCAATCATGAAAATGTGATTACAAGTAGGTATTTATAGAACTATAAAACTATTCTATTGGCCCACATGGCCTTATCTTAATGGTTCTATAATTCCCCATGTGCATTAATAATTTTAACATGTATTAAATGTGATTAACATGCTTGAAATTGTAATTAACTTACTAACTAACTAATTAAATTCCAATACAACAATTATTATCCATATGCTTATAGCATTCCAAACATTTCCTTCCCCTTGATAACACCTTGCCCATAAGGTCTTGTTATGAAATGACACTATTATGAGGGGAAACTAGCCACTAATCCAATATGCCAAAGCATCTTGACTGTTGATTATTTGAACAGCTTCAAAGCAATTAATCACAGCCTATGACATAGGAGCATAGCCCAAAGCAGTCGTATTGAACTAAACCTTTAGCAATATAGATGAATGGAGGTGTAATATTACAAACTTGACACTGGTACCTACATAGAAAATCTTCTCACTAATTTTCCATAGACCACAATTAACAACTCTAATAGTTGATAGCCTTGACTCTATGTACGCTGGAGATGCAAGTAATTTCTTTTTCACATCCCTATCCACATCAACCTTAATATTGAAAGGTCTTGCACACTTCAAAAGGTCAGCAGCATCGTATCTCTTCCCTGTACAATCAAAAATAGTACTATCAATCTTGATTCCCACCAAGTAATCTTGCTTCCTAGTACGTAAAGCTCTTGAATCAAGACTCGATTTCTTATAAAAATTATGATCATCTTGGCTATAGAACCTCGCATGTAGTGCATTGTTGCTACCAAGAACACATTCTCGTGTATTTAGGACACCATAAGTTGATGTAGAACTCAATTTTTTATAAAAATTGTGATCATCTTGACTATGGAACCAATCATTTATCCCACAGCTATCACCAAGAAAAGAAACATCTAGTTCCTTAGCTTTGTGATAGCCACTAAGCAGTGAGATTTGACCCCCAACGTGAATGTGTGGTAGGTCTACGTCTTCATTCTTGATTACATGAATAGACCTATTCTATGAAACATGAGTTCAGCTAGAGCCAATAAGCATTGGATTACTCACAATAATAGTTGGTTCTTGAATAGTATAGCCTTCAATGGATTGTCACAAGCAGTAGATCTAAATCTGACTTGTAGTTCTTGAACAAAGGCATCCCAACTAACAAATTCAGCATCTTCAAACCACACTAATGCTTTCCCATCCATGTGAAAATAGGCCATTGGAAGCTTTTCATGGTTTGGGGACTTGTAATAGTTGAAATGGTGGTTTGCTTTATAAACCCAAGCAGCACGAGCTTCACCCTTGAACCTAGGAAAACCAACCTTGATTGATTTTGGAAAATTTATTGCTAGAGCATTGCTTGATATATGATTCTCATTGGACTAAGGTTTTTGGGGTTCTTGTCTTCTTGTTTCTACATCAGATAATTTCTACAAAATGATACTAAGTTTTTTTCTGAACTTCTTGAAAGTTGGAAATAGCTTTGTTTAAAAGTATTGTAAATTTAGTTTTAACCATGGCTTTAGGATGAGCGGCTCTAATACCACTTGTTAGGAACCCGGTGGTTCCTAATGGGGATGGATAAGAATTATAGGAGAATGATGAGAATTGTAGGGAAATTTACTTAATTCGAGGTAGTCACATTCCACATAGAAAGAGAGAGATTAAGAGAGACAGAGATGCACAAAGCAATTGGTTTACTCTTTAATCATCGAAATGTGCTTACAAGTAGGTATTTATAGAACCATAAAACTATTCTATTGGATTTAGTGTGTGTGTGATGATGCCAAAATCATTAATGGTTGGGATCATCCAGATGGTTCCGACGTAACCTGCAAGATAGTAAGGAAACGTAACAAATAGGTCACTGGCGTGGTGCCAGCCAATGAACCTTCGATGACAAAGTTAGAGTAAGAAAGAGAGAGAGAGAGAGAGAGAGAGAGAGAGAGAGAGAGAATGAGATAATTGGAAAATTCTAGCTAATGGAAATATAATTCTGATAATGATTTTCTACCTTTAATTGGATGTGCCTTATATAAGCCTCTGTTGTCCTAGCCGTTGGAAGCCCATTAATGGTGGTTTAATCCCCTTTTTAGGTAATGCCTTTGATAGTTAATGCTGAGATATGGAGACTTTTGAGCTGCTATTCTCATTACTCCCTCCAATCGTAATGACTTAGTAATTAAAGGCTTCATTTATTTTTCTTTCCTCGTCCATGGCCATGCCTGGACGAGCAAGATTTCCTGACTCATCAATTGCCCCCCTTTTCCTCGATCTTCAGTCTTCTTGACAATCTAAGGAATGTGGAAAGTCAACCCATGTCTGGTGTGGCCTTTCGGATTTCATTTTTATCGCATTTATGGCGACATGACGGCGTTGCATGCTTAGTGGCCACATGTCATGTTTTGGTTGGATAGACGTGGGCACGTTCATTGATGAGGCGTTTGGTTTTCCCACGTCTCAGTTTTGAGGAAGCCTTTAAATGCCTTTCTCTCTCTTCCTTTTCCCTCATTTCTATTTTCTTCTTCATATCTACGTTTTCTCCATCTCTATGCTTCCTCTTTTCTTCGAGTTTAGGGACCTCCATTTTTCTTTTTCCTTTTTGATGTGTGACTACTCTGAGGTTAGGCGTCGTTGTCCTTCTATTTCTTTTCTTTTTGGTCGATTAGGGGCATTTCTTGAGTTCATCAGAGGTTGCTCGAAGTTTGGGCTTCTTGTCCCTAGGGGTAGCACCTTAGGTTTAGTTTTCGCTGACCTTTCCCCTCTATTGCACCAATCCTTGGATTGGTTTGGGTCTATTCGAGAGATGTCAGTAAAGGTAAGCTCAAGTGAGCTAGACAAAAGTTTATCAACCAATGACAAGGCTATGGAGGTTGATACTGCAGTCTCAGTGTCTCTGTCTTTGAACCCTTCATCTTCTTCACACTCTGTGTGGAGAGCCTTTCATGCCATTAAGGAAGTGTGCTCTATGGATGAGGACACTATTTTTAGGTTCAAGGATAGGTTCCAGATCCCTAATGAGACCAGGCAAAAAGGCTTGTGCTTTCAATCTCAGGGAGGTATATTTTTACAAAGCGACCTTTCTAAGTGGCCTTAGATTCTCGGTCCATCCCTTTCTAATGGAGCTTTTCCATCATTTGGGCATAGCGCTTGGGAAACTTATGCTGAATTCTTAGCGAATCTTCATCAATTTCATGGAGATCTAGATGATAGTAACGGAGGGTAATGTGATCCACTTGGACGAGCTTCTGTATCTATACAGTCTGAAAGAGTCAAAAGAGTTTGGGCATTATAAGCTGGCGCCTTGGGATAGGAAGGCCCATCTTATTGCTAATCTTCCATCGTCATTCCATTATTGGAAATCTAGATACTTCTTTGTATATGGAGATGGTTAGGAGACTCTCTTGGACGACTTTTAGGGTGACGTCCCTAGATTGTTACCCAGGTGGGAGACACCCAAGCTCAGTGCATCTTCCCTTTTTTCTTTTTCTTTTTTTTTAAGGATCCTCTTTGTTTAATCCAATCCTAATGCATATTTATTCTTTCCCTTCTTTGCAGCTAAGGCTTGTCCAAAGTTAAAGAGTAGGTATAAAGGTCATGTTAATGCTGCCTCAAATTACACGAAGACCATTGATGATTTTGACAAGCTGATCGACCTTCAAACCTTAGCTCGTCCTTTTCTGGGTCCTGAACCTTCTCCCTATGTCTTGCGGGCAATAGCCAAAGAAGAGAAAAGTAAGTTTTTGGTGTTGGTATTCTTATTTCTGTGTACCTTGCTTTGCAGAGATGATGACTAAATTCAACCAAGAAATGTATACCGAGCTGAGGGCTAGGAAGAACGAACCTCTGTCCAGCATCGGCCAGAAGCGAGCTAGGGTAGCAAAAGAGGTCATTGAGACTAATGCATCCACCCCCATTGCTTCTGATCCTAAGGTAGCGTCCCTTGCTGTCTTTGTTGAGGAGATCACTCCTTGTCCAAAGAAGGCTCATGGCAGTGATAAGGGAAAGAGCAAGATTGACTCCAACATCTGGGACAATGGTGCCACTGTCCTAGGAAGAGCCCATAACGTCGTTACTCTAGGCGAGTTAAAAGGTTTGAGTGTTGTTCCTTCCTATGAGATGTTGGTGAGTCGTCATATTCACAAGCTCGTCCAAGTGTTTCTCTGCCGATCTTGTTACCTCACAATATTCTCAACCTTTTGAAATGATTCTTCTCTTGTTCATTCTTAACCAAGTTTTGGGAGAGGTGCTTCATATCACCACCGAGTATCTTACCACTGAAGAATGGGTTGTCATGGCCAATTGTAAGGTGGATTCCTTGGAGGCCAAAAATTCAACTCTAAGGAAGGAACTGATATTAGCAATGGATAGTGGAAACAAGATGAAGGAGCAAGTAAAGGCATTGATTGAAAATCTTAAGGCAGTGACGATTCTGATGAAGCAAAAGGATGAGCAACTTCAGGTGGCCAAATGTGAGGCTTCTATGGCTGGAGAGAATGCTGTGCAAGCTTTCCAACTTATCGACGAGTACAATGGTGTTTTGTTCACTTGGTACTTCAAAGGTTTCGATTTGTTGAAGAGGTACTTGGCAAAGCATAATCCTGGCTTGGATCTTAAAGGCCTAAAATTTAAAGTTGTGGACAAGGAAACGAAAGCTAACGAAACCATTGTTGCCAAAGATGTTGTTCCTGGAGATGATGTCGACAAGGGAGCTAGTGATGGCCAAGATGACCTTGTGACTTTACTTCTCTGTTAGACTATATATATATATATATATATATATATATATATATATATATATTTTGGGTGCCTTGTTTTTTTTGAGGCTTTACGTATTTGTTTTTTAACAATTTATGCTTTGGGTGCCCTACTTGTTTTGGGCCTTTTTTCTTTTGAACACTACTTTTATTTTAATTTTGGTATTTGCCTCGGGTAGCAAAACTATGACATGCTTAGTTTTTCAAAGGTTTTGTCTTACCTCTTCTATTTTGCTAACCTTTCTCCTTCATTTGAGAAGGGAATTTTGACATTTGAATCTTGATGTGATTTGTAGTCTTTTGTGTTATGATTTGCTTTATGTTCATCACTAAACTCCCCATGTGACTTATGTCCTTTGAATGACTAACATCACTAGCCTTATTAGGTGACTTGTATCCTTTGGAGGATCTATATCACTGGCCCCATCAAGTGATTTATATCCTTTGAAGGATTTATAACACTGGCCTCATCAGGTGACTTATATCCTTTGAAGAATTTATGTTGTTGGCCTCGTTAGATGACTTATATCCTTTGAAGGATTTTTGTCATAGTATCTAGACATCTTCTATTGGTACTTTGCCATTCTTTTGGATGCTTAATCTCTTGTCTCATCTAGGCAATCTAGTTTTGTCCTCAGTTGGTCATTGTTGGTTTCTTCGTTGAAAAACTCCCTCCTTATGTAGTGATTCCAACTTCGGCAAGGATTACAGATTCCGTACCATAGGTAAGGTTGAATGACGTCTCTCCTGTTGGGGTTCTTGTCGTGGTCCTATAGGCCCAAAGGACACTTGATAATTCTTCAGGCCATGCACCCTTTACCCCATCCAGTAGAAATTTGATGGCCTTGAGCAAGGTTCAATTGGCTACTTCTGTCTGTCCATTAACCTAGGGGTGCCCCAATGACGAGATTCCAAGCCTTGAGCAGAAGGACTAGAATGCCTTGTTGTCGAACTGCCTGTCATTGTCTGATATGATCGTTCTTGGTATACCGAACCTACAAACAATGTTCTTCCATACAAAGCTTTGTATCTTTTCCTCCATGATTGTTGCCAGAGCCTCTACTTCTACCCCCTTTGTAAAGTAATCAATTGCTACGAGTAAAAATTTTAACTATTTTTTACCCTGGGGTAGGGGACCCACTATGTCAATCCCACATTGTGCAAATAGCCATGGAGAGGTTATCATTGTCATCTTCTCTCTTGGTGTTCTTTAGACGTTTCCATACTTCTGGCATTTGTCACACCTTTTGGCAAAGTCCTTTGCTTTTTTCCTGCACTATTGGTCAAAAATATCTTGCTTTGGTGATCTTTGATATCAAAGACCTCAGCCTTAAGTGATCTCTGCAAATGCCTTCATGAACTTCTTCAAAGATATATCTCGCTTCGTCCTGTTCGATGCATCTTAAGTAAGGGAGAGAGAATCCACTTTTGTAAAGCACGTCATTTAGGAATGTGAATCTGGTAGCTCACTTCTTTATCTTTCTTGCCTTGTATGGATCTAAAGGCAGGCAACTATCCTTCAGGTAGGATGTAATGGATGTTGTCCAGCTTGTGCCCCTTTGTATTGCAAATGTATGGAAGTCCTTAAGGCTGGGGAATTTCTGTACCTCCAATTTTATCCCCAGTGGATTGTCTTCGGCTTTTGACGATGCTTGTCTCACTACTTCATCCGCTTCTGTGTTCAAACTCCATGGGACTTGTATAAATTCTACCTATTCCAAGTTTCTGGCAAGCTGGTTTGTCAACTTTAAGTACTTTTGCATTCTTTGTTCCTTTGCTTCATAATCCCCTTTGATTTGCCTAATTACTAGCCTGGAGTCACTCTTTAAGAGTATCTTTTTGGCTTCCATGGACTTGGTTAACTTGAGCCCCATCAGTATGGCTTCGTACTCTACCTCGTTTTGGTGGCTGGGAACTGGAGTTGGACCCTGTACTTCAAGATGTCCCCTTCCAATGAGGTTATGACTACTCCGACTCCACTACTTCCTTTTGCTAACAATTCATCAGTTTGTACCGTCCATGACTCTGCTATGTTCGTCAAGCTATCTTTGGGCATGGTGAATTCAGTGATGAAGTCTGCTAGTACCTGGGCCTTTATCACCGTTCGAGGTCTGTACTCGATGTCAAATTAGCTTTGCTTGACTACCTATTGTACCATTCGACCTGTGGTGTCTGGTTTGTTCATCGCTTTCTTGATTGGTTGGTCCATTATGACGAGGATCAAGTTTACTTGAAAGTAAGGATGCAACTTCCAAGAAGCGATGATCAAAGCAAAAGTAATCTTCTTGATGCGTGGGTATTTTGCCTCTGCTCCCTGAAAAGCTTGGCTTACGTAGTATACAGGGCGCTAGATCCTTGATTCCTCTCGAATCAGGGTTGTGCTTATTACTATGGTGAAGACAGCTAAATATAGGAACAAGTCTTTGCCCTCTTTTGACGGGCTCAACAATGGCAGGTTACTCAAATAACTTTTTAGCTCTTAGAACACTACTTCACATTCGTCGGTCCATGTGAAGGGCTATTTGAAAGTTTTGAAGAAAGGGAGGCATTTGTTCGTTGCCCTTGAGATGAAGCAATTGAGCGTTACCACTCTTACCATCAATTTCTGCACCTTCTTAATGTTCCTTGGTGAGGTCATTTCTAATATGGCTTCCACTTTTTCTAGATTGGCTTCTATTCCTTATTGTGACACCATAAAGCTAAGGAACTTTCTCAAGGAGACTCCAAACGCGCACTTTGCTGGGTTTAACCTCATCTGGTATCGTCTTAATGTTTAAAGGTTTCCTCAAGGTATCCAAATGACTTTCTACCTCTTTGCTCTTGGCGAGCATATCGTCTATGTATACCTCCATGTTTCTCTCGATTTGCTCACTGAACATTTGGTTCACTAACCTTTGATAAGTAGCTCCTACATTCTTCAATCTAAATGGCATGACACTATAATAATAAAGTCCTTGACTGGTAATGAAAGCCGTCTTCTCTTGATATTTTTCTAACATCCGAATCTGGTTGTACCCTAAGAATGTATCCATAAATGTTAGGAGCTTGTGTCCCATCGTAGAATCAACAAACTGGTCAATTCGTGGTAAGGGGAAACTATCCTTTGGGCAAGCTTGGTTTAGATCTATGAAATCCACACACATCCTCCATTTCTCATTGGATTTCTTCACCATGACGACATTAGCCAGCCACTCTGAATAGTACACCTTTTGGATGAACTTGGTAGCCAGGAGCTTATTGACTTTATCCATGATAGCTTTGTTCCTCTCAGGCGCAAAGACTCTTCCTTAGATCCACGTTTAGCCAATGTTGAATGACGTTCTCTGAAATGTCGGGCATGTCCTTATGGCTCTAGGACACGTCTAGGTTCCTTTTCAGGAATTCTACTATACCGTTTTTCATATCAGGACCAAGATTTGCTCCTATGTTCGTCACCTTCATAGGCTCCTGTTCCACCAGTTCCACTATCTCCAGTGTTTCCACTGTCTCAGGCTCTTTTCTTCAATCTTCCACATGTGGTTCTCTTTTGATGCCAATACTGCTTGATAACGCTTACGAGCTAGAACTTGGTCCCCCTTGATCACTTCCACCCTATTTTCTGAAGGGAATTTTACCTTTAAACAATATGTTGAGGTCGCAACTTTCCAACGGTTAAAAGTTGGTCTTCCAATGATGACATTGTAGTACGAGGGACGATCTACCAACAGGAAATTGGGTTGCCTCGTTATTTTCTGGGGGTACGTGCCTTCTGTAACTGTCAAGGTTACTATTCCCTTTGGGTAAACCTTATCCCGACTGAAGCTGACAATGGGGGATTTGAATGGACGAAACCTGCTTGGGTCTACTTTCAACTGTTGGAAGGCAAAGAGTTAAATGATGTTGACAGAGCTTCCATTGTCTACTAAAATTCTTCTAGTGTTGAACCCTTCTATCATTAGCATAATGACTAAGGTGTCATCATGTGATTGTTTCACACCTCCGTGTCTTCCTCTAAGAAAATCATGTATGTTGCTTCTCTTTTCCTGTGTTTCTTTGGTGGTATCATGTGGACACTATTGATCTGTCTTTGTTGTGACTTCTTGAGGGATTTGAAAGAGCCCCTCATTGTCAGACCACCATTGATCATCCTTATCTCTCCTATGGCACTTTTTGGCCATTCTTGTGACTTATCATTGTCTTTGGACTTCTCTTCTGACCTAGTTCGGTCTTCTTGCCTTGGAGTGATCTCTCCTTTCCCTATTCTACCATTTTTGGTCGTCTTGAGAGCCTGCCTTGGATGTTTGAGGTTCACCCACCTCTATCGCTGCCAAAGCATCCTCTGCATTTATATACTTTTGAGCCTTTATAATAAAATTCATCATTAATGCTAGAGGACTCTTAGCAAGTGCCACGATGAACTCTTTAGATCTCTGGTCCTTAACTTCATCCACTTCTAGTATTTCTCTATTAAACCGCTTCACGTATGATCTCAAGGATTCTCCTTCTCCCTATCTAATCATCAATAAATGATCTGCTGGTCTTTTTTTACGCTGCCTTCCTACAAAGTGGCACACAAATAGGCTACTAAGCTAATCAAAATCATCAATAGAAGATTGTGCCAACTTACTAAACCACACACAGGCTGCTCCCTTGAGGGTGGTTAGGAAAGATCGACACATTATTTCATCTGGGGTTTGTTGTCAGCTCAAGGTCATTTTAAAGGTGGTAATGTGATCCTATGGGTCCTTCAACCCATCATACAATTCTAGATGCGGATTTGGAATTTCAGTAGAAGGGGGTATTCGAGGACTTTTTGTGTGAACGGGGAATCCGTTCTTCTCACCATCCTATCCAAATTCTTTGTTGTTTTCCCTTTCATTGCATTCTTGAGCTCATCCATCTCTTTCCTAATGCTCCTCAAGGGGTCGTTGCTTGCCTCATCAGACCACTCCGTTCTCCTCAAGCTATCTCTCCCTTGGCTTCTTTCTAGGTCTTGCGCTTCATCTTTATTCTTGTTGTTTTCAATTCTTCTTGCAACTATAGTCTCATCTCCTGGTTTTGTTTCGTTAGTTCTTCTACACTGGCCATGAGAGCTTGGACTTTTAGCGCCAGGGCAGCTGACTCTCGTTGCACATTGGACTTCATCTAGATGACAACATAGGTAGGGCGACATTTCTATCCTTAGGATTAGGAAAAAGAAAGTTCCCCATAGACGGCACCAAACCGATGATCCCAAAATCGTTAGTGGTTAGGATCGCCTAGATGGCTCTGGCATAACCTACAAGATAGTAAGGAAATGTAACAAATAGGTCACCATCGAACCTACGATGACAAAGTTAGAGAGAGAGAGATAATTGGGAAATTCTAGCTAATGGGAATATAATTCGGATGATGATGTTCTACCTTTGGTCGAATGTACCTCATATAAGCCTTTGTTCTCCTAGCCGTTGGAAGCCTATTAATGGTGGTTTAATTCCTTGTTTGGGTAATGCCTTTGATCGTTAATGCTAAGATATGGAGACCTTTGAACTGTTATTCTCATTACTTTATCCAATCATAACGACTCAGTAACTAAAGGCTTCATTTATTGTTCTTTCCTTGTCTATGGCCATGCTTGGACGAGCAGGATTCCCTAACTCATCGATATATATATATATATATATATATACACACACTTTAATAAAACCTAGTCTCCTTACTCCTTAGACCTATCAGTCACCTTTGTGTCATATATACAACTCTAGAGAGAAGACTATCGAAGTGTTCCATCGAGAAAATGTTCGAAGATTTTGTAGATTATTAAGGTAAGCACTTTATTATCTCTTTTACTATTGATCTAGTGATTTTAAATAGTTAGGCCCTAGGATAGTTGATTCTAGTAATATTTTTGGGACAAAATTCTTGGTAATTGAATTGATTATGATGGATTTTAGATTAATGTTGGAGTCACTATAAGAAATCTGGGTTTAGGCGGCGTTCTTTTTAGTGACGTTTTTAAATATGCTGCTATAAGTGGCATACCATGACGTTTTTTAAAAACGTCACTAAAGAGTGAGATTTTAGTGACGGTTTTTAAAAAACGTCACTATAACTCAAAACAATAGTAGCATTCTTAAAACGCCGCAAGAAGTATAGTTTTGGCAGCACATATTTGGTTTATAGCATGTGGCTATAGTGATTAAAGAAAATGTACTCAACATGTGGCTAAAAAAAGAAATACTCTATACCAACATTTTAGAAAATGTCATTATAGTGATTAAAGCAAATGGACTCAGCATGTGGGTAAAAAACAAATACTCTATTAAAGCAGCGTGTAGTTGGAAAAACATAAACTCTATAGCAACGTTTTTGAAACATTGCTATATGTTCTAAACTTTTGACTTTCTGCCATCATTTTCGGGTTCCCACACTTTTTTCCCTCTTTTTTTTTTTTGCCTACACTTCCTTTTTAATTTTATTTTTCTTTTCATTTACCCACTCCGTGTCCCACTCTTTTCTTCCTTAGGCTCACTATTCATTGTCTCCTTCTTTTCTTTTCTATGTTGTTTGTTTCTAGTGTTTTCTTTGGGACCCATTTTCTTCAACACCACCACACATCTTTTCCCTTCCACCCACTGCCACCACGGCCATCATCAACCTCCACTAAGACCCACTACCACCACCATACTCTTTTCCCTCTTTTTTGTTTTTCAAGTTTCTTTAGAGTGTAAGTATTTGTTCTTGGCTTATGGGTTTGCTTTGATTTGGTATTTCTTTAATGAGTCATGGAGCTTTTGTGCTAAGTTTTGCAATTTATTAGTTTTTGTTGGAAAGTTTTTGTTGTTCAAGTTTCTTTAGAGTGTAAGTATTTGTTTTTGGCTTATGGGTTTTCTTTGATTTGGTTTTTCTTTAATGGATCATGGAGTTTTGTGCTAATTTTTTCTTTTTTTCTATTTTGGTTGGAAATTGGTAGAGAAAACTCTTAATCAGATTTGGCTTCTTGGGCAAAAGGACTTGAGGATCAAGGGCTGAATCATTGTAAGTATTTCTTTAGAGTGTAAGTATTTGTTTTTCAATATTATACCTTCTAGCAGTGGCAGATGATGGATCCTTATCAATAGCTACAACAAAGTGCCTCCTATTAATACACATTAACTAAATGGAACTATTAAATTAGAAAAGAAAAAAATTTGATGATTCGGGTAGTTTATATGTGGCCAACTACAACAAATACTATGTAAATCTTGTATTTTTTTTTTCTACTTAATTTTTCTGTAGTTTGTAGATTTCGAATATTTTTTTGTTATTGGTTTTGTGGTTTAGCTAGCTTGAGATTAATTTTTAAAAAAACTCCATTGTCCACTAATGTCTACAAGGAGATTCTTCCATTAGATGAGGATTTTTCTTAAAAATTATATCTTCAATGTGTTATCATTATTCAACATGTGTGTGTGTGTGTGTGTGTGTGTGCTTGCTTTAGTTTTGATTTTTTAATTGAATACAATAAAAGGCTGTTTGTGATTGTATATGGAGTTGATTTGGAGCACCTATTTCAATTGAGACATTTAGGCATAATGGGTAAGTTTTCTTATGTGTACCAAATGACAAAGTTTGAATACAATTAAACTTCAAATATTATTTGCAAAGTAGTCTTTAATTTTTTTTGGCTAATTGTACCGAGTCCCGACTCATTAAAAATTTTTGCAATGACACCCTTATTTGCCTTCCACATCATTTAAGTGTCCTCTTTTATATTGCAAGTTAACCACTCACTTATTGTGATAAGTTTGGAATTTTTATTCTTGGAAAGGTGCATGCTTGGCTCGAGCATAGTAAGTAACTTTTGCTTAAAAATTTGTACTTGAGATGTCAATGATTATATTGGGGTGGATTGTTGAGTTGCAGCAAGCGGGTGGCTTGCATGGTGCTATAAGGCGGTTTACATTCATATTGAAAGTGTTTATTATTTTATGAAGATTTGGACTTCAATACTTGTAAGCATTCTATATTTGTGATTATGATAATTTTATTGCGTGGATTGATGTGTTGGAGCAAGCGGGTGGCTTGCATGATTTGCTAAGTGTAATATTGAATTTATTAACATTGTTAATTTCTAATGTGTTATTGTGTTCAAATTTTGAATATTAGGAAAAAATCAACGAACTGTTGAGTGAGTCCTCAAATTGTGTGCAGTCATCCGACCTTACTAGTAGTATTGCATGGGTATTAGATGATGTATATGCTCAAGTGTTTGGTAATGAGCACAATGGTCATGTTCGGGTTGTGGGATTTGGCCCAACCCTAAGTATGCATCCTGCCAAAAGCACTCTTGCAATTGCTTAAGTAAGAAGCCAAGAAAGGGATGCTGAAGTGACTCAGTTGAAGAATCAAGTTGTTTTTTTGACGAAGAAAGTGAATCGTTATGAAAACTTTGAGGAGCGAGTGACCCAATTGATGCAACTAGTGCAAAATCAACAAAATCATTCTTCAAAAGCTAGTTGCGAATTAAATTTTAATGTTTTAAGAATGTATTTGGTTTTTAAATTTTTTAAGTATAGAAACTATTATTTTGTTACTAGAAATGATTTTTTTATGAACTTATTACATACGTTAATTTGTATTCAAGGTCGTTTCAATTTAGATCATCAATCTCCAACTCCTTACAGATCACAGGCTTCATCCCATCAAGAAACTAGCATATAGTGGTACATGCAGTGTTTTAAAGACTCCATGGGCTATTACATAATTGTTTTAAACAACTACAATTATTTTGGAACTATTTTATTTTGTTTATAATATTGCCATAGTTTGGGTAGTTGTTTTTTTTTTTTTTTTTTTTTGGTATAGGTAGACAAGTGTTTTATTACAACCATATTTATTTTGGAAGTATTGTACTTTGTTTAACATTGTCATAGTTTAGGTGGGGTTTTTTTTTTTTTTTAGGTAGACAAGTGTTTTGTTCAATTCAAGATGATACATGTATTGATATTAAACATCTATATATATATATATATTGAATGTATGGTTAATGTGTTATTGTGGAATATTGATGATCAATAGGTATATTTGATCTATTACAAGCTTATGTCAGTTATTGTTGAATTTTAAGCAAGTTTATATAGCATTTTTTATATTTTAAAAAAAATAATAATAATGAGCAAGTTTTGCGACATTTTAAAAACGTCACTAAAAAGGAAAAAGTAAGAGTAAATCCTTTTTAGCTACGTCTTGAAAACGACGCAAATAATCAATCTTATAGCGACGTTTTAAAAATGTCACTAAAAAGCAAGAGGACAAATGTTTTTGCAACATTTTTGAAACATCACTATAGGTGTGATTATTTACGGTGTTTTCAAAACATCGCTAAATGTATTTTCCCACATTATATATGAAAATGTTATATTATTTAGTGAAAAAAATGTCACTAAACATTTTTGAACGCCACTAAAGAGTAACATATGGCAATGTTTTTCAAAATGTCACAATAGACCTATAGTGAGTACTCTATTGCGACGTTTTTGAATGTCACTATAGACCATTTGTGTCTATAGTGACGTTTTATAAACGTCAACTAAACCCAGCTTTCTTGTAGTGACTGTGATTGGGAAGTTGTAAGAGTTTTTTGAGTAGGCATTGATGGATGTAAGCAACCTTTTTTTTTATTTAGTTATATTTTGGCTTAAAATACAAAGTATATTTATTAAATATTCATTAATGTTTTCTTTAAAAAAATTTAGCCTACATTGATGCAAAGAAAGTACTAAAATTTCTTCTCAAAATAAAAAAACTAATATAGATTTATTAGCTACATTGATGTACAGAAAATAACTAAAATTTCTTCCTATTGAAATATTATAGTCTTATTTGATTAAGATGGTTATTTAAAAAATTTCTATCTCCTTCAAATTTGGGTCAAGCATGTGTCATTTTTGTGAAAGTAACCAAAGACAGAAATTAATTTCAGTCCATGAAACATGATTTTGGGTATGGACTAAAATTAAACTGTAAAAATTTTGGAAATATGTATGTATAATCTGACCGTGTTTTGGACCCAGCTAGTGGAGGTTTTATATATTGACATAGAAACTAATTTCTTTTGGTGCATATTACAAGCTTCTACGTGATTTTGAGCCTAATCACTAGGAGATAGTCTAACCATAATCATAAAGATTATTAAGAATATGAATTTGATTAGATATATAAACCATTTCAAGTCCAACGAAAAGTTTGAAGTTTCCGGGCTTATAAAAAAATTCAAGTATTTGTTGTCTTAGGAACTAATCATTGCAAATTATAATTTTATGTTTTTGAAATTCATTGCAAATTATATGGTTATTTTACCATTTGAATTGAGTTACAGTTTCAAGGCTTACAAAGTTTCATCTTATGAAAATTCATTTATTTTACTAGTAGATATGTTGATAACACTAGATGGGATTTGGTTAGTTTGTTGAGTTTTGTAAATAAGAGGAGTGTAGCAATATTTCTGGATTACGATTGAACTTTTAGTACCAACTAGCCACGAACCACGCGTTGCACGTGATAATCATTTTTATGGTGATTTTTTTTTTCAATTTAAACTAATTTAATAAAGAATAATGTATTCCATAATCATATTTTTATTTATTATGGGAAAAATTATAAATGTAATACAAGAACAATCATAAATCATAAATATAAATTTTGTTGTACTAAAATGAAAACAATACAATTTTTTTTAGAAATTCAAAAGGCAATTTAAAGAAAATATTCATTTTTTAATAAAATTTATTTATAACATATTGTGAATCATTAAAAAATATATAAAATTTGAAAATTATTCTTTTAGTTTTAAAAGAATTTTCTCAAACCTTATTTTTTTTCTGCCTACAATCCAAAACACCAAAAAACATAACTAAGAAAATTAATAAACTTAACAATGATTAATTGGACCAATTAGGTAATAATAATAAAATAATAATAATAATAATAATAATAATAATAATAATAATAATAATAATAATAATAATTAAAGCAAAATTGCAAAAGCTAAAATTTGTCACTCATCTGATTATTTTCGTTTGGCTAACCTTTGCTTTTCTCTAAATAAATGACATTATAAAGTATTTCTAATACAACTATTAATAGCACTTTGTCCACCACAAAGGATTAAAAATAAACAAAAATTAGTAAAGTCTCATAGTTTAACATCTAAATTGAGGACTATAAAATATCATGATGTGTCATAGAATTAGTATCAAATTATCCAAACCATGCTATGTAATAGAATAATATTATATTTTTATATGCTATATTTAATTCTTTATAACGCAATAGGATAAAATATAACAATCAAAGAGGAAAAAAAAATTAAAAACAAAACTAAATCACATTAACCTAAAGTAAATTTTTAAAGAATATACAAAATTATTAGCCTAAAGCAGAGATACAAGAAGAATAAAAAAAAAAAATCCACCAAAAATTGAGAGAGGGAGAACCTTTGTTTTGTGATGGAAAACTATGCATAGAATGGAAGAGATAGTGACGAATTTATAGTAAGATGGTGTGAATAAGAAGAAACAAAAATAAATGAAGATGAAGGAGAAGAGGAAAAGGAAGAGGAAGAATGATATTAACGTAAAGGATAGTGGGGAGATAAAAATGTAAGGGAGGGAGAAAAGTTGGAGAAGTAAAAATATTAAAAAAAATAAATGTTAAAAACAATTATAGAAAAATTGAAAAGAAAAAAGATAATGGCATGGACGCTATGTGGCTCAACTGGAGCGTAGCAATAATAAATACTATGCTTCAACTTTTAGGTATATATATATATATATATAGATTAGTTGTTAATATGTACTTGGCACGGTTGTATTTTTGTTTTAGTTTATAAGCTTGTAAATATCACAAATGAAAATAATTTTTATTATTGTATAGAGAAGTTTTTTTTTTTTGTTATTTGTGTTGTCTTATTTTAATTCGTAGGTGTGTATATGTTTGGATACCGTTTATTTTTCTAAAAACTGAAAACTGAAAACTGAAAACACCAGCAAAATAATTTTCAAATATGTGAATAGTGTCATGAGACCCATTTTTAATGAAAGTTTTGTTGAGAAAAGAGATTTGTGGGTCTCATGAACAGTGCACGAGACCCATTGAAAAAGCCACCACAACCACAAAACGCTCAAAAAAAAAAAAAAAAAATGCAGATGTAGGGGACAAAGTCTACTAGTCCTAACCTTATCTGCCCTATATGCCAAACAAAGACATGGCAAAACGGGTTAGAATTTTTTGACCGGACTTGAAAAATGTCTAACCTGAAGCAAAAACAGATTGACCCGTAACCTGACCCAATTTTTTTGCAGTTCATCCTAACTTGACCCGACTTGAATAACCCGTGACCCGACCTGCTAAAATAATTTGCTAAAAAAATTATTTAAACTACGTCCTAATGCTAAGTGCATAAAGCACAAAGCATTGGAGTAGGAATGTAATTTACCAACGTGACAATTTCTTGTCTTAAATCTGTGTCCTGGGAAAATATTAAGAGTAGGAAACTTATTTCTTATTTTCTCTGACTTGTTTTCTAAAGCCTTTTAGTGCTTCACGGATTTCTAAGTGTAAAAATACTCTACTATTTGCTCTAATCATAGAGGACCACACGTGTATGATATTGAAACTATACACTTCAAAAGAAAAAAAGGTCATTGTAGTTACTCCCAATTAGGTACGTGGCTTATTGGTTTTCATTCTCTTGTTCTATTATTCTTTAATCTTTTTTATAGAAGTTTTATATTCATAATATTTTCATAATAAATTATAGTTAATGAATTGATATTGATTTTAATTTTTTAGTTAGTTCTAAATTGAATTCACAATTGAAATTAACTTTTTGCCCACCAGTAAAAACCAATAATAACCTGTTACTTAAGATTTATGGTGAAAATATTGTAAAAAATATTATGTATATAGCATTTTTTTATTAAAATGGCGAATGATAAATATACTATATTAATATAGCATATAAATATAATATACTATTATAAATTTGACAAAAATATATGATTGGTTATTCACTTATTTGATTATATGTTCTTTTTATCCATTCAATGACAGTTTGATTATTGTATATAGAAAAATGTCATGTCCATAACATTTTAACAATACCTTCACAATAAATTTTAGGTGATGGGTTGTTATTTGTTGTTATTGGTGGATAAAAAAATAATTTTAGTAGTGGTCTTAGATTAAAACCGGTAACAACCTATCACTTAAAATTTATTGTAAATATAACACTTTTCATTGTACATAATATAAATATAGTATATACATATTAAAAAATCATGATCTTATTTTAAACTTGGCCCCTCCAAAGAAAAATTCCTAGTTCCGCCACTGAAGACAAGACAACCCATTTATTATAAAAATAAAAATTCTCATTCAATTTGATAGAACACTTCACAGCTCTAAAGTCACACACTTGACTCACAATTTCAATCAAATGTATTCTAGTAGTCTAGTACACTAACCTACTCATTATTTACTAACACAATAAATGGCTAGACTTAAGAGCTTGTAGTGATTCTTAAACATAAAAAAAAAATAAATAAATAAATAAAAGAAGAAGAAGAAGAAGAAGAAGAAGAACTTGTAGTAGTTGTAGTCCACAAAGGCTGAAAGGCACAAACCACTACGAGGTAAGAGCTTTTAGCCTTTCACAATTTCAGTCTGACTCTTGCGCCTATACTCTTTTCTTGGCCTCTATTATACAATTTTAATTATTTATTGATTTGCTTTTGTGGTACCTTAAGTTTTATTAAAATATTATAGTGTAGATAAAGATGCTGACAAAATTGACCAACTTGAGCTACAATTTGCAAGCGGGAATGATATTATTAGTGATATAAACTTAAAATATATATTTTTTTAGTAATCCTTAAGATCTATCTCTTTTTGAAGATGTAAACTTGTAATTGTATGTATTTTGAAAGTGAGTTATTAACACTGAAGACTTTTTCTATCATGGATTTATGACTATAAAGATTTTTTGTCATGCTTAAAACTATTAGAATTGTTTTTGATTTCGTTAATTGATTTCATTCATTCTTTCTAAATAGGGTGTCATTGATTTTATTCATTCTCTCTAAACAAGTTATATTGATTTGTTTTTATAATTGAAAAAAAAAAAAAAAAAAAAAAAAAAAAAGCATTTGAAAAATATGGGTCAACCCGACCCGACCCGCAACTCGATTGACCCATTTAAAAACGACTCGTTTTGACCCACGACCTGATTGACCTGCAAACCCGATTAACCCGACCTGAACCCGACCCGATCCGTCCGTTTTGCCACGTCTACATATGATAGCTGGAGACACAAAAGGAGGGCATGTGTCATATTCTTCCAAAATGCGGTGCTGATCTCCACCCATTTTTGCTAACGCGTCTGCACAAATGCGATGTTGATCTCCACCCATTTTTGCTAACGAGTCCGCACAACCATTTGCTTCATGGTATGTGTGAAATAGATGAATAGTCCACGCTTAAGCGATAAGGTTCTTGAATCATGTTAACTATTCATCCTTGAAACCAACGCATGAAAGTAAAGCCACAGAAAATAACAAAAACAAAACACAAGAAAGATGAGTGGAGGAATTTGAGAACCCTGTCAATGCGAGTCAATATGCATCTCCAATAATTGAGCTTTGTGTAACAAGAGTAATTTTTAGGTTCTCTCGAAGCATGAAAAATAATGCTCCCTCCTTTCATATTTGTTAAAGAGATAAAGTGAGAGAGAAAAGACTGAATAATCTGTGTATTTGATGTGTATAATAATATACAATAGAGAGCCTTATATAGGCTAGGTATGTGTGCAATACAAGTAATATGAGTAAACTACAAGTATAGTATACTGGGCTAAGCCCAATGGGCTAATCTAGTCTAAGCTATACACTAACATCCCCCCTCAAACTCGAGGTGGCAAGGAGGAAGCCAACTGGAGTTTGGATATAAGATCTCGAAGACGACCAGGCGGGTGAGTCTTGGTGAAGATATCAGCAGGCTGGTCAGCAGAGGAGATAGAGAATAACTTGAGATTGCCTTTCTTGAGATGCTGGCGAGTGATGTGGCAGTCAATCTCAATGTGCTTAGTGCGTTCATGGAAGACATCATTATGAGCAATGTAAATGGCACTACGGTTGTCACAATAAAGAGGAGTGGCAGTGGGCTGGGGAGCATCCATGTCAGCCAAGAGCCAGCGGAGCCAGACAAGCTCGCAGGTGGTGTCGGCAAGGGCACGATACTCAGCCTCAGTACTGGAACGAGAAACCACATCCTGCTTCTTGCTACGCCATGATATAAGGGAAGTACCTAACAGGAAACAGAAACCTGTAATAGAGCATCGATCAGTCGGATCACCTGCCCAGTCTGCATCTGAGTAAGCATGAAGCTCGAGAGAAGACCGAGAGGAGTAGTGGAGACCATGATAAAGTGTGCCCTTGACATATCGAAGAATCCGAAGAACTGCAGCATAGTGAACAGAACGAGGAGCATCCATGAACTTACTAACCATACCCACGGCATGTGAGATATCAGGGCGAGTAACAGTGAGATAGATCAAACTACCAACCAACTGACGATAGCGTGTAGCATCAGATATAGGTTCACCATCTAGGGGTGTGAGCTTTGCATTGTATTCCAAGGGAGTGGAAACAGTCTTGTTGTCGGTGATACCAGCTTTGGAGAGAAGATCAGAAGCATATTTAGCTTGGGAAAGATAGTATCCATCAGAGGACGAGGTAACCTCAAGCCCAAGAAAATAACTGAGAGTGCCCAGATCTTTCATCTCAAAATGCTGACTGAGGAAGTGCTGAAGAGAGCGGATACCTGCAGAATCATCTCCAGTAATAATCATATCATCAACATAAAGAAGAATAAGAGTGATACCAGCAGGGGATCGTCGGACAAAAAGAGCAGTGTCATGAGGACTCGAAGTGAAACCCTGTTGAGCAACAACTGAGCTAAACTTTTCAAACCAAGCTCGAGGAGCCTGCTTGAGGCCATAAAGAGCACGACGAAGGCGACAAACTTGACTGCCTGAGTGTGGATAGCCAGGGGGTGGCTGCATGTACACTTCTTCTTGGAGATCTCCATTAAGGAAAGCATTCTTCACATCCATTTGATAAAGAGGCCAATGGCGAACAGCAGCCACAGCAATGAGACATCTGACAGATGTAAGGCGAGCAACAGGAGCAAATGTTTCCTCATAGTCAATGCCATACTCCTGAGTAAAGCCCTTGGCAACAAGGCGAGCTTTGTATCGTTCAACAGATCCATCAGCTTTGGTCTTGATCTTGTAAACCCACCTACAACCTACTACAGACTGACCAGGAGGCAAATCAACCATATCCCAAGTGTGATTCTTATGAAGGGCATCTAGTTCTTCAGCCATAGCTTGCTGCCAAAGAGGGTCAGTATGGGCCTCACGATAGGTGTGAGGTTCATAGAGGGTGGCAAGAGCAAAAGAGCAGTGATAATCAGTAAGATAAGGGGGAGGAATGCTTACCCTGGTGGAACGACGAAGTTCAGGACTAACAGGTAACTCAGGAGAAGGTGGTGCCACAGGATCCAAAACAGGCAGGTCATGTGCCGGGGACAGAGCCGGAGATGAGTCGTCTGGAGAGGCAGCCGATGTAGAAGAATCCTCCACAAGTTCAGGATAGAGAGGGAGGAAAAGATCGGTAAAAATGGGAGACTCAGAGGAAGAGGATGCAGGAAACTGCTGAAGACTCGTGAAAGGACGATGTTCCCAAAACTCAACATTACGGGAGACACGAAGCCGATGAGAAATGGGATCATAGCAGCGAAACCCCTTTTGAGAGACACCATAACCAAGGAAACAACAGAGACGAGCACGAGGTTGAAGCTTTGTTCGTTCATGAGGAGGAAGAGAGACAAAGCAAGCACAACCAAAAACCCGAAGAGATGAGTAGTCAGGAATTTTACCATAGAGAAGCTCGAATGGTGATTTGTTATGTGTAGTGGGTGAAGGAATACGATTAATGGTGTACACAGCAGTGAGTGCTGCCTCACCCCAAAAGCGCTCAGGAAGAGAGGCAGAAATGAGGAGGGTGCGGACAACATCAAGAATGTGACGATGTTTTCGTTCTGCACGACCATTTTGTTGAGAGGTGTAAGGACAAGACCGCTGAGGAAGGGTACCATTACTATTTAAAAAGGATAAGAAAGATTTATCATTATATTCTTGGGCATTATCTGATCGAAAGACTTTGACAGTGCGATTAAACTGTGTTTCAACCATTTTATGAAATGTTTGATAAATAGACACAAGTTCAGACCTATGATGAAGCAGATAAATCCAAGTATATCGAGAGAAATCATCTACAAATATGACAAAATATCTAGATCCCCCCTCAGTAGGAACCGGTGCAGGACCCCAAATATCAGAATGTATAAGATCAAAAGGTGCAGAAGAAAAAGAGTCACTATTATTAAAGGGCAATTTAGCTTGTTTGCCAAAATGACAGGAAGGACAATCAAATTTTTGAAACTGAACTGAACCTAAATGACCTTGAGAAGTAACAATTGAAGACGAGATAAGGATGGATGACCAAGACGAGCATGCCAAAGATCAGGTGAGGGGGTGGTAATGGTAGCAGCGGCAGAAACAACTTGTGAAGGAATCTTCAAGTCATGAACCTCAAACATGCGACCAACCTTACGCCCTGTCCCAAGTACTTGACCCGTCCGGGGATCCTGCACATCCACACCATGATTAGTAAAGAGAAGATCTACACCTAATTCACAAAGTTGACCAACAGAAAGCAAATTGAGGGATAGCTTTGGGATATGAAATGTGTCACTAAGGGATAAACTAGGAGAAGAAATTGTTCCTTTATGACTAACAGGCATAGGAGTTCCATCAGCAGTGTAAATGGTGATAGGGTGTGCTAAGGGTGCCTTATCAGAAAATTGGGATTCATCAGGAGTCATATGGTTACAACATGCAGTATCAAAAAACCAAGATTGTTTACCTGTGGTGACAGAAAGGGCAGTAGAAGTACGGGATAAAACCTGTAACAAGCAGAAGGGCAGTAGAAGTACGGGATAAAACCTGTTGAACAACTGCCTCAATATCAGCCGTAGTAAGTGAGGAAGCTGAAGATGGACCTGCAGGAACTGATGGATCTGAAGGACATACAGCAGCTGCCCGAGGAAGAGAAGCTTTATTCTGCTCTTGCATAAATTTCTGCAGTTTGCGACAAACTGAGATATCATGGCCTTTAGCACGACAAAACTCACAGCGAGTACCTTTGGAAGACTGAGAGGTGGGACGCCCAGAGTGTATCCGTGGAGGAGCAGTGAATGCAGCAATGGGAGGCTGTGGAGATGGTGTAGCCAGTACATGATCAGATGATGACATGTGATGAGTAGGTCGACGGTTCTCCTCAGAAATGAGCTCCTTGACTGCAGCATCAAGAGAAGGAGTAGGAGATCGGCTAAGCAGAGAAGCCCTAGTAGGCTCAAAGTCCTCACGTAAACCCATCATGAAGTGCATGAATTGACGGCGATCCCGATATTTGACAAAGAGCTCAATGTCCTTGGAACACACTAGTGGAGGATCTGCAGCAGAAAGTTGTTCCCACATAGTAGAAGTCTGAGAGTAATAATCAGAAATAGACTGACCTGTCTCTTGGCGCATCTGATAAAGTTTTGATTCAATGTGGAACTCCAAGCTTGAATCATTAGTACAATTATAGCGATCAGCCAAAAATTTCCAAGCGGCCTCAGCAGTCTCAAGACGAGGAAGAAGATTATGAATGGAGGGAACAGAGGTATTGATAAACCAAGACAGGATCTTACTCTGAATACTCTCCCATTCCTCTAGGCGTTCTTCATAATCATCTTCAGCAGCTGTGGCTTTGGACTTAGGGTTTGGTACTGGCTTAGGAATTGAACCAGTCACATATCTCCACAGTTTACGACCCTTCAGGAAGACAGTCATATTCTGAGACCAAGCATGATAGCTAGTGGGACCATCCAGCATAATAGTGATAGGACGTATGATATCTCGATCATTTTGTTGAGCCATAATGAGGAAAAATGCCCAAAAAATGAGATTTAGAAACCTCAAATGCAAAAACGGAGCCCAAAATCGGAATCTACGCGAAAAACTGAGCAAGACAGGTCCGGTTGAAATTTTTTTGACTTCGGTCAAAAGTCAACGGTCAACAGTCAAAGTCAACGGTCAACGCTGACGTGGCAGGATGACGTGGCAGGCTGACGTGGCAGGCTGACGTGCAAGATGACGTCACTAGGGCTGACGTGGCAGTGACGTCACTAGGGCTGACGTGGCAGGACGGTGAAGGACTGGCGCGTGGAACGCGTGGCGCGCGTGTGGCGCGTGGACCGGCGCGTGCAACGCGTGCAGGACAAGGGTGGCGCGTGGTGGCGCGTGCAGCGCGTGTTCGACACTCAGAAACTTGTGGTGGCGCGTGCGGGAGCGTGGAAGCTTCTTTCTGGCTGTTCTTGGTTAGGTTTTGCTCGGGTTTGGCTGTTCTGTCACTTTATGTCTTCGGTTTGACAGTAGAATGAACAGAACAGTGAGTTCCGAGAGGTGCAGAACTGTGGGCGTGACGGCGGTGACTCGCTTCTGACAGTGGCTACTGGATGAAGGCGAGGGCAGCGGAAGAACGCCGGAGATGTCCACAGGAACCAGAAAGTCAGAGGAATGGCTCTGATACCATGTTAAAGAGATAAAGTGAGAGAGAAAAGACTGAATAATCTGTGTATTTGATGTGTATAATAATATACAATAGAGAGCCTTATATAGGCTAGGTATGTGTGCAATACAAGTAATATGAGTAAACTACAAGTATAGTATACTGGGCTAAGCCCAATGGACTAATCTAGTCTAAGCTATACACTAACAATATTTATGCAGTTCGTTCATTAAATTCATGATAAGATCTACAAAAGATATGAAAAGAGATAGCATCATTTCACTATATTTCAACGCTACCTAAAAATTTTCCGGGTAACAAACTACTGTTCAACTTGCACAATGTCGGAGACGTCAATTAAAAAAGTCCTTCTAGGACCACAAAAAAACCCACGGTCCAAGACTTTTCCCAATTAAAACGGGTTGGAGGATCTTCCTGTAGCAAACAGGTCTGCAAATACTTATGACGTTGGGGCCTTTTTTTTGGAAAGGATGACCTTGTGGCCTAATAGCCTACATACGCGTGGAGTTAATTTTTAGACTTTAACCCCTCGTACAGTTGTACTTGTACTCAAATACATCATTCAATAAAAAGCAAATAGTACGGATTTCTTCGATTTCTTTATAAATAGGTTTCTGCAGTAATTGTGAATTGAGTTCACTTAGTTTAATAATTGACAAAAGAGAGAAAATTAAATAAAACGGTAGAGTTTCTGATAAATTCTCTCTTAAGGCTCTGTTTGATCGCCACTAAAACTAAAGACTAATGATTTATGTTTATGTTTAATACTTATGATATACGATCTGAGATTAAAAGATCTGAGATTTTTAATCGAGTTATAAGTTATAACTTAAGATATAACTTTTGAGGTATAAAACTTTTATGCTGTTGCAGTAAGCTCCGTTCCCTTTTACGTTTTTATTTTTTTAATGACTTTGTAAAAAAAAAAATCGTTAATGACCTGTTTGGAAAAAAAAAATCGTAAAGTAAAAGCTTTGATGTTTTTAAAATTAAGTAAGAGAAAGGAGAGTAATTAGTTTTTTCATTTGTAATTTTGTTAATATAGTAAGGGCTAACATTTGGTTAAACATTTTTATCCTTCACTCTCCCTCCAAATCTCTCCAATTTGGAAAAATTAAAAATAAGGGGTTAGAGGGAGTTGAAACCCCTCCAAATTCGTTCCCCTCCCCTCTTAAAAACTTCCAAACAAAATTATTAAATTACTCTCCCTCCCTCTACTCTACTCCCCTTCTATTTTCAAACATCCAAACAGACCATAAAAGTAAAAGCTAAAAGAGAATGTAAAAACTAGTCAAATTAGGCAATTAGCTACATGACAATTTTTTTTTTTTTAATATATAGAAAAGGCTAAATGACAATAGTTTATATCACAAACAAATAAATAATCCTACTAAAATAGAATAAAGTTAGGAATTTTTTTTTTTGGGAGATAATCTTAATTTATGATGTTGATTTTAATGATACCTCTTTATTATCAAATTAAAATGTTAATTAATTTTTTTTTATATAAATTACTTTTTAAATTTTTTATTCATCTATTAAAAATTTTATCGGATAACTAGAACCAAGTTCAAAGACCTTATGGCTTATACTACGTTTGCCTACCTTTTTTTTTTCCAACCATTTTTATAAACGAAATTTCTTGATCATTATGCATTTTGGTTAACAAGCAAGAACATTGGGGCATTTTTGTACAAAGTCAATGTGTGTGGACTAGCAGCGACTTATCTATCAAGCAACTATTCACAGAACATATCAAGTATCAACACTGCATAATTTCCTCACAAATCAGGATAAAAACCATTATTTTATAATGTCTGCAAACCCCTTTCCATCTTCCATCTCCTTCCTGTATGTAATCTTCTTGTGTTCCTCTCATGTATTTTGCTCTGCTAGAGATATTTTGATGCATGGCGAGTGGATCATTGACAACGATTCAACTCTTGTCTCCCCTGGAGGAAAGTTCGAACTTGGATTCTTTACCCCTATGGAAAGATCTAACTCGGAAAGGTTCGTCGGGATATGGTATCACAAATGGGATAAACGAGCATTTGTATGGGTTGCCAACCGAAACCAACCAATACTTAACGGTTCCACTGGAAAGTTTGGAATTGCAGAAGATGGAAACCTCATGGTATTGGATACTTCGAGTAATGGAAGGGAAAGTTATTGGTCTACAGGTCTTGCTAAATCATCGTCCGCAAATCGGACTGTGAAGCTCTTGGATTCTGGAAACCTGGTCTTAAGCGAAGATGATCAGTCAGCAATGAGTCTGTGGGAGAGCTTTAAAAATCCAACTAATACATTTCTTCCAGGCATGAAGATGGATGAAAACATTGAATTGGTTTCATGGACTGACCCTGGTGACCCTAGGAAAGGAAATTTCACTTTTAAGCTAGATGAATTAGGAGAGGACATCTACACTATCACAAATGTACTGGTTGATTACTGGAAAAGTCGGATCCCAGGTAAGTTCTTGAGGTCAGATAAAATGCCTTATCGTGTAGCCAACTTGTTGTCAAACTTTAGCCCGAATGAGACTTCTGAATTTTTCAAAAACCAATCAAGGCTGGTGATGGATTACAACGGGGAGTTAACGTATCAAATCTGGGATACCACGAAGGGTAATTGGTCTACAGAATGGAAGGCGCCAGAAGACCAATGTAGCATTTACAACGCTTGTGGGAAATCTGGTAGCTGCAATAACGACAATTGGTTCAAGTGCAAATGTTTGCCGGGGTTGAAACCAGCTGATACTAACAACTGGTTTTCTCAAGATTTTGTTGATGGGTGCATCAGAAATTCGAGATGTGACAAGAACGGGTCAACTTTCTTGAGCTTAAATGTGACACAAGTTCGCAATCCGGACAATAATTTCCCTGCAAATAATGTAGAAGAATGCGAAAAAAAGTGTTTTGAGAATTGCCAGTGTCAGGCTTATTCATATGTGGTGACTGTGAACAGCACAGTAAGACGTGATAATTCTACTAGTACCACCAGTTTGTGCTGGATTTGGATCGATGATCTAAATGATCTTCAAGAGGGGAATGAAAACAGTCAAAACATCTTCGTCCGCGTTCCAAAATCTGAGATAGGTATTTATTCCTTTTACAAATTGAAATATGTATTTGCAGGAACTAACTCCGTTACTGAATTGCACCCATAGATATTGAATTGGCTAATATAATAGATGTAGTTTTTGAAATCAACCGAGCATTGATATCATTGAGTTGTAAAAGGAAGTGAGAAACCACCTCTCCCGGACATGAATTTTTAAATTAAGAAACTATAGTCATACACTCCTTATTATACATTTACTGTACACACACTATCAATCTATCACATATAAAAAAATTATTTTAGTTAAAATTGTGAAATTGTGAAAAACAATTTAATTAAAAGCATTTTTTTTTTTTTTGGAGGAGATGAAGAAGAAAAGTGTGCAATAGGAGTGTATAATAAGATTTTCTGTTTTAAATTCGTAGTGCTAATCTTTCTTTTGTTAATATATATATTTTATATCTTTAAAATTAATTACTGCTTCTAGTCCCTGATGAAGTGATGATGCATGTTGCACTTCTATGTACAAAGGGGCAAAAAGTGTTTGTATAACAGGGAAAATTCTTAAGAATTCTCGGAATATAAAGAAATGGTACTCCTCTTACATTCATAATGGATCTTACTATGAATTTAATGAGTCAACTCTACCATTAATGTAAGAGAAGGGAACACTATTCTTTGTACTCCGGAGTACTTAAGAATTACTCGTATAATAAGGTCTTCCCATTTATTATGTATATCCTAATATCTCTCTCTTTATTGCGTATATCCTGATTGACCTAAATCAAGGACAATAAACATTACAGTCCTTAATTTTAGTCTACATCCGGGAATATTTATTCCTTTTAGTCAATTAGCACTAGGCCTATACAAAAGACATGGAGAAAATACATTCAACAGTATTCTATAATTGTTCATTCTCACTTACTATTTTATTTCTCTTGTTCTTGTGGCCTATGCTAGTCCAGCTCCTCACCTATTGGAAACTGCCTCAAATTATAATTGTCACTTGAAAAGCTAATTGGGTTTTCTTGTTGAAAAAAGAAAAATTAAATTGGTTATTTTTTGGGTTTCTTTGGTGCGAAAGAAAAGATTATTCCTTAAAGTAAAAGGAAAGTCTATTCATTGTCAAAGAAGTAATATATTTATTGTACAAAATCAGAATTAAAGTATTATAAATAGATAGTATTACAAATGATTTGATGGCTTTCATCCAAGTGTCCCCCTTGTGGGGGGAGGAAAAAATATATAGAATTGAATGTGAAACCAAGAGAGCAAAAAATGGATTTCACATGGAAGGTAGTACAAGAAGAGAAAAATAGAGAAATGCAGCCTAGAGGAGTTCTCTGATTAAAAAAAAAAACAGTTAGTCCACCATTGAGAGAAAAATAGTTAGTGTGTAAGAGCAAAAGGAAAAAAAAAAATGATATTTTTCTTTATTCGTGGGGGATACATAAGGGAAAATGAATTTGGAGTTTTGTCTAGGAGGAGATTTTTTGGGTGCTACAATCATAGAGTTGTATTCAAAGTGAGTGAAAATCTCATATGATTTCACATAAATTCCTAGAGAGAGAAAAATTCATGGTACTAAAATCTTTACCATATGTTATCCAGACTATGTTTAATTACTATTCCAGACTTTATACCTTTGCAGAATCAACTGTAAGGAACTGTGAGCCTTGTGGCATAAACGTGATCCCCTATCCACTGAGTACAAGACCAAATTGTGGTGATCCCATGTACCATAGCTTTGAATGCAACAATTCCACAGGCCAGCTAAGCTTCAAGTCACCTACTGGCACCTATCAAGTCAATGGTATCTATCCAAGTGAACAAAAATTTATCATCGAAGTCAAATATGCAGATAATAGTGATGCTAGAAATTTAGAAATTCTGTCGCTCGATCAGTCCTTGCCTTTTGTAAACATCTCGTTCCTTAAAGATTCGGGCAAAATTAATTCTAACATTAGAGGTGTAGAGATTAGTTGGAAGCCACCCCTGGAGCCAATGTGCAATCCACCGGCTGACTGTAAGGATTGGCCTAATTCAACTTGCAATGCAACAACAGATGGAAATATGAGGTGCCTGTGTCTCCCAAACTTCGTATGGGATGCCTCAAATTTGAATTGCACTCATCAAGGTTAGGATATGTTATATTTTTCACTACTGCCAATTTAAGATTCCTATGTTAATGAATTGCACTTATAAGATACATTTCAATAATTGAATTGAACTTATAAGATTCATTTCAACAATTGTAGCAATCCATTATCCATATAAACTCCTACTTGTTGAATTTAACTTATTGTCATTTTGATTGCCAATTGTTCAATGTCAAGAACATAGTGATGGAGAGTTGTTTTCGTATTTTACCTATAAGTGAGACTAGCACTGTTTCTTTCTTGTAAAGGTAATACTCCGTCAGAGGTAGTTGGTAATCCTGGGTCAGTAGATGAGGCTTCATCAAGGAAGATTTCATTGTCTTTGATTGTTGCGGTATCTCTTATAAGTGTGATTGCTTTCTCAAGTGCCATTATAATTGTATATTTGTGGAGACGAAAGATGGCCAAGAGGAAAGGTAATTGCTTTGCACGATGCACACCTTGCACAATCTATAGTTTTGTCCACTTTGATCAAAGTAAAACCATTTGATTTGTTTCCTGTAATTATCATCTAAATATACATATATTGTTGTCTTCTTAACTCAGAAAACAGAAACAATGATAAAAGAAATAGAGTACTTCGCACAATGAACAGTGAACATGTTAAAGACTTGATAGACTCAGGTGATTTTAGAGATGAAGGTGAGACAGACATAGATCTACCCTTTTTTGATTTGGAAAGCATATTAGTTGCTACAGATAGTTTCTCAAATGCAAACAAGCTTGGACAGGGGGGCTATGGGCCTGTTTATAAGGTAATTTTATCTACATTACCTGGTTATTTATGTTCATGTTAACTAGGTTCTCGGTAATAGTAATTAATGACATTGTGATCTTGATGAATTTGGTCTTAGGGTAAATTTCCAGGAGGCCAAGAAATGGCAGTAAAGAGGCTCTCAAGTGCCTCAGGACAAGGCTTACAGGAATTTAAAAATGAGGTGGTGTTGATTGCGAAACTACAACATAGGAATCTTGTTAGACTACGGGGATATTGCATAAAAGGGGATGAAAAAATTTTACTCTATGAGTACATGCCAAATAAAAGTTTAGACTCTTTTATATTTGGTTGGTTTCCTAAACCAAATTCCTAGTATCCACTAGTAATTGATAATTATCTTGTTTGAGTAAAAGCTGACTTGTTATTGTTGCTGATATTGTTCTATTGAATGGAAAACGGAAAACCTGGTAAGATCCAAAGCGGAGCATGCTTTTGGATTGGGAGATGCGCTTCAACATCATCTTGGGAATAGCTCGAGGGCTTCTTTATCTTCACCAAGACTCCAGATTAAGGATCATCCATAGAGATATGAAAACTAGCAACATTCTTCTAGATCAAGAGATGAACCCCAAAATATCCGACTTTGGCTTGGCAAAGATTGTTAGAGGCAAAGAAACTGAATCAAACACCACTAGAGTAATCGGAACTTAGTAAGTTTATAGTAGACTGTATTCTTATGAAAGTTGGTTCTTATATATTGTTGAAAATTTTTCAATCCCCTAAACCCATTTATAACAATTTCTCTAATGTAGTGGGTATATGGCCCCGGAGTACGCATTGGATGGAGTTTTCTCAACAAAATCTGATGTTTTTAGTTTCGGAGTAGTTTTGCTTGAGATTATTAGTGGAAAAAAGAACACTGGATTTTACCGATCAGAGCAAGCCATGAGCCTTATAGGTTATGTAAGTGTCTTGAATTTTTTATAATCATTCATTCTCTGGTCATTTTCTACTTCATACCAATTTTGATTTCAAATTTGTCTCAGGCATGGAGATTGTGGACAGAAACCAAGGTGTTGGATTTAATGGACCAAGCTCTACACGAATCTTGCAATGCAGACCTATTTACGAAGTGCGTAAATGTTGGACTCCTATGCATACAAGAAGACCCAAGTGATCGTCCCACCATGTCAAATGTTGTTACCATGCTTGATAGTGAAACCGTAACAGTTCCAACTCCTAAACAACCAGCTTTTGTTCTAAGGAGAGGCGAATCTAGCACTTCTTCTAGTAGACCGGAAAAATATACAGAAATAACTTCTAGTTTAGAAGAAGCAGCATAATGCATTATTGTAATGCATTATTGTAGTTCTGAGTGCATGCTTGCTCTTTATCGCACTTGCAAAGTTTCTCATGCTCAAAAGATTGATTTCTAGTTGTATGATTGTGATTGTAACCTTTCTTTTTCCATGGTAACTATTCCTTTGCTTTTTTTCCTTTTTCATTTTTCTAAGTAAATGGAAGTAGAGTAGATGCAGGTCTTATAGCATTCGTTTGAATGCTATAAGTTCATATGATTTACTAAAATCCAAGTTCAAATCATCAAGTGAAAAAATTGATTTGAGAGGACAATAGAAAGCCAATTTTTAAAGAAAATATTGAAGAGATTGAAAAAAAATTGAGTTTTATCATTGAAAGTTGCACAATTTTGTGCAGAAGTAGTCAATGAAGAAACTATGGATGTTCTTGACACAATTGATGAATATTATAGTGAAGCACAAGATCGTGAGGCAAAAATTGAAGAGAAAAATTGTCTAAGATCTTGTTGAAATCAAATCATATCAATGCCTATCTCAAGTTTCTAATTTTTGGGGGGGCGACATTGTTGGGTTATAGATTGATACCGGTTAATTTAATTACTTAAGTTGATTAATTCTCCAAATTACATGCAAATATAGTGGAGGCACAATCAAATTACCAAACTAAATTAAGTGCAGCAAAAAATAAATTTGATATGGCAATTTGATCACAATAGGGAAAATCTTCATAGACAAAAACCCTATCAGGTGAATTTCAAGTCACCACTTCCAAAGAATTCACTAATCAAGAAACAAGTGTTACAAGTAAAAAAGAATCTTACCCCACTTGCCTATGTCAAAATACTAACCTATAGTTAAACCTTTGCTCCAATACCTAATTAAACTTGTTTTTGTAAAGATTTCTCATTTGCACATATTCCAGTATGTGACTAACTCTACAAAAACCTTTTTGATTGTTGTAGTTGATTTGCAACAGGTTCACACTAAACACCAACAAAATATTCAATTGTTGGTGTCAGAGACTTTATTTGGTACAAAACCTAAAGGCGCACAAGAATCGCAGCAAGATTGCTTTCTTTTATTTTCTGAACTCACAGGTTCAATAAGTGAAGGATACGATTTCAATATGAAAATCTGATGAAGCATTAAGGTTTTTTTGTTTCTACCACCTTATTAATAGGAGCATATTTGGTCTTTTAATGGGCTCTCCTATTAGGTTACACAAACCTACAAACAAAAGCCACTTAGAATAAAACGTTGCAAACTATATTAGAAATTCCGTAGCTCAATAGATCAAGAGGAATCAAGTTAGGTATTAAGCCTCATTAAGTCTCGATAGATCGACTAGTATCAAGGAGGTATTGAGACCTGTAGATTCAGTTTTTCTTGAGTAGTCTTGTGTCTTCAATAATACCACTTGTTACCACTTGTAAAAGTACTTCTTGATGTTCTTGTACACACTAGAACTAAGACTCAAACACAAGTAAAACGCGTTTTGTTGTAAGATATGTCATTTACATAAAAATATGACCCTTACGAATACAAAACTCATTGATTTTATTAGGGTTGAAAGATTTGGGTTGACTATCAACTCTTATTTGGCAACTCTTGTAAATTGCATGAAGGACAAAGAAAAATAATTTTAAGTTGCTCAATTGATGATATGGAAGTTTGAAAAGAAGACAACACTATTGAAGTATTCAAAATATTTATTCGTTCGGCATGGAAGACTTTAGATTTCCAATATCAACTTAAGAAGAGTGTTCTTTCAAGTAGAAGTGTTTGATGTAGGATAGAATCAACAATTTAATTTTTATTATTTATTTATTTTAGTTTTATTTAAATGTGATTTTTGAAATTTTAGGTTTAGGGTTATTATTATTATTGTGAGGACAAAAGGTTTAGGGTATGTTCTTGGGTCTTGGGCTTGATTCGAGCATATTTATTTGTCCGAGGAGGGTTTGGAAATAATAACAATATTAAACTTAAGGCCCACGAGTAAATTGTTGCGAGAGAGTCTGGTGGAAATAGTCTGGGGAGGTTTGTCTCCTTGGCTAGGTGAAGTGAAGGTAGCATGGTACGCCATAGTAATTAAAAGGATATTCTAGAAGGTCTTATGGATAAAGATATGTTCCACAAGGCTGTAGAGAGGAAGAACGGATGAGAAATATCTTAAAGAAAGCTGCTACTACCGTATTAAAAACTCTGCACTTACCTCTCTAGCAACATTAATGAGGAAATGACATCTGAACAGTGGTGATCAGCTGAACAGTGGTGATCAGCTGAACAGTGGTGATCAGCCTTACAGCTATTGTTTGAAGATTTCAAGAGTGCGGTTGATGGGACAAGTATTTGGATCGGTGATCTGATTCATACGTAGAAGATGGAGAAAAGAAGGAGGATGATATAAAAGGAAAAGAAAGGTACACAAGAGGGGGGATCGGAGAAGAAGTAAAAAAAAAAACTCTGCATACATCACCACCCTTAATTGTAATCTATTTGTGGAAGAAGGAAATATAATACAAATCGTCCTCTGCTTATGTCCTAGGAAAACAGTTTATTGCATGTGACTTGGTGACCTAGTCCATCATTTTTGTTATCCAACACCCCTAGAATCTAGATTTCAAACACACTCTCTACAAATTTTATTGTATTGGTTTTTTTGGGCCTGTCCCCTTCATATTATTGGGTTCAAGTGCAAATTGTGACCTTACAATTATTATTATTTTAAATGTTTTTAATGCTTTTAGTCAAATTATGGTCTTATTATGGTAGGGTTATATCAATTATGATCTCTCTTAGAATAGTTTTACTTGCTAATCAAGTTTTACGAAGTCTTTAAATTAGCCCCAAAGCCTGTAAATGAAAATATAAAAGTTGAAATTAAAGTTTAATAAAATTTCATATTTTTTGGTAGATTCTAGACCTTGTCCTTGTGGATAGGTCATTTATCTTGAAGAAATGTGATTTGTTTTTTTGTAATTTTCTTCATGCGTCATCTTTGAACCCACCTAGAGGCAGAGCTGGGGAGTGTACCCCCTGAGTTTTTATTAATTCCTCCTAAAATTCATTTTTCCAGTCTCTATAAAATTTTTAAATGCAAAGAAACTTTAAAAATAGCTTAACCTATTATTTTGCCTCTAATCTCTCAAAATTCAATAAGAGAGACAACTTTAACAAATTCCACATCACCAACAAAAAAAGAAAAATAAACCCAAATATATTTAGATCTCGTGCTCAATGTAAATCAAGACCTTCCTAAAAAGGAAAAAAAATTAAAAACAATCTCAGTATTTCACTCAAAAACTATCCTCCTTAGAGCACTTGTAGCAATGGAGCTATAGCTATTTTTTTTTAGCTTCATTGCTACAGTGCACATCTATCTATAGATATGCACTATAGCTTAGAGCTAAAATAAATAAATAAAAAATAATAATTTATTCCCTACCCGGTTGTGTGTGTGTGGCTATGATGGTTGTGTAGTAAATATATTATTTTATTGTAGTAGATATCTTACTTTATTGTGATATTTATATTATTTAATTGTGTTGAAAGCTAAAATAAATCCACTGCTGCAGCATGTGTGTAGGTAAAATAGATAAAGTAATTTCTTGTGGTGCCAATAGCTAAATTTTTAGCTCCACTGTTGTGGATGCTCTTACGCCGCTGAAGGCATGCTGCAACTGTGCAAAATTTTTCTAGTCTCATTGTGTGGTTCGATTCTTTGTCTAAGTCCTTGTTGTCTGTTCAAACCATCTCTAATTTTGTACAAATCCACCCTTGCCCTTGTCATCTATTAAGCTTCTCTCTCTCTCTGCCTCTGTGTGTGTGTGTGTGTGTGTATATATATTTTTGAGAATATATGTGCAGTGAGTACTAAGAATATATTCGATTGTAGTTGACGATAATATCTAAGTTCATGTTATTAGCCAGAGGCTTATAGATAGCTTGCACACTACTAACTTAAGAAATTGATAAAATATAAATACCTCCATGCAATAGTTATACATGCATGTAAGGGTGTGCATAGGTCAGTTGGATCAAGTTAATGAGATTTTTTGACCCAATCCACAATGGTGGATTAAAAAAAATTCAACCCAATCTAGTCCATCACATAAGTCCAACACAACCCAACCCAACCCATATGGGTCGGGTTAGGTCAGGTTAAACCCATGGGTTAGACAATTTTTTTTATTACTATTATTATTAGATTAAGCAAAAAAAAATACATATAAATATATTTTAAAAACCCAAAAATTAGTATCAATATAACTCCTTCAAGGCAAACAACTCCAATGACTAAACAACAATACTAATTTACTAGAATTTGTGTGAATTAATTGGCTTTTATATAGGATAAGAAGAGCTGATTATTTAAAAAAATTTATTAATTATATAATATATATTAAATATATGGGTGGGTCTGATTTAGCGGGTTTGGAATTTTATGATTTGAACCCAACCCGACCTGCTATCAAAAAATATTTTGTAACCCAACCCAACCCACCAAGCTCTAAAAACCGAGTCAACCCAGTAGATTGGGTTGGGTCAAGTCAGATTTGGTGGGTTGACTACACAACCCTACATGCACGTATAATTATTACATGGAGTTATTTTTATAAATTATTTATTTATTTATTTATTTTTGACTGTATACGTTATACAGTTTATTCACTTGATGGTTTACATTTTCTTCAAAGAATATATAACTAGATTAAAAATTTTAAATTCATGTTTTTGTAGTGTGTGTCAATTTATGAGGAAACCATTCACCATTTCTGTATATTTAAAGAGAAAAATTGTTTAAAATTAGATGTTACTACTCAACATAAAAGTCGGGATTACAAACAATAAATTTTTGAATGATAGGTTTATCACGTCAATCAAAAAAGATTTTTAAATTTTGAGTTCAAAGTCATTTTTAGCATCTTGAAGGAATGTAGAGCACAACATTGTTGACTTATAGTTTATATCAATAAATAAATATATATATATATATATATATATATATATATAATTTAGAACATCATCTATATATACTATAAAAGCAAAGACATTTGGTTATTTGTTGACCTTCTTATATTTTGTCACATAAACTTTGATAGTTCCACAATTTTATACATAATTTTTTAATTTATTTATTTATTAGTTTTTTTGACATTACGTAGGCCTAAAGGAAATTCAGCTACTAAGTAGTAATATATAAATCTCTTAAAACCTAAACCTAAACCTGTATGTAAGGAGTAAGGCAACGCAAAAATCAAACATCAAAGTGAGGGGAAAAGATTTGATAGTCCCACAATTTTATACATAATTTTTTAATTTATTTATTTATTAGTTTTTTTGACATTACATAGACCTAAAGGAAATTCAGCTAGTAATTAAGTAGTAATATATAAATCTCTTAAAACCTAAACCTAAACCTGTACGTAAGGAGTAAGGCAATGCAAAAATCAAACATTAAAGTGAGGGGAAAAACTCCTTCAATTCGACATGGCCTTTTCTCCATGTAATTTTCTTTTTTCGATTACCAGGTTTCAATGTTTCTGTAATATTCTCTTTTTTAATAACTGTTTTTCATATTCATGGTGATGGGGTTGGCCTCTCTTCACAAAGATACTGATTTTTGTGATTATGTGAAAAAGACTTTGGGTGTTCTTGTGATCAATTGTTTAGTGCTTGAGTTTGAAAATTTTTATATTTTGTTTGTTTTGCTTGTGTCTCGTAAACATTGCCTACCAAAATCTTTTTTGTATTTTTCGATGACTTCTTTGGGTTGCATTTTCAGTGGGTCTATTGAGTGGACTCATAATCTCAATGATTTTCTATAGATTATGCTATCTTGCCGTGTCTTCTTTTTCTTTTGTAGCATGCAGTTTATCCAAATTTGGACAGTTCCACCTCTTTCTTTGGTGTTTATGATGGTCATAGAGGTTAGCATGTGACTTTTATTTATTTTTCCATATTTTCCTCCCATCTCATTACAAATTTCTTCCAATTAAAGTTCCTTTTCGAATTAAAGTTTCTGTCCTTTTCTTGCTGGTGTTGGCATCTTTTTGGAATCTTAATTCATTTGCTTAGGAATCTTGATTCATGGGGTCTTGGTTGGCTATGTTAAAACACTAAAACTGTTTGGATTCAATAATAGTTAGGAAAAGTTAAGAAAGTAAATTCATAAAGTGCGGAATTGTAGGAAGAGTAGTAGCACTCACAAAAGGAACTTAACACTTGAAAAAAAAAAAATTATGGGAACGCCACCAATTAAGTTAATTCACAAATTTCACTCTTTCGACCTTATACTTATTGAAAGCTAAGGCAATATATGATATTTAAAATAATTGTTACATATCAAATGTACGCATGTTCTTACTAAATATGTATAAGCTATTTCTGTTAGTTAAAGTTTCTTATTCGCATATATACTAATAATATAATACGTATGATACATATGCCTATAATTGTAACAATATAGGGCTTGAGGAAGAGATTAGGCATATTATTCAAGGTTTCCCAACTTTAAATCCTACAATTAGGCATGACTATTCCTGATTTAGGTTTTATAAAGGAAAATAGGGCGAGTTGTTTACCATACATGAATGAGGAAGAGAATCGGATCATGACGACATTAGAGGCATTTTTTTTTTTTTAATTACAGGCTAATTTGAATTAAGGAAACCTTACTTCGTTCTTTCCAATAGGTATTCTATGCACCAAATCCTATAATTATTTGGCTTGAAATAATACGGATTTGACAATATATGATACATATTCTCCTTGCAAAAATAATAACATATTCTCATGTTTGGTGGAAACTAGAAAATATGTATATGTAGATGTGGCTCATGTATGTTTCTTTTTGAATTTTGAAAATATGTCATGTCTTTCCTTATATTGTGAATGTAATATGTGCAAAGTTATAAGGATTATTCTTTTGAAGGTAACTCATCTTTCTCTTATATTAATTTATTGTGTGTGTATATATATAGATATATTCTATTATTCTTATCTGTTTCAATAACTTCTAACCTTGAAATCTTCTAAATCTTTAGATTTTTTGGCATTTCAAAAGTTTAAAATTTTATTTTTTGTGTTATTTTTTGCATTTTATAAAACTGAAGAAAGTGAAACATTGAAGAAAGTGAAAATATTTAACATTTGCTAACTATATCCGATACATCGTGTGTATTAGAGACTAGTTATATTAAAGCCACTAACTTTACTATGTTTGAGCCAATCGTAACATTACTACCTTTTATTTTATTATAAATTATAAACAAACAAGTCAAAATTTAAAACAAAAAAATCACAGCTAGTCCGCATATTTCGTGGCCCTCATTCACCTACCACGTAAATGTAAATCTTCTTTCTAATCTACTTTAACTTTAATTTCCCAACTTAAAGCTTCGGTCTTTACCAGTACTACACCCAAAAAAATCACAGGGCTTAGTGAGCTAGGACGCGCGGACATGAACGTAGGTATGGATACGGTTATAGGCAAGACACAACGATACGAGTAATTTTTGAAAAATTAAAACATAAAACAGTAGGTACGACATGGATGTAATACGGGTCCAACACCTTAAATGAAGTGTCTATGCATCCTAGTCAATGAAAAGTCAATGTCAGTCATCAGAGATGAGAGAAAAAAGATAAATATCAATTATGTCGTTGTGGAGAGCAGATCTGTGGGTGAGAAGTGCCGCCAATATCAAATTTGTTTTTTGGAATTCATTGAACAGTGGTTTTCAATTTTTCTTTTTTGAAGGGCTAAGAAATGGGTTTCCTGTCAAATTTTTTTGTGTTAGTGTTGGGGACAGTTTTGCAGTTGTTAGGCTATTTTAAGAATGGATTAAGTTAATCAGGAGTATTTTTTTTCTTTTCTCAAAATCGTAGAGGAAACAGTAAATATAAATGTGTAGAATTTATGATTTTATGAGTACTAAAATAGGAATTTAAAAAAGATTAGGGGGGTCTTGGGCCCCCTTTAGCGCTGTCCCTACTTGTGGTGAAGAACAAATAAAAATTGTCAGAGTTAGATTGAATAAACTTGTGGTTGGTTTAAATTAAATACTGATGGCTCCTAATTGGGTGACCCTGGAGTAGCTAGTGGTGGTGGTGTGATTTGTGACCACTAAGGCTCATGGATTATATTATATGTGATGATGCCAAAATCGTCAGCTATGTATGTTTGTCCACACAGAGTCGAATCCTCATCACTGAACCTGCAAAATGTGAGGGAAAGCTTTCCTCAAGTGGTCATCGATGTGGTGCCTGCCACAGGGTCTTCGATGATTAAGTGAGTAATGGAAGCTTTTTAGGAAATGAGAGAGCTTAGAGTATCAAAATTATGTATGTTAAAGTGTACTTCAATTGAGTGTCTGTACCTGGTCCAGTCTTGATGGACTTGTATATATAGCTTCATTGTTTCTAGCCGTTGGGGCTTTAATTGTGGCTCTAGTGCCCCTTTTTGTAATGCTTCAGGGCTTATTAATGTAGGTGTTGATGAGCTTCCAACAATATGACAACTAATTGGTAACTAATCGAGGTATTAAAACTTCTTATTAATGATTTGCCTGCGTTTGTCCATGTCGTGGCAAGGTGGACAAACTTTCTTAATGAGGCAGTTTGGGCAGAAGAGCTCGTCAGTCCCATTAGATGCCCCTCCAGGTTCTGTGGTCGTTAGTGCGTGTTATGATGACCACCAGAAGGTGAAAGGTTTTTTGCCCAGACAAAACTCTTAGGATTACATTCTGCATTTAATGAGTAGCAGTTGTGCTATACACATCATGGCCACGTCGCGTGCCCTGATTGGTGGAGTTAATGCCCCACTTGTGTGACCCTCGGGTTTCCCACTGGTTTTTCAGTTTTTTGTACTTAGTTTTTAAATTTCCTTTCTTTTCACATTTTCTCTCACTTTTCCCACTCTTTCACTATTATTGCTCTGTGCTTCTTCTTCTCCAAGCCATTTTGCCCTACAACTTTTTCAAGCTCCTCTTTTTCGTGGTTGTTTCTTGAGGTATACCCTTCTTCCCTCCTTTTTTGCTCTCTAATATGTAGATAAGTTGTATAGACTTCTGATTTTCTCTTTTGTTTTGGGTTTTGATGAATTGTACAGGTTTTTGGTTGTTTTAGGTTTTCGGGTTTTGATTAATTGTATGGGTTTTAGGATTTTTGCTCCTCTTCCTTGGTTCACTAGGGTTCCATGGTTAGTGGTTCTGAAGTTAGGATAGCTTGCCCCTCAATTTCTTTTCTTTTTGTGCATTTGGGGGCTTCTTTAGGTGCTTCCCATTTCTTCTCACCCTTAGTTGAAAGCTTTGTTTTTTAGGGTAATAGCCTAAGTATAGCGTTGGCTGACTTGTTCCCCTTACTGCATCAGTCAGTAGATTGGTTCGAGAATCTAGCTAATGAGGGAAGAGTGATGTTAGAGGTGAGATCTAGTGAGCTCGAGATGGGGTTGTCATCTAGCAACGATCTTGTGGAGGTGGAAAAGGACACTGCCGCTTCAAATTAAGGCTTTTCATGCTCTTGGGGAGGCGTATGGCCTGGACACCGAAACATTTTCCAGCTTTAGAGAGAGATTTTAGTTTCATGAGAGGGTTAGGGTTTGTCTTCCCCAAGAGGACAAACGAGCCTGCCATTTTTCGCTCGGGGAGGTATGCTTCTACGAGGCTGCTTTCCTAAGCGGCTTAGATTCCCTGTCCACCCTTTTATCATGGAGCTTCTAGGCCATTTCAATATTGCTTCCGGGCAACTTATTGCCAACTCGTGGAGGATAGTGGTCAGTTGTATGGAGATATGGCTAGCCATCACTAAAGGAGATATGATTAAGGTGGACGAGCTTGTTTATATGTGTCATTTAAAGGAGTCCAAGGAACATGGGTACTACAAACTAGTGCCTTGGGAAAGGAGGACTAGGACCATCAGGGACCTGCCCTCGTCATTCAAATATTGGAAGTCTCGATTCTTTTTTGTGTTTGGGGATGAATAGGAGACTCCCTCTAACGAGGTTTGGGGTGATCTCTCTAGGTTTCACTGTCAATGGAGAACCCCGAGTCTAGGTGCGGTGTCTTTTTTGCTAGTCCTTCGCCTTTCATTCATTTGCATATATTTTGTCACGGCTAATCCTAGTGTTTGCTTTCATGTAGTTAAGAAACGACCCAAACTCAAAAGCAGGTACAGGCAACCTGTTGAGGCGGCTATTGAGTATGCTAAAACGATCGACAATTTCGACAATCTGATCGATCCTCGTACCCTAGCTTTGCATTGCCTTGGCTTAGAACCGTCCACTTACGTCCTGCGTACCATCGAGATTGAGGAAAAGAAGAGTAAGTATTTTGTTTAATTCGTCATTGTTTCTACTCTTTTTTTTTTTGTTTTTGTTTTTTAACAAGTGTTTCCTTTTTGCAGAGATGAAGACTGAATTCAACTGGGAGATGTATGCGAAAATGAGGTCTAAGAAGAACGAGCCTCTGTCCAATCTCAGGAAAAGGACAGTGTTTGTCGTGGAGAAGGGGGTCTCTGTCATTCCAACTGCCCCTGGTACTGAAATGACGAGGACAGCCTCCCCGGCTACTTCAGTTGAGGAGATTACTCCCATCCAGAAGAAACCGAGTGTGGAAGATAAGGGGAAGGAGAATCCTTCCTACAGCCTCATCCAAAATTTGGGACGATATTGGCCTTACGCTAGCAAGGGCTGCGGAGGTCTTCACTGTCAAGGAGATAAGGGTCTTTTCTGGCACTCCTTCTAATGAGGTTATGGGTCAGCACGTTCATAAACTTGTCCATGTAACGTACTTCACTCTTTCGTTTTCTTTTTCCTACGTCGTTCTAAAGGTTGGACTTTTTTTTTTTTAGGTGTTGGGGGAGAGTTTTCACCTCGCTTCGGAGTTCCTTACCCATGAAGCAAAGGTCACGTTGGCAACGTCCAAGGTGGAGGCTTTGGAGGCTAATAATTCTAAGTTGAAGAAGGATCTTATCTCTGTCATGGACGAGGCCAGCATCGTCAAGGAGAAGATCAAGGTCCTGGAAGATGATCTCAGAGCAAAGAGGAAGCTAACCCTGGAGAAGGATGAGCAACTTCAGCCTCAAAGAAGAAATTAAAGACCATTGCTGCCAAAGTTGTTGAAGCTTTTTAGTAAACTGAGAAGTACAACATTGTGCTCTTTAGTTGGTACTACAAGGGTTTTGAGCTCCTTCGTCGATACTTGGTCAAGCATCCCTCTGGAGTGAACCAAGAGAGCTCGGACCTAGAAGAGGTAGACTGAGAGATGGCAACAGATGAGGCCTCCCAGTCTGCAGATCCTGCTGGTGGTACCCCTGAAGATGCCAATCCTCCTCTTGCTGGTGACGACGTCGTCGCAGCCTGATCCTAATGATGTACCTATTTCTTTTGTTTGCCTACTCTTTTTTTTTGAGTGCCCAATGTATTTTTTGGGCTTTTTTATTCTACTTTCATAACAATATTATAATTCAAGAACAATGCCCAGTGTTTTTGGGCTTTTCATTCAATTGATTATTCAATGTTTACCCGTTTACTTTCCTATATCTCTGTTTATGTCACTTTTTTTATTGCTTCGTCACTTTCTTTGGCCACACATTTTTTTATGCGTCAACAACTTACATCAGTCTAGGCGGATTCTTGTTACTTAGGTAATTCTTGGTGACTCACCCGTTGAAGGGATCTTGTGACTTTTAGATTCTTCAGTAACTTACATCTATCTAGGCAGAATCTTGTTACTGTGACAATTTTTGGTGACTTACACCCATTGAAGGGATCTTGTCACTTTTAGATTCATCAGTAACTTACATCAGTTTAAGCGGAATCTTGTTACTTTGACAATTTTTGGTGACTTACACCCATTGAAGGGATCTATTCACTTTTAGATTCGTCAGTAACTTACATCTGTCTAGGCGGAATCTTGTTACTTTGACAATTTTTGGTGACTTACCCCCATTGAAGAGATCTTGTCACTTTTAGTTTTGTCAGTAACTTACATCCGCCTAGGCGGAATCTTGTTATTTTGACAATTTTTCTTCTCTCTTCCCTTCCTCTCTTTTTTTTTTTTTTTTGCTTTACACACATCATGTTGGCTGAATAATTCTTTTATTGCTTTATTTCGAACAAATACAATCGTCTATTACATTCAGTGATGGTATTGTTTCAAATGCTCAATATTCTATTGTCGCAGCAGTCTCCTCTTGTCCAACGTTTCCAAATGATAGCTGTCTTGCCTGGTATAGTGGGCGACTCTGTAGGGCCTTCCCAAGTTGGGCCAAGCTATCCTTGTGTTGGGTTCTTGGTAACAGGTGTCACCTTGCACAAGACGAGATCTTCAATGTTAAGTCGTCTGAGCTTTACTCTCTTATTGTAGTACTCAGACATCTTCTACTAGTACCCTGCCATCTTGCAGGATGCTTAGTCTCTAGCTTTGTCCAAGCAGTCTAAGTTGAATCTTAGTTGATCGTCATTGCTACATTCATGGAAGCTTTATCGTCTCAAACTAGTGACTCCCACTTCGATTGGGATTACTACTTCGGTGCCATAGGTGAGACCGAATGGGGTTTCTCCTGTCAGGGTTCTCGTTGTAGTCCTGTATGCCCACAAAACGTTGGACAATTCTTCCGGCCATGCGCCCTTTGCCTCGTCTAGTCTAGCCTTAATAATCTTGAGTAGGGTCCAATTCGTCACTTCCGTTTGGCCATTAGCTTGGGGGTGACTAGGAGATGAGAATTGGTTCTTGATTCCCAATCTTGAGCAGAAGTCCTTAAAACCAGCTTGGCTGTCGAATTGGAGCCCATTGTCTGATATGATCGACTGTGGTATCTTGAACTGACAAATTATGTTCTTCCATACGAAGTTCTAAACCTTTGCCTCCGTTATGGTTGCTAGTGCTTCTGCTTCAACCCATTTTGTGAAATAATAAATGGCAACTAGTAAGAATTTTACCTATCTTTTACCTTGAGGCAACGGGCCAACAATGTCAAGCCCCTACTGGGCGAACGGCCATAGGGAGGTTATTGTCATCAGTCTCTCAGATGGGAGGCGTTAAACGTTCCCAAACCTTTGGCATTTGTCACACTTCTTGATGAACTCCTTTGCATCCCTCTGCAAGGTGGGCCAAAAGTAGCCCGTTCGGATAACTTTGCTGATCAGGGATCTCGGGCCTACATGGTCTCCGTAAATCCTTTCATGGATCTCTTCTAGGATATACTTAGCTTCCTCCTCCTTGACGCACTTCAAGTAGGGCATGGAGAAGCCTCTTTTATATAGGGTGTCATTTAGGATCGTGAGCCTCTTTGCCCTCTTCCTGACTTTCCTGGCCTTTTCATGGTCTTGTGGAAGCCGTCTCTCTTGAATGAGGGACAGGATTAAGGCCATCCAGCTATTTTCGCTCTAGATTGCAAAGGTGGGGACTTCTTCGATGCTAGGACGTGTCTGGACTTCAATCTTTAGGTCTGTATCAGTTGGTCCTGCCTCTGACGATGACCATTTCGCCAGCTCGTCTAACCCCATATTTTGACTTCTGGGGACCTGCCTGAACTAAATCCAATCGAACTCTTGCATCAGAAGTTTTTTCAACCAAAAATATTTTGCAGTCTATCCTCATTTGCTTCGAACTCCCCATTAATCTACCCTACGATGAGCTTTGAATCGCTCTAGAGGAGCAAGCTTTTGATTCCTAATGCCTTCCCGACCTTTAATCCCATCAGTACCCCTTTGTATTCAGTTTCATTATTGGTGACCAGGAATGTTAGCTAGACTCTATATTTGAGTGTCTCTCCCTCTGGGGTGATGATTATGACCCCTACTCCGCCCCTCTTTCTGACTAACAAACCATTAGTTTGAATCGTCCATTCTTCCAAATTGTCTGTAACTCCCTCCTCATTAAGGATTGTGAATATAGCGATGAAATCCACCAATGCCTGTGTCTTGATAGCTATCCTGGGGTGGTATTCAATGTTGAACAGGCTGAGCTTGATAGTCCACTAGATCATCCTTCCTGCAGCCTCGAGCTTGTTCATTGACTTTTTTATACGTGGTCTGTCATCACTAAAATAGGATTCTCCTGGAAGTAGAGGCGCAGCTTGCGTGAGGCTACAATCAAAGCGAATGCAATCTTTTCTATACATGGATACTTGGCTTTTGCCCCTTGGAAGGCATGTTGACATAATAAACTAGGAGTTGTCTTCTGTCCTCTTCTCGAACTAAGGTAGCGCTTACAGCAGTGTCTGATCCTACCAAGTACATATACAAATTTTCTCTCTCTTTGGATGGGCTCAAGAGGGGTGGATTGCTCAAGTAGCGCTTGAGTTTCTGGAAAGCTGCTTCACACTCGTCTATCCAAGTGAAGGCCTGCTTCAGAGTTTTAAAGAAAGGTAGGAATTTGTCCATCGCTTTCGAGACGAACCTGTTGAGAGCTGTTATCCTCCCTGTGAGCTTCTGAACTTCCTTCACAGTCATGGGGTATGTCATTTCTAGTATAGCTCACACCTTTTCTGGATTCATCTCTAATCCCCTCTAGGAAACCATAGACCCTAAGAACTTCCCTAACGCTACCCCAAAGGCACATTTACTAGGGTTTAACTTCATCTGATACTACCTGAGTGTTGTGAACGTCTCTTGGAGATGGTCCAGGTGAGCAGCCTATTCTTTACTCTTAACGAGCATGTCATCCACGTATACCTCCATGTTCCTTCTGATTTGCAAAATGATCATTTTGTTCACTAACCTCTAGTAGGTTGCTCCTGCATTTTTTAGCCCGAAGGGCATCACCTTGTGGCAATAGAGCCCCTAGCTTGTGATGAACACAGTTTTCTCTTGATCTTTTTTCGCCATTTTTATCTAGTTGTACCTTAAGAATGCTTCCATAAAGGTCAAGAGCTTATGTCCTGCTGTGGAATCTACCAACTCGTCTATTCTTGGCAGGAGAAGCTATCCTTTGGACAGACCTTGTTCAGGTCAGTAAAGTCCACACACATCCTCTGTATCCCATTTGCTTTCTGTTCTAGGACAATGTTGGCCAGTCAGTCTAGATAGTAGACCTCGCAGATGAAGCCAACTATCAGTAGTTTGTTTACCTCGTTCGTGATAGCCTGGTTCCTTTCTGGAGCAAAAACTCGTCATCTCTGCTGTACGGGCTTTTTCTTGGTGTCAACATTTAGCTTGTGCTTGACGATCTCTGTGGATATGTCTAGCATGTCGTCGTGACTCCAAGCAAAGATGTCTAGGTTCTTCTTAGGGAATTGGACCAGTTTCCTCTTCATGTCTACGCTCATGGTCATCACCACTCTTGTGGTCTTCATTGGTTCTCCATCCATCAGCTCCACGGTCTCTAGGGCTTCTACCTTCTCTTCTTCTTTCTCTTTGATCATTCACGTATGGTTTTCCTTTGTGGCCAACACTGCCTGGTAGCATTCTCTGGCCAATACTTAATCCCCTTTCACTTCACCTACACTATTTTCCGTTAGAAATTTTACCTTCAGGCAATAAGTAGACGTGGTCGCCTTTCAGCAGTTGAGTGTGGGCCTCCCAATGATCACATTGTACGAAGAGGGGCAATCTATCACAAGGAAGTCTAGCTGACAAGTCAATTGTTGCGAATAAGTCCCCACTGTGACCATCAATGTCACTATGCCTTTGGGGTATACCATGTCCCCACTGAAGCTTACGAGAGGGGACTCGAAAGGGCACAACCTGTTTGGATCTAACTTTAGCTACCAGAAGGCAGAGAGATAGATAATGTCTATGGAGTTGCCGTTATCCACAAGGATTCTCTTGGTGTTGAACCCTTCTATCGTTAGCATTATGACCAAGGGGTCGTCATATGGATGTTTCACTCCTCTGGCGTCTTCTTCCGAGAAAAACATGTTCCTGTCCGTTCGTCTATGCTTTAAGGGTGGTGTCCTATGAATGCTGTTCACCTACCTCTGATATGATTTCTTGAGAGATCTGAACAACCCTCCTGTGATTGTCTTTATCTCCATGATCACATTGGGTGGTCGTTGAGACGCGTTATCTTCATCTCTTAGAGAACCTTCACGTTTATCCTTGTCTTCGTCCTTAGATCTACTGGGTTCTCCTTTCTTCACAAACCTCTGCAACTTCCCTTTTTGTATGAGTTCCTCGATCTACTCCTTCAAGTCCTTGTAATCTTCTGTGTAATGGCAGTGATCCTTATGGAAACGACAATATTTCTTTTTGTCACGTACATTAGGTGATGAGTGCAATGGTCTTGGTCATTTGAGATGATGCTCGTCTTTAATCTACGCTAAGATTTTGTCAATGGGCATAACTAAAGGAGTGAATTTTACCGTTCAGGGAGTTTTGTTGTCTTTCCTTTTACTTCCATCGTTATTCTGACAATCTGAACACTTCTTTTTTCTCCCTTTCCGATCATCTTCCTTCCTTCCTTTGTTGTTGGACTTCTCCACGTCTTTTATTGCTGCAAAGGCATCTTCGACGTTCATGTATTTCTGCGCCTTCAAGAGCATCTCTGCCATCATTTTTGGGGGATTCTTCTCGAGTAAGACCACGAACTCCCTGGATTTTAACCCAGCTTCAAAGATTGTTAACTGCACCTTATCATCAGCCTCATCGACCTTTAAAGTTTCTTTAGTGAAACGTTTCACATACAACCTCAGGGTCTCCTTTTCTCCACTTGATGCTTAGTAAGTGATCTGCTGGCCTCTTTGGGCGTTGTCCCCTAACGAAGTGACGTATGAAGGAATTGCCTAGCTACTCAAAGTTATCGATAGACGATGTTGGTAACTTCGTGAACCACTCCCTAGCGGCTCCCTTGAGAGTGATGGGGAAGGAGTGGCACAGTATCTCTTTTGGAGGCTGTTGAAGGCCTAAGGTCATCTTGAAAGTGTTGAGATGGTCTAGGGGGTCTTTCAATCCATCAAATGGCTCAAGCTGGGGTAGGCGAAATTTGGATGGCAGCAGGCATTCTAAGACTGACGTCATGAAGGGTAAATCCGATGTCCTGACCATCCTATCCAGACTTCAGTCTGTTTTCCCCTTTATGGCATTCCTTAGCTCGTCCATCTCTTTCTCCATTTCCTGAAGAAGATCTGAGCTCGGTCCTTTTGGAGTAGACGCTCGCCGACAGTTACTCCTCCTTTGGCTATCTCCCTCGTCATCCTGATAAGTCCTGGAACGGTTGTCCTCTTGTTGAAGTCTCAGCCTCATTTCTTGGTTTTGTCTGGTAAGTTCTTTTACACTAGCTGTAAGTGCTTGGATTTGCAGAGCCAGTGCCGCAAGATCTTGGTTAGACTCCATCTAAACTTAGAAAATGACTGGAACGATACTTTTGAACCTTAGTGCGAAAATGTCGTTCCCATAGACGACGCTAAGTTGATGATGCCAAAATCGTCAACTATGTATGTTCATCTAGATAGCGTCGAATCCTCATCACTGTACTTGCAAAATGTGAGGGAAAGCTCTACTCAGGTGGCCACCGGTGTGGTGCCTGCACAAGGTTTTCGATGATTAAGTTAGTAATGAAAGCTTTTTAGGAAATGAGAGAGCTCAGAATATCAAAATTATGTATGCTAAAGTGTACTTCAATTGAGTGTCTGTACCTGGTCCGATCCTGATGGACTTGTATATATAGCTTCACTGTTTCTAGCCGTTGGAGCTTTAATTGTGGCTTTTAGTGCCCCTTTTTGTAACGCTTCAAGGCTTATTAATGTAGGTGTTGATGAGCTTCCAACGGTATGATAGCTAATTGGTAACTGATCGAGGCATTAAAACTTCTTATTAATGATTTGCCTGCATTCTTCCATGTCATGGCTGGGTGGACAAACTTTCTTAATGAGGTCGTCTGGGTAGGAGAGCTCGTCGGTCCCATCAATATGGGTTTCTATTCTCTCACCTCATAGGTGTGAATAAAGTGGTCGTTGAATTATGAACTTTGAGAGATAGATCGTCATTGTTTATAAGCCTTAACTTATTGGTGGTTAAACTTGAGAATGATGCTAATTTTTTTTTTCTTTCTGAAACACATAACAATAGCTCACAACATGCAACTCTTATTATGGATTATAGGAGCCTCTTCAGTCAAATTTGGTAAAAGATGAGTTATTGCTTCCATAAGGCAAACCAATTTGCTTACGCCATGCAAGGCCGACCCTTCTACTAGGCTAATTAGGCCATTGCCTAAGTCTCCCAAGTGGAGGGGCTCCAAAATTTTGGAAAAGGAGGGGTAGTAGAAAAAGAAATTTAGTTTCAGATGAAACTCAAAAAATCTTGCACATCCTTGTGACTAAGAACAAGAAATCTAGTACATCCTGGTAAACGTTGGTACCCCAAAAAATTCTTTGGTCTGAACAAAATCAATTGTCTCAAAAATGACATCCTTAACCTCTAGATAAATCAAAATTCAACAAGATAAAATACAAATCTAGTCTAAAAAGTTCACCACAAAACAATCACAAATCAAAACACTTAAAAAATAGATATATTTAAGATTGACAATGTCTCAAAAAAGATTAAGTGAATCAGCTATATTATTAATTGAAAATGAAATATTAGAAGAACTTGAATACAAAAATTTTATTAGTTAATTTGCATCTCAAAAAGCAAGAAAAAAATATCTTAAATGAAATATATTATAATATAAAAGTATTAAATAAATATTAATTTAATTAATACATAAATATAAAAAATACTTCATTTTAATTCTTGCCTTAGACTTTAAAATGTCTAGTGTCAGCTTGACGCCACGGCCAGAGAAAGACCAGATATAAGTTAGGATTTGAAGTTTTTCGTAGTCCCCATGTGTATATTTGTATTTTTCTTTTATATGATAAAATGAATTTGTATCATGAGAGGCGGTATTCTCCAAATGCTTCTTTTCCTTAATTTATGAAATCGTTTATCACAACACGCACACCCAAAAAAAAATTCCAAAACCAAAACCCTCATGCGAAAGGACAGGCTGGTCGACCGTAGTCTTGTTAGTTATGTCATTATCATCGTGTTATTAAATTGCTCGAAACGAAAAGTGACAAATGGTGCTTTTTATATAAGAAACCCGCGTAATCACATCTTAAATTCTTTCCCACAAAAAGAGGGAAAAAAGATCAACCCAGGGAACAACATTTCAATCAATAAAATTAAACAAATCCAACAATCTTGACCTCCATGGCCGCCCTGCTTGTTCAATAATTCAACTTAGTTCACTGAATTACCCCTCTAATTAAAGATTATTATTGTCTGCCACTCTTTTTTATTAAAACAAATGCGACAATTCTGATGTCTCTGTTTGTTGATATATTCAACTAGAATATCATGTCTTCCTCAAAAAAAAAAAAAAAAAAAAAAAAACTAATCTAGAATATCATATGGTTAGATTAAACTTCAACTTATTGGTATTGTTTTTCCTCGAACCTAGTTATAGGTTTAATGCACAAATAAAATAGTGAAAGAATCGTTGATAGGTAAAGAGCTAGCTCAGTCTTGGTCTGGAAAATTGGAGAACTGTGTAAGTTCAATTCAATGAGTAGATATGTGTGGTCGATTATGGGTAGTGGTGTGCAGAAAACCCACCGATCCGCCAAACTCGACCCAACCAGACCCAACCCGCCGGATTGGGTCGGTTTTTAGGGTTTGATGGGTTGGGTTGGGTTATAAATTTTTTGTTTTGTAGCGGATCGGGTTGGGTTAGGGTTATAAAATTACAAACTCGCCAAACCTGACACGACCCACCCATATTTTAATATATATTTAAAATATATTATATATTTAATAAATATTTTTTTTAAAGTTAAAACGTAGTAATATATAATATAAAATATATTATATAATATTAAATAAAATCCTACAAACATATATAATATAAAATTCTATTACTTTCTTTAATATATATTTAAATATATTATATAATTAATAAAAATATATATAGGTTCAATTTAATAAAATAAAATAAAAAAAGTCTAACCCATAGGTTCAACCTGACTCAACCCGACCCATGTGGGTTGGGTTGGGTTGGACAAATGTGATGGGTCAGGTTGGGTCGAATTTTTTTTGACCCACCATGGTGGGTTGGGTCAAAAAGTTCCCTCAACCTGACCCAACCCGACCCACGCACACCCCTAATTTTGGGCCACTTTTTCTTCTTTCTGCTAGTCCCTTTCGCCCCCCAAGTCATCTTCACGTGCTTCTTCCTTGTTATTTATTTGTCATGCTTTGCATAACTTCTTTGTGCCCTAAATGTCAAATGGGAATAGTGCTGCGCATTTTCCTTTTCTTTTGATAATGTGAATCTTGGATAATATGTTAAATCAGCTCAAATCAAGTCAATTCCGACTAGAAAATTGGGTACCAATTGTTTAACTAGTACACATCATTCCATATTCCACATTGGTCTATATGTCAATCAATATGTAAAACAAGGTGTTTTTTTTTTTTTTTTTTTTAAACTTAAAATTTTCTCTTACTTTATTCACATATATGATTTTATTTTTCAATCTGAATGTACCTTTTTTTTATAGGTTGGGTTCAAGTTACACCTGAAGTAACTCTAAGCAATGTTACACCACTCAATATTTTTTTAATTGGATGCGAATATTAACAAATCCACCGTTAGATTACATTGTATATTCTTTATACTTGCAAAATTTCCAGGTAATCAAAAATTAATATCCATGTCATCAATCAATTGTTAAAATTCAAATTTTTGTAGTTTAAAATAATGTATAAAATATGAGTTTATGGATTAAATGGTAAATAGTATCCAATTGATATGAAAATTGGCATGCATGTTAAGAACATATAGAGCATGTAATTCAACGGTTGGATTTTCAAAATATTAATTCAATAACAAGTTATTGAGTGGTGTAATATTGCCTAGAGTTACACCAAGTGTAACTTGAACCCAACTCTTTTTTTATATATAAATATTAGTTCATATAGCTTATTGTACACAAACATACTCACACGTTTTGTACAGAAATTGTTATTTCAAATCATGATCTCAGTTCAAGAAGTTTTGAACTGAAGTCATTGGAAAAAATGTATATATATGTTTGTGTGCAATAAGCTGTCTGAAATAAACATCATCCACAATTATGCTTTAAGGGTGACAGGGATGTGGTATGTGTAATTTGTCCTATGCAATTACGCATTTCACCCATTCGTCCCAGTGAACTCCATGGACACTGTTTATCTGTCAAAAAGTTACTGTGGTGGGGCAATTTTGATAAAGGAAAACAACTCTGTAAGTCATTTTCGCGGAAAGGAAACAAAATCCTAGTTTCACCAGCAGACCTATGGAAACTGCATGATTAGCTACCACTGTACGCTTTCTAGATAAGTAGAAGATTCTAACCAATTTAGATTTGATTACAATGGTATGGAAAAGAAGAATATGAGAAAAACTGTTGTAAAAGCGGAAGATTTAATACCAATTTGTTGAGAATAGTAGAAGCATGAATATCTATTTGTTGTGTGTGTGTCCAAATAACATTTGGTTTATGCAAAATAGAAATAGAACGACAAAAGAAATAATCACACGGGAACACAAAGATTTACGTGGTTCGGCTTTTGACCTACATCCACGGGCGGTGTCAAGGAGAAAGTTTCACTAACAAAAGGAAGAGATTACAAAAGTAGTACCCAAAAACACTCTCACAAATCCCAAGCCCCAAATACACCCAAAGAGCTCTTAATCACCAGAAGCACGTGACAAGAGAAACCTGAAAATCTCTATAACAAAGTCACGCCTTAGAACTCTATACTAAATACCAGAGAATACCTATTCTAATATTGCGGCACTCCTTACTACTACCACAATAGCCGCATAACTAGTGTATATATATAGAGATGTGGGCCTTTTGTCATTGAGTGAAATACAACTCCACCTAGAAGTGGAATTGCTTACTTTGTCGGCAAAACAGTCCTATTAATACTAGGACTTGGTTTACAAATCCTTCCAAGGCAAGGACTATGCAATCCTTCCAAGGTAAGGACTATGCACTCTCATGTGCACTATTCAAGCCACTAGTCATAACAAATCTCCACCTTGGCTTGAATTTGGTCAAGCCCCACAAAAGAAAACTTCTCCACCGCCAACACCAAAACCCCTAAGGGCCATCACAAACTGTAAATGCCAATCAAGTCCAAGCAATGCTTGAACTTGTGCAAAGGGACTGGCTTGGTCATCATATCTACTGGATTGTCTACTGTAGCAACCTTTCTAATTGCAACTATGCCTTCAGATACAGTCTCACGTATGAAATTATATTTGACAGCAATGTGTTTAGATCTCTCATGAATCTCCATTCCTAAAATCTTCTTAGCTGCACCCAAATCTTTCATCTCAAATTCACCACTAAGTAAAGTCTTTAGCTTGTTTACCTCTATCAGGTTCTTAGCTGCAATGAGCATATCATCAACGTATAGCAACAAGTAGACAAAAGAACCATCTGAGAGCTTCCTATGATACACACAACTATCATAGTCACTTCTCAAGTAACCATGCCCAATCGTGAAAGTATCAAACCGCTTATACCACTGCCTTGGAGATTGCTTCAAACCATATAATGATTTTTTCAACAAACAAACATGGTCTTCTTTTCCTTGGATCACAAAACCTTTTGGTTGATGCATATATATTTGTTCTTCAAGCTCACCATGCAAAAAAGCTGTCTTGACATCAAGTTGTTCTAATTCCAAGTCAAACAATGCAACCATAGCAAGCATCACACGAATAGAGCTATGTCTCACAACAGGAGAGAACACTTCTTTGAAGTCTATACCTTCTCTTTGACTGTAGCCCTTTGCAACCAATCGTGCCTTGAACCTCGGTGCTTCAACCCCTATAGTTCCATCCTTTTTCTTGAAGACCCACTTGCAACCAACAATCTTGTGGCCTTTAGGTGGTTTCACTAGCTCCCAAGTCTGATTCTTATGAAGAGACTCAATCTCCTCGGTCATAGCAATACTCCACTGAGCCGAATTCTCACTAGAGACAGCTTCATGATAATTGGAAGGTTCTTGATACTCAATATTCTCTGCCACAGACAAAGCATAAGCAACCAAATCTACCTCAGCAAACCTCTGTGGTGGTCTAATTTGTCTCCTCTCTCTACCAGTGGCTATACTATATTGTTGTTGCTGCTGTGATGCATCCACTTCATTAGTAGAATCATGCACCTCATCTCAAATAGGCTGAACTGAAGTGCTATTATGCACTTTATCCAAAGCTTTAATCTCAAGCTCCACCTGCTTACTAACATCATGGTCTTTTACTGCCCCATTACTCTCCTTTTTCTGGTCAAGAATAGCAGACTCATCAAATTTCACATCTCTGCTGACAATTAATCTAGGAGATTTTGAATCTCTACACCACAATCTATAACCTTTTGTCCCTAATGCATAGCCTAGGAATATGCACTTTTTTGCCCTTGGCTTAAGTTTGCCATCGTTCACATGAGCATAAGCAGGGCAACCAAATACTCTCAAATTAGAGTAATCAGCAGGAGCACCAGACCATACCTCAAAAGGAGTCTTACATTCAATTGCAGTTGATGGAGACCTATTAACTAAATAGCAAGCCATATTAATTGCCTCAGCCCAAAAGTCCTTAGACAAACCACAATTTGAGAGCATACAACGAGCCCTCTCCAATAGAGTTCTGTTCATACGTTCTGCAACCCCATTCTACTGTGGTGTTCCTCTAACAGTGCGGTGTCTCACTATGCCTTCATTTTTGCAAAACTCATCAAATTCACCTGAGCAAAATTCCAAACCATTATCTGTCCTAAAACGCTTAATCGTTTTACCAGTCTGCTTCTCAATAAGCGTCTTCCATTGCTTGAAGGTGACAAAAACAGCACTCTTATTTTTCAAAAAATACACCCAAACCTTCCTTAAATAGTCATCAATGAAAGTCAACAAATATCGGTAACCACCCTTGTAACAGACAGGAGAAGGACCCCAAAGATCGGAATGGATATAATCTACTGTGCCCTTAGTCCTGTGATTAGCTATACTGAACTTGACCCCGCACTGCTTTCCAAAAACACAATGTTCACAAAAGTCCAGCTTTCCAATTTTCTGACCATTCAACAAACCTCGTTTGCTTAATATTAACATGCCTGCCTCACTCATATGCCCCAATCTCATATGCCATAAATAAGTATTATCTGAGTCTGAATCTGAGGATGAAGATATTGCTGCAGAACCTACAATTGTGCTTCCTTGTAGCATATAGAGACCATTCACTATTTTTCCTTTAATGAAAACCAGAGCACCCTTACTGATAGTCAAAACTCCACCTTCACCGGTGTATTTATATCCTTGAGAATCGAATATACCCAAAGACAAAAGATTTTTCTTTAGATCTGGCACATGACGGACATCAAACAAAGTCCTAACAACACCATCATACATCTTAATTCTCACAGTTCCTATCCCCACAACCTTACAGGTCATATTATTTCCCATCAGAACATCACCACCACTAATTGACTGATAGGTAGTAAACCAATCTCTTTTGGGAGTCATATGATAGGAGCAAGCTGAATCAAGAATCCAAGCGTCGCCGGAGCAACCAGTAGATACTGTTAAAACTAAATCTTCGCCTTCAGAATTAACTTCTGCAACACTAGCTGTATTAGTAGTATTAGAAGCCTTCTCCTTTTTCTCTTTGAGTAACTTGCACTCATTTTTCCAATGTCCATCCTTTTTACAGTAGTGACACTTTCCCTTTCTAGATCTAGACTTTGACCTAGATTTTCCTCTATTGCTACTAGACCTTTTGTCATTGGGTCTACCTCTAGCAACAAGACCGTCAGCATGATTATCACCCAAATTTTCAGAAACCTTCTTCTTTAACTCCTTAGAGTTCAATGCGTCTTTGACATCATCAATTGAGATAGAATCTCTCCCAGAACCATATAACATGGTATCAACAAAGTGATCAAAAGAAGGAGGCAATGAGCATAATAAAATTAAGGCTTGATCTTCATCTTCTACTTTGCACTCAATATTTTTCAAATCAATAACAATTCTATTGAATTCATTAAGATGATCAGAAATAGGTGTACCTTCTTTCATTGGAATTGTGTATAATCGTTGCTTCATATACAAGCGATTTGTGAGAGACTTGGTCATGTATCGACTTTCCAACTTGAGCTACAATCCCGCAGCTGTATCTTCATCTACAATTTCTCTTAGAACCTCATCTGCAAGAGACAATTGAATTGCACTATGTGCCCGTTCCAAGAGATCTTCTTTTTCCTCATCTAATAACGTTGCTGGCAAAGCATCTTTGCCCTTTAGTGCTTTCCACAATCCTTGCTGCACTAACAAAGCACGCATCTTCACATGCCATAAACTGAAATCATTCTTCCCATTGAATTTGTCAATCTCAAATTTTGCTGCCGACGAAACCTTTGTCGCCATACCCAAAAAACCCAAGTGGACCAATACCACAACAAAATAGATCTGATGAACAATCTTGACAAGAAACAAAGAACCCAAGGCTCTGATACCAGTTTGTTGTAAAAGCGGAAGATTTAATACCAATTTGTTGAGAATAGTAGAAGCATGAATATCTATTTGTTGTGTGTGTGTCCAAATAACATTTGGTTTATGCAAAATAGAAATAGAACGACAAAAGAAATAATCACACGGGAATACAAAGATTTACGTGGTTCGGCTTTTGGCCTACGTCCACGAGCGGTGTCAAGGAGAAAGTTTCACTAACAAAAGGAAGAGATTACGAAAGTAGTACCCAAAAACACTCTCACAAATCCCAAGCCCCAAATACACCCAAAGAGCTCTTAATTACCAGAAGCACGTGACTAGAGAAACCTGAAAATCTCTATAACAAAATCACGCCTTAGAACTCTATACTAAATACCAAAGAATACCTATTCTAATATTGCGGCACTCCTTACTACTACCGCAATAGCCGCATAACTAGTGTATATATATAGAGATGTGGGCCTTTTGTCATTGAGTGAAATACAACTCCACCTAGAAGTGGAATTGCTTACTTTGTCGGCAAAATAGTCCTATTAATACTAGGACTTGGTTTACAAATTCTTCCAAGGCAAGGACTATGCAATCCTTCCAAGGCAAGGACTATGCACTCTCATGTGCACTATTCAAGCCACTAGTCATAACAAAAACAATCATCATTACTTGGTCTGTAAATTACATGCTACTTCCTACCATTTTCTCATTGTACACATTTGTACTTTTCTCATGCGTTTTCTTTTGCTCCGCTAGAGATACCATATCCTTTAGCAGATTGTTTAGTGATGATAAAAGCAATACTCTCATTTCAGTAGGAAATAATTTTGAACTGGGGTTTTTCACTCCTAGTGGAAGCTTTGACAATAGAAGATATCTTGGAATATGGTATTACAGGTCGAATCCATAAACTGTTGTGTGGGTTGCCAATCGAGACAACCCAGTTTTAGGTACTGATGGTGCTTTTGCCATTGTAGAAGACGAAAATCTAAAAGTTTTGGATGGAATTGGCAAGCCTTACTGGTGGACAAACATGGAGACAGCATCACCTATGTACAGGACAACAAAGCTAATGGATACTGGGAACTTGGTTGTGAGCCACGTGGAACAAGAAAATCTCACAGAGAGAGTTGTGTGGCAGAGTTTTGAAAACCCAACTAATACATTTATTCCAGGCATGAAAATGGATGCAAGTGTAGCATTGACTTCATGGAAAAGTTATGATGATCCAGCACCTGGGAACTTCACTTTTCGGCAAAATCAATAAGTGAACCAGTTCATCATCTGGAAAAGGTCTCTAAGGTACTGGAAAAGTGGAGTTTTAGGTAAGATTATTAGTTCTAATAAGATGATCTCTGCTATATTTTACTTGCTATCCAACTTTACCTCGAATTTAGTCCACAATGAGTCTTCTATGCCATATCTCGCATCACCATTATACAGTGATACGAGGCTAGTAATGAATTTTTCAGGCCAACCTCAATATTTGAAGTGGGATACCGAGAGGATTTGATTATTGATTTGGGCAGAGCCCAAGGACAGATGCAATGTTTACAATGCTTGTGGAAATTTCGCTAGTTGTAACAGTGAGAATGACATAATGTGCAATTGTTTGCCTGGTTTCAAGCCTAGCTTGCTGAGAGCTGGAACAGAGGAAATTTTTCAGGAGGCTGCACCAGAAAGTCAATATTATGTGGCAAAAATACTGAGAGAGTGACATTTTCTTGAGCGTAGAGATGATGAAAGTTGGAAATCAAGACACTCAATTTAATGCCAAAAATGATATGGAATGCAAAATAGAGTGCCTTGACAATTGCCGCTGCCAGGTTTTTTCTTATGAAGTATCTAAAATCACACGATGGGGTAGCAATGGCAGTTCTGCATGCTGGATATGGTCAGAGGATCTCAACAATCTTCAGGGGGAGTATGACAGTAGCCAAAATCTTTTTGTACGAGTAGCAATTCCTGATACAGGTAACACTTTTTCGATATCTGTAAATGTTTCATGAATGAAAGTTCATGATTGCCAAATATACATTTTAGCTGATGTAATTAAGGTATATTTGAAGATTAGAAAGTCACTGATACAGGAACTGCTCCAAATTAAGGTATATTTGAGTAATTTGTTTGGTTCCTAGGAATGTTCCAATTCATTTAGCTGACAAATATGACCAAATAGCTTGTGTAATTATGATCAATTGATAGTCATTAGGTTTTGAATTGACAGGACTTAAATAGGCCAAATCAGCTGAAATGGGCTCCAGCCTCATATAACATCACCTTAGAACTTATGAATTATGATCCATATATTAATCATATGCTTCCAAGATTCAGTCAGATTTATATTAAAGAATCCATAGCCTCATGCTTGTATTACACGCTTGACAAGTGAAACACATCACCAATATGGTCAATCTTTAAGTAGCAATTGAGCCAAAGCTTGTTGGTTGCAAAATTTTTTAAAAAATTTTTTTTTTTTTTTGGAAAATATCTTAAATAATTCAATAATTTTTAAATAATCTTATCATTTTGGCCCCTCATACCTGTTAATATACATACATATTTAAGAAAGTCTAAAAATAAATATAATTTTCATTTAAATAAAATACAATCTATAAATATATATGTCAACAAACTACAATAATTAAACATTCATTATCTTTAAAATGAACACATAGGTATTTATCGGATAAAGCTACTGGGCCTGTCATATGCGGCGAGGGCAAGCCAGAAAATCAAAATCATGCCATTATTTTTACACGTGGGGAAGGCTTGCAAACTGTAAAAACTAAAGACTCTCTCTCTAAATAAACTGAATTTCTTATTGATGGTCAAATGAGAATAAAGAGTACAAAAGAATGAATTAAATACAAAGCCACTATTGCTATTTATACACAAAGCAAACAACAAAACTAACATTGCAACTAATTCCCTGATTTGATGGAAGAAAACAGTTAAGCAAACTAATTTCAACTAATAATACACGTGCTAATAACAGTAACCACCACTAATCATGCATGTGCCAATAACAGTAACCAATTGCTAATAACAGTTACCGATTTCCAGCTGGCATGTGCAGCTGTCTTCATTGCTCCAACCTAATGCATAAAAGTCTGATAATAAGGCATTGCTTCTATAGTCTCTAACACCTCATCACTTGCCATCACAGTCTTGATAATGCTCACTTGGTCAACATGTTCCTGGAATCTGACTGCTGCATTACTACTCTTTAATTCAATCATATTGCCATGTTGTGCCTTTGTTGCTTGTGCCTTTTGCTCAATATTTTTAATACTCCCCCTCAAGAGCAAAGCTCTTGCAGATTGAGAGTCTGATACTTGCTATGGATATTGAATACAATGAGCAAAAATATTAATTGATCCCAGTTTTCTCAGCAGCCTTAAGTAACTCTCTACACCAAGTGCTTTGGTAAATATATCAGCTAACTGATTTTGAGAGGAAACATAAAAGGTTTTGATGGTGCCATCCAGAATTTTATTCCTAATTATATGGCAATCTGCCTCAATGTGCTTGGATCTTTCATGAAAAACAGGATTGGCTGATATGTGTAGTGCAACCTGGTTGTCACAGTACATCAGTGCTGGTTTGTCATGTGAAATATGCAAATCCCTTAAGAGGTACAATATCCAAGTTAACTCACATGAAGTGGTTGCCATAGACCTATACTCTGCCTCTGCAGAAGATCTTGACACAACATTCTGCTTTTTTGACCTCCAAGACACCAAAACATTGCTTAGGAAAACACAAAAACCTATAAGGGATTTTCTGGTATCCGGACACCCTGCCCAGTCTGCATCACAGTAAGCCTTGAGATGTAGATCTGACTTTGCAGGATAGAAGACCCCTTGTCCTGGTGTACCTTTTACATACTGTAAAACCCTTGTGACTGCCTTCATATGAGGCACCCTAGGTTGAGGTAAAAATTGGCTGAGCCTATTTACAACATAGGTGATATTAGGCCTACTCGAAGTTAAGTACATTAGCTTGCCTATGAGTCTTCTATACTGTCCAGCATCTTGAAGTATCTCTCCTTCTCCTTTGGATAATTTCAATTGTTGTTCCATGGGTGTTTTGGCAGGTTTGCAGCTAATCATACCAGCCTCTTTAAGAATTTCAAGAGCATATTTCCTTTGGTTCAAGCTAATGCCCTTTTCACTCCTAGCAATTTCCAAACCTAAAAAGAACTTAAGTGAACCAAGATCTTTAATCCCAAACTTCTTATCTAATAATGACTTCAAGGCAGCAACACAAGTGGGATTGTTCCCTGTGATGATCATGTCATCTATATAGACAAGTAAGGCAGTAAATAAGTACCCATCTGTATGCACAAATAGTGAGTGATCAGCTTGAGATTGATGAAAACCAAGCTGCAAGATGGTGGCTGACAATTTTGCATTCCATTGACTAGAGGCTTGTTTAAACCATAAAGGGATTTGACCAATTTACAAACTAAAGGAGCAGATGAGGCTGAATTAGAAGTGGAAGAAGAGAACGTGGACTCCCCCTTACTATGATAACCAGGTGGAAGACACATGTATACTTCCTCCTCAAGATCCCCATGTAAGAAGGCATTATTGATGTCTAATTGATGCAATGGCCAGCCCTTGGCAGAAGCAAGAGCAAGAAGCACTCTAACAGAAACAGTTTTTGCCACAGGAGAGAAGGTTTCTAGGAAATCAAGGCCCTCCCTTTGTGTAAAACCCTTAGCCACCAAGCGGGCTTTGAATCTGTCAACAGTACCATCAGAATTGAGTTTGATCCTATAAACCCACTTGCAACCTATAGGACTTTTACCAGGAGGCAGTGGGGTGAGAACCCAAGTTTGAGTCTTTTCAAGAGCCTTAATTTCTTTACCCATGGCTACTCTCCAAGCTGGATCTTGGACTGCTTGAAAGAAAGTAGCAGGTTCATGATGACAAGCACTAATAGTCATCAAATAGGACTGATAAGAAGGATCTAAATGAGAGTATGTTAAGGAATCTGCAGTACCATAAGGTGTGCCTGGAAGGTGGGCAGTAGCAGCTGTGTTGCAAGCATAGTCTTGTAAAAAACTAGGTGTCTTGTGAACCCTGGTTGACTTTCTGACTTGTGGAGCAACTTCCACAGAAGAAGCAACTTCAACAGATGATATAGAGCTAGGAATAATGCAAGGATCTAAATTAGAAGTAGAGGGAACATGATTTGTAGATTCCGGAAGTGAGAAAGGAGATGTAGGAAGAGGTGAAACAGAAGAATCTGGACAGGTAGTTTGAACCTCTGTAATACTAATGGGAGTGACAAAGGTATCTGTACAAGCTTGATCAGTAGAGTGAGCTTCAACGTCATTAACAATAAAAGGATCAAAAAAATCACAGCTGTTTGATGCAAAGGGAAAAATGTGTTCATGAAATATTATATCTCTAGAAATGAAAATTGTATTATTTGACAAATCAAGAAGCTTATACCCCTTAATGCCAAAAGGGTAACCCAAAAACACACATTTTCTAGCCTTGGCATCAAACTTTAACCTGGAATGAGAAAGTGTTGAGGCATAGCATAAACAGCCAAAAGTTCTCAAATGAGAATAAGATGGAGCATAACCAAAAAGGACTTCAAAAGGGGTTTTATGTGATAAAACAGAAGAAGGAATTCTATTGATTAAGTACACAGTAGTAAGAACACAGTGACCCCACAAATGCATAGGTAAGTTTGATTGAAACTTGAGAGCCCTTGCTACACTCAATATGTGTTGATGTTTCCTTTCTACAATACCATTCTGTTGGGGGTCTCAACACAGCAAAATTAATGTAAAATGCCTTTTTGAGCAAAAAAATCTTTCATTAGAAATTCTGTTCCATTATCTGATCTAATGGTTTTAATTTTCCTTGAAAATTGAGTGTCCACCATTGTAAAAAATTGCTCTAAAGATACCTTGAGTTTGGGACTTATGCTGAAGCAGGTATACCCAAGTGCAATCATCTACAATAGTCAAGAAAAATCTACAACCATGCATAGTTGGAATAGAAAAGGGACCCCATAAATCACAGTAGATGAGATCAAAACAATTTTCAGAAATATGGGTACTGTTATTGAAAGGTAACCTCTTTTGTTTGGTTAAAGGACAAACATCACAATGGAAATTTTCTAAGAATGAAAAAGAGGTACATGATCATTATTCAATTGAGTCAGCTTCTCATTTGACAAGTGACCTAGTCTAGAATGCCATACATGTGGCTAAACTTTATTAGCTGAAACAGAAGCAGAAACACAAGATGAGGTTGAGCAGCTCTTTTGAAGCATGTACAGACCACTGCACTCCTTACCCAGACCAATTGTGCTCCAAGGAGCAAGGGCCTGGATAAAGCAAAGATTACCAAGAAAAATGAGGCAACAGGGAATAGATTTTGCCAACTGACTGACAGAGATCAGATTGAAGTTAAATGAAGGAATACAAAGAACATTATGCAAAACAAGGGTTTTTGAATTTTGGACAGTCCCTATATGTGTAACTTGAGCAGTTTCTCCATTTGGAAGATTAACATAAGTGTTCAAAGTAGAAGGAATGGATGTATAATAGGAAACAGAATGAATCATGTGATCTGTTGCTCCTGTATCTAATATCCAATATCCAATAAGATTTGCTAAAAGTTTTCCGATTGATAGTTTTAGTAGAAAATATAGAATGATCTAAATTTGGAGTAAAATTAAAGTGATTACCTGACATGAGATTAAATTTGGAATGAGAGGCAATAGAATCATCAAAAGCCAAACCAGAGGTTCCTTCAACACCATTGCTTGCATTGACTGTGCTCACAGAAGCTGCATGATGACCATCACCAGGATTACCTCCATTATTGAGATATGACAGTAACTGCTCACATTGTGTCTTAGATATAGGACATTAATTTGCAACAACAGGAAAATTCTCTGCACTTGCTACTGGTTTGGAAGAAACATGATTGGCATTAACATTTGACTTTCCCTTTGGCTTATATCCAGGAGGATATCCGTGCAACTTGTAGCATTTGTCAACAGTGTGACCAGTAATATTGCAGTGTGTACAGAAAGGTTTCTCTCTCTTGTTGTTTCCTTTATTCCATTTTGCATATCATGTACCTCCTCTTGTATTTGCATACATTGCCGTTGCATCAGATTGAGGTGTGCCAGAACCTCCATGCCCAGTGGATTTGTGTGATTCTTCTTGAAGAACAAGTAAGTAAACCTTGCTCATACAAGGAAAAGGATCCATTATCAGAATCTGACTCTTAAGAGTCTCAAAACTCTCGTTTAATCCCATCAGAAATCTCATAACATATGCTTTATTATGTGAATCATTCAACGCCCTCATAGCACCATAAGAACACTCTGGAATTGGATCATATCGAACCAATTGATCCCAAAGCCTCTTGAATCTGGTATAGTATTCTGTCACTGACATCTAGTTTTAAGAAATATGAGAAATTTCTCGCTACAAGTTGTAAATTCTGGGACCATTCCCTTGTGCAAACACATTCTGCAGCTCAATCCACATTTCTCTCGTTGTTTCACAGTACATGATATTACTGGATACATCAACATGCATCAAGTTGATCATCCAAGAAAGTACCATCGTGTTACAGCTCTCCCAGTCCTCATAGAAAGGTGAATCTAAATCAGGCTTTATTATCTTCCATTGACAAAACCTATTTTCTTCTTCGTAGTGAGAGCAAGAATCATTGCTTTGGACCAAGATTGGTAATTTTTCATTCCAAGCAATGGTTGAATAACCAAAATACATACTAGGTTTTCACTGGAACTGAGGAAATAAGGATTTGGAGTTTTCGGAGTAGTGGAATCGTTGCTAATGGAAGGTGAAGATTGAACTAGAATTGCATCAGAAGGATCGATTGAATCAGAGGACGCCATGGAAGGAGCTTCAAAGCTTTGATACCATGTAAAAACTAAAGACTCTCTCTCTAAATAAACTGAATTTCTTATTGATGGTCAGATGAGAATAGAGAGTACAAAAGAATGAATTAAATACAAAGCCACTATTGCTATTTATACACAAAGCAAACAACAAAACTAACACTGCAACTAATTCCCTAATTTGATGGAAGAAAACAGTTAAGCAAACTAATTTCAACTAATAATACACATGCTAATAACAGTAACCGCCACTAATGATGCACGTGCCAATAATAGTAACCATGTGCTAATAACAGTAACCAATTTCCAGTTGGCATGTGCAACTGTCTTCATTGCTCCAGCCTAATGCATAAAAGTTTGATAATAAGGCATTGCTTCTATAGTCTCTAACACCTCATCACTTGCCATCACACTCTTGATAATGCTCACTTGGTCAACATGTTCCTGGAATTTGACTGCTGCATTACTACTCCTTAATTCAATCATATTACTCTGTTGTGCCTTTGTTGCTTGTGCCTTTTGCTCAATATTTTTAATACAAACCATAGATATGAATCAGGTACCACAGGAAAATATATCTCATGTTTGTGTATGTATCTATGCATATGTGTATATACCTTGGACAAAAGTGATATTGTTAAGTAAATTGTGTTTGGAAGACAGCGATGATAATAATGAAGGAAACATATGAAATTTAAGTGAATAAATAAAATATCTGATGGCTTAGAGGCACCATAAAACTGCTGTCTTTATTTGTCCCCTCACAGAGTTGCTAGGATTTTAATAAATTTATCTACAAGATACAACTAAGCCAAAAATTCTTCAAATAGCAACCTTGGATAATTCTTGTGAATTTTTGTAAGAGCATGACCTCCCTCCCCACCCTCCAAAATTGATATTTTAGATCCACACCCCCAAAATCACCTTTACCCAGGTGGCTATTGCTAAAATTTTTTAGCAATTACAAATAGTAACTACTTAAAAATTATATTTTATTGTCCCTCTCCTCATTTGTTCTCTCCCTTCTCTCTCTCTCTCTCTCTCTCTCTCTCTCTCTTGACTTGTCTTCCTCATGACCTCTCTCTCTCTCTCTCTCTCTCTCAAACCTTGCATGGTGATCAGTTTCATCTCTTTATCTTTGTTAGATTTGTGTCTCTCTCTTGTTCATCCCTGTATCTTTCTTAGATCAGTTGTCACATCCCAAACCCAAAAGGTTCCAACGAAAGAGAAAAGAACTATCAAGAGACTATAGGAGCTTTTTTTTCTTCTTCTTCTTTCAACAAGTAAACAATTAATACATCTGGATGATAAAACATTAACACACTAAAATCTCTACATTACAAGCCAGACCTCTATAAAATATTTACAAACAATAACCAAAAATCATGTGCCCCATATAGTACATGACTATATTTCAAAACTCCAAATGGATAATCATAGTCACAATCCTTTCTAAAATATGCAACCTCAACGAAGAATATACGCCTACCATATCCAAAGCAAACAAACCTCAAGAGTCCAACCTCCAATAGGATTAACTATGGCCTCATTAAATTTAGTAAATTGAGCCACCAACCATTTATAGCACAAATTTCCCACTCCAATCACCACAAGTAAAGTAAGTTCCATGCCTGATGTATAGCTAATTGAGCTAATAAACTATTGGGAAGTGGGATGAGGTTTTTTTTTTTTTTTTTTTTGAGAATTAACGCTTATTTTTTTTTTTTTTTGAGAAAACTGGTCATTTTCCATAAAACATTTTTTGGAAAACTATCTCATTTTCCAGTGTTTGGTAACGACCTTGAAAATGAGTTTGAAAATGTTTTCTAGTGTTTGGTATGCACAAACATTTTTTGGAAAACTATCTCATTTTTTTAGAAAACTATCTCATTGTAGCTATACCACTGCAATTTTTGTGGCTCTGGAACTCTAAGCATCAATACCAAGTGAATAGAAATACACATATTGGCAAGAAGTGCTTAAGTTTTACCATTCTACACCTTTGTAACAGATAGCTTTCTCAACTTTCTGTCATGATTGAGCATGGCAATTACACTCTTAACCACCAAAATTATGCAATCAATATCCACTAGTAACAAAGGCAAACCAATCATTCCATATTAAAATAATTTTTAGCCAACAAAAGGACTAAAAGTTGCTTCCAGATCCACATACCCATAAAACAAAATAACTAAAAGTTGAAAACCAATGCCCATTAAAATGATCTCGAAACCTACAAACTAGACACCAAATAGTTTGATAAATACCAAAATGTCAAATTGTCCAAATAGAAAAGCATAAATTCTAACAAAAATGCACCTACATAATCAAAATTGGCGTAAATAGTTGTCAAAGAAGTTCTGCAGCCATTGTCTACGGAGCTTGTTATTTTTCAACATAAATGACCTTGCTTGTTTTTCATCCTCATTCAAATGGTCAAATGCAAACACAAGCATATTTTCTTCAAACCCATCCATCTTCATAACTTCTTCATAAAGGCTACCAAAATTTAGTTGATTTTCAAAAATCTTTTCTATTGCAGAGGCAACCTTACCAAGTTGTATAGACAGATCTTGGTAAACAGCATCTTCAATCATAGTAGCATGATTTCGTTTCCTGTGAGACCTTGTTTCATTTGAAGCCACATGTAAGGGATCAACTTGCTTCTTTTTGGATATGTCATCAACATCAGCATCAACAAGCGGAGGTGAGTCATCCAATGCTTCTACACCTATATCACCAACTCCCTTGGAAAAACCTCTTGTAGCCATATCCTTACCCACAACCAAAGCCATCTTATCAAACATCTCAATTTTCTTGTTTAGAAATTGTGCATGATTTGGATGTGCCTGTGTAAAGAAAGGAAAAGAAACAATGAAAAGAAAAAGAAAGGAAAAGAGTCAAAAACTAATATAAGAGCAATAAGAATAATGAAAAAAATTTGGGAAACTTGGTGGGAAAATGAACAAGAATATCTCCGTTATTGCGGGAAAAGTGGTGTTATAGTCGAGATATTGTTAGCATTGCGCTTTTTCATCTATCAGTATGGGCTTCTATATCATTTAAACATTACCAAGAAAACCAAAAGCTTTCGGGTATATACTACATTTTTCTTCAACAATAACATAAAAAAGAGTACTCGTGAATATATATATATATATATATATATATATATATAGAGTTGGGTTCAAGTTACACCTGGTGTAACTCTAAGCAATATTACACCATTCAATAACTTGTTATTGAATTAATATTTTGAAAATCCAACCGTTAAATTACATGTTCTATATGTTCTTAACATGCATGCCAATTTTCATATCTATCAGAAACTGTTTACCATTTTATCTATAAACTTATCTTTCATGCATTATTTTAAATTACAAAAATTTAAATTTTAACAATTGATTGATGACATGGTTATTAATTTTTGATTACCTTGAAATTTTGCAAGCATGAAGAATATATAAAGATAATGTAATCTAACGGTGGATTTGTTAATATTCTCATCCAATTAAAAAATATTGAGTGGTGTAACATTGCTTAGAGTTACACCAGGTGTAACTTGAACCCAACCCATATATATATATATATATATATATATATATATATATATATATCAAAAAGAGTAAATTGATGTTCACACCTTCACAACTTATTGAGGTGACAAGTTGTAAGGTGTATGAAAATTCTAAAGATGAACTCACATTGAAAGGATTGTAACATATTTGATATCCCTAACATTATTCTTTCAAAATGCATTTGATATTTATGATAATTATCTGGGATAATAATTCTAATTAATTGAAGATGATTAACAGGTTTATGGAGTTTCATGGCTCATGATCATTGTCATATTTTTGGTGACGAAGCTGACTAGGTGAGTGGCAAAAACCTTTACACTCCTAGGCGAATATCTTTCTTCTTTGTTTGAGGAAAATATTATAGAACGCTCAACGCCCTGATACCACATCACATCAGCAATGAGTTTTTTATGCTTGAAATTTATTAAATGCATGTCTCGTGATTTGGTTTTTGTTTTTGGATAAAAGGTTTGAAAAATGTATGCCTCGTGTTGAATTATGTAATTATATTAATTAGCACTATTGATGAGAAATCAAGAAAATATTTCAATAATTGAAATTTTAAAAATAAAATAACAAAAATTACTTCAAATACATGGTGAAAGTACATTGTGCTAGACCAAATTTCTATTAAAATTATATATATAAATATATATATATGTATATATATATATATATATTTTATATATATCTATACTACTAATAAGAGGATTTCTTATTTGAATTTCATCATTTTGCGTACTAAAATATCCTCACACAACTTCTTAAACCCTCTAAAATACTCCTGTTTTTTAGTTAGATAATTTTAAATTAAAAAACACAAACTGGTGTAAAAAGTAATTTATTAATTTTTAAAGAATTCCTAAGTTTTAGACTTTCAAATTTTTATCAACTCTCACAATCTCACATAGAGAAAAATCCTAAAAATTAGAATACTATCTTTATCTTACTTTTAAACATTATTTCACTAAATCCAAAACAAATAAATAAATAAAGGTTTCATCCACGCACAAAACACATCTAATGAGGTTAGTGTATATATATATATATATATATATATATATATATAAAATGAAACTCCTTTGGATTTTTTGAAAATTTTTGGTCTATTGTTTTGATTAAAGTAGTATTCTAATCTTATAATTTTCTTCAAACTTTTTTAATGGAGTTTTACATTGAACAATTTATTTTCATTATTTTTAATATACTTAAATTACGGGCTCCAAACGGTGGAAGCACATTATAGGATGTGTAACATTTACTCTGTGCCACATAATACAAGTATGATGTATTAGACACAGCTTTTATTTTTATTTTTATTTTATTTTAAATGTAGCAAATGTTTAAAATAATTTAAACAAATAGTGAAAGTATTGTTAAATTTCTAAAGACTTTTAGTTGATCCGAGTAGTTTTTCTATACTGACTCTAACAACAAAAAAATATATACATCATTTCAGGAAAAATATGTCTATAATTTTTATGTGCCTAAGGTGACCTACATAGATAAAGCATATCGTAAGGCTCGTAATATTAATTTGTGTTGAGTCATTTAATGCAACATGTATTATATAGTACCAGATATTGAAGAAAAAAAACAAAAATTAATTTTAAGTTGCATAATTAAATCGCATCGTTTGGACCAATTATTTTTAATTAAAAACCAATAATTATAATAGATTATAACATAAATTTAAATCGAAGAATGAAACTTGTTCTAAATTTTTTGAAACTTTTTATAATTGAGTTTTAGTTAGAGTACTGTTTAATCATTTTACAACTTTGGTAATAGTGCTTTTATTAAAGTAATCATGATAATAATTTTATTTTACTTATAAAAAGTAAAATGTCAAAAGGATGTCATACAATTTTAATATTTATATTGAGCCACAAAATACAAGTAAAATGTGTAGAGCCTAACTTTTATTATTAAAACCAAACAGAAAAAAAAAAAAAAATATATATATATATATATATATATATATATATATATATATATGAATGAAACTCCTTTTACATTTCATGAAACTTTTAATTGGAGCAGTATTTTAAAAAACTTATATTAAAAAAAACTTTAGTAATATAATTTCACTTAAAAGGCAAATAGGTTAATGATTTTAACATACTTATAATGAGTCATATGGCAAAAGGATATCATATACTTGTAATTCTTACACTGAACCACATAATGCAAGTAAAACATGTAAGACCTAACATTTATCATTAAAAAGAGAAAAAAAATTATGATAGATTATTAAAATACTATAAAATAAATATTGAAATTTCTTCCAAAACTCTAAAACTCTTGATATTGGAATTTTAATTGTAGTATTTTTTTTTATAAAAAAAATAATAATTTTGGCAGTAGAGTTTCACTTGACAGTAATTATGATTATAATTTTAACAAACTTACCAATTGTGTATTTTCAGTTACAAAGCAAAAATTTAGAACAAACCATTAACTATTCAATGTGAATTAAAATTTAAGAATGATTAATTCCAGGGTTTAAATAGAAAATTGTGTTTTAATTGTTTTACTAATGATATAAGAAAATCCAAACTGCTACGTAACTAATTAATCAATAAAGAAATCCTTCTCAATTTCAATCATAATAATAACAGCAATTATGAATATATGTAAACCCCAGAACATCACTTGTTAATTCTCAAAAAAAAGAAAAAAAAAAATCACTTGTTACACAAATTTTAATATGATGCTTATAGGAGATTCTCGATCGGTAAATAATTGAGCTTCAATTTTCATACAAATTTTTATTTAGGTATAAAATTTATTTTTTGATAGAACATGACATGTACTATACCGAATATGACAGATACAATATTTATACATAAAAAACGCCACTACAGGCCCAGTTTTTTGTAGTGCGAATATGACAGATACAGTCATTATACATAAAATATATTTTATATGATATGATTTTAACATAAGTTTATATCATATGTAATTTTTATTATGACCTTTACTAACTAAATGACTAATTTTTATATAACTTAACACTACTATAAAGTATCAAAGGTCTTAAGTCATATGGAAGCATTATTTGTGTTTAGAATATGTTTTAATCACAATTTTTTATAAGAAAATTATGTAATTTACCATTTGGTGCAACAAGATAGTCATTTTCTACAACCTTGACTTCTATGATCCAAACTATATAATATAGTATATATAATTTTCGTTGAACTTTTACAGGTTGTGTCCATTGGAAGGCGACGTTTAAGTGCAAAGTTCCAGCTTTTGTTTCGACTTATCGCGGGTCTAATTTCCTTGGTATTCGTTTCTGTTTTCATTCCTTTAATAGCTGTTCCCCATTTGACACTTCAGGACATAATAGTCTGCATTCTAGCATTCGTACCAACAGGATGGGGATTGCTCCAGGTCAATAAACCTTCTTAGTCCATCCATGTACCTTTTTATATCTTTATTTTTTCCCCCATTGCTAACATGGATGTGCATGTTTAGGATTGCAATTTTGGGCTAACTCTACTCTACTCCTTCTCTCTCCCTCTCAATCTAAATTATTAGTTATTAGAATATACAAGGGGGGAATCATTTGGAAATAGTCCCAAAGTGTTGGTTAGGAAACATAAATCCAGGTCATTATGTTTAGAGCTCAGTTAAGGTTAGGGTAATTCTGATGTTTCAAGTGAATTCTTGGATTACAAGTGTTAAGGCTTGGCAATTTGGTATTTCAAGTGGTTCTTAACGATGGAAGGGTTAGTTCTTCTTCTTCTTCTTTTTTTGGGGGGGGGGGGGGGGGGGGGGGGGGGGGGGGGGGTGAAGGTTGCTGTTTGGGGATCCTATGGTTATATTTATTGTTAAATATTAGCTATGATATATTGCATGTTGAATATGCTTAAATATATGCAGAAAAGGAAAGTATATATAGGAACACAAGAACATAATGGTTACGTGGTTCAATCTTACGATCTATGTCTACGGAGGAAACCCTTAATTAAGGGCTACATCTTTATTATATAAGAGTATAGTATAAAACTTATGTTACAATGAACCATAACATGAGTATATATAGTAGACTAAACCATAGACTAATAAACTTCTAGTACAAATAAAAGACTTGGCTTGCACACAAAGTAGAATTAAGCTTGGGCCTATGCTAATTAATGGGCCAATATATCTCTAACATTTATTAAATGGTTTGCATGAAAATGTGAGGATAAAATGGTTGAGAGTGATTTCTTCGAGGGTGTCACAGTCTCCATTAAGAGAAAGAATGTGACTACTTCAAGGAAGCCACAATCTCCAAAAGAAAATGACAGAGACTTGGAGAGAATTAAAGAAATAAGAAGGAAACAATTTACTAGTCATCATATATGATTATAGTGCCCTATTTATTAACTTCTTCAACATAGACTACATCTTGTGCTCTTTGAAATGGACTAAGTTTCCCTCCATCAAGAAGAGACCTACATGCCACTTGTTATCGTAATTGTTGCACAAATCCTTCTTGCATATTTCTTTAATTTAAGCTAGAGAGATCTTTTGGATGGTTAATTATCTTGGGACTCTGCTCAGTGATTGGTCATTTTTGGGCGGGAAGACAAGGATGGAAGGTTTCCCTTGGTCATGCATAGGCTTGAGCGTCTTCTTGCTGACTATGATGTACTCCTCTTGTATCTTTGCGACTCCAAAGAGTAAGGAAGGGTTGAGGATTCTTAAGGGAAGCCTTATTTTGTCTTTAAAGCCACTAAGAAAGAAACTAAACTTGTGCCTTTTGGATAGCCCTTGATTCAATTAGACAAGGCCTCAAATTCTTTTTTATATGAAAAGACCAATGGAACTTGCCTTAGTTTGGTAAGACTCTCTATCAAATCATCGTACGCAATCAAACCAAACCTAACTTACAAGGCTTTGGTGAAGTTGACCCATGTCGTCAAAGATTCTCTCGTGTCTTGATAACAAATGATGGGTTCTCCTTCCATGTAGTAAAGAGGACCATAGAATTCTTTCTTAAAGGGGATTTTGGTAATTAAAATTGGTTAGCCTTGTAAGTCCACATCGAAGAATCCTTAGCAACCCAAGAAAAATACTTAGAAACGTTTGTATTACACACATTCATACAATCCATTCCGTATAATTTAAAGTATCTCAATCTCCTACATTTAAATTCTTAACGACCTCGTTAGGGACCATGTTTGTTGCAATGCCCGAGTCACATGATGCTACCAAGTTAGCTATGATGCAACTAGTAACGATCCAAGGAAAAATGTTACTCATATCAGCACTATACCCTAAAAGGAGTAGTGTAGGCACTTAAGGCATCTACACTACGCCCAAATGGACTCGTCTAGTAACAAATAAGGCATCATACAATTGTTTATAGAGTCCCAATCAACCAAATACATGCCCAATATGGGACTCAAGACACACTTCTTTATAACACATGCTCAACTAATTCAATTTAAGATCCAATCAATTTGGGGAATCACACTCTTCCCCACTTGAATCCATGACACCCTTGTCAGATCTCACGTTGTGGTGTAGTGTCTCTGAACCCAAACAGGGTTACCAAGTTGGCTCTTATACCATATGTTATGACTTAAGAAAAAACACTAGCTAGCCACATCTACACTATACCTCACTTTAATGACTAGTAATGTTACAATTAAGGCTATTCTTAATCACTAATTACTCAAGATCCACCTATTTAATACTCGATGTGTGACTCAATACTCACTCACACAACTTACAATCATACAATCCAAACCAATTATATAAATACGCATATAATTTGGGGTACTGCATTCTTCCCCACTTAAATTCCTAATGTCCTCAATAGGGCCCATGTTGTGCTACAGCGATCCTGAGCTACAAGGAATTACCAAGTTGGCTAAAATATCATTAGTAATTGTTAGGAATTCCAGTGTATGTGGGCATGTGGGGCTGATCCAATGTATGTGTGCATGTGGGGCTAATGACCAGGCGTGTGGTGCTACATGGTGCTGGTAGATGTGTGTAGGATGATGTAAAAGTTAGTTAGAAGGATGAGCTGTCAGGGTAGTTACAGGTAGTTAAAGGATGAGCTGTCAGGGTAGTTATAGGTAGTTATACAGCTAAGCATAGAGGGAGGGAAATATAAGACTTGGGAAGGATTGTAAGAGGCATAGAACAGTTTTGTAATTGAACAATTCCCTATTCTGCTAATTCTCTCTATTTCCTTTATCTCTGTTTCTGTCCTTCTTACCCATGTTCTTGGAGGCTAGTTGACCTCGAATTCAACTACCAATTCCCACATTCCTTTCATTTTACCAATTCCGACATTCTTTTCATTTGGTATCAGAGCTTGGCTTTCCCTGGCTATGGCAGAAACACAATCAAGCGCCGCTACTCACGAAGCCATTGCTTCGCTCAAGACTGCATCAGATCATTATGTAAAGGAAATTCAAGAAATACGAACGGTTCAAGAAGTGCATACACAAACTATGAATGAGATGAATAAACAATTGGCAATTCTGGTACAGAGGCGTGGTGGTTCTGATCAAGAAGTATTACCTCCATCTCTAACAAATGGTGGAACTAGATATGCCAATTCTTCATCTTCTGCTCTGTCGCGGCCTGTGAAGTTGGAATTTCCAAGGTTTTCTGGGGAAGATCCTACTAGCTGGGTTTACAAAGCCAATCAATACTTCAAGTATTACAGCACTCCAATTGCAAAAAAGTTGATGCTCGCTTCATTTCACATGGAGGGTGAGGCTTTAATATGGTTTCAAGATAGTGAGGAAGTTGGTCTTTTCGTTGATTGGGAGTCATTGATCAAAGCCTTGCATATCAGATTTGGTGCAATAGCCTACTACGATCCTATGGAGACCCTTACCAGGTTAAGGCAGACTGCTTCAGTGGCCTTGTACAAGGCTCAATTTGAGGCTTTGTCCAACAGGATTAAAGGCTTATCAGTTTCTCACAAATTGAGTTGCTTCCTTAGTGGATTACGTGATGAAATAAGGCTGCCAGTGAGGATGCTCAACCCAAAATCACTGAATGAGGCTTTTGGTTTTGGCAAAAATACAAGAGGAATATAATTGGAGTTGTAAGAAAAGTGTTAAGTTGGATCAGGGAAAGCCTTCTGTTTTGGGAGCCCTACCTAAAGGTAATTCTCTCTTGGAGTCTAAGGCTAGGCTGCCAATTAAAAGGATTTCTCCTGCTCAAATGGAAGAAAGGAAGAAGAAGGGTTTGTGTTATAATTGTGATGAGAAATGGGGTCCAGGCCACAAATGCAAGAATGCAATGTTATTTCTTTTGGATTCTGTGGAATTAGCTCAAGAAAAAACCAATTCAAGGGTGCATATCACTGAAGTGGAGGAGAATGGTGTTGTAGATTAGATTAGGCAGGCCCAAGAAGGGGCTAAGATAACTTTGTACACATTGAGTGGCGCTCCCACTTCAGGTACTATGCAAGTCATAGGGAGGATTAAGCATAAGTCCTTTGTCATTCTCATTGATTCAGGAAGTACCCACAACTTCATTGATGCTGCCTTGATGTCACATCTACCCATTAATGTTGATGCTTCTCAAGTTTTGGAAGTTAAGGTTGCCAATGGTGATGTGATCAAGACTCAAGGTCTTTGTGAGGAAGTGCCTTTCTAGTTGCAAGGGAATCAATTCTTGGTACATTTGCATGTGTTGCCAATGGGGGGTCGTGATTTGGTTTTAGGGACTCAATGGTTGGGTACTTTAGGTGTAATTCACTGGGATTTCAAGCTGCTTACAATGAGTTTTGATTACAAGCACAGACAGGTTTTGTTACAAGGATTGAGCGGGACAAAATCTCAACTACAAGATGGGGATATCTTCTTGAAGCAACCAGTTAAGAAAGGGTTGGTTTTACACATTTCCTACCAACTTCAAGTGTCACCTGCAGAAGGCACAAAACAGATACCTGAAGAAATGGTTGCTCTGTTGGATAAGCTTAAGTCAGTGTTTGCTACACCAGTGGGGCTGCCGCCCTTAAGGGACCATGAACACCAAATCAATTTGAAGGAAGGAGCTCAAGCTATCTGCCAGAGACCTTACAGGTATCCTTTTTATTAGAAAAATGAAATTGAGAAGATTGTCCAAGAATTACTATCTGCTGGTTTGATTAGAAATAGTATCAGCCCTTTTGCTTCACCAGTCCTTTTAGTTAGAAAGGCTGATGGTTCATGGCGAATGTGTATTGATTATAAGGCCTTAAATCAAGAAATTATTAAGGATAAATGCCCTATACCTGTTATAGATGAGCTGTTGGATGAGTTGTTTGGTGCAGCTGTCTTTTCTAAATTGGATTTAAGGTCAGGGTGTCACCAAATTAGAATGAGGGAGGAGGATATTTCCAAGACTGCATTTAGGACTCATGAAGGTCATTATGAGTTTTTGGTAATGCCATTTGGCTTAACTAATGCACCATCCACCTTTCAATCCCTCATGAATTCCATTTTCAAGCCTTACCTAAGGAGATTTGTTTTGGTTTTTTTTTTATGACATCCTTGTTTATAGCAAGAATTTGAGGGATCATGTGCATCATCTTAAAGTGGTGTTGGAAGTTTTGGTGAAACACCAATTGTATGCTAAACAATCGAAGTGTGTGTTTGCTTGTAAGGAGGTGGAGTATTTAGGACACCTCATTTCTGGTGATGGAGTTAGAACAGACCCAAGGAAGACTGCTGCTATGCAGCAATGGCCTATTCCTAAAGATGTTAAGGCTTTAAGGGGATTTTTGGGGTTGACAGGCTACTATAGGAAGTTTGTCAAAGGGTATGGACAGATTGCTGCCCCTCTAACAGCCTTGTTGAGGAAGGATTCTTTTATTTGGAACTCTGAAGCTTCTCATGCTTTCCAACTTCTCAAGGATGCAATGTCCAATCCCCCTGTTTTGGCTTTGCCTGACTTCTCTAAATCCTTTGTGGTGGAGTGTGATGCTTCTGGTGTAGGTGTTGGGGCTGTCCTAATGCAGAATCAAAGGCCAATTGCTTACCACAGTCAAGCATTGAAGGGTAAGAGCCTTGCTCTCTCAACTTATGAGAAGGAATTGCTAGCTTTAGTAGTAGCTGTGAAGAAATGGAGACCTTATCTCTTGGGCAGGCCCTTTGTGATTAAAACAGACCATCAAAGCCTCAAATACTTGCTTGAACAGAAAATTGGGACTCCTACCCAGCAGAAATGGATTACTAAGCTCCTTGGCTATGCATTTTTAGTTGAATATAAAACTGGGAAAGAAAACTTAGTGGCTGATGCCCTTTCAAGAAGGGAGGCTGTTAAGGATGAGAATGTTGAGGGTGTGAATGTGGGAACCCTTTGTATTATTTCTTTTCCTACTCCCACTTGGCTGGATGATCTCAAGTTGACTTATACTTCTGATCCTGCAATTCAAAAAGTGATTCTTGCTATTCAGTCAGGCAGTGACATTCCAGCTGGATTTACTTTTTGTAATGGCTTGTTATTCTACAAGGATAGACTGTTTTTGGGTAGTACAGCTCTAGATTTGAAGACACAAGTGCTACAACAGGTACATGCTAGCCCTCTAAGGGGTTACTCTGGCTATTTGAATTATTTTCACAGGCTTAAGAAGGATTTTTATTGGATTGGGATGGTGAGAGATTTAAAACAGTTTGTGAGGGAATGTGATGCTTGCCAAAGTTTGAAGAGGGAAATTTGCTTGCCTGCTGGTTTGTTGCAGCCTTTGGCTGTTCCTACTAGGCCTTCGCTGGACATTAGCATGGATTTTGTGGAAGGGTTGCCTAAGTCTCAATTCAAGTCAGTGGTTTTTGTGGTGGTGGACAGGTTCACCAAGTATGTGCATTTCATTCCATTGGCTCACCCTTACACTGCTGCTAAAGATGCTCATTTGTTCATGCATTATGTCTTCAAGTTACATGGGATGCCTTCTACAATTGTGAGTGATAGCGACCCAGTGTTCACTTCCAAATTTTGGTCTGAGTTGATGAAACTACAGGGTACTAACTTGGCTATGTCTTCTTCATATCATCCACAATCTGATGGGCAGACTGAAGTGGTAAATAAGAGTTTAGAACACTGCTTGAGGGCTTTTGCTGCTGACAGACCTCGCACGTGGGTGGATTGGCTGCCTTTGGCTGAATTTTGGTTCAATACTAACTTCCACACTTCCATTAAACTCACTCCATTTGAGGCACTTTATGGCTATCCTTCTCCTAAGATTGTGGAGTATGTACCAGGTGTGACAAGGGTTGCAGCTGTTGATTCCTATTTGCAAGATAGGCAGCAACTTTTCTCCTTGCTGAAACATAATTTGAATATGACTCAAGAAAGAATGAAATGGTTTGCTGACAAAAGGAGGGTGGATAGATCCTTTGAGGTAGGGGATTGGGTTTATCTTAGGCTGCAAACATACAAGCAGTCCTCAGTGCAGTCCAGACAGTTTGGGAAACTTTCTTCTCGTTTTTATGGGCCTTTCCAAGTTGTATAGAAGGTGGGATAGGTTTCTAACAAGCTTGCTCTACCTGAGGGGTCACAAATTCATCCTGTGTTCCATGTTTCTAATCTCAAGGCCAAATTGGGTGCTCAGGTGATTCCTAGACCTGCCTTACCTGCTGTGTCTATTGATCAAATCATCACCCCTGAGCCTGTGGTTGTTCTGGATTCTAGAACTCATCAGTTGAGGAGTAGATTAATTACTTAAGTGTTGGTGCATTGGCATGGTGAGAGCAGGGATGATGCCACATGGGAGAGTTTGTTTGAGCTGCAGAAGAACTTTCCACGCCTTGTGGGTGAGGTGTTTTAAAGGGGAGGGCATTGTTAGGAATTCCAGTGTATGTGGGCATGTGGGGCTAATCCAATGTATGTGTGCATGTGGGGCTAATGACTAGGCGTGTGGTGCTGCATGGTGCTGGCAGATGTGTGTAGGATGATGTAAAAGTTAGTTAGAAGGATGAGCTATCAGGGTAGTTACAAGTAGTTAAAGGATGAGCTGTCAAGGTAGTTACAGCTAGTTATACAGCTAGCATAGAGTGAGGGGAATATAAGACTTGGGAAGGGATTGTAATAGGCATTGAACAGTTTTGTAATTGAACAATTCTCTATTCTACTAATTCTCTCTATTTCCTCTATCTCTGTCTCTGTTCTTCTTACCGCTATTCTTGGAGGCTAGTTGATCTCGAATTCAACTACCAATTCCCACATTCCTTTCATTTTACCAATTCCCACATTCCTTTCAATAATGACCCAAGGAAAAAGTTAAGCTTCTTTTAGTTGTTTATAAAGCCTAAATTGACCAGAACATGCCCATTGTGGGACTTAGCACGCACACTAACACAACATACACTTTAACTAATTCAGTTCGATGTCCTATCTATTTGGAAAATCACATCTTTACCTCGAAATTTAGGAAATTTGAGCTTCATGAGCTTTGGGACTTAGAGCACAGACCTATTGGCCTTATGTTATGTTGCTTCAAATCTTGGACTCCATAATTTCCTTCAAAGATGTGCAATAGCGGAAGCTTTAACATCAATTATTGTGATTTGGGGCTAGCAAAAGCACATTCACACTAACAAGAAAATAAAACATTCGTAAGAGACAACAATATTTAATGTGATTTGGCCAACTCCATGCATACGTCCACGAGTAATGCAAACAAAAATATCCACTATCAACGATGTGGATTACAACAACATATTAATCAACACTCATAACTCATACAAACAACACTCACAAAACCTCACCAACATAAACCCATAAACCCAAAGCCCCAAACACCCAATAACTCTCTCACACTAACAAAACAAACAACTCTCAACACACAACCATGGGTAATTTTTAACCCAAAATTTACCAACTATTCTTCAAATACCCGCCATGTTCTTTTATGAGTTTTCACCTCTTCCCACATAAGAGGAACATTGGGGAAAAGCCATCAAACCCTTTGCAACAATGCCTATTTATAAAATTTCAAACTTATTCCTTAATGAAAAAGGAATAAAAATTACTTCTTCTATCAGTAATATTCTTCTTTCTTTGACAAAGAGAATCCTTGTCTTCCACACTAAGGAAAAACCTTTCCTTCTATGCCAAGGAAAATCAAACCAAAACTAATTAGAAATTTGATGCAATATTCAACAGATCTCCACATTGACTCAAATTTCATCAACCAATATTCATTCTTCATTCAAGGAACTCCAACTTAATCCAAGCAAGTTTTCCTTGAACAATTTGACGATTGATTCCACATCTAAAAACAAACTTGTGTGTACATCTACCTTGAACCAATGTCAAATGTGCACTAGATATAATCTTCTCTTGAACTTCACCAAGATCCAACCTTGAGCTCTAATACCAATTGTTATGCAACAACAAAAGCTCTAACATCAATTATTGTGATTTAGGGCTAGCGAAAACACATTCACACAAACAAGAAAATAAAACATGTACAAGAGACAACAATATTTAATGTGGTTCAACCAACTCCATACCTACGTCCACGGGCAACGCCAACAAAAATATCCACTATAAACGATATGGATTACAACAACATATTAAAAGACAACTAAGGATGCTCTAACATGGTTTGTGATGCAGGAGCATCTACAAGGCTACAAGTTGTTAGTTGTGCAACAGCCAATGAGACTCACTTGTAACTAATTAGATAAGAAGTTAGTTAGTTAACATAGCTTAGACCAATAGGAATTAGGTTGGTCAAAACCAATCAAGTGGCTGCTAAGTCAAAAAAATTTGTATAAATATCAGTTGGTATCCTATTTATAACTAGTTTTGATATATGATTGAAAAAGCAACCCTTAAGAGCTCTTCTTTGAGAACTTTTGTGTTCTTTTTAGACGTGTCTAACCACCTATCAATTTGTACTAAGAAAATAACATCTCATTTAGTTCTGTATATACAATTCATCACACTTCCTTGCATCAATTAGGGCAATCTTGATTTTCAAGTAGGTTCTTGAATTAAGAGTGCTTGGGTGTTTCAGGCTCTTAGGATTTTGAGTATTTCAAGTGGTTCTTAATGAGAGAGAGAGAGAGAGAGAGAGAGAGAGAGAGAATTCGTAAATATTCATTTATGACTAGTACTTGATTACAATGCCCTCTTTATACACTTCATGTTTGATTCTCATTGTCTATTACATGATTTATTTCTTTTGGACCTTGCCTATATGTGTTTTTTTTTTTTTTTTTTTTTTGAGAAACAAACGCACACCTTCCCTTAAAAGTTAAAAATTACCATGATTTTTTAGTAGTGTTTGTGATGTATCTTTATATTAAGGGAAATGTTACTATGGTTTAGAAGCTACCTTTAAAAATATTTTATTACAAAAATGATAAAACAATAAATGTTGTTGATTGCTTTTTATATTTCACATAAAAGTGATGTCAAAACTTTTTTTTTATGTTTCATTAATAATTGCTTTTATGGCATCTGTTAACATGACCTTTATATTAAAACTCCTTGCCTATCTAACTAATTGGACATGTGCTTCAATAAATTTCCATGTGTTCAATGTGTTACATGTACAATGTCTAACTAATTCCTAACTATTTGGACATCTGCTCTAATCAATTACAACATGTGTTTCAACTCCAAGTCAAGCTTTTCATTTGTTGATGTTTTGTTTGATTTAGATTGCAAAAGCTTGTAAGCCATTAATTGTACAAGCTGGATTTTGGGGATCAGTCAGGGAACTTGCTCGTGGCTATGAATCAAACATGGGCTTGCTTCTGCTCACTCCAGCTACACTCTTGGCTTGGTTGCCGTTTATTTCAGATATCCAAACACGAATACTCTTCAACCAAGCACTCAACAGAGGTATACAGATTTCACATATTCTTGGTGGGCATAGGAAGGAGCGCTCTTCCAAAAATAAAGACTAAATGCAATATTCCCAGCAACAGTCTCAATGGTTTAGAAATCTCCTTGGTGTTTTGCCCTACCATATCATCTCGATAAACCATATCTTTGATGTGTTTGTATAAATGCTCCACTCGATTGTTAGATGTGATCACGCAAATGTCTCTTTTTAATATGCATTTGGGAAAAAACTTTTAGTTTTAACTTTTAACTTTTAACTAACTGCTTTTAACTTTTTGTCTCAGTTTTTTTTTTTTTTTTTAAAATAAATTATATTTTTGCTTTATAAAAATAAACCAACAAGTAAAATATCTTATGATAAAGACCGTGTAAATATGTTACTGGAATCTACGGAATACCGAAACGGAATTTTAAGCTAAATTTAAGAATTTGAAGCTTTTGAGTAAGGGTGATCATAAACCTTGTCATATTGGCCTATCGACTGAGTGAGTTCAACAAAATGGTCCCAAGCAAGTTTTAAATAATTGAGTCCATTGAAATAGGGTATTTAGCTAAAGCTGAATATTTTGAGATATAGACTAAAAATCCACCCTAAAATGCACGCTAGACATAAAAACTCGAGAGTGTCTATTTCAGGATTCAGATTAAATATTACAAATCTTCAAAAAAAAAAAATTATACCACATAAAAATTTTATGATATGAACACCAAAATTGATGAATCCAATTGGGTTGGTCAGGTTAGGCGACTATCAAAAGACTAGGTTTAAATTAATCCTGCTTGCGCCAAAAAATCAATTGATATGTTGAAGTAACAATGATAAAAATTATCATAGAACAGACACCATAAGTTTAAAGACTATAAAAAGACTAGGTTTAAATCTTGTTTACGCCAAAAAAAAAAATTCATATCTTGAAGTAAAGATAATAGAAATTATCGTAGAACCGACACCATAAGTTAAAAGATAATGTACCTACAATTGTATTGTATCGGTTCTAAACAAAAACAACAATGATAGGCATGTGAGACATATAGCATGAGAGGGAGGAAATGTGTATTTATATAACCAGAGACGATAGGAAACAGTTTCAGCATCTGAAACTTGAGGTCAACTACTCTCAACCACAACCACAGGCATTTGACAAGCAAGACTAGCCTGAGAAGCGAGTCTCTTAGCCAACAAAACCTGTAAATAGTAACTTTGCTTTGCTCTCTGAGCCAAACTCTCCTTCTTAGCCTCCACCACCGCCACCACCTCCTCCTCTTCTTCCTTCGTCGTCGTCGCCAATCTGTATCCAATAACACCAATCCACATTATTCTTATTAATGTAGAATCAGAAGGGTGTGAGATTATCTATGGAATTTGTGTTCACATAAATGAATTTCTTTATCAAAAGAAAACGAAATCCTAATACAATACTAAAAATTAAAAATTCTTTTTTTTTTTTTGTTGAGAAAATTAAAAGAAGGAAAAATCAACGAGGGAGACAAAGGAACTTTACCGGAACCACGGCCGGAGTTGGTGGAGTGGAACACGGTGGCTGCTAGCGATAGCCATGGAGATTGAGCATCAACTTCTCTCTTTCCTGATTTTCCCCAAACCCAAACCCTAACCTTTGCTGATTTGGGTCTGAACCAAATCGGCAAGACTGGCTCACCGCAACCACCACCTCCGATGGTGGCTTCTTCTCTCCTTCGACCAAAATCTCTTTCTCTGTCTCTCAATCTCATTTCCCTCCATAGATCAAACCTGAAAGATCATCAACTTCTCTCTTTCCCGATTTTCTCCAAACCCAAACCCTAACCTTCTTTGATTTGGGTCTGAAAAGCATCAATGTCTCTCTCTACACCTGATTCTCTCCAAACCCCAACCCTTACTCTCTCTCTGATCTGGGTCTAAAAAGGATGCGTGTATGGGTGTCGGGATCTCTGGTGAGCTAAGGTTTTTTCTTTGTTTTTGCTGATGGGTTTAAGTTGAGTATGCTAGAAGTGGAGGTTGAGAGAGTTTGAACTTTGAAATTTGAGAGAGAGAGTCTGAACGGCTGGTGAGAGTTAAGAGTTTAACTTGAGTTTTTTTTTTTTTTTTTTTTTTTTTTTTTTTCCGATTGAGTTAAACCCCAGTTAAGTGCGTTGAACTCCAGTTAAGTGTGGTGTTAACATTTTAAATGACATGTCCAGTTTTTTAGCGTAGATCATTTTGGACGAAATCCCCACCGTGTACTGGAGCCTCTCCATTTCAAAGGGAAATGGAGAGGATCCGGATCCATAAAACAATAAGGTTACAACCTCAAAAATTCAATTCAAACATGAAAAAAAATCCCAAATCAATTTTAAAAATAGAAACAAACAATCATATATATTAATACAAAAATAATAAATAAAATAAACATGATAAACCTTAGTCTTGTTTAACTAGACAGAATCATTTAATATTTGGTGCCTATTTAGCCCTACAATTTCAAACTAAAATCGAACGTTTTCAAATGAAATCATGGAATAGAGATAAGAAATAGCTAACTTTGAAAAAAGTGCTAAAAACGTATAATTTGAATTAGTTGTTCATTTTTAGCCATTTGAAATAAGCGCGGTTTTAAAGCAAAATTGCCATTTGGCTCTCCATGTGAGAAATTATAAGGTCCTCATTATGGACCATGTCACCTGTCTACCATTCCACTAAAAGACTCCCATCTATTTAAAATCACTGAGCTAAAAAAAAATTTTAAACAGGATCAAACTAACTACTAACTCAATAATTATAAACAAATAGGATTCTTTTAATAAAATGGTAGACTAGTGATGTGGTCTGCCATGACAATTGTATAATTTGTCTTTTACCGTTACTTCTTCTCCGCTGGCTGTCTAGGAATTTTTAACATGTATGTTTTCATTTTTCATTTTTTTTTAATATTTATATTTTTATAAAACATGTATGTTTTGTTCAGTAGTGTTTATTATTTATTTTTTAGTTGTATTGATAAAATTGTGACCATTTTTTTAGCTCTATATTAGTGTTTAGGATGAGCATTCAATAATTAAATTTTGGCATTTTTTTAGTTGTATTTATTTATTTATTTTTATCTTTCTGTCTTCTTTTTCTTCCTTTTTTTTTTTTCTTTAAAGAAAAAAAAAATGATAAGCTTAAGACAAAGTAGTGCAGTGGCATGGATTTCACGGCCAGGAAAATCAAAATTTAGACATGGCAAAACGGGCAGGTCAGTTCGGGTCGGGTCAATCAGGTTTGCGGGTTAAACGGGTCACGGGTCAAAACAGGTCATTTTTAAACGAGTCAATCGGGTTGCGGGTTGGGTCGGGTTGGATCGGGTTAACCCATATTTTTCAAAAAAGATTTTTTCTTTTTTTTTCAATTACAAAAACAAATCAATGACAATCCATTAATAAAGAATGAATAAAATCAATTAAGCAAGTGAATTGTACTTAACGCCACTTGTTAATATCCTTCCAATTCTGATAGTTTTGAGCATAACAAAAATTATTTATAGTCCAAAATTCATGATGAAAAAAGTCTTCAATGTTAATAGTTCACTGTTAAAATGCATATAATTACAAGTTTACATCTTTAAAAAGAGATAGATCTTAAAACAAACAAAACAAGTAAGCTAGCAAAGTAGCAAGTTATCGGTCTTCTTAAGTGCACATGTTCATGTTGCATTTAAAATAATAATAAAGTTAGATTACTTAGAAAAATAAACTAAAGAAAAAAAAAGATTTAAAAATAAACATAACATATTAAGTAAAGAAGAATAAGTAAATATTTTATAAAAATTACTCCTCAATCTCAATCTTAATCTCAATCTACTCAACGTTGGTATCAGACTCAGCACTGCAAATATTCATACTTGCAAATTGTAACTCAAGTTGGTCAATTTCGTCAGCATCTTCATCTACAATACAATATTTTAATATAACTTAATGTACCATGAAAGCAAATCAATAAAGAATTAAAATTGTACAATTATGATTATAAAAAAAATTAAATCACCTTCAAATCCATATAGCCAACTTTTAGTACACAATGTAACTTCCACATTCTCAAGTAAAAGACGTGATCGATATAGAGTAAAATTTTTTTTCCCAGTGCTAAAAATTGATCAAGAAGTAATAGTGGTTATTGAAATGCTCATGAGATCTTGTACCATTAAGGAGAGCTCTAGAAACTAATTGTAAAACTTTTTTCATTTGTTAATTGCTTGGCTTTGGAAAACCCGAATTGTCTACAGCTAAGCAACACGGATTGTTGACCAAATGAGTCAATGTGTAATGTGTAATGTGTTGGACAACTTGAAGTCTTGGACAGATGGACTCATGGATGGTGTGTAAGGTAAGGTGATGTGCTTTTAAGTGCTTGTGAGTTGTCATGTCAATTGTCATGACATGACAAATTGACAATTGATTTAATTTTTATTAGTTTATAATTTATATGATTATATTTATATGAAGTATTTAGATGCATTCCTTTATGCACTAATTTAAATATTTTTTTAGCAAATTTTTTTAACGGGTCGGATCACGGGTTATCCGAGTCGGGTCAGGTTGACCCGCAAAAAATTCGGGTCGGGTCACGGGTCAACCCGTTTTTGCTTCGAGTCAAAAAAATCGAGTTCGAGTCAAGTATTTTTTGGGTCAGAAAATTCTGACCAGTATTGTCATGTCTATCAAAATTTTCTCTAGAAGACAAGATTTTGTACGAGTGACATTGTGATAAGGTTAACGTTTTTCTTTGGATGCAGAAGACTGCGCTGTCTATGCGCAAGCTTTTGTGCGCAAGTTGCTTGTGATGGTGATGGACGTTACAGCTCGACCACCCCCGCAAAGACTCTCAAGCTATTGATGGTGATGGTGATGCATGATGGATTTTACATATTTTTCTATTATACACTTATTGACGTGGGTACTCTTTATCCTATGTGCATCATGTCAACTGATATTATAAATTAGATAGTTATAGATTTACATTATACTAACAATATAAATAATGAGAGACTAAACAAATTAGTACAGAATGCGAATCTTACATTGCAAAGTAGAATAGATATTAAGAATTTTCAATTTTCTTTCTAAATTTTCCGGAGCATTGGTCATACTCTTCTTGTGCCAGTTAACTATACAAAGTTTGAAAAACTATACAAAGTTTGAAAAAATTTGCTTTTCTATTATTTTACCCTTTTCAACATTTAGGTACAACGTTGTAAGTTGCACTTATCTCAACTTGTCATTAAATAAAAAGCTTATATTTGAAACCTGCCAACATAGAAAAGAAACTTAATGATGTCTTATCTAATTATATGGAAAAATTAATATGGAGTGGATATTATAGGATTTAGATCCAATCATATCTATCCTATAAAAATAAAAATAAAAAACAATAGAGAGAGATTCAGCTATGTTCTTAATTAACGGGATATATATTTGTTGCATGCTTCAGAATTAGGGTGTGATGTATTGAAAAATTATAATGTAGCTGCCTTTGTATCTTCCCTAACATAGTGAAATCACATCAACTTCATAAACGTAAGTATATTGCCAAACCACGTAAATTTTTGTATTCTGTTATTTTTGCATTTCACAAGTTCTAGGAATTTGTTTAAATTCCTATCATCTTGTTTCTCTAGCTCATTTACTGGGATGAAATATTGAAGTGCTTAGTTTAAAGCTTCTGAATCCTAGAATTAGGAAGATTTATTTCGAAAGTCTAAAAAAATTTATCTATGCAATGTATCTCGCACTGGTCACAATTCACGACTTGTCAATATAGATCTATATTGACAAGTCGTGAATTGTGACGTGGATCTATTCTATTTTAATGAGTTTTTCATGCAAATAATGACAACAAAAATTTTCATTTGAATTATATATTTTTTGATAAATAAAGGTTTGAACATAATAAGCTCCATAATAACTGCACATTCTCATCTTATCATGGTATCAATTGATTTGGTGTAAACGGAATTAAAATATATTCGATGACAGTCGCACTTTTGGCAGGTAAAGAAAATTGATATGCAGCCAAATCAACGTAAGGGCCCACAAATTAAAATTCTAATCATTCTCCATCTAAGAAATTTTAGTCAAATTAATCATACTAAAAAAAATAAAATAAAAGAAAGCTGAAAGAAACTCCGCACAAGATTCCCTCACCTATTGTATAAATTGCCATACCACTAGTATTATTTTCATGGGTTAGCCTTTCTGTTATTTACTCACCCAATTTTTTTGTTTTTGAAAGAAAACCATTCTTCTTTCTGGTATTTTAGCATGAGCATGGACAGTTCCTTAAAAGCTGCTACATTCCTTTTCCTTGGGTTTCTCTTCATTGCAGGCATTCACCCTAACTTCTGCAGTGCAGATTCTGAGGTTCGTTGCATTGAAAGTGAGCGGCAGGCCCTTCTAACCTTCAAGCAACACCTTGTACGTAGATCCTTCAAACCGGCTCACTTCTTGGGCTGATGATGGGGATTGTTGTCAATGGGTTGGAGTTGTCTGCCACAACTTGACTGGTCGCATCCATGAACTCCATCTTAGAAGCTTTCCTCCATCGTCTGATCTTATAACTAATTACGAATATGATGCTCAAGAGGTAGCTTATGAGAGATCAGCGTTTGGTGGTAAGATAAGTCCTTCTCTACTAGATTTGAAGCATTTGAATTACTTGGACTTGAGCTACAATAATTTTAATGGCACTCAAATTCCTAAATTCTTTGGTTCATTAGGGAGTTTAAGATTTCTTAATCTCTCTAATGCAGGATTTGGGGGCGTGATACCTTTTCAACTTGGAAATCTCTCAAATTTGCACTATCTGAATCTCAATGGTTATGGTTTATATGCCATGAACCTTCAATGGCTTTTTGGTCTCCCTTCACTACAACATCTCCATATGAATCTTGTAGACCTTAGCAGACTCTCTGACTGGATACAAGTGATAAACAAACTCCCTTCTTTGTTAGAGTTGCAGTTGTTTTCTTGCAGAATTCGTTCCATCCCACCAGCACTCAGTGTTAACTTTTCGTCTCTCCTTACCCTTGATCTTTCATCCAACAATTTCGAAAACACTTTGATCCCATCATGGGTCTTTGGTCTTCATCATCTGGTTTCCCTCGATCTATCCAAAAATTACTTTCAAGGTCTAGTCCCTATTGGTCTCCAAAATATGACTTCCCTTAGGCACCTTGATTTGTCTAATAACTATTTCAACTATTCAATTCCCAGTTGGTTGTACAGCTTTAGTCATCTTGAATTTCTCGACCTTGGCTCCAACAATTTGCAAGGCACAATCTCCAATGCCATTGGAAATCTATCATCTATCGTTAGCATAGATTTGTCAAACAATGAATTTGGAGGAAAGGTGCCAAGATCGTTAGGTAATCTTTGTAATTTAAGGGAAATCATATTGTCTTCAAACCATTGGAGCCAAGAGATATCTAAAATCTTACAAAGTTTATCACCATGTGTTTTTAATGGACTCAGGTCCTTATATTTGGATAATGTTCAACTCTTTGGTCATTTGGGGGATGAACTTGGGCAATTTAAAAATCTACTCCACCTTTCCTTTGGGAGTAATTCCATTTCGGGTTCAATTCCAATGTCTTTAGGAAATCTTTCCTCTTTGAGATTACTGCGTCTTTTAGATAATCAATTCAAAGGAACACTCCCTCAAAATTTTGGGCAACTTTCCAAATTAGAGCATTTGTATATTGAATCAAATATGTTGGAAGGTGTTGTGTCTGAAGTTCATTTTTCCAATTTAATGAGATTGAGTCGAATTTTTGCCTTCAGAAACCATCTAACTTTACAAGTAAGCCATGAATGGATTCCTCCTTTTCACCTTGAGATTTTGAACTTGCGATCATGGAAACTAGGGTCAAAATTCCCTTCATGGCTTTATTCACAAAGGTATCTTACGTATTTAGATATATCCAACACAGGGATTTCAGATGTGCTTCCTCCTTCATTTTGGAACTTGTCTTTTCAGTCTATTCCATATCAATTTCTAGGATACCTAAATCTCTCCCACAATCTAATCTATGGAGTGATTCCAAACATTTCCATGATTTTGTCTACTTGTTCAGAAATTGATTTGAGTTCAAACCTTTTCCAAGGTTCATTACCTTCTATCTCCTCAAACGTGATTGTGTTAGATCTTTCTAACAATTTATTCTCAGGATCCATTTCTCACTTCTTGTGTGACAAGATGAATGAGCCCAAAAAAATGGAATTTCTCAATCTTGGAAAAAATCTTTTGTCGGGAAAAATACCTAATTGTTGGATGAAGTGGCACAACTTGGTTGACCTAAATATAGTAAACAACAATTTCACTGGTAGCCTTCCTATATCCATTGGATCTTTGACTCTTCTTAAATTTTTGCACCTATACAACAACAAATTCTCTGGAAAATTACCATCTTTGAAAAATTGTGAAGAGTTGGTGATTCTTGACATTGGTGAAAATGAGTTTGCTGGAAGTGTACCTTCATGGATAGGACATAGATGTTCAAGCTTGATGATTCTTAGCCTTCGTTCAAATAATTTTCATGGTCACCTACTGGAAGAACTCTGTGCTCTAACTTCACTCCAAATATTAGATCTTTCCCATAACAAACTATCTGGAAGAATACCTAGAAGTGTTAACAATTTCATTGATATGGCCACAAATAATAATTCACACGACCACGTGAATTTTGAGCCCTTTGAATACTTTTATGGTGCAACTCTCCCTCTTGAAAGTGTGTTGCTCGTGATAAAGGGGAAAGCACTTGAGTATAACACTATTCTCCGACCGGTAAAAAGTATAGATTTTTCTTATAACAATTTATCAGGAGAGATCCCTAAGGAAGTGACCTATCTCCGAGATTTGCAATCATTGAATTTGTCATATAATCTCTTAATTGGAAGTATTCATGAGAATATAGGCAAAATGGAATCACTAGAATCTATTGATTTTTCTATGAACCAACTTTCAGGTCAAATTCCCTCAAGCATGTCAAGTTTGACTTTTTTGGATCATTTGAATTTGTCAAACAACAATTTGACTGGGAAAATCCCTTCAAGTGCACAACTGCAAAGTCTCAATGCATCTAGTTTTATGGGAACCAAACTTTGTGGACTGCCACTTAATGATACTTGTACCATAGATGGTGTTAAACCCATGAATGAAAACCATGAGAGCAAAGATAAATGTGGACTTGATGTGGATTGGTTTTATGTTAGCATGGCACTTGGATTTGTGCTTGGATTTTGGGGTGTATGTGGTTCTTTATTGTTGAAACAACAGCGGAGAATTATGTACTTCCAATTCTTGGATCACATATTATATGGACATGCTTAGGGGAATTGTTTCATTGTAAGTGAATGCTATAAGATTTGTAATATTTGGTGCAAAGTTCATGTGCTAATGCCAATCAAAATGATATAATCTTTGTGCTGCTTATTATTGTTATTATTATTTTTATTCATTGCATGAATATGGTGTTTCTTCCTATCAAAGTCACAATCAATTCAAATTGTCCTTTCATTTTAATTATGCACAAAAAATCATCAATAACCCAATGGTTAAGTTAGTAACTCACAAAATTTCCAAGAACTTTAGAAGCATAAGAGTCAGGATATTTTACTCATACCTTGAAACAAAGGAAGTCTAGTGTTTATGTAGTGGTTTAGAGCTAACCACGTTTCCTTGATTTTAGCCACTTTTCTTATAGGAAGCATGATGGGAGGAGTAGAGTTAATGGCACCAAGATTCTTGGAGTTCACTTCCTGTATTTAGAGGATATGGTTGGTGGGAGGATCTTCTGACGTAGTCACAGGAGTTTCCAATTCCATATCGTGGAAGACACTCGCTTGCACTAACAGACGATGACTGGGGTGCCGTCAGACGGCTAACCTGAGTTAGCCTGTTTTTGCCTTGTAGAAATATTCCTCATCACATTTAATCCCCGTTGATTGATAATGTAAAATCAAATTTTACATTTGACTTGTTACAAGTAGTATATTGTACTTTGAAATGCCGTAAGGTATCTGTTTTTTTACTTAAAAGGCAAAGTTTACAAATTTCCACAAGTGAGCTATGTGTTCATTTGGCTCTCCTAGTTATCACTTTGTAAGGGCTCACTGAAAGACTACATCATTGTGCATAACTGAGCAAACTAAACAGAATCATTTTAACTGGCTCTTGTGGTGTTAATACACTCCTTCTCATACTTATGACACTTGGTTGCTTTACCCTCTCTTTTCACCCTGGTTCTTGTATTTTTTGACAGCTAAAGGGTTGCTTTTGTTTCCACCCATTAAATATGATCTTAGATCTTATCTAATGGTCAGCTCAGGATTGCCTTAAAGAGTACCTATTGTTTGCCTCTGCTGGTCCGTATGTACTGGCCATAAGCCCATGACACACATATCTTTCACTTATGATTCTGTATAATGAAGTTAGATTTTTCATTTTTTTCTGTCAATATCGTGCTAAATCATATCATGATATTCTACATTTAGGTAATTAACTTCCTTCTCTATTCATTGATATTGTACATTACCATTTCAAGAGAGCTGAAATCATAAAACGCCCCCCTTCCCCCAAGTAAAAAAAATTGCACATTGGGCTGGAAAATAGAAGGAATATAGCCTCCATTACTAATCCGTGCCTTGAATTATCCACAATGGTAATCTAGAGGTGCGTACTTTCAGATTACTAGGCATAATGGATTATGATATGTTTCGTTGATCTAGTTTTAGGCTCCAAATGTGTTGTGAGTGATAATGGTATAAATTTGCAGCTTTTCTTTTACAGGCCTGACTTATGGTGGCAGTACAGTTTGGGAAACAATCCTTGTAGCTTAAATGACACATTTAAACAATCCTTGTAAAATGACCCATTTAGCTTAAATGACACATTTTCCTCTTGAAAGACAAAGGTAGAGGGTGTGGTCACGATTTTAAAACAAATAGAAAATTAGATAACTTGAAGTTATAATAAAATTCTTTTCTTAGACAATTTTGCCTCTACACTAAAGTTGCTAAAGGGTTTCTACAAACTTATCTCTAGGATACAGTCGAGAATTGACCTTTACAAATAGCAATTTTGGAGAGGACCCATAGGATATCTTGTATTTCTAAGAAAATAAGAGAGAAGAGAAGATTTACCAAGTGCATATGTACCTCTATTTATACCTAAAAAGTTATGACCCTTCAAAAGGCACTTGGGGAGAGTTAAAACAGCTTATTGCATGTTCTCAGCAATTTATTGCACATTCACAAGGCATTTCAACTGTTTGAAATGCTCAAAATTGTTGCCAGAAATTCTGTAGAAACTGTTCAACTTTCAATTGATTGAACATGAATCGAACAAACCAAATTTAGCTAGAAGACTTCCACCATCAATTCAATCGGTCGAACAGGATTTTCGATTGATTGAAAATCCTAAAATATGTTTATACTTATTATCTTATTCAAGTGATATACTCTCCATTTATTTGTATATTACAACCTATCTTGTATTTTCTTTTTTTTTTTTTTTTTTTTTTGAGGAAGCAGTTATACTTATTAGAACACACGAACACGAAAGTAGATGAAGAGTTTTTTAAATAGACTTATAATATATTACATAACCAGATGTGGGATGAACATCCCTTTTTATTTTTATTTTTTAGGAAACAATAATATTTATTAGAATACACAAACACAATAAATATCCTCCTATTTTCAACATCTTCTCTCTCCTTTTAAACTATTTTTCTCTTTATTAATTTCTCACCTTATAATTACACTTTCTCCAATATTTTTCCCTCACTTTTACCTTTTTATCTCCCAACTACTCTATACCTGAACGTTACAATTTCTTTATCCATTCATCTTTCATTTATTTTGACTCTTCTTCTCCCATTTTATTTACTATAAATTTTGCTATTCTTTCTTCCATTCAAGCCATATTTGGTGAATACTCTCTCTCTCTCTCTCTCTCTCTCTCTCTCTCTCTCTCTCTCTCTCTCTCTCTCTCTCTCTCTCTCTTTATTTATATATATATATATATATCAAAAAATATTTTCGGTATTTAACTCATACAAAAAATCACAAATTGGCCTATATTTTTATATACAAATAAAAATAACAACTTTAATTTACCATTTTTAAATCTTAAGAAGAACTAAAATCAAGTTAAAAAATAACACAAACAAAATAAAATTATTAAAACTTACGCAATAAGCATAATCAAAGTTATATGAGTGCAAAGGCAAAGGCAAGCAAGAAAAAATTAATAAATAAATAACAAAATCTTAACTCGTAAAATCTCTAATGGTTAAATAAGAGATTTGGGATTTAATCCCCCCTACACCAAAACCTGATTGGTGTCTTAGTCTGATAATAAAAAGTTATCATCAAGAACGAACGTTATAAATTGAAAATCTCTCCAAAAAAACGTAGACATTCATATTCATAATTAGATACACTCTCTATAAGTATCTTAAAAATAAGCAAAATTCAAAAGTTGGATCCCAAAATTGGTGGATGCATGCTACGATGACACTTATTCATTTTCAAAGTAAACTACAATGATACATGGCAACTTCCTATATTTAATTGGTATGATTGGACAAACAATGCCAAATGTTAAAATATTAATTGTACATGTCTATGTATTTGCCATAATACTAGATACATGGCATGTAATTAAAATTTTGAATGGAATAAATACATTTCTTTAGTATGATGTTTACATTCACATTTTTATTTTCATTTATGACCAATAATTCTTAATTTGTCATTTGTCTATTTATTTTCCTAACCATTCCCCTTCCAAAGGCTATTCAAGTATTTTGTTCTAAAAATAAAGTAATTTATTGAAAAAAAAAATCTTTAATTGAGTAATATATGTGTAATATAATTATCTATTATCTATTAATATTTTAATATATATATATATATATATATATATTTGGAACCACAATTAATAAGAAGCCTAGAAGTCATTTTATTTTTTTCACTTTTTCAACACATGAAATTAAAATTGTACACCTATAACAAATGTATACAACATTCTCCTAACTTTTAGATCTTGATGTTTTCTTTTTTTTTTTTTTTTTTTTTTTTTTTTGGACACCAAGATATATATATATATATATATATATATATATATATATATAATTTGTTTTGGGTGTTGATAGGAAGTGTTTTTACTTTTATATCACATCATTATTTTAGCTCCTAATTACATTTACTTCAATTGTCTACATGTATAATGTTTCATCCTCGTCCCCAACCTTTCCTCATCCCATTTATTAGATATAAATATGTTCTCTCTTTATCCCTCTTAGAACCAATGAGCTTTAGAAATTTTGATGAAGATTTTGTTTCACAATTGCATTTTTATTTTTGTTCTCTACTATTAGATGTACCTCTCTCTCTCTCTCTCTCTCTCACACATTTTGTTATTAATCTGTAACCTTATTATAATTTTCTTTAATATTTTTCATTTTACATATTTTTTTTTAAATATGGAATTAAATATTGAACAATATTATTTAGGGAAAAAGATTGATTTATGTATTTTTAATGTTTAGAAATTGTTGTTATTATTTTGATGTTAATGTGAATATATTTTCTTTTTGTGTTTTGATTAGTGGGTTTTTTTTGGAGAATCAATTATTAAGTAATATTTAATTTTGTTATTTTATATAACTTTTGTCCAATTGTGATCCAAATGATTATTAGCATTTTCATGATTATGTAATTTACCATGTATATGAAAGTTTTTAATAGATATGCAACATTTTGTATCCAATATTTGAGTTAGAATATTTTATATTCGTCCATAAATTATAAAACCTTTTCCTTTTATATTTCAAATAAGAAGTGCAACCTCCAAAAAATGGTTACATATTGTTTTATATATTCTTATTGAAACTCACTAGCTACTAACATGCATAGTAAAAATTAACTCTCTACATTTATAGGAAAACGTTGTTTTAAATGCTTCATTTTCCCCCTAATTTGTATCTCATTATCAAATAAATTTTACTATCCTATCTTTTTCTTTCCTTTACATTAAGAATGAAATAAATATTGAAATATAAATAGTTTATATATCGTAGTATAGTCTCTAATATTATATAATAATATTTCTAAGTGTTATATAAATAATGTTAATACAATAATATATTAAGAGATTTTTGTTGACTTTTTATGTAATATTATTAATTTAAATAATAGAAATAAAAAAAAATCATAGTTTCTTCGATAATTTCTATTGATTAGCAATAATTGGAAGCAAAAACAGGAATTTTTTTTTTCCCGGGATTATGATTATGTTTTTTTGAATTGTTACTTTTACCTAATATATTGTAAATAATAATACTTATGAGTTTCCATTCATCACAATAATAATACCAATTTACAAATAATTTAAATTAAAAAAAAAACCGTGCAACGCATAGGTCTATCCCTAGTAACCGAAGAAGCCTGGACACTCCAAAATTTTCGGTGTGTCCATGTCAAACACGCAAAGATATTTTTGCATACAATGTCATAGTGTGTTGAGATGAGAAGAAGCATATTACTTTTTTATAACCAAAAAGTTTTTAATTATTGATTTTATTCATAATTTTGATAGTTTTTCATTATAAAATACACACACACACATAATATATATATATAATATTACATAACTGAATAACTTGTTATTTGAAAATCTTGTTATTGGATTATAAATTATATATGTTCTTAACATATATGTCAATTTTTCATGCCAATCAAATGTTACTTACAGTTCGGTCCATAAATTCATTTTTTACACATTATTTTAAATTACAGAAATCTAAATTTAAACAATTAATTGATGATTTAGCAATTGATCTTTGAGCACTTTAAAATTTTGCAATCATAAAAAACGTACAAAAATAATGTAATCCAAATATGTATTTATCAAAATTTGCATTCAATTAAAAATTGCCACCCATATATATTAATCTCTCACCAGACACACCTGCGGCATAATTAAATTTACAAAAAACTGTCCTAGCAACATTTGTTATTGGTTTGCCATTCACAAAACGTAACTTAGAGAGTCACTAGACTTTCAGTAGAGTCAATACCCCCCACCAAAATGTCATCCCATCAGCAAAGAAAACCCAGCGCATACGATAATAGACGTGAATATTGAATTTTCTTCACGCAAATGCTCTTTGTCAAAGATTAAGATTAAGGGGCCACGAGCTTTGCTGGACTTTCCTGAAAAGACTATACATTGAAAAGAATAGCACACACTATCACTTCTGATGGGATCAAGTGAGGTAAGTGAAAATTTCTATATGAGAGAGTAATGGAAATTTTGGCTGAATTTTTCAATGTCCATAGACTTGTAGGAAGAAATTAGGTACTAACTCATCCATTTTTCTAAGTGTGTGTTTGGGAGGGGCTGAAATGCCCACGTCTGCGTTTCAGCCCCTCCCACGTTTTCTTTTTTTTTTTTTTTTTTTCTTCTGTTTTCACTTAAGTGGACATCACTTTCATTGGCCATGAACAATAGGCCAATGAACAGTAATTTTAAACGTGAACAGTGTTTTTTACCTATTAAAAAATTATTTTGCTACAGTATTTTTCAGTTTTCAGTTTTCAATTTCAGCTGCATCCAAACGGACCCTAAATTGGAAAGTTATGCCTACGTACCATGAGGGAAACTGCAAAGATTGGATAAGAAAACCGAAATTTCAAAAACTCGCTTTACAACTTTAAGAGGTTCAAATTTTTTGACACTTGCACAGAGACAAAAGCTGATGAGTTTCTTCAATGATAATAATATTATATTAGATAATTTACGCTTACGTTTCATTTGTCTGAGTGTAAAATGATTTCGTATTTAGATGCTATTCTTTAGGTTTATCTCTTAAAATTCTGTCATGTGCCTTCTCAAAAAAAAAAAAAAAAACTGTCATGTAAATTTTTCTCATAAGATGGAAGTGAATTTTTCTATTAAATAACCACGTGGCTGAATCTTAAGAGGGTCACCTAAGAGACAGCACATAAAATATTGTAGCTAAATTTTATCTCTAGGCAAAACTATTTGTTTCTTGGTGTTTGGTTTTGTTCTTAAAAATACTATGGCGCTACCTAGAATCACAAATTTTCCACAAGAACACTTATATTTAATAAAAATATTGATTCGACATTTTCAAACATTAATATAGAAGTATAGAACAACTAAAATCGACCTAAAAAATAAGTATAATCAAAATAAATATATTAAAAGTTATACATTAAGCATAAACAAAATGGGAGTGAAAAAAACAACTAATCAATTACATAAAAATCAAATAAACTTCGGCATTCACAATTTCACATGCATAATCACAAACACCTAAAACCTCAAAAAAAAAAAAAAAAAACACTTAAAAAGTTGTTTTTGTGTGAATTTGTAAGCAAAACCTGAAATTTTGATCGTGATCATTTTGGAAGTTTCATATTTTCGACATTTCAATTGTTTTTAGAGTATTCTTCTTGTGTAAATGGTTTTAGGGGGATACTTTAATTATTGGTTTTTTAAAATGGATTTTGGTGATTATAGAGGTTTCAAAATTATGTTGATAATTTTGTAGATTTAGTTGTTTTCCAGCTATGTTGGAGGTTTGAGAGTATTTTGTCTATTTTTGAGATTTTATAGTTACTTATAACAATTTAAAGGTCTCAATGATATTTTGGTCATTTTTGTTGTTTTCAAGGGTATTTTTGTCATTTTTGCGATTTCAAGGGCATCTTAGTCATTTTAGAGGTTTCGAGAACAGTTGGGATATTTGAAGGTTTCAAGGACATTTTTGAGTTTTTGAGAGTATTTTAATCATTTTAGAGATTATCAGAAGTTATTTTTGTCACTTTAAAGTTTCAATGGTGTAGGCACGGCATTTTGTATGCCTTACAACTCGGGCCCCCGTTCTCTAATAATGCTCAAACTCTAGGGCCCAAGGCCAATTTAGAGCTCAATCAGATATTAAATTGACTTAAGAAGTATTAAATGAGTAAAAATATATTTCTAAAAATAAATTGACCAAGGTAACCCTCGGCTTGTGTATGTGGTCACCGCTTGCATATGTGAGCTAAAGCATACGCACAATCCTACGCACGCAGCTAGGGTTTCAGAAGTATAAGAAAGGAAAGTTAAAGCAATAATGGCTAAGATTTGGAACGAATCCCACATCGTTTAGGAACCATTCTAAACCTCATTTTTTTCCACTATATAAAGCCTTACATGATACATTTTCAAAACACACAAAAATTCCACGGGAAAAACCTAAGATTCACTAGAAAATAATGAATCAAAAAGGAGTTTTTTACAAAATACGCTTAAGTCATTTTTATTTGATTAAGAGCTTCTCTAGCCCCAATTTTTTGTGTTTAAGATTACTAATTGCTCTTTCATTGAATTGTGATAGATTTGACTAAGGTAAACGATCAAAAATCAAGCCTAGAAGCTTTTACTTTGAGGTACTCCTTCAAACTTTTATTTTTCTTTTCTATATTTAATCCTTGTTTTAATCTGTTTCTTTCGCTCAATTTATGTTTACTTATGTTTATTTAGGTTAGTTTTAGGTTTTCCTTATGTTTTTAAGCATGCTAGGTTGCTAGATTTTACATCTTAAGTTTTTGTGTTAATTAGGGTTTCTGGGTAAGGATTTGCATATGCATGATCTAGCCTACACACGAAGGCTGAACTCATGCATACACAAACCTGTTCTAACGTGCGTGATGCCGTTACCCAAAAAACCCTAATTTTTGTTTGGATTATGTTTTAACATGTTCTTAAGCTTCATAAAATGTTTGCTCACCTTTTTAAATGCTTGTTGGTTATCACATGTATAGATTAGTGTTTAGTCTATGGTTTCTTCGTTTTAATGTCATTCATTCACATGTTCATGTAGTGATTAAATAGGTGTTGTGCTATTGAGAGGTAATTAAAGGGTAAGTCATGCATTAGCAATGTTCATGCATTTGTGTTAGGTTTTTCTTAGATGTATGATTAGGGTTTCTAACATGTTAACTTTATGTGTTTGATATGTTTTGTTTGATGATATGCTTGCTACCATGTTTTGTTTTAGATAGGATTTTTCATATATTAGATGTATGATTAGGGTTTCTTTTGTTTGGCTCTCTGTTGTTTTGATAGATAGATAAGTATGTTTGTCTAGGGTTAAGAATGCCATGTTATTTGTTAGATGCATGTTAGTGTGCGAGTGAATTTAGAATACAAGTATTTAGATAGTTTTTGAAAGCATGGATTTGTGTTAAAAACACAAGAGCTGTTTACACCCCAAATTAATAAATTACAGCTTAGTTGATTTTACTCTAACTTAAACTAAGTGCGGAATAGAATGAATGTAAGCGAACAAACAATACAACTACTTTAAGTCATATTCAAAAAAACACAACAGTAAAAAGAAAGCTAAAAGAATAGGGAAGAAAGATGCAAACACAAGATAACACTCCGATGTATTATCGAAGAGGAAACCGAAGAACTCGACGAAAAACCGCTCTGCCATCCTCCAAGCGGTAAATCAATCCACTAGACAATAAGTTAGGATACACGAATATTAAGAGACCCTCCAAGCCTAGTTTACCCAATGCACTTAAGCCCTCCAAGCTCCTACTACAACAAGACTTCTCAGAACCGTGTCTTGTCTAACTTTTCGAATCTCACAATGTGCCCGATTGCATCCGCCAAAACTTGGCTTCTTCCAATACTTTCCAGTAGCACCAAAACCTCACTAGACACTCAGTATGGGTATTGTAAGTGTTTGGGCTATCAACCTTTAAAGGATATATATGAAAATGGAAAGGTAAGAGTAGAAGAAAACCACAATGGATGGTCTAGAGAATTATGGGTATGACAATCTCACACTTTCAAGGGTTTAAAGCTAGAGTTTTCTCTCTAAAAAGATCTATACTCAATATGTGGATAATGATGATATATATAGTGTGTATGAGGATGTAGTGGAGAAGATAGGACAAAATAGCAAAACAGACTATTTCGCGTGTATTTTGCGGGAAGGCCTTACCTGCGAGACACTCGCTAAAACCAACTGTTACTATCTGTCATGACTCTTCGTATTCCAGTCATGTGCTAGGCACATGCATCACTTCGCGGGATGGCTAGTCGCAAGCTACCTACTAAAACTCCTTTTGTCTTCAATAGATGCCTTGAGTCTTCACACTTTCTCTCTCACACACAACGCTTACAAATAAATCCCACATAAAATACAGAGTACAAAAGATTAAACAAAATTACAATCAAATTTGGCACAGAATTAAAGCCAACACAAAATAGTTGTAAATTACAACTTTACAATCTCCCTCTTTGGCTATTCCGTGACAAAATACCATATAATAGACTCTAGACTTAAACGTGAGTTTGGGAACAATGGCAAAACTCACTCACACCTAATCTAGAAGCTGTGAAGCACTTGCACGAATACACATGTATCCTGAAACACTTGCATACAAACAAAACTTTCATTAAGCTCATAACAAGTTGAATACAAGGTAAGTATAGGAGCAAGTATAATGCGATCAAGGCAAACAACAAGATATAAACTATGAGGCATAACTTGATCATACAAGAACAGTCATTAGGGAATGACTACAATGATCATTTAATTAGTAAATGATCATCGTATTGCACAGTAATCGGCTAAGGAGGACAAACTTCAAGGAATTCTTGTATTGAATCCCTTGTGATAATGAACTCTTTTTGACGCACCCAGCAGTTGATATGATCTTCTTCCACTGTGGAATTAGCGAAGAATTCCTTGATGAGTTCACCATACACATTTCCACTTGGGTTCAGTAGCTTTGTCCAAGTTCTCTACTTGAAAATCTTAAAAATGGCAATATTTTCAAGAGTCTCCATTCAAACAACCCTTTCCATGATGATTGTTCCGCTCTTGAAAAAGTCATTGTAGGCCATGTCTACCTCAATGGAGCAGAAATTTGCTGAGTCAGTGCGAGCACGCTTTGAGGATTTCTTGGAAGCAACATGCTTGGTTGGAGACATTTGCAAGACATACATAGAGCACAAAGAGAATGCAGAAACACAAAACAGACCACAAAACTTGATTAAATCCAAGTTAGTCCAAAACAAATAAGTAGAAATACTTGAAATAGAACATAACAATGTTAAAACTACATGCTTTACAATCTAAACCATGTAAACACTAGCAAAATGCAAGAAAATATCAACTGTGCATGTGTGTGCATTAGGTGATGCAAAGAGTATGCCTAGTGTGATGCATGACATGGCATTGAGGCACAAATTGGGCAAAGTGTGTAAAACACGCACCCAATGATCAAAACATGTCAAGCATGTTCAATCAAGGGTAAACCCAAACATAGGAACTCATTTGAGTCCAATTCAACACAAAAATGTCACTTAAACATTCTGTCAAACACATAGCATGCAGCACAGTTCTACATGCATGGACAATCCATGAACACAAAGAAATCTACCTAAATACAAGTGTAAAATGCCACAAGGGGCCAACACAGATACACACAAACCAAATGGGACTCAGCCTAATCAAAATTTTGAAAAACAAATTCTCAAAAAATCATATTTCCTAACCCCTTTTTCAAAAATCCCTAATTCAAGAATCCTAACACAAATTCTTCATAATTTAGAATGAAAAACAAAAAAGAATGTTAAGAAACATACCTTCAAGAGATTTTTCATAGATTTGGACTTGAAATTAAGGGTTTTGTGTGAAAAAAAATTTTGGGTTAAGAGTGGTTCAAGTGAGGCAAATGAAGGAACTTGAGAGTGTTTTAAAAACTCAGTCACATTAGCCCTATAAAACTGAAAACACGCGTCTTTCACGGGTTATACAGTTACAAAATTACTTGCAAAAAACACCAATGAAGCACAAACACTTTTGCCAGAAGCTTTTAGTCGTGAAACAGTCGCAAGACAATCGCGAAAGTCTTTGTATGAAATTGTGTTTTCCAGTTTTTGTCTAAAAAAATATTTCGGCGGAAAAGCTTGGTCGCAAAATAGTCGCGATACTCTTTGTGTAAAAAATGAGATTTTTAGATTTCCCTTAAACTCTTTTTGCATGAAGCTCTTACTCGCGAGCTTCTTGCAAAAATGCCTCTGAACCAATTTTTGAAGAACAACACAAAAATGCATTTTGAACAAAAACTTAACGCACAAAAGTATAAAAACACTTTCAAAAATATATAAAATATTCAAAAATCTTTTTAGGTTTGATCGACAAGTGTAGAGAGGAAAAATTCCCGGCCTATCACAAGCTGACACGTTATGCGACCAAGTCCATCAGGTATGACTAATTACAAAGTATCATATACTACTACTGAAAATTTGCTAAATTTCATTAAGATAGGAACAAGAAAAAACATGCAAAATGCTAATCACATGAAGGCGCGTGTAAGCGATGATGCAAGCGAATCCGACTGTGTAAGCAATGACTCAAGCAATCTGGCTATGTAAGCGATGACACAAGCAGACCAATCAAGCTGTGACATGTGTCACCAATTAGGCTCCGCCACATGTCGCTTACCTACCTCCAAACTCCTATAAATAGAAGCCTTCCTAAGGCATTTGGACACACCAAGCTATCTAGAGCACAAGCTGCATCAAAAAAGCACTCAGAAGTATTGAAGCTCTGCTGAAATCAAGCCCTGAAGCCTCCAAGAACTTCAACTTCGAATACGAAGAACATTCGAAGAAAGATTATCCAAACTATCCTCCTAGATCTCGAAGGTCACTGAAATCAAGCACAAAAGCCTCCAGAAACCTCCTAAACCATAAATCAGCGAAGCTCTATGGATTCAAGCCTCTAAAGCCCCGAAGAACTTCCACTACAAAACTTCGAATACGAAGAACATTCGAAGAGAAATCATCCAAATCATCTTCCTAGATCTCAAAAGTAACTGGAATCAAGCTCAAAAGCCTCCAGAAACCTTATAAATCATAAATCAGCGAAGCTCTACGGATTCAAACTTCCAAAGCCCCGAAGAACTTCCACTACAAACCTTCAAATACGAAGAACATTCAAAGAGGAATCAGCCAAATCATCCTCCTAGATCTCAAAGTTCACTGGAATCAAGCTCAAAAGCCTCCAGAAACTTCATAAACCACAAATCAGTGAAGCTCTAAGGATTCAAGCCTCCAAAGCCCCGAAGAACTTCCACCACAAACCTTCAAAGACGAAGAACGCACGAAGAACACGAAGAACATGAAGAACAAAGGATTTCTAACAAGCTCATAGCCAGAAATTCATTTCAAAGATCTTCGATCCATTCCTCAGTCAAATTGAAGGATATTTTGTGCTCGAATCAAAATCACCACAATTCACATCAACAAATCTTTATCGAATAAGGAACTCTTTGTAATTCAAAATTGTACCACACATTCATTAAATATAAATTCGCATTTGGGAAACTATTTTACTCGTTTGACTTATTTCGAACCGAGAAATTTAGTCCTCCACAACAAGCAACTGAGTATACACATCACATTTGATCATGTACAATTACACAAATAAAATAATTATTCATTGACAAAGTCTTGTGTGTTGTGTGTCAATATCAAATGTGGAATAGTCCTTAGTCTAGAGTGATGTTTCAATAGTCAATTCAATCGAGTCATACACGACTAGTACTGAGTCAAGTGAACTATCTCAATTATAGAAATGAACATATATGATCTCCCACAAGAAAATGATTATATTTCTTTGAAGCTTCCCATTTAGCTTCTTTACAAATCATAACATTTGGAAATTTTTGAACAAAATAAATCTCATTTTGAGATCGATGCCTAAACCTTTTGATATTTCAACTTTGTGAATGAGCCTTTGGCTTTTTGAGGCACCATACATTTCAATACAAATCATTTTCTTTTTTTCCTAGTCAAATACTAGTATGTGCGACGGCTTTTGCAGCTCAATTTCTCTTTTCAAGATTTGACATTTGATAAGCTATATAGAAAAATCATAAAAACATGGGAAAAGATATAGGCACAAGTCTATACATGTATCAAGACCAACAAGACTATTGACTAATCATTCATGGCAAGCTTGAAAATCGATTTACAACAATCACACATAGATTTCAAGATTTTTCCCATAAAGATAAATGTGCATACAAAACAAGCTAAGCTCGTAAATGCATTTCACCGTTAGTACGAAGATACTAGGCCAAACTCACATGAGATATACACAACACAAGCGACCAAGCTTTTTGGAGATTTTTCAATTTTTATGAGTTTTTGAATTTTTCAAAACACTCAAAACATAATAGGAAAAGTAAGATCAACAAAAACAAGAAAAAAATGCAACTAGCAAAAGAAACATGCTATGAATCGGAAGCAGTGACACAAGAAGATTTTGCATGACATGATGCATGAACCTATGACCCTAAACATTAAAATAATTAAATCATAAGTATAGGAAATAATCATGCTTGGGTACCCTTCTCCACCCATACTTTTCGAGTGTTTTAGATGAGAGCCTTGGATGGCGGTGCATCTAACCTCAGAGTGAAGCTAGCAAGGCATAGAAAGATGTTCTTCAGCATTTCCATGACATCTCCAATGAGATGTCCTTCATTTTCTCCCTTAGATTGTGTTCCCTTTAGTCTCTTCTTTGAACTTTCTTGGCCACACATGGAGTCAGCCTTTTTGAGTGCATGAAATTTGAAACAATTAGGTCTTGTGTGCCCTTGAACGCCACAATGATGACACACGTGCTTCACTTGAGCCCCTCTCTAATTTTTGGATAACGACTTCCCTTTATCTTTTGGTCTTTCACCAATGGTTCTCTTCTCAGCAGCAGGGGTCTCAATCTCAGGTGTCACTTCTTTAAGTTTCTCAATACTCTTGGCTGATACGAACTTCACTTCCTTCTTCAGTTCGCTGCTAGACCTTCCTTCTCCAATATAACCCAAACCAGTATTGTCATGTGAGGATTTTTGTGAGGACAACACACTGTCAAGTTTCTTGGTGGAGATACGCTCAACCTTAACATTAACTTGGATTATGTCAAGCTCAAGAAACTTAATCTTAGAGTAAGTTTCAACCAGCTCTCCCTTGAGTCCTTCTACTTCATATTATACCTCATTAAGTTGCATAAGAGTACACCTATGCTCTTCTTCATCTTTTTCACAGCATGGTTCACAACCTTGGCATATTTTCCATAGTCTTCTAGCAAAGAATCATATGCTTCTTAAATGTTGCTCTCACCTTCAGTTTGGCATATATCTTCATCTTCTGATTCTTCAACTTCCTCACCCTCGGAATGCTCACCAAGTTCATTTACCAAATTGCACAAATCATCCTTGGATTCAACATAGGTAATTGTCATAAAGGCCTTATAGTTCCCGTCACTGTCACACTCTTCTTCTGTGTCTAAATTTGAGCTTTCGAAGTCAATAAGAGTAGTGGCAAACACCTTACCATTCCTTCTCAAGTAGTTGAGACATTCTTTTTTGATATGTCCATGGTCATTGCATTTAAAGCACACAACTCCTTGAGGGGGGATTGAGATTCCTTCCCATCTTTCTTCTTGAACTTCTTTCTACCATCCTTGGATGATGAGAACTTTCCTTTGCTAAAAGACTTCCCATTGTTCTTCATCTTCAGAAATTTCTAGAAGTTCTTTACGTGGAATGCCACTTCTTTCTCCACATCATCTTCTTCGGAAGAGTCGTCCATTCTCTCATTGATGGTTTTGAGTGCAAGTGATTTGCTTGGCTTGTAAGAAAGCAGTCCAAGTTCATATGTTTGGAGAGATCCAATTGGCTCTTGAATCTTGATCTCATCCAAATATTTGCTTTCTTCTATAGCAGTAACCTTCGCATGGTAGCTCTCCGGTAAGGACCTCAAGATCTTTCTCACCACCTTAGCATCCTCAATTGTTTCACTGAGATTGAGCTTGGCAATCACAATTTCATTAAGCTTCCCATAGAATGAGTTAAATGATTCATCATCACTCATCTTGAGCTCTTCAAATCAAGTGGTAAGCATTTGGAGTTTTGTGTCCTTGACTTTTTTGGTACCTTCATAAGTAGCCTTAAGAATCGTCCAGGCTTCCTTGGCTGTCTTCACATGCGATATCCTGTGAAATTCATCAGTAGACACACCACAAAAGATAGCATTAATTTCTTCGCTATTTGCATTTGCCAAAGCAAGAGCTGCCTTGTCCCATTTGGACTTAGCTGTTGTGGGTCTAACATGCCCATTCTCAATGGAATCCCATACAAACTCATCTATAGAACAAAGGAATGCCCTCATACAGACTTTCCAAAAAGCATAGTTGCTCCCGTCAAAGTATGGTGGAGCATTGAGAGATTATGACCAATCCATCACAAAAGGGGTCTTGGATCGCACTTAGGTAATGAAACCACAGCAAGTGCACCCTCTCTGATGCCAATTGAAAGCTACGATTTGTGTTAAAAATACAAGAGCTATTTAGACCCCAAATTAATAAATTACGCCTCAGTTAATTTTACTCTAGCTTAAACTAAGCGCGGAGTAAAGTAAATGCGAGCGAACAAACAATACAACTACTCTAAGCCATATTCAACAAAACACAACAGTAAAAAGAAAGTTAAAAAAGTAGGGAAGAAAGATGCAAACACAAGATAACACTCCAATATTTTATCAAAGAGGAAACCAAAGAACTCGGCGAAAAACCTCTCCACCGCCCTTCAAGCAGTAAATCGAGCCACTAGACAATAAGTTGGGATATACGAATAGCAAAAGACCATCCAAGCCTAATCTACCCATCCAAGCCTAATCTACCTAGTGCGCCTAAGCCCTCCAAGCTCCTACTCCAACAAGACTTCTCGGAAATGTGTCTTGTCTAACTTTTTGAATCCCGCAATGTGTCCAATTGCATCTACCAAAACTTGGCTTCTTCCAATACTTCCCAGCAACACCAAAACCTCACTGGACACTCAGTATGGGTGTTGTAAGTGTTTGGGCTATCATCCTCTTAAGGATATAAAAATGGAGAGGTAGGAGTAAAGGAAAACCACAATGGATGGTCTAGAGAATTATGGGTATGACAATCTCACACTTTCAAGGGCTTAAGGCTAGGGTTTTCTCTTTGAAAAGCTCTCTACTCAATATGTGGATAATGATGATTTATATAGTGTGTATGAGGATGCAATGGAGCAAATAGGACAAAATAACAAAACAGACTATTTCGCGGGTATCTTGCAAGAAAGCCTTACCCGCAAGACACTCGCGAAAACTAGCTGTCGCCATCTGTCATGACTCTTTGCATTCCAGTCATGTACTGTGCACATGCATCACTTCGCGAGATGGCTAGTCACAAGCTACCCACGAAAACTCCTTTTATCTTCAATAGATGCCTTGAGTCTTCACACTTTCTCTCTTACACACAACGCTTAGAAATAAATCCCACATAAAATATAGAGTACAAAAGATTGAACAAAATTACAATCAAATTTGACACGAAATTAAAGCCAACACAAAATAGTTTTAAATTACTACTTTACAATCTCCTTCTTTGGCTATTCCGTGACAAAACACCCTATAATAGACTCTAGACTTAAACTTGAGTTTGGAAACAATGGCAAAACTTACTCACACCTAATCTAGAAGCTATGAAGCACTTGCACGAATACACCTGTATCATGAAACACTTGCATACAAACAAAACTTCCATTAAACTCATGACAAGTTGAATACAAGGTAATTATAGGAGCAAGTATAATGCGATCAAGGTAAATAACAAGATATAAACTATGAAGCATAACTTGATCATACAAGAACAGTCATTAAGGAATGACTACAATGATCATTTAATTAGTAAACGATCATCCAGACACACAAAACAATTAAGTGCAAAGCAAAAATCAATTGCATGTCTAAAACACCCAACCAATGCAAAATACCAAAGTATTTGCATTAAGGATATAAGATCCAACAAGGACACAAGAATGTAGTACTCAAGATAAACTAAAAGTACAAAAATATGCTACAAAGCAATGAGATAAACACAAAGTACTGAATAATTAAACTAGAATTAAACCAAAGTACTTAAAGCTTTAAAAGAAAGCAATGTAAAAAGAAGCTTTCTAGAGTATGGTAAAAGAAAGTAAACAACTAAACTACCAAAAATTAACCAATATATTTATGAAGTGCATGTGCTACACTATGATCCCCCTCAAAATGTGCAACATGCCCTCAAAATTTTCTTACCCTTTTTGACTGGAATGGCCAAAGGAGCTAGAATTGCTTAGATTCTGAATCGAATCCTTACACCACAACCATATCCTCAATTTGAGATGATAATGCAGTGATTTGGCCTTGGATGTAAGCAAATTGATCCACAGTGTGCTGCACATAAGACTCGAGCATGCCATATATTTGTTCTACCATTGTAAGAAGGTGATCAAGACGATCGGATCCTCATGTTAATGCTAAAAATGATGGCTGATCAGAACTCTCTAGAGTAGAAGTAAATCTGTCAATCTCCTCTTCTGTATCTCCACCCTCTTCCTTAATTTGAGCCCTTGGTGTTTGAGACACACCAATTTTAGATTCTCAAATGTGAGCTGTGCTTCGAGTCTCCATATAAGCACCAATGGGATAGTCCCTTTGCACAATAGTAAGTCTGCTTGGAACCTTCAACTTTGTTTTTACAATTAGACTCATGATGATAGTTTGAAATGGCATGGTTGTCCTTGAGTTCCTTTGGGAGATGCTCTTGGTCAACAGGTGATAAATGTGTCCACATATGTCGATCTCTTTATGTGTGAAGAGATCGTATAGAAAAATGGTCCTCGGCTTGGACAACGTTGTCAAGTTAGTGACCGGATACAAGTTATGGATCATTATATAAGCCAATGTCCTCATTTCTGCAATGAAGGGAATGGTATTCATTGACCTCTTGTTTAGTGTACCACCAAGAAGTTTTACCATTTCCTCAATGGAATCCAAACGATCATCATATTGCACGGTAATCAGCTGAGGAGGACAAACTTCAAGGAACTCTTGTATTGAATCCCTTGTGATAATGAACTCTTTTTGACGCACCCAGCACCCAGCAGTTGATATGATCTTCTTCCACTGTGGCATTAGTGAAGAATTCCTTGATGAGTTCACCATACACATTTTCACTTGGATTTAGTAGCTTTGTCCAAGTTCTCTCCTTGAAAATCTTAAGAGTGGCAGTATTTTCAAGAGTCTCCATTCGAACAACCCTTTCCATGATGATTATTCCACTCTTAAAAAAGTCAGTGTAGGTCATGTTTGTCTCAATAGAGTGGAAATTTGCCAAGTCAGTGCTAGCATGCTTTGAGGATTTCTTGGAAGCAGCATGCTTGGTTGGAGACGTCTGCAAGACATACATAGAGCACAAAGAGAATGCAGAAACACAAAACAGACCACAAAACTTGATTAAATTCAAGTTAGTCCAAAACAAATAAGTACAAATACTTAAAGTAGAACATAACAATGTTAAAACTACATGCTTTATGATCTAAACTATATAAACACTAGCAAAATGCAAGAAAATATCAACTGTGCATGTGTGTGCATTAGGTGATGCAAAGAGTGTGCCTAATGTGATGCATGACATGGCATTACAGCACAAATTCGGCAAAGTGTGTAAAACACTCACCCAATGATCAAAACATATCAAGCATGTTCAGTCAAGGGTAAACCCAGACATTGGAACTCATTTGAGTCCAATTCAACACAAAAATGTCACTTGAACATATTGTCAAACACATAGTATGCAACACAGTTCTACATGTATGGACAATGCACGAACACAACGAAATCTGCCTAAATACAAGTGTAAAATGACACAAGGGGCCAACACAAATACACACAAACCATATAGGACTCAGCCCAATCAAAATTTTGAAAAATAAATTCCCAAAAAATCATATTTCCCAACTCCTTTTTCAAAAATCCCCAATTCAAGAACCCAAACACAAATTCTGCATAATTTAGAATGAAAAACAGAAAAGAATGTTAAGAAACATACCTTTGAAGAGATTTTGCAAAGATTTGGACTTGAAATTGACGGTTTTGTGTGAAAAAAAAATGTTGGGTTGAGAGTGGTTCGAGTGAGACAAAGGAGGGAACTTGAGAGTGTATTAAAAACTAAGTCACATCAGCCCTATAAGACTGAAAACACGTGACTTTCGCGGATTATACAATTGTGAAATTACTCACAAAAAACACCACTGAAGCACAAACACTTTCGCAAGAAGCTTTTAGTTGTGAAACAGTCGCAAGACAATCGTGAAAGTCTTTGTATGAAATTGTGTTTTCCAGTTTTTGTCTAAAAAAATATTTCGCAAGAAGAGCTTGGTCGTAAAATAGTCGCAAGATAGTTGCAATACTCTTTATGTGAAAAATGAGATTTGTAGGTTTCCCTTAAACTCTTTTCGCATGAAACTCTTAGTCGCGAGCTTCTTATGAAAATGCCTTCAAACCAGTTTTTGAAGAACAACACAAAAATACATTTTGAACAAAAACTTAATGCACGAAAGTATAAAAACACTTTCAAAAACATATAAAATACTGAAAAATCTTTTTAGATTTGATCGACAAGCAACTGAGTATACACATCACAACCTTATAAGACTGAAAACACGTGACTTTCGCGGATTATACAATTGTGAAATTACTCACAAAAAACACCACTAAAGCACAAACACTTTCGCGAGAAGCTTTTAGTCATGAAACAGTCGCAAGACAATCGCGAAAGTCTTTGTATGAAATTGTGTTTTCCAGTTTTTGTCTAAAAAAATATTTCGCAAGAAGAGCTTGGTCGTAAAATAGTCGCGAGATAGTTGCAATACTCTTTATGTGAAAAATGAGATTTTTAGGTTTCCCTTAAACTCTTTTCGCATGAAACTCTTAGTCACGAGCTTCTTATGAAAATGCCTTTAAACCAGTTTTTGAAGAGCAACACAAAAATACATTTTGAACAAAAACTTAATGCACGAAAGTATAAAAACACTTTCAAAAACATATAAAATACTCAAAAATCTTTTTAGATTTGATCGACAAGCAACTGAGTATACACATCACATTGGATCATTTACAATTACACAAATGAAATAAGCATTCATTGAACAAAGTCTTATGTGTTGCGTGTTGTGTGTAAGCATCAAATGTGGAATAGTCCTTAGTCTAGAGTGAAGTTTCAATGATCAATTCAATCAAGTCGTACACAACTAGTACTAAGTCAAGCGAACTATCTCAATTATAGAAATGAACATATATGATCTCCCACAAGAGAATGATTACATTTCTTTGAAGCTTCTCATTTAGTTTCTTTACAAATCATAACATTTGGAAATTTTTGAACAAAATAAATCTCATTTTAAGATTGGTGCCTGAACTGTTTGATGTTTCAACTTTGTGAATGAGCCTTTGGCTTTTTGAGGCACTATACATTTCAATACAAGTCGCTTTCCCTTTTTTCTAGTCAAATACTAGTATGTGCGACGGCTTTTGTAGCTCAATATCTCTTTTCAAGATTTGACATTTTAACTTTGTGAATGAGCCTTTGGCTTTTTGAGGCACCATACACTTCAATACAAGTCGCTTTCCCTTTTTTCTAGTCAAATACTAGTATGTGCGACAGCTTTTGCAGCTCAATATCTCTTTTCAAGATTTGACATTTGATGAGCTATATAGCAAAAGCATAAAAACGTGGGAAAAGATATAAGCACAAGTCTATACATGTTTCGAGACCAACAAGACTATTGACTAATCATTCATGGCAAGCTTGAAGATCGATTTACAACAATCACACATAGATTTCAAGATTTTTCCCACAAAGATAGATGTGCATACAAAACAAGTTAAGCTCGTAAATGCATTACGCCATTAGTACGAAGATACTAGGTCAAACTCACATGAGATATACACAATACAAGCAATCAAGCTTTTTGGAGATTTTTCAATTTTTATGAGTTTTTGAATTTTTCAACACACTTAAAAACATAACAGGAAAAGTAAGATCAACAAAAACAAGAACAAAATGCACCTAGCAAAAGAAACATGCTACGAATCGGAAACAGTGACACAAGAAGATTTTACATGACATGATACATGAACCTATGACCCTAAACATTGAAAGAATTAAATCATGAGTATAGGAAATAATCATGCATGGGTACCCTTCTTCACCCACACTTTTCGAGTATTTTGGGTGAGAACCTTGGATAGAGGTGCATCCAACCTCGGAGTAAAGCTAGCAAGGCATAGAGAGATGTTCTGAGCATTTTCATGACATCTCCAATGAGATGTCCTTCATTTTCTCCCTTAGATTGTGTTCCCTTTAGTCTCTTCTTTGAACTTTTTTGGCCACACATGGAGTCAACCTTTTTGAGTTCATGAAGCTTGAAACAGTTAGGTCTTGTGTGCCCATGAATGCCACAATAATGACACACATGTTTCACTTGAGCCCCCTTCTGATTTTTGGGTAATAACTTCCCTTTATCTTTTGGTCTTACACCAATGGTTCTCTTCTCAGCAGTAAGGGTCTCAATCTCAAGCGTCACTTTTTTATGTTTCTCAATACTCTTGGCTGATACGAACTTCACTTTCTTCTTCAGTTTTCTGTTAGAGCTTCCTTCTCCGGTATAACCCAAACCGGTCTTGTCATGTGAGGATTTTTGTGAGGACAACACACTGTCAAGTTTCTTAGTAGAGATATGCTCAACCTTGACATTAACTTGGATTATTTCAAGCTCAAGAAACTTAATCTTAGAGTAAGCTTCAACCAACTCTCCCTTAAGTCCTTCTACTTCACATTTTGCCTATTTAAGTTGCACAAGAGCACACTTATGCTCTTCTTCATCTTTCTCACAGCATGGTTCGCAACCTTGGCATATTTTCCACAGTCTTCTAGCAAAGAATCATATGCTTCTTGAATGTTGCTCTCACCTTTAGTTTGGCATATATCTTCATCTTCCGATTCTTCAACTTCTTCACCCTCAGAATGCTCACCAAGTTCATTTACCAAATTGCTCAAATCATCCTTAGATTCAACATAGGTAATTGTCATGAAGGCCTTATAGTTCCCGTCACTGTCGAACTCTTTTTCTGTGTCTGAATTTAAGCTATCGAAGTTGCTAAGAGTAGTGGCAAACACCTTACCCTTCCCTCTCAAGTAGTTGGGACATTCTTTCTTGATGTATCCATGGTCGTTGCATTCAAAGCACACAACTCCTTGGGAGAATTGAGAGTCCTTCTCATCTTTCTTCTTGAACTCCTTTCTACCACCTTTGGATGATGAGAACTTTCCTTTACTAAAAGACTTCCCATTGTTCTTCATCTTCAGAAATTTTCAGAAGTTTTTTGCAAGGAATGCCACTTCTTTCTCCACATCATCTTCTTCGGAAGAGTCATCCATTCTCTCATTGATGGCTTTGAGTGCAAGTGATTTGCTTGGCTTGTGAGAAGGCAATCCAAGTTCATATGTTTGGAGAGATCCGATTAGCTCTTGAATCTTGATCTTACCCAAATCTTTGCTTTCTTCTATAGCAGTAACCTTCGTATGGTAGCTCTCCGGTAAGGACCTCAAGATCTTTCTCACCACCTTAGCATCCTCAATAATTTCACCGAGATTGAGCTTGGCAATCACAATTTCATTAAGATTCCCATAGAATGAGTCAAACGATTCATCATCACTCATCTTGAGCTCTTCAAATCGAGTGGTAAGCATTTGGAGTTTTGTGTCCTTGACTTTCTTGGTACCTTCATAGGTAGTCTCAAAAATCGTCTAAGCTTCCTTGGCTGTCTTCACATGCAATATCCTGTGAAATTCATCAGTAGACACACCACAAAAGATAGCATTAATTGCTTTGCTATTTGCATTTGCCAAAGCAAGAGCTGCCTTGCCCCATTCGAACTTGGCTGTTGTGAGTCTAACATGCCCATTCTCAACAGAATCCTATACAAACTCATCTATAGAACAAAGGAATGCCCTCATACGGACTTTCCAAAAAGCATAGTTGCTCCCACCAAAGTATGTGGAGCATTGAGAGATTATGACCAATCCATCACAAAAGGGGTCTTGAATCGCACTTAGGTAGTGAAACCACAGCAAGTGCACCCGCTCTGATGCCAATTGAAAGCTCGAATTTGTGTTAGAAAAATAAGAGCTGTTTAGACCCCAAATTAATAAATTACAGCTCAATTGATTTTACTCTAACTTAAACTAAGTGCAGAATAGAGTAAATGCGAGCGAACAAACAATACAACTACTCTAAGCCACATTCAACAAAACGCAGCAGTAAAAAGAAAGCTAAAGAAGTAGGAAAGGAAGATGCAAACACAAGATAACACTTCAATGTGTTATTGAAGAGAAAACCGAAGAACTCGACGAAAAACCTCTCCACCACCCTCCAAGCAGCAAATCGATCCACTAGACAATAAGTTGGGATACACGAATAGCAAAAGACCCTCTAAGCCTAGTCTACCTAGTGCACCTAAGCCCTCCAAGCTCATACTCCAACAAGGCTTTTCGGAACTATGTCTTGTCTAGCTTTCCGGATCCCGCAATGTGCCCGATTGTGGGTATGACAATCTCACACTTTCAAGGGTTTGAGGCTAGGGTTTTCTCTCTGAAAAGCTCTCTACTCAATATGTGGGTAATGATGGTATATATAGTGTGTATGAGGATGTAGTGGAGCAGATAAGACATATTAGTAGAACAGACTATTTTACGAGTATCTAGCGGGATGGCCTTATCCGCGAGACACTCACAAAAACCAACTGTCACCATCTGTCATGACTCTTCACATTTCAGTCATGTGTTGTGCACATGAATCACTTTGTGGGATGGCTAGTCGCGAGCTACCCGCAAAAACTCCTTTTGTCTTCAATAGATGCCTTGAGTCTTCACACTCTCTCTCTTACACACAACCCTTACAAATAAATCTCACATAAAATATAGAATACAAAAGATTGAACAAAATTACAATCAAATTTGGCACGGAATTATAACCAACACAAAACAGTTGTAAATTACAATTTTACAGTTTTTAATAGGGTTAAGATATAGGACACAATGATAGGAAGCTAACCTTAGGATTGAGCAATCTTAGGTGTCTAACACCTTACCAAGATCGTACCTTAATTCCGAATCCAAACTCTGGTAGTAAGATCAAAGGTCCTTCATTGAAAGGACACTATATTTATGGTTCCTAAACCATAATACTAGGTGGCAACTCCATTTTCGTTGTTCCCACAGATGGTATTTGTTTCAATAGCATTTTAGAGGTTTTGGGGGTATTTTAACTATTTTGGAGATCTTCCTATAATTTTGGAGGTTTTTGTTCTCTTTAGTCTAAAAATGTTTAAAAATTTTTTGAGTAAAACATTTCAGCCCCAAAGAGGGTGTTTAATTTGTTTAAACTAATTTACTTTAGCAATACCTATATAACTCTAAAGACTAATCTAAGTTTTTAGCAATTATTAAGTTTTTCTGAATAATTGTTTCTAGAGAAAAGTTAAGGGCCTATCTCTGTGTTCCATACCTAATCAAATAAAAAGGAAAATAGGTTTAACTTTTTTTTCATTTATGGATACATCTTAATCAAAACTAAAACAGTATGAACAGACCCGCTTCCACACATTTTCACCATATACAGCCTTTGGTTTTATAGCAATGCTAAAGATATAAAATTTCGTAACCAATTTCACAATTTGTTAAGGTGAAAAGTAGTGATTAGAACATCACTTTCACGTTGACACATCATTTATACCACTTTTATAATGCACTAAAATTTCAAAAGTTGGATCTCAAAACTCGTGGATGCATGCTATGATGACACTCATTCATTTTCAAAGTATACTACAATGACACATGACAAATTTCTATATTTAATTGGTATGATTGGACAAATAATGCCAAATGTTAAAAACTTAAAATATTATTTGTACGTGTGTGTGTGTGTGTGTGTGTGTGTGTGTGTGTGTGTGTGTGTGTGTGATATAAAGCGGAAACGTTTGACTTTTAATTGACTACTCCTCATTCCACCACATGACTACATAAATTAATGCTACGTATACATTTAAAAATACCGAACAGTTGTGACTTTTCATTTTTCAATAGGCACCTTTTTTATTAATAAGCAGATTTCATTCAATAGGCACATTTTCGGCCAATAGGCCCCTTTTTGGTCAATAAGCACCTTTTGACTTTTTGTTAACCGCTCCTTATTGCACCACATGGCTCAAAGATGGAGCTAGGATTTCGAGTGAGGGAGGAGAGATACACTCAAACCCAAATGCTTAAAAAATTTGTTATAGCCTAAACCTTCATATTGTATCTCTAGATTAACCCAAAGACAACCATGTTTTTTTATCCAAGCTACTTATAAAAGAATATATATATATATATATATATATATATATGTGTGTGTGTGTGTGTGTGTGTGTGTGTGTGTGTGTGTGTGTGTGTGTGTTTAGCCCAAGCTTCTTTGGGGAACTTCATCAAACACTTAAGTTACAATTATCCTATGTAAATTTCATAAATCATTTAGAACCCAAACAAAAACTCACAAAAAGAATCAAAATTTAATGAAAAATCGAATAAAGAAGGTGTACTTTTTGTGAAAGCATGGAAGTACTGAACAAAAATGGAGCATGAAAATTCAAAACCAAGCTCTATATTTTTTAGTTTCGCTTTTTTTTTTTTTATTTATTGATACAGGGGGGCATTGCCCCCCCCCCTGCTCGGTTCAAGCATAGCTACATCCTTAACATGGCTATATAAATTAATTTCATGTATACATTTAAAAGCGCCGAACAGTTATGATTTTTCGTTTTTCAATAAGCACCTTTTTTCGATCAATAGGTAGCTTTTCATTCAATAGGCACATTTTCAACTAATAGGAACATTTTGGTATAACCAATATGAAGGGTAATGACCTTTCAATAGAGACTTTTTGGTATATCAAATTCAAAGGATTATGACCTTCAATAGGCACTTTATGGCATATATTTTACAACCTATCTTATACATACCTATATATACAACACCAAACCGAAATGTTTGACATTTTGTTGAGCACTCCTCATTATGCCACATGGCTATATAAATTAATGTCATGTATATATTTAAAAACACCGAATAGTAATGACTTTTCATTTTTCAATAGGCACCGTTTTAATTGATAGGCATTCAATAGACACATTTTCAGATAGTATGCACCTTTTAAAAAGGATAGTCTCATCGCTACATGTAGTGAGCCTCTATCTTCACTACATTAAATTTCAATGTTGATAAAGTATTAAGGTTTATGTATGTGTATGAAAATAATAGATAGCTAAATTAGCAAAAGTAGATTTTTTTTTGTATTAGTTTTCAATAGGCACACTTTCAGTCAATAGGCACATTTTCATTCAATAGACACATTTTTGGTTATTAGGCTCCTTTTGGTATATCTAATATGAAGGGTTGTGGCCTTTCAATATACACCTTTTGGTAGGTACATTTTCGCCCAATAAATACATTTTCGATCAATAGGCACATTTTCATTCAATAGGCACTTATCCGGCCAATAGGCACCTTTTGGTATATCTAATATGAAGGGTTATGACATTTCAATAGACATCTTTTAGTAGGCACCTTCTCAACCAATAAGTACCTTTTCAGTTAATTGACACATTTTAATTCAATAAGCACCTTTTTCGGCCAGTAGGCACTTTTTGGCATATATATTACAACATATCTTATATTTACCTATATATACAAAGTAAACTAATAAATAAAACAATATTACTCTTTTCTACCTAACTAATAAAACTTTGTGCTATTTCTTTCAATATCATTTTTTTTTTTAATTTCAATACATTTTTGCTTACTACTCCAACTCAAAAATGATGGTTTTTATTTTCTTGAAACTCATTCAGTAGCTATTCTCGTGCATTACATAGGTTAGCGACTAGTATACATTAATAAACAAATCTTAGGCCGTGTTTGGTTCTATGTAAAATGTTTTCCAAGTGTAAAATATTTTTAGGTGTTTGGTAGTACTTTAAAAAATACTTCGAAAAATATTTTTTAGTGTTTGGTTGTGTTCTTGAAAATACTATGGAAAACACATTCTCTACTTGTTGCTCACATTTTTTCAGCTTCCAAACAAATATATCATATCATTTCTCAGTCCACAAACATAAAAGCATCAAAACCCAAAAAAAAAATTCATCAAATCCGGTCAAAAAATTCATCAAATCCAGTGCGATCGCAATCGCGAAGGCGGCACGATTGACGAGATCGCACGATCGCGAAGGTGGCGCCGGTGCTGGGGTGCGATCTCACCGACACGTCTATGGTTGGGGCACAATCGCGAAGGTGGCGCCGGTGCTGGGGTACAATCTCGCTGGCGCGTCTAGGGTTGGGGCACTCTCTCTACTCTCTCTCTCTCTCTCTCTCTCTCTCTCTCTCTCTCTCTCTCTCTCTCTCTCTCTCTCTCTCTCTCTCTCTCTCTCTTTGCGAGTCTGTGACCCAGAAATGATTTGAAGGTAAAATACAACCTTAAAATATTTTCCAGGTCAAAGGCCTCTTTTTACAATCAAAGGAAATTATTTTCCGGAAAACTCTATTTTCCATGCGCAACCAAACACACGGAAAGATGTAAAACAATTTTCTGAAACCGTTTGAAGCCAAAACAAACACAGTTTTAAAAAAAATTCAATTAGATTCTACAATTAAAGTACAATTTTGCACCATGTGTCCTAAATTATTTATTTTTAAAGAGTTTTGTTTCTTAATTTTGGAGCCAATTGTGGGACCACATTATAAATATTCATTCAAGTGAATTATTGAATATAAAAACCAAAGATCCTAGAATTAATGAACTGTAAAAAAAAAAATATATATATATATATATGAAAAAAAAAAGTGCTTCACAATATCAAAAATTAAGAGATTTTTGTTGACTTTTATGTAATATTATTAATTTAAATATTAGAAATAAAAAAAAATTCATTGTTTCTTTGATAATTTCTATCAATTAGCAGCAATTGGAAGCAAAAACAGCAAGTTTTTTTCCCATTATTATGATTATGTTTTGTTAAATTGTTACTTTTACCTAATATAATTTAAATAATAATACTTATGAGTTTCCATGCACCACAATAATAATACTAATTTACAAATAATTAAAAAAAAAAAAAAAAAAAAAAAAAAAAAAACCGTGCAGAACACGAGTCTATCACCAGTAACCTAAGAAACTTGGACGCTCCAAAATTTTCGGTGTGTCCATGTCAAACGCGCAAAGATATTTTTGCATATGATGTCAAAGTGTGTTGAGATGAGAGGAAGCATATTACTTTTTTTATAACAAAAAAGTTTTTAATTATCGATTTTCTTTATAATTTTGATAGTTTTTCATTATAAAATACACACACATGCGCGCGCGCACACACACATATATATATTATATATTACATAAATGAATAACTTGTTATTTGAAAATCTTGTTATTGGATTACATGTTCTATATGTTCTTAACATATATGTCAATTTTTAATGCCAATCAAATGTTACTTACAATAGTACGGTCCGTAAATTCATTTTTTACACATTATTTTAAATTACAAAAATCTAAATTTAAACAATTAATTGATATAGCTATTGAACTTTGAGCACTTTAAAATTTTGCAATCATAAAAAACGTACGAAAATAGTGTAATCCAAATATGTATTTATCAAAATTTGCATTCAATTAAAAATTGCCACCCATATATATTAATATCTCACCAGACACACCTGCGGCATAATTAAATTTACAAAAGCTGTCCTATCAACATTTGTTATTAGTTTGCCATTCGCAAAACGTAACTTAGAGAGTCACTAGACTTTCAGTAGAATCAGTACCCCCCACCAAAATGTCATCCCATCAGCAAAGAAAACCCAGCGCATACGATAATTGACGTGAATATTGAATTTTCTTCACGCAAATGCTCTTTGTCAAAGATTAAGATTAAGGGGCCACGAGCTTTGCTGGACTTTCCTGAAAAGACTATACATTGAAAAGAATAGCACACACTATCACTTCTGATGGGATCAAGTGAGGTAAGTGAAAATTTCTATATGAGAGAGTAATGGAAATTTTGGCTGAATTTTTCAATGTCCATAGACTTGTAGGAAGAAATTAGGTACTAAGGCATCCATTTTTCTAAATTGAAAAGTTCTGCCTACGTACCTTGAGGGAAACTGTAAAGATTGGATAAGAAAACCGAAATTTCAAAAACTCGCTTCACGACTTTAAGAGGTTCAAATTTTTTGACAGTTGCACAAAGACAAAAGCTGATGAGTTTCTTCAATGATAATAATATTATATTAGATAATTTACGCTTACATTTCATTTGTCTGAGTGTAAAATGATTTCGTACTTAGATACTATTCTTTAGGTTTATCTCTTAAAATACTTCTATTCTTTAGGTTTATCTCTTACAATTCTGTCATGTGCCTTCTCAAAAAAAAAAATTCTATCATGTAAATTTTTCTCATAAGATGGAAGTAAATTTTTCTATTAAATAACCACGTCGTTAAATCTTAAGAGGGGCACTTAAGAAACAGCACATAAGATATTATAGCTAAATTTTATTTCTAGGCAAAACTATTTGTTTCTTGGTGTTTGGTTTTGTTCTTAAAAATACTACCGCGATACCTAGAATCACAAATTTTCCACAAGCACACTTATATTTAATAAAAATATTGATTCGACATTTTCAAATATTAACATAGAAGTATAGAACAACTAAAATCGACCTAAAAAATAAGTACAATCAAAATAAATATATTAAAAGTTATACATTAAGCATAAACAAAATGCGAGTGAAAAAAACAACTAAACAATTACATAAAAATCAAATAAACTTCGACATTCACAATTTCACATGCATAATCACAAACACCTGAAACCTCAAAAAAAAAAAAAAAAAAAATAGAACACTTAAAAAGTTATTTTTGTGTGAATTTGTAAGCAAAACCTGAAATTTTGTTCGTGATAATTTTGGAAGTTTCATATTTTGAACATTTCAATTGTTTTTAGAGTATTTTTCTTGTGCAAATGGTTTTAGGGGGATACTTTAATTATTGGTTTTTTAAAATGGATTTTGGTGATTATAGAGGTTTCAAAATTATTTTGATAATTTTGTAGATTTAGTTGTTTTCCAGCTATGTTGGACGTTTGAGAGTATTTTGTCTATTTTTGGGATTTTATAGTTACTTATAACATTTTAAAGGTCTCAATGATATTTTGGTTATTTTTGTTGCTTTCAAGGGTATTTTTTTTCATTGTTTTCAAGGGTATCTTAATCAATTTAGAGGTTTCGAGAATATTTTAAATATTTGAAGGTTTCAAGGACATTTGTCGAGTTCTTGAGATTATTTTAGCCATTTTAGAGATTATCGGAAGTTATTTTTGTCACTCTAAAAGTTTCAATGGTATTTGTTTCAGTAGCATTTTAGAGGTTTTGGGGGTATTTTAACTTTTTTGGAGATCTTCCTATAATTTTGGAGGTTTTTGTTCTCTTTAGTCTAAAAATGTTTTACATTTTTCTAAGGATTAAAACATTTCAACCCCAAAGAGGGTGTCTAATTTGTTTGAACTAATTTAATTTAGCAATACCTGTATAACTCTAAAGACTAAACTAAAAATATGTATTTTAATAATATGTGAAAAATGTGAATTTTCAAAAACTCTGATGGCAACATTAGAAGAAGTTAATACAAAGTTAACTATTTTAATTTTATATTTATACTTAATCAATAACCTGTATAATGCATGAAAAAATTAAACAAAATATATATTTATTCTCTATTTTTTTCTTGGGGTAATTACACATAACTCACCTACTCGTGGTTTGAAAAGTATCACTTAACCCACCTATGGTATGTTCCGTTTATTTTTCGTAACTCACCTCTATTAAAATTAGGGATAAATAGGTATTTTTGCTCAAATTTTATGTCTCTCTCCTCCCAAAACAAAAAATAGCACCAAATATAAGAGAAACATGATCAAAAGTGTTAGGACATATGTGGTTCATTGTGTTTTGAACATATGTCATTGTCTTATGTAATTGGCTTATCCTTTGACAAAACGTACTCAGCTTGTATTTAGGTAGCTCTAGGATGATCTTAATACTTCAAGAAACAAAGTTTCAAGATCAAGTGTTAAAGCTATGCAAGTTTTCCAAGATTCAAGTTGAAGAAGTGTCAAATTTTAAAGCTCGACACCTGGCTCGACAGCTACATCTATCGAGCTTTAAAAAGTTGTTCCGCCCCGAGGCTCGACAGCTGCTTGACAGCATCTCGACACCTCTAGCTGTCGAGATTTAAGAAAAACAGATTCTAAGTTCTGTTTTGATTCCAATCCGTACGTGTGTCTTTGGAACTTCTTTTCTTCTAACCCTAGACATATAAAATGATTATTTTAAGGGCCGTCAAATTGTACGCAAGTTGCACAAGCATTGAGAAACCTTTGTTCAAGCAATTTGTAACCTGAGACAAAGTTCATGCCCTAGTTCATCTTTCTTGTGAAGAAGTTACTATGTAATGTGCACCGTAGGGTTTTGTAACCAAGCATTTTCTTGATTTTCATCGTGTGGATGAATTGAAGAACTTTGCAGCCAACAACTCTCACTAGTTGGTGATTGAAGTCGCATACTAGGATCCGCGCAAATTAGTTAGTCATGTACTGGGAGCCGTGCATTAAAAGGAAAAACTGTCACTACAGAACAAGTCCAATTGGGTAATGGGGTAAGGGTTTAACTGTAGGTTGGTAAGGTACTTGAGATTCCTTTACTTGTAACCACTTGTTGTGATAATAGTGGAGTTTCGGGAGTGGTGACCTTAAAATCATCCGTTGGGGTTTTTGCCGTGTAGGTTTTCCCCATTCGTAAACAAATCACCATGTCAATTTATTTTCTACTACATACTTTAGTTTATTGGTGATTTGTTTGTGCTACCACGCAATTTGCATTATAATTTGATTAATTAATAACTTGGCTAGTTAATCAACTTAATTCATCACAAGGGTTTAACGCGTTTGTGGCCTATCAAAAAGGGAGGGTTTTGTGAAAATTAATGTGGTTTACCTCTACAAGAAGGGCATGATCTAGGTGCTTGCTGCCTCCCCAACTCCCTCTCTTCCTCATCACAAACAAACAAAAACCAACAAATACGCTCAATCTTGAATCTCATTTTCCAAAATCCCAATCATGAAACTCAAACTTAGGTCCCTCAAATCCAAACAAACCATAAAAATCAAACTCCTCATCAACTCAAACAAAAAAAAAAAAACCCTCTCCCAATCACTCTCCTCTTCCTCTTCCGCTTCCTCTTCTCTTCATTTCTCCCTAAACCACAAAGACAAGCTCCATATGTCATCTCTTAAAGCCACTCTCCAATCCCTCGGTATTACCTCTGTTGACCTCATCTTCTTCACCCATAACCCCATTGCCTTCTCTTCCCAATCCTAAATCCCAATCCCCAATTCCTCCTCCTCCTCGTCAGTATAGCAACAACCTCCAAACCCTAATTCCCCAAATCAAAGCATGTCTGAAAAGGCTAAAATTACTCCCTTAGATCAAGAAACCCCAGAGCATGAAATCTCAGATTCTAAGACTAATGTTGATATGAGTGATTTAACAACAGCGAATCTTCTTCAGGAAGACAATGAAGAAACCCTAGGAGGAGAAATTTCTGGGTTTGGACCTTCTAGTGCTGAAACCATGGAATTGGATGATGGGTCTTCAATTTTGTCTTGCAAGAAGTATTTTGAGCATTATTTTCTAAAGAGGGTATTGAGGGAAGAGTTGGGTGGTGGCGATGGTAGTGATCACAAGCTCATGGTGATTGCGATTCATGCGGTTCTTTTGGAGTCTGGTTTTGTTGGGTTCGATTCTATTTCAGGTACGCGGGTTGATGGGTTTCATCTCCCAAATGTGTGGCCTTCAAAAGCTTTCTGTTTGTTTGTGATGAGGAAGAGAGGGAGTTAGGGAGGCAGCAAGCACCTGGATCATGCCCTTATTGTAGAGGTAAAGTGTAAGTTAGGGATGTTAAGAGGCAATGGAACTTCTGTTTTCTGCCCATTTGCTTCAAGATCAAGAGGAAGTGTTTCTGTACTTTGTGTTCTAGGCGCTTGGAATTGTATTACTACTTCTTCTTCTTCTTTAATTACCTCTACCACGAAACCCTCCCTTTTGATCTTGTTTCTCTTACATTTTGGTGCTATTTTTTGTTTTGGGATGAGAGAAACATAAAATTTGAGTAAAAATACCTATTTACCCCTGATTTTAACAAAGGTGAGTTACAGAAAACAAACGGAACATACCACAGATAGATTAAGTGATATTTTTCAAATCACGGGTAGGCAAAGTGATTTTTGCCCAAACCACAAGTGGGTTATGTGTAATTACCACTTTATTTTTCATATAAATATAAAATTACATAATTATGGTAATTGTTGATAGAATATTATTATTATTATTATTATATTATTATTATTATTATTATTATTATTAAGTTTATGATCATATGATGGGTTAATGGGGTATGCAGGGTAACTAAATGCGAATGCCAAAGTTTGGTAAGAAAGAAAACTGCATGTAATAATAAAATAATGGTTATACTTTCTCAAAAAATAAAAAAATAAAAAAATAAAAAAGGCCCGTGCAACTGTGCAAGGCAAGGGAATACTAACTAGTAAATGAGTAAAGAAAAAGGGTAGAGAAATAATAAATGAAGAGGTGAGAATAGACATGGCAATACGGGTCAGAATTTTCTGACCCGACCCGACCCGATCCAAAAAATACCTGACCCAAACCCAATTTTTTTGACCCGAAGCAAAAACGGGTTGACCCGTAACCCGACCTGACTTTTTTGCGGGTCAACCCGACTCGACCCGGATAACCCTTAACCCGACCCGTTAAAAAAATTCGATAAAAAAATATTTAAATTAGTGCAAAAAAAAAAAATGCACTTAAATACTTCATATAAATATAATCATATAAATTATAAACTAATAAAAATTAAATCAATTGGATTTGAAGGTGATTTAATTTTTTTTATAATCATAATTATACAATTTTAATTCTTTATTGATTTGCTTTCATGGTACATTAAGTTATATTAAAATATTGTATTTTAGATGAAGATGCTGACGAAATTGACCAACTTGAGTTACAATTTGCAAGTATTAATATTTGCAGTGCTGAATCTGCTACCAACATTGAGTAGATTGAGATTGAGATTGAGATTGAGAAGTAATTTTTATAAAATATTTACTTATTCTTCTTTACTTAATATGTTATGTTTATTTTTAAATCATTTTTTCTTTAGTTTATTTTTCTAAGTAATCTAATTTTACTATTATTTTAAATGCATCATGAACATGTGCACTTAAGAAAACCGATAACTTGCTACTTTGCTAGCTTACTTGTTTTGTTTGTTTTAAGATCTATCTCTTTTTAAAAATGTAAACTTGTAATTATATGCATTTTAACAGTGAACTATTAATATTGAAGACTTTTTCCATCATGAATTTATGACTATAAATAATTGTTGTTATGCTCAAAACTGTCAGAATTGGAAGGATATTAACAAGTGGCATTGAATACAATTCACTTGCTTAATTGATTTTATTCATTCTTTATTAATGGATTGTCATTGATTTGTTTTTGTAATTGAAAAAAAAAAAAAAAAAACTTTTTTGAAAAATATGGGTCAACCCGACCCAACCCGACCCGACCCGGCCCGAAACCCGATTAACCCGCAACCCGATTGACCCGTTTAAAAATGACCCGTTTTGACCCGCAACCCGTTTAACCTGCAAACCCGATTGACCCGACCCGAACCCGACCCGACCCGACCCGCCCGTTTTGCCATGTCTAGGTGAGAATATGGTGCCTTAACTTGGAGATCTGTGAGAAGTGGGAAATGTTGCTAACAGGAACATTCCCTGAAGTTTCTTTTTCACAATTACCCAAAATGTTAGTTGTATTAACTAAAAAAAAAAACATGAATAGATATTTTTTTACTAAAAATTCACTTTATTTGAGTTTTTTTTTTTAAAGAACAATATATATTATCTTATATAATAGCAATAACACTATTTTAAATTAAATTCAGATTTTATATATATATATATATAATGTTACACCGTAATAAGTTGGTACCAATGATTAGAACGATATTCGTAACAATGATTAAAAAAAACAATCAACAAAAACGGACGCTATATATGTTAAAACTATCTCTAAAACAAATTGGAAAAAAGAAACAAAAAACAAAAACAAAAACAAAAAACAAAAAAACAACAACAAGGGATGAGGGTATTTGAAGTTTTGAACTCTAAACTTCTCCGTAAAAAACATGAGAGCATGTAAATTAAGCTATAAGATGCTAGACAATTTATATATATATATATATATATATATATATCAAGCTACAAGACACTAGACAATATCAATCAAGTAATACTGTAATACTGCCTCAAAATTTATCACTCAGCAATAAAAAGACTTGAACACAGAATAGATGTCATGACAGTAGAGGTATGAAAAAACTCAAGCTCGAGTTTTTGATTCGACGACAATTTAAATGTCTTTTATGTAGACATAATTCAAACTCAAGTTTATTATTCAACAAAAAGAAATTTATAAATTTGAGCTAAGTGCAACCCACTGAGTAGGATCTATTCCATTTTGATGATCATTCAATTTTTGATACAAATAATGACCAAAAACATTAGTCTAAATTTTATATATGTGTGTGTGTGTGTGTGTGTGAGTGTGTTAATAATAATTGTTAGGTTTAGAAGTTGTGGTTATGCCAAGCGACTTCATCAAATTGCAATAAAGGCTTAGAAGTTTTTAGATAGAAACAAAAACTTAAGGACAAGGATTTGCTATAAACTAAGTTGTAACAACTCCTACAAAATGCATACTTGTCAAGTGGTCATTTGATGAAAAATTCAATTTTGACAAAGAAATTTTCGTTTAAATATAAGTCTGGACAGGTATCTATCTGAGGCATTGATATATGTACATTTTTGCAGGAGTTGCTGCAACTTAATTTGCAACAAATTCTTGCCCAAAACTTAGTTGTTCTTATCAACTTTTTCTCTACTAATTTTTGGATATACACAAAAATTTAATTGTTCTTATTAACTTTTTCTCTATTTATCTTTGAATAGATACAAAAGCATAATGTTGATATTAACTTCTTCTTTTTTCCTTTCACTTTATGAATCTACGATTTTTCATTTATGTAATTCACGATTTTTATCAACATGAACAAGAAAACAAAGAAATTCAAGTCTGACAAAACTAAATGCCATATTAATAATGTTTGCTAGGGTTTTAACATTGAAGTGATTACTTATTAACAATTAAATTTTAAGTCGACACACAGTGAGAAAGTTTAAGTATTAAGAGTTTGAATTTGAGACTTTGAGTTTAATTAGAATTGATTTTACTTTTTTAATTGCAGGACATGTACTCATTTCCTAAGAGATCTTTTCAGATAGACCCAAGAGAATTTTTTTTTTTTTTTTTTTTTTTTTTTTTGAGATAAAAAGAATAGTTGTACGTTTAAGAAAGAAAATTTAATCAAAATTACACTGTTATATAAAAGATAATTTGCCTGAGAATAAACTCTAATTAGCTAAGTTTTAAAAGATATACAATTATATTTCAACCAAAATTCTATTTTAACTAAAATAGGAATTGAATGATAAACGTATGAGCTATGATCATTGCGCGTAATTAGCTTACCAAGTCATCAATTTGTTTTGGTGTAGACCGGATTTACAATTCAAGTTTCTTATCTGATGACAATTTCACTTTTGGCAGGTAAAGAAAACTGATATCCGTCCAAATCGCCAGAAGGACCCACAAATTGGACTTTTATTCAACCTCTCCATCAAAGAAATGTTAATCATTACCAGTGAAATTTGTTTCGCTAAAAAAAAAATAAATAAATAAATAAAAGAAAGCTGATAGAAACTCCGCACAAGATTCCCTTTTCTCTAGTATAAATTCCCTTTCGACCCGACCCAATATCACTCCTACCCGGCCCACTAGTATTATTTTCGTCGGCTAGCCTCTCTGTTATAGTGTTATGTTCTTACCCAAAAAGTTTCTCAAAAAACAAATTTAAAAAATAAAAAATAAAGCCTTTCTGTTATTTTTGCGTGAGCATGGACAGTTCCATAAAAGCCTTTACTTTCCTTTTTCTTGGGTTTCTCTTTGTTGCAGGTATTGACCCTAACTTCTGCAGTGCAGATTCTGAGGTTCGTTGCATTGATAGTGAGCGGCAGGCCCTTCTAAGGTTCAAGCAACACCTTAAAGATCCTTCAAACCGGCTCACTTCTTGGGCTGGTGATGGGGATTGTTGTCAATGGGTTGGAGTTGTCTGCCACAACTTGACCGGTCGCATCCATGAACTCCATCTTAGAAGCTTTCCTCCTGCGACTGGTCTTATAACTCATTACGAATATGATGCTCAAGAGGTAGCTTATGAGAGGTCAGTGTTTGGTGGTAAGATAAGTCCTTCTCTACTAGATTTAAAGCATTTGAATTACTTGGACTTGAGCTACAATGATTTCAATGGCACTCAAATTCCTAAATTCTTCGGTTCATTGGGCAGTTTAAGATTTCTTAATCTCTCTAATGCGGGATTTGGGGGTGTGATACCTTTTCAACTTGGAAATCTCTCAAATTTGCACTATCTCAATCTCAATGGTTATGGTTTATATGCCATGAATATTCAATGGCTTTTTGGTCTTCCTTCACTACAACATCTCCATATGAACCTTGTAGACCTTAGTAGAGTCTCTGACTGGTTACAGGTGATAAACAAACTCCCTTCTTTGTTAGAGTTGCAGTTGTTTTTTTGCAAACTTCTTTCCATCCCACCATCACTCCATGTTAACTTTTCATCTCTCGTTACCCTTGATCTTTCATCCAACAATTTCAAAAACACTTTAATCCCATCATGGGTCTTTGGTCTTCATCATCTGGTTTCCCTAGATCTATCCGAAAATTACTTTCAAGGTCTAATCCCTATTGATCTTCAAAATATGACTTCCCTTAGGCACCTTGATTTGTCTGATAACTATTTCAACAATTCAATTCCTAGTTGGTTGTACAGTTGTGGTCATCTTGAGTTTCTCAACCTTAGCTCCAATAATTTGCAAGGCACAGTTTCCAATGCCATTGGAAATCTGTCGTCTATCATTAGCATAGATTTGTCAAACAATGAATTTGGAGGAAAGGTGCCAAGATCGTTAGGTAATCTTTGTAATTTAAAGGAAATCATATTGTCTTCAAACCATTGGAGCCAAGAGATATCTAAAATCTTACAAAGTTTATCACCATGTGTTTCTAATGGACTCAGGTCCTTATATTTGGATAATGCTCAACTCTTTGGTCACTTGGGGGATGAACTTGGGTAATTTAAAAATCTACTCCACCTTTCCTTTGGGAGTAATTCCATTTCAGGTTCAATTCCAATGTCTTTAGGAAATCTTTCCTCTTTGAGATTACTGCGTCTTTCAGATAATCAATTCAAAGGAACACTCCCTCAAAATTTTGGGCAACTTTCCAAATTAGAGCATTTGTAAATTGAATCAAATATGTTGAAAGGTGTTGTGTCTGAAGTTCATTTTTCCAATTTAATGAGATTGAGTCGAATTTTTGCTTTCGAAAACCAACTAACTTTACAAGTAAGCCATGAATGGATTCCTCCTTTTCAACTTGAGACTTTGAACTTGCGATCATGGAAACTAGGGTCAAAATTCCCCTCATGGCTTTGTTCACAAAGGTATCTTACGTATTTAGATATATCCAACACAGGGATTTCAGATGTACTTCCTCCTTCATTTTGGAACTTGTCTTTTCAATCTATTCCATATCAATATCTAGGATACCTAAATCTCTCCCACAATCTAATCTATGGGGCAATTCCAAACATTTCCATGATTTTGTCTACTTGTTTAGAGATTGATTTGAGTTCAAACCTTTTCCAAGGTTCATTACCTTATGCCTCCTCACATGTGATTGTGCTCGATCTTTGTAACAATTTATTCCCTGGATCTATTTCTCACTTCTTGTATTACAAGATGAATGAGCCCAAAAAAATGGAATTTCTCAATCTTGGAAAAAATCTTTTGTCGGGAAAAATACCTAATTGTTGGATGAAGTGGCACAACTTGGTGGTCCTGAATTTGGTAAACAACAATTTCACTGGGAGCCTTCCTGCATCCATTGGATCTTTGACTCGTCTAAAATTTTTGCATTTATACAACAACAAATTCTCTGGAAAATTGCCATCTTTGAGAAGTTGTAAAGAGTTGGTGATTCTTGATGTTGGTGAAAATAAGTTTGTTGGAAGTATACCTTCATGGATAGGACGTAGATGTTCAAGTTTGATGGTTCTTAGCCTTCGTTCAAATAATTTTCATGGTCACATATTGGAAGAACTCTGTGCTCTAACTTCACTCCAAATCTTAGACCTTTCACATAATAAACTATTTGGAAGAATACCTAGATGTGTTAAGAATTTCAGTGCCATGTCCACAATTAATAATTCACACCCCTACATGAAAGTTGAGCCCTCAGAATATTTTTATGGTGCATCACTCCCCCTTGAAAGTGCATCGCTTGTGGTGAAGGGGAGAATTCTTAGTATAGCACAATTCTCCAATTGGTAAAAAGTGTAGACTTTTCTCATAATAATTTATCAAGGGAGATCCCTGAGGAAGTAACCAATCTTCGAGGATTACAATCATTGAATTTGTCATATAATCTCTTGATTGGAAGTATTCCTGAGAACATAGGCAAAATGGAATCAATGGAATCGATGGATTTCTCTATGTATCAACTCTCCGGTCAAATTCCCACAAGCATGTCAAGTTTGACATTTTTGAATCATTTGAACTTGTCAAACAATAATTTGATTGGGAAAATCCCTTCAGGCACTCAATTGCAAAGCTTCAATGCATCCAGTTTTATGGGAAATAAACTTTGTGGACCACCACTTATTGATACTTGTACTATAGATGGTGTGAAACCCAAGAATGAAAACCATATAAGCAAAGATTCTGATGGACTTGAAGTGGATTGGTTTTATGTAAGCATGGCACTTGGATTCATGGTTGGGTTTTGGGGCGTATGTGGTTCTTTATTGTTGAACAAACATTGGAGAATCATTTACTTTCAATTCTTGGATCACATGTTACATGGGACATGCTTAGGGATATTGTTTCATTGTAACTGAATTCTATCCGATTCTTAATATTTAGTGCAAATTTCATGTGCCCTTGTAAATCAAAATAATATTGTCTTTGTGCTGCTTATTACTGTTATATTCACAAATAAATATGGTCTTCCCATGAATGTCGAAGTCAATTCAATTTGTACTTTCATTTAAGCGCGGTAGATTGATGGTGTAAAATTAAATTTTAGTTTATACAAGCATTTGATTTGTTATATTATACCTTGAAATGCCATAATGTCTTTTTTTCTATTACCATTTTTTTAAATATAATAAATAGGATAGAATTTCAATTTATGTCATTCACTTCATGATGATTGATTTTTATCATTAGGCTAATTATCAATTAGTTTTTTTTTTTTTTTTTTTTTTTGTATAAACGGAGTTCAAACCATATATTGCTTGTTTGATGACAAGTTACTATAATAGTCAAGCCAATTAAAACCCCACATTTTCTATTACTTACCAAAAAAAAAAATGATAGAGGAAAGACCAATTATTTGAGTGACATATCAATTGAATTGTTCACTTTATATTATAATATTAATTCAAATATTTTTTTTATTTCTTCCACATTATAAAAAAAATCATATTACCTATATTAATACTCAATAATTTTATAATAAAAAAAAAAAAAAAAAACTACAGAAACATTAATAAGCTAGTTAGTCTCAACTCTTATCCCACCAAAAGTATTGTTCTTCTATGGATTACCATATTGACCAAAAGTAAATTAGAACTTCCCAAAAATTTACAAATAACTTTTTTTCTTTTCAAATTATGTTTTTTATTTGAGAAAATGACACTTTAATAGTTAAAATTAGGGGGAAATGTGGTTTGGTTGAATCAATCCAAGGGAAAATTTGGTATTGAATCGAAGGTTTCGATTTTTCCATTTTGACAACTAACACTAACCAATACAATAGAATACCGACCGAGAAAGTCATGGTTTAGTGTGACTAGGGGTGTTTGTTACTATTATTTAAATAATAGTTTTCAGTGTTTAAATAATATTACACGTATTTTCACACACACTTTTTCCACTACACATATTTCCATAAAATAACAATAACATTATTAGAAATCTTTTAACAAACGGCCCCCTCTCAGTTCAAGACGAGCAAATAAAATGTGAAATTAAATATAAGCACTGAGGTATAGGTAAAGTTTTTTATTTTATTTAAAAAATAAATATAATGTATTAGTTCAAAGGTCCAACTGAAAAATTGAAAATTAAAAACAAGTGGTGAACACCGGATGAAAAACCAATTGGAAACTTTAAAATCAAGTCAATTTCAAGTGTGGATTTAGCAAAATGATTTTTTTTAATAACCCTATTTAAAACATGTTTGAGCGCATAATGTAATATAAAAAAGTGTTTGACTTACCTCTAGTACTTTTTTAACTAGAATCTCCTTTTATTTTAATAAGAAACTGTCACATTACCCCTACTATCACCTGCCATTGTTATTTAAAACAAAATGAGATATCTAGTTAAAATAAGTAATGAAGGTGTTGAGGACTCTTTTTTCGGCCTACATGACATTACTTCATTGGCAATCCATGCCACATCAACATATTATTGATTTTTTGGGTAAATCTATTTAAAGTTCAAAATAAGCTCACATTTCATTCAAATACATGGATTGGGCTCACATGACCCGTGAGATCTTTACTTCAAGAGGCGGATTCATGGTGTACATTTCTTTTTCATCAATTGGGATCACAACCCATGATATCATTAACATCAACATATGAATCAGGCTCACACAATAAATCGAAACTCATGGCCCATATTACCTCTCTCAATTCATGGAAAACAGCTTCTTCAACAAAAGCCCATATTCACACAAAACTACAACAAAACCCAAGGTACGTCATCTCATCTTCGGCTTATAATCCAAGCTCATGAATCTCTTTGGGGAAATTTTGGGAGTCGTGGTTTGGAGGGCTAAGATGTATGTTTAGTAAAGCTCCAACGGTTTAAAGTTGATAAAAGAAACATGTTGCTTTGCGTGTCTTCTTCAACTCCCTGAACTCTGACGAGTCCATGTGTAGCGATTAACATATGGCAATCATCTCTTATCACATATCACTTAAAATTATAAAACTCCCCATTGCTCTTTTCCTAAAGATTAATATTCATCATATGACAAATACTCAATATCTCCAACCATCTAAATGCTGAGAAAATAACTATTCATTCAATCCCCAGCTGTTTCTATACAAATTTAGAAACTTAATTATATTATTCTACATAAATCTTATTACTACTCTTAACCAAAATCCAACTTAAAAACATGGCTTAATTTGATTGGCTATCTTTAATCTCCAATTATATTCAAAATATTCATGATATCATTAATACCCAGCTACTATCTGCCACAATCAGACCATATATTTCTCTGCCAACTGCCAGAGCAGAGCATTAAATGTCTTCTTACTCACTAAGATTAAGTCACAACACAATAAAACCTTGACTAAATCTCTAAAACTTCATTAACTATCAACTAACCATTCTCTTATTTATTAAAAATGTGTTGTAATAAAACCTTGGACCAAAAATACAAACACCCAAAAAAAGAAAAATTTCCAACAGAACCCTAACAATGTATTCAGCACTTAACACCTGGCTGAAACTGATATCATCAGCCTTGAAAGAGATCCCAACAACCAGCTGCTATATCCAAAATAGCAAGATAGCCTTGAAAGAGATCTTACCATTCTCAGCCAAATTCATGAAATAAACGCTGAATGTCCTCTCTAGCAGTCTGAAATCACCCAGCTGACCTCATCTGCTTCTGCCCAAAGCAACAGCTGTCTTATGACAACTGTGACAACTGTCTCATGATAGCTGTCACAACTTTTCTTAACTGCAGGGACAGCTTTTTTAGAACAGATGTAATAGCTGACTCAATAGCTTTAGCATTACTAATTTTTCCTCTTTTGGCTAAGAACCAAAACCAACTAAGTAACTATCTTTTTCTTGCTAAAACGCTTTCCTTTTTTGCTACTTTTTCCCCAGCAGCTATTACCAAAACAGCAAGAACACCTTAAAGCTAAACATACCGTTGGCCAAATTCTAGAATGGATTTTTTGAAGATTCATTGCTATTTGGAACAGATTTTGGCTAAGATTATTTACTAAAATATCCCCTTAAACTCAACTAAGTAGAACCCTTCATCAACACCTCAAAAGGGGACACCAAGGGAGAAGAACAATTCTTTCACAAATTTCTCTACTCTCTCTCCCTCTAAGAATCTTCTAAAGCTCTTAATAAAGTTCTGAGCTTCTAAGTTTTTAGTTTCTAAATGAGGAACTAAACTCTTCAGCCCTTAACTCATAAATGCCTTCATAAGGCCTTATTCATTCTCCAACAGCCTTGCTAAACACTTTCCCTCTCACTACCCTTACTATCAAATAACTCACTACTTACTACATATACTCTCTCTAAGCTACATATACTCTCTCTAAGAGCATGCCCCTAGCTCTCAAATACTCTCGTACTCCCCACTCATGAGCTCTTTATAAGCTCCTGTCCATCTCAGCAGTAAATCCCAGCAATATTGCTAAACACACTATAACACTATTATCCCTCTTATACTCATTCTCTCACTCTCCATATTTAGAAAGTACACCTATCTTACTGCTCCTATCTTCAAATACCTAAACACACCTCCATTCTCTTCTCTTACAAAATCTTTCCTCTTGGAAAGCAATCTCTACAACTTTTCTAATGGTTATAATCTCATATTTTTACTATCTTTAACCTCCATATCTCTCATACGTCCATATATCATACATATTATAAATACTACATCTCACAAAAAATTTATATCTTTTACCATCTCCATATTTCTCAAGAGATATCAAACACTTATACCAAAAAGCCCTTCTCATGGACGACATAAATTTCTAATGCCAAAGCCCTTCTCCTAAAAGGCACCAAGATCTTGTATTAAAGTCTTTCTCATAGAAGGCACAAATCCATCTTACATAAAGCCCTTCGTTTAGAAGGCACAAATTCTCCATACAAAAAGTCCTTCTCATGGAAGGCAACACTATTCATAACTTCACAGCAACTAAAAGAGCATTAGCAAGGAGAAAACTCATTTAAGTGCATAATAAGAGGGGCAAACTTAATCAACCCCTACACACAGCTGGACATACTCTCTCTCCCTCTAGTTACACTTATTTTTCTCCCTCAATCTTGAAGTTATCATGGCAAACTGTCTTTCTACTGCTAAAGTCACTTTGCTAGGATATTATCAATTCACAGAAGCTGTACAACTAGAACTACAAATCATACAAAGATAAGTGACTTTGCTTCCATATTTTTAAATATACATCATTGAGTACATGATTACTTCACATTTAAATACATATTACTTTATTCCATTGTTATTGATACCGTTCCGTTCTGGTCGAAACGGCCGGAATTTTTCATACTAGCATGCAAACCAGTACTAGAAATACCCCACGTTCCACCTCAGGTCAGATTTCGGGCTGTTTCGGGTCATTCCAGTCATTCCGAACAATTTCGGCCAATTTCGGCTGAGATGTAAATTCCGGCTAGTACAGGATTTGGCTTGCTATTTAAAAAAAAAAAAAAAACAAAAAAAAAGTAAAGATCCAAACGACACCAGCCCATTATTTACCTGAATGAACCCAACGTCCCAGGCCACTTCTTCTTCTTCTTTATCTTCTTCTTCTCTGTTTTGTATCCACTGGTTAGTGGGACTGGTCTTTTCACTCTTTTGATCTTTTATTTTTCTATTGTCTTGACTCCTTAGTGTTTTAGTGTCTTCTAGAGTCTAGTTCTATTCTATCCTCTTTTATTGATTTCAAATTTCAACTTTTCTGAGCCTACCACGTGAGTAACTTTGGAAATGACAAATAAAGTTTAAAAAAAAAAATCCAAAAGCAAATGTCACTTAGAGCTATTATTCTTATTTTCCTCACTGTGTACAATGGTTTATAACTTTATATTAATGTTATATTGATAACATTTTTACAATACTTGCACAATAAATTGTAAATAATAGGTTGATGTAGTACCAATGGGCCCGAAGTACACACAGTGGGCCGGCCCAAAAGCTCTCACAATGAAAGAAGCCCAACCCCACATCTTGAAATGGTCCGAGAACATAATCAGTCCAACCTACAAAGTCACGTGATAAAGAGGGGTGTCATGCATGACCAAAACACCAAGAAATATGACGTCCGAGGACAACATAGTCCTCGGCAGGCGTTGCCGAGGACGATGTGAATGATCTAGCAGTTCAACAGCGCCCATGATGGAGGCCTTTGATGCTGGAATTAAGGAAACGAGGATAAAGAATAAAGGGGAGGGGTAGGCGAATATCCAGGAGAAAGCTGCTATCACCGCATTTAAAGCTCTACACCTGCTTCTCTGGCCGCATTAATGAAGAAGTGACGCCTGAACGTTGGGTTTTAACCTTATCTTCACCACCAGGGACCTTAGTAAAAAGGGATGATGTGACAAGTATTCAAGAGAGAAGAAGGTCCAGACTACACGTGGAAGAAAGGAAAAAGGAGAGAGGCCTATAAAGGGAGGGGGAGAGAAAAATCAGAAAAAGGGGAGAGAGAGAGAGAGAATCTGTAAAAGAGGCAGGAAGAATTGTCCTCGGCACTAGTGTATTCAACTTAATATCACATCTTTACATAAGATCAGTGCATGAATTACATGATTCAATCCAACCTTTGTGTTATCTATCGTCTCGAAAACCTAGACTAGGCATCCACTCTCTATAAATTTATTGTTCAGGACTCATTAGGCTGGTCCATTGGACGAACCTTAGATTAGTTTGATCTGTGTCCTTACAGTTGATATTAGCTATTATTGATAACCAAAAAAGTAATTTTAATTCTAGGTTTAAATTAAAACTAATAACAACTAGACACTTATGATTTGTTGTGAAAATATTATGAACGTAGCATTCTTTTTTTATTATTTTAGTTTTACAATACATATACTAATTAAAATGTTAACAACATTTGTGCTTTGACTTTCACATTTATTGTATTTTTTAGGATTATCCAAAATGTGAATTTTATTTGTAGACAATTATAAATAATTTTTTTTAATTAAACTTTATTTATTTTTAAAAAATTGATTAAATTCATTTTTTTTATATAATAGTAACACTTCTTTAAATTGAAACTTTTATGTTGTATACGTGTGTGTTCATATATATATATATATATATATATATATATATATATTTTTTTTTTTTAGGAACCCGAAACACCTTGAAACAGTACGCCGAGATAAGCCGGTACCAAAATATTCCGTTTCACTAGACAAACTAAAACGGGGTCCAAAATGGAATTAATAACATTGCTTTATTTCAACTACTATTACAACTATTAATCAAAGCTATTATATCAACCACATATCACATAACGACTCAACCATTATCGTGATTCTTAGACTTTAGCTTTGATGGTTTTGTAGGCTTAAAAGTACACCGGTAGCCATTGGACCTCGTGGCCCAATGTTGAGTTCTGGAACGCAACTCCCCAAATGAACCCGAGTCTAGCAAGGTCACCCCTCCAAAAGACCACACATGGCTGAGCAATCGAAAAAGACCCCTGAACAGAAGGTAAGCCAAAACCTATAACAAATTATATGATTTTAGAGCATAAGAGATTATGTGGCTGTTTGTTGAGTCTAATTGTGGACAAGTATTAGTTTGATCTTAACTAAATAAATAATTATAAAGAACTTTAATTATTATAATTACGTATTATTGCACATCGCACACATGTTGCGAATACATCTACAAATTGTGATATATAATACCTCTATCATTATTTTTCTTAATTATAAACTAATATATCAATTTTTTTTTTTTTTTTTTAATTCTGAAGTAGATCCAAATGAAAAGAAAAATATTTTTAAAAGTTAATGTGGTTTTTTTTCCCAATCAAAGCACTGATGTGATCACTAAAATTTGGACACATCAATATCTCATTTAATATTTTAATATTAGCCATTAGACATGCTAACCGTGCATATCTTTTGCCACGTAGGAATTTTTCATAAGTGTGACAATAGGGACAAACTCGACAGCATGTTAAAGATAATATGAACCAAAATAATTACTAAAAAAAGTGAAAACAATTTTATCGAAGAAAAAAAAAAGTGAGAACCAAATTGAAAGTGAACCCAAAATAGTATTTTCACCTTAAAATATTTCTGTTATATAAAAGTAGGACAAAATTTCCATCTAAGAGATTAAAAAAAAAATTCTATGTGACATTTTAAACAACAAGTCACGTATATTTTACTTCTAATCAAATAAGTTATATATATATATATATATATTGAGTTAGGTTCAAGTTACACCTGGTGTAACTCTAAGCAATGTTACACCACTCAATATTTTTAAATTAGATGCAAATATTAACAAATTCACCGTTAGATTACATTATCTTCATATATTCTTCATGCTTGCAAAATTTGAAGGTGATCAAAAATTAATAGCCATGTCATCAATCAATTGTTAAAATTCAAATTTTTGTAGTTTAAAATAATGCATAAAAGATGAGTTTATAGATCAAATGGTAAATAGCATCTGATTGATATGAAAATTGGCATACATGTTAATAACATATAGAACATGTAATTCAACGGTTGGATTTTTTAAATATTAATTCAATAACAAGTTATTGGATGGTGTAACATTGCTTAGAGTTACACCAGGTGTAACTTGAACCCAACTCATATATATTATATATATATATATATATATATATTTTTTTTTATACTACTATTTAAAGAACTTCTTCTATTTGAATTCCTCATTTTCATGATTCTAAAATGCCCATACATCCCTATTTTTAAGCACAGACAAAATTAAAGAACAATCTGGTAAAAATACAACTCTAACATTGCCTCAAAAATAAGATCACTCTTCTATTTTTTTAATTGCTTTATTCACTTTTAAATTAAATTTTCAAAATAAAAATTATATATATAAAATAAAAATAAAAAAACTTTTTTTACTACAAAATAGGAGCACTAAAAAACAGCCTCACTTATAAATTAAAATTTTGAAATAAAAATTATATATAAAACAAAAATACATATCTTTTTTTTCTACGAAATAAGACCTCTAAAAAAGAAAGAAAAAACTAAATTTGTTGTATGGTATATTTTGAAAAAAGAAACACACGCACACAACTAAAAGCGATACCGTTTACCGTTTCCATTAGAAAGGAGCCCTAGGACAGCCCAACACCAGAGATTTGGTGCGAACTCACTGAGCAAGGACGGACAATCAAGCATCAACCACAACCACAACCACCGGCCACTTAGCCACCGACCACGCCGCCGGCCTCTCCAACCTCCAATTTCAAGTATTTATTATTATCTCTTTTAGAACCTAATACTGATATGATATGATATATATATGTTCTCTGATGCTCTTTCTCCACACCATACGTTTATAGTTTGTACGAATATGTGATTGTGGTGGGTGTTTTTTTTTTTGCTGAGGATGATTGTGAATTGAATATATGAATAATTGATCTGTGATTGTGTTTGTGTATATGTTTGTGCTTGTATATATATATATATATATATATATATATAATCTATTAAAATGATTCAATTAGATACACATTGGGATTGGAGAAATTAAGAGTTTGTAGTCACATCATCCAATTGACTAATTCAACCGAACCCAACTTGACCCTAAACCTCAAATTGGTTATTTGTGGGTTGATGAGTTCGGTTCGTTTGTAAATTTTTTTTTTTGGAAGCTTGGATAGGATTAAGTTCGGGTTGTCAAAAATTTCAACTCAAGTAACTCAACCCAATCTATGCTATTCTTTTTTACCTATTTTAAAATTTGATAGTTTTATATTTTAAAATTTTGTTTAAATTTATTAGTTTGATTTATTTTAATATTTGCTGTAAAAAAAAAAAGAAATATTTATTTTAATATTTTAAGATTTAGGTTTAATAAAATTAGAATATTATGATCAAACTTTTTTAAATTCTAATCATAAATTAAATAGTAAACTTTAAATAGTTGAGTAAAAAACCTAATTTCAGACCGAACCTAATTTCGAGCTTGTCCTCACCACCGCTGCTGCTGGTTCCTCACTGAAGGCTCCGATCGGGTGCTACCGACGCTAGCTTTGGTGTTCCACAGCCATGGAAGAGAGAGTTTGCATTTGAGCTTCTCTTTGGATTTGGGTTTGAGTCTAGGTTTGTGTGTCAAACGTCAAGGGAAACTGTTTGGCAGAGAGAGACCCACAACCTCTGCAACCACCACAGGTAATGAAGATTTGGTGATTTTTTATTTGGGTTTGAAAGACGGGGTTTGGGTATGGTCATCTGTGGATCTGTGGGTAATTTTTTTTTATTTGGATTTTGTCTGAAAATTGGTCTAAAATGGTGTTTTTGTTGGAGTATGAATGATTATGGATATGTTTGTATGCTTTGTGAATTTACATGTGTTTGTGTGTTTGTGATAGTATGAGACATTGAAGGTTTTATGATTTGGTGTAAAGTTTTCTTGAGCTGAAGCTAAGGATATGCTAAAAAAACTGATATATTTAGTCATTTGACTATGAATTTTATAGGTTTTTGGATCGGAGTTTTATTCTATAGTGATAGTAACATGATTGTTATGTTAGGTCAGTGTTTTTGTTGGGGGAAAATTTTGGGGCTTTTGATAAAAAATCGAATTTGACTCAAATTTTGGCGACCCATTTGACTGAAACTTGTTTTTATTAATGGGTTTCCTTTTCTTAATTTAAACTATGGTCATTTCAGCTTTGTTGGGAAGTTATTTCTGTGAGAGAGAGAGAGAGATTGGAGGTTTTTTGATTTGGGTAACGTTAGTCTTGGGCTGAAGCTAAAGCTATGCTAAATTGATATATATAGTTATGCTTTTGGATTAGAGCTCTATATTCTAAGTAATAGTAATAGGATTGCAATATGATTGTTATCTCAGGCCAGTGTTGTTGAGGGAAGTTTTGGGCTTCTGATAAAAAGAGAATTTGACTCAAGATTTGGCGACGCATTTGATTGAAACTTGTTTTTATAATGGGTTTTCTTTCTCTATTTAAACTATGGTCATTTTGGGATTTTTCTAGTTTTAATTTACTACTACCTTGAGCTTTTAGGAGTTTGGAGATTGGAATTCAATAAGTATAAAGACATAACGAATTTCACAATATTTTTTAATACTATTGATTGTGATTGGTGTACTATAAAAGTGATGTTAGCAATGGTCCTAGTGAAAGTTATGCTACACTAATCATAGTTTGCTATTTCAATAAGTTGTAAAAAAAAATTGTGAAATTTTGTGGGGAAATATGTAACACTGTTGATTAGAATTTTGTTTTTTGGAAAAAAAAAAAAAAAAGCTTTGATGGTTGAGACTTTAATCCACATGTGATAGTTCTTGTGGAAAATGTAGTATTATGTTAAGTAGAGGATTTGGGAGATTGGCAATTGTGCTAACTGAGACCCATTGTAAGGATTTGGATATCTTTCAGTCTCAATCTTAATGTGATATACTGATATTTAACATTCAAGATTGGTTCGTTATATTTAATTATGATTACTTATTGCATTGTCTGGGCTTTATATCTTATAAAAAGAGATTTGAGCAAATTGTGACTGAATTGTATTCTGTAAATGCCCGTATTAAGGGGTTTAAATAAGTTCCTTTCCCCCTGCCTTCTTTATGTATCGGCAACCCAACTAGAAACTTGATTCAAGAGTTTTTAGAGCAGATTGGAAACTGACCATTCTGAACCAATTGAATTACAATTTGCTCAGTTTGCCATTCCTCCCCTCTGGTTTGGTCTTGGTGCCAAATTTTGCAAAACCGATGGCCTTGGTATGTTGCAAAAAATGCCTTCAACACTGAACTGATATCAAATGGATGCTTAATTATGTTGTTTTGGGTGTCTTATCTCTGTTTCATTGTTGAATCTCCTATATGGCTGGTATCCTTTTGTTCTAGGATTCCATCTATACTTTTTTATGTGGGCTGTGGAGGGACAAAATGAAGAATCTTTGGGCTATATTTGAGTCTCCAAAGTGGCCGCTTGATTGTTTAACAGTCTTAGGGGGTGTTTGGTGGTTGTTTTCAAACAACCATTTTCAGTTTTTAAACAACATTTCACGTATTTTCACACACTTTTTTACCCACATGTATTTCCACAAATATTTTCAAACAACAATTTTCAGTTTTTCAACACATGTACCAAACGGACTCTTACACTTTCTATTTTTTTTTTTTTTTTTTTTGTTTCAGTTGAATTCTGATTGTTAACTTCATAAAATCTCTTTGAGGGTTGAAGGGTTATTTAATAATGCTGGTTGGGTTCTGTGTTTTAGGGTTGAAGGGTTTTTTAATAATGCTGGTTGTGTTCTGTGTTTTAAGTTATCGCTAGTATATTTTGTTTCTACTGTTAGAAAGCATCATTTACATTGCAGCGTTATAAGCATGGTTTTAAAAACCAGACCAGGGCAAAACCGTTTTTGCCTCCTTCCCGGTTTTGGGGGGTTTTTCTAGACCGGACTAGTGCCTGGTTCCTAGTTGAACTGGCCGGGCTGTCTAGTCCGGTTTTTAAAACCATGGTTATAATCACAACAATGTCAATTATTTAGTTCAAATGAGTAGGAAGAAAAAAAAAATGACAACCATGATCTATATTTGTTTCCCATTCACAACCTTTTTTTTGTCAAATCTCTTTGCTTCGCATTAAAAAATGAAAACATTTTGGAAATATTTTTTAATTTTCTGCCATTTTATTTTATTTTTCAGCTTCTGCAGCAGGGTTTTTGGCAGCAACAGGTTAAAAGTTGGAGGTTGGTTATTAGCTACATGGGTAAGAAAACACTTGGCAAGGAAGGCTATAAAAGCAAGAAAGACATGGGAAATGAAGCTAATATATTGGGGGTGAGTGGAAGCAAAAATGATGTGCTTATGAGAGTGGAGGAGGGTATCAAGATGAGCAGTGAGGATGAGAGGAGAAATGAAGAGAGAAAAGAAAAGAAAAAGAAGCATGAGAAGGAGAAGAGCAAAGATGGAATTGAGACTGCTTCGTATGTGAATGAAATACTTGAGGGCAACCCAGCGGAGGATCTAGTTAAGGGGCTGGATGGCTTTAAGAAAAGAGACGATGATGGAAAAAAGGAAGGGAAAGAATCAAATGAAAAGAAGGAGAAGAAGAAAAAGAACCATAAGGAGGAAAAGAACAAAGATGGAATTGTGACAGCTTCTTATGTGAATGAAATCCTTGAGGATAACAAAGTGGATGAGCTAGTTAAGGGGCAGGATAGCTTTGGGAAAAGAGACAATGATGAAATGAATTATGGGAAAGAAGCAGGCGAAAAGAAGAAGAAAAAGAAAAAGAAGCATAAGGAGGAAAAGAGCAAAGATGGAATTGAGACAGCTTCTTATACTAATGAAACCCTTGTGAATAACAAAGTGGATGAGCTAGTTAAGGGGCACAATAGCTTTGGGAAAAGAGACGATGATGAAACCAAGGATGGTAAAGTAGTAGACAAAAAGGAGAAGAAAAGGAGGAGGGACATGGAGGGTGGTGATGTTACTGTGAAGAACAACATGGGAAAAGAAAGAGAGGTCTCAGATGGGAAAAACACGGAAAAGGGTGAGCCTACAAAAAAGAAAGGAAGGAAAGATATTGAGACTACTGATCTTAACGAAAATTCTCCACTGAAGAGAACACCTAAGAGAGTAAGTTTCTCAGATAATTTGGAGGTTTTTTCTTCATCTGATGCTCCAATTGAAGGGAATAGTGATCATGACGACAGCTTAGTACGAGGGAAGAGGTTTTCACAAGAAGAAGATGAGATGGTTAAAAAGGCTGTTTTTGATTACATAGAGGAACACCAGTTAGGTGATGAAGGCCTAAACATGGTTCTTCATTGTAAATCTCACCGTAAGACTAAAAATTGTTGGAAGGAAATAGGAGCAGCCTTACCTTGGAGGCCTACTGAGAGTGTATATTATCGAGCCCATATTTTGTTTGAAAGAGGTGAGACGCGTAAATGGACTCAAGAAGAGTATGAACTTATCCGATCTTTCCATAAAAAGCATGGGTCAGAGTGGAAAATGATGGCTGATGCACTTGGCAAACATAGGTTTCATGTAAAGGATACATGGCGTAGAATAAAATTGCCCAATATGAAGAAAGGACGTTGGTCCCAAGAGGAGTACCAGAACTTATTTGATTTAGTAAACTTGGATCTGCGAATGAAGGCCAGTGAAGAAAAGAAATCTAAGCATGGTATGTTGCGAGATAATATTGCTTGGGAAGCCATTAGTGATAAGTTATCTACCAGAAGCAATGTCCTTTGCTGCATGAAGTGGTATAACCAATTAACATCACCTATGGTTAGTGAAGGTTTATGGGCTGATGCTGATGACTACCGCCTGCTGGACGCTCTTTACAGCTTGGATGCTTGCTGCATAGAAGATGTGGACTGGGATGATTTGCTTGAGCATAGGTCAGGAGAGGTATGTCAAAAGCGATGGGACCAGATGGTCAAACACATCGGTGAGCATTCAAACAAGTCATTTGCTGAACAAGTTGAAGTCCTTTCCAAACGGTATCGTCCAGATGTACTTGAAGCAAGAGAGGCCTATGATAGCAAGCCTGCAGTTTCTTGAGCACTATCTGCCAAAGTGTTTTGAGTGTGTGATACACAGGAACTCTTTAAGATTAATATTTTGTAGAAGTGATGTAAGTTAAACTAGGGGAGTGGGGGTGACTACATATGAAACATTGTTTGGTTATCGTATCCTGTTATCTTTTGGTTGATTATTTTATCATTTACTATTGGTTGCTATGTGGTCACCCGTCATTTATTTAGAAAAATAGTAAACACACATGGGAAACGTAGTTAGTGTGTGTCGATGGTGATTTGCTTGAGTTTGTTGCTGTTGCTTTTGTTGTTCTCAGATGATTATTCTCCTTCAACTTGCACTAATTATTGCTTTCTTCTTGTATTGATGTCATTGGATCAAACTGTCACCCGGTACTGGTCTGAAAATATCCCTATAACATCAGTAAAATTTGACCTTGCTCACTGTAGTTTGGGTATCTGATTGAAGTTAGAAAGTGGGCTGAGTGGATATGTTTTGTTTGATTGAATGCTTTTTGTGAAACTCTTTTTCCAGGATTTAACGTTTCGCATTTTACACATTTATGTTGATTATATGACTCGGGTTTTTCACTAGAAAGTGTAACTATAAATTGGAGCATTTTGGTTTGTTGTTGGGTCTGTTTTGTTCTTGGATAATTTTGTATCTGTTTTCATTTTTATTTTTCGTTTTCAAAACTAAACCTAAGGTAAGGATGCTTAAAATCAAAAGTGGGGGGGACTGTCATGGTAGGTTAAAAGTGATACTAGTGGTGAGTATTGATGAGAAACAATAAATGTTAGCCAACTCAATTGCTGTGAAAAGTGTCGTGAATTTTAGCCAACTCAGTCGTTATGAAAAATGTCGTAAAATTTTTTGTGTAGGTATCATTGCTTTAAAATCAATGAAAGTGGACTTGAAATACTTTTGACCATATAAATGATCAAGACATTCAAGTTGAAGGATTTTAAATTCATGGAATTCAATCAATGCATTCCAAATCCCCTTTTTGTAAATCTAAATCCTTGTTCTCAATTGCAACCCTATTTCAAGTAATTTAGAAAAAGGAATAGGCCAGTATTTCTGTTTTGTTTTCTTAGAGAAAAATGCCAGTATTTCTAGAAAAATTATTTGGTACTCCAGGAATACTATAAATGCGTACTCCTCCCTCTCACATGAATGTCAAATCTCACCATGAATTTAATTCATGGGATCTACCATTCACGTGAGAGAAGTGAATACGCATTTATGGTACTTCAGAAGTACATAATAATTTTCTGTATTTCTATTGATACTCAACTCTTTAACAAAATTATATCTTTTGCCAATAGATGAAAAGAATCCCAATATGGATGAAAACAGAAATAGAAACTCATTTATCAAGTAATGTACCATATTTATATGGAAACTTTTGGATTTAACAAAAATACCTAAATTTCATTGTTGTATATATCATAATCTACACTAGAGATATATTAGTTGGAGATGAAAAAGTGAGGGATAGAAAATATTTAGTTTTCTTTCGTGTGTGTTTAGTTGGGAAGATGAAAGAGTGAAAGAAGGAAACTTTTTTATTTTGTTGAGAATAATCATGGGAGGATGAAAAAAAGTTTTTTTTTTTTTTGAGAGAGTTTCAACTTATGGCGTCTGCTCCTGATAATTACTCTTTATTATCAGATCAAAATGCTAATCAGTTTTTGGTATAAACGAGAATTGAACCCCAGATCTCTTATACAACTGTCAGAAATTTTACCAGCTGAGTTAACTGAAACCCACGGGAGGATGGAAAAAAGTTATTTGTATGAATTTACTTTTATATTACATATTATAATAGTATATAAAAAGTAAAGAGTAAATTAGTTAAAAAGAGATACTAAAAAAATAATGTGATGAGATTTTTTGCTTTGAATTTTTCTAGACGACGTCATTTGTGCAAGGAGCTAGGGAAAGGAATAGTTCAGTATCCTCTTTCTTCTATGCTATAGACTATATGTCTCTGCCTCATATAAGTCCAACCTTTGGCCATAATTATCATGAGGCTAGCTCCAAAGAATAAGTACATCCACATACGAACATATGATGTCAATGCTACTTTAGTGTTCATTTTTTAAAGATGTCTCATTTTTTAAAGATGTCTCATGGTCCTTTTGATTGTATTAGTAGTTCGCAAATGCGTAATATTAGAAGCCAAATATTTAAACCTCAAACTAGGATAAATGAAAACTTATGACACTAAACTAAAAAAAAAAATGAGCCTCTCTCATGTGATGAGGCTAGGTTTATAAGTGGGAGTAGAAATTGGTAGCCAATTTTAAATATCTAATTTTATTCTTGAGTTTATCTTATTATTAAATCACTCTAGAAATTAAATAAATTAATTAATTTTCAAATAAAAAAAAACGAATCAATCGCATAAAGAAGAAAGAAACAAAACTCCAAATTGCTCTCATGCAAGTGAAAAGTGACCATAGGAATAATTATTTCAATTTAAATCCTAGCATTTTTATAATAAAAAAAATTATATCAAGGGAAATACATCAAACATCTAGTATATAAATACTTTAAATGGAACCTAAGTTCAAATAAGATATCTTTATCACAAAAAAAAAAAAAAAAAAAAAACACACACACACACAATATAATAAAATTCCTTCTTATGTCTAAAACTGTGGCGGAGCTAGGATTTAACTTGAGAGGGGGCAAAAATTATATTTGACATCACATTTACATACGTGCAAATCAACATATACATATTGATATAGTGTTTGAGATCAATTTGCAAAATAACAATTCATTCATGTGTATGCTAAGCAATATTTGAATGCAAGAAAATTCAAAAGAAAATAACATATTCATTATATTATATTTATCTATTAGGGGTTTACTTACATAAAAAATCATTTTGAAATTGTAATTATAAAAAATGCTATAATTCTACTTATGAAATGGAAAGGTTTTAGTTCTTAGATAGACATAAAGTACAACTTACAAAAATTTCTATTATGTATAAGTAGGCTATGCTCTCAATCCTCCCGTGAAAGCAGCTGCTCGTATTGTGTATACGGTTTTATAGCTTTTCATCATTAATAATAATTTTATATTTTTACCTAAAATGCGTCTAAACTAGCTAGTAAGTAAATATTAACAGATTTTTTGGGTGGGGCCAAGGGGCAAGTGCCCCCCCCTCAACCCCCCCTAGCTCCACCCCTGGTCCAAAAGTAGGATAGAAACCCTCAAAGATAATAATATAGCTGTAGTCTTCCTCTGCATCCTGAAATATTGCAACCTCTACAATTCCTACATTGAAATGAAACACCAAAACATTTTCCTTTCTTAGACTTTGAAGCTTCAATTAGGAACAAAGTTTGCCAGAAAATAGTTATTTAAAAAAAAAAGAAAAAAGTATCCTTCAGTTTTCAATTGCACATAATGGTGCTTTCTTCCTAATTCATATCCAATTTTATGTCAAAATAACCTCTGCCTCCACGCAATAAGTTAATAACATACCAATGGAGAGGTCATGCAAATAAGAAATTAAATAATTAATAAAATTTCTTAATTTTTGATACTTGGTTGTAACTCTTTTAGTGGTTTATTGTTAAAATCTTTTACTTACAGGGGAAAAAATGAACACTTACCCAACTTTGAACAATATAACAATGTTAATTAAGCACCTACAATAAGCCCATGACCCTAACCGCGCAATATTAAACTCATCTTTGAATTAAGTAAGATTCATATTCTTTTTTGCAAATAATAATGTAGAAGTGACACTTCAAACATTGAGTTGATGACCCATTTAAATTTGAAGGTGTAACTTTCATTTTAAAGAACAAAGATAAATATTAAAAAAAAATTAAAAAAAAAAAAGGGAGGGGGGAGAAGTTTAAATTGTTGATTTTCATGTCCTGTTAATTTCTCAGTTTAATGACATTTATTTTTTTTGAAAATCAATTTTTAATGACATTAGGAAAGTAAGGAAATCTGACACAAAATAACAACAAAGAAAGTACCAAACTCCTAAAGAACGATGACTAATGTTTCTAAACTTTGCAGTGAAGTCTATAAAGGGCAACAATAAGATCAAAATTGGTTTAATCCTATAAAATGAAAAAAGAAAAAAGAAAAAAAAAAGATGCATACCATGTTACTTCAAACAACTTATAATTGTATAATTCAAATATCACAAACATATAAAAGAAAGGATAAATATTTATTAAGAATGCCTGTTTTAGGCTAGAAATTTCCGAACAAAAATCATTACTTTTTTATGGGAAGGACTCTCCTCTACTTTATTTTTTTATACAAAATAGAATTTCTACTATAACCTAATTTAAGTATAAATGTGTGTGAAACTCCCTCCTAGAGAGTTGAACCCTAGCCCTTGCCCTTGCCCTTGCCCTTGCCCTTGCCCTCAACACTTCACAAGCATTTATATTTGTGAAGTAACCACCGCACCAAGAGTGCACGGTGGTGACTCTTCTCTACTTTGAAATGTGAAAGAAAGGTTTTGAAGTATTAAAAATATCCCATTATTATATGTTAGGCCTCAATCATTGGCCACGGTTCTGATATGAATGGTTTTGTAATAGTACTATAAAGCAAGTAAAATTTATAATTTTATCATTGTGTCTGTTGTGGAAACGATGGTGTTAAGGAGAAGGCCTAAATATTAATTAACTAATAATTCCCCCACTATGTTATCCAAATAATTAATTCATTATTATTATTATTATTATTATTATTATTATTATTATTATGGGCGTCAAAAACAAACATTGTATGAATCATAGTGACTAAGTAGCTGACTTGTACAATTAATTTATAAGAAATACAAAGTAGAATTTCCACAATGGGAGATCTAAACAATAGACTAGAAAGAAAAGAGGATCAATAAGACTATTTATTGATATATAAACTGTTTTCCGAGGTACAAAGAGTTGGAAAGAAAGCTGAAAACCCTTGTCGCTATTCAAATATTACAATTTTCTCTCTCTTGTTCTTCCTTAAGTTTACTCTCTCAATATTTTTCAACCCTTTCTCCTGGTGCACCTTCTCCCCTTTTATAGACATTCTCCCTCCCTTATCTCCCTAGCTGGCTTGTTTCCAGTTGGATTTTGGGAGGATACTTGTCACATCACCCCTCTATTCTGCCCCCCTTTCATCATGAGATAGGATTTTTGTAGGTGCCTACACTGTTCAGGCCAGTCTATCTACATTTAATGTAGAAGATATTAGATAGAGAATATTTCATTAATGCGAAAGTGACTGTCCCTACGGTCCTTATCCTTTCAAGAAGTTTCTCGAGGCGAGTCTGACAATGGTAGCATCTTGGACTGAAAAGGGAATTGGATACCCGTGGTCCCTTGCATATCCGTTGCAGGATAAGCCTTGCCCACTACCTCAGATAAGAGTCGTGGCAATGATGGCTAACTCAGATCTCCACAGGACATATACCAGGGAGTTGTCTTTTATTCCTCGAGCACCCTTACTCCTATCCAAATTTTTGGGCTTGCCCCATCTCTTAAATTATGATCTTTTGGGCCTTTGGGCTTCAACCCGGAATCAAGTTCATCCCCCCACAATTATATATATATATATATATATATATATATATATATATATATATAAAGACATACATGGTCTTCAAATTATTAAAAAAAAAAAACTTGACCCAACATAATGAGTCTCTTTAAATATTCTTCTCTAAAAAAAATAAAGTCTCTTTAAAAAAGTTTATTACTTAAATATGTATTTAATTCAAGAGTAATTAGGTTTCCTTAAATTACTCCAATTATTTAACATTTTTTAATAAAAAAATGACACTAAACATGTAAGTTTTATGTTTTTCCCCTACCTTTCTTCTTATTCCATTGTAGTAATTATCTATTGATTTATTAAAAAAAACCTATTAATTCACCTAAAAAAATTAATGGGATTTAATAATATTATATTATCAAAATCAGTTACATGTTAAGATGAAAAAAAAAAAAAAAATCTTGACATCACTCTACAAGTTCCTTCTCAGCCACTTCCAGCGAATCAAGGTCAACCATGTGTGTCAAGAATCGAATAGATGCGCGGCCAACCTAGCCAAGGAAGGCTGCTCCTTATCAGCTGATTTTGTTGTTTTAGACAGTCCTTAACTCCTTATTTTGCTGAACAATGTATAATTTTGGATTTAGATGCTATTGGTTTGTACGCTTTAAGGCTTTCAGCCATAACTCCTGCCTACTTTGGCTAGTTAATCTAATGCACTATCCTTTTAACCAAAAAAAAAACTGTTAAAATATACAATAGACACTCTTTAAAAATATTGAACAATAAAAAAACACAATACAAAACCAAAAAAAATCATATATTAACTTACTTTGTAATTTTTCAGGAACGTGAATTTTTTTATGGTTTAACTCTTACAATTTCATAATTTAAAACAGTAATAACAATTGTGAATCGAGACTTACTGGGTTTGCCTCGTTAATTTCTCTTTTGTATGCCCAATACTATTATCCCATTAGATCAGTTCCTTAAAATCCGCCCATTAAATTAATTTAGTGCTTTTGATGCTAACATTAACCGTAGAATTGATGGAGCTCTTCCAATGGATTTGGAAAGTCATTTACATAAGTAAGAAAACTTTTTAGCTTTCTCCATAACCTTCAATTGATATATATATATATATATATATATATATATAGTGATAAATAAGGGTATCTAGATCTATTCGAGTTATTATTTCTTTAGGCATGTATAGTCCTTCCGTTCCATACACACGTGGTTATTACAAAGAAGAATCCCTAAGATGTGAGCCAAAAAAGTTTTGAACTCAAAATCTCATAGATATCAAGAAATCTTATAAACCACTTATCTAATCCCTTGGGTTACCTTCAATTGGTTTGAAGAGTGTGAAATTGGAAGTTTTGGATTTAATAGATAGGGAAATTTGTCTATTTTTCTCTAATTAATGCATTTCTTTTCAATGAACTTGAAAAGAATATATATTAAGCACACAGACCTTCACTCTAAAATGCTATTATGACATAACCATGAAAGTTTTCATCATCCTTATCAAGTCTCTGTGAAGGCAACGCCAGATAGGTGAAGATGAAGACAAGTTCTTTATGTGGAAAAGTAAGAAATTTTGCCCTGTGAGCAAAAACGGAATCACGTATAACATTGGAGGGGTCATGGCCCCCCAAAACTATTAAGACCCTTTATAATAGTATATAATAAATAAAAATTAGCTGCACTTCTTCAAAAATAAGCTGGCCTTTAACAATTGTACCTATTGGCCCTCTCAACAAGTTTCATGGAAACCTGTGCTCCCTTTGAAATATGGCAATGATACAACCCTCCATTGTTAGTTTTTATGTACCCCCACCCAAAGAAAACAAACGCTTTTAACAAAACCTAATAAATGCCTAGTTCCTTTTCAAAAAAACAAAATGCCTAGTTGCCATGTGTCCTTCCGTTTTATATTTTATAATAAGAATGCTGAAGTGCTATGTTCAATTTTGAAGTGCACTGTGCACATTGCACTACTTGAACCTGTGAGGTTTAATTTGCACACAAATTTGATTTTTTTTTTTTTTTTTTGTTATTATCTCTTTTTTTTTCCTCTAGCTTATATTATCTTTTACTTTTGGATTTAGGTGCTGGATAGGTTGTGCTAACATTGAATTTATAGGAGATGCTTTTTGTGTGTGTGTGTGTGTGTGTGTGTGTGTGTTTTCATGTTTATAGCAAATTATCATTTTTATACATTGCTTTGAGTTTAGAAATGTTATTTGATTTCAATGATCATTTGTATATAATATATGTATGAGTTATGACTAACATATGTTTATGTAATTCAGCCCCCCAAATAAAAAATCCTCCCCAAATAAAAAATCCTACCTATGCCCTGCATGTGAGGCATTTCTTAATATTTTATTTATTTAGGCTTCCAGTTCGACAAAGTTTACATTTATATCATAGTTTTAGTTCCTTAAATTAGCCAATTAAGTAAATGCATATATTAATTATCGAAAGTTGTGTAAACATGGCAAAACGGGTTAGAATTTGCTGACTTGACCTAACCCGAAAATACCTGACACAAACTTGAATTTTTTTACTTGAAGCCAAAACGGGTTGACCAGACCCGACTTGTTTCAATTCATTTTTTGTGGGTTAACCCAACCCAACCCAATCTAACCTAACCCATGACTTGAACCATTTTTTTTTTTTTGATAAAAAAATAAAAATAAAATTGGTTTAATTGTTTGTTGTGAGTTTTAAGGAAATAATTGAGACTTTTGCATAACTGTATGCAAATGAATTGAAAAATGAATGGCTGAGACATTCTGTAATGAGTAAATATTTTTAAATATCAAATAACAAAGTACATGCCAAAATAATTTGGTTATGTTAGAGTTAAAAACATATATTTAAAATTATAGACATGTATGAAAAACATTCATAAGTCTGAAAAGAGTGAAGCCAAAGTACCAATGAAATTAGTATAAATTATGAATGCTTAGACCTATTTTTTAACAATTCATGTAAAAAATAAACAGCTCTTCAAAATAAATTATAATATTTCTTGGAGTGTGTGTTGCTCAACAGTGACATGATATTCATAAAAGAGATGATGTATAAATAAGTGAACAATCAAACTTTAATGTATATTATCAAATTGAAATAGAGTGTCAACCACAATTAATAATAGATTATAAAATTAGTTTTTAAGAATGTAAAATATCTTATATGTTATTTTTTTGCCAAATTATTAGTTATCCAATAAGACATTTGTAATTTTGTTTTATGTTTTGGGATGTTGATATTGTGTAGAAATGAAACTTGCGTATTTGTTTTACTTATTCTTTGTGCTATTTTGTTTTGGTTAGTAATATTAGGATTTGTATAATTTTAAAATTATTAAACAAATATTAATTTGTTTAGCTGAGCTCATTTTTTATATAAGTGGTGAATTCAAAGTAATGCATTTTACATCAAGTAATTTGCTTATTGACTTTTCAAATGGCAAATAAAATTTATTTACTTTAAAAAAATATTCATGTAGAAAATACGAGTTAACCCGACCCAAGCTGCAGCTTGCAACCCGATTGACTTGACTTGTTTCTAACCTGCTTAAAATAACACGTTTTTTTGACCTCGATTGACCCACAACCTAATTGACTTAACCCGACTTGCCTGTTTGCCACGTCTATAAATGTGCATTAGTTTTTTATATTAAAGGAATTTATATGAATATTTTTATAAATCTTATACAACAAATTATTTTTATTTGAAATAATAATAATTGATTTAGAATATGACATTTTCCTCATGTTTAATTGCTTTTAACATTAATGTATTTATTCTATGTAATTAGAAATATCATTAATAAAACAAATACATTTATTTTATTATATTAATTTTTTTAATAAGTGAAATGGTTTCAAAAAAAAAAGTGAAGTAATTATTTAAGTATAATAAATTCTGATGTAATTTTTTTAAGATAAATAGAAAATTACAAAAACTGATTGGTGTCTTGACATGTGAATAAGAAATTTGGTGAATGCACTCCATAAGTTAAAACTTTTTATAGAAAAAAAAAATTGACACTGAACCAAAAAAAAAAAAAAAAAAGGCCAAAAAGGCAAGTAATAATAAGTAATAATTAATGGAAAGGATTAATCCAAGCATAAATCTTATCAAAATATACTGTGTAAGTATATATTACTATATTAGTATAGCATTGGTTAAATTTAGTACAGTCCTATTATTACGCTAAACAGACAGACTTCATTTTGCTTTTCAAAATTTCAAATTCTCGAATCTCCAACGTCTCCTTTTGCCTCCGCCACCGTCTCCGTCGTCCGCTCTGCCCTCTACTGGTAAGTGTTAAGAACCCTCTCTTTTCTTTGCATTGGGGATAGTTTTCTCTTTACGTTTAATGTTTGTTTGCTAAGAAAATATGTTAAAAAGAAACCCCTAAAAAGTAAAAACCGACCGAGCGCCGATAGTCGCTTTTGGGTTTTTGTTGTTGTATCGGTCTTTTGGGTTTTTGTTGTTGTATCGGTGCTTTGGATTTTTGTTGTTGTATCGCATTCCATAGCAATTTATGCTTCCACTAGATGGTACATGTGTTTGATGCGATGGAAGAAAGGGCAATACAACCCAAAATGTGATGGTTGCGTGTGACTTTAGGTCCTGTTTGGATTGGTTGGTCAATTGTTGGTTACAATGGTATCTTTTGTGTGTGAATGTGAAAGTACTATATGATAAATTTATTTATTTATTAGGGAAATACTATCTAGTTGATTTTAGATACCCTATGATAAAAGGCTATTTGCAACCATACAAGGGAGCTAACACACCATCTTGCAGATATTTGATGAAGAAGCGGAGGACTAGAGGATCAATAGGCATACAAGAAAATTTTATCAAACTACATCACAAGGGTTCAAGCGATAGCCTAGTCATATTGGCATCTTTTGTGGTGCTCCACGTTTGTGGTTTGAATCTCCTCTCTCACTACTCTACTTAGAGCTTTGCTCTTTGCCATTGTGGCCCCTTCGTCTCTTCCTCTCAGGACATCTGGCTTGGAAAGCAATTGGTCATTAGTTGATGTTATTAAGATTGTAATGTAGTTTGACTAGATTTTTTATTGTAATTTTCTTTAAGGCACTATGTTCTCCCTAGTATATACTCTGTTTTGTAAATATTTTATTATCAATATATCTACCGATATGTTACAAGAAAAAGGTAGTGTTGAGCAAAAAAAATGAGATCTTTCTCTAGATGATTGTTTTTTTGTGAAAACATCTCTGAATTCATTTTTGGGTTGTAATTATTAGTACTTGTCTTTTTATAGATGTATTTTTTAATATCATGTAGTAATTTAAACATGAATTATTGGTATGTACTTGAGTAATTTCCAAGTCAATGGTTATTGCTTGCTTTTAATATAAAAGATGTCATAGAAAGAGATAAAACCAAATTAGTCAATACCCATTTTAGTTTAATAAGAGTAATGAAATGTTTCAATACAATTCAATATTGGTATATCATTTTGAGATTTTGTTCATAAACTAATATATTTTATTAGACTTGGAAATTAGAACCCAAGTATTCTATTAAGAAGTTAGTAAATATTCTATTAAATTTGGTTCAATATATATTTATTTCCATAAAAATATAAGAAGAAGAAGAAGAGTTCGGGTTGGATCATGGTGGTTATCTTTAAGCATTGACAAAAGCAAAAACTTGAAGCCAATGTCATGTCATCAAGGACTCCATTTCCCTTCCTATCCACCATATAGGACTTTTACTCCTCTGGTCCCTTTTCAGAAATCAAAACTTGATGACAAATAATAAGCCTTTCTCATTAGTAATAGTACTACTCTAGTTTCTTTTTTGCGTGCAACTTTGATAGAGAATGAGAATTACAAAAACCCAACACTAGTTGGTTGATTCTAGTACTGGAACAATGTAGCAATAAGGAAGAATGCAACAAAAACAGTCATGTTTTGGCTGTTGATTAGCTAAAAAAAAAGCTCCACCATTGGCTGACAATAGCTTGATTAAGGATATCTTGTGTTAGTAGGATCCTACACTAACTGATATGGTTTTAGAGAGAGAGAGAGAGAGAGATCAGAAAGTCAGAGAAACACAAGAAAAGTAGGAAATATCTTATTATAGGAATAGGAGCACACACTCTTACAGTCTTACCCCCCTCTGGTCCCGGTCAAAACTCAAAATAAAACTTGATGACAAATAATAAGTCTTTCTCATCAGTAATCGTACTTCCTGGTTTGGTTTGCATGCAACTTTGACAGAGACTTAGAATTACAAAAAACCAACACTAGTTGCGTTGGTGATTCTAGTACTGGAACAATGTAGCAATAAGAAAGAATGCTACAAAAATAGTCATGTTTTGGCTGTTAATAGCTCAAAAGGCCCAAACATTGGGCTGACAATAGCTTGATTATCCTGTGTTTGGATCTTGCACTAATTGATATGGTTTTAGAGACCAGGGAGTTAGAAAGATAAACAAGAAAAGTAAGAGACCTGTTATTGCTTGATTCCTCTGTTACTTAAGGATTGTAATGGAAATTTTAGTACATGAAATTGAGGCCTGGTTTTAGACTATTAGTTGACCTGTTGTATAATGCAGCAGAAAGTATGGGCAATTGGATCAGTGTTTCTTATGACTTATCTACTTTCCCTGTTTTGTTCTGTCACTTAAACTGTAATTGGTTCCTCTTTGGAAGTCGGAACTCAAAAGCTGGAAATATTTATTCCCACATCACTGTTGAATTTATTTTCATGGAACAAAAGAGTCTGTGCAAATGTGTAAGTTTGTGTACGTTAAAATGAACTTGCTAGCAATTTGAATGGAAAATTTTTTTTAAGTAAGAATCTTGAAGCAAATTAATTTTCTGGAACAGTCCCTCCAGAATATTGGAATTTGGTTAACTTAGAAACCTTGTAAGTTCTAAGCCAATAAGTTACTTGTATGTACTAGTCAATCTTTCTGAATGTTAATTTGCCTATTTGACCTGAATTTGCAATTTCGTGTTACTGTTGTTCTGTTTGTTGGGGTTTGCTGATATGTCTGCAAGTTAACTTTGCGTCAATCCAAGTTTTCTGAATTATCCACACACAAAAAAAAAAAAAAAAAAAAAAAAAAAAAAAATTTCAATTGATTAGTTACAAGCTCCTAGCTTTTTGACAGCTCACTAACAACTCACTAGTTAGTCACATGCTCATGTGAATTATTATATGTGCTATTAGCAAATTAGTTATTGGCAATATCCCCCATTTGCTATCATCTAGCACACGCATATGTCTGATACCTATACACAACCTTAATCAGTGCCAATCTGCACACTGCTGCACTAACTCTTCTGCACTGCGGCATTGCTCCACTTATACTACACTGCTCCAGTCTATAATTATGACTTTAGTACTGCTTTATTGGGCTCCAGCACCATATAGAAACCGTAGCTTGGCTTCACAGCAACTTAACAGTTGAAGTTTCATGACACTTGAATCACTTGAACACTATGCAATTGCAATAGGACACTAACAACTAACATTCTCCATTGAGCAGCAGCATACACAGCACACTGCACACACACGAACTCACTGCTGCAGTCACTAACACAGCATACAGCAGCAAAGCAGAATCAGGGAACTTACACAGTGGCCTCTCAGCCCAATCAGCAGCATAGCACAGAACCAGCACTAAGCATGATAGTAAGCTAAGCTAATGTCTCATAGTAGACACAACCTTAGCACAACAACACGTTAGGTTCCTAACATCATTGCAGCTGCAAATTATAATATGGATAAGGCCTGCCAATGACAGCTTTGAAGAGAATAAACAAACAACCAATGTGGAAATGAATTCTATTTCTAATTACCTGTGAAAATAAATTCTAATTCTAATTACTTGCCATGTGACACTAATTACTTTCCATGTGACAAATGACAGACAAAAGTTTATCCCTGTGGAGAACCAGGATCATTGCTAAGATGATGGATACTAGAAAGCTTTCTGAGTGTGAATTGGATGATGTCTACAAATTCCACAGAAAAGATGCGCAGAAAATGATAAGGTAAGTATGGCAACATGTATTGCATGATAATTATTATTATTTTTTTCCATTTAAGTTTTATGTTATTACATACCACAAAAACTTCTCTTCTCATCTGAGATTATCGTTAACAGGACAGTATCCCAGTACTCAAGAGCAGCCAATGATGCATATCGAAGAGGTGATTGTGTTTCCGGTCATCATTACTCATTGATGGCTCAAGAAGCACAATTCATTGCTAATTGTCTCAACACTAGGGCAGCCACGGAAATATTCAAATCTGTGAATAGAACGGACGATTTATGGAGATTGGATTTGCATGGTCTTAATGCAAATGAAGCCATTCGAGCTTTGCAATGCCGTCTGCAACAAATTGAACTATCAGGGCAGAGGCCAAAACCATTAGAGGTCATCACAGGTAGAGGTAAACACAGCCAAGGAGCTCCTGTCATTCCAGCGGCTGTGACGAACTACCTTAAGGAATGCAGATACCGTTTCTATGAATTGCGGGCAGGAGCGATAGCAGTTCGGCCCAAGTTTGTAGAGCTAAAGTGAAGAGATTCTTAGCAAGCCAAACGATTATCTGAGCTGCTGCTAGTTGTGGAGGTCCTTGCTTGAATCATTTATTCCTCGCAGATGATTGTTGCATCTTTGGGAAAGCATCAAGTCTGACTTGTGATAAGATTCTTCGCGTTTTTTACTGTTATGAGAAACTGTCAGGTTGTTAACAGCGCAAAAACCCAAGTTTTCTTTGGTTCAAATGTGCAGAAATCTGACCGTGATTCATTTACAACTCTGTTGGTTGGCCAAGAAACAAACAGTTTTGATCGTTATTTGGGGTTCCAGCTTTTATTGGTCGCTCTAGACGTGCTGCATTTGAAGGTTTAAAATGCCAAGTATTGCTGGGAAGGAAGTTTTGGTAAAGTCTGTCATACAAGCCCATCCCTTCTTATGTGTTTCTCCTAACTCCCTGTGAGGTTATGTAAGGAACTCAAATGGCAGCTGCTTGGTGGTGGGGGCAGAAACATTCAGAACTGAAGATGCGTTGGGCTAAATGGGACAACTTATGTGTTTCTAAACGCAATGGTGGATTGGGTTTCAGGTAGCTGCAATAATTTAATCTTGCTATGTTGGCTAAGCAAGGGTAGAAAATTTTTAATGATCCAGACTCAATCTTAGCAAGAATTTTAAGGCTAAATACTATATTCACTGTTCTTTCCTTCAAGCCAAGTTGGGTCATGCTCTATCATATACTTGGTGAAGCGTATTAGCTGGAAGGAAAATATTGAAATAGGGATTGTGTTGGTGGATTGGAAATGGGGAGATTGTATTTTCAAAGATAGATGGCTTCCTGCTGCTGAATCTCATTGGATACTATCACCTGTAGTTACTTTCATGGTGCGGACTGTTCTCTTTGTTGGAGTCTCTCAGCTCTTCATTCTTAGGCTTCTCCATAATATGGACCATGATTACAGGGTGATTATGAAATTGTGACCCACACTGGTTTGGATGGTGCTTCCTCATCAATGAACCAAGCAGTTTCTGAAATTCCTGTTCCAGCAACCGCTACTGATGGTGGTTCTCTGATTGGAGCAGTTGAAAACACTATTGATAGGAGGCTACGAATGATGTCAGGGTACTGAGAATGCTCTGGTTGTTTTTCAGGCTCACATATTACTCTGCAACGTATTTTTATGCAAATGAGTTGGAAAATTCTTCTCAGCCTGAGATGAAGCATCCAAAACTTGAAAAAGGAAAAAGATCCCAAGGTTCTGTTTTTATCCAAAACAAACTTCTTGCTATTGCTTTTTCTCTGAGTAAGTTGGTCTTTCTGGTGGTCTTGCTTTGTATTGGTCTGCAAATGTGGATCTTACAGTTTCGTCTTATTCTCAGTCTCATGTTGATACTGTTGTAAATGATGTTGTAGGTGCTTTGCGCTTTACTGGTTTTTATGGCCAACCAGATTCCTTAAAACATAAGGAGAGTTAGTCGCTGTTAAGGCATTGCATGGAATTCAGTCTTTGCCATTGTTATGTGCAGGTCATTGGAAAGAACTCTTGGGGCCTCATGAAGCTTTGGAGGTGCTGTTAGACCATCATGGCAATTTAAATAATTTAGGAGAGTAATGCAGGATTGCGCTAAGTCTGAGTTGGACTTTAGAGGCTCCCCTCTCAATTGGTGTAACAATGATTTTGATTCTACATGTACTCATGCTCGCCTTGATAAAGCATTGGCTTCTGCCTCTTGGATTGAGTTTTTTCCTTCTACTGTTGTTGAGCATGTTCCTTCAACTGGTTAAGACCACTCTGTTATTTTTATTCCTCTTGACTCTGGTCCTTTGGCAATGTACAAGGAAGCCTTTCAGTTTTGAAATAGCTTGGTTATCTGATCTAAGTTGTGAAGCACTAATTGGGGAGGTGTGGACTTCTGTGAATGTGATGGGCAGCCACTTGTATAGAGTTCGTGAACGTTTGTAGGCCTGTAGAAGACATTGGCAGAGACTTCGCTTTGGTAATATTTAAAATAAAATTATTACAGGACAACAAGAACTTTTATGTTAGAGATCACTCTCCCAATCCTGTGATTGGTGTGCAAGCTAACACTTTAAAGAAGCAAATTGAAGACTTTTTGGATAAAGAAGAAACAATGTGGTGCCAGTGCTCAAGGATGAGAGACAATATGAGTAGAGCTTATACACGTCCAACCCTGTTCAACCAGGTGTATCCCTGCTATTGCATTCTCTCTCTCTCTTTCTCTCTCACACACGCACACACGCGCACACACACACATGTATAACATTTTATATGAATTGTATTTTTGTCTTGATGAAAATAATCTAGTCACAACGCAAACAAAAAATTAATCATTTTACTTTACTAATGAATATCTATACATAAAAGAAAATTTATAACAGAAAAAAGTAATTAAAATAGATTAATAAAACATAAACTTCCATTCAATTTATTGGCAGAAATCCATGATCCAATTACAACAATAACCAGAGAGACAATTTCAAAATCCACCCACGCAGGATGATTTCTGAGTTACGGGTGTTAGACATGCTTTTGTCATCTTTGTACCTGGTACCATCACAATGTGCTGTACTAGTGCTATATATCTCGCTCCTAATATTCTTTTCATCACAAGGCTGTCCGATATCCCACACCACATACTTTGCCTTATCCTCAATCACCTTACTAAATTGAATCAAAACACAAAATTCTATTGAGGGCTAGCTTTATCTCAATCCCTTGAAGAATGAGGCCACCCTTCTAGTCACCACCTTTGACCTCCAAAATGCTCATTTCAAGTTCCCCATGATCTTCTCCTGATCCATTGAAGAACTCACCCAACTTAGTCTCCAGCCACCCATCTACTCCCTCCCTGGGATACTTGAGGCCATCCAGCTCCTTGTTTTCTCTAGGCTGTGGCTGTGGTGCTTGAAACACCAGAATGCTGCTGCGGTCACTGTTAAAAAACCCAACTCACATTGGTACTATCTGGTATCACTGCCTCCGCTCTCTTTCTGCATCCAAATAGACAGTCTGCTTATGATTTTCACCTCCAACAAGTCCAACCACAGCCACAATAGGTTGGAATTCAAATACATATCACCCTGTAGTTGTCTTGAACACAAGGTAAGCAGTAGACAGTGTGGCCGGGGACAGCATTCAAGTTTTAATCCTGCCATGGATTTCCAGCCAACACACACTGATAAGCTCAGCCACTGTAGGGAGCCTGTTTAATTTGTGCATGTAATTGAAGAAATAAACTAATCATATATAGCAAGTATGCTGCTTGAGCGGTCGCCTTCTTTGGCTTAAAAATTAAATTTGACAAAACGTTAAAAAAAAATTGTAATACTAAAAAAAATCGTACATAAGTTAAATGAACTCAATAAATTGACACAAAACTCTGTCAACAAATTCTGAGTGCTTATAATAATAGTTACATATTATTATTATTATTATTATGAGTAAAGCTTTATGATCATGTTGTGTGGTTTTTTCTAAGAATGATGATGCAGAAAGTAGGCTTTGGTGAGAGCTGGATCAATTTGGTTCTGTGTGTTTCTCTACTGCTACATACTTTGTTTTAATCGATGGTTCTCCAAAAGGTTTTTTCAGTTCCAGCAGAGAACTAAGCCAAGGTGACCCTATCTCCCCATATATCTATCTTCTTTGTACAGGACTATCAAGCCAAGTAACACAATTTGAGAAATCCAAACGATTATCTGGAGCTGCCGCTAGTTGCAGAGATACTTGTTTGAATCAATTATTCTTTGCAGACGATTGTGTCATCTTTGGGAAAGCATCACGTCTGACTTGTGATGAGATTCTTCGTGTTTTTTACTGTTATGAGAAACTATCAGGTTGCTAACAGAGCAAAAACCCAAGTTTTCTTCAGTTCAAATATGCAGAAATCTGACCGTGATTCATTTACAACTCTGTTGGTTGGTCAAGAAACAAATAGTTTTGGTTGTTATTTGGGGTTCCAGCTTTTATTTGTCGCTCTAGACATGCTTCATTTGAAGGTTTAAAATCCCAAGTATTGCTGGGAAGGAAGGTTTGATAAAGTCTGCCATACAAGCCCATCCCTTATGTGTTTCTTCGAACTCCCTTTGAGGTTATTTAAGGAACTCACTCAAATGACAGCTGCTTAGTGGTGGGGGCAGAAGCATTCAAAACTGAAGATGCATTGGGCTAAATGGGACAACTTCTGTGTTTCTAATTGCAATGGTGGATTGGGTTTCAGGGAGCTGCAATAATTTAATCTTGCTATGTTGGCTAAGCAAGGGTAGAAAATTTTGAATGATCCAGACTCAATCTTAGCAAGAATTTGGAAGGCCAAATACTATATTCACCTTTCTTTCCTTCAAGCCAAGTTGGGTCATACTCCATCATATACTTGGTGAAGGGTATTAGCTGGAAGGAAAATACTGAAATAGGGATTGTGTTGGCGGATTGGAAATGGGGAGACTATATTTTCAAAGATAAGATGGCTTCCAGCTGCTGAATCTCATCAAATACTATCACCTGTAGTTACTTTCATGGGGCAAAGGATTGTTCTCTTTGTTTGAGTCTCTCAGCTCTTCATTCTGAGGCTTCTCCTTAATATGGACCGTGATTACGGGGTGATTCTGTAAATGAAACTCACACTGGTCTGGATGGTGCTTCTTCATCAGTGAACCAAGCTGTTTATGAAATTCCTGTTCCTGCAACCATTACTGATGGTGGTTCTCTGAGTGGAGCAGTTGAAAACACTGATGACAGGGTGGCTATGGATGATGTCAGGGGCACTGAGAATGTTCCTGTTGTTTTTCGGGCTCACATATGACTCTGCAATGTATTTTTATGCAAATGAGTTGGACAATTGTTCTCAGCCTGAGATGAAGCATCCAAAACTTGAAAAAGGAAAAAGATCCCAAGGTTCATTTTTTTATCCAAAACAAACTTCTTGTTATTGATTTTGATGTGGATAAGTTGGTCTTTATGGTGGCCTTGCTTTGTATTGGTCTGCGGATGTGGATCATACAGTTTCATCTTATTCTCGGTCTCATGTTGATACCGTTATAAATGATGTTGGAGGTGCTTTCTTTACTGGTTTTTAAGGCCAACCAGATTCCTCAAAACATAAGGAGAGTTAGTCGCTGTTAAGGCATTGCGTGGAATTTAGTCTTTGCCATTGTTATGTGCAGGTGATTTTAAAGAACTCTTGGGCCCCCATGAAGCTTTGGAGGTGCTGTTAGACCATAATGGCAATTTAAATTATTTAGGAGAGTAATGGAGGACTGTGCTAAGTCTGACTTGGACTTTAGAGGCTCCCCTCTCACTTGGTTTAACAATGATTTTATTCTACATGTACTTGTGCTCGCCTGGATAGAGCATTGGCTTCTGCCTCTTGGATTGAGATGTTTCCTTCTACTGTTGTTGAGCATGTTCCTTTAACTGGTTCAGACCACTCTGTTATTTTTATTCCTCTTGACTCTGGAAGACTTTTAGTTTTGAAATGGCTGAATTTTTCTGATCCAAGTTGTGAAGCACTAATTGAGGAGGTGTGGACTTCTGTTAATGTGATGGGCATCCCCTTGTATAGAGTTTGTGAACATTTGTGGGCCTGTAGAAGATGTTGGCAGAGACTTGCTTTGGTCATATATAAAATCAAATTCGTACAGGATAACAAGAACTTCAGGTTATTGATCATTCTCCCAATCCTGTGATTGGTGTGCAAACTAGCACTCTAAAGAAGCAGATTGAAGACTTTTTGGCCAAAGAAGAAACAATGTGGTGCCACTGCTTGAGGGTGAGAGATGATATGAGTAGAGCTTATACACGTCCAACCCCGTTCAACCAGGTGTATCCCTGATATTGCAGTCTCTCTCTCTCTCTCTCTCACACACACACACGCACACATATATAACATTTTATTTGAATTATATTTTTGTCTCAATGAAAATAATCTAGTCACCGTGCAAACAAAAAATTTAACATTTTACTTTACTAATGAATATATATATATATAAAAGAAAGATTATAGCAGAAAAATTAATTAAAATAGATGAATAAAGCATAGACTTCCATTCAATTTATTGGCTGAAATCCATGTTCCAATTACAACAATAAGCAGAGAGGCATAAAATTTTAAAATCCACCCACGCTGGATGATTTCTGAGCTACAGGTGTTAGACATGCTTTTGCCATCTTTGCACCTGGTACCATCACAATGTGCTGTGCTAGCGCTATATATCTCGCTCCTAATATTTTTTCATCACAAGGCCATCTGACATCCCATACCACATTCTTTGCCTTTTCCTCAATCACCTTACTAAAACGAATCAAAACAACAAAATTCTATTAAGGTTTAGCTTTATGTCAATCCCTTGACGAATGAGGCCACCCTTCTAGTCACCAACCTTTGACCTCCAAAATGCTCATTTCAAGTTCCTCATGATCTTCTCCTGATCCTTTGAAGAACTCACCCAACTCAGTCTCCTGCCATCCATCTGCTCTCTTCTTGGGATACTTGAGGCCATCCTGTTCCTCGTTTTCTCTAGGCTGTGGCTGTGGTGCGTGAAATCCCAGAATGCTGCTGCGGCCGCTGTTAAAAAACCCAACTCGCATTGGTAATATCTGGTATTGCATCCTCCGTCCTCTTTCTGCATCCAAATAGACAGACTGCTTATGAATTTCACGTCCAACAAGTCCAAGCACAGCCTCAATAGGTTGGAATTTAAATTCATATGACGCTGTAGTTGTCTTGAACTCAAGGTAAGATGTATACAGTGTGGCCAGGGACAGCATGCAAGTGTTAATCCTGCCACAGATTTCCAGCCAACATACACTGGTAAGTTCAGCCACCTTAGGGAACCTGTTTAATTTGTGCATGTAATTGAAGAAATCAGCTAATCATATAGAGCACGTACGCTGCCTGAGTAGTTGCCTTCTTGGGCTTAAAAGATAAATTCGACAAAACTTTAAAAAAATAAAAAATAACACTTTAAAAAATTGTACATAAATGAATAAAACCCTGTCAACAAAGGCTGAGTGCTTATAATAATAGTTACATGTTATTATTATTGTTATGAGTAAAGCTTTATGATCATATTGAGTGGTCTTTTCTAAGAATGATGGTGTAGAAGTTAGGCTTTGGAGAGAGCTGGATCAATTTGGTTTTGGTGTGTATATCTACTCCTACATGCTTGGTTTAATCAATGGTTCTCCAAAAGGATTTTTCAGTTCCAGCAGAGGATTACGCCAAGGTGACCTTATCTCCCCATATATCTTTCTTCTTTGTGTAGGATTATCAAGCCGATTAACACGATCTTAGCAAGCCAAACAATTATCTGGAGCTGCTGCTAGTTGTGGAGGTCCTTGTTTAAATCATTTATTCTTTGCAGATGGTGTGTCATCTTTGGGAAAGCATCAAGTCCGACTTGTGATGAGATTCTTCGTGTTTTTGGCTGCTATGAGAAACTATCAGGTCTGGTTTTTAACAGAGCAAAAACCCAAGTTTTCTTCTGTTCAAATGTGCAACAATCTGACTGTGATTTATTTACAACTCTGTTGGTTGGTCAAGAAACAAAAATTTTTTATTGTTATTTGGGGTTCCAGCTTTTATTGGTTGCTCTAAACATGCTACATTTGAAGATTTAAAATCCCAATTTTGGAGTAGACTATATGGCTGCAAGGAGGAGAATCTGCCCATTTTTGGGAAGAAAGTTTTGATAAAGTCAGTCATACAAGCCATCCCTTCCTATGTTATGAGTTTCTTCCCACTACCTGTGAGGTTATGCATGTAACTCACTCAAACGAAAGCTGCTTATTGGTGGGGGCAGAAGCATTCAGAACAGAAGATGCATTGGCTATGGGACAACTTATGTGTTTCTATATGCAATGGTGGACTGGGTTTCAGGGAGCTGCAATCTTTTAATCTTGCTATGTTGGCTAAGCAAGGGTGGAAAATTTTGAATGATCCAGACTCAATCCTAGCAAGAATTTGGAAGACCATGTAATATGGATACTCGTTTCTGGAGGCTTGATCTTTTAAGGCTGTCATTTATGCCTCATGATATTTAGAATATTCCAAGAGTCCCATATGTTTTAATATTGTTTGGAGTTGAAGATCAAAGTTCTGGTGCAGGAATCTTTGTCTAAGAAAACCTGGAATCAAGTTCCATGGAGGTTGTCTGAGCTTAATTGGTGGAAGCTAATCCTGTTTTCTACTGGCATTCTTAGACATGCTTTCATTACTTGGCTTGCTATGAGAAACAAATTATCCCCTTGGGATAAACTCTTATACTGGGGGGTACAAGGGGATATTTCTGTGAATTCTGCAGAAGTTGTATAGAAAGTAGAGACCTTTTATTTTTTTAATGCAGTTTGTCAAAAAGAATGTGGAGGAAAGTTATGAAGAGATGCCTCATAGACTCTCCCGAAACAAATTGGAAAAAAAAAAAAGTTGTTGAATGGGGCTGGAAAGTTTAAAAGTTAAGAGCCATAAAGCTTCCTTATCTAAGTTAGCAATAGGGGAGTAGTATACCATTTATGAAGTGACAGAAATTCCAGAATTTGTGTAGGAAATATTTTAAGTGAGGAGAAGTTGAAGAAATGGGAGACTGGTATAAGGATGTCAGCTAGAGGGAATTTCAAAGACTAGCATACCTCTATAATAGCTGGAATAGTATTCCATTATCTTATTCTCCAATTGAAGCCAGGGAGTCCTTTGTAGTAGTGCTGTGGTATTTCTTGCTACATCTGTTATTTCTCTACTAGGTGATGGTGTGATTGTATTTGATGCCCTAGTAAGAGTCAAGATGTCACTAAGAAAAGCTACTTTAAATTTGACTTGATTTTTGTTCTACTTTAAATTTGTCTGCATCATGTCTAGTTGTCTTGTTGCCACAGCTGTGCTGGGTGTGGCTCTGTACTGAGTGTTTTTCTTAATAACATATTTTTCATTCATCCTATAAAGGACAACCAAGTCCAAGATAATGTAGGTGCACAACTTTGTAAAATTTGATAATTTAAATAGAGGAAATAAGTAAATTTGGTATGAATTTCTGCTAGCTATTGAAGTTTTCATCCTCAGCAATTTTTGAAAATGAGGCAATTCTAATGTGAGTTGAAGTCTAGTGGGTGGATGACATACCAGTAACTTGTAAGGAAGAGCTCAAAAGTAATGAAGGCAATTGTGCATTGGAAAGGTTATTATACACACCTCGTTTTCCCTTGTCTTCAAGCATGGAATCAATGGGTACTCTTGAGTCTTCTACTTTGAACTTCCTCACCACAGATTCTAGTTCTACGGGGTCTTGCTTCCCCATTGCAAATTTGATTGTTTCTTTCTCTATTATCTATAATCAATAGACAAGGGAGATCCAATTAATTTTTTTAAAGAAATTTATCTTCAAAATCTTTTTGAGACTAGATTAATTTTTCTATTCTTCTTCCTCTTCTTTTTTTATTGTAATAATTAAAGTTGTTCCTATTCAAATGTATATTTTCAAGTAGACATTTATTATTAAAAAAACTATTTACAACTAAAAAAAATTCTAACCTGCTTAAATAAAGACAAATTCGTTACATTTTTCAATATATTGAAATTTGATAAAACAACACAATAAAACTAAAACTATCTATTGAATTAACAAGCCAATTACTAAAAAAATTATGATTAAATTTTAATGAATCTATATTTTGGTCACAGTTTTAAAAATCATATCAAATTAGCTGGTTTAACATTGGTAAAAACTAAAAATCGAATCTTTTTCGATTTTTTGGACGGTCCATTTTTTAAAACCATGATTTTGGTATTTCTAAATTAATTTTGATGATAACTATATCTACTAGTCATAATTAATTATAAATTTATTTAATGTTTTCTTTTCCATAAAACTTTGTTAAAAACCTGTACATCCACACATAAAGCAACTACCAAAGGTTTTTTTTTTTTTTTTTTTTTGGTGAGAGACAAGAACCAAAGAAATTAATAATTTAGAATTTTAATTTATTTTTAAAAAATTTGGTTGTGAACGGTGGACCCATAGACTATATTATTGATAAAACCTATGTCTGACGGTTACCTATGTATCTGTGTAAAGGGGAGTGTGGTATGTAGGTAAAAAATGGTCCACATCCCATTTTACACGAACAAAACTAAAAATACCACTGTTAGTTTGTTATATATACACATTAAAAAGATATACCTATTGGTCCATATATAGGGCCCTTGTTCTAGTTAATGCAAGAAAAAAACCAATTCACATGAGAGAGAGAGAGGGCATACCTCTAGGACAAAATAGCCCAAAGTTTCTTCTTCCGGTCTTGATTTTATGACACAAGAGTGGCATGCATATATTGCATTCTCCTATAGACAACTGTAGTAAATATTAGTAAGGTTAAACTTGTTGCACATAATCTATTTTACACACCCTTAAGTCATTTTTTCAGTTGCTTTTGAGAGTGTGTTTAAACAGTTTGTGTGTAATAAACATTGCTATATTAGAATAAAGAGAGAACACCAAACCAAAACAAAAAAAAAAAAATTAAGCAGGAGAAAATGGTTACTTACAAAAAAAAATTGAGCTAAAAAAGTTTAGTAGCCTCTTTCACTCTCCTCACAATCCATGCTACCAAGCCTACAATGCATAGATTCCCAATCCCAATTCCGAAACACAGATCGAGTCCTTCAATTAGATTATGCAGTTAAGTCGAATCTTCTTTGGGTGTAGTGGGCCAGTGGCGTGTCTATGTCATTAGAGGTACCTTCTCCACTAGGTCCAGCCCCTTCCCCATCATAGTTCCAATATCTTTTTATGAATTGTCTAGATCAAGACTTAGCCTGAATTTGTTTGGCTCATTCAATGTCATGCTCATATACTAAAAAATTTATAATTAAATTTTAATGAATCTATATTTTGGTCGCAGTTTTAAAAATCAGATCAAATTAGCTGGTTTAACATTGGTAAAAACTAAAAATCGAATCTTTTTCCATTTTTTGAACAAAAAATTAATTATAAATTTATTTAATGTTTTCTTTTCTATAAAACTTTGTTAAAAACCTGTATATCCACACATAAAGCAACTACCAAAGTTTTTTTTTTTTTTTTTTGAGTAACAAGAACCAAAGAAATTAATAATTTAGAATTTTAATTTATTTTTAAAAAATTTGGTTGTGGACGGTGGACCCATAGACTATATTATTGATAAAATCTATATTACTGACAGTTACCTATGTATCTGTGTAAAGGGGAGTGTGGTATGTAGGTAAAAAATGGTCCACATCCCATTTTACACCAATAAAACTAAAAACACCACTGTTAGTCTGTTAGATCGAACAAAATTTTGCTAGCTTACATGGAGAAGGAGAAAAAGAAATTGTGTGAGAGCTTAACACAAACCATGGAGAGATTTTTCTTCTTTTTTCTTCTGTTTTTTCTTTGATATAAAAATTTATTTTTGATACATTTGAGCTTAATTAATACTCCTACACATTTCAGTAATATATATATACACACACACACACACATAAAGAGATATACCTATTAGTCCATATATAGGGCCTTTGTTCCAGTTAATGAAAGAAAAAAACCAATTCACATGAGAGAGAGAGAGAGAGAGAGAGAGAGAGAGAGAGAGAGAGAGAGAGAGAGAGAGAGAGAGAGAGAGAGAGAGAGAGAGAGAGAGAGAGGGCATACCTCTAGGACAAAATAGCCCAAATTTTCTTCTTCCGGTCTTGATTTTATGACACAAGAGTGGCATGCATATATTGCATTCTCCTATAAACAACTGTAGTAAATATTAGTAAGGTTGAACTTGTTGCACATAATCTATTTTACACACCCTTAAGTCATTTTTTCAGTTGCTTTTGAGAGTGTGTTTAAACAGTTTGTGTGTAATAAACAATGCTATATTAGAAGAAAGAGATAACACCAAACAAAAAAATCAAAAAAACAAAAAATTAAGAAGGAGAAAATGGTTACTTACAAAAAAAAATTGAGCTAAAAAAGTTTAGTAGCCTCTTTCACTCTCCTCACAATCCATGCTACCAAGCCTACAATGCATAAATTCCCAATCCTAATTCTGAAACACAGATCGAGTCCTTCAATAAGATTATGCAGTTGAGTCGAATCTTCTTTGGGTGTAGTGGGCCAGTGGCGTGTCTATGTCATTAGAGGTACCTTCTCCACTAGGTCCAGCCCCTTCCCCATCATAGTTCCAGTATCTTTTTATGAATTGTCTAGACCGAGACTTAGCCTCAATTTGTTTGGCTCGTTCAATGTCATGCTCGTATACCAACTGGGCCGTGCAATTCCGAACATCGAATCCTGGACTAGTGGTATAAATAAAAATCTCAATTTCACTGATTCCACTAGCATTGCTCTTACTCAATGCCTTTTTCAAGTCCCCACGGAAGTGTGGACAGGGTACATATTCCATAGCAAGGTGATACGGTTCAAGAACATTATATTCACCAAAGATATTATGAAATATTTTTAACTCTTCAAAATATTCCTTGTTGACCTCAATAACCCAACGAATTTTACTTTCTTTAATGCCGTGTTCGTTAAGTGGATGATGCTGGTTGTATCTAAAAGAAGCGCACACGTAGATTCCCACAATTTTTTTACATACATCTGAATACATTGTTAGAGACACTGAACCCACATGATTCCAATTGTCATCGAACTTCACACGCAGTGGTGAATATTTTGAAGCCTCCTCATTTTGCTCTATGAACCATTCCGAACTGTCGATAATTAATGCCCGTCTACCTGGTATACAAGGATCCTGAAATATACAAATAACAATGCTTAAAACTTCATAAGAGAGAGAGAGAGAGAGAGAGAGAGAGAGAGAGAGAGAGAGAGAGAGAGAGAGACCTTAATCAAATAACGTCTTAGCATCATTGAAATCATGTCATAGCCTTGATCCTCCGTTATTTTGAAGCAGTTGACAAGAAAAAGTATCGGCTGAAAATCAAATTCTGGTCTTATTGGTATTTTTTCCAGTGATATACACCCTTCCAGGTTAATCTCCCCAATATTTAACGGAAGCCATGGCAAACATTGAAGATCCGTACAATCATACAAAAGAAGTCTATCCAAATTAGTTAGTTGAATGATGCTTTCAGGAAGACAAACAAAATTATTTCCTCCAAGATCTAATAATTTTAAAGACGACAGGCAACCAACAACATCGGGAATTACCGAAAGATTGCAGTAATTTAGCTCTAGAATGGTCAAATTGCATAAGCCTGATAGAGTATGTAGGAGCTTATTCAATGAATCAGAATATGATAGCCCTACACATCCCCATAAAATTAGTTCTTTGAGCTTTTCCAAGAGACCGATGGAGGAAGGTAGTTCTCTTATAGCAGTATGACTTACATTGAGCTCCTCCATACATTTAATATTTCCCAAGCTCTCTGGTAGTTTGTCAAGTTTTGAGCAGTAAGACAAATTGAGAGATTTCAAATTTGTCAAATGACAACTGGCATCAGGAAGACTTGAAAGATTCCAACATTTACTTAGATCCAAATTAGTAAGGACAATTAAATGCTTCACAAATGCTGGTAGATGTTTTATAGGAGTCTCGCTCAAATCAAGTTTGGATAAATGTGACATATTTCCCACAATCTTTGGAAACTTCTTCAATCTTGAACACCCAGAAAGAATAAAAACTTCTAGAGATTCCATGTTTATCTTGTTTGGAAGACTTTCAAGGCACTTGCAACCATTCAAATCCAACTGAATAAGCCTTTTGAGATTCCAAAGAGATTCATGAATCCTAAACAATCTTGTACAACGTTGAAGAATCAATTGCTCAAGATTTGGTATTCCACTGAAGTCTGGAGTCTCAATCAAGTTTTTAGAGTCACTCAAGTCAACGAGTTTTAACTCGTTCGAACTCTATTATAAAACAACAATAAAATGGAGAAAATTAAACCCTTATAGATATAATTTTTTTTAAAAAAAAAAAAAAAAAGCTTTTGCATTAGTAAAAATCTTACCTTGATTACTTTCCATAGTCGTTTCATGAGGTTGCAAGGCATAATAAGTTCAACAAGTTCTTTTGGCTCAAAAATTGTTGGCAGAGATTCTGAAGTATATCCATACCAATGAATATAACGCAACTTACTAGAAAGATAATTGAGACCTTGAGGAAGGTGCACATTACTGATTTTAAGTAATCTCAAGTTTTTCATGTTTGAGAAAGCTTTAGCATTCAAATGTTCCTTATTTTTCGGACGTGCATTGAGGAATATGCCTGTAACTAAATCTGTTCCCTGGTCATAAAAAACAAATAATAATAATAAGTTTACTATGTACATGATATTAACAAAATCTCATTTGATTAGCATAGATATATACCATCACAAAGTTTAAGATTTTGCCTAATCAACTTACTGTGTTTTCTTTGAGTACATGAAAGACATCCTTAATACACCAAACCCTACTGCGTCGGCCAGCCTCAATGGATTCATGACAAACAATTTCCTTACCCAATTTTTGTAGTAAATCATGCATTTGAAGATATCCCCATGAGATAGTTATAAGAGACTTTTTCAAAAGGACATCTATATCCCCATCGAGTTGGTCATGGAGAGTTTGTAGTATATTTGTTTTGTACTCTCTATTAAAGAAACAAGCAATATCTAGAAATACGTTTTTCTCACTTTGCTCTAGGCCATCAAAACTTATTTTAAGCACCTCTAGAATATCTCTTGGAGGATATTGTTTAATTCTAGTTAGGGTGCTTTTCCATAGATCTACATTTTTATGAAGTAAGGAGGAACCCAAAACTTCAAGAGCTAAAGGAACACCTTTAGCATAATATATAAACTCTTGGGACAACTCTTCATAACCTTCTAAAGGACTGTCATTGTTGAAGGCTTTTCGACTAAAGAGTTTGAGAGCTTCATTATTGTTTAATTCCTCAGTTTGGTATATATTATCCACTCCAAGATTGATTAAAAGTTGTTGATTTCTGGTTGTAATAATAATTCTACTTCCACGGCCAAACCAATTTTTATCACCAACTAATGCTTCTAATTGCTTAGGATGATCCACATCATCAAGAATGATAAGAACCTTTTTATGACTTAATCTTTTCCTTATCTCTTCGCTTCCCCAGCGAACATTTGAAAAATCAATGCTCCTTCCAATCAAGATATCAAAAAGCAATTTTTTCTGTAAAGAAACTAGGCTAGGGCCTTTGCTTTGTTCTCTAACATTGGCAAGAAAGCAGTTGCCTTCAAAATGATTAAGAATTCTTCCATGAACAACTTCTGCTAAAGTTGTCTTACCCATTCCACCCATTCCCCAAATTCCTATAAATAGAGTATCTTTCAATCCCATGTCTAATAAATTCACCAGTTTCTCCATACGAGAGTTTATTCCAACAAGATCATTGGGAAAAATTGAGGATGTTGAATTCAATTTACCATGTATTTCTCTAACAATTTCTTCAATAACTTTTGATTCATATCTGCATCGAAGATAAGACAATAAGTTTGTTGACATTGAGTTAGAACTTTCCATACAGAGATAAAAGGTTCAACAAAATGTACAATATTTGAATTCATTCAATAAGGAAAATAAACTCTTTTTCTTTCTGAAATAATTAAAATACATTATAAATAGACCAAATAACTGTGTACTACACATTTGGGCCTCTAGCCCAAGTGTTTGCCCCAAATAATTTTTGTCTTTGCCTTTTAAAGCAGTTTTCCAGAAAAACAAAAATAGTAACCTACTGTTGGAGGCAAAGAGAGAAACTGCAGTCAAAAGTGAAGTCAATTCAAGACTGGGTATTCAAGCCACGACTAATATTGGGAATTACCTTGGTTTTCCGATTAACCATAAAGGGGTTCCAAGGAATAGGCTGTACTTTATTGTAGAGAGGGTGATGAGTAAGTTGGCCATTTGGAAAGCAAGGTTCTTACCTTTTGCAGGAAGGTCTGTGTTGGTGAAGTCTGTTATGTCATCTATTCCTGACCATGTAATGCAGGCCACCACCCTCCTTGCCAATATTTGTGAGAAATTAGACAAGATTTATCGTGATTTCTTGTGGGGCTCAACTAGTGAAAAGAGAAGGCTGCATTTGGTTGGTTGGAGCAAGATCATTAGGCCAAAGGAAGAGGGAGGCCTTGGGATTCAAGCTGCTAGAGCTAAGAATTTGGCATTAATAGCCAAGCTAAACTAGAGAATGAATCAGGAAAAAGAAAGTCTTTGGGCTAAAGTGATCTTAAGGAAGTATTTCTCGGTAGATAGAAGGAGAGCTAGAGACTCGGATAAGCTCCCAACCTCACCTAATTGGAGAGCCATAAAGGCAGGCTTCCAAAACTTTGCCGATGGTATATGTTGGGGGATTGGAAATGGAGAAATGATTAAACTTTGGGCTGATTGCTGGATAAGGAAAAGTTCATTGAGAGAGCTGATTGAAGGCCCTTTGACACAAAGGGAAGTTGATATGAAATTGTCTGATTTGCTCCTTGGGCTAGAACAGGGGTGGAAGTGGGAAGTTTTATCATTTGAGCTGCCTCTGAGTATTAAGGATAGGATTAAAGCTATTCCAAGTCAGCAGGTTGGTAGAGAGGAAGATGCTATTATGTGGAAACATTCAAAGGATGGAGAGTTCACCACCAAGTCTGCCTATGCGCTAATAAATGGCCCGCAACAAAATACTATTCCTTTCCAAGGGCAATGGATATGGAAAATAGATACACTGCCAAAAATTGTTAATTTTCTTTGGTTGTGTATGCACAATAGCATGCCTGTGAGGTTTGTGTTGGCTATGAGAGGCATAATACTAGATAGTTGCTGCCCTTTGTGCAATAACTTCCCGAAGACCACAAGCCATCTGTTAAGAGATTGTATGATGGCAAAAGATTTCTGGTATAATCTTAAGGTTCCCCTAAGATTGTTAGCTTGTTTATGGATATGGATTTGATCTGTTGGCTGAGGGTTAACTATCAAAGCAAGGTGTCTCACCACTCCTTAATGCCGTGGAGTTATGTTTTTACCTTTGCCATATGGAAATTGTGGAAACATAGAAATGGAATGGTTTTCAATAATACTACCTTGAATGTTAATTTACACAGAATTAGTACAAGCCAAGCTTTGGAATTTTATTACTGTGTGGGAAAGCTCAAGATCCAAAGGAGTATGGTAATTTGTAATGTCAGTTGGAAAAAAGCTCCCTCAGGTTGGTGTAAGTTATATACAGATGGGGCCTCTCTCGATAATCCAGGTAAGGCAGGAGGAGGTGGGATTATTAGGGATAGTGATGGCAATTGGATAAAAGGCTTTGCTAGATCAATTAGGGTGCAGAATCTGGAAATTGAGTTAGATGCTAAGGTTGTTGTGGAGTTTGTTCAATCAAAAACCTCCTCTAATGCGTTATGTTCCTCTCTGCTGGTTGATTGCAAGTCGCTTATGAGCAAGTTTCAGCATTGCAAAGTGCAGTACACATTCTGTGAAGTTAGTAGAGTAGCAGACGGGCTGGCTAAGCTAGGATGTGAAATGCAAGAGGATTTTGTAATCTTGGATATTTCCCCATCTGACGTGATTTCTTCATTTGTGTATTCTGACGCTAAGGGGGAGAACTTTTGTAGGCTTACTGTCACTAATTTAGCCATTTTGGCCTAGTTAAATGAAATTTCCTTTCAACCAAAAAAAAAATATATATCACATGCCCCAAAAAAAAAAAAAAAATAAGTGTACTTGATCGAGAATGGTTGAAAAGTATGAATTAATCCACCTTCAAGAGCTTTTAATAGTGACCAATTTCACGATTCTTTTATTTGTTGTTAGTATTTCTATGATTTTTTTTTTTCATTTGTTGCAAGTATTTCTAGATGATACCAATTTTACTACAAAAAATTTATTACTCTTAGGAGTCCAGGGACAGCGTCTTTAATATTTTCGTGTTTTTATTTTCTTTAGTTTAGTTAAATTAAAACAATATTATTTAAATAAATTTTTAAGAGTAATGCTACAGCTACAAAATATTTTACAACATTTTTACAAACTGCTAATTTTGACTTTAGTATTTTCCAAATAGTTATTATAAATAAAAATGCGATGTTAGTGGTGAGCCCATGTTAGAACTAGTAAGAATTTGTCACATCAGTAATTTGTAAAAACGTTATAAAATAACTTGTGCCTGTAGCATTACACAATTTTTAATGGTAAAATTGATGAAACAATGTCGTATTAATTAAGGATATTAACAAAGTTGTCTTACCAACAATAGATGGAAAGACTAATGTGATTGGGACTACAAAATTATTGGATCCAAATGATAATTTGTAAACTTAAGGTTGAAATGATTTAATTTTTGCAAAAAAATGGATGCTATTATTTTTGGAACAGTATATTTTGATGACCAACTTCGTATTAATTAAGGATATTAACAAAGTTGTCTTACCAACAATAGATGGAAAGACTAATGTGATTGGCCTACAAAATTATTGGACCCAAATGATAATTTTTAAACTTAAGGTTGAAATGATTTAATTTTTGCCAAAAAAAAAGATGCTATTTTTTTTTTTTTGGAACAGTATATTTAGCTAAAACTGAAAACATTTTGTTAAAAGTAATGTAAATAAAGGTAAAAACTAACTGAAATAGTACATTAAGACCCATAAATAGTACTAAAAAGTGCAGTGAGACCCATAAATAATAGTAAAAATAAGCTGACTTTAAACTCTAAATCCAAACACAACCAAAGTTAGATGAAAGGCAATAAGTATTTAATGACGATTTTGACCACCAAAAAATAAAAAAAAGTTTTTGAACCTTCAAATGTTTTTGAGAAATTTATGATTTGAAAAATGTGCAATTTTTGATATTAATGAAGACATTTTTTTAGAAGAAAACATTTAGGAAGAGCAATATTTTTTTGAGAAGAAGAAAGAGGAATTCTCTAACCCCAACTATTGAATTAAAAAAAAGGAGTTTGATTTACCTCCAATACTTTTTTAAATGGACATCGTCTATTGTTTTACATATATGGTTGTGGGTTTTAATCTTCACATTCTATTTAATTATTGGGTGATGTGGAAATTTCTCAATAAAACAAAAAGATATTCTAGTAAAAAAAGTACTAGTGATAAGCTAAACCCAAAAAAAAATAATTACTAATTGATATGTCATTAATCACAAAAATTATCTCAATATTTGTTTATTATGTTGTTGAAATAATGCTAATCAAACTCATTTTATTGGATAAACTAAACACACGAGATAAATTTATGTGGCACTTAACAGAAAATATAGATGGAAGGGTTGTTGATGCAAACAGAATAGAACTTCAAGAGATAAAATCCAAATTTTAAAATTACTGAGTGTAAAATCCAAACACTCTCAAATTTTAGGAGTTTAGTTAGCAATTTAACCATGATTCTTTTTTTTTTTAAAATAAATGAAACAATTAGGGAAGAAACTTATATACTTTTTTTATAGCATGATATGGAAGAGTTATATTGTGGTGTGAAAGATGTGTGACAAGACTTAGCCATTGGTGACAACTTGCAAAAGTAAAGCAAAGTTAAAAAATAAAAAATAAAATAAAAATAAAAATAAAAAACCTATATTGTCATCGTCTTCTAAATGTAGTGTAAAGAAGGATAAGGTCCATAAGGATATCTCTAACTATCGTGATAGCATAGAACCAAGTCACTTTAATAGTTAATTGGTTCAAAATTTAGGAATTGGAACAACATTGTAGGTTGTAGACCATTACAATAAAAAATTTTAAATTAAAAAAGAGTACAAAAAATTTAATTCTGGGTCCAAAACTTCAATATACTTAAAAATTTTAAATATTTATAAGTGCATTTTAAAAAAAAAAAAAAAAATTCAAGCCTAGTGGGGCTATGGCTCCCTTGACCTCTTAGTTACTCCACCATTTTTTTTTTTTTTTGAAAAATAATTATAACGTGCTGCTAATTCTGCAACTCGAATTCTCTCCCCCCTAGACCTCCAAGCATTTTGTACATGGGAAGGTGCCAATTCGGCTACAAGGCCATTGGCTAGTGACTCCACCATTTAATCATCAAGAGTAGCTAATAATTTTTAGTTGAAGCATTCGTCTATGAAGTACTTGACAATAAATTTTCTATTTATACTATATATATATATATATATATATATATTGTGTCACATAAATTTTTAAGGTCTCACAATTTTATATATCATTATTTTAATATATATTTTTAATTAAATTTAAGCTATAATCTATATATAAACCCTCCAATAAATTTTTGACATATTATATTTTCTTTAAATGTTATAATATAGTTTCATTTGTTAATGCAATCATTATAAATATTTAATGCTAGAATATATATAGTTTTATATATATATACAAATATGATTATAATAATTATCTATTAATAGTTATTATAATCATCCAAATTTCAATTTTAAACAACCAATTTTTTAATTAGAAATATCATATCAATATTAAATGGTTGGCACTAAAAAACAAAAACATTATTTAGGATACAAAAGGCAAAATAAAAAAAAATTACCGATCCTGTAAATTCCATCCAGCAATACTAGCAGCTTTTGTCAAAGCAACTCTCCACTTTTCCACATCTGCAATAGTCCCTTTGAAATGTTCTTCATGTTTAGCAAATGCTTCAGCAAAAGTCCCCCTTTGATTCCTCACATCACTAGGATCCACATAATGGAAAATCGGTAGAATTGTCAGCTTTTTCATTTCCATGCACTCAACGATCTTTGCTAGTTCAGTCAAGCACCAACTCGATGAAGCATAGTCATTTGAGAGAATAACTATAGCAAATCTTGATTCTTTTATTGCTTTGGAGAGCTCTTCATTAATGAATGTTCCTCGCCCAAGCTGTTCATCATCTCTAAATGTATATATGCTTTTTTTATTCAAAGCAGTGTATAGGTGATCTATAAAAGTTTTACGGGTTTCAGCACCTCTAAAACTGAGAAAAACATCATATTCATAATTGCATGCAAGGGTAGAAGGAGAAGAAGAAGAAGGTGAAGAGGAGGAGGCACTTTTTGTGTCCTTCAAAGCCATTGGAAATATACTAGAGATATGCAACAACAACAACAACAACAACAAAGGGATATGCAGTAATAAAATATTCAAAAAAAATTTTAAGAGAAAATTAAATATCCAATTAGCTTTGAAGAATAAAAAACGCACAAAGGAAATTTTGTTTTTGGTGAAGAAAAAGTTGGTGGGGTGGGTGGGTAGAAGAAAGGCTAGATGTCATTATGTCAACCATTCACACGTATGCTACACACTCTATACAGTGATTTTTGCGTTTGCTAAGAAAAAGAAAAAAGTGATTCTATATTCATTGTGTTTGCTCGGTGTCATTATGTCAACCATTCACACGTATAAAACTGTCAATGTCACTCCCCCATCTTCAAATCTGGATCCTCTCCATTTCAAAGTGAAATGGAGAGGCTCTAGTTTACGGTGGAGATTTCACCCAAGCAGATCCACGCTTAAAATTCTGCCACGTCATTTAAAATATTAACACCACACTTAACTGGAGTTCAACGCACTTAACTGGGGTTTAACTCAACCGGACAAAAAAAAACCTTTTTGGAGGGAAATGGAGAAACAGAGGTAGATTCATCAGTGCACTGGAAAAAAAAAAAAAAAAACATTTTAGAGGGACAAGTGAAACAGAGTTAGCCCATAGCTTCACAGATTTTAACCAAAAAAAAAAAAAAGCTTCACCGGATCCTCACAGAAGTATATCCGTGCACTGGAAATGGAGAAACAGAGGTAGATAGCACCAGAAATGTCCTTGCATCTTTTTCTTTTTTTGATATCCACATACCTTGCATCTTATTCTTCTCATTTCTTCCAGCACCGATTCTCTCTCTTCGTTTCTTGATATGATATGTCTTCTTCTTGATTTTGGTTCTCTCATCCCAAATCACCTATGCTTGTACTGGATTCCATGCGTTTTGTTTCAGCCCGTGATGTTTGTTTTAAAGAAACTTTGTAGTTGCTACTTTTCTTGTAGATGGTGGCCTAATCTTGTTTGTGTTTTATGTTTTTTACTGTGTTGCTCTGTATTTTGTGTTGAAAACAAGATCTATGTTGGTCTTGCTTTTCATGTTAGTTGTTGTACTACTATTGTCTTCCAATAATATCTTTGTTTGATGCAAAAAAATCTTCTTCTTTTTTTAATTGCTTTTGTTTCTCACATTCCAAATACCAAAACTTGACCGAATGGAACTGAAACCAAATGTAATCAGTTGGTTCGGCATCCCTTTCTTACAAGTCAGTTTCGGTGCTCAAAAATTAAAATTAAAATTAAATTTTTGATTCGGTGCAAAAATTTTGTTAAACACCAATCAACCCGAACCGATTACACCCTAGGAAACATAAAAGCAAGTCACTATAAAAAGGATTAAAAAAGAATCATTATCCAATTCCAAGCCTCCTAGAAATTTCCTAGCAATGGCATACTTTTTTTTCTTTCTTAAGAAGGAAAAGAACGCATGATTTAATATATATATATATATAGAGAGAGAGAGAGAGAGAGAGAGAGAGAGAGAGAGAGAGAGAGAGAGAGAGAGAGAGAGAGGGTAAACTACATAATTGGTCTCTATTCTATACCGTTCAATTTACTTCCTAACATTTTAGTTGTATTTGGTCTCTAACTTTTTAGAGTCATGTCAATTTAGTCCATGTTATTATATCTTAGATGAAAATTGCCAAAATAAAATTTTTGTGTATTGTCACATTGGCAAAAGCCTTTTTTATTTTTATTTTTTATATCTTAGCCATTAGATGTGTCATCAATTTTCATTCAAAAAATAACGGTTAAGGCTAAATTAACATGGTGCTGAAAGATTATGGACTAAATTGACACAATTGAAATGTTAGAGACCAAATTAAAATATGGTGTATAAGATAGAGATCAAATACGTAATTTAACATATACTCCGCGCGTGTGTGTGTATAAATATAGTATACTAACTATAATATATTTCGTAAAAACAATGTTTCAACTTCCAAACAATATAGACATAAGCCTGTGATATGCCTCTTCAAAACTTGTTGAAAACGTAGTTACCCCCTTAAACAAAGGAGGTCACAATTTTGAAGGAATTTTTGAAAAAGGATTGATATTAACAAAGATTTTATATTTTACTAGCCACTGAGTAGAGCTCTTCTATTTTTTTGGGATAAAAGTTAATAATTTTCATCTATTATAATTTAGAAATATATATTTTTTATTTTTTAAATAAATGAAAAAGATAAACTTTAGAGATAAGTAGCAACTGTAATTAGAAACACTCTCTATAAGTATCTTAAAAATAAGAAAAATTCAAAAGTTGGATCCCAAAACTGGTGAATGTATGCTATAATGACACTTATTCATTTTCAAATTATACTACAATGACACATGGCAACTTCTTATATTTAATTGGTATGATTGGACAAACAATGTCAAATGTTAAAATATTATTTGTACATATCTATGTATTTGCCATTATACTAGACACATGGCATATAATTAAAATTTTGAATGGAATAAATACATTTCTTTAGTATGATGTTTATATTTTAACATTTTTATTTTTATTTTTATTTTTATTTAAGACCACTAATTCTTAATTTGTCATTTGTCTATTTATTTTCCTAAAAATTCCCCTTCCAAAGACTACTCAAGTATTTTGTCCTAAAAATAAAGAAATTTGTTGAAAAAATTCTGTAATTGAGTAATATAGGTGTAATATAATTATATATTATCTATTGAGATTTTATATATATATATATATATATATGTATGTATATATATTTGGAACCACAATTAAAAAAGAAGCCTAGAAGTCATTTTTTTTTTCACTTTTTCAACACATGAAATTAAAATTGCACACCTATAACAAATGTATACAACATTCTCCTAACTTTGAGATTTTGATGCTTTTTTTTTTACACAAAGATATATATATATATATATATATATATATATATAAAATTTGTTTTGGGCATTGATAGGAAGTATTTTTACTTTTATATCACATCATTATTTTAGCAATATAATTACATTTACTTCAATTGTCTACATGTATAATGTTTCATCCACGTCCCCATCTCTCTTTATCCCTCTTATAACCAATGAGCTTTAGAAATTTTGATGAAAATTTTGTTTCACAATTGCATTTTTATTTTTGTTCTCTACTATTTGATGTACCTCTCTCTCTCTCCCTCTCTCTCTCACACACACACACACACATTTTGCTATTAATCTATAACCTTATTATGATTTTCCTTAATATTTTTCATTTTACATACTGTTTTTTATATATGGAATTAAATATTGAACAATAATATTTAAGGCAAAGATTGATTTATGTATTTTTATTGTTTAGAAATTGTTGTTATTATTTTGATGTTAATGCAAATATATTTTCTTTTTGTGTTTTTTAATAAGTGGGTTTTTTTTTTGGAGAATCAATTATTAAGTAGTATTTAATTTTTTTATTTTATATAACTTTTGCCCAATTGTGATCCAAATGATTATTAGTATTTTCATGATTATGCAATTTACTGTGTATATGAAAGTTTTTAATAGATATGCAACATTTTTGTATCCAATATTTGAGTTAGAATTTTTTATATTCATCCTTAAATTATACAACCTTTTCCTTTCATATTTCAAATAAGAAGTTTTATCTCCATTTTTATGCAAGTGCAACCTCCAAAAAATGGTTACATATTGTTTTATTTATTCTTATTGAAACTCACTTGTTACTAACATGCATAGTAAAAATTAACACTCTACATTTAAAGAAAACATTTTTTTTAAATGTTTCATTTTCCCCCTAATTTGTATCTCACTATCAAATAAATTTTACTATCCTATCTTTTTCTTTCCTTTACATTAAGAATGAAATAAATATTGTAATATAAATAGTTTATATATCGTAGTACAGTCTCCAATTTTATATAATAATATTTCCAAGTGTTATATAAATAATTTTATTATAATAATATAATAAGATATTTTTGTTGACTTTTTATGTAATATTATTAATTTAAATAATAGAAAAAAAATTCATTGTTTCTTTGATAATTTCTATTGAATAGCAACAATTGGAAGCAAAAACAGCAAGTATTTTTTCCCCGGATTAAGATTATGTTTTGTTAAATTGTTACTTTTACCTAATATATTTTAAATAATAATACTTATGAGTTTCCATGCATCACAATAATAATACTAATTTACAAATAATTTAAAAAAAAAAAACTGTGCAACGCACGAGTCTATCATTAGTGACCTAAGAAGCATGGAGACTCCAAAATTTTTGGTGTGTCCATGCCAGTCAAACACGCAAAGATATTTTTCATACGATGTTGCTAGTGAGACAAGGCATATTACTTTTTTTTTTTTATAATAAAAATGTTTTTGATTATTGATTTTATTTATAATTTTAATAGTTTTTTATTATAAAATACACACACGTGCATATATATATATAATATTACATAACTCAATAACTTGTTATTTGAAAATCCTGTTATTGGATTACATGTTTTATATGTATTTAACATATATGTCAATTTTTATGTCAATTAAATGTTATTTGCAATTCGATCTATAAATTCATTTTTTATGTATTATTTTAAATTATAAAAATTTAAATTTAAACAATTAATTGATGATATAGCTATTGATCTTTAAACACTTTAAAATTTTACAAACATAAAAAATGTATGAAAATAATCCAAATATATATTTATCAAAATTTGCATTCAATTAAAAATTGCCACACATATATATTAAGATCTCACCACACACGTGCGGCATCAATTTACAAAAAACTGTCCTATCAACATTTGTTATTAGTTTGCCATTCACAAAACGTAACTAGAGAGTCACTAGACTTTCAGTAGAATCAGTACCCCCACCAATATGTCATCCCATCAGCATAGAAAACCCAGTGTATACGATAATAGACGTGAATATTGAATTTTCTTCACACAATATTGTTTGTCAAAGATTAAGATTAAGGCGTCACGAGCTAATTTGCTGGACTTTCCTGAAAAGACTATACATTGAAAAAAATAGCACACACTATCACTTCTGATGGGATCAAGTGGGGTAAGTGAAAATTTCTATATGAGAGAGTAATGGAAAATTTGGCTGAATTTTTCAATGTCCATAGACTTGTAGGAAGAAATTAGGTACTAAGGCACCCATTTTTTTTAATTGAAAAGTTCTGCCTACGTACCATGAGGGAAACTGCAAAGATTGGATAAGAAAACTGAAATTTCAAAAACTCTCTTCACGACTTTAAGAGGTTCAAATTTTTTGACACTTGCACAGAGACAAAAGCTAATGAGTTTCTTCAGTGATAATAACATCATATTAGATAAATTATGCTTACGTTTCAATTGTTTGAGTGTAAAATGATTTCGTACTTAAGTACGGTTCTTTAAGCTTCTCTTTTAAAATTCTGTCATGCGAATTTTTCTCATAAGACGGAAGTGTATTTTTTAATTAAATAGCTACATAGCTGAATCTTAAGAGAGGCACTTAAAAAACAGCACCTAAGGTATTGTACCTAAATTTTATCCTTAGGCAAAACTATATGTTTTTTGGTGTTTGGTTTTGTTCTTAAAAATACTATGACGATACCTAGAAACACAAATTTTCCACAAGCACACTTATATTTAATAAAAATATTAATTCAACATTTTCAAATATTAATATAGAAGTATAGAGCAACTAAAATCAACCTAAAAAAATAAGTACAATCAAAATAAAAATATTAAAAATTATACAATTAGCATAATCAAAATGAGAGTGAAAAAAACAACTAAACAATTACATAAAAATCAAATAAATTTAGACATTCACAATTTCTCATGCATAGTCACAAACACCTGAAACCTATAAAAAAAACACTTAAAAAGTTGTTTTTGTCTGAGGCAAAACCTGAAATTTTGATCGTGATCATTTTGGAAGTTTCATATATTCCACGTTTCAATTGTTTTGAGAGTATTTTTCTTGTGTAAATGGTTTTAGGGGATACTTTAATTATTGGTGTTTTAAAATGGATTTTGGTGATTATAGAGGTTTCAAAATTATTTTGATAATTCTGTAGATTTAGTTGTTTTCCAGCTATGTTGGAGGTTTGAGAGTATTTTGTCTATTTTTGAGATTTTATAGTTACTTATACCATTTTAAAGGTCTCAATGATAGTTTGGTCATTGTTGTTGTTTTCAGGGGTGTTTTTGTCATTGTCGAGATTTCAAGGGTATCTTAGTCATTTTAGAGGTTTTGAGAATAATTTGGATATTTGAAGGTTTCAAGGACATTTTTGAGTTTTTGAGAGTATTTTAGTCATTTTAGAGATAATCAGAAATGATTTTTGTCACTAAGTCACTTTTAAAGTTTCGATGGTATTTGTTTCAGTAGCATTTTAGAGATTTTGGGGGTATTTTAACTATTTTGGAGATCTTCCTATAATTTTGGAGGTTTTTGTTCTCTTTAGTCTAAAAATGTTTTACATTTTTCTAAGGAGTAAAACATTACAACCCCAAAGAGGGTGTTTAATTTGTTTAAACTAATTTAATTTAGCAATACCTGTATAACTCTAAAGACTAAACTAAAATTATGTATTTTAATAATGATGTGAAAAATGTGAATTTTCAAAAACTCTGGTGGAAACATTAGAAGAAGTTAAAACAAGATTAACTATTTTCGTTTTATATTTGTACTTAATCAATAACCTGTGTAATACATGAAAAAATTAAACAAAATAAATTATTTGTTCTCTATTTTATTTTTCATATAAATATGAAATTATATAATTACGGCAATTGTTGATAGAAATTTATTATTATTATGTCCATGATCATATGATGGGTTAATGGGGTATGCAGGGTAACTAAATGCAAATGCCAAAGTTTGGTAAAAAAGAAAACTGCATGTAATAATAAATTACTGATTATACTTACTCAAAAAAAAAAAAAAAAAGATAAATAAACCCGTGCAACTGTGCAAGGCAAGGGAATACTAACTAGTAAATGAGTAAAGAAGAAGGGCAGAGAAATAATAAATGAAGAGGTGAGAACATGGTGCCTTCACTTGGAGATCTGTGAGAAGTGGGAAATGTTGCTAACAGGAAAATTCCCTGAAGTTTCTTGTTCACAATTACCCAAAATGTTAGCTCAAAATGTTAGTTGTATTTACCAAAAAGAGAAAAAACCATGAATAAATTTTTTTTTTACTAACAATTTCACTTTATTTGAGTTTTTTTTTTTTTCTTATGAACAATATATATTATCTTATATAATAGCAATAACGCACTACTTTATATTAAATTCATATTATAAATATATATATATATATATACACCGTAATAGGTCAGTACCAAAATATTTCACTCTAATAGTTAAACCGAAATGGAATTTATAACGATATTCATATCAATGATAAAAAAAAAAAACAATCAACAAAAATAGACGCTACTTCTCTCACATTTGATAATTCGTTTACTTTTTTCTCACATTTGACGGTTCCATCCTTACATTGTTCAGTTGTAGTTCCAACATCACATGTGACAGTTCTTTTCTCACATTTGGTAGTTCCCTTACTTTTTTTTTCTCACATTTGACGGTTTCATCCTCACATTGTGCAGTTCTAACATCACATGTGACAGTTCTCTTCTCAAATTTGGTGGTTTCCTTACTTTTTTTCTCACATTTGGTGATTCCCTTACTTTTTTCTCACATTTGACGGTTTCATCCTCACATTATGTAGTTCCAACATCGCATTTGATAGTTCTTTTGTTACATTTAATGGTTCCTTTATTTGTTTCTCAAATTTAATGGTTCCACTATCACATTGTACCGTTCCAATTTCAAATTTGACAATTCTTTTGTCACATATAGTGGTTCCCTTATTTTTTTTCTCAAATTTGATAGTTCCATTGTCACATTAAGCAATACCAACATCGCATTTGAATCTATTTTTGATAACTTGAAAGCAACTATTGTATTTGCTTGATTTGAAATCCATTGATTTTAAAATTAGTGGCTTTTAAAATCCTTGATTTGAAATTAGTTGATTTTTAAATTCCCTAATTGAGTCATGTAAAATTGTGATTTACAGTTATGTTTTATGTTGGCTTTATTCCATGACAAAAAATGTTGTATTTATTTTAATTTGTTTCCTTGTATTTTTGTGAGATTTTATTGTATTGGGTTTGGTATTAAGTTGGTGAAGAATTGAGCATAAAATGAAGAATTAGTGGGTTTTGCGATTGTCTCACTAGAAACTAACCCGCGAAAGAGCCACGTGAGAAGCACATGCTGGAAGCTGAAGAGTCGTGCCAACTTGGAGGATTTCGCAATTGCCTCGCGGATAAGACCTTCCCACAAGATACCCATGAAACTCTCTGCTTGGAGGATTTTTAAGTGTGACTTTCTTACCTTTCACCCATACTATATATACCTTCATTACCCACAAAAGTATGAGAGGTCATTTAAAGAGAAGTCATTTAAAGAGAAGTCATTTAAAGAGAAAAACCCTAGATAGGTTTTCAACAACACACACACCCATCTTTTAGAGAGAGAGCTACTAATCCTTAGTGAGAAATCATCCTAGCCTCTTCTCCTTCCCTCTCTCATTGCCATACCTTGAGAGGAGATTTGTACCCAAATACAGCTCACATCTTTTTAGAGTATAGAAAGTGTTTTGGAGCTTGGAAAGCTTTAGGAATTTGCCAAAAGAAGCTGGTGAGGCTTGGCGGATGCAATCGGGCGTGTTGTGAGATCTGAAAAATTAGACAAGACACGGTTCCGAGAAGCCTTGTTGGAGTAGGAGCTTGGAGGGTTTAGATATATTAGGTAGATTAGGCTTGTAGGGTCGCTTGCTATTCGTGTATCTTAACTTATTGTCTAGTGAATCAATTTACCGCTTGGAGGGCGGCAGAGAAGTTTTTCGCCAAGTTCTTTGATTTCCTCTTCGATAACACATCGCCGTGTTATCTTGTGTTTGCATCTCTCTCCCTCTACTCATTTAGCTTTCATTTCACTGTTGTGTTTTTATGAATATGGCTTAGAGCACTTGTATTGTTTGTCTGCTCGCATTTACTCTTTTCTGCACTTAGTTTAAGTTAAAGTAAAATCAATCGAGCCGTAATCTTTTTTAATTTGGAGTCTAAACAATTCTTGTGTTTTTAACACAGGTTTGAGTTTTCAGGTCTTTTTATATAATGAGGATTTGTAATTCTTTGTTTGGATACCTAAATTTATATTTGGATTTGGATTTAAGATCAATAAAATGTTTTTTCCAATTTTTATTTTTCCTAAACCTTATACATTTTAATTTTAGTAACATTTTTTAATAAATACATGAGGCAGTGAAAAAGCTTTTGATAATTAATTGACAAGATGATGACTAAAACTTTGTCATTACAGCCAACTAAAAAAATGTCTTACCAACTATTGATAACTAAAATGTTCTATATCAGTACAAAAAGAGAACCCAAATGCATGAGTTTTTTCATAACATTCAAAATCTCAAATTAAAAAATTGTTTTGAAGTTATTAACGACTACAAGGTTCTATATCAAGAGAGACGATAAAGAATCCAAAATATGTGTCTTTTACACAAATTGCAAAAGAACAAACTAGCACTCATTTTTTTTTCAATAATTATTTTTTAAAAACATTTTGCATTTCAATTTTTGTAACATTTTTAATACATACATGCAACAGACAAAGAAGCCATAGGTTGACTGCTCATATTTTGCAACATAAGCTTTGGAACCTCAACAAATTTCCACATCACCAATATTATTTATTTAAGTTTTATCAAAAAAAAAAAAAAACCGCCTCTCCCTCTCTTTCATTTTTGCATAGCTCAAATGCAGAGCCTTCACCTCCCACCTCTCTCCCTGACGTAGAGGCCTTCACCTCTCACCTTTCTCTTCCTGTCAATCAGCTCAAACCCTTCTCTCTCCATTGTATTCATAGGCAATAGTTTGTGGACAAATAATCACAAACAAGATTCACATTGCAAATCCTTCCATTCATAAGCAGATTTGAATCTATTTTCATTAACTTAGCCAAGAAAGATACAATTTTGAGTACACTTTGTACTTTGAAAGTATAATTATCACAAAAAGGATTGTTGTCCTTGCTCAATTGATTTGCATTTCTCCCAGGTTGATGCTTAGGCCAATAAACTTTGGCCATTTGAACAAATAACCATCACATGGAGTACATTGGTTTCATTTCTCCCAAGTCTTTTCTACCATCATTCTTTACAACTCTAGTTATTATGGAGAATAAAAGTCTTACAATTCCAACTAAATGTCAAGGCTACAACTTGTAACACGCATGATCTCTTAAATCTACTTAAAAAAAAATTAGAACTACAAAGAAAAGTTCATTAGAAATACATACCAATTATGTTCATTAGAAATAAAAAAAGAGAAGTTCATTAGAAATACTTTTAATCTTTGAACCAAAGGGTCTTGAAAATATATCTCTAAACAAAATTCCAGGATGACATTTCAACTTGGACCTTACTAGTGATGAGAAAACAGGGCATTCTATTCTATCTCAGGTGTGAGTCACTTTCCCAAGCATATAACAATAATAGAGGAATTGTTCTTAAAGGACAACATTCATCCATAGTTCTTTAGAAAGCACATGTTCATGTTCTTATGGGCTCCACCTTATTCTATTTCATGTCCTCTTGGTTACAACTTCCCAAATTGGCAACACAAACTATAGAGAGGCCTACTTGGTCTTGATTTAGCCAACAGTATATAATGTGAATATTTTAATTTCGAGACCATAGAATATTTGAAGCAATAGTAAAGCTCTATGCACATTAACTATGATTAGCATTACAAACTATTAGGACAAACACAATCCACCATAATCCATGATCATTGAGAAACCCACCACAATGGTCCTATAACCATGACTAGTGAACAACACATTGGTGAAAGGAGCATCTTGGTGGTTAGAATTCTCATTAAAACATAGTAGAGGAGGAAATCAATAACAGAGCAAAGGTTGACTACACAGGGATTAGCTACATTCCAACAAAAGGATTAGAACAATGATTTATTGTTTTCAATTAAAAATGAAATGATTTGAAAAAAAAAATTTATTCAAGTATAATGAGTGCCCTATGAATTTCAAAACCTTGATCTAATACTTAAATTCCACCACTCAAATGAAAAAGAAAATTTACATTTATCTACTTCTTTCGAAAACCTATGCCAAGAAATGCATAGCAGGCTGGCAAATTAAATAAAATCACACTAGCAGAAACATTATCCTTCAATTTTAAGGATTAGAATATTGAATCAAAAGAGCAAAAAGGTTGCAATCCAAAATGACCAGATTGATGATTTCAAGTCCTAACAGGTTGTAATAAGTGCAAGTAAAAGGCAGTAAAAAAAGGGAACGATATGAACATGCCAAGTAATGTTGTAATTAGTTTAAACCATGCAAATGTAGCCTGAAATACACACAATACAAACATGGCGTTTATTTATTTTTATTTTTTTCACAAAATGACTTTCAAATTTTTAGTGTCATAATTACCAAGCTAACCAACAATATGGGAAAGAAAGTATACATATTTGTGCTCAAGAGAACCAAATTGAACTAGAAAAACCAACTTTGCAGCAACATGATGAACAGTGCTGGAATCTTTTTTTTTTTTTTTTTTTTTGAGGAATCAGTTAAGACTTGTGAAATTCAAGCTGAAATACAAAAAATACAAGAATCAGCTAGCAAATAATAAGGGAAACACATAATTCAAATGATTGTAGGAGAGGTTAACAAAAGCAAGAGGAAAAGAGAACTTATTGCCAAAAAAACTCCACTAATTAAGCTGCCTAACACAAAGAAAAAAAAAAATCCAACTCCTTATGACCAATAAGTAGCACTACCAGATTAAAATCCAAATTGGATATGAGGTTGCCAACACTGGATGACCAAGTATCACTAAAAACAAAAGAATAACAATGGAAACAAGACACTATGATTGAAAAACAAAACCAAAGCCCAGACTTCAATTAATAGAAAACAAATTGAAATGTCCTACCAATCTCTTAAAGGCAGCCATCCATATCACTGACCATAAAAAAGAAATTAAAAATAAAATAAAACAACACATAGAAAACCAAATTGAAACATTAAACACCCATATCTTCAAAATTTATTACATCAAACATATACATTTGATTCTTTGAACGATATACACCTCTTTATTGTGATTAAACTTTAAATCAAATATTTGACAAATATTTTTAAATCCACTAGAGAGCAATGATATGTTGTCAACACTGATCATCTGAAATTAGGGTTTTATTTTGATCGTTGCCTTCATTTGTGAATAAATCGCAATATGAAAAGAAAATTAATAGAAAAAAGAAAATAGATTTAGTGATTAGATAAACGGTAACTGATATTTTATTAAAATTAGAATTAAAACAAGTAAAATTTAGTGGTCAGGATTTTGTGTGAACTGTACCCACCAAAAATATGAGGGTACAGTGGAATATATATATATATATATACACACATATATATTTGTTTATTCTTCTCTCTTCTCTCTCGTTAAAAAAGTATTTTATCTCATTTTTCTCTCTATCTATCTCTCCGATCTTCTCTTCTTCTTTTTTTTCTTTTTTTTTTCTTTTTTTTTCCCCCTCTTTTTCGGGGTGGGTTCGTGGGCGTAAGAACAGGCCTTCATCTGAACATCATCAATGGCAACCTATCATAGGGGAGGAGACAAGTCACACCTTGCATCTCAAGCAACAACGCACATGGCTTAGGAGTCGCATTGCTTTTGGATCGAAGTTTGGTCTGGGTTCGTGGCTGGGTTGCTAGGTTCGTGGTGTGGGCTGATAGTTGTTGGCAGTGTGGGTTCGTGAAGAAAATACTACAGTATTTAAGAAAATAGAAGAGAAAATGTTTGTGAGGGTTTTAGCTTCTGGGACGCTTTCCAAGTCTCATCCTATCAAGAATCTCTTCTCCAATGCTTTCTTCTTCACTCCCTTCTTCTTCTTTTCCAAATACCCGCCTCGCAAAATTATGCTTATGTTTCAATTGTCTGAGTGTAAAATGATTTCGTACTTAAGTACGGTTTTTTAAGTTTTTCTCTTAAAATTCTGTCACGTGGATTTTTCTCATAAGATGGAAGTGTATTTTTTAATTAAATAGCCACATAGCTGAATTTTAAGAGAGAGACTTAAAAAACCACACCTAAAGTATTGTACCTAAACTTTATCCTTAGGCATAACTATTTGTTTTTTGGTGTTTGGTTTTGTTCTTAAAAATACTATGACGATACCTAGAATCACAAATTTTCCACAAGCACACTTTTATTTAATAAAAATATTAATTCAACATTTTCAAATATTAATATAGAAGTATAGAGCAACTAAAATCAACCTAAAAAAATAAGTACAATCAAAATAAAAATATTAAAAATTATACAATAAGCATAATCAAAGTGAGAGCAAAAAACACAACTAAACAATTACATAAAAATCAAATAAACTTAGACATTCACAATTTCACATGCATAGTCACAAACACCTGAAACCTATAAAAAAACACTTAAAAAGTTGTTTTTGTGTGAATTTGTAAGCAAAACCTGAAATTTTGATCGTGATCATTTTGGAAGTTTCATATATTCCACGTTTCAATTGTTTTGAGAGTTTTTTTCTTGTGTAAATGGTTTTAGGGGATACTTTAATTATTGGTGTTTTAAAAGGGATTTTGGTGATTATAGAGGTTTCAAAATTATTTTGATAATTCTGTAGATTTAGTTGTTTTCCAGCTATGTTGGAGGTTTGAGAGTATTTTGTCTATTTTTGAGATTTTATAGTTACTTATACCATTTTAAAGGTCTCAATGATATTTTGGTCATTGTTGTTGTTTTCAAGGGTATTTTTGTCATTGTTGAGATTTCAAGGGTATCTTAGTCATTTTAGAGGTTTCGAGAATATTTTGGATATTTGAAGGTTTCAAGGACATTTTTGAGTTTTTGAGAGTATTTTAGTCATTTTAGAGATAATCAGAAATTATTTTTGTCACTTTTAAAGTTTCGATGGTATTTGTTTTAGTAGCATTTTAGAGGTTTTGGGGACATTTTAACTATTTTGGAGATCTTCCTATAATTTTGGAGGTTTTTGTTCTCTTTAGTCTAAAAATGTTTTACATTTTTCTAAGGAGTAAAACATTTCAACCCCAAAGAGGGTGTTTAATTTGTTTAAACTAATTTAATTTAGCAATACCTGTATAATTCTAAAAACTAAACTAAAATTATGTATTTTAATAATGATGTGAAAAATGTGAATTTTCAAAAACTCTAGTGGAAACATTAGAAGAAGTTAATACAAGGTTAACTATTTTCGTTTTATATTTATACTTAATCAATAACCTGTGTAATGCATGAAAAAATTAAACAAAATATATTATTTGTTCTCTATTTTATTTTTCATATAAATATGAAATTATATACTTATGGTAATTGTTGATAGAAATTTATTTTTATTATTATTATTATTGTTATAAGATGGGTTAATGGGGTATGCAGGGTAACTAAATGCAAATGCCAAAGTTTGGTAAAAAAGAAAACCGCATGTAATAATAAATTAATGAGTATACTTACTCAAAAAATAAATAAAAAGATAAATAAACCCGTGCAACTGTGCAAGGCAAGGGAATACTAACTAGTAAATGAGTAAAGAAGAAGGACAGAGAAATAAATAAACGAAGAGGTGAGAACATGGTGCCTTCACTTGGAGATCTGTGAGAAGTGGAAAATGTTGCTAACAGGAAAATTCCGTGAAGTTTCTCGTTCACAATTACCCAAAATGCTAGCTCAAAATGTTAGTTGTATTTACCCAAAAAAAAACCATGAATAAATATTTTTTTTACTAACAATTTCACTTTATTTGAGTTTTTTTTTTTTTATGAACAATATATATTATCTTATATAATAGCAATAACGCACTATTTTGTATTAAATTCATATTATAAAAAAAAAATATATATATATATATATATATATTTACACCGTAATAGGTCAGTACCAAAATATTTCACTCTAATAGTTAAACCGAAATGGAATTTATAACGATATTCATATCAATGATAAATAAAAAAAAAACAATCAACAAAAATAGACGCTACTTCTCTCACATTTGATAATTCACTTACTTTTTTCTCACATTTGACGGTTCCATCCTCACATTGTGTAGCTGTAGTTTCAACATCACATGTGACAGTTCTTTTCTCACATTTGGTGGTTCCCTTACTTTTTTTCTCACATTTGACGATTTCATCCTCACATTGTGCAGTTCCAACATCACATGTGACAGTTCTCTTCTCAAATTTGGTGGTTTCCTTACTTTTTTTCTCACATTTGGTGATTCTCTTACTTTTTTCTCACATTTGACGGTTTCATCCTCACATTATATAGTTCCAACATCGCATTTGATAGTTCTTTTGTTACATTTAGTGGTTCCTTTATTTGTTTCTCAAATTTGATGGTTCCATTATTACATTGTGCAGTTCCAATTTCAAATTTGACAATTCTTTTGTCACATATAGTGGTTCTTTTATTTTTTTTTCTCAAATTTGATGGTTCCATTGTCACATTAAGCAGTACCAACATCGCATCCAAATTTATTTTTGTCACATTTAGTGGTACCCTATTTTTTATTCTCAAATTTGACGGTTCCATAATTAAATTGGGCAGTATCAACATTACTTTTGACTGTACTTTTGTCACATTTGATAGTACCCTATTTTTTTCCTTACAATTGACAGTTCAATGTCACAATAGGCAGTACCAATATCACATTTGACCATAATTTTTCATTTGGGCCCATCACTGAAGTCAATTTTTTACTTACTAATAACCGCTCATCACAATAGTAATTTTTTAAAAGTTATTAAATATTTAGATCCAAAATCTAAAACCAAAAAAAAAAAAAAAAAGTATCCCAAGAAATTAGCCCAACCACAATAGTTACTTTTGTTCACAAAAAAAAAAAAAAAATCAACTAGAATTATCTTGGTTTCTTCCACAAATATTTGAATATACCAATTAACTTCCTGAAACTGAAAAAATTACCGAAATACCCTCAAAACATTAGAATGATCAAAACACCCCTCATTCTTTCTAAAATGACCATGATGCCTTAGAATTATTTTCTATGCAGAAGACAAATTAACAACTATTACAACACAAATAGGAAGAATTCTTATTTTGATAAACTGAAAGCAACTATTGTATTTGCTTGATTTGAAATCCATTGATTTTAAAATTAGTGGCTTTTAATATCCTTGATTTGAAATTAGTTGATTTTTAAATTCCTTAATTGGGTCTTATAAAGTTGTGATTTACAATTATGTTTTGTGTTGGCTTTATTCCATGACAAAAAATGTTATATTTGCTTTAATTTGTTTCCTTGTATTTTTGTGAGATTTTATTGTATGGGTTTGGTATTAAGTTGGTGAATAATTGAGCATAAAATGAAGAATTAGTGGATTTCACGATTTTCTCACTAGAAACTAACCCGCGAAAGAGCCACGTGTGAAGCACATACTGGAAGCTAAAGAGTTGTGCCAACTTGGAGGATTTCGCGACTGCCTCGCGGATAAGACCTTCCTATGAGATAGCCGCGAAATTTTCTGCCTAGAGGATTTTTAAGTGTGACTTTCTTACCTTTCAACCATACTATATATACCTTCATTACCCACAAAAGTATGAGAGGTCATTCAAAGAGAAAAACCTTAGATAGGTTTTCAACAACACACACACCTATCTTTTAGAGAAAGAGCTACTAATCCTTATTGAGAAATCATCCTAGCCTCTTCTCCTTCCCTCTCTTATTGCCATACCTTTGAGAGGTGATTTGTACCCAAATACAACTCACACCTTTTCTGAGTGTAGAAAGTGTTTTGGAGCTTGGGAAGCTTTGGGAATTTGCCAAAAGAAGCTGGTGAGACTTGGCGGATGCAATCGGGCGTATTGCAAGATTCGGAAAACTAGACAAGATATGGTTCCGAGAATTCTTGTTGGAGTAGAAGCTTGGAGGGCTTAGGTATATTAGGTAGATTAGGCTTGGAGGGTCGCTTGCTATTTGTGTATCCCAACTTATTGTCTAGTGGATCAATTTACCGCTTGTAGGGCGGCAGAGAAGTTTTTCGCCGAGTTCTTCGATTTCCTCTTCGATAACACATCGTTGTGTTATTTTGTGTTTGCATCTCTCTCCCCCCTACTCATTTAGCTTTCATTTTACTACTGTGTTTTTATAAATATGGCTTAGAATACTTGTATTGTTTGTCTGCTTGCATTTACTCTTTTTCGCACTTAGTTTAAGTTAAAGTAAAATCAACCGAGCCGTAATTTTTTTTAATTTGGGGTCTAAACAGTTCTTGTGTTTTTAACACAGATCCGAGCTTTTAGGTCTTTTTATATAATGAAGGATTTATAATTCTTTTTTTTTGGATACCTAAATTTATATTTGGATTTGGATTTAAGATCAATAAAATGTTTTTTCCAATTTTTATTTTTCTTAAACCTTATACATTTTAATTTTAGTAACATTTTTTAATAAATACATGAGGTAATGAAAAAGCTTTTGATAATCAATTGACAAGATGATGACTAAAAATTTGTTATTATAGCCAACTTAAAAAATGTCTTAACAACTATTGATAACTAAAATGTTCTATATCAGTAGAAAGAGAGAACTCAAATGCATGAGTTTTTTCACAACATTCAAAATCTCAAATTAAAAAATTGTTTTGAAGTTATTAACGACTACAAGGTTCTATATCAAGAGAGACGATAAAGAATCCAATATATGTGTCTTTTACACAAATTGCAAAAGAACAAACTAGCACTCAATTTTTTTTCAATAATTATTTTTTTAAAACATTTTGCATTTTAATTTTTGTAACATTTTTAATACATACATGCCACAGACAAAGAAGCCATTGGTTGACTCCTCATATTTTGCAACATAAGCTTAGGAACCTCAACAAATTTCCACATCACCAATATTATTTATTTAAGTTTTATCAAAAAAAAAAAAACTGCCTCTCCCCCTCTTTCATTTTTGCATAGCTCAAATGCAGAGCCTTCACCTCCCACCTCTCTCCTTGACGTAAAGGCCTTCACCTCTCACCTTTCTCTTCTTGTCAATCAGCTCAAACCCTTCTCTTTCCATTGTATTCATAGGCAGTAGTTTGTGGACAAATAATCACAAACAAAATTCACATTGCAAATCCTTCCATTCATAAGCAGATTTGAACCTATTTTCATTAACTTAGCCAAGAAAGATACAATTTTGAGTACACTTTGTACTTTTGAAAGTATAACCATCACAAAAAGGATTGTTGTCCTTGCTCAATTGATTTGCATTTCTCCCAGGTTGATGCTTAGGCCAGTAAACTTTGGCCATTTGAACAAATAACCATCACATGGAGTACATTGGTTTCATTTCTCCCAAGTCTTTTCTACCATCATTCTTTACAACTCTAGTTATTATGGAGAATAAAAGTCTTACAATTCCAACTAAATGTCAAGGCTACAACTTGTAACACACATGATCTCTTAAATCTACTTAAAAAAATATAGAACTACAAAGAAAAGTTCATTAGAAATACATACCAATTATGTTCATTAGAAATAAAAAGAGAGAAGTTCATTAGAAATGCTTTTAATCTTTGAACCAAAGGGTCTTGAAAATATATCTTTAACCAAAAGTCCAGGATGGCATTTCAACTTGGACCTTACTAGTGATGAGAAAACACGTTATTCTATTCTATCCCAGGTGTGAGTCACTTTCCCAAGCATATAACAATGATGGAGGAATTGTTCTTAAAGGACAACATTCATCCATAGTTCTTTAGAAAGCACATGTTCATGTTCTTATGGGCTCCACCTTATTCTATTTCATGTCCTCTTGGTTACAACTTCCCAAATTGGCAACACAAACTATAGAGAGGCCTACTTGGTCTTGATTTAGCCAACAGTATATAATGTGAAAATTTTAATTTCAAGACCATAGAATATTTGAAGCAATAGTAAAGCTTTATGCACATTAAATATGATTAGCACTACAAACTATTAGGACAAACATAATCCACCATAATCCATGATCATTGACAAACCCACCACAACGGTCCTATAACCATAACTAGTGAACAACACATTGGTGAAAGGAGCATCTTGGTGGTTAGAATTCTCATTAAAACAAAGTAGGGGAGGAAATCAATAACAGAGCAGAGGTTGACTACACAGGGATTAGCTACATTCCAACAAAAGGATTAGAACAATGATTTATTGTTTTCAATTAAAGATGAAATGATTTGAAAAAAAAAAAAAACTATTCAAGTATAATGAGTGCCCTATGAATTTCAAAACCTTGATCTAATACTTAAATTCCACCACTCAAATGAAAAAGAAAATTTAAATTTATCTGCTTCTTTCAAAAACCTATGCCAAGAAATGCATAGCAGGCTGGCAAATTAAATAAAATCACACTAGCAGAAACACTATCCTTCAATTTTAAGGATTAGAATATTGAATCAAAAGAGCAAAAAGGTTGCAATCCAGAATGACCAGATTGATGATTTCAAGTCCTAACAAGTTGTAATAAGTGCAAGTAAAAGGCAGTAAAAAAAGGGAATGGTATGAACATGCCAAGTAATGTTGTAATTAGTTTAAACCATGCAAATGCAGCCTGAAATACACACAATACAAACATGGCGTTTATTTTTTATTTTTTTTCACAAAATGACTTTCAAATTTTTAGTGTCATAATTACCAAGCTAACCAACAATATGGGAAAGAAAGTATACATATTTGTGCTCAAGAGAACCAAATTGAACTAGAAAAACCAACTTTGCAGCAACATGATGAGCAGTGCTGGAATCATTTTTTTTTTTTTTTGAGGAATCAGTTAAGACTTGTGAAATTCAACTTGAAATACAAAAAAATACAAGAATCAGCTAGCAAATAATAAGGGAAACACATAATTCAAATGATTGCAGGAGAGGTTAACAAAAGCAAGAGGAAAAGAGAACTTATTGCCAAAAAAACTCCACTAATTAAGCTGCCTAACACAAAGAAAAAAAAATCCAACTCCTTATGACCAATAAGTAGCACTGCCAGATTAAAATCCAAATTGGGTATGAGGTTGCCAACACTGGATGACCAAGTATCACTAAAAGCAAAAGAATAACAATGGAAACAAGACACTATGATTGAAAAACAAAAACAAAAACAAATTAACCTTAATCAAAACACCACAAGTGAATTGCATTACATCAACCCTATGCAAATAAATGAAATCTAGACTGACAATGCACACACTCACACAGCCCAGACTTCAATTAATAGAAAACAAATTGAAATGTCCTACCAATCCCTTAAAGGCAGCCATCCATATTACCAACCATAAAAAAGAAATTAAAAATAAAATAAAACAACACATAGAAAACTAAGTTGAAACTAGGGCTGTCCACGGGTCGGTCCGGGTCGGGTTTATGCCCAACCCGGAACCGACCCGCCGGAATCGGGTGGAGAAAAAATGCATCCGCCGCCGACCCGCCGGAGCAATCGGATTGGTCGGTTCAGATCATCAACGGGTGGCGGGCGGGTCGGTCGAAGTCATTGATCGGAGAATACGGCCAGAAAATGGTGAAAAAAAACACAAATCCGGCAAATAAACCCAGATTCCGGCGATCTTTTTCTTAGATCCGGCGAGATTTAGCAAGATCCGGCGAAAATCTCACCGGATTTGATGTGATTTTGCCAGATCCTGTCAAAATATCACCAGATCTAAGGAAAATATGGCCGGTATCTAGGTTTTTTCGCCGGAAACTGGAAAAACATCGCCGGATTCTGGAAAAATGTCGCCGGATTCTGGAAATTTGGCCGGGATCTGGGATTTTCGCCGGATTCTAGAAATCTATCGGTCGGTTCGGTTTTTCGGGTTTTAGGGGAGGAAAACCCGCCGCCGACCCGCCGGAATCGGTTCCTGGCGGTGAAGACCCGCCGCCGACTCGCCGGAGCAATCGGGTTGGCCGGATTCGGGTCGGATCCGGTCGGTTCTTCGGGTGGATCGGGTCACCGGATCCTTCTGGACAGCCCTAGTTGAAACGTTAAATACCCATATTTTCAAAATTTATTACATCAAACATATACATTTGATTCTTTGAACTATATGCACCTTTTTATTGTGATTAAACTTTAAATCAAATATTTGACAAATATTTTTAAAATCCACTAGAGAGCAATGATATGCTGTCAACACTGATCATCTGAAATTAAGGTTTTATTTTGATCCTTGCCTTCATTTGTGAATAAATCGCAATATGAAAAGAAGATTAATAGAAAAAAAATATATAGATTTAGTGATTAGATAAACGGTAACTGATATTTTAAAACAAGTAAAATCTAGCGGTCAGGATTTTGTGTGAACCGTACCCACCAAAAAAATGAGGGTACAGTGGAATATATATATATATATATATATATTTGTTTATTCTTCTCTCTTCTCTCTCGTTAAAAAAGTATTTTATCTCATTTTTCTCTCTGTCTATCTCTCCGATCTTCTCTTTTTCTTTTCTTTTTTTCCCTCTCTTTTTCGGTGTGGGTTCGTGGGCGTAAGAAGAGGCCTTCATCTGAACATCATCAATGGCAGCCTATCGTAGGGGAAAGGACAAGTCACACCTTGCATCTCAAGCAACAACGCACATGGCTTAGGAGTCGCATTGCTTTTGGATCGAGGTTTGGTCTGGGTTCGTGGCTGGGTTGCTAGGTTCGTGGTGTGGGTTGATAGTTGTTGGCGGTGTGGGTTCGTGAAGAAAATACTACAGTATTGAAGAAAATAGAAGAGAAAATGCTTGTGAGAGTTTTAGCTTCTGGGACGCTTTCCAAGTCTCATCCTATCAAGAATCTCTTCTCCAATGCTTTCTTCTTCACTCCCTTCTTCTTCTTTTCCAAATACCCGCCTCGCAAAATAAGGTATCTCTCTCTACTGTAACATAGAGTTTTTGCATTCAATAACTTTTTTTTTGCGCTCTGTTTGATAGCTCCCAAATCATCAAAGATTCGATCTTTACATTTACAACTCAAATTTTGTAGTGGGTTTTTCTTCATCATCTTCTTCTTCTCCACTCAAATAGAAGGGAGACTTTTAGTTTCACAAAGATTTTGACTTTGTATACTACTGTCTCTTTGTAGACTTAGGACTCAGAGCATTTCAGTTACTGAAATTGTTTAGAATTTTTTAGCATGAATTATTATTCTTACATTATATTCTTCTTATCTGGTTTAAAAAATAAAAAAACAAGGAGCAATGTTGAGCTAAAGGATTTAGATAAACATTTCATATTGAGACTTTTGAACTAATACATATATGTGTGAATTTAATGAGAGATTGAAGTTATGTTTTTCTCATTTTTGGTGAGTTTTGTAGTTCATATAATACTTAGCTCTTACTGGAAAACAATGTGCTTAAAGATTACCTCACACTGCAATAGCATGGGTGATTTTATATGCAAGGTCCTGGGTCAGGAGCAATCTGCAACTCGGATCCTCTGTCATATTAAAAGTTTTCCCATTGAGGGGCGTCGATGGATTCATTCCGACGCATTTTTAAGTTCGGCTGACAAAGTTTTGGAACCACCAAAGCAGCCCGAGAAGAGCACAATTGTTGGTGGTACTTTTGATACTAAAGTGAAGAGAAAAAGGCTAAAGGGTAAAAGAGCAGTTGCAAGGTGGCTGAAGTATTTTAGGTGGAAGAAGAAGAAAGAGTATGAAAGAATGACTGCTGAAGAGAAAATTCTTTACAAATTGAGTAAGGTAAGTCCATTTTTTTTACTTGTCCTCCCATTTTTATAGTCCAAAAGAAAAGCTTCCTATTCTTTTTATTATTATGTAAACGTATCATGGATTAGAATGATTTAAGTTACCCAATATATAGACAACAGAAGCTATCAAATTCCCTAAATTTTTTCAACAGGTGATAAATGCTCTTAACAGGATGATACTTCTTTATTTTCTTAGTAATATGTCATATATCAATTTTTTAAAAGTTTGATACAGTCTTATTTTTGTGGAGTAGCAGCCATATATGCAGTTTTGAAGGTGATTTTTGAGTTTTAGATCACTTTTCTTTGGAATGAGAGTGTGCTTGGGTGTTGATGTTATACAAACTATGTGACTTGGTGTGCTTATCAAAAAGACGGGCAAAAAATATCCATACCATTGACAGTTTAAACTTTTGGGATGTATGCTCCGACACTTGCTTAACTGCTTTCTAGCTGTTGGTCTTGCATGTCATCTTACTTTTTCCAAGCCTAATATGCACATATTTGTGGCTAGAGTTGTACTAACATGTCATAACTTTAAACTTAGAGGCTGGAGGAGTTCCAGTGGAGCTAATTGGCTTTTTGGGTTAAATTATTACATTTATGAAGGTTGCTATGCTTGGATGAGTTATGCTATTCTATATTATATGATATTCAGATGGATGGGGAGATACCTAAAGGGTATCTTGCATTTGGTGGAAATGTCTCTGATTTATAGACAGTGGAGTCCGTTATTTAGCTGACTTACATTCGTTTGGGTGGCATGTTGTAGTTCTTTACTGCTGTTGTGTAGAATCTATACAAGATTTCAATTTTGAATGATGGAGATTGTAGAGGTTTAGACTTCATAATGTTATATTTGCTATTTCAGAGTATTCATTGATACATTTTTTTTTTATAAGTAAGAAAGATTCTTTGATAATTTTTATTAATAATTAAGATCAATTGTTTGAAGTAGACAAACATTACAATGGGCAGCATGGAGTACCAGCTGTATACTTATGGATCTCCGTTGATATTTTTTTTTTGGATGGATAGTTGGATATTTTGGTCAAAGGTATCATCTGCTTTGTGCCTACGACTTGTCTCAGGTCTTATTAGTGAGCGTTGCATAAACAATTCTAGCAATGGAGTTAATGTTGTAAGCTCAAAGCGGACTATACTTCTGTTAGACAGTAATTCTAAAATATTTTTAACACAAATTTAGTCATTAACAAGTCAAGGCCAGAGCTATAGGATAAAATATTATTTATATTTTGTTAGCAAAATAAACTATTAACCCAGTTAGCTTACTTGGAAGGAACCTGGAACATTTAAAACACTTATCTGATTTTCAAAGTACATAGATTCCTTAGATTTTTGTATCTGTACGATAATAGCTCACACAAATTTACAAACTAAATTGTTTTAGTTTAACCTAGATAGTCTTTCCATGATTTTTGGGATCTTCTGTCTACATTTGCAAGTAGCATATTATGAAAATTCAGTATTGATCTTCACTAATTGAGGCTGCATCGATCATAAATGAAATACTGATCTTAAAACTAATTACTCTATGCCTTTCTCTATCTTTTTATATAAATGTATTTATATTGCTTGCTTGGTCTTTTTCCAGGCTCGAAAGAAAGAGGAAAGATTTGTTGATGGCCTTAAGAAGATTGACCTAAAGAGACATCAGAAACAACTCATGATCAATAGGAGATATTGACCCCAAAGGAACACTTTTTCTTTTTAAAGATGGGTCTCAAATGCAAGAATTATGTGCCTGTTGGAAGACGGGGAATCTACCAGGGTGTAATTTTGAACATGCATCTGCATTGGAAAAAGCACCAGACTCTGCAGGTGGTGGTAAAGACATTCTTGCCAGAGGAGGTCCAAGAGATTGCTGCTGAGCTGGCAAGATTGACTGAGGAATTGTGCTTGACATTCATGAAGAGAACACAATTATTATGTAGAGGGGGAAGAACTATTCTCAGCCACCAACAGAGCTTATGTCACCCAGGATCACTCTCTCCAGGATGAAGGTTCTGATCTCTTTCTTTTATTTTACGTATGAGAATTGGAGTTAAGTTTGCCCACTTTTATATCATTCTGTTTATCTTAGGGGCATGTATACAACATATTCCTTTATGCTCTTCTCAGATCTTCTTATATATATATATATATATATATATATATACAATTTCAAGTAAATAGATATGGAAAATTTCTGAAGAAGAGAAAATACAGTCATTTACTCAGCTGTTGTATCTCAATGTCTCTTTGTTGACCTATAATTTCTTTTACTTGGTAAATGCATCAACTATTAGAGTTGTAAAATCAGTTCAGATGTCAAAGCATCCTTCTTGTCCAATCTTGTATTGACTCTCTTTTCTGGGGTTTGGGATGTCTTTTCTCTTTTTTTCAACATAGTTCTGGTTGGGTGACTGTGGTAGCTTTCTTTCCCAAAGGAGGGGGGAGGGGGGGGGGGGGGGGGAGAAAAGGTAGGTGTTTAATTCTCTGCAATATTAAAGAAGAGGAATAGGAAATGACAACCATTGTAATAACTTAATTCTAACATATAACCATCTGTGTCTTTGAAGTCGTCATTCCCTAACGGTATTCTTACATTGTCTGGATCAATTTCTTGTTGCTAAATGCTCTTTTAAAATAAATTGCATGAACTCTTCTGAAAGGTTAGTAATCAAGCCCTTTAAAGTTCAGGAAAAATTCAGAGCATGTTCTATTGTCACATAAGTCTTCTATTTGGTTGGATCCTGAGGTATTGTTCCAGAAAACTACATGCATAAATGGGTTGCCCTTTGTTATGTGGAGTGTCTTTTTTAGGCATCTAAAATTTGGAAATGAGTTTCAAGCTGCCCTTGGACTCTATGATGCTTCATTATATCCTTGTTCAAATGTCTCTCTTCACTGACATTAAGGGTTTTTTTTTTTTTTTTTTTTTGGGGGGGGGGGGGGGGGGGGGAATGATAGAATAACTTTTTACCCACATTTTTCATCTTTTCTTTTCAGTCACTATTGATAAGTTTCTTTATCCCACATGCATAGTGGATTGAATCCCATGCCTGCACCTTACTAATCGAGTATTGTCATATATCTTAAGTATAATGCCTTTCAACATTTTTTTGCTATGAATGCCTTTCATACATCATTGCTTGTTCTCATACTCCATTTTCTTCTCTCTTCACTCACCTGCAGGCTTTGGATAAATCCAAATATAGAGATGGGATCTGAGCTTTAAGAAAATACATTCCAAAACTTGAACAGGACCTTGAGTTGCTCCAAGCACAAGCTAAAAGTGTGCCTGAGAATATTCAAGGGATTGAAGGAACTGAAATTGGAAGAATTCATCCCGAGAGCAGTTCAAACTTCCAATTGAACAATTCCGGTAAGCTGAAAGAAATATTGAATAGAAACATGGAATGCTCTGAGGATGATCCTATGATGGATACAGGTATGGCATCAGATTCTGAAGATCAATCAGATATTTTTGAGACTGAATCTGATTCGGAGACTGAGAATAAGGTGGAACGACCTCTTTATTTGGATAAGTTCAAAAAATTCACAGTTGAAAGTGATGGAGAATGTGAAGATTTTGAGGAGCACCTGCGTCAAATATCTGCAGACTCAAAAACTGCCAAACCATGGGAGAAAGATTTTGACTCACCAAATTTTGATGAGGTTGATCGTATATTTCTGCGTGCTGCTTCACTCTTAAAGAAAAAGAGATGATAGAGGGTTTTAAATTATGTATGATTGTCTGATTGGTATTGATTTGGTTAATTAGATGTTAATTTAATCTTCTTTTTCTTTCCTTTAGAAGTAGTGTTGGGTTGCAAAGGAAATTTTCTTTGTTGCTTTGGATTGGTGATCACAACCAATGTCTCTCTTTATCTCTAAGTTATACTCATCCGGTGGATCTTCAAGGTGTGACTTCACGCATTATCTTATTTCTACGAGACATAATGGTGCAACTTGAATTAGGACTCTATTGGCATTTTATAATGTGCTTAGATCTCTGAGAAGCATTGCAACCTTCACACACTTGTTAAATTTCTTTGGGGGCTGTAATTGGCTTTTAGACAATTAAAAGAACATCTTTGCTTGGCCTTGATATTTTTGAAGCATGTTCTTCGTGTCTTTATCATGTGCTCCCATCTAGGCAGAGCCTTGAAGCTTCAAATCTTAGATACCTTTTTTGTAGTACCTTCAACTAAGTGAAGGGTGTGCTTCAGTTTTTCCTTCCAAATAAAAATCCTACTTAATAGCAGTGTCCTCCCCCATGTACTCCATAAGCATTGCAACTTCAAACCCAGATATCCTACACTTCAGTTTTGCCTTATTTGGACATCCCTTGTAAGTATATTGGGGGGGAGGGTAGCTTCTAAAGTGAAGGTAGAAGCAGACCTATAAAAGATAGAAAAACTAAAAAGTGCACGAGTTTTTGAAAGAATAGATGGATAACATAACACATAAGGAAAGGCTGATAAATTGGGGAGCAAGTGGACACCTTCAAACGGAAAGTATAAGCTCAATGAGGATGGGGCAGTTTTTTTGCATGATCTTCATGGAACAGGAGTAGAAGCAATCATACAACATAAAATGGCCATAATAGTTGTCTATGAGAGAAAAGAAGGTGAAAGAAGCAGAGGAAATAGAAAAAAAGACAACAGTAAAAGCAATTTGTTCCACATGAAATGTGGGTATTAAGAAGACATTGGTATTAAGAAGGTATCTCATGCATGATGCATGATATATGCATCCTCCCTTCTTGCGCGTGTAGGCCACACACAATTATGAAATCCACACACTACAAGAAGAAGAATACATATATGAGATACATAACTACATAAGATATATCTTATTAGTGCTTTAGGAATTGGAAGGCATCACATGTTGGAAAGCAAGGCAATACAGGCTGCTAACTTTAGCCAGTGTTTGGTTACAAGACAGCCCTTGTTTTGTGAAATTACTTTATTGAAAGATGCAGCTGATTTGATTCAATCAAACTTCTCTACTTTTATCAGGCAAGGGGGAAAAAGGTAGAGTAACTTAGTGGCTACAATTGAAATTGCACTTAAAGAGTTGAGAGTTGAGATTCTTTTCCATGTATACAATCAATAGCAAACTACAGTAATGTTATAGATCGCAATATATAATTTCTCCATGCAATTTGCAGCGAGATTTCTGTTAGTAGAGAGGAACCATCAACAAATGGACATCATTCATCCTTCAGAAGTGTCCATCAAACCTACATAGAATGGCCGGAAAGTAATTCCTGTTAAATTAGTGATATGAAGGGTCCAATGAAGTCAAAAAAGAGAAAAATGTTCAAGTTCTAAATCCTATCATAAATCAGAGTCATGCTGCTCCTCCTCAAGTTCCCTTACATTCTGAACTATATCTTGAACTCTTCTTGACATGTAATCAGTGTGCTCCTCAATATATTTCAACACCATATGTAACTGTTCTTGGTAAGCCGCATAGCGACGTTTACATCGTTGTCTCTCATTGCTAAGTTCAAGGGTTAGCTCTCGAATTCTTTGATCCTTCTCATCCTACATGTAACAACTGCAAGGTAAAAACATATGGACTAGATTAAGGAGTACTACATTAGAATAGCAAGCATTTGACCTTTCTAATGTATTTCCCATAAGCAAGCAATATTAGCCATCCTACCTTTAACAACTTTTTTTAAATATATAAATAAAACTAAAAAAGACTTTTATTCAATGGGGAAAGCTCACATTATACTATTATAGACTCCTAAAGAATAACAAATGACTTAGCAAAAAAAAAAAAAAAATGAAGATTAAAGAGATCCGTGAAATAAACTAAAGTAGTAGTACTCCTATTTGTAGTACAACATTGAATCAAAAAGTGCAAGAAATAGACAATCTTAACAACAAATAGCTCCATGCCTTTGAAAGTAAAATTATCCAACTTTCTCCAAATAGTGCACATAAGAAAATAAGGCATTGCGTCCCAAATTACACTATTCTTATGCCAACCATACAATCCCCTCCAGCATAAGTAAACATCTATGATATCCTTTGGCATCATCCAGTAAATCCTAGAAGTCAAAAACACAAATGATCACAGTCAAGGGCAAATGGGCAAATATTAATAAATGATCCACTGATTCAAAACTAACTTGACATATGCAATACCAATTAACCAGAACAATGTTTTGCTTAATTAGATTATCCACTGCCAAATTTTATCCAAGGCTCATGTCCCATACAAAGAAATCCACCTTCTTAGGCACAAATTGGAAAAAAAAAAAGTTGTTGAATGGGGCTGGAAAATTTAAAAGTTAAGAGCCATAAAGCTTCCTTATCTAAGTTAGCAATGGGGGAGTGGTATACCATTTATGAAGTGACAGAAATTCCAGAATCTATGAAGGAAATATGTTAAGTGAGGAGAAGTTGAAGAAATGGGAGATTGGTATAAGGATGTCAGCTGGAGGGAATTTCAAAGACTAGCATACATATATCCCTCTGTAATAGCTGGAATAGTATTCCATTATCTTTTCTCCAAGTGAAGCCAGGGAGTCCTTTGTAGTAGTGCTGTGGTATTTCGTGCTACATCTGTTATTTCTCTACTAGGTGATGGTGTGATTGTATTTGACGCCCTAGAAAGAGTCAAGATGTCACCAAGAAAAGCTACTTTAAAATTGACTTGATTTTTGTTCTGCTTTAAATTTGTTTGCATCATGTCCAATTGTCTTGTTGCTACAGCTATGCTGGGTGTGGCTTTGTACTGAGTGTTTTTCTTAATAACATATGTTTCATTCATCCTTAAAAGGACAACCAAGTCCAAGATAATGTAGGTACACAACTTTGTAAAATTTGAAAAGTTAAATAGAGGAAATAAGTAAATTTGGTATAAATTTTTGCTAACTATTGAAGTTTTCATCCTCAGCAATTTTTGAAAATGAGGCAATTCTAATGTGAGTTGAAGTCTAGTGGGTGGATGATATAGGCAATTCCATGACTCGAACCATTTTTTTTTAAAAAAAAATTATGGTAAAAACATAAAAATAAAATTGGTTTAATTGTTTGTTGTGAGTTTTAAGGAAATAATTGAGACTTTTACATAACTGTATGCAAATGAATTGAAAAATGAATGGCTGAGACATTCTGTAATGAGTAAATATTTTTAAATATCAAATAACAAAGTATATGCCAAAATACTTTGGTTATGGTAGAGTTAAAAATATATATTTAAAATTATAGACATATATAAGAAACATTCATAAGTCTGAAAAGAGTAAAGCCAAAGTATCAATGAAATTAGCATAAATTATGAATGTTTAGACCTATTTTTTAACAATTCATGTAAAAAATAAACAGCTTTTCAAAATAAAGTATAATATTTCTTGGAGTGTGTGTTGCTCAACAATGACATGATATTCATAAAAAATATCATGTATAAATAAGTGAACAATCAGACTTTAATGTATATTATCAAATTGAAATAGAGTGTCAACCACAATTAATAATAGATTATAAAATTAGTTTTTAAGAATGTAAAATTTCTTATATGTTATTTTTTTGTCAAATTATTAGTTATCCAATAAGACATTTGTAATTTTGTTTTATGTTTTGGGATGTAGATATTATGTAGAAATGAAACTTGTGTATTTGTTTTACTGATCCTTTGTGCTATTTTGTTTTGGTTAGTAATATTAGGATTTGTATAATTTTAAAATTATTAAACAAATATTAATTTGTTTAGCTTAGTTCATTTTTTATATAAGTGGTGAATTCAAAGTAATGCATTTTACATTAAGTAATTTGCTTATTGACTTTTCAAATGGCAAATAAATGTTATTTACTTTAAAAAAATATTCATGTGGAAAATAGGAGTTAACTCGACCCAACTTGCAGCTTGCAAACTGATTGACCTGACCTGCTTCTAACCTGCTTAAAATAACACGTTTTTTTGACCTCCATTGACCCACAACCTAATTAACTTAACTCGACCCGTTTGCCACGTCTATTTAACATGTGCATTAGTTTTTTATATTAAAGGAATTTATATGAATATTTTTATAAATTTTATACAACAAATTATTTTTATTTGGAATAATAATAATTGATTTAGAATATGACATTTTCCTCATGTTTATCTGCTTTTAACATTGTTGTATTTATTCTATGTAATTAGAAATATCATTAATAAAGCAAATACATTTATTTTATTATATTAATTTTTTTAATAAGTGAAATGGTTTAAAAAAAATGAATTAATTATTTAAGTATAATAAATTCTGATGTAATTTTTTTTAAGATAAATAGAAAATTACAAAAACTAATTGATGTCTTGATATATGAATAAGAAATTTGGTGAGTGCACTCCATAAGTTAAAACTTTTTATAAAAAAAAAAATTGAAACTTAACCAAAAAAAAAAAAGGGCAAAAAGGCAAGTAATAATAAGTAATAATTAATGGAAAGGATTAATCCAAGCATAAATCTTATCAAAATATACTGTGTAAGTATATATTACTATATTAATATAGCATTTGTTAAATTTAGTACAGTCCTATAATTACGCTAAACAGACAGACTTCATTTTGCTTTTCAAAATTTCAAATTCTCGAATCTCCAACGTCTCCTTTTCCCTCCGCCACCGTCTCCGTCGACGTCCCCGTCGTCCGCTCTGCCCTCTACTGGTAAGTGTTAAAAACCCTCTCTTTTCTTTGCATTTGGGATAGTTTTCTCTTTACGTTTAATGTTCGTTTGCTAAGAAAATATGTTAAAAAGAAACCCCTAAAAAGTAAAAACCGACCGAGCGCCGATAGTCGCTTTTGGGTTTTTGTTGTTGTATCGGTGTTTTGGCTTTTTCTTGTTGTTGTATCGCATTCCATAGCAATTTATGCTTCCATTAGATGGTACATGTGTTTGATGCGATGGAACAACCCAAAATGTGATGGTTGCATGTGACTTTAGGGCCTGTTTGGATTGGTTGGTCAATTGTTGGTTACAATGGTATCTTTTGCGTGTGAATGTGAAAGTACTATATGATAAATTTATTTATTTTATAGGGAAATACTATCTAGTTGATTTTAGATACCCTATGATAAAATGCTATTTGCAGCCATACAAGGGAGCTAACACACCATCTTGCAGATATTTGACGAAGAAGCAGAGGACTAGAGGATCAAGAGGCATACAAGAAAATTTTATCAAACTACATCACAAGGGTTCAAGCGATAGCCTAGTCATATTGGCATCTTTTGTGGTGCTCCACGTTTGTGGTTTGAATCTCCTCTCTCACTACTCTACTTAGAGCTTTGCTCTTTGCCATTGTGGCCCCCCGTCTCTTCCTCTCAGGACGTCTGGCTTGGAAAGCAATTGGTCATTTGTTGATGTTATTAAGATTGTAATGTAGTTTGACTAGATTTTTTATTGTAATTTTCTCTAAGGCACTATGTTCTCCCTAGTATATACTCTGTTTTGTAAATATTTTATTATCAATATATCTACCGATATGTTACAAGAAAAAGGTAGTGTTGAGCAAAAAAAAATGAGATCTTTCTCTAGATGATTGTTTTTTTGTGAAAACATCTCTGAATTCATTTTTGGGTTGTAATTATTAGTACTTGTCTTTTTATAGATGTATTTTTTAATATCATGTAGTAATTTAAACATGAATTATTGGTATGTACTTGAGTAATTTCCAAGTCAATGGTTATTGCTTGCTTTTAATATAAAAGATGTCATAGAAAGAGATAAAACCAAATTAGTCAATACCCATTTTAGTTTAATAAGAGTAATGAAATGTTTCAATACAATTCAATATTGGTATATCATTTTGAGATTTTGTTCATAAACTAATATATTTTATTAGACTTGGAAATTAGAACCCAAGTATTCTATTAAGAAGTTAGTAAATATTCTATTAAATTTGGTTCAATATATATTTATTTCCATAAAAATATAAGAAGAAGAAGAAGAGTTCGGGTTGGATCATGGTGGTTATCTTTAAGCATTGACAAAAGCAAAAACTTGAAGCCAATGTCATGTCATCAAGGACTCCATTTCCCTTCCTATCCACTATATAGGACTTTTACTCCTCTGGTCCCTTTTAAGAAATCAATACTTGATGACAAATAATAAGCCTTTCTCATTAGTAATAGTACTACTCTAGTTTCTTTTTTGCGTGCAACTTTGATAGAGAATGAGAATTACAAAAACCCAACACTAGTTGGTTGATTCTAGTACTGGAACAATGTAGCAATAAGGAAGAATGCAACAAAAACAGTCATGTTTTGGCTGTTGATTAGCTAAAAAAAAAGCTCCACCATTGGCTGACAATAGCTTGATTAAGGATATCTTGTGTTAGTAGGATCCTACACTAACTGATATGGTTTTAGAGAGAGAGAGAGAGAGAGAGAGAGAGAGAGAGATCAGAAAGTCAGAGAAACACAAGAAAAGTAGGAAATATCTTATTATAGGAATAGGAGCACACACTCTTACAGTCTTACCCCCCTCTGGTCCCGGTCAAAACTCAAAATAAAACTTGATGACAAATAATAAGTCTTTCTCATCAGTAATCGTACTTCCTGGTTTGGTTTGCATGCAACTTTGACAGAGACTTAGAATTACAAAAAACCAACACTAGTTGCGTTGGTGATTCTAGTACTGGAACAATGTAGCAATAAGAAAGAATGCTACAAAAATAGTCATGTTTTGGCTGTTAATAGCTCAAAAGGCCCAAACATTGGGCTGACAATAGCTTGATTATCCTGTGTTTGGATCTTGCACTAATTGATATGGTTTTAGAGACCAGGGAGTTAGAAAGATAAACAAGAAAAGTAAGAGACCTGTTATTGCTTGATTCCTCTGTTACTTAAGGATTGTAATGGAAATTTTAGTACATGAAATTGAGGCCTGGTTTTAGACTATTAGTTGACCTGTTGTATAATGCAGCAGAAAGTATGGGCAATTGGATCAGTGTTTCTTATGACTTATCTACTTTCCCTGTTTTGTTCTGTCACTTAAACTGTAATTGGTTCCTCTTTGGAAGTCGGAACTCAAAAGCTGGAAATATTTATTCCCACATCACTGTTGAATTTATTTTCATGGAACAAAAGAGTCTGTGCAAATGTGTAAGTTTGTGTACGTTAAAATGAACTAGCTAGCAATTTGAATGGAAAATTTTTTTTAAGTAAGAATCTTGAAGCAAATTAATTTTCTGGAACAGTCTCTCCAGAATATTGGAATTTGGTTAACTTAGAAACCTTGTAAGTTCTAAGCCAATAAGTTACTCGTATGTACTAGTCAATCTTTCTGAATGTTAATTTGCCTATTTGACCTGAATTTGCAATTTCGTGTTACTGTTGTTCTGTTTGTTGGGGTTTGCTGATATGTCTGCAAGTTAACTTTGCGTCAATCCAAGTTTTCTGAATTATCCACACAAAAAAAAAAAAAAAAAAAAAAAAAAAAAAAAATTTCAATTGATTGGTTACAAGCTCCTAGCTTTTTGACAGCTCACTAACAACTCACTAGTTAGTCACATGCTCATGTGAATTATTATATGTGCTATTAGCAAATTAGTTATTGGCAATATCCCCCATTTGCTATCATCTAGCACACGCATATGTCTGATACCTATACACAACCTTAATCAGTGCCAATCTGCACACTGCTGCACTAACTCTTCTGCACTGCGGCATTGCTCCACTTATACTACACTGCTCCAGTCTATAATTATGACTTTAGTACTGCTTTATTGGGCTCCAGCACCATATAGAAACCGTAGCTTGGCTTCACAGCAACTTAACAGTTGAAGTTTCATGACACTTGAATCACTTGAACACTATGCAATTGCAATAGGACACTAACAACTAACATTCTCCATTGAGCAGCAGCATACACAGCACACTGCACACACACGAACTCACTGCTGCAGTCACTAACACAGCATACAGCAGCAAAGCAGAATCAGGGAACTTACACAGTGGCCTCTCAGCCCAATCAGCAGCATAACACAGAACCAGCACTAAGCATGATAGTAAGCTAAGCTAATGTCTCATAGTAGACACAACCTTAGCACAACAACACGTTAGGTTCCTAACATCATTGCAGCTGCAAATTATAATATGGATAAGGCCTGCCAATGACAGCTTTGAAGAGAATAAACAAACAACCAATGTGGAAATGAATTCTACTTCTAATTACCTGTGAAAATAAATTCTAATTCTAATTACTTGCCATGTGACACTAATTACTTTCCATGTGACAAATGACAGACAAAAGTTTATCCCTGTGGAGAACCAGGATCATTGCTAAGATGATGGATACTAGAAAGCTTTCTGAGTGTGAATTGGATGATGTCTACAAATTCCACAGAAAAGATGCGCAGAAAATGATAAGGTAAGTATGGCAACATGTATTGCATGATAATTATTATTATTTTTTTCCATTTAAGTTTTATGTTATTACATACCACAAAAACTTCTCTTCTCATCTGAGATTATCGTTAACAGGACAGTATCCCAGTACTCAAGAGCAGCCAATGATGCATATCGAAGAGGTGATTGTGTTTCCGGTCATCATTACTCATTGATGGCTCAAGAAGCACAATTCATTGCTAATTGTCTCAACACTAGGGCAGCCACGGAAATATTCAAATCTGTGAATAGAACGGACGATTTATGGAGATTGGATTTGCATGGTCTTAATGCAAATGAAGCCATTCGAGCTTTGCAATGCCGTCTGCAACAAATTGAACTATCAGGGCAGAGGCCAAAACCATTAGAGGTCATCACAGGTAGAGGTAAACACAGCCAAGGAGCTCCTGTCATTCCAGCGGCTGTGACGAACTACCTTAAGGAATGCAGATACCGTTTCTATGAATTGCGGGCAGGAGCGATAGCAGTTCGGCCCAAGTTTGTAGAGCTAAAGTGAAGAGATTCTTAGCAAGCCAAACGATTATCTGAGCTGCTGCTAGTTGTGGAGGTCCTTGCTTGAATCATTTATTCCTCGCAGATGATTGTTGCATCTTTGGGAAAGCATCAAGTCTGACTTGTGATAAGATTCTTCGCGTTTTTTACTGTTATGAGAAACTGTCAGGTTGTTAACAGAGCAAAAACCCAAGTTTTCTTTGGTTCAAATGTGCAGAAATCTGACCATGATCCATTTACAACTCTGTTGGTTGGCCAAGAAACAAACAGTTTTGATCGTTATTTGGGGTTCCAGCTTTTATTGGTCGCTCTAGACGTGCTGCATTTGAAGGTTTAAAATGCCAAGTATTGCTGGGAAGGAAGTTTTGGTAAAGTCTGTCATACAAGCCCATCCCTTCTTATGTGTTTCTCCTAACTCCCTGTGAGGTTATGTAAGGAACTCAAATGGCAGCTGCTTGGTGGTGGGGGCAGAAACATTCAGAACTGAAGATGCGTTGGGCTAAATGGGACAACTTATGTGTTTCTAAACGCAATGGTGGATTGGGTTTCAGGTAGCTGCAATAATTTAATCTTGCTATGTTGGCTAAGCAAGGGTAGAAAATTTTTAATGATCCAGACTCAATCTTAGCAAGAATTTTAAGGCTAAATACTATATTCACTGTTCTTTCCTTCAAGCCAAGTTGGGTCATGCTCTATCATATACTTGGTGAAGCGTATTAGCTGGAAGGAAAATATTGAAATAGGGATTGTGTTGGTGGATTGGAAATGGGGAGATTGTATTTTCAAAGATAGATGGCTTCCTGCTGCTGAATCTCATTGGATACTATCACCTGTAGTTACTTTCATGGTGCGGACAGTTCTCTTTGTTGGAGTCTCTCAGCTCTTCATTCTTAGGCTTCTCCATAATATGGACCATGATTACGGGGTGATTCTGAAATTGCGACTCACACTGGTTTGGATGGTGCTTCCTCATCAATGAACCAAGCAGTTTCTGAAATTCCTGTTCCAGCAACCGCTACTGATGGTGGTTCTCTGATTGGAGCAGTTGAAAACACTATTGACAGGAGGCTACGAATGATGTCAGGGTACTGAGAATGCTCTGGTTGTTTTTCAGGCTCACATATTACTCTGCAACGTATTTTTATGCAAATGAGTTGGAAAATTCTTCTCAGCCTGAGATGAAGCATCCAAAACTTGAAAAAGGAAAAAGATCCCAAGGTTCTGTTTTTATCCAAAACAAACTTCTTGCTATTGCTTTTTCTCTGAGTAAGTTGGTCTTTCTGGTGGTCTTGCTTTGTATTGGTCTGCAAATGTGGATCTTACAGTTTCGTCTTATTCTCAGTCTCATGTTGATACTGTTGTAAATGATGTTGTAGGTGCTTTGCGCTTTACTGGTTTTTATGGCCAACCAGATTCCTTAAAACATAAGGAGAGTTAGTCGCTGTTAAGGCATTGCATGGAATTCAGTCTTTGCCATTGTTATGTGCAGGTCATTGGAAAGAACTCTTGGGGCCTCATGAAGCTTTGGAGGTGCTGTTAGACCATCATGGCAATTTAAATAATTTAGGAGAGTAATGCAGGATTGCGCTAAGTCTGAGTTGGACTTTAGAGGCTCCCCTCTCAATTGGTGTAACAATGATTTTGATTCTACATGTACTCATGCTCGCCTTGATAAAGCATTGGCTTCTGCCTCTTGGATTGAGTTTTTTCCTTCTACTGTTGTTGAGCATGTTCCTTCAACTGGTTAAGACCACTCTGTTATTTTTATTCCTCTTGACTCTGGTCCTTTGGCAATGTACAAGGAAGCCTTTCAGTTTTGAAATAGCTTGGTTATCTGATCTAAGTTGTGAAGCACTAATTGGGGAGGTGTGGACTTCTGTGAATGTGATGGGCAGCCACTTGTATAGAGTTCGTGAACGTTTGTAGGCCTGTAGAAGACATTGGCAGAGACTTCGCTTTGGTAATATTTAAAATAAAATTATTACAGGACAACAAGAACTTTTATGTTAGAGATCACTCTCCCAATCCTGTGATTGGTGTGCAAGCTAACACTTTAAAGAAGCAGATTGAAGACTTTTTGGATAAAGAAGAAACAATGTGGTGCCAGTGCTCAAGGATGAGAGACAATATGAGTAGAGCTTATACACGTCCAACCCTGTTCAACCAGGTGTATCCCTGCTATTGCATTCTCTCTCTCTCTTTCTCTCTCACACACGCACACACGCGCACACACACACATGTATAACATTTTATATGAATTGAATTTTTGTCTTGATGAAAATAATCTAGTCACAGCGCAAACAAAAAATTAATCATTTTACTTTACTAATGAATATCTATACATAAAAGAAAATTTATAACAGAAAAAAGTAATTAAAATAGATTAATAAAACATAAACTTCCATTCAATTTATTGGCAGAAATCCATGATCCAATCTAATCTAAATATTACTAAAAGCTGAAGCGTAGAATTTAATGTTGCTACACTCCCGTTGAGCCACATCAGCAGCCATGTCATCATCTTTTTTCTATTCAATTTTTCCTATAATTCTTTAACATTTAAAGTGAATTAATAACTCCATTATATTAAAATCAAAATATGACATTAATCTTATTTTTAATTATTCTTATTTATTATTATACTTTCTTCAACTTTTCTCATTCCACTTAACTTTTCATATCCCCACTACTCTCTTACTTAATATCACTATTCCCCAACCCCTTTATCTTCTTTTATTTTTGACTCTTCTTATTCTTAACCTCTTGCTATAAATTTGTTGTTCTCTCAATCATTCCATGCATAATTTTCTGTTTTTCCACGCACAAAACTCTCTCTCTCTCTCTCTCTCTCTCTCTCTCTCTCTCTCTCTCTTAGTTTTTGGTGTATTTTTAATTTTGAACTTTTGTATTCTTTACAATTCTACTTTGAATTGATATGATTTAGTTTTGTGTTTTCTATTGTTATCTTTTTAATTCTTATTTGATTGTAAAATAGTATATAATCATCATTGCAAGGAAGACATGCATTTTCGATTATTGGTTCAAAACAGGATAGTAATTCTTTTCATCATTGTCATAAATCAGGTTGACCCCAAACTTCTTCACTTGGAAACCACCGCTTATTATGAATTATTGAATACTCCATTTCTTCTTCGGCTTCCAATAGAGTGCAACCACATATATTCCTAACATGGTATTACACGACAATTCTTTTGTCGATATTGCCATGTGATTTTCTTGGTATAATTTTTTAATTCATAGATTATAGTGAATCCATTCATATCATGAAAGCTTCTTGCAAATATCGCACATAAAGACCATCCTCGAATCTTTTGCTTTACTAGCGTTGGCACAACAAAATATAAAATTGATCCCTTACTCTTGTACTCAAGCCAGTTTGGAAGCTCACCCAAAGGAAGGAAAACACTAAAACTGTCGGTTGCAATCAATTCCTAATAAATTAAATCATAAGCAACAAATTATTATCCAAATTGAAAGTTTAAAACCCAGTGCAATCAAACTAGGAGAGAGAGATAGTAGAGATACAGAGTCATTATCTCTTTCATTTTATTTTATTCAACATTTAAATTCAGCAACATCCTCCATAATCCATATCATTAAATTATTTCTATTTTGTCTCATTTAATAAAATTAAACATATAATATTTTGCTTAAATTAAAATAAATAAAAATTGTTCTTATAAAGTCTTCCCATGAAATCTTACAATGGAAAAATGAAATACAAAAAGAGAGAGATTTATAGGTAATAAAGTGTAGAGAGAGAAAGAAAAATAAAAGAAATTAAACGTCAATTTGTAACTGTTATTTAGAAAATAAAGAGGCTAACGAGCACGTGACGAGAGGAGTAAAAAAAAAAAAAAAAAGACCTTATGGAGGACATTAAAAACTTTATAATGTAATAAAATCAATTGTGACATTTATTTTTACTATGCTCCACTGTAGTCACATTAGCGCCATGTTATTATCCTTTTTTCTTTCCAAATTTTCCTATAATTTTTTTAATGTTTAAAGTGAATCAAAAAATCTATTCTATTACAATCAAAATATCATATTTTTATTTGTTTTTAAACCATTCTTATTATTAAATTCTCAACTTATTTTTACATTTTCTCTAACATTTATCATTTCTTTTACCTTTTAATCTATCCACTGCTCTCTACCTTGATATCATTATTCATCTTGCCATTTATCTACATTTTTTTTTCCTTTTTTTTATTCCCTCTCCCATTCTATGCATAATTCTCTCTCTCTCTCTCTCTCCCCACCCCCCCCCCCCCCCACACACACATATATATATAAATATATATTTTTTGATTTTTGTGGATTTTTTTTTTCTTACATCTCTACTTTGGGTTAATGGATTTTTGTATTCTTCATAATTCTAAGGGGTTGATACAATTTATTTTTGTGTTTCAAGTTGTTATCTTTTTTTGTATTCTTCAGAATAATTTGGTGTTTATTAGTATACATTTCATTTTCACTATTTTTCTTTTCATCTTATTTTATTCAAAATTTAAATTTAGCCATATTCTTCATATTGTTAAATTATTTATATTTTCTATCATTTTTTATTTTAAAAAAATTAAACATAAAATATTTTACTTAAATTCAAATAAATAAAAATTGTTCTCATAAAGTCTTCCCATGAAATGCTACAATGCATCAATAGAAGAATGGAATACAAAACACATGCTCTTTTAGAAACACTATATTTATAATGATGATAACAACAACAACAACAACAACAACAACAACAACAACAACAATAGAATATCAAACCAAACATATCTTAAACAAACTAATAGTTATGGATACACTAAGTTAATGGCAGTAGACAAAGGCCTTGTAACTAAATTGACATCTCTCTATGTACAAAGTGCTTGGGGGTCTAAGAGGGAAAGAGTTCGAGTTGCGAGGTTAACAGTATGATGTAATTATTTCTCAAAAAAAAAAAAAGGTTAATGGTAGTAAATTGGAATGAAAAAAATGAAATAAAAATAATCGTTACAATTCATATTTAGTGTATTAGAATTATCATCAAGAAATCAAACGTCAATTAGTAACCGTTACTTGGAAAACAAAAGGCTTGATAGAAGGAGTAAAAAATTAATTAAAGATGATCTTATGAATGTCAATAAAATCAATTGTTACATTCACTTAATTAAATCATATAATTAAATACGATCATACAAAATTTAAATTTAAAACTAATCAAATTCTAATATGGAGAACCATATTTCTTATCAAAACTAAAAAGAAGACATTCTTCAATAATAATAGAAATATATAAGAAATAAAGCTGGAAAATTTCAAAATCCCATTTTTGACATTTCATTTAACATTATTTAGGCAACATTAAGACAAGATATAAGAATTTTAGTTTTTAACTTCCATGGAATCAAATGTTTTAGGCAACATTATTTTGTAATTGACTTGGAGATGTACAAATTAGTCAACCAACTATGGTAGAATTAAGGTTTCAAAATTTAAATAAGACAATTCTACAATAATAAAAAAATTATTTCGTGATGAACATGATTATGAAATGCATTTCTCTTCATTAATTTAGTTCAAATTACAAAATAATGATAACAATGAGACCTCCTTTAAAAAATATAATCACGCGCAACGCGCGGGTTCGCGACTAGTTACAACAATAACCAGAGAGACAATTTCAAAATCCACCCACGCAGGATGATTTCTGAGTTACGGGTGTTAGACATGCTTTTGTCATCTTTGTACCTGGTACCATCACAATGTGCTGTACTAGTGCTATATATCTCGCTCCTAATATTCTTTTCATCACAAGGCTGTCCGATATCCCACACCACATACTTTGCCTTATCCTCAATCACCTTACTAAATTGAATCAAAACACAAAATTCTATTGAGGGCTAGCTTTATCTCAATCCCTTGAAGAATGAGGCCACCCTTCTAGTCACCACCTTTGACCTCCAAAATGCTCATTTCAAGTTCCCCATGATCTTCTCCTGATCCATTGAAGAACTCACCCAACTTAGTCTCCAGCCACCCATCTACTCCCTCCCTGGGATACTTGAGGCCATCCAGCTCCTTGTTTTCTCTAGGCTGTGGCTGTGGTGCTTGAAACACCAGAATGCTGCTGCGGTCACTGTTAAAAAACCCAACTCACATTGGTACTATCTGGTATCACTGCCTCCGCTCTCTTTCTGCATCCAAATAGACAGTCTGCTTATGATTTTCACCTCCAACAAGTCCAACCACAGCCACAATAGGTTGGAATTCAAATACATATCACCCTGTAGTTGTCTTGAACACAAGGTAAGCAGTAGACAGTGTGGCCGGGGACAGCATTCAAGTTTTAATCCTGCCATGGATTTCCAGCCAACACACACTGATAAGCTCAGCCACTGTAGGGAGCCTGTTTAATTTGTGCATGTAATTGAAGAAATAAACTAATCATATATAGCAAGTATGCTGCTTGAGCGGTCGCCTTCTTTGGCTTAAAAATTAAATTTGACAAAACGTTAAAAAAAAATTGTAATACTAAAAAAAATCGTACATAAGTTAAATGAACTCAATAAATTGACACAAAACTCTGTCAACAAATTCTGAGTGCTTATAATAATAGTTACATATTATTATTATTATTATTATGAGTAAAGCTTTATGATCATGTTGTGTGGTTTTTTCTAAGAATGATGATGCAGAAAGTAGGCTTTGGTGAGAGCTGGATCAATTTGGTTCTGTGTGTTTCTCTACTGCTACATACTTTGTTTTAATCGATGGTTCTCCAAAAGGTTTTTTCAGTTCCAGCAGAGAACTAAGCCAAGGTGACCCTATCTCCCCATATATCTATCTTCTTTGTACAGGACTATCAAGCCAAGTAACACAATTTGAGAAATCCAAACGATTATCTGGAGCTGCCGCTAGTTGCAGAGATACTTGTTTGAATCAATTATTCTTTGCAGACGAATGTGTCATCTTTGGGAAAGCATCACGTCTGACTTGTGATGAGATTCTTCGTGTTTTTTACTGTTATGAGAAACTATCAGGTTGCTAACAGAGCAAAAACCCAAGTTTTCTTCAGTTCAAATATGCAGAAATCTGACCGTGATTCATTTACAACTCTGTTGGTTGGTCAAGAAACAAATAGTTTTGGTTGTTATTTGGGGTTCCAGCTTTTATTTGTCGCTCTAGACATGCTTCATTTGAAGGTTTAAAATCCCAAGTATTGCTGGGAAGGAAGGTTTGATAAAGTCTGCCATACAAGCCCATCCCTTATGTGTTTCTTCGAACTCCCTTTGAGGTTATTTAAGGAACTCACTCAAATGACAGCTGCTTAGTGGTGGGGGCAGAAGCATTCAAAACTGAAGATGCATTGGGCTAAATGGGACAACTTATGTGTTTCTAATTGCAATGGTGGATTGGGTTTCAGGGAGCTGCAATAATTTAATCTTGCTATGTTGGCTAAGCAAGGGTAGAAAATTTTGAATGATCCAGACTCAATCTTAGCAAGAATTTGGAAGGCCAAATACTATATTCACCTTTCTTTCCTTCAAGCCAAGTTGGGTCATACTCCATCATATACTTGGTGAAGGGTATTAGCTGGAAGGAAAATACTGAAATAGGGATTGTGTTGGCGGATTGGAAATGGGGAGACTATATTTTCAAAGATAAGATGGCTTCCAGCTGCTGAATCTCATCAAATACTATCACCTGTAGTTACTTTCATGGGGCAAAGGACTGTTCTCTTTGTTTGAGTCTCTCAGCTCTTCATTCTGAGGCTTCTCCTTAATATGGACCGTGATTACGGGGTGATTCTGTAAATGAAACTCACACTGGTCTGGATGGTGCTTCTTCATCAGTGAACCAAGCTGTTTATGAAATTCCTGTTCCTGCAACCATTACTGATGGTGGTTCTCTGAGTGGAGCAGTTGAAAACACTGATGACAGGGTGGCTATGGATGATGTCAGGGGCACTGAGAATGTTCCTGTTGTTTTTCGGGCTCACATATGACTCTGCAATGTATTTTTATGCAAATGAGTTGGACAATTGTTCTCAGCCTGAGATGAAGCATCCAAAACTTGAAAAAGGAAAAAGATCCCAAGGTTCATTTTTTTATCCAAAACAAACTTCTTGCTATTGATTTTGATGTGAATAAGTTGGTCTTTATGGTGGCCTTGCTTTGTATTGGTCTGCGGATGTGGATCATACAGTTTCATCTTATTCTCGGTCTCATGTTGTAATTTTCTCTAAGGCACTATGTTCTCCCTAGTATATACTCTGTTATGTAAATATTTTATTATCAATATATCTATCTACCGACATGTTACAAGAAAAAGGTAGTGATGAGCAAAAAAAATGAGATCTTTCTCTAGATGATTGTTTTTCGTGAAAACATCTCTGAATTCATTTTTGGGTTGTAATTTTTACTACTTGTCTTTTTATAGATTTTTTTTTTTTTTTTTTTAATTTCGTGTAGTAATTTAAACATGGATTATTGGTATGTACTAGATTTTCTTTTTATTTGAACCAATTTGAGCTAACATTGCGCAACACTTAACTCTTGCACTATTGTTTTATGTGTAAATGAGTGTTGCACAAAGCAGCCCACATGTTATAAAGAAAAGTATATATATATATATATATATATATATATGTATACACACACACACACACGAAAGGGGTACATTCAATACTTTAGATGGGTTCCATGTTAAACCGTATGGTGGATTTTGTGTATTTTTATTATGTTGCCTGCCAAATACCTCATACTTTTTATTTGAGTAATTTCCACAAGTCAGTGGTTATTGCTTGCTTTTAATATAAAAGATGTCATAGAAAGAGATAAAACCAAATTAGTCAATACCCATTTTAGTTTAATAAGAGTAATGAAATGTTTCAATACAATTCAATATTGGTATGTCATTTCGAGATTATATTCATAAATTAATATATTTTATTAGACTTGGAAATTAGAACCCAAGTATTCTATTAAGAAGTTAATAAATATTCTAGTAAATTTGGTTCAATATATATTTATTTCCATATAAATGTAAGAAGAAGAAGAAGAAGAATTGCGGTTGGATCATGGTGGTTATCTGTAAGTATTGACAAAAGCAAAAACTTGAAGCCTATGTCATGTCATCAAGGACTCCATTTTCCTTCCTATCCACTATATAGGACTTTTACTCCTCTGGTCCCTTTTCAGAAATCAAAACTTGATGAAAAATAATAAGCCTTTCTCATTAGTAATAGTACTACTCTAGTTTCTTTTTTGCATGCAACTTTGATGGAGAATGAGAATTACAAAAACCCAACACTAGTTGGTTGATTCTAGTACTGGAACAATGTAGCAATAAGGAAGAATGCAACAAAAACAGTCATGTTTTGGCTGTTGATTAGCTCAAAAAAAAAGCTCCACCATTGGCTGACAATAGCTTGATTAGGGATATCTTGTGTTAGTAGGATTCTACACTAACTGATATGGTTTTGGAGAGAGAGAGAGAGAGAGAGAGAGAGAGAGCAGAAAGTCAGAGAAAGACAAGAAAAGTAGGAAATATCTTATTATAGGACTAGGAGCACACACTCTTACAGTCCTACCCCCCTCTGGTCCCTGGTCAAAACTGAAAAAAAACTTGATGACAAATAATAAGTCTTTCTCATCAGTAATCGTACTTTCTGGTTTGGTTTGCATGCAACTTTGACAGAGACTGAGAATTACAAAAAACCAACACTAGTTGGTGATTCTAGTACTGGAACAATGTAGCAATAAGAAAGAATGCTACAAAAATAGTCATGTTTTGGCTGTTAATAGCTCAAAAGGCTCAAACATTGGGCTGACAATAGCTTGATTATCTTGTGTTTGGATCTTGCACTAATTGATATGGTTTTAGAGAGAGGCCAGGGAGTTAGAAAGATAAACAATGTAGCAATAAGGAAGAATGCAACAAAAACAGTCATGTTTTGGCTGTTGATTAGCTCAAAAAAAAAGCTCCACCATTGGCTGACAATAGCTTGATTAGGGATATCTTGTGTTAGTAGGATTCTACATTAACTGATATGGTTTTGGAGAGAGAGAGAGAGCAGAAAGTCAGAGAAAGACAAGAAAAGTAGGAAATATCTTATTATAGGACTAGGAGCACACACTCTTACAGTCCTACCCCCCTCTGGTCCCTGGTCAAAACTGAAAATAAAACTTGATGACAAATAATAAGTCTTTCTCATCAGTAATCGTACTTTCTGGTTTGGTTTGCATGCAACTTTGACAGAGAATGAGAATTATAAAAAACCAACACTAGTTGGTGATTCTAGTACTGGAACAATGTAGCAATAAGAAAGAATGCTACAAAAACAGTCATATTTTGGCTGTTAATAGCTCAAAAGGTTCAACCATTGGGCTGACAATAGCTTGATTATCTTGTGTATGGATCTTGCACTAATTGATATGGTTTTAGAGAGAGGCCAGGGAGTTAGAAAGATAAACAAGAAAAGTAAGAGACCTGTTATTGCTTGATTCCTCTGTTACTTAAGGATTGTAATGGAAATTTTAGTACATGAAATTGAGGCCTGGTTTTAGACTGTTAGTTGACCTGTTGTATAATGCAGCAGAAAGTATGGGCAATTGGATCAGTGTTTCTTATGACTTTTCTACTTTCCCTATTTTGTTCTGTCACTTAAACTGTAATTGGTTCCTCTTTGGAAGTCAGAACTCAAAAGCTGGAAATATTTATTCCCACATCACTGTTTAATTTATTTCATGGAACAAAAGAGTTTGTGCAAATGTGTAAGTTTGTGTACTTTAAAATGAACTTGCTAGCAATTTGAATGGAAATTTTTCTTAAGTAAGAATCTTGAAGCAAATTAATTTTCTGGAACAGTCCCTCCAGAATATTGGAATTTGGTTAACTTAGAAACCTTGTTAGTTCTAAGCCAATAAGTTACTTGTATGTACTAGTCAGTCTATCTTTCTGAATGTTAATTTGCCTATTTGACCTGAATTTGCAATTTCATGTTGCTGTTGTTCTGTTTGTTGGGGTTTGCTGATATGTCTGCTAGTAGTAACTTTGTGTCAATCAAAGTTTTCTGAATTATCCACCAAAAAAAAAAAAAAAACAACTTTCAATTGATTAGTTACAAGCTCCTAGCTTTTTGACAGCTCACTAACAACTCACTAGTTAGTCACATGCTCATGTGAATTATTATATGTGCTATTAGCAAATTAGTTGTTGGCAATATCCCCCATTTGCTATCATCTAGCACACGTGTATATCTGGTACCTATACACAACCTTAACCAGTGCCAATCTGCACCCTGCTGCACTAACTCTTCTGCACTGCGGCATTGCTCCACTTATACTTCACTGCTCCAGGCTATAATTATGACTTTAGTACTGCTTTATTGGGCTCCAGCACCATATAGCAACCGTAGCTTGGCATCACAGCAACTTAACTGTTGAAGTTTCATGACACTTGAATCACTTGAACACTATGCACTTGCAATAGGACGCTAACAACTAAAATTCACCATTGAGCAGCAGCATACACAGCACACTGCACACACGTGAACTCACTACTGCAGTCACTAACACAGCATACAGCAGCAAAGCAGAATCAGGTCACTTACACAGTGGCCTCTCAGCCCAATCAGCAGCATCAATAGCACAGCACCAGCACTAAGCAGGATAGTAAGCTAAGCTAATGTCTCATAGTAGACACAACCTTAGCACAACAACACATTCAGTTCCTAACATCATTGCAGCTGCAAATAATAATATGGATAAGGCCTGCCAATGACAGCTTTGAAGAGAATAAACAAACAACCAATGTGGAAATGAATTCTACTTCTAATTACTAGTGAAAATAAATTCTAATTCTAATTACTTGCCATGTGACACTAATTACTTTCCATTTGACAAAAATGACAGACAAAAGTTTATATCTGTGGAGAACCAGGATCACTGCTGAGATGATGGATACTAGAAAGCTTTCTGAGTGTGAATTGGATGATGTCTACAAGTTCCATAGAAAAGATGCACAGAAAATGATAAGGTAAGTATGGCAACATGTATTTGCATGATAATGATTTTTTTAAATTTTTTTTTTTTCATTTAAGTTTTATGTTATTGCATACCACAAAAACTTCTCTTCTCATCTGAGATTATCATTATCAGGACAGTATCCCAGTACTCAAGAGCAGCCAATGATGCATATCGAAGAGGTGATTGTGTTTCCAGTCATCATTACTCATTGATGGCTCAAGAAGCACAATTCATTGCTAATTGTCTCAACGCTAGGGCAGCCACGGAAATATTCAAATCCGTGAATAGAACGGCCGATTTATGGAGATTGGATTTGCATGGTCTTCATGCAAATGAAGCCATTCGAGCTTTGCAATGCTGTCTGCAACAAATTGAACTATCAGGGCAGAGGCCAAAACCATTAGAGGTCATCACAGGTAGAGGTAAACACAGCAAAGGAGCTCCTGTCATTCCAGCGGCTGTGACGAACTACCTTAAGGAATGCAGATACCGTTTCTATGAATTGCGGGCAGGAGTGATAGCAGTTCGGCCCAAGTTTGTAGAGCTAAAGTGAAGAGATTCTTAGCAAGCCAAACGATTATCTGAGCTGCTGCTAGTTGTGGAGGTCCTTGCTTGAATCATTTATTCTTTGCAGATGATTGTTGCATCTTTGGGAAAGCATCAAGTCTGACTTGTGATGAGATTCTTCACGTTTTTTACTGTTATAATAAACTGTCAGGTTGTTAACAGAGCAAAAACCCAAGTTTTCTTCGGTTCAAATGTGCAGAAATCTGACCGTGATTCATTTACAACTCTGTTGGTTGGCCAAGAAACAAACAGTTTTTGATCGTTATTTGGGGTTCCAGCTTTTATTGGTTGCTCTAAACGTGCTGCATTTAAAGGTTGAAAATGCCAAGTATTGCTGGGAAGGAAGTTTTGGTAAAGTCTGTCATACAAGCCCATCCCTTCTTATGTGTTTCTCCTAACTCCCTGTGAGGTTATGTAAGGAACTCACTTAAATGGCAGCTGCTTAGTGGTGGGGGCAGAAACATTCAGAACTGAAGATGCATTGGGCTAAATGGGACAACTTATGTGGTTCTAAACGCAATGGTGGATTGGGTTTCAGGTAGCTGCAACAATTTAATCTTGCTATGTTGGCTACGCAAGGGTAGAAAATTTTGAATGATCCAGACTCAATCTTAGCAAGAATTTGGAAGGCCAAATACTATATTCACTGTTCTTTCCTTCAAGCCAAGTTGGGTCATGCTCCATCATATACTTGGTGAAGCGTATTAGCTGGAAGAAAAATATTGAAATAGGGATTGTGTTGGTGGATTGGAAATGGGGAGACTGTATTTTCAAAGATAGATGGCTTCCTGCTGCTGAATCTCATTGGATACTATCACCTGTAGTTGCTTTCATGGTGCGGACTGTTCTCTTTGTTGGAGTCTCTCAGCTCTTCATTCTGAGGCTTCTCCTTAATATGGACCATGATTACGGGGTGATTCTGAAAATGTGACTCACACTGGTCTGGATGGTGCTTCTTCATCAATGAACCAAGCAGTTTCTGAAATTCCTGTTCCAGCAACCGCTACTGATGGTGGTTCTCTGATTGGAGCAGTTGAAAACACTAATGACAGGTGGCTACGAATGATGTCAGGGTACTGAGAATACTCGGGTTGTTTTTCAGGCTCACATATTACTCTGCAACGTATTTTTATGCAAATGAGTTGGAAAATTCTTCTCAGCCTGAGATGAAGCATCCAAAACTTGAAAAAGGAAAAAGATCCCAAGGTTCTGTTCTTATCCAAAACAAACTTCTTGCTATTGCTTTTTCTCTGAGTAAGTTGGTCTTTCTGGTGGTCTTGCTTTGTATTGGTCTGCAAATGTGGATCTTATAGTTTCGTCTTATTCTCAATCTCATGTTGATAATGTTATAAATGATGTTGTAGGTGCTTTGCGCTTTACTGGTTTTTATGGCCAACCAGATTCCTTAAAATATAAGGAGAGTTAGTTGCTGTTAAGGCATTGCATGGAATTCAGTCTTTGCCATTGTTATGTGCAGGTGATTGGAAAGAACTCTTGGGGCCTCATGAAGCTTTGGAGGTGCTGTTAGACCATCGTGGCAATTTAAATCATTTAGGAGAGTAATGCAGGATTGCGCTAAGTCTGAGTTGGACTTTAGAGGCTCCCCTCTCACTTGGTGTAACAATGATTTTGATTCTACATGTACTTGTGCTCGCCTTGATAAAGCATTGGCTTCTGCCTCTTGGATTGAGTTGTTTCCTTCTACTGTTGTTGAGCATGTTCCTTCAACTGGTTAAGACCACTCTGTTATTTTATTCCTCTTGACTCTGGTCCTTCGGCAATGTACAAGGAAGCCTTTCAGTTTTGAAATAGCTTGGTTATCTGATCCAAGTTGTGAAGCACTAATTGGGGAGGTGTGGACTTCTGTGAATGTGATGGGCAGCCCCTTGTATAGAGTTCGTGAACGTTTGTAGGCCTGTAGAAGACATTGGCAGAGACTTCGCTTTGGTAATATTTAAAATCAAATTATTACAGGACAACAAGAACTTTTATGTTAGAGATCACTCTCCCAATCCTGTGATTGGTGTGCAAGCTAACACTTTAAAGAAGCAAATTGAAGACTTTTTGGATAAAGAAGAAACAATGTGGTGCCAGTGCTCAAGGATGAGAGACAATATGAGTAGAGCTTTTACACATCCAACCCCATTCAACCAGGGGTATCCCTGCTATTGCATTCTCTCTCTCTCTCTCTCACACACACACACACACACACACACACACACACGTACACACACGTGCACACACACATGTATAACATTTTATATGAATTGTATTTTTGTCTCGATGAAAATAATCTAGTCACAGTGCAAACAAAAAATTAATCATTCTACTTTACTAATGAATATCTATACATAAAAGAAAAATTATAACAGAAAAAAGTAATTAAAATAGATTAATAAAGCATAAAATTCCATTCAATTTATTTGCAGAAATCCATGCTCCAATTACAACAATAACCAGAGAGACAATTTTAAAATCCACCCACGCAGGATGATTTCTGAGTTATGGGTGTTAGACATGCTTTTGTCATCTTTGCACCTGGTACCATCACAATGTGCTGTACTAGTGCTATATATCTCGCTCCTAATATTCTTTTCATCACAAGGCTCTCCGATATCCCATACCACATTCTTTGCCTTATCCTCAATCACCTTACTAAATTGAATCAAAACAACAAAATTCTATTGAGGTCTAGCTTTATCTCAATCCCTTGAAGAATGAGGCCACCCTTCCAGTCACCACCTTTGACCTCCAAAATGCTCATATCAAGTTCCCCATGATCTTCTCCTGATCCATTGAAGAACTCACCCAACTTAGTCTCCAGCCACCCATCTACTCTCTCCCTGGGATACTTGAGGCCATCCAGCTCCTTGTTTTCTCTAGGCTGTGGCTGTGGTGCTTGAAACACCAGAATGCTGCTGCGGTCACTGTTAAAAAACCCAACTCACATTGGTACTATCTGGTATCACTGCCTCCGCTCTCTTTCTGCATCCAAATAGACAGTCTGCTTATGATTTTCACCTCCAACAAGTCCAACCACAGCCTCAATAGGTTGGAATTCAAATACATATCACCCTGTAGTTGTCTTGAACACAAGGTAAGCAGTAGACAGTGTGGCCGGGGACAGCATTCAAATTTTAATCCCGCCATGGATTTCCAGCCAACACACACTGATAAGCTCAGCCACTGTAGGGAGCCTGTTTAATTTGTGCATGTAATTGAAGAAATAAACTAATCATATATAGTAAGTATGCTGCTTGAGCGGTGGCCTTCTTTGGCTTAAAAATTAAATTTGACAAAACTTTTAAAAAAAATTGTAATACTAAAAAAAATCATACATAAGTTAAATGAACTCAATAAATTGACACAAAGCTCTGTCAACAAATTCTGAGTGCTTATAATAATAGTTACATATTATTATTATTATTATGAGTAAAGCTTTCTGATCATGTTGTGTGGTTTTTCCTAAGAATGATGATGCAGAAAGTAGGCTTTGGTGAGAGCTGGATCAATTTGGTTCTGTGTGTTTCTCTACTGCTACGTACTTTGTTTTAATTGATGGTTCTCCAAAAGGTTTCTTCAGTTCCAGCAGAGAATTAAGCCAAGGTGACCCTATCTTCCCGTATATCTTTCTTCTTTGTGCAGGACTATCAAGCCAAGTAACACAATCTGAGAAATGTAAACAATTATCTGGAGCTGCTGCTAGTTGCAGAGATCCTTGTTTGAATTAATTATTCTTTGCAGACGATTGTGTCATCTTTGGGAAAGCATCACGTCTGACTTGTGATGAGATTCTTCGTGTTTTTTACTGTTATGAGAAACTATCAGGTTGCTAACAGAGCAAAAACCCAAGTTTTCTTCAGTTCAAATATGCGGAAATCTGACCGTGATTCATTTACAACTCTGTTGGTTGGTCAAGAAACAAATAGTTTTGGTTGTTATTTGGGGTTCCAGCTTTTATTTGTCGCTCTAGACATGCTTCATTTGAAGGTTTAAAATCCCAAGTATTGCTGGGAAGGAAGTTTTGATAAAGTCTGCCATACAAGCCCATCCCTTATTATGTGTTTCTTCGAACTCCCTTTGAGGTTATTTAAGGAACTCACTCAAATGACAGCTGCTTAGTAGTGGGGGCAGAAGCATTCAGAACTGAAGATGCATTGGGCTAAATGGGAAATATGTGTTTCTAAACGCAATGGTGGATTGGGTTTCAGGGAGCCGCAATCTTTTAATCTTGCTATGTTGGCTAAGCAAGGGTGGAAATTTTTGAATGATCCAGACTCAATCTTAGCAAGAATTTGGAAGGCCAAATACAAACCTCAGTGTTCTTTCTTTCAAGCCAAGTTGGGTCATGCTCCATCATATACTTGGTGAAGGGTATTTGCTGGAAGGAAAATACTGAAATAGGGATTGTGTTGGTGGATTGGAAATGGGGAGACTGTATTTTCAAAGATAAGATGGCTTCCTGCTGCTGAATCTCATCGAATACTATCACCTGTAGTTACTTTCGTGGGGCAAAGGACTGTTCTCTTTGTTTGAGTCTCTCGGCTCTTCATTCTGAGGCTTCTCCTTAATATGGACCATGACTACGGGGTGATTCTGAAAATGCGACTCACACTAGTCTGGATGGTGCTTCTTCAACAATGAACCAAGCAATTTCTGAAATTCCTGTTCCTGCAACCACTACTGATGGAGGTTCTCTGATTGGAGCAGTTGAAAACACTGATGACAGGGTGGCTATGGATGATGTTAGGGGTGCTGAGAATGTTCCGGTTGTTTTTGGGCTCACATATTACTCTGCAATGTATTTTTATGCAATGAGTTGGACAATTCTTCTCAGCCTGAGATGAAGCATCCAAAACTTGAAAAAGGAAAAAGATCCCAAGGTTTTTTTTAATCCAAAACAAACTTCTTGCTATTGATTTTGCTGTGAATAAGTTGGTCTTTATGGTGGCCTTGCTTTGTATTGGTCTGTGAATGTGGATCGTACAGTTTCATCTTAATCTCGGTATCATGTTGATACCATTATAAATGATGTTGGAGGTGCTTTCTTTACTGGTTTTTATGGCCAACCAGATTCCTCAAAACATAAGGAGAGTTAGTCGCTGTTAAGGCATTGCATGGAAGTCAGTCTTTGCCATTGTTATGTGCAGGTGATTTTAAAGAACTCTTGGGGCCTCATGAAGCTTTGGAGGTGCTGTTAGACCATCATGGCAATTTAAATTATTTAGGAGAGTAATGGAGGACTGTGCTAAGTCTGAGTTGGACTTTAGAGGCTCCCCTCGCACTTGGTGTAACAATGATTTTGATTCTACATGTACTTGTGCTCGCCTGGATAGAGCATTGGCTTCTGCCTCTTGGATTGAGATGTTTCCTTCTACTGTTTTTGAGCATGTTCCTTCAACTGGTTCAGACCACTCAGTTATTTTTATTCCTCTTGACTCTGGTCCTTCAGCAATGTACAAGGAAGCCTTTTAGTTTTGAAATGGCTTAATTTTCTGATCCAAGTTGTGAAGCACTAATTGAGGAGGTGTGGACTTCTGTGAATGTGATGGGCAGCCCCTTGTATATAGTTTGTGAACATTTGTAGGCCTGTAGAAGACGTTGGCAGAGACTTGCTTTGGTCATATTTAAAATCAAATTCGTACAGGAGAAGAACTTCAGGTTATTGATCATTCTCCCAATCCTGTGATTGGTGTGCAAGCTAACACGCTAAAGAAGCAGATTGAAGACTTTTTGGATAAAGAAGAAACAATGTGTTGCCAGCGCTCGAGGGTGAGAGATGATATGAGTAGAGCTTATACACGTCCAACCCCGTTCATCCAGGTGTATCCCTGATATTGCACTCTCTCTCTCTCTCTCTCTCTCTCTCTCTCTCTCCCTCTCCCTCTCTCTCTCTCTCTCTCACACACACACACACATGCATATATAACATTTTATTTGAATTATATTTTTGGCTTGATGAAAATAATCTAGTCACAGTGCAAACAAAAAAGTAATTATTTTACTTTACTAATGAATATCTATATATAAAAGAAAAATTATAGCAGAAAAATTAATTAAAATAGATGAATAAAGAATAGACTTCCATTCAATTTATTGGCTGAAATCCATGTTCCAATTACAACAATAAGCAGAGAGACATAAAATTTTAAAATCCACCCACGCAGGATGATTTCTGAGTTACAGGTGTTAGACATGCTTTTGTCATCTTTGCACCTGGTACCATCACTATGTGCTAGTACCCATCTACTCTCTCCTTGGGATACTTGAGGCCATCCAGTTCCTCGTTTTCTCTAGGTTGTGGCTGTGGTGCGTGAAATCCCATGATGCTGCTGCGGCTGCTGTTAAAAAACCCAACTCGCATTGGTAATATCTGGTATCGCAGCCTCCGCCCTCTTTCTGCATCCAAACAGACAGACTGCTTATGAATTTCGCCTCCAACAAGTCCAAGCACGGCCTCAATAGGTTGGAATTCAAATCCATATGATGCTGTAGTTGTCTTGAGCTCAAGGTAAGCCGTATACAGTATGGCCAGGGACAGCATACAAGTGTTAATCCTGCCACAGATTTCCAGCCAACACACACTGGTGAGTTCAGCCATCTTAGGGACCCTGTTTAATTTGTGCATGTAATTGAAGAAATCAGCTAATCATACAGAGCACGTATGCTGCCTGATTAGTTGCCTTCAAAACTTTGAAAAAAAAGAGAACACTTCAAAAAATCGTACATAAGTTAAATGAACTCTATAAATTGGCACAAAACTCTGTCAACAAATGCTGAGTGCTTATAATAATAGTTACATAATATTTTTTTTTAAATTATGATTTAAGCTTTATGATCATGTTAAGTGGTCTCTTCTAAGAACGATGGTGCAGAGTTAGGCTTTGGCGAGTGCTGGATCAATTTGGTTCTGGAGTGTATCTCTACTCCTACATACTTGGTTTTAATCAATGGTTCTCCAAAAGGACTTTTCAGTTCCAGCAGAGGGTTACGCCAAGGTGACCTTATCTACCCATATATCTTTCTTCTTTGTGCAGGAATATCAACCTGATTAACACAATCTTTGCAAGCCAAATGATTATCTGGAGCTGCTGCTAGTTGTGGAGGTCCCTGTTTGAATCATTTACTCTTTGCAGATGATTGTGTCATCTTGGGGAATGCATCAAGTCCGACTTGTGATGAGGTTCTTCATGTTTTTGGCTGTTATGAGAAACCTTCAGGTCTGGTTGTTAGCAAAGCAAAAACCCAAGTTTTCTTCAGTTCAAACGTGCAACAATCTGACTGTGATTTATTTACAACTGTGTTGGTTGGTCAAGAAACAAATAGTTTTGATCGTGATTTGGGGTTCCAGCTTTTATTGGTTGCTCAAGACGTGCTGCATTGAAAGATTTAAAATCCCGCGTTTGGAGTAGACTATATGGTTGGAAGGAGAAGAATCTGCCTATTGTTGGGAAGGAAGTTTTGATAAAGCCAGTCATACAAGCTATCCCTTCCTATGTTATGAGTTTCTTCCAACTATACCTGTGAGGTTATGCAAGGAACTCACTCAAACAACAGCTGCTTATTGGTGGAGGCAGAAGCATTCAGAACAGAAGATGCATTGGGCTATGGGACAACTTATGTGTTTCTAAACGCAATCGTGGATTGGGTTTCAGGGAGCTGCAATCTTTTAATCTTGTTATGTTGGCTAAGCAAGGGTGGAAAATTTTCAATGATCCAGACTCAATCTTAGTAAAATTTGGAAGAACAAGTAATATCCTCACTGTTCTTTCCTTCAAGCCAATTTGGGTCATGCTCCATCATACACTTGGCAGAGTGTATTAGCAGGAAGGAAAATACTGAAACAAGGATTGTGTTGGAGGATTGGAAATGGAGAGACTGTATTTTCAAAGATAGATGGCTTCGTGCCGCTGAATCTCAGCGGACACTAGCAGCCGAAGTTACTTTCATCCAGAAGCTAAGGTTGCTGAGTTGATAGATATGGATACTCATTTCTGGAGGCATGATCTTTTAAGGCAGTTGATGGGGGTCATTCTGAGGATACAAAGCTAACGAGCCTAAGACTGACGACCCTGGGGCTGACGAACTCAAATCTAGGGAGACCCAAAGCTGACGACCCCAACGATACGGGAACCTGAAGGCGACGACTTCCACCGACAAGCCAACCTTAAATGCATAAGCCAAGCTGACGGGAACAGGCTGACGAGGTTAGTCTGGGCTCCGTCTACAACCTTGTTTGACCAACACGCATATACATGGTTCTTGAACGACACGTTTAATTAAGGAGACTCTTACAAGGGCAAGGATTCTAGGAGATACGTGGGATCCAAGTATTACTGTCCTAAAAGGAAAAGAACTCCTTGGCCAAGGTATGGATTTCGGCCCAACGCTACTATAAATACCCCAAGACCCTCTCAAAGCAAGGTACGCACAAATAACTCAACTCTAGCACTCTAGTGTTGAAGATAAAGGTTTCTAACTTGACCTTCGGAGGGTCTTCGGCCGGTACCACACCGGTGCCCTTTTTTAGGTCTCCACTCTTTTTGTTGTGCAGGTACGTCATCAGTAGCACGTGCGGACCGTGTAGCTTACTGACGATCCCAAGCATCATCAGCAGTCATTTATGCCTAATGATATTTAGAATATTCCAAGAGTCCCATATGTTTTGGTATTGTTTATAGTTGAAGATAGAAGTTCAGGTGCAGGAATTTTTGTCTAATGCTGAATCCTCCTCAAATGGCTTATTGGGCACTAGCTTATGAAATTAGATTTGGCATCTACTTGTGTGTTTGCAAGGGAGCTTAACCAGTGGAAGACAACCTGCAACGTTGAAAGATCCTTATGGAGAATACCTGTGAACATTGAAAGGCTCATCAAGAAACCTATTCATGCATTATGGTCAAACATGCTCAATTGTTTTGGCAGGAGAGAACTTTACAATTGGACCCTGTAACAGGGGATTACCGAGTATCAAGGGATTACACTGGTGGCTCCTTCATGAGCTATTTGATCAATTATGGTTTGATAAGCTGTGTTTGTTCTGTACAATTTTATGGAAAATTTGGACTTTTCGAAACCTGTGCCAAGTGGATGGGCTGTGGTGAGATCACTCTGTCATACTTCCACAAGTAGTTCAGCAGTTTAAGGAATACTTATAGTTATTCAGACTCAACAACAGCAAACTCACCATTAGATACCTCCCTCTCCAAAGTTTCCTCCATCACAAGGCTACTTAAAGCAAATTTTGCTTGTAACTGTCGTTCAAACTTGAAAGCGGGGTTGGGGATAATTGTTCATGACTATGAGGGATTGGTCCAAGCTGTCTTTTGTTCACCACTTCAAAGCTAAAGGCTGTGAGACATGCCATTTTAGAGAATATTCTTTCAAGTACTTGTTGATTTATATTTAAAATGTAGCATGGAATTTCTTAGTGCTGTAATCAGTTAGTTAACTTTGGTAAAGTTGGCTGTTATTCAGTTTTTTTAAGTTGTTAGAATCTCTTAGATAAATAGTTTTCATTCTGTTAAGAGGTAATCTCACTTTGTTGGAAGATATTTTATTGATTACTGTTTCATTTTACTGTGAATTGTATAGTTTTATCAATTAATGAGAATTGTGTATTTTCTTATGGCTGGATTTGTGGCATCCTGATAATACTCTTTATACCAAGTATGGTTACAGAGTATTATATATTTATATGATATCGCAAGTGGTCTTAGGGCAAAAGTTTTTAGTGTATTGGAGGAAAAAAGCTAGGTCTAGAAGCCACTTTTCCCTGATGGACATTGGAGAAGTAGATAGACGACCTATACCAACTAAGAAAACCTGGAATCAAGTTCCATTGAGGTTGTCTGAGCTTAATTGGTGGAAGCTAATCTGGTTTTCTACCGGCATTCCTAGACATGCTTTCTCACTTGGCTTGCTATGAGAAACAAATTATCCACTTGGGATAAACTCTTATAGTGGGGGGTACAAGGGGATATTTCTGTGAATTCTGCAGAAGTTGTATAGAAAGTAGAGACCTTTTATTTTTTTAATGCAGTTTGTCAAAAAGAATGTGGAGGAAAGTTATGAAGAGATGCCTCATAGACTCTCCTGAAACAAATTGGAAAAAAAAAAGTTGTTGAATGGGGCTAGAAAGTTTAAAAGTTAAGAGCCATAAAGCTTGCTTATCTAAGTTAGCAATAGGGGAGTGGTATACCATTTATGAAGTGACAGAAATTTCAGAATTTATGAAGGAAATATGTTAAGTGAGGAGACGTTGAAGAAATGGGAGATTGGTATAAGGATGTCAGCTAGAGGGAATTTCAAAGACTAGCATACATATATCCCTCTGTCATAGCTGGAATAGTATTCCATTATCTTTCTCCAAGTGAAGCCAGGGAGTCCTTTGTAGTAGTGCTGTGGTAAAAATAGTGGATCCATGTAAGGAGCAATGTAATAGGAAGTCTTTAAAATGTGGATGTAAAGCTCATTTAAGTATCATTTTGAGAAAGTCAGTTGATATTTTTCCTCGAGAATGGCATGTCGTTAAGTTTGTTGTAGACCACAATTATGATTTGTTCTCTCCTTCGGAAGTGCGATTTCTTTCAGCCAATCGAGTTATTACTATAAATGATAAAAAAACACATTTTCTTATTGAAAGAAGCTGGACTTTCCATTAGAGAGGTAACACGTATTATGGAACTTGAGGGGCATTTGAAATATGGGCAACTTCCCTTTTTTCAAAGGAATATTCGGAATCTTTATGTGAAAATGAGGGGGAAGAATGCAAAGAATAATGCCATGGATCTTCTACAATTTTGTGAAGTTGCTAAAGAAGAAAACTCTAGATTCCAATATGCATTTACAACTTATGAAGAAAATAGATTGAAGCATATTTTTTGGTCACCTACTCTTTGTTTTGATTGGTACCAAAAATATGGTGATGTGGTTGTTTTTTATACTACTTGTAAGGTGAATGCTTATGATATACCTTTTGGTATTTTTGTTGATGTCAATAATCATGGAAAGACAATTCTTTTTGGTTGTGCACATCTTCAAAATGAAACAACAAGTGCCTTTAGATGGTTAATGAAGGCACATTCTTTTTCTTATAAATTTGTACAATTATTTTCTAAATTTTATTTGATTAATTAGTAGAATAATAATGTATATCATTTGAAATATTTTCATGCTATAGTAAATTTATATTTAATTAGCAGACTTTTGCATGCTTAATGAGGAATCAACCCAAGGCAATTTTGACAGACTAAGATCCATGGATTACAGACGCAATATCAAAAGAATTGCTGGCTACAAAGCATGCCTTTTGCATATGGCATATTACTGCTAAATTTAGCGGTTGATTTACATCAATTCTTCGTAATTAATATTCAAATTGGTGCATGGACTTCTATAAGTTATAGAAATTAGATTCATGTGAAGATTTTGACAATCAATAGCTTCAAGTTATGACAATATATGACATGCTCTCTAACAAACATGTAATTGGTTTATATCAAATTAAGCACTTTTGGGTACTATGTTACCTTCGTTGGCATTTTTTTGGTGGAATGACAACATCTGGAAGATTGGAAAGTATAAATGCATTTATTAAACGATTTGTTAGTTCTCACACAAACTAAGTATAAATGTATTGTCACATCGACAAAAGCTAATTTTTTTATCCTGGCCATTAAACGCGTCATCAATTTTCATCTAAAAAATAACGGTAAGGACTAAATTGACATGGTACCGAAAGATTAAAGATCAAATTGATACAATTGAAATGTTATAGACTAAATACGTAGTACTCTATATATATATATATATATATATATAGGGTACTACAACAAATAAATAATAAATATTTAATTTATTTTTTTGCAATTAGTAATACAGCAATGCATGAATAAGATTTAGGATAAAATAATATTTTGGTCCCTAAACTTTATAAAAAGTTTGTTTTTCATCCTCAAACTTTAAAAAGTTTGTTTTTCGCCCCTAATGTAAACTTGAAAAGTTCATTTTTCATCCCTAAACTATTGAAAATGTTTTATTAATGTCCATAAATTTTACTAAAAGATTATTTTTTATCCCTAAACTATTGAGAAAGTTCTTTTTTCATCCTAATTTTTGTTTCTATACTATTTAAAAACTCTTTACAAAGTTTAGGGATGAAGAAAGAACTTTTTAAAGTTTATGAACAAAAAACAAACTTTTAATAAAGTTTAGGGACCAAAATAGTATTTTACCCTAAGATTTATAAAGTAAAATTTATAGTAATAATTTTTAACATAACTCCTTTGTAATCTTATATACTTGCATATCTTAAAAAGAAACAAAAGGAAAAGATTTAACCACGAATTATGATTCTAAGTAAAGATTCATGTTGTACTGTAAAGTCCCTCTAATGAATAAAGAAAACTTTATTCATTAGAAAATGTTAGGATATGTTTGGTAACTATTATTTCCCCCTTATTTTCTATTTTTGAAACTAAAAACCCTATTTGACAACCCAAAATGGACAGAAAACAAAAACTATTCTTAAAACTTAATTCGTAAAAGAAACTAAAAACATGCAAAAAATTGTTTTCAGTTTCTAATTTTTAAAAGTTAATAAAAAAACGCATTTAATTTAATGAATTTGTCTCATTTAATAAGTTAATATTACACTTCAAATCCTAGTAACAATATATTTTAGTATTTTCTATTTTTTTTATTCAAAAAACTATCTTTCTAATTTCAATTAGCCAAACATGTTTTTAATTTAAAAAATACAAGAAAATTGGTTTTTCTTTATATTCCCAAAAACAAGTTTTTGAAAATAGAAAATAAAAACTGTTACCAAACATAATCTTAGTCTTTTATTAATTAGTTACCATTTAAACTTTTAAAGAGTCTAGTAGCATGAAATTTTATTTTGTAAATTTCTATGCACAACAAACATTAATAACGTTCATCAAAAAAAAACATTAATAACAATTTACAATATTCTCAAATTAGTTTACTACCCTACACAAAGACTATTAATAAAAAAAAAAATTTAAAATTAGATTGTTGAATAGGTTCCCCATGCCTCACGTTTGGTTAAAAAGGAGATAAATTTCTACACCGTGTTGTTTGGAATATGCATCTGTCGTGATGTTTTCAGTGGCTTCCTCAGTCTTTTCCTCAATTCAAATTTACCTCACGTATACTTTCCCTAAAGGATTTGGTACGCGTTTCCTGGACAATGAAAGAAATTGGTACTATTTGCGCATATAATTCAATATATAGAAAAATACAATTTTGGCTTTTATATTCATTTAGAAAAAAAAAATTATATATAATAATTTAAAATTTTTATATTTGTCCACCCTTAAAAAAAAAGTTGTGACCACTTAAATATTTTTAGACCCTATAAAATTAAATGCTGGTCCATAATTTGGTCCCCTTAATGATATATTAGACTTTTCAAACTTAAAGAAAAAGCCCAAATTTTTTTATAGAACTAAAAACTGAAAATTGAAGAAGATCCACCATCTCTGTCCTATTGTCCCAGCCCAATCAAAATTTTTTTATAGAACTAAAATCTAAAAATAAAAATGAAATTGCTATAAACCAAATACCCAATCAATATATATATATATATATATATATATACCCAATCAAATTTTAAACCAAAAAATCGTAATTGGTTCAAAAAACCAAAAAATCGTAATCTAAAGATGAAACAATTTGAAAAAAAATACCCAATTCTAGCTCCGGCCCCTTTCATTGCCAGAAAATAGACCCATTGTCTTTGTCCCACTGACCCATTGTCCCACTAACCCAGCCTTTTGCTTTCATCGTCTCAACCTCAAGCATTCAAGGTATCTCATCTTAGTTCTCTTTTTCTCTTGAACAAAACTATGGTATTTTCGATTTATTAATATATGTGCAAAAATATGCATATGAATTCCTTTCATTGTCCAAGAAACGTTTACTTTGATATATATATATATATATATATATATGAGTAATGTTATATTCAAAACCTTTTCACAATAAATCATTTGTGGCAAGATGTTATTAGTTCTAATGTAGTTCACTACTAAAATTATTTTTTTGCCCACTAATAACAATCATTAACTACTTACAACTTACAATTTTTTTTTGAGAATGTACAGCTTACAATTTGTTGTGAAATTATTATGAAAATATTATAGACATAGTATTTATCATATAATATAATTTGTTTGGGAACAATTTACTTAACTTTTCACTGAAAGTATGGTAGAAAAAGTCACTTTTAATCTCAACTCTTTAATAAAAAATTTTTAACCCTCAATTTATTACCATTTTACTTTTACACATTATTATTTTTATCTCTCTCACACATCATGGTTAATTGCATGGTGCAATAGCTTTTTGCTATTGCACCGGATCTTAATCCCTTCAGAATTATATTTCCATCTTCTCACATAGAGATGAGTCCCACTCATCATAGGGCTCACCTCTATGTGAGGGGAAGAAAGTATAATCTGAGTACCCAATAAACTACTGTGCAAGTGGGCTCAAAATTACACTAGCAAATAATGTTTTGCTCTGTTTTTTTTTTTTTTTTTTTTTTTTTTAACTAATGTTTTGCTCTTGAAATAAGCTACAAGGTAGTTTTTTTTAGCTGTTCCCAAATGCAAAAGTGTGTGTTTGGGTACAACTTTTAAGTTTAGTGTTTTGCTTTTACGGGCCCGTAAATTCATCGTGTCTCTCTTGTCAACAAACTTTTGAAAGTGCCATTCATAGAACTTAAGGAACCAGACATTATTAAATTTTGTAAGAAGAAACTTGTTGAGCTCAAAATATTTTTTTATTGTAAATATTTTATATCATTGTTTGTATTTTTATCAATTTAAAATAATTTCTTTAGATTTTTTTGAAAGATTATTAATTTTAATTGAACCTATGATTGGATTAGTGATCCATACCCACTAAACAATGCCAATATCAGGTCAAGTTCTAGTCTAAATTAACATTGTTGTTTTGAAAATTTAATCATTAGATTGCATGTTCTTTGTGTTCAGTCAATTTCGTTCCAATAATCAGATGTTAATTACTATTCGATCCATAAATATATATTTTTTGTATAATTTAAGACTACAAAAACTTAAAATTTAAAAATTTAATTAATGACGTAGCTATTGATCTTTGATCTTCCTGAAATTTTGTAAGTATAGAAAATATAATAAGAAAATTCAATTTAATAGTAGATTTTTTAAAATTCACATCCAATAAAAATATATAAGAGAAGTTTTAAAGATTTTCCCTCTAAACTTTGTCTATTTTATAATTTTTTTTAGAGAGTTTCAACTTTTGTCTATTTTATAATCATAATTGAATGAATTACAAAAGGGTTACAAATGAGGTAGTAATTACAAATAAGGCAATAATACACTAGGTTTGACATGGTTGCAACTCACATTGATCTAACTATTGGGTTACAAATAAGGCAGTAATTACAAATAAGGCAATAATACACTAGGTTTGACATGGTTGCAACTCACATTGATCTAACTATTGGGTGATCCATTCATTGGACACAAATTTTGTACCATAACTCTTGCCTCAATTATAATGCGTGCGATTATAAAATGGTGGGTTCATACTGATGGATCACCAATTATAATTGCATGTATTATCAAATTACTAACTGAACTGGTTCATTATTTTAGCAAAGAAGTTTAGTTTGAATTTAACAACTAGTGTATTATTAAAGTAGCACTCAAATTGTGTGCTTATTCTAGGGGAAAAAAATTAAAAATTAAAAGGTTACCAACTTACCATGACTTTTAAAAAAAAAAAAAAAATCCCTAAATGCAAATTGCTCTTCTAAGTTTGATTAAAATTCATTTTAGACTTCTAATTTTATTTTTGCTCAATTGAGTTTTCAAATTTATTCAATTTAAACCTTATGTTTAATTCCATTAAAAAAATTGTTATTAAATATGCAATTAACTAATGAAAAAATTTTTATAAAAAAATTCAGGTAAAAAATTTATAATATATTTTTATTAATTATATATTTTTTCATGTGAAAAAAATGTTTTAAACAATAATTTTTAACGAAAATAAACAGAATGTCTAAATAGAATAAATTTGAAACTTCTAGTACTCAGTTGAGTGGACATAGAATTAGAGGCTTGAAATGAATTGGAGTTAAAAATATTTTAGACTTTCGGTCAAATTTGAAAAATAAAATTTACATTTTAGCCCCTTTTAAAAAATAATTCGATAATTAGTGAAAATAATTTAATCAAGTTTCGTTAACACGGCTATTTAAGGAAAAGTAAAATAAAAAGAAAAACAAGCTGTGGATGTGGATTGCGGTGTCGATTTTAATTTTATAGCAACTGAAGAAAGAAAAAAAAAACAGAGAAAATGTTTGTGAGGGTTTTAGCTTTTGGGGCTCTCTCCAAGTCTCATCCTTTCAAGAATCTATTCTCCAATGCATTCTTCTTCACTCCCTTCTTCTTCTTCTCCAAATACCCACTTCGCAAAATCAGGTATCTTTCTCTTTCTGTACTGTAATATAGAGTTTTTGCCTTCAATAACTGTTTTTTTTTTTTTTGGCTCTGTTTGGTAGCTCCCAAATCATCAAAGATGCAATCTTTACATTTACAACTCAAATTTTGTAATGGGTTTTTCCTCATCTTCTTCTTCTTCTCCACTCAGTGGATGAGTAGAAGGGAGGCTTTCAGTTTCAAAAAGATTTTGACTTTGTGTGCTACTGTCTCTTTGTAGGCTTAGGACTCAGAGCATTTCAGTTACTGAAAGTGAATGTTTGAGTTAAAGAATTTAGATAAATATTTCATATCGAGATTTTTGAACTAATACATACATATATATATATATATATATATTTTGAGTTAAAGAATTTAGATTAATATTTCATATCGAGATTTTTGAGCTAATATATATATATATATATATATATTTATATATATATGTGTGTGTGTGTGTGTGTGTGTGTGTGTGTGAATTTAATTAGAGGTTGAAGTTATGTTTTCTCATTTTTGGTGAGTTTTGTAATTCATATATTACTTAGATCTTACGGGGAAAACAATGTGCTTAAAGATTACCTCACACTGCAATAGCGCGGGTGATTTTATATGCAAGGTACTGGGTCAGGAGCAATCTGCTTCTCGGATCTTTATCTCTAAGTTATACTCATCCAGTAGATCTTCAAGTCGTGACTTCACGCTTATCTTATTTCTACGAGACATAATGGTGCAACTTGAATTAGGACTCTATTGGCATTTTAAAATGTGCTTAGATCTCTGAGAAGCATTGCAACCTTCACACACTTGTTAAATTTCTTAGGGGGCTGTAATTGGCTTTTAGACAATTAAAAGAACATCTTTGCTTGGCCTTGATTTTTTTAAAGCATGTTCTTCGTGTCTTTAGCATGTGCTTCTATCTAGGCAGAGCCTTGAAGCTTCAAATCTTAGATACCTTTTTTGTAGTACCTTCAACTAAGTGAAGGGTGTGCTTCAGTTTTTCCTTCCAAATAGAGATCCTACTTAGTAGCAGTGTCCTCCCCCATGTACTCCATAAGCATTGCAACTTCAAACCTAGATATCCTAAACTTCAGTTTTGCCTTATTTGGACATCCCTTGTAAGTATATTGCGGGGGAGGTAGCTTCTAAAGTGAAGGTAGAAGCAGACCCAGAAAAGATAGAAAAACTAAAAAGTGCACGAGTATTTGAAAGAATAGATGGATAACATAACACATAAGGAAAGACCGATAAATTGGGGAGTAAGTGGACACCACCAAACGGTAAGTATAAGCTCAATGAGGATGGGGCATTTTTTTGCATGATCTTCATGGAACAGGAGTAGAAGCAATCATACAACATAAAATGGCCATAATAGTTGTCTAAGAGAGAAAAGATGGTGAAATGTGGGTATTAAGAAGACATTGGTATTAAGAAGGTATCTCATGCATGATGCATGATATATGCATCCTCCCTTCTTGAGCATGTAGGCCACACACAATTATGAAATCCACACTTCAAGAAGAAGAATACATATATGAAATACATAACTACATAAGATATATCTTATTAGTGCTTTAGGAATTGGAAGGCATCACATGTCGGAAAGCAAGGCAATACAGGCTGCTAACTTTAGCCAGTGTTTGGTTACAAGGCAGCCCTTGTTTTGTGAAATTTCTCTATTGAAAGATGCAGCTGATTTGATTCAATCAAACTTCTCTACTTTTATCAAGCAAAGGGAAAAAAGGTAGAGTAACTTAGTGGCTACCATTGAAATTGCACTTAAAGAGTTGAGAGTCGAGATTCTTTTCCATGTATACAATCAATAGCAAACTGCAGTAATGTTATAGATCGCAATATATAATTTTTCCATGCAATTTGCAGCGTGATTTCTGTTAGTAGAGAGGAACCATCAACAAATGGACATCATTCATCCTTCAGAAGTGTCCATCAAACCTACACAGAACGGCCGGAAAGTAATTCCTGTTAAATTAGTGATATAAAGGGTCCAATGAAGCCAAAAAAGAGAAAAATGTTCAAGTTCTAAATCCTATCATAAATCAAAGTCCTGCTCCTCCTCCTCAAGTTCCTTTACATTCTGAACTATATCTTGAACTCTTCTTGACATGTGATCAGTGTGCTCCTCAATATATTTCAACACCATATGTAATTGTTCTTGGTAAGCCGCATAGCGACGTTTACATTGTTGTCTCTCATTGCTAAGCTCAAGGGTCCGCTCTCGAATTCTTTGATCCTTCTCATCCTGCATGTAACAACTGCAAGGTAAAAATATATGGACTCGATTAAGGAGAACTACATTAGAATAGCAAGCACTTGACCTTTCTAATGTATTTCCCATAAGCAAGCAATATTAGCCATCCTACCTTTAACAACTTTTTTTAAATATATAAACAAAACTAAAAAAGAATTTTATTCAATGGGGAAAGCTCACATTATACTATTATAGACTCCTAAAGAATAACAAATGACTTAGCAAAAAAAAAAAATGAAGATTAAAGAGATCCTTGAAATAAACTAAAGTAGTAGTACTCCTATTTGTGGTACAACATTGAATCAAAAAGTGCAAGAAATAGACAATCTTAACAACAAATAGCTCCATGCCTTTGAAAGGAAAATTATCCAACTTTCTCCAAATAGTGCACATAAGAAAATGAGGCATTGCGTCCCAAATTACACTATTCTTATGCCAACTATACAATCCCCTCCAGCATAAGTAAACATCTATGATATCCTTTGGCATCATCCAGTAAATCCCAATAGTCAAAAACACAAATGATCACAAGTCAAGGGCAAATGGGCAATATATTAATAAATGATCCACTGATTCAAAACTACCTTTACACATGCAATACCAATTAACCAGAACAATGTTCTGCTTAATTAGATTATCCACTGTCAAATTTTACCCAAGGCTCATGTCCCATACAAAGAAATCCACCTTCTTAGGCACAAATTGGAAAAAAAAAAGTTGTTGAATGGGGCTGGAAAATTTAAAAGTTAAAGAGCCATAAAGCTTCCTTATCTAAGTTAGCAATGGGGGAGTGGTATACCATTTATGAAGTGACAGAAATTCCAGAATTTATGAAGGAAATATGTTAAGTGAGGAGAAGTTGAAGAAATGGGAGATTGGTATAAGGATGTCAGCTAGAGGGAATTTCAAAGACTAGCATACATATATCCCTCTGTAATAGCTGGAATAGTATTCCATTATCTTTTCTCCAAGTGAAGCCAGGGAGTCCTTCGTAGTAGTGCTGTGGTGTTTCTTGCTACATCTGTTATTTCTCTACTAGGTGATGGTGTGATTGTATTTGATGCCCTAGTAAGAGTCAAGACGTCACTAAGAAAAGCTACTTTAAAATTGACTTGATTTTTGTTCTGCTTTAAATTTGTCTGCATCATGTCCAGGTGTCTTGTTGCTATAGCTATGCTGGGTGTGGCTTTGTACTGAGTGTTTTTCTTAATAACATATTTTTCATTCAACCTAAAAAGGACAACCAAGTCCAAGATAATGTAGGTACACAACGTAGTAAAATTTGATAAGTTAAATAGAGGAAATAAGTAAATTTGGTATAAATTTTTGCTAACTATTGAAGTTTTCATCCTCAGCAATTTTTGAAAATGAGGCAATTCTAATGTGAGTTGAAGTCTAGTGGGTGGATGACATACCAGTAACTTGTAAGGAAGAGCTCAAAAGTAAGGAAGGCAGTAGTCGTAGTGCAAGCAGAGGAAAGGTTATTATACACACCTCGTTTTCCCTTGTCTTCAAGCACGGAATCAATGGGTACTCTTTAGTCTTTTATGTTGAACTTCCTCACCACAGATTCTAGTTCTACAGGGTCTTGCTTCACCATTGCAAATTTGCTTGTTTCATTCTCTATTATCTATAATCAATTAACAAGTGAGATCCAATTAATTTTTCTAAAGAAATTTATCTTCAGACTTTTTGAGACTAGATTAATTTTTCTATTCTTCTTCCTCTTTTTTTTTTTTTTTTTTAAATAATTAAAGTTGTTCATATTCAAATCTATATTTTCAATTATACATTTATTATTAAAAACTATTTGCAACTAAAAAAATTCTAACCTGCATAAATAAAGACTAATTCATTACATTTTTCAATATATTGAAATTTGATAACACAACACAATAAAAGTAAAGCAAAAACTATCTATTGAATTAACAAACCAATTACTAAAAAAATTATGATTAAAATTTTAATGAATCTATATTTTGGTCACAGTTTTAAAAATCGGATTAAATTAGCTAGTTCAACATTGGTAAAAACTAAAAATCGAATCTTTTTCGGTTTTTTGAACAGTCCATTTTTTAAAACCATGATTTTGGAATTTCTAAATTAATTTTGATGATAACTATATTTACTTGTCATAATTAATTATAAATTTATTTAATGTTTTCTTTTTCATAAAACTTTGTTAAAAACCGGTATATCCACACATAAAGCAACAACCAAAGTTTTTTTTTTTTTTTTTTTGAGAAACAAGAACTAAAGAAATTAATAAGTTAAAATTTTAATCTATTTTTTAAAAATTTGGTTGTGGACGGTGGACCCATAGACTATATTATTGATAAAACCTATGTTACTGACAGTTACCTATGTATTTGTGTAAAGGGAAATGTGGTATGTAGGTAAAAAATGGTCCACACCCAATTTTACACGAACAAAACTAAAAACACCACTGTTAGTCTGTTAGATCAAACAAAATTTTGCTAGCTTACATGGAGAAGGAGAAAATGAAATTGTGTGAGAGCTTAACACACACCATGGAGAGATTTTTCTTCTTCTTTTTTCTTCTGTTTTTTTCTTCGAAATAAAAATTTATTTTTGATACATTTGAGCTTAATTAATACTCCTACACATATCAGTAATATATATACACCTATACATAAAAAAGATATATCTATTGCTCCATATATAGGGCCCTTGTTCCAGTTAATGAAAGAAAAAAAACCAATTCACATGAGAGAGAGAGAGAGAGAGAGAGAGAGAGAGAGAGAGAGAGAGAGAGAGAGAAGGCAAACCTCTAGGACAAAATAGCCCAAATTTTCTTCTTTCAGTCTTGATTTTATGACACAAGTGGCATGCATATATTGCATTCTACTATAACAACTGTAGTAAATATTAGTAAGGTTGAACTTGTTGCACATAAACTGTTTTAGACACCCTTAAGTCATTTTTTCAGTTGCTTTTGAGTGTGTGTTTAAACAGTTTGTGTGTAATAAATACTGCTATATTAGAATAAAGAGATAACACCAAAAAAAAAACAAAAAAAATTAAGAAGGAGAAAATGGTTACTTACAAAAAAAAATTGAGCTAAAAAAGTTTAGTAGCCTCTTTCACTCTCCTCACAATCCATGATACCAAGCCTACAATGCATAAATTTCCAATCCCAATTCCGAAATACAGATCGAGTCCTTCAATTAGATTATGTAGTTGAGTCGAATCTTCTTTGGGTGTAGTGGGCCAGTGGCGTGTCTATGTCATTAGAGGTGCCTTCTCCACTAGGTCCAGCTCCTTCCCCATCATAGTTCCAGTATCTTTTTATGAATTGTCTAGATCGAGACTTAGCCTCAATTTGTTCGACTCGTTCAATGTCATGCTCGTATACCAACTAGGCCGTGCAATTCCGAACCTCGTATCCTGGACTAGTGGTATAAATAAAAATCTCAATTTCACTGATTCCACTAGCATTGCTCTTACTCAATGCTTTTTTCAAGTCCCCACGGAAGTGTGGACAGGGTACATATTCCATACCAAGGTGATACGGTTCAGGAACATAATATTCACCAAAGATATTATGAAATATTTTTGACTCATCAAAATATTCTTTGTTGACCTCAAAAACCCAACGAGTTTTACATTCTATAATATCGTGTTCGTCAAGTGGATGATGCTGGTTGTATCTAAAAGAACCGCACATGTAGATTCCCACAATTTTGTCACATTCATCTGAATACATTGTTAGAGACACTGAGCCCACCTGATTCCAATTGTCATCCAACTTCACATGCAGTGGTGTATATTTTGAAGCCTCCTCATTTTGCTCTATGAACAATTCCGGACTGTCGATAGCTAATGCCCGTCTGCCTGGTATACAAGGATCCTGAAATATACATATAACGATGCTTAGAACTTCATGAGAGAGAGAGAGAGAGAGAGAGAGAGAGAGAGAGAGAGAGAGAGAGAGAGAGAGAGACCTTAATCAAATAACGTCTTAGCATCATTGAAATCATGTCATAGCCTTGATCCTCCGTTATTTTGAAGCAGTTGACAAGATGAAGTATCGGCTGAAAATCAAATTCTGGTCTTATTGGTATTGTTTCCAGTGATATACACCCTTCCAAATTAATCTCCCCAATATTTAACGGAAGCCATGGCAAACATTGAAGATCCGTACAATTATACAAATGAAGTCTATCCAAATTAGTTAGTTGAATGATACTTTCAGGAAGGCAAACAAAATTGTTTCCTCCAAGATCTAATAATTTTAAAGACGACAGGCAACCAACAACATCGGGAATTACCGAAAGATTGCAATAATTTAGCTCTAGAATGGTCAAATAGCATAAGCCCGATAGAGTATGTAGGAGCTTATTCAATGAATCAGAATATGATAGCCCTACACATCCCCATAAAATTAGTTCTTTGAGCTTTTCCAAGAGACCGATGGAGGAAGGTAGTTCTCTTATAGCAGTATGACTTACATTGAGCTCCTCCATACATTTAATATTTCCCAAGCTCTCTGGTAGTTTGTCAAGTTTTGAGCAGTAAGACAAATTGAGAGATTTCAAATTTGTCAAATGACAACTGGCATCAGGAAGACTTGAAAGATTCCAACATTTACTTAGATCCAAATTAGTAAGGACAATTAAATGCTTCACAAATGCTGGTAGATGTTTTATAGGAGTCTCGCTCAAATCAAGTTTGGATAAATGTGACATATTTCCCACAATCTTTGGAAACTTCTTCAATCTTGAACACCCAGAAAGAATAAAAACTTCTAGAGATTCCATGTTTATCTTGTTTGGAAGATTTTCAAGGCACTTGCAACCATTCAAATCCAACTGAATAAGCCTTTTGAGATTCCAAAGAGATTCATGAATCCTAAACAATCTCGTACAATGTTGAAGAATCAATTGCTCAAGATTTGGTATTCCACTGAAGTCCGGAGTCTCAATCAAGTTTTTAGAGTCACTCAAATCAATGAGTTTTAACTCGTTTGAACTCTATTATAAAACAACAATAAAATGGAGAAAATTAAACCCTTATAGATATTTTTGTTTTAAAAAAAAGCTTTTGCATTAGTAAAAATCTTACCTTGATTCCTTTCCATAGTCGTTTCATGAGGCTGCAAGGCATAATAAGTTCAACAAGTTCTTTTGGCTCAAAAATTGTTGGTAAAGATTCTGAAGTATATCCATCCCAATGAATATAACGCAACTTACTAGAAAGATAATTGAGACCTTGAGGAAGGTGCACGCTACTGATTTTAAGTAATCTCAAGTTTTTCATGTTTGAGAAAGCTTTAGCATTCAAATGTTCCTTACTTTTTCGAGGTGCATTGAGGAATATGCCTGTAACTAAATCTGTTCCCTGGTCATAAAAAACAAATAATAATAATAAGTTTAACATGTACAAGATATTAACAAAATCTCATTTGATTAGCATAGATATATACCATCACAAAGTTTAAGATTTTGCCTAATCAACTTACTGTGTTTTCTTTAAGTACATGAAAGACATCCTTAATACACCAAACCCTACTGCGTCGACCAGCCTCAATGGATTCATGACAAACAATTTCCCTACCCAATTTTTGTAGTAAATCATGCATTTGAAGATATCCCCATGAGATAGTTATAAGAGACTTTTTCAAAAGGACATCTATATCCCCGTCGAGTTGGTCATGGAGAGTTTGTAGTATATTTGTTTTGTACTCTCTATTAAAGAAACAAGCAATATCTAAAAATACATTTTTCTCACTTTCCTCTAGGCCATCAAAACTTATTTTAAGCACCTCTAGAATATCTCTTGGAGGATATTGTTTAATTCTAGTTAGGGTGCTTTTCCATAGATCTACATTTTTATGAAGTAAGGAGGAACCCAAAACTTCAAGAGCTAAAGGAACACCTTTAGCATAATATATAAACTCTTGGGACAACTCTTCATAACCTTCTAAAGGACTGTCATTCTTGAAGGCTTTTCGACTAAAGAGTTTGAGAGCTTCATTATTGTTTAATTCCTCAGTTTGGTATATATTATCCACTCCAAGATTGATTAAAAGTTGTTGATTTCTGGTTGTAATAATAATTCTACTTCCAGGGCCAAACCAATTTTTATCACCAGCTAATGCTTCTAATTGCTTAGGATGATCCACATCATCAAGAATGAGAAGAACCTTTTTAGGACTTAATCTTTTCCTTATCTCTTCGCTTCCCCAGCGAACATTTGAAAAATCAATGCTCCTTCCAATCAAGATATCAGAAAGCAATTTTTTCTGTAAAGAAACTAGGCCAGGGCCTTTGCTTTGTTCTCTAACATTGGCAAGAAAGCAGTTGCCTTCAAAATGATTAAGAAATCTTCCATGAACAACTTCTGCTAAAGTTGTTTTACCCATTCCACCCATTCCCCAGATTCCTATAAATAGAGTATCTTTCAATCCCATGTCTAATAAATTCACCAGTTTCTCCATACGAGAGTTTATTCCAACAAGATCATTGGGAACAACTGAGGATGTTGAATTCAATTTACCAAGTATTTCTCTAACAATTTCTTCAATAACTTTTGATTCATATCTGCATCGAAGATAAGACAATAAGTTTGTTGGCGTTGAGTTAGAACTTTCCATACAGAGATAAAAGGTTCAACAAAATGTACAATATTTGAATTCATTCAATGAGGAAAATAGAACTCTTTTTCTTTCTGAAATAATTAAAATACATTACAAATAGACCAAATAACCGTGTACTACACATTTGGGCCTCTAGCCCAAGTGTTTGCCCCAAACAATTTTTGTCTTTGCCTTTTAAAGCAGTTTTCCAGAAAAGCAAAAATAGTAAGCTACTATTGGAGGCAAAGAGAGAAACTGCAATCAAAAGTGAAGTCTATTCAAGACTGGGTATTCAAGCCACGGCTAATATGGGGAATTACCTTGGTTTTCCGATTAACCATAAAGGGGTTCCAAGGAATAGGCTGTACTTTATTGTAGAGAGGGTGATGAGTAAGCTGGCTGTTTGGAAAGCAAGGTTCTTATCTTTTGTGGGAAGGTCTGTGTTGGTGAAGTCTGTTATGTCATCTATTCCTAACTATGTAATGCAGGCCACCACCCTCCCTGCCAATATTTGTGAGAAATTAGACAAGATTAATCGTGATTTCTTGTGGGGCTCAACTAGTGAAAAGGGAAGGCTGCCTTTGGTTAGTTAGAGCAAGATCATTAGGCCAAAGGAGAGGGAGGCCTTGGGATTCAAGCTGCTAGAGCTAAGAATTTGGCATTATTAGCCAAGCTAAACTGGAGAATGAATCAGGAAAAAGAAAGTCTTTGGGCTAAAGTGATCTTAAGGAAGTATGCTCGGTAGATAGAAGGAGAGCTAGAGACTCGGATAAGCTCCCAACCTCACCTAATTGGAGAGCCATAAAGGCAGGCTTCCAAACCTTTGCCGATGGTATATGTTGGGGGATTGGAAACGGAGAAATGATTAAACTTTGGGCTGATTGCTGGATAAGGGAAAGTTCATTGAGAGAGCTGATTGAAGGCCCTTTGACAAAAAGGGAAGTTGATATGAAATTGTCTGATTTGCTCCTTGGGCCAGAACAGGGGTGGAAGTGGGAAGTTTTATCATTTGAGCTACCTCTAAGTATTATGGATAGGATTAAAGCTATTCCAAGGCAGCAGGTTGGTAGAGAGGAAGATGCTATTATGTGGAAACATTCAAAGGATGGAGAGTTCACCACCAAGTCTGCCTATGCGCTGATAAGTGGCCCGCAGCAGAATACTATTCCTTTCCAAGGGCAATGGGTATGGAAAATAGATACACTGCCAAAAATTGTTAATTTTCTTTGGTTGTGTATGCGCAATAGCGTGCCTGCGAGGTTTGCGTTGGCTATGAGAGGCATAATACCAGATAGTTGCTGCCCTTTGTGCAATAACTTCCCGAAGACCACAAGCCATCTGTTAAGAGATTGTATGGTGGCAAAAGATTTCAGGTATAATCTTAAGGTTCCCCTAAGATTGTTAGCTCGTTTATGGATATGGATTTGATCTGTTGGCTGAGGGTTAACTGTTAAAGCAAGGTGTCTCACCACTCTTTAATGCCGTGGAGTTATGTTTTTACCTTTGCCATATGGAATTTGTGGAAACATAGAAATGGAATGGTTCTCAATAACACTACCTTGAATGTTAATTTACACAGAATTAGTACAAGCCAAGCTTTGGAATTTTATTACTGTGTGGGAAAGCTCAAGATCCAAAGGAGTATGGTAATTTGTAATGTCAGTTGGAAAAAAGCTCCCTCAGGTTGGTGTAAGTTATATATAGATGGGGTCTCTCTAATGCGTTCTGTTCCACTCTGCTGGTTGATTGCAGGTCGCTCTAAGCAGGTTTCAGCATTGCAAAGTGCAGTACGCATTCCGTGAAGTTAGTAGAGTAGCAGACGCGCTGGCTAAGCTAGGATGTGAAATGCAAGAGGATTTTGTAATCTTGGATATTTCCCAATCTGATGTGATTTCTTCTTTTGTGTATTCTGATGCAAAGGGGGAGAACTTTTGTAGGCTTACTGTCACTAATTTAGCCATTTTGGCCTAGTTAAATGAAATTTCCTTTCAACCAAAAAAAAAAAAAATCACATGCCCCAAAAAAAAAAAGTGTGCTTGATCGAGAATGGTTGAAAAGTATGAATTAATCCACCTTCAAGAGCTTTTAATAGTGACCAATTTCACGATTCTTTTATTTGTTGTTAGTATTTCTATGATTTTTTTTTTCATTTGTTGCAAGTATTTCTAGATGATACCAATTTTACTACAAAAAATTTATTACTCTTAGGAGTCCAGGGACAGCGTCTTTAATATTTTCGTGTTTTTATTTTCTTTAGTTTAGTTAAATTAAAATAATATTATTTAAATAAATTTTTAAGAGTAATGCTATAAACACAAAATATTTTACAATATTTTTACAAACTGCTGATTTGATTTTAGTATTTTTCAAATAGTTATTATAAATAAAAATATGATGTTAGTGATGGACCCATATTAGAACTAGTAAGAATTTGTCATATCAGTAATTTGTAAAAACGTTGTAAAATAATTTGTGCCTGTAGTATTATACAATTTTTAATGATAAAATTGATGAAACAATGTCGTATTAATTAAGGATATTAACAAAGTTGTCTTACCAACAATAGATGGAAAGACTAATGTGACTGGGCCTACAAAATTATTGGATCCAAATGATAATTTGTAAACTTAAGGTTGAAATGATTTAATTTTTGCGAAAAAATGGATGCTATTATTTTTGGAACAGTATATTTTGATGAACAACGTCGTATTAATTAAGGATATTAACAAAGTTGTCTTACCAACAATAGATGGAAAGAATAACGTGACTGGGCCTACAAAATTATTGGACCCAAATGATAATTTTTAAACTTAAGGTTGAAATGATTTAATTTTTGCCCAAAAAAAAGATGCTATTTTTTTTTTTTGGAACAGTATATTTAGCTAAAACTGAAAACATTTTGTTAAAAATAAGGTAAATAAAGATAAAAACTAACTGAAATAGTACATTAAGACCCATGAATAATACTAAAAAGTGCAGTGAGACCCATAAATAGTAATAAAAATAAGCTAAATAGTAAAATAAGCTGACTTTAATCTGTAAATCCAAACACAACCAAAGTTAGATGAAAGGCAATAAGTATTTAATGATGATTTTGACCACCAAAAAAAAAGTTTTTGAACCTTCAAATGTTTTTGAGAAATTTATGATTTGAAAAATGTGCAATTTTTTATATTAATGAAGACATTTTTTTTAGAAGAAAACATTTAGGAAGAGCAATATTTTTTTGAGAAGAAGAAAGAGGAATTCTCTAACCCCAACTATTGAATTAAAAAAAGGAGTTTGATTTACCTCCAATATTTTTTTAAATGGACATCGTCTATTGTTTTACATATATGGTTGTGAGTTTTAATCTCCACATTTTATTTAATTATTGGGTGATGTGGCAATTTCTCATTAAAACAAAAAAATATTCTAGTAAAAAAAGTACCAGTGATAAGCTAAACCCAAAAAAAATAATTACTAATTGATATGTCATTAATCACAAAAATTATCTCAATATTTGTTTATTATGTTGTTGAAATAATGCTAATCAAACTCATTTTATTGGATAAACTAAACACACGAGATAAATTTATGTGGCACTTAACAGAAAATATAGATGAAAGGGTTGTTGATGCAAATAGAATAGAACTTCAAGAGATAAAATCCAAATTTTAAAATTACTGAGTGTAAAATCCAAACACTCTCAAATTTTAGGAGTTTAGTTAGCAATTTAAGCATTAAAAATTTAGATGATTCTTTTCTTTTTTTTTTAAATAAATGAAACAATTAGGGAAGAAACTTATATACTTTTCTTATAGCATGATATGGAAGAGTTATATTGTGGTGTGAAAGATGTGTGACAAGACTTAGCCATTGGTGACAACTTGCAAAAGTAAAACAAAGTTAAAAAAAAAAAAAAAAAAAAAAAAAAAAAAAAAAAAAAACCTATATTGTCATCGTCTTCTAAATGTAGTGTAAAGAAGGATAAGGTCCATAAGGATGTCTCTAACTGTCGTGATAGCATAGAACCAAGTCACTTTAATAGTTAATTGGTTCAAAATTTAGGAATTGGAACAACATTGTAGGTTGTAGACCATTACAATAAAAAATTTTAAATTAAAAAAAAGTACAAAAAATTTAATTCTGGGTCCAAAACTTCAATATACTTAAAAATTTTAAATATTTATAAGTGCATTTAAAAAAAAAAAAAATCAAGCCTAGTGGGGCTACGGCTCCCTTGACCTCTTAGTTACTCCACCATTTTTTTTTTTTTTTTGAAAAATAATTATAACATCCTACTAACTCTGCAACTCGAATTCTTTCCCCCCTAAACCTCCAAGCACTTTGTACATGGGGAGGTGCCAATTTGGCTACAAGGCCATTGGCTAGTGACTCCACCATTTAATCATCAAGAGTAGCTAATAATTTTTAGTTGAAGCATTCGTCTAAGAAGTACTTGACAATAAATTTTCTATTTATACTTATATACATATATATATATATATATATATTGTGTCACATAAATTTTTAAGGTCTCACAATTTTATATATCATTATTTTAATATATATTTATAATTAAATTTAAGCTATAATCTATATATAAACCCTCCAATAAATTTTTGACATATTATATTTTCTTTAAATGTTATAATATATAGTTTCATTTGTTAATGCAATCATTATAAATATTTAATGCTAGAATATATATAGTTTTATATATATACAAATATGATTATAATAATTATCTATTAATAGTTATTATAATCATCCAAATTTCAATTTTAAACAACCAAGTTTTTAATTAGAAATATCATATCAATATTAAACGGTTGGCACTAAAAAATGAAAACATTATTTAGGATACAAAAGGCAAAATAAAAAAAAATTACCGATCCCGTAAATTCCATCCAGCAATATTAGCAACTTTTGTCAAAGCAACTCTCCACTTTTCCACATCTGCAATAGTCTCTTTGAAATGTTCTTCATATTTAGCAAATGCTTCAGCAAAAGTCCCCCTTTGATTCCTCACATCACTAGGATCCACATAGTGGAAAATCGGTAGAATTGTCATCTTTTTCATTTCCATGCACTCAACGATCTTTGCTAGTTCAGTCAAGCACCAACTCGATGAAGCATAGTCATTTGAGAGAATAACTATAGCAAATCTCGATTCTTTTATTGCTTTGGAGAGCTCTTCATTAATGAATGTTCCTCGCCTAAGCTGTTCATCATCTCTAAATATATATTCTTTTTTTATTCAAAGCAGTGTATAGGTGATCTATAAAAGTTTTACGGGTTTCAGCACCTCTAAAACTGAGAAAGACATCATATTCATAATTGCATGCAAGGGTAGAAGGAGAAGAAGAAGAAGGTGAAGAGGAGGAGGCACTTTTTGTGTCCTTCAAAGCCATTGGAAATATACTAGAGATATGCAACAACAACAACAACAACAACAAAGGGATATGCAGTAATAAAATATTCAAAAAAACTTTTGAGGGAAAATTAAATATCCAATTAGCTTTGAAGAATTAAAAACGCACAAAGGAAATTTTGTTTTTGGTGAGGAAAAAGTTGGTGGGGTGGGTGGGTAGAAGAAAGGCTAGATGTCATTATGTCAACCATTCACACGTATGCTACACACTCTATACAGTGATTTTTGCGTTTGCTAAGAAAAAGAAAAAAGTGATTCTATATTCATTGTGTTTGCTCGGTGTCATTATGTCAACCATTCACACGTATAAAACTGTCAGTGTCACTCCCCGATCTTCAGATCCGGATCCTCTCCATTTCAAAGTGAAATGGAGAGGCTCTAGTTTACGGTGGAGATTTCGTCCAAGCAGATCCACGCTCAAAATTCTACCACGTCATTTAAAATATTAACACTACACTTAATTAGAGTTCAACGCACTTAACTGGGGTTTAACTCAACCGGACAAAAAAAACCTTTTTGGAGGGAAATGGAGAAACAGAGGTAGATACATCAGTGCATTGGAAAACAAAAAAAAAAAAACATTTTAGAGGGAAAAGTGAAATAGAGTTAGCCCATAGCTTCACAGATTTTAACCAAAAAAAAAAAAAAACTTCACCGGATCCTCACAGAAGTATATCCGTGCACTGGAAATGGAGAAACAGAGGTAGATAGCACCAGAAATGCCCTTGCATCTTTTTCTTTTTTTGATATCCACATACCTTGCATCTTATTCTTCTCATTTCTTCCAGCACCGATTCTCTCTCTTCGTTTCTTGATATGATATGTCTTCTTCTTGATTTTGTTTCTCTCATCCCAAATCACCTATGCTTGTACTGGATTCCACGCGTTTTGTTTCAGCCCGTGATGTTTGTTTTAAAGAAACTTTGTAGCTACTACTTTTCTTGTAGATGGTGGCCTAATCTTGTTTGTGTTTTTATGTTTTTTGCTGTGTTGCTCTGTATTTTGTGTTGAAAACAGGATCTATGTTGGTCTTGCTTTTCATGTTAGTTGTTGTACTACTATTGTCTTCCAATAATATCTTTGTTTGATGCAAAAAAATCTTCTTTCTTTTTTTAATTGCTTTTGTTTCTCACATTCCAAATACCAAAACTTGACCGAATGGAATTGAAACCAAATGTAATCAGTTGGTTCGGCATCCCTTTCTTACAAGTTGGTTTCGGTGCTCAAAAATTAAAATTAAATTTTTGATTCGGTGCAAAAATTTTGTTAAACACCAATCAACCCGAACCGATTACACCCTAGGAAACATAAAAGTAAGTCACTATAAAAAGGATTAAAAAAAAATCATTATCCAATTCCAAGCCTCCTAGAAATTTCCTAGCAATGGCACACTTTTTTTTCTTTCTTAAGAAGGAAAAGAACGCAAGATTTAATATATATATATATATATATAGAGAGAGAGAGAGAGAGAGAGAGAGAGAGAGAGAGAGAGAGAGAGAGAGAGAGAGAGGGTAAACTACATAATTGGTCTCTATTCTATACCGTTCAATTTACTTCCTAACATTTCAGTTGTGTTTGGTCTCTAACTTTTTAGAGTCGTGTCAATTTAGTCCATGTTATTATATCTTAAATGAAAATTGCCAAAATAAAATTTTTGTGTATTGTCACATTGGCAAAAGCCTTTTTTATTTTTATTTTTTATATCTTGGCCATTAGATGTGTCATCAATTTTCATTCAAAAAATAACGGTTAAGGCTAAATTAACATGGTACTGAAAGATTATGGACTAAATTGACACAATTGAAATGTTAGAGACAAAATTAAAATATGGTGTATAAGATAGAGATCAAATACGTAATTTAACATATACTCCGCGTGTGTGTGTATATATAGTATACTAACTATAATATATTTCGTAAAAACAATGTTTCAACTTCCAAACAATATAGACATAAGCCTGTGATATGCCTCTTCAAAACTTGTTGAAAACATAGTTACCCCCTTAAACAAAGGAGGTCACAATTTTGAAGGAATTTTTGAAAAAGGATTGATATTAACAAAGATTTTATATTTTACTAGCCACTGAGTAGAGCTCTTCTATTTTTTGGGGATAAAAGTTAATAATTTTCATCTATTGTAATTTAGAAATATATTTTTTTTTATTTTTTAAATAAATGAAAAAGATAAACTTTAGAGATAAGTAGTAACTGTAATTAGAAACACTCTCTATAAGTATCTTAAAAATAAGAAAAATTCAAAAGTTGGATCCCAAAACTGGTGAATGTATGCTACAATGACACTTATTCATTTTCAAATTATACTACAATGACACGTGGCAACTTCTTATATTTAATTGGTATGATTGGACAAACAATGTCAAATGTTAAAATATTATTTGTACATATCTATGTATTTGCCATAATACTAGACACATGGCATGTAATTAAAATTTTGAATGGAATAAATACATTTCTTTAGTATGATGTTTATATTTTAACATTTTTATTTTTATTTTTATTTATGATCACTTGTAAGGGCACAAATCGCGCTGGAATAAGATTGTACTTTCGGAACCAACTCAATGAGCCCAAAGTAATGAATTTATAGAGAATGGGCTTCTAATCTAGGTTTATGGACAGCAGATAACACAAGAGGATAAATTTAATCACAGAATTCATATATTCTCCACGTACATGGGTGAAAATTGCACCATATAGTAATGCCGAGGACTGAATTGGGCCTCTCCTTACAATTTTTCTCTCTTGTGTCTGTCCCCCCTCTTTCTCTTCTTCCTTCGCCTTTTATAAACCAGCTTCTTTCTCCTTCTCCCTTCCACGTGTAGTCCAGATGTTCTTTTCTAGATACTTGTCCCATCATTCCTTCTTACCAAAGTCTCTGGCGGTAAGTGCAAGGTTGAACTCCAATGCTCAGGCGTCACTTCCTCATTAATGCGGCCAGAAAGGTAGGTAGGGAGCCTTCAATGCGGTGGTAGCAGCTTTATCCTTGATATTTGTTTGTCACTTCCCTTTATCCCCTATTCTCGTTTTCTCAGTTTTTGCCTCCGAGATCTTCAATACGAATGCCCTTGAATCGTCAGATCACTCATTTCGTCCTCGGCCGCATGTTGCCGAGGACTTGGCCATCCTCGAACGTCATGTTTTGTGGTGTTCTACTCATGCATGACACTTTTCTTTATCATGTGACTTCATAGGCGGGACTTATTATGTTCTCGGACCATTCATGCTATTAGGTTGGGCTTTCCTCCTCGTAAGAGCCTTTGGGCTGGCCCAATATGTATCTTGGGCCCACTGGCACTACACCACTAATTCTTAATTTGTCATTTGTCTATTTATTTTCCTAACCATTCCCCTTTCAAAGACTACTCAAGTATTTTGTCCTAAAAATAAAGAAATTTATTGAAAAAATTCTTTAATTGAGTAATATAGGTGTAATATAGTCATATATTATCTATTGAGATTTTATATATATATATATATATGTATGTATGTATATATATTTGGAACCACAATTAAAAAAGAAGCCTAGAAGTCATTTTATTTTAATTTTTTTCACTTTTTCAACACATGAAATTAAAATTGCACACCTATAACAAATGTATACAACATTCTCCTAACTTTGAGATTTTGATGCTTTTTTTTTTTTTACACAAAGATATATATAAATATATATATATATATATATATATAATTTGTTTTGGGTATTGATAGGAAGTGTTTTTACTTTTATATCACATCATTATTTTAGCAATATAATTACATTTACTTCAATTGTCTACATTTATAATGTTTCATCCACATCCCCATCTCTCTTTATCCCTCTTATAACCAATGAGCTTTAGAAATTTTGATGAAAATTTTGTTTCACAATTGCATTTTTATTTTTGTTCTCTACTATTAGATGTACCTCTCTCTCTCTCTCTCTCTCTCTCTCTCTCACACACACACATTTTGCTATTAATCTATAACCTTATTATGATTTTCCTTAATATTTTTCATTTTACATACCGTTTTTTTATATATGGAATTAAATATTGAACAATAATATTTAAGGCAAAGATTGATTTATGTATTTTTATTGTTTAGAAATTGTTGTTATTATTTTGATGTTATTGCAAATATATTTTCTTTTTGTGTTTTTTGATAAGTGGGTTTTTTTTTGGAGAATCAATTATTAAGTAATATTTAATTTTGTTATTTTATATAACTTTTGCCCAATTGTGATCCAAATGATTATTAGTATTTTCATGATTATGCAATTTACTGTGTATATGAAAGTTTTTAATAGATATGCAACATTTTTGTATCCAATATTTGAGTTAGAATTTTTTATATTCATCCTTAAATTATACAACCTTTTCCTTTCATATTTCAAATAAGAAGTTTTATCTCCATTTTTATGCAAGTGCAACCTCCAAAAAATGGTTACATATTGTTTTATTTATTCTTATTGAAACTCACTAGTTACTAACATGCATAGTAAAAATTAACACTCTACATTTAAAGAAAACATTTTTTTAAATGTTTCATTTTCCCCCTAATTTGTATCTCACTATCAAGTAAATTTTACTATCCTATCTTTTTCTTTCCTTTACATTAAGAATGAAATAAATATTGTAATATAAATAGTTTATATATCGTAGTACAGTCTCCAATTTTATATAATAATATTTCCAAGTGTTATATAAATAATTTTATTATAATAATATAATAAGATATTTTTGTTGACTTTTTATGTAATATTATTAATTTAAATAATAGAAATAAAAAAAAATTCATTGTTTCTTTGATAATTTCTATTGATTAGCAACAATTGGAAGCAAAAACAGCAAGTATTTTTTCCCAGGATTAAGATTATGTTTTGTTAAATTGTTACTTTTACCTACTATATTTTAAATAATAATACTTATGAGTTTCCATGCATCACAATAATAATACTAATTTACAAATAATTTAAAAAAAAAAAAAAAAAACTTTGCAACGCACGAGTCTATCATTAGTGACCTAGAAGCATGGACACTCCAAAATTTTTGGTGTGTCCATGCCAGTCAAACACGCAAAGATATTTTTCATACGATGTTGCTAGTGCGACAAGGCATATTACTTTCTTTTTTTTTATAATAAAAATGTTTTTGATTATTGATTTTATTTATAATTTTAATAGTTTTTTATTATAAAATACACACACGCGCATATATATATATATAATATTACATAACTCAATAACTTGTTATTTGAAAATCCTGTTATTGGATTACATATTTTATATGTATTTAACATATATATTAATTTTTATGTCAATTAAATGTTATTTAAAATTCGATCCATAAATTTATTTTTTATGTATTATTTTAAATTATAAAAATTTAAATTTAAACAATTAATTGATGATATAGTTATTAATCTTTGAACACTTTAAAATTTTACAAACATAAAGAATGTATGAAAATAATCCAAATATATATTTATCAAAATTTGCATTCAATTAAAAATTGCCACACATATATATTAAGATCTCACCACACACGTGCGGCACCAATTTACAAAAAACTGTCCTATCAACATTTGTTATTAGTTTGCCATTCACAAAACGTAACTAGAGAGTCACTAGACTTTCAGTAGAATCAGTACCCCCACCAATATGTCATCCCATCAGCAAAGAAAACCCAATGTATACGATAATTGACGTGAATATTGACTTTTCTTCACACATTGTTTGTCAAAGATTTTAGATTAAGGCATCACGAGCTTTGCTGGACTTTCCGGAACAGACTATACGTTTAAAAAAAAATAGCACACACTATCACTTCTGATGGGATCAAGTGGGGTAAGTGAAAATTTCCATATGAGAGAGTAATGGAAAGTTTGGCTGAATTTTTCAATGTCCATAGACTTGTAGAAAGAAATTAGGTACTAAGGCACCCATTTTTCTAAATTGAAAAGTTCTGCCTACGGCCCTACGTACCATGAGGGAAACTGCAAAGATTGGATAAGAAATCTAAAATTTCAAAGACTCTCTTCACGACTTTAAGAGGTTCAAATTTTTTGACACTTGCACAGAGACAAAAGCTAATGAGTTTCTTCAGTGATAATAACATCATATTAGATAAATTATGCTTACGTTTCAATTGTTTGAGTGTAAAATGATTTCGTACTTAAGTACAGTTTTTTAAGTTTCTCTTTTAAAATTCTATCATGTGGATTTTTCTCATAAGACGGAAGTGTATTTTTTAATTAAATAGCTACATATCTGAATCTTAAGAGAGGCACTTAAAAAATAGCACCTAAGGTATTGTACCTAAATTTTATCTTTAGGCAAAACTATATGTTTTTTGGTGTTTGGTTTTGTTCTTAAAAATACTATGATGACACCTAGAAACACAAATTTCCCACAAGCACACTTATATTTAATAAAAATGTTAATTCAACATTTTCAAATATTAATATAGAAGTATAGAGCAACTAAAATCAACCTAAAAAAATAAGTACAATCAAAATAAAAATATTAAAAATTATACAATTAGCATAATCAAAATGAGAGTGAAAAAAACAACTAAACAATTACATAAAAATCAAATAAATTTAGACATTCACAATTTCTCATGCATAGTCACAAACACCTGAAACCTATAAAAAAAACACTTTAAAAGCTGTTTTTGTCTGAGGCAAAACCTGAAATTTTGATCGTGATCATTTTGGAAGTTTCATTTATATATTCCACGTTTCCATTGTTTTGAGAGTATTTTTCTTGTGTAAATGGTTTCAGGGGATACTTTAATTATTGGTGTTTTAAAATGGATTTTGGTGATTATAGAGGTTTCAAAATTATTTTGATAATTCTGTAGATTTAGTTGTTTTCCAGCTATGTTGGAGGTTTGAGAGTATTTTGTCTATTTTTGAGATTTTATAGTTACTTATACCATTTTAAAGGTCTCAATGATATTTTGGTCATTGTTGTTGTTTTCAGGGGTGTTTTTGTCATTGTTGAGATTTCAAGGGTATCTTAGTCATTTTAGAGGTTTCGAGAATAATTTGGATATTTGAAGGTTTCAAGGACATTTTTGAGTTTTTGAGAGTATTTTAGTCATTTTAGAGATAATCAAAAATTATTTTTGTCACTTTTAAAGTTTCGATGGTATTTATTTCAGTAGCATTTTAGAGATTTTGGGGGTATTTTAACTATTCTGGAGATCTTCCTATAATTTTGGAGGTTTTTGTTCTCTTTAGTCTAAAAATGTTTTACATTTTTCTAAGGAGTAAAACATTACAAACCCAAAGAGGGTGTTTAATTTGTTTAAACTAATTTAATTTAGCAATACCTGTATAACTCTAAAGACTAAACTAAAATTATGTATTTTAATAATGATGTGAAAAATGTGAATTTTCAAAAACTCTGGTGGAAGCATTAGAAGAAGTTAATACAAGATTAACTATTTTCGTTTTATATTTATACTTAATCAATAACCTGTGTAATGCATGAAAAAATTAAACAAAATAAATTATTTGTTCTCTATTTTATTTTTCATATAAATATGAAATTATATAATGATGGTAATTGTTGATAGAAATTTATTATTATTATGTTCATGATCATATGATGGGTTAATGGGGTATGCAGGGTAACTAAATGCAAATGCCAAAGTTTGGTAAAAAAGAAAACCGCATGTAATAATAAATTACTGATTATACTTACTCAAAAAAAAAAAAAAAAAAAGATAAATAAACCCGTGCAAGTGTGCAAGGCAAGGGAATACTAACTAGTAAATGAGTAAAGAAGAAGGGCAGAGAAATAATGAATGAAGAGGTGAGAACACGGTGCCTTCACTTGGAGATCTGTGAGAAGTGGGAAATGTTGCTAACAGGAAAATTTCCTGAAGTTTCTTGTTCACAATTACCCAAAATGTTAGCTCAAAATGTTGGTTGTATTTACCAAAAAAAGAAAAAACCATGAATAAAATTTTTTTTTACTAACAATTTCACTTTATTTGAGTTTTTTTTTTCTTATGAACAATATATATTATCTTATATAATAGCAATGACGCACTATTTTATATTAAATTCATATTATAAAAATATATGTATATATATATATATATTTACACCGTAATAGGTCAGTACCAAAATATTTCACTCTAATAGTTAAACCGAAATGGAATTTATAATGATATTCATGTCAATGATAAAAAAAAAAAAAAAACAATCAACAAAAATAGACGCTACTTCTCTCACATTTGATAATTCGTTTACTTTTTTCTCACATTTGACGATTCCATCCTCACATTGTGCAGTTGTAGTTCCAATATCACATGTGACAGTTCTTTTCTCACATTTGGTAGTTCCCTTACTTTTTTTTCCTCACATTTGACGGTTCCATCCTCACATTGTGCAGTTCCAACATCACATGTGACAGTTTTCTTCTCAAATTTGGTGGTTTCCTTACTTTCTTTTCTCACATTTGGTGATTCTCTTACTTTTTTCTCACATTTGACGGTTTCACACTCACATTATATAGTCAACATCGCATTTGATAGTTCTTTTGTTACATTTAGTGATTCCTTTATTTGTTTCTCAAATTTAATGGTTCCATTATCACATTGTGCAGTTGCAATTTCAAATTTGACAATTCTTTTGTCACATATAGTGGTTCCCTTATATTTTCTCAAATTTGATAGTTCCATTGTCACATTAAGTAGTACCAATATCGCATTGGAATCTATTTTTGTCATATTCAGTGGTACCCTATTTTTTATTCTCAAATTTGACAGTTCCATAATTAAATTGGGCAGTATCAACATTACTTTTGACCGTACTTTTGTCACATTCGGTGCTATCCTATTTTTTTCCTTACAATTGACAGTTCAATGTCACAATAGGCAGTACCAATATCACATTTGACCATAATTTTTCATTTGGGCCCATCACTGAAGTCACTTTTTTACTTACTAATAACTGCTCATCACAATAGTAATTTTTTTAAAGTTATTAAATATTTAGATCCAAAATCTAAAACCAAAAAAAAAAAAAAAAATGTATCCCAAGAAATTAGCCCAACCACAATAATTACTTTTGTTCACAAAAAAAAAAAAAATCAACTAGAATTATCTTGGTTTCTTCCACAAATATTTGAATATACCAATTAACTTCCTAAAGCCGAAAAAATAACCGAAATACCCTCAAAACATTAGAATGATCAAAATACCCCTCATTCTCTCTAAAATGACCATGATGCCTTAGAATTATTTTCTATGCAGAAGACAAATTAACAACTATTACAACACAAATAGGAAGAATTCTTTTTTTGATAACTTGAAAGAAACTATTGTATTTGCTTGGTTTGAAATCCATTGATTTTAAAATTAGTGGCTTTTAAAATCCTTGATTTGAAATTAGTTGATTTTTAAATTCCCTAATTGGGTCATGTAAAGTTGTGATTTACAATTATGTTTTATGTTGGCTTTATTCCATAACAAAAAATGTTGTATTTATTTTAATTTGTTTCCTTGTATGTTTGTGAGATTTTATTGTATTGGGTTTGGTATTAAATTGGTGAAAAATTGAGTATAAAATGAAGAATTAGTGGGTTTTGCGATTGTCTCACTAGAAACTAACCCGTGAAAGAGCCACGTGAGAAACATATGCTGGAAGCTGAAGAGTCGTGCCAACTTGGAGGATTTCGCGACTGCCTCGCGGATAAGACCTTCTCACGAGATACCCGTGAAACTCTCTGCCTGGAGGATTTTTAAGTGTAACTTTCTTACCTTTCATCCATACTATATATATCTTCATTACCCATAAAAGTATGAAAGGTCTTTCAAAGAGAAAAACCCTAGATAGGTTTTTAACAATACACACACTCATCTTTTAGAGAAAGAGCTACTAATCCTTAGTGAGAAATTATCATAGCCTCTTCTCTTTCCCTCTCTCATTGCCATACCTTGAGAGGAGATTTGTACCCAAATACAACTCACACCTTTTCAGAGTGTAGAAAGTGTTTTGGAACTTGGAAAGCTTTGGGAATTTGCCAAAAGAAGCTGGTGAGGCTTGGTGGATGCAATCGGGCGTATTGCGAGATCCGAAAAACTAGACAAGACATGGTTCCGAGAAGCCTTGTTGGAGTAGGAGCATGGAGGGCTTAGGTACATTAGGTAAATTAGGCTTGGAGGGTCGCTTGCTATTCGTGTATCCCAACTTATTGTCTAATGGAACAATTTACCGCTTGGAGGGCGGCAGAGAAGTTTTTCACCGAGTTCTTCGATTTCCTCTTCGATAACACATCGCCGTGTTATCTTGTATTTGCATCTCTCTCCCCCTACTCATTTAGCTTTCATTTCACTGCTATGTTTTTATGAATATGGCTTAGAGTACTTGTATTGTTTGTCTGCTCGCATTTACTCTTTTCCGCACTTAGTTTAAGTTAAAGTAAAATCAACCGAGCCTTAATCTTTTTTAATTTGGAGTCTAAACAATTTTTGTGTTTTTAACACAGATTCGATTTTTCAAGTCTTTTTATATAATGAAGGATTTGTAATTCTTTGTTTGGATACCTAAATTTATATTTGGATTTGGATTTAAGATCAATAAAATGTTTTTTCCAATTTTTATTTTTCTTAAACCTTATACATTTTAATTTTAGTAACATTTTTTAATAAATACATGAGGCAGTGAAAAAGCTTTTGATAATCAATTGACAAGATGACGACTAAAAATTTGTCATTATAGCCAACTAAAAAAATGTCTTTCCAACTATTGATAACTAAAATGTTCTATATCAGTAGAAAGAGAGACCCAAATGCATGAGTTTTTTCACAACATTCAAAATCTCAAATTAAAAAATTGTTTTGAAGTTATTAACAACTATAAGGTTCTATATCAACAGAGACGATAAAGAATCCAAAATATGTGTCTTTTACACTAATTGCAAAAGAACAAACTAGCACTCAATTTTTTTTCAATAATTATTTTTTAAAAACATTTTGCATTTTAATTTTTGTAACATTTTTAATACATACATGCAACAGACAAACAAGCCATTGGTTGACTCCTCATATTTTGCAACATAAGCTTTGGAACCTCAACAAATTTCCACATAACCAATATTATTTATTTAAGTTTTATCAAAAAAAAAAAAAAAAAAAACCGCCTCTCCCTCTCTTTCATTTTTGCATAGCTCAAATGCAGAGCCTTCACCTCCCACCTCTCTCCCCGACGTAGAGGCCTTCACCTCTCACCTTTCTCTTCCTATCAATCAGTTCAAACCCTTTCTCTCTCCATTGTATTCATAGGCAGTAGTTTATGGACAAATGATCACAAACAAGATTCACATTGCAAATCCTTCCATTCATAAGCAAATTTGAATATATTTTCATTAACTTAGCCAAGAAAGATACAATTTTGAGTACACTTTGTACTTTGAAAGTATAACCATCACAAAAAGGATTGTTGTTCTTGCTCAATTGATTTGCATTTCTCCCAGGTTGATGCTTAGGCCAGTAAACTTTGGCCATTTGAACAAATAACCATCACATGGAGTACATTGGTTTCATTTCTCCCAAGTCTTTTCTACCATCATTCTTTACAATTCTAGTTATTATGGAGAACAAAAGTCTTACAATTCCAACTAAATGTCAAGGCTACAACTTGTAACACGCATGATCTCTTAAATCTACTTAAAAAAAAAATTAGAACTACAAAGAAAAGTTCATTAGAAATACATACCAATTATGTTCATTAGAAATAAAAAGAGAGAAGTTCATTAGAAATACTTTTAATCTTTGAACCAAAGGGTCTTGAAAATATATCTTTAAACAAAATTCCAGGATGACATTTCAACTTGGACCTTACTAGTGATGAGAAAACAAGGTATTCTATTCTATCGCAGGTGTGAGTCACTTTCCCAAGCATATAACGATAATAGAGGAATTGTTCTTAAAGGACAACATTCATCCATAGTTCTCTAGAAAGCACATGTTCATGTTCTTATGGGCTCCACCTTATTCTATTTCATGTCCTCTTGGTTACAACTTCCCAAATTGGCAACACAAACTATAGAGAGGCCTACTTGGTCTTGATTTAGCCAATAGTATATAAGGTGAATATTTTAATTTCGAGACCATAGAATATTTGAAGCAATAGTAAAGCTCTATGCACATCAAATATGATTAGCACTACAAACTATTAGGACAAACACAATCCACCATAATCCATGATCATTGACAAACCCACCACAATGGTCCTATAACCATAACTAGTGAACAACACATTGGTGAAAGGAGCATCTTGGTGGTTAGAATTCTCATTAAAACAAAGTAGAGGAGGAAATCAATAACAGAGCAGAGGTTGACTACACAGGGATTAGCTACATTCCAACAAAAGGATTAGAACAATGATTTATTGTTTTCAATTAAAGATGAAATGATTTGAAAAAAAAAAAAAAAAAACTATTCAAGTATAATGAGTGCCCTATGAATTTCAAAACCTTGATTTAGTGATTAGATAAACGATAACTGATATTTTATTAAAATTAGAATTAAAACAAGTAAAATTTAGTGGTCAGGATTTTGTGTGAACCGTACCCACCACAAAAATGAGGGTACAGTGAAATATATATATATATATATATATTTGTTTATTCTTCTCTCTTCTCTCTCTCTCGTTAAAAAAGTATTTTATCTCATTTTTCTCTCTGTCTATCTCTCCGATCTTCTCTTCTTCTTCTTTTTTTTTTTTTTTTTTCCCTCTCTTTTACGGGGTGGGTTCGTGGGCGTAAGAACAGGCCTTCGTCTGAACATCATCAATGGCAGCCTATCGTAGGGGAAAGGACAAGTCACACCTTTCATCTCAAGCAAAACCGCACATGGCTTAGGAGTCGCATTGCTTTTGGATCGAAGTTTGGTCTGGGTTCGTGGCTGGGTTGCTAGGTTCGGGGTGTGGGTTGATAGTTGTTGGCGGTGTGGATTCGTGAAGAAAATACTACAGTATTTAAGAAAATAGAAGAGAAAATGTTTGTGAGGGTTTTAGATTCTCATCCTATCAAGAATCTATTCTCCAATGCTTTCTTCTTCACTCCCTTCTTCTTCTTTTCCAAATACCCACCTCGCAAAACAAGGTATCTCTCTCTACTGTAACATAGAGTTTTTGCATTCAATTACTGTTTTTTTTGGCTCTGTTTGGTAGCTCCCAAATCATCAAAGATTCAATCTTTACATGTACAACTCAAATTTTGTAGTGGGTTTTTCATCATCATCTTCTTCTCCACTCAATAGAACGGAGACTTTCAGTTTCACAAAGATTTTGACTTTGTATTCTACTGTCTCTTTGTAGACTTAGGATTGTTAGCATGAATTATTATTCTTAGAGCAATGTTTGAGTTAATGAATTTAGATAAATATTTCATATCGAGTGTGTGTGTGTGTGAGAGAGAGAATTTAATTAGAGGTTGAAGTTATGTTTTCTCATTTTTGGTGAGTTTTGTAGTTCATATATTACTTACTGGAAAACAATGTGCTTAAAGATTACCTCACACTGCAATAGCATGGGTGATTTTATATGCAAGGTCCTGGGTCAGGAGCAATCTGCAACTCGGATCCTCTGTCATATTAAAAGTTTTCCCATTGAGGGGCGTCGATGGATACATTCAGACGCATTTTTAAGTTCAGCTGACAAAGTTTTGGAACCACCAAAGCAGCCCGAGAAGAGCACAATTGTTGGTGGTACTGTTGAAACTAAAGTGAAGAGGAAAAAGCTGAAGGGTAAAAGAGCAGTTGTGAGGTGGCTGAAGTTTTTTAGGTGGAAGAAGAAGAAAGAGTATGAAAGAATGACTGCTGAAGAGAAAATTCTTTACAAATTGAGTAAGGTAAGTCCTTTTTTTTTGCTTGTCCCCCCATTTTTATAGTCCAAAAGAAAAGCTTCCTATTCTTTTTATTATTATGTAAATATATCATGGATTAGAGTGATTTAAGTTACCCAATATGATAGACAACAGAACCTATCAAATTCCCTAAATTTTTTCAACAGGTAATAAATGCTCTTAACAGGATGATACTTCTTTATTTTCTTAGTAATATGTTATATATCAATTTTTTAAAAGTTTGATACAGTCTTATTTTTGTGGAGTAGCAGCCATATATGCAGTTTTGAATGTGATTTTTGAGTTTTAGATCACTTTTCTTTGGAATGAGAGTGTGCTTGAGTGTTGATGTTATACAAACTATGTGATTTGGTTTGCTTATCAAAAAGATGGGCAAAAAATATCCATACCATTGACAGATTAAACTTTTGGGATGTATGCTCCAACACTTACTTAACTGCTTCCTAGCTGTTGGTCTCTTGCATGTCATCTTACTTTTTCCTAGCCTAATATGCACATATTTGTGGCTAGAGTTGTACTAACATGTCATAACTTTAAACTTAGAGGCTGGAGGAGTTCCAGCAGAGCTAATTGGCTTTTTGGGTTAAATTATTACATTTATGAAGGTTGCTATGCTTGGATGAGTTATGCTATTGTATATTATATGATATTCAGATGGATGGGGAGATACCTAAAGGGTATCTTGCATTTGGTGGAAATGTCTCTGATTTATAGACAGTGGAGTCCGTTATCTGGCCGACTTACATTTGTTTGAGTGGCCTGTTGTAGTTCTTTACTGCTGTTGCGTAGAATGTATACAAGATTTCAATTTTGAATGATGGAGATTGTAGAGGTTTAGACTTCATAATGCTATATTTGTTCTTTTAGAGTGTTCTTTGATCCTTTTTTTTTTTTTTTTTTTTTTTGTATAAGTAAGAAAGATTCTTTGATAATTTTTTATTTTGAAGTAGACAAACAATACAATGGGCAGCATGTAGTATGTCAGCTGTATACTTATGGATCTCCCTTGATATTTTTTTTTTGGATGGGTAGCTTGATATTTTGGTCAAAGGTATCCATCTGCTTTGTGCCTACGACTTGTCTCGGGTCTTATTAGTGAGTGTTGCATAAGACAATTCTAGCAATGGAGTTAATGTTGTAAGCACAAAGCGGTCTATACTTTTGTTAGACAGTAATTCTAGAATATTTTTAACACAAATTTACTCATTAACAAGTCAAGGCCAGAGCTATAGGATAAAATATTATTTATATTTTTGTAGCAAAATGAACTATTAACCCAGTTAGCTTACTTGGAAGGACCCTGGAACATTTAAAACACTTATCTGATTTTCAAAGTACATAGATTCTTTAGTTTTTTGTATCTTTACATGAATAGCTAGCACTAATTTACAAACTAAATTGTTTAGTTTAACCTAGATAGTCTTTCCATGATTTTTTGGATCTTCTGTCTACATTTGCAAGTAACATATAATCAGTATTGATCTTCACTTATTGAGGCTGCATCAATCATAAATGACATACTGATCTTAAAACTAATTACTCTGTCTTTCACTATCTTTTTTTATAAATGTATTTATATTGCTTGCTTGGTCTTTTTTCAGGCTCGAAAGAAAGAGGAAAGATTTGTTGATGGCCTTAAGAAGATTGAGCCTAAAGAGACATCAGAAACAACTCATGATCCAGAGATATTGACCCCAGAGGAACACTTTTTCTTTTTAAAGATGGGTCTCAAATGCAAGAATTACGTGCCTGTTGGAAGACGGGGAATCTACCAGGGTGTAATTTTGAACATGCATCTGCATTGGAAAAAGCACCAGACTCTGCAGGTGGTGGTCAAGACATTTTCACCAGAGGAGGTCCGAGAGATTGCTGCTGAGCTGGCAAGATTGACTGGAGGAATTGTGCTTGACATTCATGAAGAGAACACAATTATTATGTACAGGGGGAAGAACTATTCTCAGCCACCAACAGAGATTATGTCACCCAGGATCACTCTCTCCAGGAAGAAGGTTCTGATCTCTTTCTTTTATTTTACGCATGAGAATTGGAGTTAAGTTTGCCCACTTTTATGTCATTCTGTTTATCTTAGGGGCATGTATACAGCATTTTCCTTTACGCTCTTCTCAGATCTTATTTTATATATAAACAATTTCAAGTAAATAGATATAGGAAATTTCTGAAGAAGAGAAAATACAATCATTTCCTCAGCTGTTGTATCTCAATGTCTCTTGGTTGACCTATAATTTCTTTTAGTTGGTAAATGCATCAACTGCTAGAGATGTAAAATCAGTTCAGATGTCAAAGCATCCTTCTTGTCCAATCTTGTATCGACTCTTTTTCTGGGGTTTGGGACATCTTTTCTTTTTTTTCTTCAACATAGTTCTGGGTGGGTTACTGTGGTAGCTTTCTTTCCCAAAAGAAGGGGGGGGGGGGGGGGGGGGGAGAAAAGGTAGGCGTTTAATTCTCTGCAATATTAAAGATCTCTGCAATATTAAAGAAGAGGAATAGGAAATGACGACCACTGTAATAACTTAATATTAACATCTAACCATCTGTGTCTTTGAAGTCGTCATTCCCTAATGGTATTGTTACATTGTCTGGATCAATTTCTTGTTGCCAAATGCTCTTGTAAAACAAATTGCATGAACTCTTCTGAAAGGTTAATAATCAAGCCCTTTAAAGTTCAGGAATAATTCAGAGCATGTCCATTGTCACATAAACCTTCTATTTGGTTGGACCCTGAGGTATCATTCAAGAAAACTACATGCATAAATGGGTTTCCCTTCTTTATGTGGAGTGTCTTTTTTAGGCATCTAAAATTTGGAAATGGGTTTGAAGCTGCCCTTGGACGCTTTGATGCTTAATTATATCCTTGTTCAAACATCTCTCTTCACTGAAATAAAGGGTGTTTTTTTTTTTGGGGGAGGGGGGGAATGATAGAATAACTTTTTACCCATATGTTTCATCTTTTCTTTTCAGTCACTGTTGATAAGTTTCTTTATCCCACATGCATGGGAAATTGAATCCCATGCCTGCACCTTACTAATCTAGTATTGTCATATATCTTAAGTATAAAGCCTTTCATACATCATTGCTTGTTCTCATACTCCATTTTCTTCTCTCTTCACTCACCTGCAGGCTTTGGATAAATCCAAATATAGAGATGGCCTCCGAGCTGTAAGAAAATATATTCCTAAACTTGAACAGGACCTTGAGTTGCTCCAAGCACAAGCTAAAAGTGTGGCTGAGAATAAAACTGATATTCAAAAGATTGAAGGAACTGAAATTGGAAGAATTGATCCAGAGAGCAGTTCAAACTTCCAATTGAACAATTCCGATAAGCTGAAAGAAATATTGAATAGAAACAAGGAATGCTCTGAGGATGATCCTATGATGGATACAGGTATGGCATCAGATTCTGAAGATCTATCAGATATTTTTGAGACTGATTCTGATTCGGAGACTGAGAATAAGGTGGAACGACCTCTTTATTTGGATAAGTTTGAAAAATTCCCAGTTGAAAGTGATGGAGAATGTGAAGATTTTGAGGAGCACCTGCGTCAAATATCTGCAGACTCAAAAACTGCCAAATCATGGGAGAAAGATTCTGACTCACTAAATTTTGATGAGGTTGATCGTATATTTCTGCGTGCTGCTTCACTCTTAAAGAAAAAGAGACGATAGAGGGTTTTAAATTATGAATGATTGCCTGATTGGTATTGATGTGGTTAATTAGATGTTAATTTAATCTTCATTTTCTTTCCTTTAGAAGTAGTGTTTGGTTGCAAGGGAAATTTTCTTTGTTGCTTTGGATGGGTGATCACAGCCAAGGTCTTTCTCTTTATCTAAGTTATACTCTCACCCAGTAGATCTTCAAGTCATTACTTCACACATTATTTTATTTCTACAAGACAAAATGGTGCAACTTGAATTAGAACTCATAGACATCTTAAAACGTGCTTAGATCTCTGAGAAGCATTGCAACCTTCACACGCTAGTTAAATTTCTTAGGGGCCTGTAATTGGCTTTAAGACAACTTAAGAACATATTTGCTGAGCAATGATTTTTTGAAGCATTTTCTTTATGTCTTTAGCATGTGCTTCTATCTAGGCAGAGCCTTGAAGCTTCAAATGTTGGCTACCATTTTTGTAGTACCTTCAACTAAGTGAAAGGTGTGCTTCAGTTACTCTTTCCAAATAGACATCCTACCTAGTAGCAGTGTCCTCCCACATGTACTCTATAAGCATTGTAACTTTAAACCCAGATATCCTACGCTTCAGTTTTGCCTTTTTTGGACATCTTTTGGGAAGGCAAGGAATAGGAGGAAAGAACTTTTCCCTTGTAAAGTATTTGGGGGTAAAAAATAGCTTCTAAAGTGAAGGTAGAAGCAGAGCCAGAAAAGATAAAACTAAAAAGTGCACGAGTATTTGAAAGAATAGATGGATAACATAACACATAAGAAGAGGCCAATAGATTGGGGAGCAAGTGGACACCACCAAACGGAAAGTATAAGCTCAATGTGGATGGGGAATTTTTTTGCATTATCTTCGTGGAAAAGGAGTAGAAGCAATCATACAACATGAAATGACCAGTCTATAATAGTCTATGAGAGAAAAGATGGTGGAAGAAGCTGAGGAAATAGAAACAAAGACACAGTCAAAGCAATTTGTTCGACATGAAATGTGGGCATTCCAGCATTATAGCAAAAGACATTGGTATTAAGAAGGTATCTCATGCATGATATACACATCCTCCCTTCTTGCGCGTGTAGGCCACACACAACTATGAAATCCACACACTATAAGAGGAAGAATACATATATGAGATACATAACTACATAAGATACATCTTATTAGTGCTTTAGGAATTGGAAGGCATCACATGTTGGAAAGCAAGGCGATACAGGCTGCTAACTTCAGCCGGTGTTTGGTTGTAAGACAGTCCTTGTTTTGTGAAAGTTCTCTATTGAAAGATGCAGCCGATTTGATTCAATCAGACTTATCTACTTTTATCAGGTAAGGGGAAAAAAGGTAGAGTAAGTGGCTACCATGGAAATTGCACTTGGAGAGTTGAGAGTCGAGATTCTTTTCCATAAATACAATCAATAGCAAACTGCAGTAATGTTATAGATCGCAGTATATTATCTCCCCATGCAATTTACCGCGTGATTCCTGTTAGTAGACAAGAACCATCAACAAATGGACATCATTCATCCTTCAGAAGTGTCCATCAAACCTACACAGAATCGCCTAAAGTAATTCCTGTTAAATTAGTGATATAAAAGGTCCAATGAAGTCAAAAAAGAGAAAAATGTTCAAGTTCTAAATCCTATTAAAAATCAGAGTCCTGCTCCTCCTCCTCCTCAAGTTCCCTTACATTCTGAACTATATCTTGAACTCTTCTTGACATGTGGTCAATGTGCTCCTCAATATATTGCAACACCATATGTAACTGTTCCTGGTAAGCAGTACAGCGACGTTTACATCGTTGTCTCTCATTGCTAAGTTCAAGGGTCAGCTCTCGAATTCTTTGATCCTTCTCATCCTGCATGTAACAATTGCAAGGTAAAAACATATGGACTAGATTAAGGATAACTACATTAGAATGGGAAGTAGTTGACCTTTCTAATGTGTTTCCCGTAAGCAAGCAATATTAGCTATCCTACCTTTAACACCTTTTTTTTAAAATATATAAATAAAAATAAAAAAGAATTTTATTCAATCAGGAAAGCTCACATTATACTATTATAGACTCCTAAAGAATAACAAATGACTCAGCAAAAAAAAAAAAAAAATGAAGATTAAAGAGATCCGTGAAATAAACTAAAGTAATAGTACTCCTAATTATAGTACAACATTGAATCAAAAAGTGCAAGAAATAGACAATCTTAACAACAAATAGCTCCATGCCTTTGAAGGTAAAATTATCCAACTTTCTCCAAATAGTGCACATAAGAAAATGAGGCATTGCATCCCAAATTACACTATTCTTATGCCAACTATACAATCCCCTCTAGCATAAGTAAACATCTACGCCATCCTTTGGCATCATCCAATAAATCCCAATAGTCAAAAACACAAATGATTACAAGTCACGGGCAAATGGGCAATATATTAATAAATGATCCACTGATCCAAAACTACCTTTACACATGCAATACCAATTAACCAGAACAATTTCTGCTTAATTAGATTATCCACTGTCAAATTTTACCCAAGGCTCATGTCCCATACAAAGAAATCCACCATCTTAAGCACATTACCTCTCCAAACACAAAGGAATTGAGTCCTAATGGTCCCTCTTAAACACTCATAATAAGAGCACGCCTCAACTGGATATAAATCACAAATTGGGAACAATAGGTGAATCCCCATTATCCACAATCAAATGTAAATCTAGATATAAATTTTTATGGGAACTGTAAGGTCCATATGTTTTGGTGTTGTCAAACCGTGCCAAATTGTGTCTTTTAGGGTGTGTTTGTTTCGACTGAAAATCACTTTCGAAAATTGTTTTCCGTAAAATAGAGTGTTTGGTTGGCTTGGAAAATTCGGTTAAACTAAAAATGTTTTCAGTTTTACCGAAAATTAGGCTTGAAGTGGCGGAAAATGTTTTTAGTTGGAATTTTCACTTCAAACTGAAAAAAAGCACGCACTCCTCACTGAGAGGGAGACAGAGAACGACGAGAGAGAGCACGAAGAGAGAGAGAGCACGACAAAGAGAGAGAGAGAGAGAGAGAGAGAGAGAGAGAGAGAGCACGACGATCTCGCACCGCCTTGCGATCGCAATCGCGATCTGGCTGGCGAGATCGGTGACCGAATGGGTTGTTCGTTGTTTTGATTTTTGTTTGTTTAAAAGTTGAAGGATTGTAATTTTGTATTATAAAATTTGTTTGGAATGTGAGAAAATGGCTAAGAAAATGTGAGAAATCAGTGGAAAATTTACATTTTCAGAATGTTACCAAACACTTGAAAATATTTTCCAAAGTACTTTCTAAAATGCCACCAAACACTTAAAAATATTTTCCTTTCCCGAAAATATTTTCAGCTGAAATGATTTTACGCCCGGAAAAGGATTTCCGTTGAGCCAAACGCAGCCTTAGTGGAAACAATCATCAAACCATACATCATGCCAAAATCTGTACCATCCCCCAGTATGAAAAATGAAAAAAGAAAACAACACCCAGTTAGCTCTAATACCCTTCCATAAACTACACCCATGAGGCTTCTAACAGCTCTGACATTCATTCACCCCACTCCTACCCATATTGTGCTCGCGAGACCTCCATAATCACTTATCCAATAAGCCATGATTAAGGTGCTCAATTTCCTCACTTCCAATCCACCAAAATTTATAGGAGAACACAAGAGGTTCCAATTGACCAACTGGAACTTAAATTCCCCTTCTCTCCCACCCCACAAGAAATTCCATTGGATCTTTTCTATTCTATTAGCCACATTAGTAGGAATAATAAACAAGAACAGGAAATTTGTTGGAATTCCAAACAACAAACTCTTAAGAAGAGTAAATCTCCTACCCGTTGATAAATACATTTTCTTCCATCCAGCCAATTCTGATATTTTGGGAAGGCATCCATCAATTTTATAGCAATAAACAGTTTTTTTTCGACCATGGAATTAAAACCTTCAAACTTGCAATCTGATATATTTCATCTGAGCTTGCTTGTTGCCTTGACTACCTTTTCAGAAACGGTTTAATCCATGCATTGCACTAATTAATAACCACCTTATTTTTGTATGTCTTTGTATCAATTGTCCCAAGTCATGTACTAGAAAAATCTAATCAAAGGTTGGAAAAGGTAAAATGTTGCTAGTGCTACATGTCTCCTCAGTGAGTTGAGAGCTACAAATTGATTTAATCTTGTTCCCACTACCAAATCTTTTGTTACTTCACCCTCTTCTGAATGGTTCAACAGGTGGAAGGGTATACAATGGCCAAGAAGACAAATCATCCAAAAATCTATATATTTAAAAAAATGTATACAAAATTAAAGTCTGCTCACCGAATCAAATGATGCCTTGTCCAAATATCAGAAACCACCTTGATTTATCATGGAATCTATTGCTAAAACCTAACTTGGTAGGAAAAAAATAGTTATAACACATTCTTGAAAGAAGCGAGAAACTTTCACTAAAGAAATTTATTATTAAAAAAAAAAAAAAAAAGTTCTCTCAATTACAGATCAAATGGCTTGGTTGAAAATATGCCTAATGTTCTTAAGGTGAAGAAGATAAAAATCTTATTAATGTTAGCTACAGACACTGTAGAATAATGTCAAATATATTTAAATTTTAAGCGGCAGGGTAATTAAAATAATTAGACTGCATATTATATTACAAACATGTGCATTTTGGACCTTTTGTATTAGGGATATGCCATAACTGGAGTCAAGAGAAATTAGATCTAGTGTAGAAAGGTTTAAGACGAATGTCCAACAAAAAAACAAGATTTAGCATAGAAAAGATAATAGGATTGATGTTGGAACAATCAAATATCAACTTCAAAGGCTCCTACAATGAACCAAAATAATGCTATTTATAATACTCTTTAGTAACCCTAGAATCCTAATCCTCCATCTCACATAGAACAATGAAATCCTAACATCCAATTTGTTAAAATTCACGTGCTATTCACATGACCTTTTAAAATACTAGTCACATCTTTAAAATACTAAAGACATAATCATAACAAGACACAACATATTGTTTTCAATTAAAGATGAAATGATTTGAAAAAAAAAAAAAAAAAACTATTCAAGTATAATGAGTGCCCTATGAATTTCAAAACCTTGATTTAGTGATTAGATAAACGATAACTGATATTTTATTAAAATTAGAATTAAAACAAGTAAAATTTAGTGGTCAGGATTTTGTGTGAACCGTACCCACCACAAAAATGAGGGTACAGTGAAATATATATATATATATATATATTTGTTTATTCTTCTCTCTTCTCTCTCTCTCGTTAAAAAAGTATTTTATCTCATTTTTCTCTCTGTCTATCTCTCCGATCTTCTCTTCTTCTTCTTTTTTTTTTTTTTTTTTCCCTCTCTTTTACGGGGTGGGTTCGTGGGCGTAAGAACAGGCCTTCGTCTGAACATCATCAATGGCAGCCTATCGTAGGGGAAAGGACAAGTCACACCTTGCATCTCAAGCAAAACCGCACATGGCTTAGGAGTCACATTGCTTTTGGATCGAAGTTTGGTCTGGGTTCGTGGCTGGGTTGCTAGGTTCGTGGTGTGGGTTGATAGTTGTTGGCGGTGTGGATTCGTGAAGAAAATACTACAGTATTTAAGAAAATAGAAGAGAAAATGTTTGTGAGGGTTTTAGATTCTGGGACGCTTTCCAAGTCTCATCCTATCAAGAATCTCTTCTCCAATGCTTTCTTCTTCACTCCCTTCTTCTTCTTTTCCAAATACCCACCTCGCAAAACAAGGTATCTCTCTCTACTGTAACATAGAGTTTTTGCATTCAATTACTGTTTTTTTTGGCTCTGTTTGGTAGCTCCCAAATCATCAAAGATTCAATCTTTACATTTACAACTCAAATTTTGTAGTGGGTTTTTCATCATCATCTTCTTCTTCTCCACTCAATAGAAGGGAGACTTTCAGTTTCGCAAAGATTTTGACTTTGTATACTACTGTCTCTTTGTAGGCTTAAGACTCAGAGCATTTCAGTTACTGAAAGTGTTTAAAATTTGTTAGCATGAATTATTCTTAAAGCAATGTTTGAGTTAAGGAATTTAGATAAATATTTCATATCGAGTGTGTGAGAATTTAATTAGAGGTTGAAGTTATGTTTTCTCATTTTTGGTGAGTTTTGTAATTCATGTATTACTTAGCTCTTACTGGAAAACAATGTGCTTAAAGATTACCTAACACTGCAATAGCATGGGTGATTTTATATGCAAGGTCCTGGGTCAGGAGCAATCTGCTTCTTGGATCCTCGGCAATATTAAAAGTTTTCCCATTGAGGGGCGTCGATGGATTCATTCAGACGCATTTTTAAGTTCAGCTGACAAAGTTTTGGAACCACCAAAGCAGCCCAAGAAGAGCGCAATTGTTGGTGGTACTGTTGATACTAAAGTGAAGAGAAAAAAGCTAAAGGGGGAAAGAGCAGTTGTAAGGTGGCTGAAGTTTTTTAGGTGGAAGAAGAAGAAAGATTATGAAAGAATGACTGCTGAAGAGAAAATTCTTTACAAATTGAGTAAGGTAAGTCCATTTTTTTTACTTGTCCTCCCATTTTTATAGTCCAAAAGAAAAGCTTCCTATTCTTTTTATTATTATGTAAATGTATCATGGATTAGAATGATTTAAGTTACCCAATATATAGACAACAGAACCTATCAAATTCCCTAAATTTTTTCAACAGGTGATGAATGCTCTTAACAGGATGATACTTCTTTATTTTCTTAGTAATATGTCATATATCAATTTTTTAAAAGTTTGATACAGTCTTATTTTTGTGGAGTAGCAGCCATATATGCAGTTTTGAAGGTGATTTTTGAGTTTTAGATCACTTTTCTTTGGAATGAGAGTGTGCTTGGGTGTTGATGTTATACAAACTATGTGACTTGGTGTGCTCATCAAAAAGATGGGCAAAAAATATCCATACCATTGACAGTTTAAACTTTTGGAATGTATGCTCCGACACTTGCTTAACTGCTTTCTAGTTGTTGGTGTTGCATGTCATCTTACTTTTTCCTAGCCTAATATGCACATATTTGTGGCTAGAGTTGTACTAACATGTCATAACTTTAAACTTAAGAGGCTGGAGGAGTTCCAGCGGAGCTAATTGGCCATTGTGTATGCCTTCTTCTTCTTTTTTTTGGCTTAAATTATTACATTTATGAAGGTAGCCATGCTTGGATGAGTTATGCTATTCTATATTATATGATATTCAGATGGATGGGGAGATACCTAAAGGGTATCTTGCTTTTGGTGGAAATGTCTCCGATTTATAGACAGTGGAGTCCGTTATTTGGCTGACTTACATTCGTTTGAGTGGTATGTTGTAGTTCTTTACTGCTGTTGTGTAGAATCTATACAAGATTTCAATTTTGAATGATGGAGATTGTAGGGGTTTAGACTTCATAATGTTATATTTGCTCTTTCAGAGTATTCTTTGATAAATTTTTTTTTGATAAGTAAGAAAAATTCTTTGATAATTTTTATTAATAATTAAGATCAATTGTTTGAAGTAAGCAAACATTACAATGGGCAGCATGGAGTATACCAGCTGTATACTTATGGATCTCCCTTGATTTTTTTTTGGGATGGGTAGCTTGATATTTTGGTCAAAGTTATCCATCTGCTTTGTGCCTAAGACTTGTCTCAGGTCTTATTAGTGAGTGTTGCATAAGACAATTCTAGCCATGGAGTTAATGTTGTAAGCTCAAAGCGGACTATGCTTCTGTTATACAGTAGTTCTAAAATATTTTTAACACAAATTTACTCATTAACAAGTCAAGGCCAGAGCTATAGAAAGAGAGCTAGTGTTCAGTTGATTGCCTCTTGTAGTGGGATTCTTTTTGATTGGTCTCGGGCTTGGGGACTCACGTCTAGTGATTCTCTCCCCTCTTTTCTTAGCTCTCTTTCTCTTCTGTAATTTTTCTTTTTTGGGTTTGCTCTATGTTTTTCTTGCATAGAGTAGCCTTTCGTATATATAAAATTTTTACTTATCAAAAAAAAAAAAAAAAAAGGATAAAATATTATTTATGTTTTTGTAGCAAAATGAACTATTAACCCAGTTAGCTTACTTGGAAGGACCCCAGAACATTTAAAACACTTATCTGATTTTCAAAGTACATAGATTCATTAGTTTTTTTTTTAATCTTTACATTAATAGCTTGCACTAATTTGCAAACTAAATTGTTTAGTTTAACCTAGATAGTCTTTCCATGATTTTTGGGATCTTCCGTCTACATTTGCAAGTAACATATTATGAAAATTCAGTATTGATCTTCACTTATTGAGGCTGCATCAATCATAAATGACTTACTGATCTTAAAACTCATTATTCTATGTCTTTCTCTATCTTCTTTTTATAAATGTATTTATATTGCTTGCTTGGTCTTTTTCCAGGCTTGAAAGAAAGAGGAAAGATTTGTTGATGGCCTTAAGAAGATTGAGCCTAAAGAGACGTCAGAAACAACTCATGATCCAGACATATTGACCCCAGAGGAACACTTTTCTTTTTAAAGATGGGTCTCAAATGCAAGAATTACGTGCCTGTTGGAAGACGGGGAATATACCAGGGTGTAATTTTGAACATGCATCTGCATTGGAAAAAGCACCAGACTCTGCAGGTGGTGGTCCAGACATTTTCGCCAGAGAAGGTCCGAGAGATTGCTGCTGAGCTGGCAAGATTGACTGGAGGAATTGTGCTGGACATTCATGAAGAGAGCACAATTATTATGTACAGGGGGAAGAACTATTCTTGTCACCCAGGATCACTCTCTCCAGGAAGAAGGTTCTGATCTCTTTCTTTTATATTACATATGAGATGTAAAATCAACTGTTAGTGATGTAAATGCATCAACTGTTAGAGATGTAAAATCAGTTCAGGTGTCAAAGCATCCTTGTCCAATCTTGTATCAACTCTCTTTTCTGGGGTTTGGGACATCTTTTCTTTTTTTTATTTTTCGACATAGTTCTGGGTGGGTTGCTGTGGTAGCTTTCTTTCCCAAAAGAAAAGGGGGGGGGGGGGGGGGGAAGGAAAAGGTAGGTGTTTAATTTTCTGTAATATTAAAGAAGAGGAATAGGAAATGACAACCACTGTAATAACTTAATTCTAACATCTAACCATCTGTGTCTTTGAAGTCATCATTCCCTAACGGTATTCTTACATTGTCTGGATCAATTTCTTGCTGCCAAATGCTCTTGTAAAATAAATTGTTTGAACTCTTCTGAAAGGTTAATAATCAAGCCCTTTAAAGTTCAGGAATAATTCAGAGCATGTTCCATTGTCACATAAGCCTTCTATTTGGTTGGATCCCGAGGTATCACTCAAGAAAACTACATGCATAAATGGGTTGCCCTTGGTTATGTGGAGTGTCTGTTTTAGGCATCTAAAATTTGGAAATGGGTTTAAAGCTGCCCTTGGACTCTTTGATGCTTAATTATATCCTTGTTCAAATGTCTCTCTTCACTGACATAAAGGGTTTTTTCTTTCTTTCTTTTTTTGGGGGGGGGGAGGGAGGGGGGGTGTGTGAATGATAGAACAACTTTTTACCCACATTTTTCATCTTTTCTTTTCAATAACTGTTGATAAGTTTCTTTATCCCACATGCAAAGTGGATTGAATCCCATGCCTGCACCTTACTAATCTAGTATTGTCATATATCTTTAGTATAAAGCCTTTCAACATTTTTTTTGCTATGAATGGCTTTCATACATCATTGCTTGTTCTCATACTCCATTTTCTTCTCTCTTCACTCACCTGCAGGCTTTGGATAAATCCAAATATAGAGATGGCCTCCGAGCTGTAAAGAAAATATATTCCAAAACTTGAACAGGACCTTGAGTTGCTCCAAGCACAAGCTAAAAGTGTGCCAGATTGAAGGAACTGAAATTGGAAGAATTGATCCCGAGAGCAGTTCAAACTTCCAAGTGAACAATTCCGATAAGCTGAAAGAAATATTGAATAGAAACAAGGAATGCTCTGAGGATGATCCTATGATGGATACAGGTATGGCATCAGATTCTGAAGATCTATCAGATATCTTTGAGACTGAATCTGATTCGGAGATTGAGAATAAGGCGGAACGACCTCTTTATTTGGATAAGTTTGAAAAATTCCCAGTTGAAAGGGATGGAGAATGTGAAGATTTTGAGGAGCACCTGCGTCAAATATCTGCAGACTCAAAAACTGCCAAATCATGGGAGAAAGATTCTGACTCACCAAATTTTGATGAGGTTGATGCTTGATTGGTATCAATGTGGTTAATTAGATGTTAATTTTATCTTCTTCTTCTTTCCTCTAGAAGTAGTGTTTGGTTGCAAGGGAAATTTTCTTTGTTGCTTTGGATGGGTGATCACAGCCAAGGTCTTTCTCTTTGTCTCTAAGTTGTACTCTCATCCAGTAGATCTTCAAGTCATGACTTCACACATTATCTTATTTCTACAAGACAAAATGGTGCAACTTGAATAAGAACTTGTAGGCATTTTAAAATGTGCTTCGATCTCTGAGAAGCATTGCAACCTTCACACGCTAGTTAAATTTCTTAGGGGCCTGTAATTGGCTTTTAGACAACTAAAAGAACATATTTGCTTAGCAATGATTTTTTAAAGCATGTTCTTTATATCTTTAGCATGTGCTTCTATGTAGGCAGAGCCCTGAAGCTTCAAATGTTAGCTACCTTTTTTGTAGTACCTTCAACTAAGTGGAAGGTGTGCTTCAGTTTCTCTTTCCAAATAGACATCCTACATAATAGCAGTGTCCTCCCCCATGTACTCTATAAGCATTGTAACTTTAAACCAAGATATCCTACACTTCAGTTTTGCCTTATTTGGACATCTTTTGGGAAGGCAAGGAATGGGAGGAAAGAACTTTTCCCTTGTCTGTATCTGTTTTTGGGGGGGGGGGGGGGGGAATAGCTTCTAAAGTGAAGGTAGAAGCAGAGCCAGACAAGATAGAAAAAACTAAATAGTGCACGAGTATGTGAAAGGATAGATGGATAACATAACACATAAGAAAAGGCCAATAGGTTGGGGAGCAACTGGACACCACCAAACGGAAAGTATAAGCTCAATGTGGATGGGGCATTTTTTTGCATGATCTTCATGGAAAAGGAGTAGAAGCAATCATACAACATAAAATTGCCAGTCTATAATAGCTCTGTCTATGAGAGAAAAGATGGTGAAAGAAGCAGAGGAAATCGAAACAAAGACAGCGGTCAAAGCAATTTGCTCCACATGAATTGTGGGTATTCCAGCATTATTGTAAAATACACTGGTATTAAGAAGGTGTCTCATGCATGATATATGCATCCTCCCTTCTTGCGCATGTAGGCCACACACAATTATGAAATCCACACACTATAAGAGGAAGAATACATATATAAGATACATTACTACATAAGATATATCTTATTAGTGCTTTAGGAATTGGAAGGCATCACATTTTGGAAAGCAAGGCAATACAGGCTGCTAACTTTAGCCAGTGTTTGGTTGTAAGACGGTCCTTGTTTTGTGAAAGTACCCTATTGAAAGATGCAGCCGATTTGGGACATTTGATAAAATTGGATTATGTACAGGGGGAAGAACTATTCTCAGCCAACAACAGAGATTATGTCACCCAGGATCACTCTCTCCAGGAAGAAGGTTCTGATCTCTTTCTTTTATTTTATATATGAGAATTGGAGTTAAGTTTGTCCACTTTTATATCATTCTGTTTATCTTAGGGGCATGTATACAACATTTTCCTTTATGCTTTTCTCAGATCTTATTTTATATATATACAATTTCAAGTAAATAGATATGGGAAATTTCTGAAGAAGAGAAAATACAATCATTTACTTAGCTGTCGTATCTCAATGTCTCTTTGTTGACCTATAATTTCTTTTAGTTGTTAAATGCATCAACTGTTTAGAGATGTAAAATCAGTTCGGATGTCAAAGCATCCTTCTTGTCCAATCTTGTATTGACTCTCTTTTCTGGGGTTTGGGACATCTTTTTTTTTTTTTTTTTTTTTCAACATAGTTCTGGATGGGTTACTGTGGTAGCTTTCTTTCCCAAAAGGAGGGGAGGGGGCGGTTGGGAAGAAAAGGTAGGTGTTTAATTCTCTGCAATATTAAAGAAGTGGAATAGGAAATGACAACCACTGTAATAGCTTAATTCTAACATCTAACCATCTGTGTCTTTGAAGTCGTCATTCCCTATTGGTATTCTTACATTGTCTGGATCAATTTCTTGTTGCCAAATGCTCTTGTAAAATAAATTGCACGAACTCTTCTGAAAGGTTAATAATCAAGCCCTTTAAAGTTCAGGAATAATTCAGAGCATGTTCCATTGTCACATAAGCCTTCTATTTGGTTGGATCCTGAGGTATCGTTCAAGAAAACTACATGCATAAATGGGTTGCCCTTCGTTATGTGGAGTGTCTTTTTTAGGCATCTAAAATTTGGAAATGGGTTTAAATCTGCCCTTGGACTCTGATGCTTAATTATATCCTTGTTCAAATGTCTCTCTTCACTAACATTAAGGGTTTTTTTTTTTTTTTTTTTTGGGGGGTGGGGGGGGGGGGGGGGGGGGGTGTGAATGATAGAATAACTTTTTACCCACATTTTTCATCTTTTCTTTTCAGTCACTATTGATAAGTTTCTTTATCCCAAAGCATAGTGGATTGAATCACATGCCTGCACCTTACTAATCTAGTATTGTCATATATCTTAAGTATAATGCCTTTCAAAATATTTTTGCTATGAATGGCTTTCATACATCATTGCTTGTTCTCATACTCCATTTTCTTCTCTCTTCACTCACCTGCAGGCTTTGGATAAATCCAAATATAGAGATGGCCTTTGAGCTGTAAGGAAATACATTCCAAAACTTGAACAGGACCTTGAGTTGCTCCAAGCACAAGCTAACAAGCTAAAAGTGTGCCAGATTGAAGGAACTGAAATTGGAAGAATTGATCCCGAGAGCAGTTCAAACTTCCAATTGAACAATTCCGATAAGCTGAAAGAAATATTGAATAGAAACATGGAATGCTCTGAGGATGATCCTATGATGGATACAGGTATGGCATCAGATTCTGAAGATCTATCAGATGTTTTTGAGACTGAATCTGATTTGGAGACTGAGAATAAGGTGGAACGACCGCTTTACTTGGATAAGTTCGAAAAATTCCCAGTTGAAAGTGATGGAGAATGTGAAGATTTTGAGGAGCACCTGCGTCAAATATCTGCAGACTCAAAAACTGCCAAATCATGGGAGAAAGATTCTGACTCACCAAATTTTGATGAGGTTGATCGTATATTTCTGCGTGCTGCTTCACTCTTAAGAAAAAGAGATGATAGAGGGTTTTAAATTATGTATGATTGCCTGGTTGGTATTGATTTGGTTAATTAGATGTTAATTTAAACTTCTTTTTCTTTCCTTTAGAAGTAGTGTTGGGTTGCAAAGGAAATTTCCTTTGTTGCTTTGGATTGGTGATCACAACCAATGTCTCTCTTTATCTCTAAGTTATACCCATCTAGTAGATCTTCAAGTCGTGACTTCATGCATTATCTTATTTCTATGAGACATAATGGTGCAACTTGAATTAGGACTCTATTGGCATTTTAAAATGTGCTTAGATCTCTGAGAAGCATTGCAACCTTCACACGCTTGTTAAATTTCTTAGGGGGCTGTAATTGGCTTTTAGACAATTAAAAGAACATCTTTGCTTGGCGTTGATTTTTTTAAAGCATGTTCGTCATGTCTCTAGCATGTGCTTCTATCTAGGCAGAGCCTTGAAGCTTCCAATCTTAGATACCTGTTTTGTAGTACCTTCAACTAAGTGAAGGGTGCGCTTCAGTTTTTTCTTCCATAGGCATTGCAACTTCAAACCCAGATATCCTACACTTCAGTTTTGCCTTATTTGGACATCCCTTGTAAGTATATTGGGGGGGAGGGTAGCTTCTAAAGTGAAGGTAGAAGCAGACCCAGAAAAGATGGAAAAACTAAAAAGTGCACGAGTCTTTGAAAGAATAGATGGGAGCAAGTGGAAACCACCAAACGGAAAGTATTAGCTCAATGAGGATGGGGCATTTTTTTGCATGATCTTCATGGAACAGGAGTAGAAGCAATCATACAACATAAAATGGCCATAATAGTTGTCTATGAGAGAAAAGATGGTGAAAGAAGCATAAGAAATAGAAAAAGGACAACAGTAAAAGCAATTTGTTCCACATGAAATGTGGGTATTAAGAAGACATTGGTATTAAGAAGGTATCTCATGCATGATGCATGATATATGCATCCTCCCTTCTTGCGCGTGTAGGCCACACACAAGTATGAAATCCACACACTATAAGAAGAAGAATACATATATGAGATACATAACTACATAAGATATATCTTCTTACTGCTTTAGGAATTGGAAGGCATCACATGTTGGAAAGCAAGGCAATACAGGCTGCTAACTTTAGCCAGTGTTTGGTAACAAGACAGCCCTTGTTTTGTGAAAGTACTCTATTGAAAGATGCAGCTGATTTGATTCAATCAAACTTCTCTACTTTTATCAGGCAAGGGGAAAAAAGGTAGAGTAACTTAGTGGCTACCACTGAAATTGCACTTAAAGAGTTGAGAGTCGAGATTCTTTTCCATTTATACAATCAATAGCAAGTTACAGTAATATAATTTCTCCATGCAATTTGCAGCATGATTTCTGTTAGTAGAGAGGAACCATCAACAAATGGACATCATTCATCCGTCAGAAGTGCCCATCAAACCTACACAGAATAGCCGGAAAGTAATTCCTATTAAATTAGTGATATAAAGGGTCCAATGAAGTCAAAAAAGAGAAAAATGTTCAAGTTCTAAATCCTATCATAAATTAGAGTCCTACTGCTCCTCCTCAAGTTTCCTTACATTCTGAACTATATCTTGAGCTCTTCTTGACATGTGATCAGTGTGCTACTCAATATATTTCAACACCATATGTAACTGTTCCTGGTAAGCCGCATAGCGACATTTACATTGTTGTCTCTCATTGCTAAGTTCAAGGGTCAACTCTTGAATTCTTTGATCCTTCTCATCCTGCATGTAACAACTGTAAGGTAAAAACATATGGACTAGATTAAGGAGAACTACATTAGAATAGCAAGCATTTGACCTTTCTAATGTATTTCCCATAAACAAGCAATATTAGCCATCCTACCTTTAACACCTTTTTTTAAATATATAAATAAAACTAAAGAAGAATTTTATTCAATGGGGAAAGCTCACATTATACTATTATAGACTCCTAAAGAATAACAAATGACTCAGCAGCAAAACAAAAATGAAGATTAAAGAGATCCGTGAAATAAACTAAAGTAGTAGTACTCCTATTTGTAGTACAACATTGAATCAGAAAGTGCAAGAAATAGACAATCTTAACAACAAATAGCTCCATGACTTTGAAAGTAAAATTATCCAACTTTCTCCAAATAGTGCACATAAGAAAATGAGACATTGCGTCCCAAATTACTCTATATCTATACAATCCCCTCCAGCATAAGTAAACATCTATGATATCCTTTGGCATCATCCAGTAAATCCCAATAGTCAAAAACACAAATGATCACAAGTCAAGAGCAAATGGGCAATATATTAATAAATGATCCACTGATTCAAAACTACCTTTACACATGCAATACCAATTAACCAGAACAATGTTCTGCTTAATTAGATTATCCACTGTCAAATTTTACCCAAGGCTCATGTCCCATACAAATAAATCCACCTTCTTCGGCACAAATTGAAAAAAAAAAAAGTTGTTGAATGGGGCTGGAAAGTTTAAAAGTTAGGAGCCATAAAGCTTCCCAATCTAAGTTAGCAATAGGGGAGTGGTATACCATTTATGAAGTGACAGAAATTCCAGAATTTATGGAGGAAATATGTCAGCTGGAGGGAATTTCAAAGACTAGCATACATATATCCCTCTGTAATAGCTGGAATAGTATTCCATTATCTTTTCTCCAGGTGAAGCCAGGGAGTCCTTTGTAGTACTGCTGTGGTATTTCTTGCTACATCTGTTATTTCTCTACCAGGTGATGGTGTGATTGTATTTGATGCCCTAGTAAGAGTCAAGATGTCACTAAGAAAAGCTACTTTAAATTTGACTTGATTTTTGTTCTGCTTTAAATTTGTCTACATCATGTCCAGTTGTCTTGTTGCTACAGCTATGCTGGGTGTGGCTTTGTACTGAGTGTTTTTCTTAGTAACATATTTTTCATTCATTCTAAAAAGGACAACCAAGTCCAAGATAATGTAGGTACACAACTTTGTAAAATTTCATAAGTTAAATAGAGGAAATAAGTAAATTTGGTATAAATTTCTGCTAACTATTGAAGTTTTCATCCTTAGTAATTTTTGAAAATGTGGCAATTCTAATGTGAGTTGAAGTCTAGTGGGTGGATGACATACCACTAACTTGTAAGGAAGAGCTCAAAAGTAATGAAGGCAATAGTGCAAGCAGAGGAAAGGTTATGATACACACCTCGTTTTCCCTTGTCTTCAAGCATGGAATCAATGGGTACTCTTGAGCCTTTTAGTTTGAACTTCCTCACCACAGATTCTAGTTCTACAGGGTCTTGCTTCCCCATTGCAAATTTGCTTGTTTCTTTCTCTATTATCTATTTATCTATAATCAATTGACAAGTGAGATCCAATTAATTTTTCTAAAGAAATTTATCTTCAGAATCTTTCTGAGACTAGATTAATTTTTCTATTCTTCTTCCTCTTCTTTTTTTATTTTAATAATTAAAGTTGTTCCTATTCAAATGTATATTTTCAAGTAGACATTTATTATTAAAAAACTATTTACAACTAAAAAAAATTCTAACCTGCATAAATAAAGACAAATTCATTACATTTTTCAATATATTGAAATTTGATAAAACAACACAATAAAACTAAAACAAAAACTATCTATTGAATTAACAAACCAATTACTAAAAAAATTATGATTAAATTTGAATGAATCTATATTTTGGTCACAGTTCTAAAAATCGGATCAAATTAGCTGGTTCAACATTGGTAAAAACTAAAAATCTAATATTTTTCGATTTTTTGAATGGTCCGTTTTTTAAAACCATGATTTTGGTATTTCTAAATTAATTTTGATGATAACTATATCTGCTAGTCATAATTAATTATAAATTTATTTAATGTTTTCTTTTCCATAAATCTTTGTTAAAAACCAGAATATCCACACATAAAGCAACAACCAAAGTTTTTTTTTTTTTTTTTTTTGAGAAACAAGAACCAAAGAAATTAATAAGTTAAAATTTTAATTTATTTTTAAAAAATTTGGTTGTGGACAGTGGACCCATAGACTATATTTTTGATAAAACCTATGTTACTGACAGTTACCTATGTATCTGTGTAAATAGGAGTGTGGTATGTAGGTAAAAAATGGTCCACATCTCATTTTACACGAATAAAACTAAAAACACCACTGTTAGTATGCTAGATCGAACAAAATTTTGCTTGCTTACACAGAGAAGGAGAAAAAGAAATTGTGGAAGAGCTTAACACAAACCATGGAGAGATTTTTCTTCTTCTTTTTTCTTCTATTTTTTATTTGATATAAAAATTTATTTTTGATACATATGAGCTTAATTAATACTCCTACACATTTCAGTAATATATATATATACACACACACACACACCTACACATTAAAAAGATATACCTATTGGTCCATATATAGGGCCCTTGTTCCAATTAATGAAAGAAAAAAACCAATTCACATGAGCAAGAGAGAGAGAGAGGGCAAACCTTTCGGACAAAATAGCCCAAATTTTCTTCTTCCAGTCTTGATTTTATGACACAAGAGTGGCATGCATATATTGCATTCTCCTATAAATAACTATAGTAAATACTAGTAAGGTTAAACTTGTTACACATAAACTGTTTTACACACCCTTAAGTCATAATTTCAGTTGCTTTTGAGAGTGTGATTTAACAGTTTGTGTGTAATTAAACACTACCATATTAGAATAAAGAGATAACACCAAAAAAAAAAAAAAAAAGGAGAAAATGGTTACTTACAAAAAAAATTGAGCTAAAAAAGTTTAGTAGCCTCTTTCACTCTCCTCACAATCAATGCTACCAAGCCTACAATGCATAAATTCCCAATCCCAATTCCGAAACACAGATCGAATCCTTCAATTAGATTATGCAGTTGAGTTGAATCTTCTTTGGGTGTAATGGGCCAGTGGCTCGTCTATGTCATTAGAGGTACCTTCTCCACCAGGTTCAGCCCCTTCCCCATCATAGTTCCAGTATCTTTTTATGAATTGTCTACACTGAGACTTAGCCTGAATTTGTTTGGCTCGTTCAATGTCGTGCTCGTATACCAACCGGCCCGTCCAATTCCGAACCTCCAATCCAGGACTAGTGGTATAAAAAAAAAACTCAATTTCACTGATTCCATTAGCATCGCTCTTACTCAATGCTTTTTTCAAGTCCCCTCGGAAGTGTGGACAGGGTACATATTCCATACAAAGGTGATACGGTTCAGGAACATAATATTCACCATAGATATTATGAAATATTTTTAACTCTTCAAAATATTCCTTGTTGACCTCAATAACCCAACGAATTTTACATTCTTTAATACCGTGTTCGTCAAGTGGATGATGCTGGTTGTATCTAAAAGAACTGCTCGCGTAGATTCCCACAATTTTGTCACATTCATCTGAATACATTGTTACAGACACTGAACCCACCTGATTCCAATTGTCATCAAACTTCACATGCAGTGGTGTATATTTTGAAGCCTCCTCATTTTGCTCTATGAACAATTCTGGACTGTTGATAACTAATACCCGTCTGCCTGGTATACAAGGATCCTGAAATATACAAATAACGATGCTTAGAACTTCATGAGAGAGAGAGAGAGAGAGAGAGAGAGAGAGAGACCTTAATCAAATAACGTCTTAGCATCATTGAAATCATGTCATAGCCCTGATCCTCCGTTATTTTGAAGCAGTTGACAAGACAAAGCATCGGCTGAAAATCAAATTCTGGTCTTATTGGTATTGTTTCCAGTGATATACACCCTTCCAGGTTAATCTCCCCAATATTTAACGGAAGCCATGGCAAACATTGAAGATCCTTACAATCATACAAAAGAAGTCTATCCAAATTAGTTAGTTGAATGATACTTTCAGGAAGACAAACAAAATTATTTCCTCCAAGATCTAATAATTTTAAAGACGACAGGCAACCAACAACATCGGGAATTACCGAAAGATTGCAGTAATTTAGTTCTAGAATGGTCAAATTGCATAAGCCTGATAGAGTATGTAGGAGCTTATTCAATGAATCAGAATATGATAGCCCTACACATCCCCATAAAATTAGTTCTTTGAGCTTTTCCAAGAGACCGATGGAGGAAGGTAGTTCTCTTATAGCAGTATGACTTACATTGAGCTCCTCCATACATTTAATATTTCCCAAGCTCTCTGGTAGTTTGTCAAGTTTTGAGCAGTAAGACAAATTGAGAGATTTCAAATTTGTCAAATGACAACTGGCATCAGGAAGACTTGAAAGATTCCAACATTTACTTAGATCCAAATTAGTAAGGACAATTAAATGCTTCACAAATGCTGGTAGATGTTTTATAGGAGTCTCGCTCAAATCAAGTTTGGATAAATGTGACATATTTCCCACAATCTTTGGAAACTTCTTCAATCTTGAACACCCAGAAAGAATAAAAACTTCTAGAGATTCCATGTTTATCTTGTTTGGAAGACTTTCAAGGCACTTGCAACCATTCAAATCCAACTGAATAAGCCTTTTGAGATTCCAAAGAGATTCATGAATCCTAAACAATCTTGTACAACGTTGAAGAATCAATTGCTCAAGATTTGGTATTCCACTGAAGTCCGGAGTCTCAATCAAGTTTTTAGAGTCACTCAAGTCAACGAGTTTTAACTCGTTCGAACTCTATTATAAAACAACAATAAAATGGAGAAAATTAAACCCTTATAGATATAATTTTTGTTTTAAAAAAAAAAAAAGCTTTTGCATTAGTAAAAATCTTACCTTGATTCCTTTCCATAGTCGTTTCATGAGGTTGCAAGGCATAATAAGTTCAACAAGTTCTTTTGGCTCAAAAACTGTTGGCAGAGATTCTGAAGTATATCCATCCCAATGAATATAACGCAACTTACTAGAAAGATAATTGAGACCTTGAGGAAGGTGCACATTACTGATTTTAAGTAATCTCAAGTTTTTCATGTTTGAGAAAGCTTTAGCATTCAAATGTTCCTTATTTTTCGGACGTGCATTGAGGAATATGCCTGTAACTAAATCTGTTCCCTGGTCATAAAAAACAAATAATAATAATAAGTTTACTACGTACAAGATATTAACAAAATCTCATTTGATTAGCATAGATATATACCATCACAAAGTTTAAGATTTTGCCTAATCAACTTACTGTGTTTTCTTTGAGTACATGAAAGACATCCTTAATACACCAAACCCTACTGCGTCGGCCAGCCTCAATGGATTCATGACAAACAATTTCCCTACCCAATTTTTGTAGTAAATCATGCATTTGAAGATATCCCCATGAGATAGTTATAAGAGACTTTTTCAAAAGGACATCTATATCCCCGTCGAGTTGGTCATGGAGAGTTTGTAGTATATTTGTTTTGTACTCTCTATTAAAGAAACAAGCAATATCTAGAAATACGTTTTTCTCACTTTCCTCTAGGCCATCAAAACTTATTTTAAGCACCTCTAGAATATCTCTTGGAGGATATTGTTTAATTCTAGTTAGGGTGCTTTTCCATAGATCTACATTTTTATGAAGTAAGGAGGAACCCAAAACTTCAAGAGCTAAAGGAACACCTTTAGCATAATATATAAACTCTTGGGACAACTCTTCATAACCTTCTAAAGGACTGTCATTCTTGAAGGCTTTTCGACTAAAGAGTTTGAGAGCTTCATTATTGTTTAATTCCTCAGTTTGGTATATATTATCCACTCCAAGATTGATTAAAAGTTGTTGATTTCTGGTTGTAATAATAATTCTACTTCCAGGGCCAAACCAATTTTTATCACCAACTAATGCTTCTAATTGCTTAGGATGATCCACATCATCAAGAATGATAAGAACCTTTTTATGACTTAATCTTTTCCTTATCTCTTCCCTTCCCCAGCGAACATTTGAAAAATCAATGCTCCTTCCAATCAAGATATCAGAAAGCAATTTTTTCTGTAAAGAAACTAGGCCAGGGCCTTTGCTTTGTTCTCTAACATTGGCTAGAAAGCAGTTGCCTTCAAAATGATTAAGAAATCTTCCATGAACAACTTCTGCTAAAGTTGTTTTACCCATTCCACCCATTCCCCAAATTCCTATAAATAGAGTATCTTTCAATCCCATGTCTAATAAATTCACCAGTTTCTCCATACGAGAGTTTATTCCAACAAGATCATTGGGAACAATTGAGGATGTTGAATTCAATTTACCAAGTATTTCTCTAACAATTTCTTCAATAACTTTTGATTCATATCTGCATCGAAGATAAGACAATAAGTTTGTTGACGTTGAGTTAGAACTTTCCATACAGAGATAAAAGGTTCAACAAAATGTACAATATTTGAATTCATTCAATAAGGAAAATAGAACTCTTTTTCTTTCTGAAATAATTAAAATACATTACAAATAGACCAAATAACCATGTGCTACACATTTGGGCCTCTAGCCCAAGTGTTTGCCCCAAATAATTTTTGTCTTTGCCTTTTAAAGTAGTTTTCCAGAAAAACAAAAATAGTAAGCTACTGTTGGAGGCAAAGAGAGAAAGTGCAGTCAAAAGTGAAGTCAATTCAAGACTGGGTATTCAAGCCACGACTAATATTGGGAATTACCTTGGTTTTCCGATTAACCATAAAGGGGTTCCAAGGAATAGGCTGTACTTTATTGTAGAGAGGGTGATGAGTAAGCTGGCCATTTGGAAAGCAAGGTTCTTACCCTTTGCAGGAAGGTCTGTGTTGGTGAAGTCTGTTATGTCATCTATTCCTAACTATGTAATGCAGGCCACCACCCTCCCTGCCAATATTTGTGAGAAATTAGACAAGATTAATCGTGATTTCTTGTGGGGCTCAACTAGTGAAAAGAGAAGGCTCCATTTGGTTGGTTGGTTGGAGCAAGATCATTAGGCCAAAGGAAGAGGGAGGCCTTGGGATTCAAGCTGCTAGAGCTAAGAATTTGGCATTAATAGCCAAGCTAAACTGGAGAATGAATCAGGAAAAAGAAAGTCTTTGGGCTAAAGTGATCTTAAGGAAGTATTGCTCGGTAGATAGAAGGAGAGCTAGAGACTCGGATAAGCTCCCAACCTCACCTAATTGGAGAGCCATAAAGGCAGGCTTCCAAACCTTTGCCGATGGTATATGTTGGGGGATTGGAAATGGAGAAATGATTAAACTTTGGGCTGATTGCTGGATAAGGGAAAGTTCATTGAGAGAGCTGATTGAAGGCCCTTTGACACAAAGGGAAGTTGATATGAAATTGTCTGATTTGCTCCTTGGGCTAGAACAGGGGTGGAAGTGGGAAGTTTTATCATTTGAGCTGCCTTTGAGTATTAAGGATAGGATTAAGGCTATTCCAAGGCAGCAGGTTGGTAGAGAGGAAGATGCTATTATGTAGAAACATTCAAAGGATGGAGAGTTCACCACCAAGTCTGCCTATGCGCTAATAAATGGCCCACAGCAGAATACTGTTCCTTTCCAAGGGCAATGGATATGGAAAATAGATACACTGCCAAAAATTGTTAATTTTCTTTGGTTGTGTATGCACAATAGCGTGCCTGTGAGGTTTGCGTTGGCTATGAGAGGCATAATACTAGATAGTTGCTGCCCTTTGTGCAATAACTTCCCGAAGACCACAAGCCATCTGTTAAGAGATTGTATGGTGGCAAAAGATTTCTGGTATAATCTTAAGGTTCCCCTAAGATTGTTAGCTTGTTTATGGATATGGATTTGATCTATTGGCTTAGGGTTAACTATCAAATCAAGGTGTCTCACCACTCTTTAATGCCGTGGAGTTATGTTTTTACCTTTGCCATATGGAATTTGTGGAAACATAGAAATGGAATGGTTTTCAATTGATGATGCTCAAAATCTTCAGTAAGCTACACGGTTCGCACATGCTCCTAATGACGTACCTGCACAACACGAAAGATGAAGACCTAGGAAAGGGCACCGGTGTGGTACCGGCCAAACACCCTCCGACAGTCAAGTTAGAGAAATCTCTTGTTTACAACTCTAAAGTGCTAGAGCTGAGGTGAATTGTATGTACCTTGCTTTGAAAGGGTTGTGGGGTATTTATAGTAACGTTGAGCCGAAATTCATGCCTTGGCCAAGAAGTTCTTTTCCTTCTAGGAGAGTAATTCTAGGATTTTGCATATCACATAGGATCCTTGTCCATATAGGAGTCTTCCTGATTTAGACGTGCTGCACAAGAATCCTTGTCGTATGCGTGTTGGTCAAGTAGGGTTATGGATGGGACTTACGACTTCTTTAGCTTGTTCCGTCAGCTTAAAGCCGTCAATGACATAAGTCGTCGGTTTGGGGGTTTAGACCGTTAGTTATACGATCCATAGCGCGATGGTCGTCAACATGTAAAGTCATCGGCACGTAAGGTCGTCAGCCTGTGAGGTCCTCAGCATGTAATGTCGTCAGCGTGTAAGGTCGTCGATTTCCTCTTGTTACGGTCAAAATCTAGTCAGCAGACAGGGTTCATTACCTTAGAGTCATCTTACAAAATTACCCTTATCATCAATAATACTACCTTGAATGTTAATTTACACAGAATTAGTACAAGCCAAGCTTTGGAATTTTGTTACTGTGAGGGAAAGCTCAAGATCCAAAGGAGTATGGTAATTTGTAATGTCAGTTGGAAAAAACCTCCCTCAGTTGGGTGTAAGTTATATGCAGATGGGGCCTCTCTTGGTAATCCGGGTAAGGCAGGATGAGGTGGGATTATTAGGGATAGTGATGGCAATTGGATAAAAGGCTTTGCTAGATCAATCAGGGGGCAAAATCTGGAAATTGAGTTAGATGCTAAAGTTGTTGTGGAGTTAGTTCAATCAAAAACCACCTCTAATGCATTTTGTTCCTCTTTGCTGGTTGATTGCAAGCCGCTTATGAGCAGGTTTCAGCATTGCAAAGTGCAGTACGCATTTTGTGAAGTTAGTAGAGTAGCAGACGCGCTGGCTAAGCTAGGATGTGAAATGCAAGAGGATTTTGTAATCTTGGATATTTCCCCATCTGACGTGATTTCTTCATTTTTGTATTCTGATGCTAAGGGGGAGAACTTTTGTAGGCTTACTGTCACTAATTTAGCCATTTTGGCCTAGTTAAATGAAATTTCCTTTCAACCAAAAAAAAAAAAAAAAAATCACATGCCCCAAAAAAAAAAAAAATGTACTTGATCGAGAATGGTTGAAAAGAATGAATTAATCCACCTTCAAGAGCTTTTAATAGTGACCAATTTCACGATTCTTTTATTTGTTGTTAGTATTTCTATGATTTTTTTTTTTCATTTGTTGCAAGTATTTCTAGATGATACCAATTTTACTACAAAAAATTTATTACTCTTAGGAGTCCAGGGACAGCGTCTTTTATATTTTCGAGTTTTTATTTTCCTTAGTTTAGTTAAATTAAAAAAATATTATTTAAATAAATTTTTAAGAGTAATGCTACTGACACAAAATATTTTACAACATTTTTACAAACTGCTGATTTGACTTTAGTATTTTCCAAATAGTAATTATAAATAAAAATGTGATGTTAGTGATGAGCCTATGTTAGAACTAGTAAGAATTTGTCACATCAGTAATTTGTAAAAACGTTATAAAATAATTTGTGCCTTGTAGCATTACACCATTTTTAATGATAAAATTGATGAAACAATGTCGTATTAATTAAGGATATTAACAAAGTTGTCTTACCAACAATAGATGGAAAGACTAATGTGACTGGGCCTACAAAATTATTGGATCCAAATGATAATTTGTAAACTTAAGGTTGAAATGATTTAATTTTTGCCAAAAAATGGATGCTATTATTTTTGGAACAGTATATTTTGATGAACAACGTTGTATTAATTAAGGATATAACACCTAGCAAAAAAAAAATTAAGGATAATAACAAAGTTGTCTTACCAACAATAGATGGAAAGACTAATGTGACTGGGCCTACAAAATTATTGGATCCAAACGATAATTTTTAAACTTAAGGTTGAAATGATTTAATTTTTGCCAAAAAAAAAAGATGCTATTTTTTTTTTTTGGAACAGTATATTTAGTTGAAACTGAAAACATTTTGTTAAAAGTAATGTAAATAAAGGTAAAAACTAATTGAAATAGTACATTAAAACTCATGAATAGTATAAAAAGTGCAGTGGGACCCATAAATAGTAGTAAAAATAAGCTAAATAGTAAAATAAGCTGACTTTAAACTCTAATTGCAAACACAACCAAAGTTAGATGAAAAGCAATAAGTATTTAATGACGATTTTGACCCAAAAAAAAAAAAGCTTTTGAACCTTCAAATGTTTTTGTGAAATTTATGATTTGAAAAATGTGTAATTTTTGATATTAATGAAGACATTTTTTTAGAAGAAGACATTTAGGAAGAGCAATATTTTTTTGAGAAGAAGAAAGAGGAATTCTCTAACCCCAACTCTTGAATTAAAAAAAAGGAGTTTGGCTTACCTCCAATGCTTTTTTAAATGGACATCCTCTATTGTTTTAAATATATGGTTGTGGGTTTTAATCTCCACCTTGTATTTAATTAGTGGGTGATATGGCAATTTCTCATTAACACAAAAAGATATTCTAGAAAAGAAAGTACTAGTGATAAGCCAAACCCAAAAAAAATAATTACTAATTGATATGTCATTAATCACAAAAATTAATCTCAATATTTGTTTATTATGTTGTTGAAATAATGTTAATCAAACTTATTTTATTGGATAAACTAAACATACGTGATAAATTTATGTGGCACTTAACAGAAAATATAGAGAGAAGGGTTGTTGATGCAAACAGAATAGAACTTTAAGAGATAAAATTCAAATTTTAAAATTACTGAGTGTAGCATCCAAACACTCTCAAATTTTAGGAGTTTAGTTAGCAATTTAACCATTAAAAATTTAGTGATGATTCTTTTTTTTTTTTTGAAAATATATGAAACAATTAGGGAAGAAACTTATATACTTTTCTTATAGCATGATATGGAAGAGTTATATTGTGGTGTGAAAGGTGTGTGACAAGACTCGGCCATTGGTGACAACTTGCAAAAGTAAAGTAAAGTAAAAAAAAAAAAAAAAAAAAAACCTATATTGTCATCGTCTTCTAAATGTAGTGTAAAGAAGGATAAGGTCCATAAGGATATCTCTAACTGTCGTGATAGCATAGAACCAAGTCACTTTAATAGTTAATTGGTTCAAAATTTAGGAATTGGAACAACATTGTAGGTTGTAGACCATTACAATAAAAAATTTTAAATTAAAAAAGAGTACAAAATATTTAATTTTGGGTCCAAAACTTCAATATACTTAAAAATTTTAAATATTTATAAGTGCATTTTAAAAAATAAAAAATCAAGCCTAGTGGGGCTACAGCTCCCTTGACCTCTTAGTTACTCCACCATTTTTGTTTTGAAAAATAATTATAACATACTGCTAACTCCGTAGCTTGAATTCTTTCCCCCCTAGATCCCTGAGCATTTTGTACATGGAGATGTGTCAATTCGGCTACAAGGCCATTGGCTAGTGACTCCACCATTTAATCATCAAGAGTAGCTAATAATTTTTAGTTGAAGCATTCGTCCATTATGTACTTGACAATAAATTTTCTATTTATACTTATATATATATATATATTGTGTCACATAAATTTTTAAGGTCTCACAATTTTATATATCATTATTTTAATATATATTTTTAATTAAATTTAAGCTATAATCTATATATAAATCCTCCAATAAATTTTTGACATATTATATTTTCTTTAAATGTTATAATATATAGTTTCATTTGTTAATGCAATCATTATAAATATTTAATGCTAGAATATATAGTTTTATATATACAAATATGATTATAATAATTATCTATTAATAATTATTATAATCATCCAAGTTTCAATTTTAAACAACCAATTTTTTAATTAGAAATATCATATCAATATTAAACGGCTAGCACTAAAAAACAAAAACATTATTTAGGATACAAAAGGCAAAATAAAAAAAAATTACCGATCCTGTAAATTCCATCCAGCAATATTAGCAGCTTTTGTCAAAGCAACTCTCCACTTTTCCACATCTGCAATAGTCTCTTTGAAATGTTCTTCATGTTTAGCAAATGATTCAGCAAAAGTCCCCCTTTGATTTCTCACATCACTAGGATCCACATAGTGGAAAATCGGTAGAATTGTCAGCTTTTTCATTTCCATGCACTCAACGATCTCTGCTAGTTCAGTCAAGCACCAACTCGATGAAGCATAGTCTTTTGAGAGAATAACTATAGCAAATCTCGATTCTTTTATTGCTTTGGAAAGCTCTTCATTAATGAATGTTCCTCGCTCGAGCTGTTCATCATCTCTAAATGTATATATGCTTTTTTTATTCAAAGCAGTGAATAGGTGATCTATAAAAGTTTTACGGGTTTCAACACCTCTGAAACTGAGAAAAACATCATATTCATAATTGCATGCAAGGGTAGAAGAAGAAGAAGGTGAAGAGGAGGAGGCACTTTCTGTGTCCTTCAAAGCCATTGGAAATATACTATAGATATGCAACAGCACCAACAACAACAAAGGGATATGTAGTAATTAAATATTCAAAAAAAAATTTTGAGGGAAAATTAAATATCCAATTAGCTTTGAGAATTAAAAACGCACAAAGGAAATTTTGGTTTTGGTGAAGAAAAAGTTGGTGGCGTGGGTAGGTAGAAGAAAGGCTAGAAAGCAGATTTGATGTGGATTCTATACGGTGATTTTTGCGTTTGCTAAGAAAAAGAAAAAAGTGATTCTATATTCATTGCGTTTGCTAGGTGGTCAACCATTCACGCATATAAACTGTCAGTGTCACTCCCCCATCTTCCTGGTATAAAACTGTCATTATGTCAACCATTCATAGGTTTCGGTTTAAATTTCTTGAAACTAAAATATTACTATTTCGATTTCGGTTGCGGTGCTAATTTTTTCACCCCGAAACCGACTGAATTGACTGATATATAAATTTTTATGTAAGTTTAAAACATTATAGAGTGAGTAGCTTAGTGGAATGTTGTGCGTGTGTCGGGCACTTGTTCACGGGTTTGAACCTTCGCCTATCCATTTTGAGTTTTTTAATTTTTTTTTTAAAGCCTAGCATCTTATATATAAACTTATAAACCTAGCATCTTCCAGCCACCCCTCAGAACTTATAACCCCAGTATCTTCCAGCCACCCCTCACCTAATTTTCTCTCCCTCTCACAAACACATACCTTGCATCTTTTTCTTTTTTTGATATCCACATACCTTGCATCTTATTCTTCTCATTTCTTCCATCACCGATTCTCTCTCTTTGTTTCTTGATATGGTATGTCTTCTTCTTGATTTTGTTTCTCTCATCCCAAATCACTTATGCTTGTACTGGATTCCATGGGTTTTGTTTCAGCTTGTGATGTTTGTTTTAAAGAAACTTTGTAGCTGCTACTTTTTTTGTAGATGGTGGCCTAATCTTGTTTGTGTTTTATGTTTTTTGTTGTGTTGCTCTGTATTTTTTGTTGAAAACAGGATCTGTGTTGGTCTTGCTTTTCATGTTAGTTGTTGTACTACTATTTTCTTTCAATAATATCTTTGTTTGATGCAAAAAAATCTTCTTTTTTTAATTGCTGTTGTTTCTCACATTCCAAATACCAAAACCCGACCAAATGGAACTGAAACCAAATGTAATCAGTCGGTTCGGCATCCCTTTCTTACAAATCGGTTTCGGTGCTCAAAAATTAAAATTAAATTTTGGATTCGATGCAAAAATTTTGTTAAACACCAATCGACCCGAACCGATTACACCCTAGGAAACATAAAAGTAAGTCACTATAAAAAGGATTAAAAAAATCATTATCCGATTCCAAGCCTCCTAGAAATTTCCTAGCAATGGCATACTTTTTTTTCTTTCTTAAGAAGGAAAAGAACGCATGATTTAATATATATAGAGATAGGGATAGGGAGAGGGAGGGAGGGGTAAACTACATATTTGTTCTCTATCATTTACTGTATATTTCAATTTGGGTCATAACATTTCAGTTGTGTTTAGTCTCTAACTTTTTAGAGTCGTGTCAATTTAGTCCATGTCATTATATCTTAGATGAAAATAGCAAAAATAAAATTTTTGTGTATTGTCACATTGACAAAAGCCATTAGATGCGTATTTTTATTTTTATTTTTTATATCTGGGCCATTAGATGCGTATTTTTATTTAAAAAATAACGGTAAAAGCTAAATTAATATGGTACTGAAATATTAGGAACCAAATTGACACAATTGAAATATTAGAGGCTAAATTAAAATATGGTCTACTCCAAAAAAAAAAAAAAAAAAAAATTTAAAATATGGTCTATAGGATAGAGATTAAATACGTAGTTTAACATATACTCCGCGCACGTGTGTCTGTATATATATAGTATACTAACTATAATATATTTTGTAAAAACAATGTTTCAACTTCCAAACAATATAGACATAAGCCTGTGATATGCCTCTTCAAAACTTGTTGAAAACGTAGTTACCCCCTTAAACAAAGCAGGTCACAATTTTGAAGGAATTTTTGAAAAGGATTGATATTAACAAAGATTTTATATTTTACTAGCCACTGAGTAGAGCTCTTTTATTTATTTGGGATAAAAATTAATAATTTTCATCTATTATAATTTAAAAATATATATTTTTATTTTTCAAATAAATAAAAAAGATAAACTTTAGAGATAAGTAGCAACTGTAGTTAGAAACACTCTATATAAGTATCTTAAAAGAAAGAAAAATTCAGAAGTTAGATCCCAAACTGGTGGATGCATATTACAATGACACTTATTCATTTTCAAATTATACTACAATGACACGTGGCAACTTCCTATATTTAATTGGTATGATTGGACAAACAATGTCAAATGTTAAAATATTATTTGTACATATCTATGTATTTGCCATTATACTAGACACATGGCATGTAATTAAAATTTTGAATGGAATAAACACATTTCTTTAGTATGGTGTTTATATTCACATTTTTATTTTTATTTTTATTTATGACCACTAATTCTTAATTTGTCATTTGTCTATTTATTTTCCTAATCATTCCCCTTCCAAAGACTACTCAAGTATTTTGTCCTAAAAATAAAGAAATTTGTTCAAAAAATTCTTTAATTGAGTAATATAGGTGTAATATAATTATATATTATCTATTGAGATTTTTAATATATATATATATTTATATATATATGTATGTATGTATATATATTTGGAACAACAATTAAAAAAGAAACCTAGAAGTCATTTTATTTTTTTCCACTTTTTCAACACATAAAACTAAAATTGCACACCTATAACAAATGCATACAACATTCTCCTAACTCTGAGATTTTGATGCTTTTTTTTTTTTACACAAAGATATTTATATATATATATATATATATATATATATATATAAAATTTGTTTTGGGTATTGATAGGAAGTGTTTTTACTTTTATATCACATCATTATTTTAGCAATATAATTACATTTACTTCAATTGTCTAAATGTATAATGTTTCATCCACGTCCCCATCTCTCTTTATCCCTCTTATAACCAATGAGCTTTAGAAATTTTGATGAAAATTTTGTTTCACAATTGCATTTTTATTTTTGTTCTCTACTATTAGATGTACCTCTCTCTCTCTCTCTCTCTCTCTCTCTCTCTCTCTCACACACACACACACACACACACACACACACACACACACACATTTTGCTATTAATCTATAACCTTATTATGATTTTCCTTAATATTTTGCATTTTACATACTGTTTTTTATATATGGAATTAAATATTGAACAATAATTTTTAAGGCAAAGATTGATTTATGTATTTTTATTGTCTAGAAATTGTTGTTATTATTTTGATGTTAATGCAAATATATTTTCTTTTTGTGTTTTTTGATTAGTGGGTTTTTTTTGGAGAATCAATTATTAAGTAATATTTAATTTTGTTATTTTATATAACTTTTGCCCAATTGTGATCCAAATGATTATTAGTATTTTCATGATTATGTAATTTACTGTGTATATGAAAGTTTTTAATAGATATGCAACATTTTTGTATCCAATATTTGAGTTAGAATTTTTTATATTCATCCTTAAATTATACAACCTTTTCCTTTCATATTTCAAATAAGAAGTTTTATCTCCATTTTTATGCAAGCGCAACCTCCAAAAAATGGTTACATATTGTTTTATTTATTCTTATTGAAACTCACTAATTACTAACATGCATAGTAAAAATTAACACTCTACATTTAAAGAAAACATTTTTTTAAATGTTTCATTTTCCCCCTAATTTGAATCTCACTATCAAATAAATTTTACTATCCTATCTTTTTCTTTCCTTTACATTAAGAATGAAATAAATATTGTAATATAAATAGTTTATATATCGTAGTATAGTCTCCAATTTTATATAATAATATTTCCAAGTGTTATATAAATAATTTATTATAATAATATAATAAGAGATTTTTGTTGACTTTTTATGTAATATTATTAATTTAAATAATAGAAATAAAAATATTCATTGTCTCGTTGATAATTTCTATTGATTAGCAACAATTGGCAGCAAAAACAGCAAGTTTTTTTCCCAGGATTAAGATTAGAGAAATGATATGTTCACGATATTTTCACAATATTTTTACAACAAATCATAAGTGGCAAGTTGTTATTGGTTGGGGTAAAAAAGTAATCCTAGTGTTAAGTTCAAATTTGAACCAATAATAACTAACCACCTATGATTTGTTGCGAAAATGTTGTAAAAATGTTGTGGACGTAGCACCTCTCTTAAGATTATGTTTTGTTAATTGGTTACTTTTACTTAATATATTTTAAATAATAATACTTATGAGTTTCCATGCATCACAATAATAATACTAATTTACAAATAATTTAAAAAAAAAAAAAAAAAACTGTGCAACGCACGAGTCTATCATTAGTGACCTAAGAAGCATGGACACTCCAAAATTTTTGGTGTGTCCATGCCAGTCAAACACGCAAAGATATTTTTCATACGATGTTGCTAGTGAGACAAGGCATATTACTTTTTTTTTATAATAAAAATGTTTTTGATTATTGATTTTATTTATAATTTTAATAGTTTTTTATTATAAAATACACAGGCGCATATATATATATATATATATAATATTATATAACTCAATTACTTGTTATTTGAAAATCCTGTTATTGGATTACATGTTCTATATGTACTTAACATATATGTCAATTTTATGTCAATCAGATGTTAATTACAAATCAATCCATAAATTTATTTTTTATGTATTATTTTAAATTATAAAAATTTAAATTTAAACAATTAATTGATGATATAGCTATTGATCTTTGAACACTTTAAAATTTTACAATCATAAAGAATATATGAAAATAATGTAATCCAAATATGTATTTATCGAAATTTGCATTCAATTAAAAATTGCCACACATATATATTAAGATCTCACCACACACCTGCAGCATCAATTTACAAAAAACTGTCCTATCAACATTTGTTATTAGTTTGCCATTCACAAAACGTAACTAGAGAGTCACTAGACTTTCAGTAGAATCAGTACCCCCACTAATATGTCATCCCATCAGCAAAGAAAACCCAGTGTATACGATAATTGACGTGAATATTGAATTTTCTTCATACTTTGTTTGTCAAAGATTAAGATTAAGGCGTCACGAGCTTTGCTGGACTTTCCTGAAAAGGCTATACATTGAAAAAAATAGCACACACTATCACTTCTGATGGGATCAGTGGGGTAAGTGAAAATTTCTATATGAGAGAGTAATGGAAAATTTGGCTGAATTTTTCAATGTCCATAGACTTGTAGGAAGAAATTAGGTACTAAGGCACCCATTTTTCTAAATTGAAAAGTTCTGCCTACCTACCATGAGGGAGACTGTAAAGATTGGATAAGAAAACTGAAATTTCAAGAACTCTTTTCACGACTTTAAGAGGTTCAAATTTTTTGACACTTGCACAGAGACAAAAGCTAATGAATTTCTTCAGTGATAATAACATCATATTAGATAAATTATGCTTACATTTCAATTGTTTGAGTGTAAAATGAATTCGTACTTAAGTATAATTCTTTAAGTTTCTTTCTTAAAATTTTGTCATGTGAATTTTTCTCATAAGACAGAAGTGTATTTTTTAATTAAATAGCTACATAGTTGAATCTTAAGAGAGGCATTTAAAAAACAGCAGGTATTATACCTAAATTTTATCCTTAAGCAAAACTATATGTTTTTTGGTGTTTGGTTTTGTTCTTAAAAATACTATGACGATATCTAGAAACACAAATTTTCCACAAGCACACTTATATTTAATAAAAATACTAATTCAACATTTTCAAATATTAATATAGAAGTATAGAGCAACTAAAATCAACCTAAAAAAATAAGTACAATCAAAATAAAAATATTAAAAATTATACAATGAGCATAATCAAAATGAGAGTGAAAAAAACAACTAAACAATTACATAAAAATCAAATAAACTTAGACATTCACAATTTCTCATGCATAGTCACAAACACCTAAAACCTATAAAAAAAAAACACTTAAAAAGTTGTTTTTGTTTGAATTTGTAAGCAAAACCTGAAATTTTGATCGTGATCATTTTGGAAGTTTCATATATTCCACGTTTCAATTGTTTTGAGAGTATTTTTCTTGTGTAAATGGTTTTAGGGGATACTTTAATTATTGGCGTTTTAAAAGGGATTTTGGTGATTATAGAGGTTTCAAAATTATTTTGATAATTCTGTAGATTTAGTTGTTTTCCAGCTATGTTGGAGGTTTGAGAGTATTTTGTCTATTTTTGAGATTTTATAGTTACTTATACCATTTTAGAGGTCTCAATGATATTTTGGTCATTGTTGTTGTTTTCAAGGGTATTTTTGTCATTGTTGAGATTTCAAGGGTATCTTAGTCATTTTAGAAGTTTCGAGAATAATTTGGATATTTGAAGGTTTCAAGGACATTTTTGAGTTTTTGAGAGTAGTTTAGTCATTTTAGAGATAATCAGAAATTATTTTTGTCACTTTTAAAGTTTCGATGGTATTTGTTTCAATAGCATTTTAGAGGTTTTGGGGGTATTTTAACTATTTTGGAGATCTTCCTATAATTTTGGAGGTTTTTGTTCTCTTTAGTATAAAAATGTTTTACATTTTTCTAAGGAGTAAAACATTACAACCCCAAAGAGGGTGTTTAATTTGTTTAAACTAATTTAATTTAGCAATACTTGTATAACTCTAAAGACTAAACTAAAATTATGTATTTTAATAATGATGTGCAAAATGTGAATTTTCAAAAACTCTGGTGGAAACATTAGAAGAAGTTAATAAAAGATTAACTATTTTCGTTTTATATTTATACTTAATCAATAACCTGTGTAATGCATGAAAAAATTAAACAAAATATATTATTTGTTCTCTATTTTATTTTTCATATAAATATGAAATTATATAATTGTGGTAATTGTTGATAGAAATTTATTATTATTATGTTTATGATCATATGATGGGTTAATGGGGTATGCAGGGTAACTAAATGCAAATGCCAAAGTTTGGTAAAAAAGAAAACCGCATGTAATAATAAATTAATGATTATACTTACTCAAAAAAAAAAAAAAAAAAAAAAAGATAAATAAACCCGTGCAACTGTGCAAGGCAAGGGAATACTAACTAGTAAATGAGTAAAGAAGAAGGGCAGAGAAATAATAAATGAAGAGGTGAGAACATGGTGCCTTCACTTGGAGATCTGTGAGAAGTGGGAAATGTTGCTAACAGGAAAATTCCCTGAAGTTTCCTGTTCACAATTACCCAAAATATTAGCTCAAAATGTTAGTTGTATTTACCAAAAAAGAAAAAACCATGAATAAATTTTTTTTTTACTAACAATTTCACTTTATTTGAGTTTTTTTTTTCTTATGAACAATATATATTATCTTATATAATAGCAATAACGCACTATTTTATATTAAATTCATATTATTATATATATATATATATATATATATATATATATTTACACCGTAATAGGTTAGTACCAAAATATTTCACTCTAATAGTTAAACCGAAATGGGATTTATAGCGATATTCATATCAATGATAAAAAAAAAAAAAAAAAATCAACAAAAATGGACACTATATATGTTAAAACTGTCTCTAAAACAAATTGGAAAAAAAAAAAAAAAAAACCAACAAGTGATGAGGGTATTTGAAGTTCTAAACTTCTCCCTTAAAAACATGAGAGCGTGTAAATTAAGCTATAAGATGCTAGAAAATTTATATATATATATATATATATATGTATATAAATATAAAAGCTACAAGACGCTAGACAATATCAATCAAGTAATACTGCCACAAAATTTATTACTCAGAAATAAAAAGACTTGAACACAGAATCGTTGCGATAGTACAGGTATGAAAATACTCAAGCTCAAGTTTTTTATTTGATGACAATTTAAATGTCTTTGATGTAGACATAATTCAAACTCAAGTTTTTTATTCGACAATAGAAAACTTATAAATTTGAGCTAAGTGCAACCCACTGAGTTGCATCTATTCCATTTTGATGATCATTCAATTTTAGATACAAATAATGACCAAAAACATTCGTCTAAATTATATATATATATATATATATTAATAATAAAAGTTAGGTTTAGAAGTTGCAGTTACGCTAAGCGGCTTCACCAAATTGCAATAAAGGCTTAGAGATTTTTAGATAGAAACAAAAACTTAAGGGCAAGGATTAGCTACAAACTTTTTTTTTGTTGAGAATCGATTTGCTACAAACTAAGTTGTAGCAATTCGTACAAAATCCACACATGTCAAGTGGCCATTTGGTGAAAAATTCAATCCTGACAAAGAAGTTTTCATTTAAATATAAGCCTGGATAAGTATCTATTTGAGGAGTTGGGAAATTTAGACCCTTGTTGATAGAATTAACAAGTTTTAAACACAAGTTTTTAATTAGATTTATTATGAATAAACCTTATTAAAACAAACTAACATCAATATCATGTCAAAATCATGCAAGAAAAAATAAGTAAGACAACATATGATAACCCAAGAAAACCAATGAAACAAACTACTTTCACAGTAAAAAACCTGGGGGGAAACTTTTCCGAAAAGCAATCCACTATAATAAAAAGAAGTTTCAGATCTAATACAAAACCTTTGTCCCTAGACTCTACAATTCCTGTAGAAGAACTTACAGTAAAAACCTTCTACTGCATCAGAACCTCTGAACTCTTCAATATATGAATGCCAACCTTTTGGACGGATCCCAGTACATGACTAACCAATGATGCAAGGCTCCAAGTACGTGACTAACTCACCAACTTGAAGAAAATATTGGCTACAAAGTTCTTTACTTCATCAACAATGAAGATCAAGAAGCACTTGATTACAAAACCCTAAGGCGCAAAGACGCATTAACTTTTTTCAGAGAGAATAAGGTACTCGGTCACCTTTTGCATGCGTTCCTTTTTTATTCTCTTATGTGACGGCTTTTAGAATAAGTCTTATATATGTCTAGGGTTATGAGAAAAGAAATCCTACAAAATACATAAGCATGGGCCGAAATCAGATCTGAAAATTCTGATTTCGTAATTCTCAATAGATACAGCTGTCGAGCTATCTGTCAAGACCTCGATATATAGGTTATCTGTTGAGCAGCTGTCGAGCTTTAATGAATTAGCACTTATTCACTTGTTTCTTGGACAGATTTGCATGATTTCAATACTAGACTTGAACACTTATTTCTTGAAGTACTAAACACATCCTAGATTTACTCAAATACAAGTAAAGTGTGTTTTGTCAGAGAATAAGTCAATTCTAAATGACATAAGCTCATAATATGATTCACATATGTCTTAACATGAGGCATTGATACATGTGCATTTTTGTAGGAATTGCTGCAACTTAGTTTGCCACAAATCCTTGCCCAAAACTAAATTGCATGTCCTTATCAACTTTTTCCTCTACTAATTTTTGGATAGACACAAAAATTTAATTGTTCTTATCAACTTTTTCTCTATTGATCTTTGAATAGATACAAAAACATAATGTTGATATCAACTTTTTTTTTTCTTTCACTTTATGAATAATCTACAATTTTTCATTTTTGTAATTCACGATTTTTATCAACATGAACAAAAAAAAAAAAAAAGAAATTCAAGTCTAGCAAAACTAAATGCCATATTTAAAATCTTAGCTAGGGTTTTAACATTAAAGTGATTATTTATTAACAATTAAATTTTAAGTTGACACACAGTGAGAAAGTTTAAGTATTAAGAGTTTGAATTTGAGAATTTGAGTTTAATTAGAATTGATTTTACTTTTTTAATGGCAGGACATGTACTCATTTCCTAAGAGATCTTTTCAGATAGACCCAAGGGAACATTTTTTTTTTTTTTTTTGAGATAAAAAGAATAGTTGTACGTTTAAGAAAGAAAATTTAATCTAAATTACACTCTTATATGAAAGATAATTTGCTTGAGAATAAACTCTATCAGCTAAGTTTTGAAAGATATACAATTCTATTTCAACTAAAATTATGGTTTAGCTAAAATCAAGAGCTTCGTTATATATATATATATATATACACCAAAAGTTCCAAATCTTATATTTGCTCTAAAGACTTCCTTGCCTTTGCTATTAGTTCCAAGCCCATTTTTTTTTAATAAAAAGACAAATTTATTTAATTCATTTTGTTAGTCATTTGATTTATTGAGATTCATAAATATTTAATTTTGCAGATTTATAAAGGGCTTTATACTTCTATGAAACTAAATTAATATGCGGAGCATAAAATGGCAGGTATTTTCTTTATTGAGTACGTCATATTGCATGCCTTTTTTTCTCAATTCTTTTGGTAGGTTTTATGTTGTGAAATTTTAAAGTACTCGCAAGTTTACGAACTGTATCGAAGTACAGTTTGACAAGAATGAGATCGAACTCACAAGGACTTGAATGAATGTAGGAAAATTAATCAAATCTTAACCAAATTAATCCAAATCTAGTTTAATAAAAATTGGTTGTTTGCAATTAAATAAACTAAACAAATAATTAACCTAGGCAAAGATATAATATAAAGCAATAAAGAGATGTAAACAATCTAGATAAATGAATTAAGTTTTTGAAATCCGCCTCGTTAATTCATATTAGCATATATTTACGGTCATTAATTTTTCTCAATTACTGCATGATAATCTAGAAATCAATCTTGCTATCATGGAAAATATTATCATTAAAACTTCTATTTATATATTTAAAGCATGCTCTTCCTTGCTTCCTAGGTATAAAATCAAATCATCAATTGTATCCGTAGCCAAACAAATCACAAGAGATATCCAATTTTAAAGTCAAGAAATAAAAAACCAAGCATTCAATTAATTAAGACAAATCCTAAATCATGAGAAAAACATGATTGAACTCATATCTAGAATCCCATTTTAGTCAATTGATATGAAGTAAGAACAATTTAAATCAGTAGAGAACAACTAATGTGGGAAAAATTGAATCACATAAATATTAATGATAATTCTTAACAAGTTTTCATCCTCAACCCTAATTATAAATTTAGCTATTCATAGTAATTGAAAGAAAACACAAAAATAAAATACTAAACATTAAGCTAGAAAAGTAAAATAAAACTAACTGTCATGGAAGAAAACCAAAGAGGTAGCTGTGCTCTCTATGTTCAGCCCCCAGCCCTAGCACTAGCCTCCTCTGAAATTTGCCCTAAAGAGCCTTTAAATAGGTTAAGGAATCCTACTACAAGTTGAATTCCCATTACAAATTGTCATATTTTTCTCCCTTAATGTTTAGTCTTCTACACTCATTTGGTGCCTAAATATACTTAGTATTCTTATATTTTGATTTGGGATGCAAACAGAGGCTAAGTGCAAAACGTAGCTAATTGGGTGATTTTGGACAGCTTTGACATTGCTTCGTAATCTGGGCATAACTCTCTCATACGAGCTTCGATTGAGATGATTCAAGATGCTATGGAACTCCAAGAAAAATCTCTACAACTTTCATCTTTTGAGTTTTGAGAGATATGGGCCGCATCAAGGTCGAAATCGGGCTTGAATTTGCTGCACCTGCACTGCTGATGTTCTGGAATGTTCCTTTGCTTGAAATTCTAATACGCGGATCTAATGCGGTTTATTTTCGGAAGCTTCCAGATCTGGTGCACGAAAATTTCAGCTAAAAAACACAACTTTCCTAGTTATGTTAGGACTTTGTTTTATTTTTAATATTTTTCCTTAATTAGTCAGATTTGGGTATTATTATTTAGAATATTGTTGGGAGATTTTGTAGGCTTGGGAAAGAGGCAATTAACGTGTAAAAGGGGATGGAAAAATCAGACTTCATACATGCCTCTTTCTCCCCTCTTCTCTAACTTCTCCTTCGAGTTTTCATCATGGCCCGACTTGGCTAAAACTTTTTTGCTTGGTCGAAGTAAACGAAAGCCTCAGAATCAATAAAACTGTGAGATCTAATTTGTTTTTATTGTTCAATTTATGCTTTGAATATCGGATGTTCTTCTGTGCCTATTTTCATAATTGTCTTGTTTAATTACTAGGATGCCTACTAGTTTATTATTTTTTGCAATCTACTGCTAGGTTAGATATCAAATTCGTAATTGTTTGATCCCTCTAATTTGTGAAGCAACCAAGATTTAATGATTTGCTGCATCAGAAATTATTAAATCTTAGGAAGAACGCTTGACTATATTAAATACAACCGCTTTTGCTTGTATTGTTTAGTTTCATCGATCTCTCTAGTTCTTAAGGCTGCTACTAAATTAAATCTTTAGTGCTTAATTTAGTAGTTAGGGTTTATTAGATCACTTTTTGATTAACTAAGACTAAGGAGAGATAGGAAAATAGTTCCAACGGTGAATATTCAAAGTGTGAATTGATATATACTTGCATCGATGATCAGTTGTAAAATTCCGGTGGTGGATGTTGACTTAGACCAAGGTTTGTTCTTTTGATTGAATTCGATACTTTAATTTTAATTGTTCCTAAGTTGTTTTTCTTAACATTGTTTTCATTATACTTAAACCCCCTCCCCACTCCTTGTTCACACAGCATAAAACTAGGCTAGTTACTCTCCGTGGGAACGATCCTTACTCGCACTACCACATATATTTTTAAGAGTATATGTTTTATTTTTGGTTGCCTGCAATAGCACACCAAATTTTGGGGCTGTTGCAGGGGAGTATTTCTAGTTGATTTTTGTGCTTCTTGTGATCCTTATTTCATTCTTGAAATTTTCAAAAAGACAAAAAAAAAAAAAAATCATTAGTTTTCGATAGTTACGGTTTCGGCAGAATTTTGGTTGCAATAGAACTAGGCCTTAATAGTATAGTTTTTTAAGATAAATGACGTTCTGAGCAAGACTAGTTAATCTTACAGATTACT